>CM060843.1:106486868-107890201 GCA_030762175.1 Metallyticus violacea | reverse complement strand
TATTAATAATTATACTTGCCTTATACACCCAAGGATGCAGGTTCAAACATGGCCAGGAATGATAGCTTATTTTATGGTGTAAAAAATATAAGTATAGCTTCCTTTGAAAGGTAAATGAAGTTATTGATCCCATGTTGTAGATTTACAGTTTATAAAAGAAAGAAGACGCCTCAGAGCAAAATTTATTGGTTGTTTCATGCCCTGAATTGAACAGGACTCTAATGACCACAGATGTTAAAGAACATCCTTAAATAAATCAAAATAAATACTTTTCTAATCAGATATTTCCCATTCCATTCTATACTCTTTGTTCTCTAATCTTACCCACAAACCCCCAAGGGTGGTTGAGGTTGTTAAATTGCGGACTCATGAGCTGGAGGCCTATAGCTCGATTGCCATCAGAAGCATCCTCCCTGACTGAGATTTTTTCCAAGTTTTCCTCAGTCTTCATAAATGGCAAATGCCAGGAAGGTACTCTAATATTAGGCCTGGAACATTTTCTTCCTTAAAAAAAAAATCTGTTCCAAATTTATCATTTCATCTATGTGGCATAAGTGTTCACCACCTGTGATGTCTTAGCAGTAAAAACAGAGTTAAACACTATTCTACAATTAATCTTGCCCACACAGCTCATAGCTGCAGACTGCAATATGTCTAATAATTGAGATGTGAGCAGACAAGTTTTGCAATTAAAATTCTTTAAATGTAGATTCAAACATGGCTCATGAAATATGTGAAATGCATTTAAATTTTACTGTATTCGTAAATGGCGAATATATGTGATGTGCTTTCTATAACCTAGGATGCTATGTATTATATTTTGATAATTACTGTGAGATAAATGATACATACACATGGTCAATGATTTGCCAAAACCAGCTGTCTTCTCTCGTATTAGTCTTCCTACTTGGTTGGAACCCATAAATACCACTTTGGAGATTAGTTCATGGGTAACCAATTCCACAGCCACTTCACTGTCACCAGGTAATACATTCAACACTCCAGGAGGCAATCTAATTGTTATAAAATCATGTATACAACTTTATTATAATTCCATTTTTGTAAGTATTTAATGTCTTAACAATTATCAAGGTATTTTAAGATGAATGGAATAAATGAAATGATAAAGCAAATAAGCATGAAGCTCTTAGCATCTAAAGTTACCTGAAATTCACATTTACAGAATATGGAAAAACTCTGGACAAAAATGTTTTGAATTGGAATTGAACCTAGGTTCACTGTATGTACTAGCCAAACTGACAAAGCCTGACTGTCATATCTTAAACACATTCATAGTGTTTATATATAACTGTCATAGTTATGAAGCATTATTAGAATTGTCTTTATTTAAAAAAAAAATTAAAGCATCAGTTCTTTGTATAAATTACTGAAAATGGGTGGGGAAAAAATTAGTTTAAGTTTAACTTTACAAAAATTAATGATTCAAAGACATTTTATCTAAGATAAGAAACCAGAATTAGGCATAAGGCCTACATGAATCATTCTAATTTGGTAAACTCTGTGCCTTACATTTAAGAGGAACAGGCATTATTGCCTCAAATATCTAAACATGCTAATTAGGAAAAATATCACTTCAGAGCTCATACTATGTAACAAGAACAAGAAACTCAAATATTTACATTTCATAAAAATAATATATTGACAGCCAGAACACAAAATAAAATAATTCAGATTGCAGTATATAGATATTATTATTCAAAGGTGACCAACAAAATGGTTGTCACTATAGAACTCATAGTAAAATAAACTGATTTTTGCTTTTACTATATTTGAATATTTTGCTAGCTGTACAGCATGAAAGTTTTTTAGTTATCTGTGCACAGATGCGCGCATGTTTTTTTCTATCCCCCCTTTGTATATTGAGTGTCTGGGGTAAAATCTTAAAAGAGTTGGAGAGAAAAATGTCAAGCATTAATACTAAGTTATGTAGTATGAAAACAATAATGATACAATATTTAATTTTGAGGCACTATCAAAGATGATAAATGTAATATGTAGACAAAGAGTAACTATAGCTTTAATATCCTATGTGAACAGTAGCATAACTGAGCATAAAATTGTTCATCAAGGTGATCGAAACCTTTACATCTTTATTGCTGGTTAACACGCTGTATCTATGACTAAACAGTGTCTGTGGAAGTGCTTAGTTCTGTTGCTTCCACCTCAGCAGGAGCATGTAGTGGACTGCAGTATGAGATGGCAGAGGTAACAAAACATGCACAGTCAGATTAAGTCCAGAACAGATAACAGAGAGCATTTTGGATTAAAGAATTATGAGTGCATGATTGAGAAATTTAAAATTAAACCTTTTTGTTCGCCCAATTATGAAGAGAAGATTAAAACTATAGAAAATGGCAATCCAAATCTAAACTTAAAATATAGATTCAAAAGGACAGAAACATTCACTCGTCATTTTTGATCCCAAATGTACAAAATCATACCATTGCTCTGTGGTTGCTCTCAGCAAAATAAATTATTTTAACTGAAAATGTTCACTGGAACATTGCACAGTGAAGCTAATCATATTGAATCATTGTATGACTGAGTCAAACTAATATCTTTTGCTCCACTCACTTGTTTATAATATGTAGAACCAGTTTCACAAACCCGTTTTCAGCATCTTCGGCTCAAAGCCTTTTTGTTAGCCATGTATCCTATTTTCTTAAGAAATGACACCTTGGACAAAGTCAGGTTTCATTAACCTCCATAACATTCACAAATTGCACAGCAGGCAAATTCAGTGGCTAACATAGGATCAAAAAAATTTAAAACATTTGGAGAAAAAGAAAACAAAAAGGAAAAAAATTCATCTTAATGAATAATTTACGATATCTGTTA
Organism: Metallyticus violacea; assembly: GCA_030762175.1. Lineage (NCBI taxonomy): Eukaryota > Metazoa > Arthropoda > Insecta > Mantodea > Metallyticidae > Metallyticus > Metallyticus violacea. Next base: position 107,887,342 of record CM060843.1, on the reverse strand, counting down.
AAATGCGCAATATACAAGTAAATAGTAAGAGTGAAATGCATACTCATTTAATAAGAGTTTGTTGCGGAAACAAGGCCTAGCATTTCATGTGCATGATGAGATGTTATTACAGTTAACAAAGGCAATTACATGGAAATGTTGAAACTGTCATCACATTATGATTACAGCTTGAAATTCCTAATATAAAATAAAGGAATATTTCATGGCTTATCTCCTAATATACAAAATTATATTATAACCTCTGTTTCAGAATATATGATGAAGAATATAATAAAGGAGGTTTTTGAAGTAACTTTCGTTGCTTTAATTACTGAAGTTACACACATAAGTATAAAAGTTCAAATATGTTCTATATTGAGGTACACAACAATTGAATGCTTTCTCTATTTCACTGACATAAGTCATTTTTTAATAGTGTTTAACACCTGTTTTTATTACTGAGGCACCACAGGTGATGGACACTGATGATATATGAGATGAAATGATATATTGGGAAATTTTTTTTCCTTAAAGAAGAAAATGTTATAGGCCTTAGTTTAGGGTACCTCCCCGGCATTTGGCATTTAAGAGGACTGAGGAAAACCTGGAAAAAACCTCAGTCAGGGAGGACGGTCCTGGCAGGATTCAAACTCGAGATATCCTGCTCACGAGTCTGTGCCTTAATGACCTCGGCCACCCGTGGTGGTTCACATAAGTCATGATGCAAATGCCTTACTTCAACAGACATGACAAATGTTTGTTAACATTTATTGTGGATCAAAATCAGCACAGCAAACATATGATGATGCAACAGTTATAGCAGGTGAATGTATTGGCTTGCAAGCTAAGAGACAATCCTACAAAGATGCAGTATTTGACCAATGCTATGCCAATAAACTATATGTGGTCTTATCTCCATCCATCAGCTATATTAAGCCTGTGAAGATGTTATTTTTATCCTTCTGTGAATTTGGGATGTTCTTTTCCAAAGTCAACTAAAAGGACTTGAACTTTAGATGCTGAGGTCAGAAACAGATTTCCTTCATCTGCTCCAATGTGGTGGAACTATCAAAGAAGACTTGTGAAAAACATTTAATCACAAAAATTATATTCAGAACTTGTTTTTCTATCACAAGAGAGAATGCTTCTGAATAGGACTCTGAAATGTCATCTTCTGCATGTAAATATTTAATTCTGAGAGACTTTTAATTTCTTTTTAGCATTGCTTTCAATTATATTTTCACACTCTGACCAGCTATTCCATGTATTGTAGTGTAAGGCATCTAATATTGCACATTGAATTTAGAAAATTTATAATTTTAACATTCAGTTTCAACAAATTAGAACCAATTTTACAAAGAACATTTTTTAAGTATTCCTCTAGAGTATAAAAACTAACCAAATATAAAAATGTTTCATTTTCTTTTTAACTTCTTTGTCTTCCTGTACATTCTGGCAATTTTATTGTATTAGTAACAAGCTGCATAATTAGGTTCGGTCTTCTATGACTCAATTCTATGGGCATGAAAATGAAATTTTTTGCTTACTATGAAATTGTTAATACCTATATAATAATTGTGAGTAATCTCTATGAAATTTCTGCATGTATAAAACTTAGAAAAATTTATTTTAAATGTTAAAAATCTATGTATAATTTAGGGAGCTGCTTGCAAGTTGCGAAGGATAGATGTGCTACACACCCGCTCATAACAGAAAGAAATGGGTATCGATGTCCAATTATATTGAGTTAAAATTGGCATTTTTAATGCAAGAAAAATGAATTGCCAGAAAAAAGGAATGGTTAGTAGCAAGCTTCTGGATTATTTTCGTAATCTTGACGGTTAGTATTAAGAGGAATCAAAATGAATTCTGGACCAACAATGGAACAATTGGGCAAGATGCTATAAACCATCACTGAAGAAACAAAAGAAAGAAAAATATGGAAAATAGATTAAATATAACGTTTAATTTTGAGTCGGAACCAATACAGTGAAGCGACTAATATATTCTTAATTATCTAGCAAGTCAATTTGATAATCTTATGCTAATCTAATCACCTTCAGTGATGTCTAGTCACCTATACTAAGTTTCTTATTTATGAAAAATATTGTACATGACAATTAATTGCTTATAAATTACTGTGCTTAGTTTAGGTTCCTTAACAATTATTTTATTTTTTTTATATAATGATCAAAGTGGAAAAAATCACAAAAAACAATGAGCATAACACAAAAGAATTACCATCAACATCCCTATCTTTAGAAAGTTCTTGTTGCTGCTCAGTGTGCTTATTTTTCTCAATTTCCTTCATTCTCCCCTCATTCTTTATCTATAATGACAGACTGCTATCATGTGCGATATTGGAATTTCATTTTCCATGCTTACACTGAAGAATTATAGTTTTTTTAATAGTGTTTAACGCTCGTTTACCTACTGAGGCATGAAAGACAGTGATACTGATGATAAATGAAATGATAAATTGGGGAAGGATTTGTTTTAAAGAAAGGAAGTGTTTCAGGCCTAACTTTAGGATATCTCCCCAGCAATGCCATTTATGAGCACTGAGGAAAACCTGGAAAAAACCTCAGTCAGGGAGAACAGTCCTGGTGGGAATTGAACCCCAGATCTCTCGCTCACAAGTCCTCCCTTAATGACCTCAGCCACCAGTGGTGGTGAATTATAGTTTGTTTAGAAGCACATAAATACATCTTTGCTAACACATTTCTTTCAAGTTATCTAGCAAAAACATAAACAGATAACTAATATAATGTAAAGACCCAGAGAACTTACCCTGCCTCTGCAGCTATATGAGCAATCAGAAGAGATGGTAATGGTGTGCGGTAACTAGGCTTGAGACAAACAGTGTTGCCAGCAGCTAGTGCAGGACCTATCATCAGTGCTGTTAGCAAAAGAGGTGAGGTGCTTGATGTGACTGTTGTCACAATACCTACAGGCTTCCAGTCTTTGAATTCCAAAGTATCTGATAGTTGTGCCCAACCTGCATAGTGGTAGAAACAACGTACAATCCCTGGTATATCAAACTCTTTAGGATCACGGTTTTGGACACACCGGTTGAGTGTTTCCATTTGTGCCACTAATGTTGCATGTTTCTGTATATGGCGTGCTAAACTGCAAATAAATTTTAAGTGTTACATTAGGTCTTTTGCCATCAATCATTTAAATATCCCTACCACTTGTACATATCAGCAAATATTTATTTAAATCTCAATTGGTAATTTAAAATTATGGAGATTCATTAAAAAGCATTTTACAAGTTGTTTTCCAAGATATTTGAGTAAAGCAAAAACCTGGTATTAAATTAAGTTTCAAGCTGTAAAGAAACATACATAGTAAGAAAGTACATACAATATTTTTGTATTTTTAGGCTATATTGATTGTTATTAATTTTATTTTGTTATATCTATATATGACTTTGTTTGAAACTAATGTGGATAAAGAAAATGTTTAATTGGAACTCTTGTTTCTGTGCTGACTATACATCACACAAGTTAGATAAGTGGAAGACTCAACTGTATAGTTGCATCTGGACCCATAGCAGACCTTAAAACTAAATGCATTATAAGTAGTTTTAAATAGTGGGAATTTTCACAGTGAAATATAGTATAATATAACAAATTATTATTGAGGAATCACTCAAATTTCACTAATTTTGTTCCACTTACTTGGACATGTTTCTAAGGCTGTCACCGTCATCTTAAGCATGATTCCACCATCTGTCTCAATAATAATTTGTTATATGAATGCATTACATCTGGATTTCGCTATCCTTTCAATAATAAGATCTAAATATAAGGTAGCAAATAGATCTACTGGAATCATGCACACTTATAACTAAGTGTTAATGTGGCAAAGAAAGTGGTAAATCCTCACATTTTTCTCCCTGGATAATTTTTAATTTGTTCAATTTTAAGAACATTTTTAGACTGTATAAATTTTTGGGTGCTAAGAAAATTGTATGATCTTTGAAATGTCTATTTAAATGTATGATTAGTTTCTGGATGGAATGTAGATTTCTTAAATACTCCATCTGAGTTTGATCTGTTTATACCACTTTTGATTTTTTCAATATTTTTAAAAAATAAACAAAAACATTTTGAAATAAAATATTTAAGAAACAATATGGATTAAAATTAGAACTCCCTCGTCCATATCAAAATTAAGAACTTTAAAAAACTCATGTACCATATAGGGATCCAATCCTAAAATTCTAAACATTTTCAAAGAATGCTAAATTTGCATTACATTTTTCCTTAAAATTGAACAAAACAAAAATTTTGCCAAGAGAGAAACAAATTGGAGATTTGAAAGATCCGCTGTTTGTATTATTGAAAAATTTACATGTTCCAAACAAAACAAATAAATATAGGGTAGATACCAGGTTTCAATGAACAACAGACAAATATCAAATCTAAATACAGAAAAATTAAAATGACAACACATTATTGGGATGAAAATCATTAGAAAGGGAAAAAGGTGAAACGATTAAAAACATTTTTAAAACCAAAAGATCTGAACAACTGGGAGAGAAATTACATTTAAAAAAAAGATTAGTTTTATTCTATATATTTGTATTCTCATTTAAAGTTTTATAGCAGAATCATGAACTGTCTGGATGTAACAAAATAATCAGTGCCACTTAAGGACCAATACCTCTTGAACTGCTGTTCCTTGATGAGGTTACATTGGGATTTCCCAGCATTGATATATGTGCCATTATAATGTTCCTGATCTCATTGCCAATGTTTTGCTTTACATTCTGAAACACATGTTAATTTTAGGAGTGATTTTGTAGGTGACATTAAACATTTGAGCCATTTTGTCTAGTTTTTTCTCTGTTATGTTTTTGTTTTCCAATAGACCAATAGATGAAATTGGTTGGTTGGTTAGTTGCTAGTGGCCATTCTGGATACTGATATTTATCATTTTTCCCCAATAATAAAGTGTTTCCAAATTATTTTTCATTTGTTTGTTGCTATCAAGTTGGCTGCTTTTCAGCAGATGTTTTTTGTTTAGGATAGTGATCACATTATTACATGATGGGCAATGCCTATTCTTGATTAATTTCACGCTGAAGAGATTTCTGAGAGCCAATCATGCCCAACAATTAAGCAGAATTGGGCAACTCCAATAAAAGATGTTTGAAAGTTTTTAGATCTTTATATGGTTTTCCTTCAAGTTTTTGTTGGATTTTTTTGTTCATGTTCAGTTATTAATCTTTTTATGAGTTTCATTTTATAAGCAATTTCTAGTACAAAAGATGGCTTTAATTTTATTGCAGCTTTTTTTTTTTTTGGCTAATTTATCAGAAATCTTGTTCCCCATTAATCTCACATGGCTCAGGAACGACTGTAAAACTATTTTTGTATTTATGATCTGGATTGTATGATATAGTTTTCTTATTTCATTTACTTCTTAAATGAATTTCTATTTAATTCTTTCTCTCCACGTTGACGGCACCACATTTACTGCTGCACACTTACTTACTGCCTTGCTCAATTCTATCTCCCCCGATTGCTCAATTCTTTGTACTCCCCATTGCTTGAAAACATAATCTTTTATCAAAAGTTCCCTCATCCAGTCGTTAGACCTTCTTCTCCCATTTCTACACTTATTCCACTTAAAAATTTATCCCTATTTGTCGAGGGGCGTGCATATACTTATTCTCAGATTCCTGATTGGACCTTTCATAGATCTTAACTTTAAAAATTAACTTACATTTCTCTCCTTTCGTTTCCACGAGTCAGTATATCTGATTTATTTCTCTTTCATAATTTTACCCTTTTGTCTATTGTCTTCCAGGGTTGCTTTTTGGATTCTAACTAAACTGAGATTTACCAGAAACCTGGAGAGAGAGACGATCCTTTTTTGACAAAAAGAATCAAATACAAAGGGATGACTGGCAATCTGTACATTATCCAGCCAACACAACACATTCACAATTTATTCTGGCTTCTTTATAAAGTGTCTGTCACCAGGTTTTCCATTCTCATTACCCATGACATAACACAACAAATATACAATACACAAAATAACTAAACTACTAACTGAATATCATAAATTGTACACACTAACCATAATACTAATCATAATATCTGTAATTGAATGTTAACACTTTGTAAGATTTTAATTAGGGACGTCGTCTCATTAATATTGCTTCAATATAGTCCAAAGCCTGCTTCTCCATTTTAAAGAGATCCATCTCTATATACTCTATGCCACATAGACTGAAACTGGTAAATAATATTGTGAACTGCATATATTCTAGATAGAGGATACTGATCAGGATAGTTCTGAATAAATTTCATACATACATTATGAGCCGATTTGTATTTAAAATAAGATTTACTTACCAAAATGTGCTGCCCTCAAGTCAGCTATCTTGCCATATTTTTACATTAATAATTAATCCATACTTCTGTGAGACTGGCAGAAAAACATTTAGAGGTTTGACAAAGGAGGAGGAAGTGAAGTTGAAGAATGAGGCATCACTAGCTCCAGCAAAGATTTTTTTGTTAAAAAAATACTTTTTTTTAAACCATAGTGAACACAAATATAATTTTTAAGATATTTCAGAATGCATACTATCATTGTTTTATTGCTGACATATAAATTGCCAAAATCTGATTGCAGCTTCTTACTTAATATTGCTAAAAAATATACATGAATTCTAAGTCTACGGGCATTAAAAAACTTATAGCAAACAAATATCTAGTTTAATGCAGAATATTTATTTCCAAATATTAGATTGATGCTGGCACAATTTATTTGTAAGTACTACTTAATTCAAATGCAATTCAAGATGATTATTGCCTCCCAATACCATTTGCAATTATTCAAAACAACGTAATTCTTCCTCATTCTGCAACGGGTGGAGAAATGTTCCTAAAAATTATGCTTTCCAGCTGATACTAAACTGAAGTTTTTAAGCCTGCATTTTCAGAAAATAAATCATTCTGTGTGATCAAGTCATATTTCTCTTTTAGTCCAAAATATATTTATGTAGTTTCCATAGTGATTTATTTCAATTGACATAACAGAGTTTTAATAAAACTAGTCTAATGCGATGTGTGCAAGTAATAATTGCTTCCAATTTTTTCTATTCTGCTTACCTGTACAAATGTCGTGCTCGATCATGTCCAGTGAGTTTACTCCAGGCTTCAGCTGCCTTTTGGCAGGACATCAATGCTTTTTCTATTTCAATGTGGCTACTCTTGCCTATATTGGCTAAAGGTTCATTTGTTATAAAATCCATCACTTCATAATAATCTGCAGTAACACCTTTTGAAGTACCATCTATAAATGGCCCTAAACTGTGATTTTTTAGCCAATTCTTGAAGGAAAAAAAGAAAAGAAAATAAGAAAAGAGGAATATAAAACGCACACATTACATTAAAAAAAAACTTTCTTTGTTCTTTTTTCTTTCTATTTTTTATTTTTTTTTACATTGAGAACAATTATCACTACTACAGAGATTCATGTTCTTCTAATAAGTTTTATTACTTCCATTCTTGTTCATGCATATCTCTTCCCTACCTGCTTTAACATAAATTTAGAGCAGGTAAAAGCACGATGCTTAAATGTTGCAAATATGTAAACATTATTGTTAAAGAGTTTTAGTTCATTTCACATCATGCCACTGATGATTAAGTGAGGCATAAAACACATCTGGATGACTTTACACAAGAAATGAATTGATAATTGGTAAACTCAAGGAAGGGTACAGGTGCTCTAGAACCATTTTTTGGGGATGAGGTTCAGCAATCCTGAGACACCCAAGCTACTCAGAAATATCCATGATTTGGTATTTCCCTTCCTACTTTATCATAAATTTGTATACATTCCATTCTGTAAGAGCAGGTAGAAGCAGCATGCTTAAATACTGTAAACATTATTGCTAAAATTGATTTAGCAGCCCTGAGGAACCCAAGTTACTCAGAAATATCCATACTTTGGTGTTTGATTTCTTCTTTCCTTCATCTTTCTATCTTTTTCTGTTCTTCAAACCTCCCAGTTCTTTGTCTAATGGATGCACCTGCATGTGATGTGGTAAACGGTGACTGGGTAAGGGTGTAATTCCTAGCATTGGGTTATTGCGTGAAACAGGAGATGAATCTCCTGTTATAGGCCAGGCCTGAGAGGGGTTGCTGCATGAGTTGTGCACTCCCTGAAGACAACTAGATCTCTACGAGTTATCACTGGGAGGTGTTACCCTGAACTAGTCCAGGAAGGATCACTCACCTGAGCCAGAGTGGTGTCCTGGAGATAGCCTTCCATCATAGACAGTCATGAAGGTGGAGGATTAACCCATTAAGGTACAAGAAATTCTTTATTCCCAAAAGAAAAAGAAGTAATGAAGGCCATATCCTTTCCTCATTATTTGTAATAACATGGACAAAAGAAAGTCAAATCTGTTTTTACAAGTGAATGGTTTTGTAACACACAAAGATCTAGACCATATCACTGGACCTGTTAAATCTTATATTAGCTTAAAAAATGTCTCACTATTGAAAAAGGCATTATATGATGTTCAAACCAATAGCTTGTTGACAGTCATGTTATTTCACAGCTACCGAATACATCTTGAAAAACTTCATAGCAAAAAAAAAAAAATAAAAAACTCATCTCAAAGGTTTGTTACCAACTTGATGGCATGACCGATGAAGAGATGCAAAACTATCTGATTGAACAAGATATTGTCACAGTTTGCCAGGTTCAATCTAAGCATGATGGTGCACTTCTGCCCACTGGAACTTTGTTTCTTACCTTTAATCAAATGGAACTCCCTGCATGTATCAGGGTGGATAAAAATAGTTTTAAGTTTGACCCTATATACCCAACCAAATATAGTCAATGTCAACATTTTGGTGATACTAAGATCTCTTGTAAAACCGCTGTTAGTACATGTGCAACCTGTAGTAGACTTATGGCATCTGTTTACCTGCACCTGTCTGTGTGAATTGTCATTTCAGTAATTCTGCCAATTCTCGTGATTTTCCGTGCTATAAGAGAAAAAGGATATACAAGAAATCTGGGTGAAAGAACATTTTCTTTAACAGAGGCCTGCATCATATCATGCCATCCAAACTTTTATGATCAGGTACCTATATTTCTGCAGCTTCAACAGTGATATTCAAAGGGGACAGCACTATGCAGACTTGCAATTTACATTTTATTAATGTTTCTCACAGTTTTACTGCTGCTAGTGATTCTACATCACAGTCTAAGCCTGTTATTTTTATGCAAAACCCAAGGAGAAAAGTAAATGTAAAAAGAATGCCTTACCCTCCTCCTCGGGAGATAAGTCATCCTGGGAGAAAGAGAACTCGGCGATCTCCATTTTAGCCATTGTAGACAGGCAACCAATTTGAAACATTGAACTTAGTTCCCAGTTGTGAGCACAGGAATTCTCAATCCAAGAAGTTTATGGATAAAAAATTTAAGTTCCAAAGAAATCATCTAGTCCCAAGCATAATTAACAGAACTCCTAAATCTTCACCAATGAAAACCGCCACGATCGTTAAATCGCAGACTCATGAGCAGGAGGTCTGGGGTTGGAATCCTGCCAAGACCGTCCTCCCTGACTGAGGTTTTTTCCAGGTTTTCCTCATTCCTCATAAATGGCAAATGCCGGGGACATACCCTAAACTTAGGCCTGGAACGTTTCCTTCCTTAAAAATAAATCCTTTCCTAATATATCATTTCATGTATCACCAGTGAGTCGATCCTGGTGGTGTAGTGGTTACCATACTTGCCTCCTAAACCCAAAACGCGGGTTCGAACCCGGCCAGGATCGATGGATTTTTTCGGGCGTAAAAATCCTAAGTATGGCTTCCTTTGGCAGGGAAGTAAAGCCGTGGGTCCCGTGTCGTACATTTACGGCACGAAAAAGAACCTCAAGCCTGAAAGAGAGGCCTCTGAGCGCCGTTTCGCGCCCTAAGTTGAATGGGACGCTGATGACCTGAGATGTTAAAGAGCATCCATAAATAAATCAATAAAAAAAAAAAAAATCACCAGTGTCCATCGCCTGCGGTGCCTCTGTAGCAAAAACAGGCGTTAAACACTATTCATTCATTCACCAATGAACAAAAAGTACAGTTTAGCTGTTTTTAATGCTTACTCCATTATATTCAGAATGGCAATCCTCTCTTGAAATGTATATGTAATATGTACTCTCAATTTTGACCTGAATTTAATAGCATGCCTGCAGTAGATAAAGCTTTGCCCTCAGGAATTATTTGTCCACCATGGTTTTGATCTTGAACCAGAAGATGGTGCTCCTGGTCAGAGATGATTATACAGCTTTCCATTCCATTGTCTGTGTTACAAGTTGCTACAGTTAACATTTCTTTTCCCGGCATTACATTTTTTTATCTGTATAATCTATCTACCTCCATCTTGTATCATCTGAAGAATGGATATTGTATGTATACTCTTCCAGCTACTCCATCTTTTCTGTTGGTGGAAGATTTTAACATGCACACTTTGGGGCTCATCAATAAATTGCTCCATACACATCAGATATTTTCATCGCAAACTCTCTATCTTCAATATCGGCAAACCTACTCATTTGTCCGACTACTAAAAAAATTCTTTCACCTGGATCTGTCTGTTCTGCTTCTTTCTGTCTGTCCATGTTAATTGGAATGTCATTTCTGATAATTACTCCAGTTACCATTTGCTGTGAGAATTACATCTATTGTCTTCCCACATATTTCCACACTGTGCAATGAAATGCTTCTCTATACGGCAAATTGTTGCTCTCTTGCAATGTTTTTCAATGACAATTGTGAATCTGTCCACATCATGATTTAGTCCTTTACAAGCATTATCATTTCTGCTGCAGAACAATCTATTCCCCAGTCTTCTTCCTACTGTAGACATCTTTCAGTCCTTTGGTGGACTGATGGATGTGGTGCATGCATGTATAAGTGTTTTCAGATTGTTTCATAGCACCCTACTCTGGAGAACACGATATGCTATAAAAAACTGTAACCATGTGCCATTATGTACTCAAGAATAGCAAAAAGACACCATGGAGAAATACTGTATCTTCTTTTAACGGTTCTAAATCCTCATGTTGTGTGGGATAAGCTCCATCGCATGGCTGGTAAGCTTGGTCATTTGCTCATATCTGGTATGTTGTTTCTCCCATATATATTCTTTAAAGATTGCACCAAGCTAGTAGGCCAATTTGATGAGGTTAGGTGCTTCGGCTAGACATTTTAACTACTTCTTATGAAAAATGATCTCAGGTTAATTTTGCTGTTTATATGAGTTCTCTAAGGCACTGTATAATGAAAAAAAATATCGCTGTATTATATAGTTTACTGATTTAAAGTTATGGACTTGTTTACATTCCTATTACACAATAACACTGATCAGGAGGGCAATGACACTCAACCTTGACCTTCATTAGATTCTCCTGTTTTTTTTTTGCTGCGAGAGGAAGATAAGCAATTTCAACACAAATTTTCGCGATTACCCGATTTCAAGCCCTGGTATCCTTTGGAAAGGCACTATTATAAGCACTAAAAATTCCACTATTTACTTCATGCGATACTTAGTTACTATGAATACTTAGTTGAAATGGAACATTTTGATCTCACTGTTATATTAATTTATCTTATAGGTGCATTACTGTCTTATGAGTATGGTGGAGACAGCCCTGTTGCGTTATGGAATAAGCCTCTTGGTCTCGCCTTATAGTTTCCCAAATTTAACTCCATACATTACCAGACATTATACAAGTTTCAAAAACATGCATGTAAAGGCTCTTTTCATGCCATACAGGGTTTACAAACATATGTGCAGAACTGCGACAACTTAAAATTTTGTAATCTGAAAATTTGACTGGACCTCATTTAGCTCATATATGTCATGTGGCATGAAATGTCGAATCTACATCATAATTGCTCTCCGCTCAAAACTTCTTCATTAAAAATACATATCTTGCTAACTTCGACATTTTTTCGAAAAATATAACAAGACCATTATCATAATATATATTAAAAATCAGGTTGGTAAGATATTATCGGAAAAATAAAAAGAATATTGATAATTTATTCATAACAAGGAGGCACTTAAATACTACTTTATGCTGACATTCTAGGGAAAACATTTGAACTCCGCAAATTATTCACTTGCATTCTGCACACTTAAGGCTCAAGTTGAATCTAAGGGCTTCCCTTTTCGCTCCAGCAATCGGGTGTTAGAATGCTATATGTTTTTACTTTCAGGGAGCTGGAGTAAACATTTCTTGGGCTGGACAGTATTCACTTGGCTATGTTGCAACAGCTGATGCTATAGATTTTTTTCTCTACAGCTGTTCAATCGTATCTGGAGTGACAGCATGTTACCATCAGCTTTGCATACAGCTACGGTCATTTCCATTCCTAAGACTGAAAAAGATCGCCATCTTCCCTCCAGCTATCACCCTATTTCCCTCACCAACTGCTTTCGCAAGTTGAAGGAATAAATGGTTATTGGACATCTTGCATGATGGCTCAAGACTCAGAAATTTCTGAAAGACGTCCAATGTGGTTTTCACCAATACCATTCTTCTGTCAATCATTCGGTGCCTTTCAACCCATATTCTTGATGCATATTTGAGAAAGTGCCAGACTGTTACCATAATCTTTGACTTTGGAAAAGCTCATAAAACAATTTGGAAAATAGTATCCTTTGTTTTCTGCTTGATTGGAAAATTTGTGGTAGGCTTTCTATGTTTATTTAGGAGTTTATGAAAGAGTGTTTTTGTGTGTGTGTGTGTGTGTGTTCCAGCAAGTAGTGTTTTATCCTCACGTTTCATTTAGGAGTGCCTCAAGACTCACACTATTTGCAATTGCTGTCAATCATATTTTCAGCAATGTTGTAGTCATTTGTCAGTTTCTTTGCTATCTATCTTTCTTCTCAGCACACCTGTCCTTTGGAATGTCATCTCCACTGCCTGTAAGATACCAAAAATACACTTTCCTCTGCCTTCACTTTGTCTTGGACCAGATGCTCTATCTTTTGTAGAAGCAAAATTCCTAGGCTCGCTATTTGACAGGACACTGTGTTGGGCATCATATATAGCTCAACTAAAACAATGATGCGAACATTCTCTAAATATTTTACTATTTTATGCAGTTCTTCCTGGGGATATAGCACTACTTTTATGCTTCTATTGCTTTCTGATTAGTTCTAAACTCGACAATGGAAGCATTGTGTATTCTTCTGTTCACATCCATTCTGAGATGGCTATTACTGTACACTATAAGGGTACTTTTAGGGCCTTTCCAACTAGCTCCAAGATTATTTCATGCGAAATCTGCAGAACCTCTGCTATAATTTTGCTGTGATGTATTTCTTTGTGAGTTTCCCTGCTAATTACATGCTAAGCTTAATCACCAGACATGTGAGCTGTTCTTTAGTGACATCCTTGACGGTCAATATAATTTTAGAGCTAATTTTCTTAAGTCACCTGGCTTTCATTTAAGGACACTTCTTAGAAACTGTGTATAGTGATGCCTGTCGCATTTATCATTAGGAAAAGTCATTTCCTCCTTGGCAACAGCAGAGGCTCAAGTCCATCTTGGCTAACATTATTTTCAAAGTACAAATGCCGCCAGCTTTCTCATACAATACTTTATGGGGTTCCTATCCTTGCTGTAGAACAGATTATGTATATACACCAATGTCTCTAAGAACAAAAAGGATATATGTTAGTTTTACATATGGTTTTAATGCAGCTATTTCTATGTTTACTGCCTAGCTTTATGTAATATATACAGTATTTTACGTGTTAAGGCTTTGATGTTTGGGCTGCATTCATTTCTCTGTCTCACTCAGTGCCTTCCAAAGCTTTCGTTTTCTACACAGTAATCATCCCAATTTTCAGAATATCCAGGACATAAGCCATTTGCTTGCTGTTTCAGGCTCAATATCATGAAGCTATCTTGATATGTTAGAATTGTATGCATGTCAAACATTGGATATGAGGCTGTTTCAATGAGATGGTGCTCCTCCACTCAACTATGTTGGTCATGGGTTTCTGGATGATATTCTTCCTCAGTGAATAAGAAGCGATTGGCGGAAATCATATTGGCACCACAATCACAGACTTTGTAACGTTAGACTTTTATTTCTGTATCATGCAAAATGTTTATCAGCAACATTGCACACTTGAAAAAAAGAATCAGAAAAGCTGTTCAATCATCATACTTGATAAACATAGTTAAGTTTGACAAGAACTGGAGTCTAAACATGTAAATTAACTTTAGGAGGGTTTTTTTTTTTTTTGAGTAGTGTTTAACGCCCGTTTTTACTACTGAGGCACCACAGGTGTACTTTAGGAGTTGATCTCTTATTTAGCATGTATTTGAAATGTTTAGCTTATAAGATTTATGGTTGTATCAAATCTCTCCATAAGTTTACAGACATACTATATGAAGAACCTTGAAATAAAATGATTTCAATAACAGTAAGTGGGAGCAACTTATTTTTTGAAGTCCTTTCATACAAAAACAGCCAGTTTTCCTATTACATCATACCTACCTTAGCAGCTAGAGTACTTCCTTGCACTTGACCATATTCCATCTTTTTGAAAATGTTTACAATTTCTGGCTTAGGGACAGATTTGTCCATATTAATCACTTTGGTTCTGAAACAAAATAAAATAATACCTAATCAGAAATAGGAACACAACCTAACAATATGTTAATTTAAGGTAAGAACTAACGAAAGCTTATTTTAATATTTGAATTGATTTGCAAACCAAGAATAATGCTTAAAAAGTACGTCCTGTATTAAACGACCATTTCTGATTCCTCTATAACCATCTATTATCACTAAGCCATAGAATTTTCAAGACATGTAAGAGAGAGGGTGCAATAACAAGAGGACCAATTGATAGGCACTAAAATATGGGAGAAAAAAAAAAACCAGGTATTAAGAAACTTAACATTAAATTACAGACTAAACTCTTATACAGGCATTTATTTAGGCAATGAAAAAATATACAATCAACAATATAAAGAAAAAATTTTGCACTGTGCACAATTATTATCTCCATAAAAAATAAAACAATCTTACATACTGAACTGGCAGTGTATGACTAAAACAGTTCTGGGTTCTCCATACTAAATCCTGGCCTGTCATTTTAAAATGATTTTTCCACATCACAGAACCATACAGGCTTCTTCATCAGTCTTCAGTCAGTCTATCCAGTTAAGACATTGGCCAAGACCACGGCTTGGGAATCATGAGCTTTGTGGGAAAGTCCATCAGTCTCAGCTAAAAGGCTGTTGAAACTGCTAATGTTTAATCGTGTGCTAAGAAAGCTATTGCTAATTATAATTATAGGCCTAAGTATTCTATTCCGCAATTTATGATTCATAGGTGCATATAAAATTGACTTATGCTGCCAGGAGATTATTCAAAAAAAAATTCCCTGATGATTATTTTCTGAAAGCTACAATCATAAATTAGACTCTGTGATTGATTGCTTGCTCATACAGCCAGCTTTCAATGCAAGAAATTGAGAAAGTGTCTGACGACACAATTATCAGTAAGAATATTTGGCCCATTTGCTCCCCCAATCTAATTCCCTGTGACTATTATCTCTGGAATTCAATAAAAAGTGATAGGACAAATGCACACACCTTAGAGGAACAGAAGATGAGATATAGTCAAGAAATAAACTTAATTTCACTGAGGGAATTATGATGGATAATTAGTTGATGCCAGAAATTTTTTGAACAATGAAAAAGGAAAGCAATTCCAGCATCTCCTAGGGTGACACGAGTGAGTACATCTTTATTATAATTTCTTTTGTAATATTATTAGCCAGTGCCACCAGTTGTGGTTTGGAAAACTATAAACTCATGTTGCCATATGGCCATGAATAGACTGTGTGACACATGTAGCCTTATGATCACACATGGGAAACCCACAACTTACTCACCCAGTACTATCTGGCTTGTTTGTTTAGATTCCCACATTTTTAGTGGAAGGAGTTCTTTCTCAGTGTTGATTCATCACAAATCTTTAATTTTGCACATTTCATCAATTCTTGTAATAACCCTGTTGTTCAATTTTTTAATTTGTATATTACAAGCAACCATTATCTCAGCATAACAAAATTTCTGTTCCAGCTTGTAAATTGATTGAGATACTGCATTGAAAAAAGGGTGAATTGATGTTTGTTTTCTTGTGGTGTGTTATGGTGAAAGTGTAAAACAGACTATTGTGAACAGTTGCTGATAAATGTGGAGTACAAAGAGCAAGCAAATGTTGTAATTATTTACAGCTAAAAAACTTTTGAGGATATTGTTAATTATCATTTGCTTTTGGTAAAAGTTGGAACTGTAGTTAATTTACATGTTCACTTGATGAGCAATGCTATTACACTAGTATCTGCACAAGAGAATTGTGATTAGAAAATTATTAATGTGTATTTAGTTAAATACACATTTGTGTAACTAAGTGTTTCATTCATCAATGTCTAAGAATATGCTGCCTTACTTATCAATTCACTACTGTATTCATTTCCTTAGGAAATTTATTTGAATAAATACAGCTACTGGTAAACACTATGAAGCTCTGTTGCTTACTGAAGCACTTTTACACAAATGCAGGAGCAATGCAACAATCAACACTGGAGGATAACTGATTCAATTAGGACTACCAACATTTAATAACCTTGGTAAATGTGCATGCTTGTTGGCAAATTGAGCCATTTATGGCCAAATTAGGAAAATGTACGTTTACTTTCTGTTGCCTACATTTACCAAGCAACAAGGCAAATCTATCCTACACTAATGCATTAAAATGTTCATACTAACTCCAATTACTTACATAACACAATGACATGTTTCAGAAGCAATCACTCTCATTATTAGTTGTTGACTGACTACAATAGCAATAGGGTGGCTGGATCCCTCGGTGCTTCTGTGGTTCTTGTAGGAACTTGACCAGTTATTCATGGGTGGAACATCAAAATTCATTAAATTTTTCTTATTTTTTAGGAAGAAAATTTTTCCCAAGTGGATAGTATTGTGAAGTTCTTTCAGTAGCTTCGCCTCTGGTTTAATTTCATGCTATTTGGTCCAAAAGTGAACTGCCACTGCTGATTTATTAATTTGCTTAAAACGAATATTCCTAAAGTGTTCTCTTCTCTGAATTTCCAATTTTCTCTTCATTTTTCCAATGTATATCTAATCAAAATGTACACATTTGATTTCATATATTCCTGATCTCTGTTCTGTCGGTATAGTGCTTTTTACTGTGAAACTTAATAAATTTTTTATATATTTGTTCTTTAGGGCTAACATTAAGCCATGTTCTTTGAATACCATCTGAATTTGTCGTGGTAAGTTGGATGGTATGTGTAACTTCTGAATTTGTTTCTTTCCTTGGTGTCATTCAGTGTGGAAACCTCTCTTACAGGTTTTCACCTTTTAAATTTATTGATAATTATAATTCCTGTGTCTTTGTTGAAACCAATGATTCTTGCTAAATTAATTATTTGTTGATAGTGCACTTTGTACTCCATTTCTATGAATGGGATATTAATTATTCTGTGTGCCAAGCTGCAAAACACTGCATACTTATGTGGAGTGGGGTTATAAGTATTATTTTTATGTAATTTTCTGTGTGTGTCTATTTTCTGTGGATTCCAAAGTTCAGCCTGTCTCTATTTTCTATAATTTTTAAATCCAAGAATAGGAGTCAACCATTTTCCTCTTCTTCTATGGTAAACTGTATAGATTTATGTTGTAAATTAAGAAGTTTCAGAGCATCTAGTGAAGTTTTTTTTGGTATTATTGCAAATATGTCATCCACAAACCTATACATGTCTGAAAAATTAAAGGGAAGACTTTGGTGATAAATGTTTCAAAGAAGCTCTTGAATACATCTGCTAGAAATGAATACAAGGAATTTCCCATTGCTAGCCCAAAACTTGTTGATAATATTTTTTGTTGAATGCATATATGTTACCCAGTTTTAGTAAATCTTCTATTTCTTCTATTTGTAAATTTAACAAGGTTATATGGGCATTAAACACTATTAATAAAAACTGAATATTTATGAGCACCAAAGAAAAGACTTTGATTGAAAAAGGAAAATTCATAGATGTGTAAAGTTGGAAGGAAAAAAAAGGAGCATGAAATTGGTATTAAAATAACAGAGAAGTTCAATCTTAAAAAATAACAAGGAATGGATAATATTAGCATTAGAACATCTGGTAAGCAAAACAGGTAAATACCTCAACTCTAGAAATAGCACAGGGATATACTGAAGAGGATCTAGGTAATTTCCGATGGTATGCTTTGTAATACTGTGAGTCATTATTTTTATCTGTCTTAAAATTTATTTTATTTTAATTAAATACATTTTTATTAATGCAACTATGTACATCTTCATTTGTTCCATACCCTGCAATAAATATATTGTACAACAACCCTATGGAATGCACATCAATCTTAATCTTAAAAACATTATTAACTTGTTATAAATATTAAGTATAATAATAGCATAAATATATATGGAAATTTTCTGTTCCTTTCTTTGAAAAATGTTCTCCTTTTTAAAGATATTGCCCTCTGCTTTTTATTGGTTAAAATCTGGTCATCCCATTTTTACCATTCTAACTTCTTATATTTTATAATTTTTTATTTTTATTTTTTTTATTTATTTATTTTATTTTTGGTTGGGGCTAGGATTTAACCAGCAGACGTTAGCTAACTCCATGTTCTGTATTCCACATTCTGCATAATGTCCACATTAGCTATCTCCACATTCAGCATTACGTCTCTGAATGAGCTCTTTGGTTTTTACATATTTCATATAATTATATTTTCAGAAACTTGTGTTTTTTTTTGTTTGTTTGTTTGTTGTTTTTTTTGTGGCATGCACATTATATAGGCATATTTTTTGTTAATCTCTTATTATTTTTCAGATTTCTATTCCAATTTCTGTAACTAAATGGAATGTATCATATGCATGTTAGCTATTCTTCAAAGAGATCTGCAATGGCAAACGCAATGTGCATAGCGTTTGTCAAAATGTTTTGTGGATAGACACCGCAATGTCAACGCTTCTATTAAATCAATTAAAATATGCTTTCTTAAGCTAAATTTAAAAGACAAATTTGTTAATTACTCATTTTCAATTGTGTACATTAAGATAAAGCTACAAGTACTTATTAATTGAAATACCTTTGGAGGTGGCGCAACAATTATAATTATACCGTGATAAATTTCAGCACTCACGTAATCTTATCTCTTTACAATTCACATGATACGTTCACTCACAAGCCTTACAGCATGTACTTCGGCACTAGCGTGCCATAACAACTGAACAATTGTTTACATTTATCTTGCCCCGCCTAGTTAGAAATTCTGCATGTGAAACAATGTTGCCAACTTCAGTTCATGATTCAAACTCATCTATATAATAGCAGTGAAAGCGTTCAAGCAAGACGGTTAAACTGGGAGCACGATCAAATCCATGTCTGATCAATCCATGTTCATTTAAGAAACAGACAGCCTTCTCCAAGGACGTCTGCATGGGGTAGTTGCCTTCCCTCAAGATTTTTAAAATATAAATTTCCAATTAATAGACAAAACAATATTTTATAATAAAACATTTAAGATGAATATAAGTGATTAACCTAAAATTTCTTTATTATATCGATTTTAAAAATTAGGTTGTTTAATTGATTTTTGAAATCTAGTCAATTTTAATCATAACTTCTTTCAAAGATATATTGCCCCTCCCTCAGAAATATTCTGCTGATGCCCCTGGACGTCTCTATAATATTTCACAGGAAAATGATTTCAGTGCTCGGGACCTGTTCCACAAAAGTATGGTCTAATACATTACAAGTGTATGTATTTGTAACTTGTTAATAGTAACATTCTGTTCCACAAAGGTTTCTGCTATACTTGTACCTACAACTACATACTTACAAGTGTACAGTGATTTTTTCGTGTTTCTGCTCAACAGAAGTATTAGTATTGGTTGCGTATTTAGAAATTTGTATAAATTTCTCAACAAATGTTTAAATATTGGTAACTTCACATACTAGCGCAAAATGTAACCTCTTTTTAATAATTTTAGGAGTCAGTTGACCTAAATATGTGAAGTACAAGGACATCCACAAGAGAAAGTACAGAGGATAAATTTCCATTTAATAGCCCAAAACTCTCACATTAAAATTAAGCATTTAAGGAACATATCCAATTAGCCTATATTCTCTTTTAATATTGATTTTAAAAACTAGGTTGCTACAACGAAGTAAATTGAGTATAAAAGATAAAGTTTATCTGTATAGAATGTCTAGCTTATTTTTATTCGAAATCCCGACTCAATATCGCAACAATATCACTGATAAAATTCTCCTGCAGTTAACTTTGCTGTTGACTGCTATGGCTGAAGCTATTGCACCACTCCACGTTAGTCTTTCAGCTCTTAAATCTTAGATTGTTATTGGCTGAAGCAAAAATATTGCTGTAAGAAAGAGAACTTCTATCGCTAAAAAATGTATCTCAAAGGCTCTGAGAAAAACGTGGCAACTATAATCTTCTATTAAATATCACCTCACGTGGAGTTTGTCTTTTGTCAAAGCCTAGGCTACTGATGGCGGGAACTAAAATATTATTGGTGCAGTAAGAGGGAGAATCTGTTACGCTATATTATCAAAGGATCTGGAAAAAAAAAAAAAAAAAAAAAAAAAAAAAAACGCGGCGATTAAATACATGCCACAAGCCGGTTGGTTACACGTAGAATGCGACGATACAAGGGTAGGTCCATAAGTTCCCGGCCTAACCGTTTTCTATGTATAATAAAGACAAAAACGATATGTCACTTTTCAATGTACTTCCCCTTTATTGCAATATACTTCACACATTTTTGAATTAGCATTTTAATCCCCCCCTCCCCACAAATAGTCAGAAGTCTTGTCTGCAAAATGGACTTAAACAGTTTCCATCATTTCTTCGTCACACTTAAATTTCCTTCCTCGCAGGTCCTACTTGAGTTTTGAGAAGAGGAAATAGTCACTGGGAGCTAGATCTGAGCTGTAGGGTGGATGGTCGATCCCTTTGAAGCCACACTTCTTCACAGCTTCCTTTGCAACAAGAGCTGTGTGCACACGCGCGTTGTCATGAAGGAGCATACCACCACTCAGCTCTTCTCCAGGAACTTGTTTATAGAAAGTGTTAGTACAACATGGGTTGCTCTTGTATGTATTAATTATGGTGGTGCATCGCATAATACGTCGATCCTGGTGGTGTAGTGGTTACCATAATTGCCTCTTACACCCAAGATCGCGGGTTCGAACCCGGCCAGGACCGATGGATTTTTCGGGTGTAAAAATCCTAAGTATGGCTTCCTTCGGAAGGGAAGTAAAGCCGTGGGTCCCGTGTCGTATATTTACGGCACGAAAAAGAACCTCAAGCCTGAAAGAGAGGCCTTTGAGCAAAATTTGTCGGCCGTTTCATGCCCTGAGTTGAATGGGACGCTGATGACCTGAGATGTTAAAGAGCGTCCATAAATAAATCAATAAAAAAAAAACGCATAATACCATATTTTAAAGTCCTAACTATCACTAATTAATTCAGTAACAAGTGAATAATTGTAAGCCCTTCGTTTTATCATAGCATAATAATTAGAATTCAGGAGGTAGGGAGAGAGATATAGTAAGAAAGCTTTCAAAATTCCTGGCCGGTTAAATACCTGTGTGGTTTTTCTTCTTCTTCATTTAATAATAGAAATAATAACGTGGTGTACTGTAAAGTTTTCAAGGGATGCCAATGAAAAAATCTTTTTAAGTTTTCCATAAATAGAGACTTAAATAAATACGCATTGAGAAAAGTCAGTACTAATGAAACCTCTCATTGACATCAAGAATCATGATGTAAAACAGTGATGGTGAAAAGTGAAGTAAATGTTGCGTCAAGTACCTGGTGAACATTTGGATTTTAAAGTAGTTTGGTGAATTTACAGAAAGATGCACAGCAGAAACACATTTGCTACACAGCGCACTCTTTAATGATGTCAGTGTTTCAGTATCTAAGTATATAGAAATATAGGTTATATTTTAATTTATGAACCTTTTTTCTTAATTAGAGGGCCATATTATTTAATAGCAATGTGAAACTTTCTATGGTCAATAAATAGCTGATAAATTTTTGCATTTATTTTAAATATAAGCAAATATACTTATATTAACACAATATTGATTGATATTTGTTTTCTTATCATTTAACATTTTTGTGCCAGTTATTTTTACTTTGAGTTCACCTAATATTTAAAAACGTTGGCACCCTTGTTCATTTCCACGAGGCTAAATGACGGCGTCATTGATGTATCGTAGCCAAGCATTTTGCCCCCAAAGGTCACCATAAATACTTTGACAAGTAATACTGGCAAACGGAACTTGATGGTCTCTCCTATAGTTTGCTATCGTGTTGAATGTCAATGTAAAACTCTGTTCAACAGGCAGTGGGCTGCCAAATCAACACGGTTTAATGAATATGAAATCATTTGGAGTTTCTGCCTAATCAGACATAAAGTTTATTCATTAGCATCATAGTGAACATAGGAAACCAAATCAAAACTAATAAATCATTGGTTTCCACCAATAAAGACTGGATAATCTATATAAAACTTTCAATGTTCTTAATATGTGGCTCCCATGGAGTTTTTTTTTTTTTTTAAATAGAAGAATTGAAATACCTGGCCAAAGGATGAATGACCTAACTTGGTGATGTTGGGTTTGCGGGCCTAACTTGGAGAGTCCATAAAAAATGGCAATTTCCACGTCGGCAACCCCTGTAAGAGTGAACCTCTTTAGATGCTCTGGTGCGAAGACCCTGAGTACCTGTGGTACTTACGTTACTATAAGAGCATTCAACCTTCTTTTACTGGAAATAGTCTGGGTTGATTGGCCTCAATGGTATGTGGCCGAAACACATGCGCAACTGATACATTGCCAACGGCAGGGTGGTGAGCTACTTTAAATGTTTGCTGCAAGTTTAAGGAGATCAATGTTAAGACACGATCGTCCTACCAGTGGATTACCGGTAGCTGGGCTTAAGGCATAGAGCAAGATGTGTATCAACTTCCGTCCCCGAAAACATTTCATTGCCTTTGTGCATCCACATGAGCATTACTCACATTTTAGAATAAGGAAATAAATTGCTACAATGTATAGAAGCATGATTATAAATATGCTAACTAAACAATATATATACTTTACATATTGACAGATATTCTACATTAATTAAACAAGGATTCATTTTATTGTCTATTACAATACCAGCGTCAAAAAAGAAAAATTGCAAATTAATAAATACATTTAATAGTGAATGCTGTAAAATATATTCATGATTTATAGTGCCTACAGTACTTTGTGTCCTTCATAGTTTAGCGTGTCTCACAGAGAAAAAATATTCAAAAGTACACAAACACTGCAACACATAAAAGTGCAGTTTTTCAATCACCTTTGAGAGCAATAACTATTGATTGAAATGTATTTGCAAACTCTGTCACAGAGTTTGCAAATACACAAATTCCCGAATTGACAGAATTCGGGGAAGTATAGGAGGAATGCCTTATCAATCCCAACAAATGTTACCACTATGGTGCTTTGCCTTTTGAGTCAGTGTATTAATAATATTAGAGAATATGAAATATGTGCTAATTTAAATTTGAATAGTTTGGAATTTTCACAGTGAAATATAGTATCTTATAACAAATTATTAATGAGGACGTCACTCAAATTTCACTAGTTTTATTCCACTTGGACATGTTTTGCCTTTGAAACATGTCCAAGTAAGGGGAATTAAACTAGTGAAGTTTGAGTGACTTCGTCATAATTTGTTATATGTGCTAATTAGTTTAAATATTCTCTAATGTCTACAAATTTAGAATTTTTAACAATTCTGACTTTAATCAGAATTCAGAATTTCAACAGGGATTGAGAACACCTGCTTAAATTTGGATGCCTGATAACTCTTGATATCCCCTTATGTGGTATGGGTAAGAAATGCAAATATATTTTATTTGGATGTTATCCTTGTGATGTGAATTCAATTAACTCCTCTTGGCGGTAACCCATGAACTCCCTGTAGTTCTTATGTTTTGTAAATTATCTGCATAAGGAATGGAAGAAATGATGGTGCAAGCTTCAGGTGTTTAGATAATGCTTAAAAGGTGATACAATTCACTAAAACAAGAGGAAGAACTCAGCTTTGTAGAAATGAGAAAAACATAATTTTGTTTTATCTTTATTCAAATAATCAGCAACATACAGATATTACAGTCACAATGTGCAAATACCTTCTCCCTTCCATTGCACAGGATAAATTTTTTTCTGACGCAAAAAATATTATAACAATGAAAATGCTTGCGAATCACTGAAAAGTCTGTTAACAGTTTATGACTAGTATTTTCAACAAAACTACATTTTTGAGCCACTATTGCTGTTGCACTTACTGCTATGAATCACGTATGTTGGCTAAGAGTGCTTCCAAAAGCTGATAGTAAGCATATTTGATATCAAAATTCATATCATACCAAAAATTTACAGCAATGCAGCCATGTGACTGGCGCACATGATGAAACCAAAGGGAGGGTAAATAAAGGATATCACCAGCATTCACACGTACTTTAACTGGAGATGCATTTTGATACATAGGACAATTTGAATTCAAAGAGTCAACACGGATCCAAGGAATCTTGCTTTTTGACTCTGACGGCTCTATTATGAACTCTCCAGGTGCTAGTTCCCTATATGTTGCAAGAGGAAAGTTGTCATACAATAGCCATGGTCGATCAGTTGGAGCATGTAACACAAAGTCCTTATATCCTGACACAACACAGTACAAATTTTCATATGGGTCCTTATGCACTGAAACAAAGGAAGGTTTGACATTATTTCTACATATCTGCAAATAATATTTATACTAATTAATATAGTTGTCAATGCACATTTTATATCTATAATTTTCTTTAGATTATTATGATCAAACATATCAGTAAAATGTTTCAACTACTTTCTCATTATTTTCTGATTAATGCCAAACATTCTCCAATATACATATGCTTTGAAATTTGTAAATAATAAATGAAAGAGATAAATTACATTTCAGGTACTGAATTGCATTAAAAAAAACTAAGTATAATATAACTGATTTTAACAAAAGGGGTACTGATTACTTTGAGCTCCATTTATAAAAAATATTGAAGTAAAGAAAAAGCTTTCTGAAGGATCTTGAAAACGGTTCAAAATAATAATCCCATCTCCCACTAATATTTGTAAGTTTAGACATAATATTGCTACGTTACGTTACAACAACCTTTCACAGCAGTCGTCCAAAGCCGAAGATGGAGATAACATATCTTTGAAACCAGTTCTGGATATTTTTAATGTTAGTGAAGCATGAAGAGTGTTAGACAACAGATTTAATTCATATTTCATTAGTGTTTGAATTAATGTATAAATTTATGCATGCATGAAAAGATGACACATTAGCTTCTTTAAAAGATAAGTGATATTCCTTTAACTTCCTCTTTTCTTCGTGAGATGTTAAGGCGAACAGTTGGAGCCAGATTCTCCACGAGGCCATCTATGGTTTAGAGGCATGTTATTATGGTCAAAATATAAATCAGGTATCAATAAACTAGTTTTAACATGAAAGGAAGATAATTTGATTTATAACATTTATTAGTTAAAATTGCTTCCTTAATTAGCTATTAGTTAATTTTTTAATAACTCGGATGTGATAAATTAAAAGTTTTACGGCTACCAATGCGTTTAAACAATATGCAAGTGTTCTTTAAAACTGAAAATATTTGGTTTTAAGTGACTGGAAAATAATTAGTAACATGACATTTTCTTGTGTGTTTGTACTGGTGTTTTTTGACCTCCTGCACTCACCAAGATTGTTTTAGCAACTGTTCATACTGTAAGCTACTTGATGTACTCAAATGATTGAAATGATGTTAAGACAGACAGACAGACAGACAGCATCACTATGGAAGTTGCATTCATTTTACAAAAAAAATTTCCAAACTTTTTGTTCATGTTATACTAGCATAGGATCTGGAAGGAAAGTTTATTTTGTCATTTATTTGTCTGTGTATGATATTTATCTTGTTACACACGACTGTCTGACAATAACATGCAGTATTAAAAAAATGCCAGGAAATAATAAAAAAAAATCTGGTTTGAGATCAAAAGAAAAACTTTTACTTTCAAAATAGAGATGTTCCTTCATTTTTTTCACTTTGTTTTGAATGGATTATGTACAGGTGGAATGCATCTGTAATTATTTCTGTTTATCATGATTACAAATTTAAAAATAATGCTGCCATTGCAACAAAGAGTACTGATACATTTGAGGTCATGAGAAACATTAGGAATTGCTGACAAAAATGAATAGTATGGGAGTGCCACATGTTAGCACCAAGCCGATAACCGTAATTGCCTCCAGTTCAGTACTTTTATTTATGAGTGTTTAATTTCAGCATACCGATTACTATGGTACAATACAGAAATTATATGGTAGGTTTGAAACTATGCATAATTGCATTTGCATAACAGAATGGTATTTGAGCTGCAGTAGAAAATCTTCAGGGAGTGCCAAATTACAAGAGAATGGCACAAAAGAAAGTGAAATTGCAGTCTACAATCTACTCAAGATGCTATTTCATGGCTCTAAGACTGGAAAGTTCCCAGAGATTGAAACGATATGCTGGCTTATGTTGAAAAGTTACATAACCCATTACAAGCAATCTGATCATCTAAGTTGACGTGACCAGTTATTGAAATTTTTCACACTGTGTATCTGCACTAAAAAATAAGGTATAAAAATGTAATGAGTATGAGATGATATATGGTATACTGATAAAAACAGCTTACACAATAAGGAATATTTTTTCTTAAATCAAAAATACCAAATACTGTATTAAAGTTTTACTGCTTAACATTGTATTTTTGTGGAATCCCTCATGTACTTTTAATTATAATTCCATTTTTAGTGCTGGAATACATAGATGCAAATATCACAGATGAACAGCATATTTTCTTGTTGGCAAATAGTGTTTTCAAAGATGAAATTAGTTTCGAGGATGATATTAAAGAATAAAACAGAACATTAAGAATGATCCTACATAACCTAATAAAGGATTTTATATACTTTCTTGTCCTAAAGCACGCTTGATAACTTAGAGAACAGTTTTAAATGTTGTCAAACATAATGACTTACTAGAAGTGACTGCACGGCTATCACCAATCCAAATGTTCACTGCATCTGGCTTATTTCCTAAAGCTTTTGATGCCCAAGGAATATCAGAATCTACATCTGGAAGCAGCTCAGGAAAATCTTCTGTGAGGTTGGAATTTTGGCGCTGCAGGTAACACACTCGTTCTGGAACAGGCTGCTCTAAAGCTTCTATTAGCTGTAGCATTGTCATTGGAATCTCGGCTGGTGTCACAAAGTATTCAGTGCCGTTGAAACTTGTTATAGCATCTGCATAACCATTTGGTGTCACAGCTACCATCACAGTTTTGCTTCCCAAAGTCTCCCTGTTCAATCAACCAAGAAAATCTTTGGATATTCAAAAAGTGAAAAATATAGTTCATGTGATTAGTATAAAGCCCCAAAAACTCTGATCTTCTAAATCTTGAAATGGCCCATTAGTTATAATTTAGAAAGCAACAAAATTGTATTGGCTCTAAAAAATTAGGTGTGTATCAATGTTTAATGCAGTAGAAAAATAAAAAAATAAATAAAAAATAAAATATAAGGAGATTTGAACCTTTAATTTTGCTCTAGGGTAAAATTAGTAAAATGTTAAATCTGGTTTTTCCACAGTACTCTTCATATAGGTATGGAAAAATTCTCATAAAACATCTTGCAAATATATTACTTGGTCACCAAATTCCCTTAATATTACATAACTGAAGTAGAAAATTATTTAGCTGCAAAAAGGAAACAAAGAAATGTATCTAGTGTTGATTACATAGTTGTTAAAATTTAAGAAAATCAAGGTGTTGACGAAATGAGAATTGGGAAGAGGTTACTGATAAAATTAAGAGATAAATGGAACATATGTTACAAGCTATTTAAAATCTACTGTGATACTGCATGTTCTGTAGTAACAAAAAGAATAACTGATAACTTCTCTAAAATAAATCTCCCAAACTACATCATCAAACTAAAAGAGAGATAAAGAATTGCTATGAATTGTATAAATTCAATGGTATGGAATTTTGTAAAATTGGGTATAAACAACTTAGGAACGAATATTTACAACAATTAAAAGAATATACATTAACAGCATTTATGCAGAGAATCCAGCATTCTAAAACTGATCTAAATCTTAATGGAAAGTTGTAAATCAAAAAAAGAGTAGTACAATTGAATCAGAAGACTTACAACTAAATATTGATTGGAAACTTGAAAAATATTCAATTACATTTTTTTAATATATTATCATCTGAACATTATACCTCAAAATCAGGAAATAGTCAAAATTATGTTATTAAGGATATTGTAATACAATGTATGTAAACCCACCAACATGGATAAAGTTAAGTAAAAAAAATATACTTATGAAGCTGTAGACAATGGAGGTTAATATATCCTACATTAATGTGTCAAATTGTTAACACTAACTCCACTTACTTTTTTAAAACTTTCTTAAAAAAGTACATTTTTTACATTTTACATTAATGTGTCAAATTGTTAACACTAACTCTACTTACTTTTTTAAAAAAGTTTTAATGTAGGATATGGATAAAGTTATTAAAATAACAACTTTTACTAAGTAAAAATACATCTGGTAGGGATGAAATTAGTCCCAGACTTATTAAAATACTGTAAGAATAATTTAGCAAAACCCCTATATCATCTCATAAATTCCTCAAATTAAAAAGGAATATTTCCAATCTGTGTAAAGATAAGTGCTGCATGATCTGTACTTAAGAAACGTGATAAATTTAAATATTAATAATTACAGGCCATCACCTTAACATCTGAAAGTGGGAAAATTTATGAAAGACTTCTTCTATAACTTCACACATGGCGTTAGAAATGGCTTCTCACCATAACTGCTGTTAGTTTTTATGTTTAAGTTATCAGAACAGAATAACAAGACATTTTCATTTATAAAAGCTTTTGATAGTGTTAAAACATGATCTTTTGCTATATAAGTTGGAATCTAATGGGATTACAGGTATTTCTCACGAAATATGTAAATCTTATCTTATGCATAGAAAACAAATAAGTGTAATTAATACAATAAAAGATGATCTCTTGTCTAAAGTAAGGTTTCAATATGAATTAGTAAAATGTGGTGTTCCATTAGCCCAGTAATATTTTTAATAATGTAAATGATATTGTCCAACCTCATAATTTTATCATTACCTCTTATGCAGATGATACTGCTGTAAATTCTTAGGATTATAAAAAGTATCATGAACACCATCTCTAAACTCAGATCAAATGCTAAAATATTATAAATCAATAATCTATATGTAAAATGGATAAAACAAAATTTTATGAAATTTTATTCAATTAAAAGTAGTATTCTAGAGAATTCATGTGTGATTGAAAATAAAATCTGTGAGCAGGTAGACACACACATATTTTTAGGGATATCGGTAGATATTAAATTAACATAAGCAAAACATACAAATGCCATATGTAGCAACATTAGTAAATCAACCTATCCTCTTAGAATTTTCAAAGATGTGTTTGTGGCTCCAAATAATTAAAAAATGGTTTATTATTGTATTAATTACCCTAATTTACATTACAGTAATGAGGTCTGAGGGGCTGCAGCAAATGTGTATATGGATGGATTATTTATATTACAGAAAAATGTATTAGGTTAATTTCTAAATAAGAATATAAATAGCCTTACAAGAATGTATTTATAGAACATGAACTGTTATCTGTCTGCTCTATGTGTATAAAGCTATATTATAATAAAGCAAAGAATTTTATAAAAAATAACATCCACAGCTATTATACCATAAATAGTAAAAATTATCATAGGTATGCTTATAATGAACAAATAGATGTAAGGAAGTAAATACAATGGATACTCTTTTGTATAATAAATAACCACCAAAGATCAAATCTGTAGAAACTCAAAATTTAAATATCAGTTAAAGAAATATCTAATAAATTATTACTTAAATGTAAAATTGGAACTTAAACACAGTGAAGCCAATCATATTAATGGATATCTTTGTATGATTAGTTGAACTACACACTCTTAAAGCTTCACTTACTTTTTATAAATGTTCTCCAAACCGGTTCCATACATTTATAAAAAGTAAGTGAAGCTTTAAGAGTGTGTAGTTCAACTAATCATACAATGATATCCATTAATAATAAATATATGTTTATATCCACTGAATGAATTTCAAGCTCTATTTTGTACATAGTATTATAACCTAACACTTGACAATGTCAGAAACTTGAATTACAAATCTATTGGCAGTATACAAATTATTATTATTATTATTATTATTATTATTATTATTATTATTTCACTCATGATAACTTTTGTAATATCTATATCATCCATCAATGGATGTAAAACTAAGAAATAATACAAAGAAAAGTAACATATTAATACAAAAAAAAGTACTTTTATAATAAAAGAGCCTGTTTGATA
This sequence comes from Metallyticus violacea, assembly GCA_030762175.1. Taxonomy (NCBI): domain Eukaryota; kingdom Metazoa; phylum Arthropoda; class Insecta; order Mantodea; family Metallyticidae; genus Metallyticus; species Metallyticus violacea. Next base: position 107,856,661 of record CM060843.1, on the reverse strand, counting down.
GTGAATACTCAGTAACTCTGGAGGACCAATAGTTACAATACACAAAAAAGGTATATTTACCTTAAGTATGACAGCTTCCATTTAGTGATTGCAGGCCAATGTGACACACCACCCTTTATCAAAACTGGCAAATTTGGTGAGACCCACTTTCTTAGAAACTCCAGAGGTGATGGAATTTCTTGAATTTCTGGAACCTCCTGTTGCAAGTACAACTCTATTAACAGAAATTATTCAACATTTTTGTGTACAAAGAAAGTAATTTGTAATGTGTGATACTTTTTAAAAACATGAATTATGCAAATTTAATGCATGGTACTGCTACTGCTTATATGCATCTGAACTTTATAGGCATATGTTTTAAAATAATAAGTTGTAATGGGAGATCCAGATTCAATTCCCATATAATTAATAAACAATGAATTACAATTTAATCATTGAGCTGTACCACTGTGTATAATCCCCTAGTACTGGGAGGGATGCCCACTGTACATACATATACTATAATGTTTCCAATTTAATAATTTATTAATGTGTGTCTTATAATATACATTATACATATATTATAAGATACAGAACAGGAACCTTTCTTTTCACGTCTGTGTTAAAAGGCCTTGAAGTAAACCTTGGTAGCTCCCTTTCACCCTTGGGTAAGCAACCCTTAAAAAAGAGAAAATCTCTCTACGTAATGCATCTAATGTACGAAAGCAGGGAATAAATTCAGCCAATCAGAACTTGAATTTTAAATTATGTCTTCAAGAACCTTCTATCCAAAGAATACTAAGCCAATTAAAAAAATCAAGTTTAGGACGCATCTCATCTGGAATATTCTAAGATTTGAATTCTCATAGAGTGAAGCATATAGAAATTATAAAAAGCAATATTTGGAGGAATTTTCAGTTCAATTCAGGGCAGTACATCTTAGGAGATGAGACACTTCAGTTTGACTTATGAGATGTAACAGTTCAATTCTGTTCAGTGCGTATTGGGAGACATAACAGTGAAGTTCGACTTAGGAGAAGTAAGAGTTCAGTTCTATCTGGAAGATGAAATAATTCAGTTCAATTTCACTAATGCAGTCATGAGGAAACAGTTGTTAGAAATATCTTCATAGGAACAGTTATGATAGGAAGCAATGAACATTAAGTAATATGAAGTTTAGTTGAATTTTGAGTGAGGATAACAAGTTTAACGTCTGAATGATATCATTAGAAACATTATCAAAATCTTACGACTCCTTGCAAGTGGTCCAGATGTGTTATAAAGGAGAAGTGACTGGTAAAATAAATGCAGTGAAGGTTTTTTTTTCAATGGTGTTTAATGCCCTTTTTTACTACTGAGGCACCACAGGCGGTGAACACTGGTGATACATGAAATGAAATGATATATTAGGAAAGGATTTATTTTTAAGGAAGGAAACTTTCCAGGCCTAAGTTTGGGGTACCTTCCTGGCATTTGCCAGTTTTGAGGACTGAGGAAAACCTGGAAAAAACCTCAGTTAGGGAGGATGGCCCCGGAGGGATTCCGAACCCCAGACCTCCTGCTCACAAGTTCGCTCCGTAACGACCTTGGCCACCGGAGGCAATCACAGCAGTGAAGTGTGAAACATTATTATTATTAAGTAGAGTACTATCCAGTGTCTTCTACCCCTGAGAACCATTCCAGAAAAGCTCTAAAATATTTACAGAATCCCTGAGAACACCACCATTTCAATAGGGCAGAAAAAGATGTTCAGAGCAGCATAGCCGATGTATTCATCAAGATCAACACTCTTCAGCATCTAATTTACAACATTCCCAATTAACCAAATCAACTTAATACACAATAATAATAAATCACAACAATCTCGAACATTGCCACAAAGTTCTGCTCTTAACAAATGTGTATAGTTACAGTTGCCAACATTTCAATACCAAAATATGGGACATCAAAGTTACTCAAGATCTGACTCAATCTATCAATATTTTGCTAATGCACTGTACAGCAAACTTCTGTTAGCAAAATGGTTTAATACCTAATGATTTACATACAGTAATGGTAATATAGCCTTAAACTATTGTTTACTTTAAATATTTGTTGAGCATTAAAGTTTTTCTAAGTAATAATTAACTGACATGGGTGACCACGGTTGTTAAGAGCATAGACTGGTAAGTGAGGGAGGTCTGGGGTTCAGTTTCTGCCAGAACCATGTTCTCTGGCTTGAGATTTATTCTAGGTTTCCTTCAGATCTCATCAATGACAAATGCCAGTGAGGTACCCTAAACCTAGACCAGGAACAATTCCTCCCAGACAAACTAATTTCATCTAGTGTCCATTCCCTGTGATGCCTCAGTAATTAGAATGGGCATTAACACACTTAAAATAATAAATAAATGCTATTGGAAAATTCTGTTCTTGGCAAAATATGCTCATTAACTTCCTTCGCTTTACGCATCAATTTTTGTATTTTATTATAATTTCATTTTAATTTCTTGAAAAATCTAATTGTAGCATGTTAACAATTGAAATCTGTTCATTTTTTAATAAAGTAACTATAAAATTTACTTCTTTCACATGTATTCTATTGTAACTGTGTCAGTGAGCTATGTAATATGTGAGAATGTTGTTTCATATTGCTCAACCCCCCTCCCATACACACATAAAGAGAAGAAAGAATGAATCAAGGGTATATGATTCCACTCCTCAAAAAAGCAGCAAAAGCAACAAACCAAAATGTATTTTTATAAATACACACATAAAGAAAAGAATGAATGAATGATTCACAGGTATGTAGCCTACTACATCAGAATGCCCAATGCTTAAGTAATAAACTAGTAGAAATTAAAATGTAAATTGGAACTTGTACAGTGAAGCTAATCATATAATTGATATCATTGTATGATTTAGTTGAAATACACACTCTCAATGCTTCACTTACTTGTCGAGCATTAAGGAGTGTGTAGTTCAACTAAATCATATAATGATATCAAACTAGTAGAATTTGAAATATTATTACACTTAAACCTTAAAAATGTCAATATAAACATGCATTACATTACAGAATATAAGCAAAAGTTAGTTTCTTATAACTTGGTTAGTCTGAAAGCAGATAATAGTATTATTTTCAGATGACTCCAATGTTCTGATAAAAAGAGAGAATGAGCAGTCCTCCAAGAAACAGTAAATAGGATTACGAAAGTTGATTTATTGGTTTTATGCAAATAAACCAATCATAAATAGAGAAAACAATAGCAATATACTTTCACAGCATGCAAAACAAAATAACCTAACCTAACATATGCAAAAATGAAGAAATCCTCTAAAAAAATAGATAAATTTCTTGTTGTATGCATAAATGAAAACATTAATTGTAATACTCAAATAAAAATACTAGCATTCAAACCGAGCTCTGCTTGCTATATGACATAATCCTTTCAAGAAACACTAAGTTCAGAGATATAAAAATGCATTAAATTAAATATGTCGTCTAACACTCTTCATGCTTCACTAACCTTAAAAATATTTGGTACCGGTTTCAAAGATACGTTATCTCATCTTCGGTCTGGACTGGTGTAAAAGGCCTTATACACAGTCGTCCACAGCCGAATACGGAGATAACATATCTTTGAAACCAGTACCGAATGGCCTTTTACACCAATCGCCCACAGCCGAAGATGGAGATAACGCATCTTTGAAACTGGTACCGAATATTTTTGAGGTTAGTGAAGCATGAAGAGTGTTAAACAACAGATTTAATTCATGTGAGCTTCACTGTATTAGTTATATATGAAAATGTTTTTAAAGTTTTTACAATTTTTAAAAAATGTTAAATATGAAAAATGCATTTATTACTAACATTTTTAATCTTATGTTTTATTCTCTGAGGAAAATTCATAGCCAGTAAAAAAGGACTATTAGAACTATAAGTGGAGTTGGGGGGAAAATATCATGTAGACTAGGCATGTTGAAGGTATCAATGAGTGACCTTTCCCCATTCAAATGAATTTGGCACTGCATACCGACTGCTCCTGTACAACTATTTCATGGCTCAATGACAAGCTACCACTGTAAGCCTTATGGAATATGTTTCCCTTCAGCCACCGGTATAGACCGTTAAAGACCATTAGGTGCCTCTATTTCCTCTTCCCTACATTTCCATGGAAAAACTAGCTAATCTTATAAAATACAATATGAAAGAAATCACATTAAACTAAGAATATTATAAAATAATACTCTAATATTTCCATGTTCAATATCCAGAACAAGATCAGTAATGCAGTGTTACAAATAAAGGCACATTATATAATAACAAGCTTCCACAGAAAATACAGGAAACTCAAAATGTAAAGAGTTTTAAAAATGAACTAAGAGAGCTTTCCTAGAATTACTTATCATTTACTCACTCAGTGAAAACATATTTGCCAATCCAATTAGTAACTAAAGTATATCTTTCTCAAGTTCAGAGTAAAGTCTCAAGTCCCCTTCCCCTTCATATATATTATTGTATGTTAAAAATGTTTAATGCTATTTCTTTTTAATTTCATTAAATGACACTTTCCTCCTTGTTACATTTTGGGTGGGTGTAGATCTGCATTTGTGCAAGAATAAAAAATCATCTGGAGGTTTCAGCTGAAATAAATGGATGCATAAACTTAAAAAACTTTGAGTTACCTTTTGCTTCAGCTGAGAGTGTCTGAAAGCTTTTCAGCACACTTGCTGGTAGTTGGGCCATTTGGTAATTTCTGAAATAAAATCCCATATTTAATCAGAATATACACAAGAACATCAAAATATTCTAATCTGATTTAGATACATGATCTGATTTAGATACATGTTAGGGTCTCACTACTTTTCTGTTTAAGATGGTATTTGGAGTATATTAACATGGTCAAATTGTGCCTGGAAGGTTTGCATCAATAACAATGAAGAAACCACTAGAATACATTTTTTTAACAGTGTTTTAATGCCTGTTTTTACTACTGAGGCACCACAGGCAGTCACTAAAAATGCAAAAATAAGAGTATTAAGTGCAAAACAAGCAATCATTAAGATAGAGGTATCATAAATGCAAAGGAAACAGTTATATCATTGCAGGTATTAGCAGATGTATTAAACAAAGAACTGAATGAAGCCAATGTAAAACATATAGTTAAAGAATGAAAATAACAAATCATAAAATTTATAGTTTTGTATTGCGGGAATTTTCACAGAAATATAGTATAACATAACAAATTATTATTGAGGAAATCACTCAAGTTTCACTAATTTAGTTCCACTTACTTGGACATGTTTCAAAGGCAGTTGCCTTCATCATCAGCATAATACCAATGTCCGCTTCCCCGTGTGGTATTCAGATGTCGCTCCATAGATTTTATGAACTTTGTGATAAGGTTATTATTGTTTGGGAGATTAAAATTATCCAAATTTTCTTTGTTTTTATTTATGAATATATTTTCCCACACTGTCAATTCTATTGGTTTTATGAAGAGCTTTTAAGAAATTTGGTTCTATTTGTGGTTCTATTGCCAGAAATGGTCTGCTATTGCTGATTTTTCCATGTGTTTATATTTTACATGTCTCATGTGCTCCTTAAACTGTATGGAGATATATGGAGAAATATATAGGGCAAAACAAAAAGAAATATCTCCATACAGTTTAAGGAGCACATGAGACATGTAAAATATAAACACATGGGAAAAATCAGCAATAGCAGACCATTTCTGGCAAAAGAACCATGAATTCCAAAAGGTACCAAAACTCTTAAAAGCTCTTCAAAAACCAATAGAATTGACAGTGTGGGAAAATATATTCATAAATAAAAACAAAGAAAATTTGGTTAATTTTGATCTCCCAAACAATAGTAACCTTAATGGATATCATTGTATGATTAGTTGAACTACACACTCTTAAAGCTTCACTTACTTTTTATAAATGTATGGAACCGGTTTCGAGAACATTTGTTCCCATCTTCAGCCATGCTAAGGTTCAACTGTCGGATCATTCGTTGAGCTGTGGGAATGTATATTCTGCTCTGGTGGCGGTGTGATAAACTTGTAGTTTATGTTTTCATCCCCGACAATGTCGAAGTTCATTATGCTGTTTTTGTATTTGTAGATGTAGATTTTCTCCCAGGTTGCTAATTCCGTAGGTCCTTGTACTGATTTTAATAATTTTGTTTTATTTATTATGTCGTGATTTTGTGTCCAAAAATGATATGCATACCTTAAATATGAATGGAAACCTTAAATGAATATTTAAGGTATGGTACAGATATGTGGATGATATATTTGCCATAGTTGACAGAAAACTCATTGACGATGCCTTAAAACTTCTAAATATTCAAGATAAAAACATTTCATTTACATACGAAATAGAAACAGATAACATGCTGCCATTCCTGGATATTAAAATAATGAAATGCCAAGAAAAACTTAAATTTGGAATATACAGAAAGAATACACATGCAGATAATCACATCAAAGCTGACAGTTTAAACCCTACAGCACACAAACATGCAGTAATTAACAGTTTAACACACCGGCTAGTTAACCTACAAATTAGCAAAAAAGAATATTTTAAAGAATACAAACAAATAGAAGAAACAGCAGTTAAAAATGGTTTTAAAAAAGAACTAGTACATAAAAAGGTGCAGAAATTCAAGAGACAAAAACATATCAAAGAAACCACAACACTTTCAGCAAAAAAAGATAAACTTATTTTTAAAAAATTCACATATCATCCATGGGCCACAAAAAAATTTCAGAATATACTTAAAGATTTTAATATCAGGTTGGCACCGATTAATAGATTTAATGTTCAAAATTTGCTGATAGATAATGTTAATGACAGTATTCCACAAGAAGAAAAATCAGGTATTTACAAAATAAACTGTGCAGAATGTGAAAAAATCTACATAGGGAAAACAAAGAGAAACATTGGCACACGGTTAAAGGAACATTTCAGGAACATAAAGTACAAGCAAATAGAGAAATCAACAGTAGCATATCATTTTTGGACACAAAATCACGACATAATAAATAAAACAAAATTATTAAAATCAGTACAAGGACCTACGGAATTAGCAACCTGGGAGAAAATCTACATCTACAAATACAAAAACAGCATAATGAACTTCGACATTGTCGGGGATGAAAACATAAACTACAAGTTTATCACACCGCCACCAGAGCAGAATATACATTCCCACAGCTCAACGAATGATCCGACAGTTGAACCTTAGCATGGCTGAAGATGGGAACAAATGTTCTCGAAACCGGTTCCATACATTTATAAAAAGTAAGTGAAGCTTTAAGAGTGTGTAGTTCAACTAATCATACAATGATATCCATTAATATGATTGGCTTCACTGTGTTTAAGTTCCAATTTTACATTTAAATAGTAACCTTATCACAAAGTTCATAAAATCTACGGAGTAACCTCTGAATACCACGCGGGGAAGCGGACATTGGGATCATGCTGACGATGAAGGCAACCGCCTTTGAAACATGTCCAAGTAAGTGGAACTAAATTAGTGAAACTTGAGTGATTTCCTCAATAATAATTTGTTATGTCATACAATTTATATTTGATTTATACAATAAATACAATAAAAGACAATGGAGTATTTTAATTTTAGATGCATTACTAGGAAATCAAGTAGTGACATTATGAACTAAATTATTGAAAGGAAACTAAACCACATTCCATACATTTAAATGAATGAATATTTATTATTATTTCTACACATTTACAATTACAGTTTTAGAATATTTCCTTGATACTTGAATACTCGTTAATTCAGGATCCTATGCAACAAGACCCCGGTTGAGTACACACATATATATACACACATACACATATACACATCAAGTCAACTTTACAAACACTTCTTTAAAGGTGATCATCTTTCCTCATTGTTACTTTCTTCCTTTGCCTTGATCACTTTCCTCCTCCCCTATTCTCTTACTTTTCTTACATAATTTCCAAACTTATTCAAAAATTCTTTTCTGCTAATCCCAAAAATCCTTAATGCCAGAATTTCTGCCTGAAAATTATCTGACTTCTTGTTCCATATTTCTACTCTCCATCCTTCAGTTTCAGTACATTCTAATACACAGTGCAGGTTCTTGACAAGCTTACCACACAGTGGGTAGAATTCTTTGTCAACTTTACCCCACCTATCTCCCATGGAAATCACATGCCTGCAAGTGGAAAAAACGCAGGGTAGGGGGAAGTTGCTGCTCTTTCCACAAACCTAACAGTTTGTGATTTCTATCTTTGAAGAACACTGAAAAATAAAGTATATACCAAATCTCACACGTTGCAGAACAGAAATTAAGTTTGTTAGTGGAGAAGAACTGATAAGGATTTTTTTTCGAACAGTTTTTAACGCTGTTTTTACTACTGAGGCACTACAGGTGGTAGACACTGATGATACATGAAATAAAACGATATATTGGGAAAGGATTGTTTAAGGAAGGAAACATTCCAGGCCTAATTTTAGGATACCTCCCCAGCATTTGCCATTTATGACAGGAAAACCTGGAAAAAATCCCAGTCAGGGAGTATGGTCCTTTTGTGATTCGAACCACAGACCTCCCACTCACCAGTCCATGCCTTAACGACCTTGGCCACCTGTGGCGGTACTGATAAGGATGAATGACAGTTTCATAAGATGATGTGAATTATGTGTCACTTCCAGCACCTACTGTGAAGAGGGCAAGTACTGCATTGCTATTTAATATGTAGCACTTGTGTTTAAAAATGGTGAAGCTCTGAGTTTACAGAAGATGCTAATGATAACATGGGTGTCATACGGCTGGCTAGCCGATTTGGAAAGCAGTATCTTTAGGAATGTTGGAAAAGGTAAACATAGAATCAAAGGATAGAGAGAGAATAAAAAAAAAACAGGCAAAACAAGTTGCAAAATATATAGCACAGAAAATCATAATGGAATATTACTACAATTTATATATATATATCAATAAGTTAAAAATATGCTAATTAAATAAACTCTGCAATAAAATCTACTCACAGAGGATACTTCTGAAGCAGTTTCCTCAGATCTTTTGCCAAAATCCAGAATCTCTGTTACAGAATCTGGGTGGAGAAACCAGGGACAGTAGTCCTTTCTTGCAGGGAAGCGTCGAATAGTATTACACACCAGGCAAGTAACTATGATGTTACCAGAGCGCAACCTCACACGTGCTGTGATTCCAGCTTCCAGCAACCCTCCACACCCTTTACAAAGATGCCGCTTAACACATGGTTCCAAACGCTGCACACTCTTACGAGCTACAGCAGTGGCTAGAGCTGCATAATAACCTGACAATGATGTGCTGTTGCCTTTATATAGCAAAAGATTTGCTGCCTGATACAGGAAATTGATGCGTTCAAGTGCAGCTTTGCCTGGCAATGAGTGTCTACCCTTGCCCATGCCAGTGCATTCATAGTACTGCAATACATGAACAAAGACAAATATCAATGTTGTTTCTTATTAGGTATCTATTTTGCTATGTAAATTGCTTTAGGTTATTTAACACTAGTTATCAGTAACCAAATTATTAATTGATAAATATAAATATTTTAATTATTTTTCCTTTGTTTGAAGATTCATTTATTACCCCAAAAGAATTAATTTTAATGCTACTTAAAGAGCAAAACCAGAAATCAATCGTGTAGATATATAATAAACATTATGCAAAGTACTACTATCAGATCCTAAACCCAAGATCGCGGGTTCAAACCCGGCCAGGACCGATGAATTTTTTTGGGTGTAAAAATCCTAAGTATGGCTTCCTTCAGAAGGAAAGAAAAGCCGTGGGTCCCATGTCGTACATTTACGGCACGAAAAAGAACCTCAAACCTGAAAGAGAGGACTCTGAGCAAAATTTGTTGGCCGTTTCACGCCCTAAATTGAATGGGACGCTGATGACCTTAGATGTTAAAGAGCATCCATAAATAAATCAATTAAAAAAGAAACTACTATCAGAGAATGGGTATGCAATGGATATAATAGGAAAATATAGCACTTTTTTAAAAATAATCATGCTAATTAAGTGGGAGAATGTTAAAAATACAATTAAAGTTCAAGTATAAAATCACAGTAAAGGGAGCTGTAAGTCCTTTGGCCTATAAAGGTAACAATTTTTAGGTACTCTATAATCAATAAATAGTATATAAGTAAATATGTACCAATGTATTATATAAGTGTAAACAGCTTAAACAGAGGAACAATACAACAATCTTATATTCCAATATAAATTATCATACCAGGAATTCACTAGTGAGCTTAACCTGTTCCGTGTTCTCACTGCTGTGGCTGAAAATGTGATAGCCTTAAACACTTGCTGAGTTAGCTGTTGTCCTGAACCTAATTCCTCCTGGCTTTCATGTCAACAGGTAATTTATCACATGGTGAGAATTAGATACAGTTTAGAACAGAGTGTATATTTATGACTGCTATGTTAAAAATAAATGTTATAAATATTGCAGGAGGAAGTTTCACCACAAATTCTGTCCAAAGCAACAATTTTCAGTTCAGTGAAAAAAGTGCAAAAGTGAAGGTATTTTTTGACAATGTGTCTAGGAGAGTGAAAACTGTTTTGACAGACGAGAAATTATATGATGTAGACCACTGCTTAAAAATTCTCCTTGTTGATCTTTGAAAATGTTGGAATTTCTAAGAATGGTGTTAGAGAAGCTACAAAATTTCTGTATTTTTGCCTTTATAAAGTTAGTGTGATATCCCAGATTAAACCATTGTATTGTAGTAAAATGTTACTGTTCTGTAATTGTGAAAAGTCTATGACCAACAAATAACACATTAAAGCTGAGGTTTGGTTTAATCTTTTGGGGTTGTTAATACTTTAAAAGATAGATATTGGAGTGCTGTGAATTTCAATATTAGTTTTGAGATTTCTGTACAAGTTCAGAAAATTGGAATCTGGTGTACAATAAATGCAAGCCTTATTGTGGGCCTATATTTTTTGAAGGGACTCTCATCTCTAAGACATACATAAACAAAAATTAAATATATTTTTGTCAACTTGGTTGCAGAACATTGAGAGGGTATTTTATGCAAGATGGCATGACTTCACATATAGCCCAATATTCAATGCATGCTTTAAGAGAAATATTTAGTGACAGAGTAATTAGTTCTGGTTTGTACACCCGAAAGAGTCCCAATCTTAATTCTAGTTAATCTTTGTAATAATATTAAAAATAAAGCACAAAGAACATGTTTACCGCAAAATGTTTTTAAATGACTTTTTTTGTTCCGTAAATTACGGAAAAGACTTGCTTTCGACTTCCATGGCTGAAAACAAGTATATTATAAGGTAATTATATGCGGTTATATGTGCGAACATTTTACGGTAAGCATGTTCAAAAAATATATCACAGCTTGTTTTCCATTTTCTGCTACACGAACATTCAATCAGTGCAGTATATTCAAAATGTCAATTACGCACATGGTAAAAGAATTGGTGTAAATTTTTGGAATACGAATTAAACACAATATGAAACACAACACGAATGCAATTTTTGTAAAGAAATAATTTACATATTTACTACGTGACACAGGTATATATTTTTAAAAAAATAAAACTCTATATCCACTCATTAATTAATGTACATTAAATTTCCTGTGTTGTTGCTTAATTATGGTAGTCATGCAGTACCAACTCTTGCCAACCATACAAGGAATCCCTCTGGCAAAGTAGCCAACTCTAATAAATGAGAAAGCGCACAATTCTTGCCCCAAAACACCAGAAAAGCACCAAATTAAAATTGCCAGATATTCAGTTTACAGCACTTCAGATATCAACTGTACGGCACTTCTTGCAATACACACATAAAAATAAACAAAACTGAGAAATGAAAACTATTTCATTTCACCGATTCTTGCAGACTAAAAACTATCGCTCAACTAAGTACTAAGGGTATTCATTTTTATATCATTTTAATATACATTATCTGCATTAATAAATACAAAGATTGACGTCATTAAGTAGTCAGGCGGATAGCTATGAGGCGTAAAAATCTTGTATGGCTTCCTTCGGAAGGGAAGTAAAGTCGTGGGTCTCGTGTCGTACATTTACGGCACGATAAGGAACCTCAAGCTTGAAAAAGGAGGCCTCTGAGCAAAATTTGTCGGCCATTTCACGCCGTGATTTGAATGGGACTGATGACCTGAGATATTAAAGAGCGTCCGTAAATAAAATAAAATAAAATAAAATAAAATAGTTATGAACGTGAGGTCTCGGCTGTCGCGGCGCCATGTCAGCTTTCCGGAGAAGTTTTTTGTACACTCCATACAATCATACAACTAGAACTAGAGTTCTTAACAGAATCTACAACGCAGGAAATGAAACATGAGAACTTATCCATACAGAGACGCATGGTATCTGGGTATGTGGCTGTAGGGCCGAGCGACAGCAGAGAAAGTCGAGTTTATTCTTGCTGCACGATTGTTTTCACTTCACACGGAGCACGTGGCTGCTGGCTGCAGTGCATGGAGAGAGCCGAACTTAGGCACTCCACGATTGTTTTCACAAAGCCTCGAAAAGTCATCTGGCTGCTGCCTACGTACCGAATGACTGAGGTCAAAGAAAATGCGGTGGTGTTCACTTCTGTTGTGTGGGGTTTTTGCCAGTGGAATGCAATGAGATTTTGTTTGTACTAAAGAAGCTTCTCTGTGATACATTGTTCCTCTTTTGGGACATTTCTTTAGTTTTGGGGCATGCGTACTTGTTCATTTTCGTTGCGAACAGCGGCTAAAGTTGCCTTTAAGGATGTTGCGCGTTTCTTCACAACTTCAAGTTCCATCGTTGATGAAATTTCCATAATGGCATACGAAAACACGCAAAAAAGATTTTGGGGACACAGAACAGTTGCGACTTTCTTGTTTGCTCACTTGGGCTAGTATTTCCTCCTTTTCATTTAGAACAGAAACATCTGAGGTCTCTATTATCAAGAGATTAATGTCTTCAGAATGTCCTACAGAGTGTGTATTGCGGACCTGAAAGTGTAATACTCTTACACGTGTGTTGATTCCAGTTTTAAACGGAATATGTTTAAACACGTGTAAGAGTATGTATTACATTCACTGCAGATGAATTTGCATTTACAATGCAGATCATTATCTTGCACAAAATATATTTCGCCCGCTGTCGATGAGGATGGGATTTCCTACCACCATCTTCCATATTTGTTCTTGTTTCCAAGTTTGCTTTGTGCCTATGACGTATGTCTCATTTTAGAGCTTAGTTTTTCTTTCGTAAACTCAATTAGCCTGCCGAACAGCTTGTCTTTAACAAAAGATATTACAAAAAATATTGCTTTATCCAGATTTTTCACACGTTTTCCACGCAAATACATCTAAAGTACACCCGGAAAAGTTCAATGTTATCGCGTCTATTCTAAAAGGACAGCAATGGAGTGCATCGAAACGTGTGTTGAACGCTTAATTTCTGTTCCAAAACATATCTGGGAAATAACTATTAATTTACAGTCTGTGAAAATATTCTTTAATTACATCTTTTTTGCAAGATTAAACAGTTTATTTTCAGTATCTAATATTCATTAACGTTACATAATTGCAGGGGGGGATACTAGAAAAATGGAGTGAAAACCCAAAATTTTCATCCAATATTTCATTATGTCAGCGTAATGTCTTTAATCGGGTTTTACATGTAAACTCCGATATTAATAAAAAGAAACTTTAAGACTATTATTGGCATTTGTCTAATTTCGAGAGAAACACTTTCGCATTTTGTTGAAAATTAAATTTTCGCTGGTGTTCTCCAAGATGAAAACCAATTCGTGTTTTGTCTCGAATTTAAAGTCACGCTTTTTGCAAAATTCAGTATTGTAACCCGATTTTTTAATATCCCCCCTCAAACAGGTGTATTATATCAGTACGTTCAGTCAACTCGTTCTCCACACCAGCCACCTTCCTTCCACAGTACCAGTCACATGACATTCACCTCACTCTTTACAGCATATATTTGCTGCTCATGTTGGTTTTTCACTCATCCATATTCGAAGATGCGTCCCAGGGAAAGTCACTCCTGCTTTTCACGAACGGCAGCGGAGGAGAGCGTTCTTAGCCGAAAGATTTTTTCCAGCTTTTACTGTGAATTTGATCGACGCCATTACACAAATCCGAACTTGTATCCTCACACAGTTTATTGATAATGGTAATTTTAACGCCAGAATCGGGCACTTTTCTTTTCTTTTAATAGCTGATTTATCCGCTATGAATTTATATTTACGAAAATGAGACGCATAGGCCGCCAGGCCGTAGCAATAAACAGGAAACCACTGGTCTACCGGCGAAAAATAGAAGGGGCGTTATATCATTCGCAATTCCAAATTAACACCAACAAGCAATAATTAGTGTGTGTGTGCGTGTGTGCGAGTCTTTATTTGGTTTCAAAAGTATTGCGACTTTCTTTGCAAACAGGCCTACTGCATTTACAAATCAGCTGTATCGAGCAATTTCTCACAAATAACCGATGGTGCCCAATATTTTTAGGACGAAGAAATATTTTCTATAAAGGTTCACCTACTTTTCCCTTCCATTCATGAGTGCACATGGTATGATCTGGTCTTCGGAACTGATGCGATAAGCATATTTTCTTTATCTTCAATATCGCTGCGTTACATCTTTCCTAGTTCATCTCTTCAAAGCCCTACGTCAATTATTAACGCAGTCTGATAGATATCATGACTCGGGAGCTATCAACAGAAATTTACTTATATCCCCTTTCGTAAACACACACACACACACACACACACACACACACACTGCTTATATCTAACTGAGTTTGTTTTTAAAACACATTCAATTTGTAGAACTTAGATATTTTAACCTATTGGCGCCCAGTTCATTTTTAATTATCAAACTCCGTTTATTAGCGCTGATTGGTGCCGTAGTTACCAAATATTTAAAGAATGTCGGTTATATGGCCGTCGCTTATGGATTTTTGAACTGTCCTATTTGAGGAGGGTGAGCTCTTGAAAAACATTTGCTACCTAATACTGTGCAATGTGAATATAACCACAAACAGGGAAATATATTTATTATAAATTTAATGAATCTTACATTAAATTAACTGATATTTGCCACAAACGCAGAATGTTCAGTTTTCCAGAAATTTTACCAAATGAAGGTTTTTTGTGGTATTTAGCAAGCAGTTAATACATAAAGTTACATTACACTTTTTCAGTTCTAAAACTGTCATCATCTCTGCTTGTCACTTTTCTGAATTAGATAAACTTCTAATCATATCTTATATCTCTGGTATTGAAAGGTGAAGATGGCAAATTTGTTATCTGTCCTCTTGCTAATCTTTTTTCTAAAAGCTGGAGATATTTTAATAGTGTTTAATGCCCGTTTTTTTATTACTGAGGCACCACAGGCGGCAATACTGATGGCACATGAGATGAAATGATAAATTAGAAAGGGATTTTTTTAAAGAAAGGAAACATTCCAGGCATAAGTTTAGGACACTCGGCATTTGCCATTTATGACTGAGGAAAACCTGGAAAAACCTCAATCAGGAAGGACGGTCCTGGCGGGAATCGAATCCCAGACCTCACCCTCACGAGTGCGCGTCTTAACGACCTCGGTTACCCGTGGCGGTCTCTTGAGATTTGTCTTAGATACCTTCTAAATTATTTTAGTTGAATATTATTGATTTCATTGCACCTGTTGAAGGCTAAGTGTGCCTTGACAACTGACATATCAATCATCCAAGGGAAAAGGCACCAATAACATTTTTTTCACATGCACAGCAACAGTATGTTCTCAAGCACCTAGTCATGTATATGAACTCTTTCCATAAAGTTCTTATATGTGTTTACTGCATGAGGCTGTGGAACACTGGTCTTTGCTTTAACTCCATCTCTGTACTTGAACTGAAGGATACATTTTGTAAAAATTAGTAGCAATGGAAAAATATTTATCATCACTCCATTTTATGACCTAAACCTCATTCTTTTTGACAAATATAAATTAAAAACATACCCTTTCCTCCTCCTCCTCCTCCTCCTCCTCCTCCTCCTCCTTCTTCTTCTTCTTCTTCTTCTTCTTCTTCTTCTTCTTCTTCTTCTTCTTCTTCCTCTTCATATTATCCGGTGGTAGAGTACATTTCTTCTTTTTGTTCTCTCTTATTGTTGCACTGGCACAAAATTCTTGTTTTTTCAAACAAACAAGCAAGCAAGCTATGACCAGTGAAATAGTTGTAGTTGTCACAGAATACTTTGCTTGATCTTCAATGTTTGACACCTTCAAAATTGCCTTAGAGTCCAGGGGTAAATTTGTGAAATCCCTATCATCAGTCTGGCCTTTTCACAGTAGAATGAACAATTATAATAATATTTGTTTGTGCTATACATATCCCAGAGCTTGTAAACGAATCCTATCGGTTTCAGTATAATAAACTGCTTTATATATGATAGAAAAATGCCTTTTTCTATCATTTTCAGACTTGTCATTGAACCATTGCTCCATTTCATTAATAATACCTTTCATAAATTTCCTTATGTTCCTCATAATTTGCTTGTCTTCCTGTTCCAGAATTCCAGAAACAAGAACAGAAAGTTGTGAAATTTTCAGTGATTGTATTTGTAGAATTTTGCTTAATTTGAGATGGCAATTAATGTTTCGTCAAAATCACCAAACTTACAATGAAAATTAACTTGTCATTTCTAACAAAATCCGTCCTGCTAAACTTGCTAAATCCTCACCATCCTTGTTTATATGGTTATATGCCACCGCCACGGGTGGCCGAGGTCGTTAAGTCTCGGACTCGTGAGCGGGAGGTCTGGGTTCGAATACCGCCAGGACCGTCCTTCCTGACTGAGGTTTTTTCCAGGTTTTTCTCAGTCCTCACAAATGGCAAATGCCGGGGAGGTACCCTAAACTTAGGCCTGGAACGATTCCTTCCATAAAAATAAATCCTTTCCCAATATATCATCTCATGTTTCATCAGTGTCTATCGCTGTCGCCTGTGGTACCTCTGTAGCAAAAACGGGCGTTAAACACTATTCATTCATTCATGCTTATATGCCATTATATAGATTTGCAGCAAAGGAATAGAACTTAATTTTGTGCGATAGGTACTCAACTAGCTTCCGGAATTTTTAAAACAGGTTGATCTAAAGCATATTGAATTTCATGCAATATATTTTTTCCTTTAGGAAAAGCATGAAAAAGTATTAATGTCCTTAACGATATTTAATATGAGTTGTATTATATGGTGTTTATTCCTACAGTGATGATACCGCCTTAAAAACGGGAGTTAAACACCATTCCAAAAAAAAAAAGTTGGTGACAGCAATCGACCAAACATGTACTCTGCAATGAATGAATGGAAACTCATGCCCCTGAGTTTATTGATACAGAATTCTCTCTTATCTGGAGCTTCACAAATTCTGAACATTTGCCACTAGAGGTTTTAAATTTATTTGTAGAATATTTTTCATGCATTTAACTTGAAATTTATATTTTAAGCAACTTTTTCTCTTTTGACTTAACTTTCTGAAACTGTAGTTATTATCCAGATTTGTACCAATAACAGAGAAGTACAACACATGGAAAATTATCCTATACAAGTAGAATTCTGTTCACATTTTGGTACAGAATGAAAAATATGTCAATTTATAACAAAGTTTCTAGAAATATATTTACAAGCAATGGCATATGGAAATTTTGCATATGCAAATGTTTCAGAAAGATAAGATGAAGTGAGTTCATACATATTGTTCAATAAATATAACAGTGACTAGAGATAGCCTTTTAAGACTTTGCGCAAAATTATGAGTTTGTTAAAAAGAATCAGATTATGGTTGTTTCAAAGTAAATGTAGCTCCCAGGCATTTATTGGTATGGGTGAAATTATTGTAGTATTATTTGCAGCCATTTTGAAATGAAAATGAAATTAATATGAAAATAACTATGAAGTGGTACATACAATTCTTTAATCACAACTTTGATTCTTGCTGTTAAAAAACTGAGAGATGTTAAGAGTAAACAAAACTTAACTTTGTTTAGCTAAAGTATCAACTTCTTAATATAGAATGTATTTTTTCAACAATGAGTACAATATAATTATTTATAACATACTAACAGTAACATCACCAGAATCATTTTCATAATTTGCTGTTCGTTTCTTTCTTTTAGATTTCTTTGGAACTGACTTCAGTAATAACACTGTGCCTTATATACATTTGTAGCTGCCTTGTTGAATTTTCAAACTACCTCTTTGAAACAATCTGAAACAAACATCTTTTACCTGCTTAACTATCACTGAACTCTTAAAACCTATATATAATATCTGTTTAGAGAATATCCAGACATTAAAAGGAAGGGGGGAGGGGAAGGGGTTCCATATTTGAACATAAAAACTACATTTGAACTTGCATATCCCTATACTTATGTCAGCATTCATTTTACTTTTCAAAGCAGACTTTAGGAGGGAAGACAGATCCTCTTTCAATTCCTCAGTTCGTAAAGAATTTCTTATTTGTGCTGTAGGCCTGGATGAGCAAACCTATGGTGGGCAATTTCATGATCATAAAAACAGGATAGTTGCCTTGTTAGTTAGTTGCCTTGGTAGTTGCCTTGCTCTGACTTCATTGTGGCAATTGAAGGAGGCACTTTCATTTTGAAGAAGTGGTTTTTCAAGGCCATGGCCAACAACCCAGTTACTATTGGATATTTGTATTATTGTTAGCAATTATGAGGCTCCTTCTGTTCTGTGAAAAGCATGCAGAACAAATTTTGTCATCATATATATCTAGATCTTTTGTCAACATCTCTAAAACAACAACCCATGAGTTCCCAGATTTTCTTCTAATTTTTCCTATGGCTGCATTGAACATTTTCATACAATCCTGACAATCCTTGAAATGCGAATATCACAACTAACTAATGAGCAAAATTGAATATGTACTTACTGAACATTGCCACTGATGACATCACTGAATTTATAGAAATACACAGAAAATTCAACTTCCAACACCAGCAATAAATATATCTGAGAACTTATATATTGCAATGATGATTTCTGCATTGCCCAGGAGATGCCAAAAAATTAATTATAAAAACATATCGCAGATTAGTGCTTATCATCAGTTTTATGCTTTCTGTTAAATCATAAATTTTACAATAAAAATACTAAATTTACATGGGGAAACTCTATCTCCCTCTTTCTGGTTGAGGTGACTGTCCTTTCCGCTGGAAGGTCTCTCCCAATAATGTGTTTCTAGTTAGTGGAATCTGATTTCCAAATCCCATCAACTCATTATGAGGTGGAAGTAGATGCACTACTAACACACTGCAATGCCATTTGGCCAAGACTGCCAGTACCACAGTCTCACCAGCTTTGCCAATGGGTAACCCTAATGCTTTTATACGGCTCACCACCTTTGTGCAACCTACTATATACCCATATGTACTGGGAAAGCATTGTCCACTAAGTAGAAAACTGGACAACTCTCAAAGGAATTTCTGCCTGATATGTAAGAAATACCATGGGTTCTCCAGGTTTGCAGGAGGTCATAATAGAGCATTTGAAGTAATAGAAACTTACCCTTTAGGCAACATTGTAAACTATAACAAACTTCACTCTTTTCAAACCAATTTGCAGTAGAAAAAAGTTTGAAAAAGGTTTAATGCTTTCTTTCTCTGATCAAAGTGTAAAACACTATTTGCAAAAGAATCACTGATATTCTGGATGCATGTGTAACCCTCCTAAAGCCAGCTATAAAAATTGAGCAAATTAGAGCTGTCACACATAAAATTATGTAAATGATAAGTCAAATCATCTAATTAAATATAACTAAGATGGAATTAATATGTTATGGGGTATTTTGCTTCGTATATCACTGAACAACAAATTTAAGATAACTTTATGCTTCAGAAAGGTAAAGTACACCCTCTTCATTTTAGCTGCTTAATATGAAAATTACCTTAAAATTTTTTGATTGGTTACAATTTATGAGTAATTGAATAAAATATTGGGAACATTATTTAATGAATTTTACGTGGTCTAAATAACAAAACTGTTGAAGCCAACAGCCTTCGAAACATGTCCAAGTAAGAGGAACAAAACTAGTGAAATTTGAGTGAAATTCTCATACATAATTTGATATAAACAAAACTGTTGCTTACCTCTGAGTCTGTATTATAGTGTCTCTTCTCATTTATTGGTTAGTTGATATAAAGGCATTCTAATAATAGTTTATAATTTTAAACACTCATATTTCCCAGAAATTGTCTCACCACATTCTATGCCAATTATTCATTCTTATTAAATGTTTAAAAATGGTGATTACAGATCATCATACTTCACACATATGAATGGCAATAAAAATATACCTTCCTTGATTTTCTTTCTAGTGATTCATGGAAATTTATACAGAAGATATTTGAATGCATCTCCATCTTGGTTCAAACCTTTGATGAAGTTCTTCATTAAACCATGCAATGGAAAAAGTAAAACTTTATTGTAATCTAACAAGAGAACATGCTAAATATTTTTCATTCCTGGTTACAAAGATTCTCAGAAGGGCCAATCATTTTTAATTAGTGGTATATTTATCACCACTATCCCACTGACATAAAAAGCAGCAGCATTTGGATATATAATCCAGCTGCAGACCAAGAAGCATTGCTGTAACTTTAAAGTCACCACAAATGTGCCATTTGTATTAAACATAATTTATTGTTTTTATCAGTTTTTCCATTTGATACATGTTTTCTTCATATTTACTGCGTAACTAATTGGAATCAGTAGAAACTCGTTTATGGAGGAAAACAGCTTTTACACTTAATTATGAAGCATCTATGAACAGCTGACTCACTTTGGACACTTAATTTTGAAGCATTTATGAATAGCTGCTCATTCGCTGAGATTATGCTGAAGTCATTCATAATACCTTTCCTTGAACATAGTTACAGAATAAGGGGTGTAGCCAAGGGGTTTACAACATGTTTAAATGTACAAATTGAATCTGTTACTCATACTCAATCCCAATAAATAATGGTGTCCCATAAGACTATTTCTGGGCCAATACTGTTTCTCTTCTATATTAATTATTTAGATACTCTTAAATTACCCCATGCAGAAACAGTACTTTTTGCAGATGATACAAACCTGATCTTTAAGAACAAAAATCAAAATCATTTCCAAAATTATATGTGTGTGTGTGTTTGTGTTTGGAAAAGGATACATTAGTGTGACTGGAAGATCAACTAAAACTCAGTTCGTAGAATATAAGTGACATTCATGTCTTAATCAGCCAGAAAAATCTGAGATGGCAGAACATGCAACTAAAAATTGCCTTGGAATAAAATTTGCAAAAACAAAAATAACTGCAGCAGCAATAACAACAGTATGTTTTAATTTGGCTAGACGAGAGGACTTAAAAATAGAGCACCATCCAGCTAATACCTATAAACAAAGACAGAGATTAGAATCCATTAATGGTCAACTAACATTGTCTGTGCCAAAATTCTCCCAAAACCTAACGATTCTGTACCTATGCCTCTCCAGACACTTCCATTCTACTGATGATGCCCATTATAGTGCTGGCAAAAGTTCTAGTTTTAATACCTATAAACAAAGACAGAGATTAGAATCCATTAATGGTCAACTAACATTGTCTGTGCCACAATTCTCCCAAAATCCAACGATTCTGTACCTATGCCTCTCCAGACACTTTCATTCCACTGATGATGCAGGCAAAAGTTCTGGTTTTTAAATTTAATTTAAACCAACGACCATGAAAAAATAGCCTGGTAATGATCAATTTCAATAGTAATACCGGCCTAAAAACTAAAGAAGGTTATTTCATAACTCTTTTTATGATCTTACTGTTATTAGTAAGCTTGCCCAGTTGTGCCATGGCTTACATTATTGGGAGATATTGTACTTGTTAACAAAAAACTCTGTTTATTATATCTGCCTCTATCCTACCCCCATATTTCCACTTCATAAAGCAACCATCACAATTAATCCTGAGCACTACATGTAAATCATCATTTTCCTTACCAAAATGAGATGGTTTGGTATTATACCAGGGTGGTGCCAGTAGTTACACAGGATTACAGCTAATGCTAATCTTTTAGTGACAATTTTCTGAACACTTCATTTCCAAGTAAGCGATAGCTATTAGTCATCCAGATCTAAACTATTTTCCGTGGGTTTACCTAAAGGAAAAAAGGTATATCATGAGAACGAATACAATTGTTTACCTTGGAGATAGAGAGGGATAGAGACTATTTAGGACAATTTGCTACACCATGTATGGAGATAGTAAGAGAGTCCATGAATGCTCTAGTCAGGTAATACCCATCTATAGGATGTGATGTCTAAATGATAAAAACATTTATAAACCTCTGTCTCTTAAGTTATGTTTATTATATAGTGTGTGTAAAAGTGCTTATTTTATTCCTAAAAATGTATATCTGAAATGTGTGGCATCAGATAAGACCCACCATGTATTATTAATTTCTAAAATAAAACCAAATACATGGAAGTCACAAGGGCATCACTAATCTAATATTGCTATTGTACAAATTCATGGATCATATTCTTAAAACCTTTCATTATGACTGTTTCAATGGTTTATTAATTTCTGCTTATCTAGTTTTCTTATTATATATATTTATATACATAGAATCCTCATTTTGCTATGCAATTGGGAATGTTACTGCACAACTATATTGCTAAATAAATATCAAGGGAAATCATGTCATGTGGTCGGAACACATAGCATGCATTTTGAATTTGTTTGTTTCTATGTTTATTATTAGTTAAAAATAATTAATATTCTATTCACCATAATAGTAGATGCTTAAAGCACTTGCCCTCTGCTATTAGATATGCTCAAATATTTTTAAAAAAGTTTGGACACCCACCACAATTCATCCTCCCAAATATCACAAAGTGCCTCCCAGAAACTTTGTTTCAGCTGTGTTTTTGTATCAGCTTTTTGTCAATGAAAATACCTTGGGTTCAAAATTTGTTTGCCAATCTGGAAATCACACTTCTGGATGAGAGGTTACTCCTGAAAATTCAGCATGGAATTCTCTCGAACAGAGTTGTATGGTTTCTTTTACACCTACCAATGCCAAATAAATATTATTTATTTCAGCATAAATCCCAATTTCAGTATACTCCACAATATACAAATATGCACTAGAAGTATGCAATTCCTACAGAAATGAAGCTTGAACAGCTGGCAAGATAAACACGACTAAGCAACTTCGATTGCCTGCATCAATAAAGCTTTAACTCGTCTTACTGGGAATCCCTCGTCCCTGAAGGTCAACCAATTTCCATTAGTGTAGAGGAATTCCTAGAGCATAGTGAAATGTAAACACACACACACACACACACACACACACACACACACACACACACACACACACACACACACACACACACACACACACACACACACACACACACACACACACACACACACACACACACACACACACACACACACACACACACACACACACACACACACACACACACACACACACACACACACACACACACACACACACACACACACACACACACACACACACACACACACACACACACACACACACACACACACACACACACACACACACACACACACACACACACACACACACACACACACACACACACACACACACACACACACACACACACACACACACACACACACACACACACACACACACACACACACACACACACACACACACACACACACACACACACACACACACACACACACACACACACACACACACACACACACACACACACACACACACACACACACACACACACACACACACACACACACACACACACACACACACACACACACACACACACACACACACACACACACACACACACACACACACACACACACACACACACACACACACACACACACACACACACACACACACACACACACACACACACACACACACACACACACACACACACACACACACACACACACACACACACACACACACACACACACACACACACACACACACACACACACACACACACACACACACACACACACACACACACACACACACACACACACACACACACACACACACACACACACACACACACACACACACACACACACACACACACACACACACACACACACACACACACACACACACACACACACACACACACACACACACACACACACACACACACACACACACACACACACACACACACACACACACACACACACACACACACACACACACACACACACACACACACACACACACACACACACACACACACACACACACACACACACACACACACACACACACACACACACACACACACACACACACACACACACACACACACACACACACACACACACACACACACACACACACACACACACACACACACACACACACACACACACACACACACACACACACACACACACACACACACACACACACACACACACACACACACACACACACACACACACACACACACACACACACACACACACACACACACACACACACACACACACACACACACACACACACACACACACACACACACACACACACACACACACACACACACACACACACACACACACACACACACACACACACACACACACACACACACACACACACACACACACACACACACACACACACACACACACACACACACACACACACACACACACACACACACACACACACACACACACACACACACACACACACACACACACACACACACACACACACACACACACACACACACACACACACACACACACACACACACACACACACACACACACACACACACACACACACACACACACACACACACACACACACACACACACACACACACACACACACACACACACACACACACACACACACACACACACACACACACACACACACACATACATACATATTTTAATGCATTCTAGATGCTATAAGTATTACTATAGTAAAATTCCTATTTTGATTGTTTGATGCAAATCTTTACTCAGTAAAATTTTTACTTTATATCAATGAAAGTGAATTTACTTGTATAGCAGTCTTCTAGAAAATGGCATCTGTCTTAAAGTATTGAGATTATCTTTTCAAAATCTTAACCTCAAACATCATCATCATCATCATCATCATCATCATTATTATTATTATTATTATTATTATTATTATTATTATTATTTTGTATATTTTAATCTTTCTAGGTTGCTGTGAGGATAATGTACTCTTGAAACCCCCACTCAGGAAAAGAAATTTAACCATGAAAACAATGAGTGAAATGTTTTGAAACTCACAATACCAGAATTATTTTTTTTCAAGTAAACATCTGAACCAAACCAAGCCTAAACTTAAAAAAATTAATATAAAAAATTATTTATGAGGAATTCACTAAAATTTCACTAGTTTTGTTGCACTTACTTGGACATGTTTCGAAGGCTGCTGCCTTCATTTCTGCATAAATAATTTGTTATATTATACTATATTTCACTCTGAAAATCTCTCCTATTTAAATGTATATTTAAAAAAATTAACCTATCTTCCATTTTGCTAAGAAATTAAATTACAACAAATAGCTAAAATCTGCAATGAAGACATACAGTGCTTTGAAATAGTTGACATGTATAAATGCTTGGTAAAGTGACAATGAAAGATTGAGATATTACTAGTTGTGTCAAGAAACATAAGAAGCATACAATGAATATCACTGCCTTATCCTGTTAGGTGCTGAGTACTAAACATAAAATCTTCCCTGAAAGAAGTGATATAGTGGTGGTGAAGGAACACATAAAGACTTATCATTTAATCTTAAACTTAGGTATTCATTTTTTATACTAAACTTCACTTACTTACATAAAAATAAGATGTGTTTTGGCAGAATCTCCCCCATCTTCACTTGCTGACTGAACCGCCATTACTTGAAACGATGGCTAGACACCCAGATGTTCCTGTGGTGGCATCTGTTGACTGAAGTAGGAACTTGCTGAGTTCATCCATTGGAGGAAACTTGAAATTCATTAAGTTTTCTTTATTTTTTAATATGAAAATTTTTTCCCAAGTGGATAACTCCATGGGGTTGTGAACATGTTTCAGCAGTTTAACTTGTGGTTTTATTTAATGATTTTTGATCAAAAAGTGAGCTGCTACTGCTGATTAATCTACATGCTTAATCCAATATTACTGAAGTGTTCTTTCCTCCAATTTTCTAAATTTCTCTTTGTTGGCTCTTCTACATAGGATAAATCCACTTGGAGAAAATTTTTAATATTAAAAAATAAAGAAAACCTAATGAACTTCATGTTTACTCCTATGAATGAACACAGCAAATACCTACTTTAATCAACATATGTCACCACAGGAACATCTGGGTGTCTAGCCATCATTTCGAGTAACAGTAGTTCAGTGAGCAACTGAAGATGGGAGAGATTCTCCCGAAATGCATCTTATTTTTATATAAGTATGTGGAGTTTAGTGTTAAAAATAAATACCTAAGTTTAGGATATATTACCACTCCATTGTCTACAGCTTGTTAAGTACAATATTTATCATTTAATGTTTATAAATCAGAAATATATTTTCATTTTAATAGTTTAGACCTACAATTTCTGTACTAATAACCTTTGATTTAGGTAATTTAAATACATTACCTTGATATCGCTCTTTCCTAGTTCATTTGTATTAATATCTGCTGTTTGGAATACTTTCACTAATTGTTTCTTCACTAATTCTCTTGCTCTCGCTTAATGTCCCTTCTTGCAGTTCATCATCTGACTCTTCAGCCTCAAACTTGTGCATTACTCTTTTAAACTGCAAATTAATATAAATAATGCAATATTCCTACCTGCATAAAGTGGGTATGATATTTATTCCTGGGAGCAGTCTGTAGAATTATTATAAAGGGAAATCAGAGGCTGTGAGCAAGTGAAATACCCAAGTGAAATAATTACATGATTTTGTCAAATGCATAATAATTTTCCTGCTAATTAATTTAAGGACTTGAAAATAAAGAGCATTATATTTACCACCACTAAGCTTAATTGCTTTCTTTGATAAAGATTTTACATGTTGTAGGTCTATGATTAAGTAATTTTCTCACTTGAATACCAAAAGAAGTGCTGATTTAAATTCAATCATCTATTTTGTATAACATAATATTTTTACTTGTAGAATATACTCTTAATCTGCTAATACAAGAATTTCATAGCTTCCAATATCTCATTTTCAATAAAGATATACAGAGCACTGAATTACATATACAAAGAGAGCTAGTTGCTGTTTATGCAACTAAAAAAAGTTACATTTCATGTGCAGTTATCAAGCTTGTAATTTTTGGCTGTAGGGCAGTGGTAACAGCAATCATAAGTACCAACTCCAAGAGGCTGGAGAGACCTGAGCCCTTCAATTTTTGCACAGGTGACTGAGCCCCCCTAAGCATGAATATTTCTAAAGGGTGATGATAATATCAACACATATTTCATTTTTAGTTTGAATATGCGTATTTTAAAAAAGATATAAATTTGTTTTTGAGGAATTTGGCTAGAAGAAGTTTATTCTTCAAGGTCATCATTCCAATTATAAGCAAATAATTCACTTATTTGAAGAATTGTCAGAAGCAGATTTATCAGTTGCAGGTTCTAAATCAAATTGTTTCTGTCTTAAAATGCATTCATTTCTATTTCTGCTTGTGGTATTTATTTTAAAAAATAGTTTGAATGCCCATTTTTAGTGCTCAGTCATTACAGTGGAGGACACCCATGATATATGAGATGAAATGAAATAAGATGCAGATGAATTTTAAATTTAAAATCAGATGAAAATATTAAGGAACTGGGAAAGTATATAGGCATGGTGAGACAAAAATGGTCATGGAAGGTGGGTAAGATAAATGGAAATAACAATGCTGACAATGAACTATTTAGGAGTGAATATAGATCCCCATTACATACTCAACCTGTAATTAATTGTAATGGGGTATGGAAGAAATGCAACTCTATAATGTCAGGGTAAGCAAGTGGGAAATTTAAACGTTTATTAATAGTAGTAAGTTTACATGAGCTGAGAACATGGGAAAGAAAATTGTTTACTTTGACTTTAATATATTTACTGGGTTTTTTTGTGTATAAGGTCCAAAGGGATAAGCAACTCTCAAGGATAGAAATGGGTTTAAGGTTCATTATTGTATGAAGTGTAATTTAATAATATATTGATGAAATGAAATGATAAATTGGGAGTTTGTGTGTGTGTGTGTGTGTGTTTGTGTGCACGTGCATCTTATGAAAGATATTTTATCATACTGATGTGGTTAACACTTCTACAGAAGAAAATGCCATTTTAAACTGCCACCGAAATATAACTAGCACTTTGGATCTTGATGATATAGTTAACTATTGGAAGAAATGGGTGCTAGATATTTGCAGGCTTTTGTTAAAATAAATAATTCTTAAAATGTTTTTATTGATTTGAATGTTTTTAATTTTTAGTTACTCTTTTCTGATGTCTTATGCTATTTTTATTTATTTGCATGTTTTAGTTCATAGATTTTTTAAAACAAAATCTAATAGAAGAATTGCTAAACAAATACATAGATTTTATTTCAGTTTGCATATCATAGACCTGTTACTTTACTTTGTATGCTTATTAATGGATACCAATGATATAAATTTAACTTTTAATTACATTGTGGTGAACATTTACAAACTATGTGTTGATTTGGTTTATTTATGGACACTCTTTAACATCTCAGGTCATCAGCATCCCATTGAATTTAGGATGTAAAACAGGTGATAAATCTTGCTAAGAGGCCTCTTCTTTAAGCATGAGGTTCTTTTTTGTGTCGTAAATCTATGACATGAGACCCACGGCTTTATTTATCTTCCGAAGCCATACTTAGATTTTTACACCCAAAAAAATCCATTGGTCCTGGCTGGGATTGAACCCATGATCTTAGGTCTTTGAGGTAAGTAAACCACTAGGGAGACACAAACTATGTGCTTTGCTGCAGTGTATATTTAAAAATCTTACAGTGGGAAGTTGGCCCTCCCAATATATTACATAGGTCAGTGTCTATGGCAAAAGTAATTGAGGCTTGATTTTTTATGGCAATGGATCTCTATTGCATCATGCAATCATCAGTAATCACCTGGAAAATAGAAAGATAGCAAGGAATATCCAAGTTTCCTAAGAAGATTTGTATATTTTAGTCTGTGAGGTCCTAAGGTATTGTTAGTGTATCTCTTCAATGTTAGAGGTTGACCAGAATTAGACACTCCACCAATCTCTTAATTACATGATCCCCCTTATCTCTAGGGGCTTCATTTTTATCTGTAAAGTGTAATCTTTTTAAAGTCAGTAAAAGTGAAATTGTACTATCATATACTTACATGCAGATAATCTTTCACCAATATTCTGTTTTTTTCCTTATTGATAGGTTCATGGTTGTCTGTACCAATGTTAGGCTCAAAAAAATGAACCTGATTTTGATAATTTATGGGCTTCTCATACATCTTTGAAGTATCTGACACTGAATAGTGAACAACTTTCCTGAAAATAAACAAAAGTTCGCTTTATATTAGCTCAGGAAATTCAAGATTTGAAATAGATAATATGTTTTATAAAGCTACAGATCACCCTAAAAAGAAATTATTTAAGTTTTCTTAAACTCCTCCATTATTTTGCTTAGATAAAAGGGCTGGCAATGTTTAAACAAACAAATGAAATATGAAAAAAATTCTCACTAAGGTTACCAAACCATATTTTAGTTACTGCAATAAACAGTCGATATTAAACTGATTGATTTTGTTATAGCTATATTATTTGACTATGATTACAGAACTTTACAATTACATAGAAAAACTTATCAAGTGTTTTCTGATATGATATATGTATTAAAGGTGCTCAATGTGTGCTACTTTAGTGACTCAAATCTATAATCAAGTTCGTTCCATATGTGATGTAGCATGTCCATAATTTTACACTATAAACTTTTGAGAAAGTAAACATAAACAAATGCCTGTTGGACTAATCAAACAAAATGGTGAGAGATACTGATCTTGTAACACAAAATTTGTTCACCACATCTGTAATAATATGACCATAATAAAATTCATGAACCTACTAAAATCATTTATACCTATCCTGTACTAAAGCATGTTTCATGCACTCTTATCTCCTGATTTTTCCTTATAGCTTTTCAAGGAAGTAATAAAGAGCTTCTGTGCAAATATCTGCAGACATCATTGATTAAGATGATTAATATAATAATAATAATAATAATAATAATAATAATAATAATAATAATAATGCTTATTACTATTATTTACTTATTTATTTTTTTTAGGGCAGACCACAGACTCTGCTCTTAAGTTTCAGTCATTGTCAGAAAATAACGAGGAATATCACAAAATACATTAATAAACCAAAAAATTTAAAACAAAAAGCAAATTTACCTCATATAATAATAGGTTATTTCCATTTATACTATTAGCAATTACATTCATATATATTTTATATAAATATTTACTAGTTTCATATGTTCTCCTTTGTGGATATTCAACAATATTTTAGTTTTTTTAAAATTTAAAATGTAAATTGGAACTTGCACAGTAAAGCCAATTATATAATTGATATTATTATAAGATTTACTTGAGCTACACACTCCTAATGCTTCACTTACTTGTCATAATGTATAGAACCAAATGTTCTTGAAATCAGTTCTATACATTATGACAAGTAAGTGAAGCATTAAGAGTGTGTATTTCAACTAAATCGTACAATAATATAAAATATTTAGTTATCTCCTCTGAGTTGGATGTTTAGAAAGCACTCTTTATGGTTTCACTTAAATGAGATTTACTCAGAAAATATGTTTTGTGGAACTATTGTCAACATCATCAGCTGTTAAACGACGGTTCGATTATTTGTAGCAGCTGAGTAGGTGGTTATCCGGGTTGAATGTGGTGGTCTAGTGATAAACTTAAATAAAATGCTGTCTGATTCTGGTATGTTGCTGCCACAGGTGATTTATCTATTTGTTTGTAACAGATGCTTCTCCAATGTTCCTTCAATTTAATGCCTATATTTCTCTTTGTCTTCCCTGCATAGAATTTTTTACAATCCTTACAATTAATCTGGTAAATACCAGATTTTTTCTCTTTGGGCCTGGAATCTGTTTCGTTTAATTTCAATAAATTTTTTACACTGTATTGGTTTTGAGATGGTAATATGATGTTGTACTGCTTGAAAATTTTTTGAAATTTATTATTGGCTGATGGGTGGTAAGTGAACTTTTTAAAAAAATTTTCCCCTGATAAATCACAAAGTTGTTATTTGTTTAATTATTTTTTGTTTCTGGAATTTTTGATTTTGTTTGTTGAACCCATTGGATTTAGCTGCTTCTATTATGTGTGGATATTCATTCTTGTATTCTTCTTTGCTCAGTGGTATATTTATTAGTCTGTATATCATGCTGTTGAACGCTGCTTTCTTATGTGATCTTGGATTGAACCAATGGGCTTTGATATAGTTGTCTGTATGTGTGTCCTTTCTATAGCTGCCAAATTCAAGTTTATTATTACATTTTATTATTTTCAGATCAAAATATGGTAACATATTATCTCTTTCAGTTTCGACGTGAACTTAATTGAAGGCTCTTGCAGGTTTAAAAGTTTTAGTATATTTTCCATGTGCTTATTGTCTATAATAAGGAATACATCATCTACATATCTGTGCCAAACCTTAAAAATGTGGGGAAAAGCCTTAGTGATGTGCATCTCAAAATAACTCATGAATAAGTTGGCTAAAAAAAGGTGATAATGGATTGCCCATTACAAGTTCTACTTTTATTTAAAGAATTTGTCCTCAAATATAAAAAATGCTTGATATATGCACAACTTAGTGAACTTGATGTATTTTTGATGTGTCCTTCTGTTAGGTTGACTGATTAAACAAATCAGATTCCAAGCCCAAAGAGAAAAAATTTACCAGATTAATTATAAGGATTGTAAAAAATCTATGTAGGGAAGACAAAGAGAAATATAGGCATCAGGTTGAAGGAACATTGGAGAAACATGTTACAAACAAATAGATAAATCGTCTGTGGCAGCACATTTTTGGAATGAAAACCATCAAGTTATTATAAACTGTTGGACAACTAAACAACAACAACTAAAAGAACTAAACATATGGGAAAGGATTTATATAAAAAAAACATGAACATAACCTTATGAATTTTGACATCCTGGAAGCAGATAGCACTTTATTTAATTTTATCATTAGACCAACACATTCAACCCGGATATCTCCTACCCAGCTGCTATGAATGATCCAACAGTCGTTTAACTGCTGATGATGTGGACAATAGTTCCACAAAACATATGTCCTGAGTAACTCTCATTTAAGTAAAACCATAAAGAGTGTTCTAAACACCTAGATTATTAATGGGTGTTTCACTGTGTTCGATTCCAAATTGAATTAATATTAAAAAAAATCTTTTAGTTGCTTCTCTAGACATTCAATGGAAGATTTTTGCTGGTGATTTTATATGAGCAAATAATAAATACATACTATTCCACTCTAAATCATTCATACTATACCTGTCAACACAAAGACATAAGTTCTCCTTTGTGGGTATTCAAAAATATTTTAGTTACTTCTCCAGACATTCAATAGAAGATTTTGCAGGTGATTTTATACATGCAAACAATAAACACACACTATTCCATTCTAAACCATTCATACTGCATTGCTGACAACACAAAGACATGATGACTATTGATGATCCTGTAACAGTCAGCTTGCCATGCTACTATCAAGAATAGTGGATATGCAATCAGTCCTATCAAGCATGCTTGCTCAATGGCTTGATAGTAGTACTGCCATTGTTTTCTTTTTAAGAATACGTCTCATATACCAACATGTTCAGATAAGACCAGCAACTGATTTGAGTATGAAGAGGAGATTTTAAAAGAATTTTTGCAATAGGACAAGAATATTAAAAGGTAAAAGCTTAAATACATCCTGATATTTTACAGACTTTAGCATATGAAATAGAGATATATTTATTAGTTATATTAAGTATACACTATTTCATGGTT
Organism: Metallyticus violacea; assembly: GCA_030762175.1. NCBI lineage: Eukaryota > Metazoa > Arthropoda > Insecta > Mantodea > Metallyticidae > Metallyticus > Metallyticus violacea. Next base: position 107,823,475 of record CM060843.1, on the reverse strand, counting down.
ATGTGATGATTGATGATATTGTGGTTCCCTGGTTGACTCATATGCAAAATAAAAATTATAATTATCAAATAATATATAGCCGCAATCACAACTCTACAAATATATTTAGTTAAATATGGTGGACGTTTGTAACAGTGATGTTTAGTAAAAGTTTAGAATAATTGAGTCGACTTTGTAACACTTACATCACTAATAGTTTGATTAGTGATGTAAGTGTTACAAAGTCGACTCAGTTATTCTAAACTTGTACAAATATATGTTTAAATTCTTATAATATTTTTTTTTATAGTTAAGAATCAGAATCCTCAGATAACCCATCATGGGATATGACATTATTTAAAATGGACTATGCAAATTTACACTCAACAATGGGCAAAAATAGGAATGCTAAAATTATAGTAAACAAGAACAAGTTAATATTTCTAGAAGACAGTTAGGCACAGTGTTATGGTGAAAAATTAAAGGTACTGAAGTCTTTGTAGCAAGAAATACAAGGGTTAGGGAAAAAAAAATTATGGAAACATTTTTGCTACATTGTATAGTAACAAGCATAGGCACTACTACTGCTAGCAATGGTAGAGGTAAGGTAACCTTATCCAATGCACCTATTGTTGCTATTGTAAAACTCACAGGCGAATGCATAAAAAATCTGAAGGTTGCCCTGATACTGCAGCACACTACATACAGTCAATTCAATCTCTGCTGGAGCTGAATAGGTGATAAACAGTGAGGAAGGGACCAATTCGATGTGTTGCACATGCTGAAATCTAATTTCAGTGCTGCAAAGTTGCATCCCATGGGGTGCCTCATCGCGTTATAGATATTTGGAAATGACACCATTAGGCCCTTGCAGACAACAATTGGAAAGGTTGCCCATTTAATGACAGGATCATCACACTAAATGGTATATGAGTGAGAGCTTATGAACCAGAACTGAAGCATCAGTACAGTGAATGGCAGTACACATTATTCCCCAAACCACTCGCCCCCCCCAAAAAATGCCAAAAACCCAAAAATGTTTAGTGATGCTAATAATGGCATATGATGTTCAAGGTGTGATAATCACATAGTTTTTCAGTCAGACTGTCAATGCAGTGTACTTTCATGGGGGTATCTGGAGCATCATCTTTGTTCTACTTTGAAGAGAAAATGGTAACTATAATAATGCACAATGTCACACTGCTACTACTGTGAGGTATTTAGTGGTATGGTGTGGATGGAAGGTAGTGGAACATTCTCCGAACTTGATAGACATCAGCTTCGATCCCTTACCCAAACTAAAGTATTTGATCAGATCCTTTCCATACAATAGAAGCAATACTGAAGCAGCAGAGCACTTATTCACTAATATCCACAAAAACTGCTCTGCAACTGGTACTCAGCACCTTCCAGAATTATGGAAAAGCTGATAAATAGGCAGCAGATTATACTGAAGGAGCACAACAATATCCTGGCTCTAGAACAAATCATTTCTCAGATATAGATGTGCATTCCTTTTCATCAACTCGTAAACAGATACATTTTTTTGTCCTCTTAGCCGTCATGCAAATATGACTTGCCTGAAAGTGGAGAATAATAACAAATTAACACCTTTTAAGATAAATCTCAAAAAAAGATTAACAGTTTGTTGTTAATACACGTATATTTAGGAAGAAAATAAATCACACACCACGGATTGCATATGAATAGTTTGGGAAAACAAACAATGAATAATAATAATAATAATAATAATAATAATAATAATAATAATAATAATAATAATAATAATAATAACAACTTATGAGCTTTTTAAATTACAAGCACTAAACACAACCTAGTTGCAATAAGGAAGAGCAAAAGCACCATACTAAAGAGAAGATTCAATTTGGAAGGAGGATGGATGTTCTATAAATGAAAAAGCTTAAGTTTCCAGTTTCTTCAAATAAGAGAGAGCTATTCCTGAATGCTTTTGAAATGCAACTTGAATGGAAGAGTTCACTGCCATGGCTACGAGGAGTACTTTTTCCACATCTCAGGTAAAACAGTGACTGTTTCTGTTCATTTGATTGTTAAGAGCTATTAGCACAAATTATTTTTAAACATCTGTTTTTGCCAATGGATTAATGTTTCTGCAGAATTCTATTTTTGCTGCAATGTATTGCAAAAAGGACTCCCTGTGATTTCAAATGTCCTGGCTACTATTATTGCATTATATTCATTATTTTTATAGCTCATTGTCTATAAAACACAGTATTTTGCAATTAATTTTAATTAGTTCTGTAATTAAAATAAAATGACAGTCACAGATTCAGTTTTCCAATTTAGGTATTTTAGGTTCTAACAGATAATATAGGTCTTTTTAGATCGTATAGAATTAATGTATGTTATTTGGCAGTAGATAAAACAAAAAGCATTGTTGATATTTGCGAGTGTGAGCATAGGATCAGAAAAGGTTAGAAACTAAGAATCCGGGCTTAACAATGACAATGTAGGTATAATGTTAATAAAACATTTGTACAATTAAAGTTAAACTGAAGTTTTACAGGAGCAAAAATGATAATTTTGTAAAATTATTTAAACATATACTGACAACAAAAGCCCAAGTGAGGAAATTTATGGTTTACTAATATGGATTAAAAAACTAATCCCCAACTTTATGAGTCATTTAGAAGGAAATCTGTATTACGCATATTTCTAAGAGATAATGCAGTTATCACTGTCTTAAAAATAAAAACATTAATATTTTAATTACTTAAGCATGTTTTATAAATGTGTGCACTACTATTGTTGGTGATTTTAGGTTTATCTATTATTGTTTCAAACTTTACTATATTTGTTTTGATGAAGTAAATCAGCTGGATTTTCTAGTAGAAGGAACAAAATTTCAAAAAATAGGCTGTTAATACATATTTCCACAATAAAATATTTAACAAACATAAAACAAATTAAAAATTTAAAAAGTCAAGGAAACAAAGAAACTTACATAGAATGCCACTGCTATGTATTTCCCATATCCTAATTATTTGCCTAGGGCTGTTTATTTGATTGATTGATTTATTTATGGACACTCTTTAACAGCTCAGGTCATCATCCCATTCAACTCAGGGCATGAAATGGCTGACAAATTTTGCTCAAAGGCCTCTCTTTCAGGCTTGAGGTTCTTTTCCGTGCCATAAATGTATAACACGGGACCCACGGCTTTACTTCCCTTCCAAAGGAAGCCATACTTAGGATTTTTATGCCCCGAAAAAATCCATCGGTCCTGGCCGGGTTTGAACCCGCGATCTTGGGTGTAGGAGGCAAGTATGGTAACCACTATACCACCAGGACTGACATTGCCTAGGGCAGAACACTAGTGTTAAGTGGCTGTGTTGGTAATGATCATCTTTAAAACTAGCTGAATATATACTATTTAATTAAGGTATAAATATTATTCTTAGCAGACCCAAATTTTGTCTCACTTCATATTAATATGAAGGATAGTACAAATGTTATGTTATACAGCTTATTACTAAAGCAATTAACTGCCAAATGATACTAACTTATTGGTTAAACCATACTGTCCCATCAGGTGATGTTTAAGCTGTAGAAGCAGAATATATCCTTTTGAAGCAATGATGTATTTGCACAATGTGGTAGTATCTTCAGGCAAATGTTGTAAAAGGTTCTCTTCATTTTCACTAACAATTGCAGAATTCACTTCATCTTGACTTTGATTTTGCTTCGGGAGAAGAGCCTGGTGTTTTGGTAAACAGAAAAGTCAATGATATATGTTAGTCCATTTCATTTTAGGATATGCACACCCGCTTGTGTGTGTGTATACAAACATGAGCATCATGCATTCGTATTAGCATATACGATTAAAATACTGGTTAAAGACTTGAGTTTAACGACAACTCAATCATGTCATTACTCATTATGAACTACTCCCGTCAGACCCCATGCCTGAATTTAACCATTCGTTATTTCTTCTGGCTCAAGAGAGGGAATTAGTGTCCAAGATATTGCTCTCCACCTACCCAAAGCTCCTCTTTAAAATCCACGAAAAGAATTATACAGACCATACGATTTTTGCTGGTGTTGGTCACTTGAGGCCTTCCTACATAAAAGATGGATATAATTTCTTGGATAAACCAAAATCCATTGACATTTTCGCCCAGCAGGGTGTGCTTTTGGCCATTATTGATATGACATCACTTATCACTTATACTAAGTGATGTCATATCTACACAGAAGAAATTGCAGCATTCTTAGACTTGCGACCGGAACTTCACACTCCTTCCACTGACTGCCTGTCATTTAACTAATATGATTGTCATCCACATCTTTGAACACAAAATCTATTTAAAGGCTACAGACACTACCATGGGCACTAGAATGGCACCATCATATACTAAACTTTTTATGGTATGCCTGGAGAATTTCCTTAAGTCTGAAGCCCTCGGTCAATATCTTTGGGTGGTATTCATTCACCCAAGAATCCTTGCTTTCCGCACCATTACAGAGTGAAAAAGTGATAATCTGGTGTGTTTGTCATTGAAGGAATAATAAAATTTATATTTTGAGATGATCATGACTTAGCAATTGATATATGCAATATTTCAATTTGACAGAACAATGATATGTCAACACGAGTGAAATGTTTCTAAGACATGAAGAGATGGTGGGAATATCGATTGCTGCTATAGGGAATATTTTCAGAAACAATGGTAATATGAACTGGTCTGGAAAATCTCTTAGCATGTGATCCCTGCATTTTGTGTGTGTGTGTGTGTGTGTGTGTGTGTAATGGGAGTTCTTGAATCTCCAGATCTTAAGAGTGAGATCCTTTTTTTTTTATAGCGTTAACGAACTGAAACCTGCAATTTGCGAAGAAACTGCATCAACCTCTGTTCAGTTTTCAAGCTCTAATTTTAAAATTTTACCTTTGGGCTTTGCATATAAATTATTTTTTATTTGCTGTTTGTAGCTGGAGTGATTCAAAATTAACTGATTTATCTTTAGAGTGCTAAAAATACAAAAAATATTTATTTTATGTGCTAAAAGTACTTACAGTAAGTGACAAAAGGTTAAAATTTTAATTATATTTGGATTATATTATGTGAATATACACATCTTGTAATATGCACCAAAATATATAATTTATGCCATATCTCATCCACTGCTGAAGAATTACAACTCACAATGACAGTAATCCCCAAGCTATGCATTGAAAATGTGATAATTATCATGGAATATTGCCTTATATGGAGAAAAAAAGTGCCCACATTATATTTTTTCTGCTAACCATCCAATACATTTGAATTTTATATTTTGGACGAGGGCTTTTTATTCTCTTGCTTAATGAACAATGTTCCTTTGCTGCAATCCAGGCTCAATTGATGTTCTATTTAGATTAATTTTTTAGTTTATTTCTTTGTAGTAATCGGATGTCTTAGATTTTGAATCATAAATGGGGTAGGCACCCAGGTGGATGTTGACTGTCTCCCAATGCCTTGGTGCACTGGAAGAATCATTCACCGATCATCATACAGCTTGAAAAAATCCCCATGGTCACCTCAACGAAATAACGAACAAGAATCACCTTGATTTCATTATCAACCTGGACCGTCATCATGAACGATTTGACCAATTCCACAATTCAATAACCTCTAATAGTCTCCCTAAAACAAGTGAAATATCACCACTGAACCTCCCAGCATCACCTATATGACCAGAAAACCATGCAACTAAGCTTCCTAGAGCCAACAACATAGACTTTTTCCACTATGCACAATAAGTGTGACAAATATGTACCTCCTGTAGACCCAGAGATGCATCTCAAGCAAACATGCACCACTGATGCAGGTTCAAATAAGGGTTTTGCCATATTGCAGGACCTGACCCTCCTCACTCCTTTTAGCAATCATCCACATATCCTTGGTCATACCAAGTCCCACTGTCCAGAGTTCCCAGTTCACACAGTACCAATTAGGGGAAAAAAAAAAAAAGCTCCCCAACATATTTATAGCTATAAATGTTATACTGTTTTTATCTTTCTGATTGCAATATATTGTTTCTTATTACAAAATTCAGTTTTTAGGTATGTTTCAACTTCATTTTATCACTTTTTGCCACATTTGTCTTATTGTGCCTGAATTGCGCAGAACTATTATCATGTGGAAAAGCAGCATATTCGTAACTGTTACCAGTTAAAATAACAAGTATATAATGTGATTTTCTAAATTTGTTTTTTCTGTAGTATGGTTAATTGTACATAAAAAGATATACTAAGAATTTTTTTTTTCAATGATTTATTTACGGACGCTCTTTAACAGCTCAGGTCATCAGCGTCCCATTCAACTCAGGGCGTGAAACGGCCGACAAATTTTGCTCAGAGGCCTCTCTTTCAGGCTTGAGGTTCTTTTTCGTGCCGTAAATGTATGATACGGGACCCACGGCTTTACTTCCCTTCCAAAGGAAGCCATACTTAGGATTTTTCGCCCCGAAAAAATCCATTGGTCCTGGCCAGGTTCGAACCTGCATACTAAGAAAGTAATCATAAATTATATATAGGTAAACAATAGGCATTCATACAAGAAAATAGTGCACACATAGTTGTTTTATATATATTATATATTTCCTAATCCACTAAGACCATTCCTCCCCCCCCCCCCCCCCCCCAATGGCAAAAGCACAAATTGCACACTGATGCCATGAACATGCTTAACTTGTTTCTGACAGAGAGATCCCTCCTTTTTCAAGTTTTTCAATTGTACTGCAAAGGAAATCAAAGTTGTAAGATATATAATAAGTCTTTTTCTAATACTGTGTCACTTAACATTTCTATGAACTCCAGCCAAAGATACACAATTTCTGTCCTGTTCATTAATGAGAGGCAAAATCATCAACATATTCTGTATAAAATTATAACTGCAGCAAGTCATTTTTTTTTAATGGTGTTTAATGCCTGTTTTTACTACTGAGGCATCACAGGCGGCAGCAAGTCATGTTCCCCACTATGTTAATAGTGGTGAAAGTGGCAACAGTATGTATTAGTTTTTATTCTTGAATATGCTAATCCTTTTTGGAGTCTTAATGAACAAATTTTTCCATTAGAAATTAAATTATTCTCTTTAGATATAGTTCTAATTTCCTCACATATTTAGTATAATACATGAACAATGCAAGTGACATAAATCATTTTAGGATAACTATTAAAAAGACCTTTTCTTTCCTTCTTCATGTATGCTAGAGCATTCGTGAATTATACCAAAACATTGTCATAATTAACAATACCTGGCCATAAAAATACATTGCTTTGTTAAATAACCTTGCAACTGTCACATGGTTAGCAATAGCTATTTCTTGGCATGTTAAGAGAATAATTGCTTTGAAATTGCTTTATTAAATTTAAATGTTCCACTAATGACATTCCCAGTTTTCCTATAGGTAGAAAAGTTTCATGTAAGCTAATCAGATTTTTTTATTTTCACAAATTGAATGAATTTCTTTTAGAGTTTCTCTGTAATACTTTAGAAGACATTTTTCTCGAAGTAAACTATTCAGGAGGTTCAATGGGATATTTGGTCAGAAATTTCTATAAAACAGAATTATTTGTTTTATAAAGAGGTATGTTCACTGTTCACCCTTTATTGCTTTTCCACATGGTTGTTGACAGTACAGGAACTAAAAATATCCTTAAATTCTGCAGCATTACTATGAGAAATAATTTATCATTGTTAAAACACACTAAAAGAATAAATGTGAAAACCAGCAATTAGTTACAACTAAGTAATGCTCAAATACACTGTTTTGAGCATATAAATAGAGCTCAGTGATATGTAACATGGATCATGTAAGGTAAAGCATAATCTAATAAAAAAAATAAAATTGACTTGCTAACGTTACTGTTAAGACTGTGGGAGGCAACAATGCTGAATAAGCTGGATGAAATGAAACTCTAGAAAGAGTAAGGTAAAGAATAATCAATGACATGAACACATTCGATGCATATTAATGATTTCAAAACAGTGGATGTTTATATTTGATAGAGGAAACTGCATTGTTAAAACCATAATTTACAAAGCAGAACCATAAATGTCACTTACATTTTTATGTCTGTTAATTATATTTCAGTAATGATTAGTCTGAATTTAGTATTTTGTCAAAAAATTATTTAATGAAAACTAAATTTTTATGTATTTTATGCATATGTTTGAAAATATTTATTTATATATATTTTGGAAAAAATTACATGTTTTATGTGATCTTTAAAATATAAACTCTGTTTATTACATGCAAAATGTTACAATTTTTTATGAATTCTTTTTGCAGTGCAAATGCAATATGGAATGTTCCACTTAAAGATGTCAACAAATAAAAGATCACCATTCTTAGATCAATTTTATTTATAATATAGATGTATATTGCTGTGCTTACTCTCATTGGAATCAGTGCAGTCCAGATGTCTGTAGCTTAAATGGAGGCATACAAATCAAGCTGCATTGACCATTCTTCTAAACTTGGAAAGTTTCTACACCAAGTTTTGTAAAAATGTATGGTAATAAATTATTATTTATACTTCCAATTATCACTTATTTCCCAATACCTCTACATGGAACATCCTGTATTTATTTACTTATGAATAATTACCTTGTTAGGAACTTGGCACCATTATTATTGTCAGTGTCAAGGTGTTCATAAGTGAAAAAGGCTTGAGGAACCAGGAATTTGTTTGCAATATTGACTTAAAAAAAATATGCTTTTAGTAGCACATAAAATCAGTTACTTTCAATTATAATTTTAATCATTCTTACCTCTTCAAATGACTGAAGAACATTATTGCCACATGTTGCTATTATAATATCAATGAGATGGATAATATAGAGGGGTTCATCTTGAATTTTGTATGGAAAATATGCCAGATTATCTACAAGATATATCATTTGTTCCAAAGTGATATCCTGGGGAGAAAAAAATAAAAAAAGGATAAGCAATACTAAATAAATAAAACACATTATAGTCGCATATGTCTAGTGAGTAAAAGCATTTATGAATACAAAAATTTATCACAATAATTTTCTCTGTTTAAATAAATACATGCTAGCATTTGTCAGTTGTGACAGAGAGGTCTGGAATTCCCCAGTGTCTTAGTAAGAGATAACTATCATATTATGATATATTATTAATACTATATATCGACTTGAAGTCTTGATTGTGCACTTCAATTATTATGTTTTGCAGTTTCTTAAGTAGTTCAGCAAGAAACCCTGTAAACTACAGGAAACTTATTAGGAGTAAGCATACAGGACTTTATCTTCTTGGTGAGTTATTAAAATCATATCACAAAATTTCATAACCATCATATTAATTTTGATTACAGTAGCCAAACTATTATTGTTATACGAACAACCATAAAAATTTCTATAATTTATTGCAAAAGTAGTTGCTAAATTACTATAATTTGGCTTAACCCCTTTAAATTGATGAGCTAGCTGTGGTAGCACAGCATTTTTGGGTCTTTAAATCATATGATAAGCTGAGCTTACATCAGTGCACTACTCCATAGAGACACATACAGTATTATGAACTTACACTTCTGAAGTTATTAACAGTGAAGGCTTCCTAGAGGAAGTCTGTATCTACCAAATTAATTGCTAAGACTGGGGTCAGGTATACTTTGTAAAAATGAAAATAAAGTTGGAAATCCATACCAAAGAACAATTCATAAATATCCATTACAAATATAAACACATAGAGAAATCAGCAGTGGCATTCACTTTTGATAGAAAGCCATGAAATTGATAAAAAAAAAAATTACTGAAAAACAATAGCAAAACTTTAGAACCAACGATATGAAAATAAATTTACACTGTGAAGAATAAAAACTGCATCATGAACTTTGAGACACCATTGCTGGATATATTCAAAAAATTTCTCTAATTGCCTACAGAATATGCTTCTACCAGTTGATCTGCCGATGATGGGATTGAATGTTTCCTAAATATGTCCAATTAAAAACCAAGTAAGTAAAGTATAAGTGACACTAAACCAACTCTATATGAACATTACATGTAGTATTGTTGGTGCTTGTATGAACAGTGAAAATAAATGGCAACATGTGGTGTCTGAAATCACTATATCTCATTAATTCCTGTTACACCATGAGAATATTAAAATTGTTTTTTTATTGAGTGCTCTTTAGCAAGGCAGTTTTTTTGTGGGAGAAATAAATACAATCAACCAAGAGCCTATTATGTATGGAATGCAGGACAGTAAAGATGTTCATTTTCTTTCCTACAAAAACAAAATAGCTGACCTAAATCACAGGAACGTTCTGAAGGAAGAAAGAATAAACACTCTGGGAAGAAAGCTGTGTCAGAAAGGGATGGGTGGAGTAGATTTACAATAAGAAATCATGGCTCTGTTTCCTACCATGTGTCAAGACTGCCAAGTGGTACAGGAAAACATTTATCTATATTTAGGTATCTGCATGTTCAGTGCTTACATTATTCTTTAAAAACTCATAGGGAGGAAAACTCTTTCTGACTTCAGAGTAAAGTTTGCACAACAGTTGTTCAAGTCTACAAAAAATGCATAAGTTCTCTGTTTGGGGTCACCCTTCTGTCTTTGTGATTACAAGACAAAAGTTGGGCTCATTTTCTGATGTATATCCCTGTTATCAACAGAAAGAAAATGTAACTGAAAGATGAGTGATAGGCTCTAGCATGGGAAAAATGTGAAAATGCATGGCTATGCAAATAATGCAGGATTGTTTTCTAATTTCCAAACTGCTTTGAGGTGCATTACACTACACATTCATGATGTTTTTCTTTTACATGCAACATTTCAATAAAAAATATTCTTTAATTTATATATTATGACTATTTGTATATTAACGTGCTTACCACAAAACTTCAGAGTTATTTAAATTTTATTTTTGTGACCTAGGAAAGATATTTAAATATGACAAGAATGGATTAAGACACTATTTTTTCTTTTAAGTCTTCTGGCTTCATGAATATTTCAAATTACTATCCTCATGCAAACAACTGCATGATGCAACATTGTGAGAAAATTGTTGACTAACAATATCAAATATTGCACACTTGCACATTTGATATGAATGTAGCATAATAATTTACACAATGGAAAAGCTGCAGCAAAATAGGCACCACATATGCTAGAGAAGACTATCTCACTGGGATAAGATATGCATAAATTTGAATTTTCTTTTAAATAAGAGAAATTAATTTCTCAAAAAAGATGCACCATTTTAAAGGTTGCTATTTTACAACTTTTCACAACATAAATTTATAGATAATAAATTTAGCTCATTCTTAATTACCTGGTACTTTGATTTAAAACCTTATGCTTCACTTGAATTAGAAAGAACATGTTTCATAGGCCCATGACTGCATTATCATCAATTGACACCATCCATATGCATATTATATTCCTATATAATGCCAGACTAAAAAATTGCCATATCAGTGTGGGCATTCATTTTGTCAACCATCAAATTTTTTAAGCTACAATTTGATGATGCTGTGACTTCCTTCTATCTTGTCAAGCAATGTATGTCAATAGTGGGAGACGGTACACATCCATTTCCTCACTCTTTAGTGCTTGTTTAATCACATCCTTTGGCAACCAATTTGATTTGAATATACGTTGCAAATTGATTTGTCATTGTTATATAAGAAAATTAATAACTTTGGTGAAACCTAATCAAGAACAGATTCCATAAAATGCATTACTGTGAAGTCAGACAACCCTATATCTTTGTCTCTGTGTTGCCAGAACTTTTATTGGTGTACATACAACTATTGTAGACATATCCTGTTTTAAATATTGTACTTACGAAGCTGTTGACAATGGAGTGGTAATATGTCCTAAACTTAGCTATTCATTTTTTCACTAAACTCCACTTACTTACATAAAATAAGACGTGTTTCAAGAGAATCTCCCCCATCTTCAGTTGCTCACTGAACTGCCATTACTCGATAAGTATGTAAATGGAGTTTAATAAGTCTTATATTCATTTATGATATTAGAATGCGATTCTAAAGGTATAATTAGGAAGAATGAATAATGTAAAAAATGAATACCTAAGTTTAGGGTATATCCTGTTTTACTTTCACAAAGATTAAAAATATTTATGCTAAATCTGGTCTGCTGTTTAATATAATACTTTCAACTTATTTTCCTGCTTATTTTCATTTCAAGGCATCCTAGATGCATTATTTCTTAGCTGAAGCTTTCTTTGGTTGTTTGAAACTAATTTAGCAAGTCTAAACATAAGTCCATCCCTTGAAATACATTGGTCCCTTAATAAATAAGAGGTGACAGAAACACCAGTGATATACATGATTGGGGCAAATGCTTTGAGTCAGGTCTCGAGCATTGAAGGTCAGATATACATAATAAATTTCTGGCTTTCAAAACATACATAGCAGACATAATGGAGTTTCATTTCAGTTGGTAAGATTCTGGTTCAGATAAAACTACAATATGAATTAAAAGGTTTGTGCTTTCAGTTTAATAATGAAAATATATTTATACAAATCATTTCCATATTGTGGCATTGTGAAGCAATATTATGTTGCCAATTCATACAGAGCATTGCCAAAATATTATTGCAGAGATAGAAAAGGGAATGCACAGTTTGAATAGGATTAGATTAGAAGGGGACGATTAAGAAGCTGGGGTTTTTAGCAGGAGAAATGTTATAATGGCCATTACAGTTCTAAATAAGTGTGTGCGTGTGTCAGGAGAAAAGAGAGCTGGTGGATGAAAGCTGCTGCATGGAATGCTGGTATAGTAATCCTGAATGGATTCAGAATATCATATCTATTCTGAGATATCCATGATGCTCTGATGGTCCATGACAATAACAATGTTCAAATATTAATGTTCACTAAGCAGTGTTCAGATTATGTAAAAAAATCTGAAAAGAATGCATAGGTAATTCATTTATAATAACTTGTTTCAGCAAAGCTTATAACAGTAGTTCCATTATTAACTTACCATTTGATCATCAAACTGTCTCAAAATGGTAGACACAAATGCTCTCTGTTGTTTTTTTGTTTTGCTCACAATTGAATATGTGAAAGAATTCAGAGCCTTGGGTATATTTTGGCATATTGTATATCCTCTAACAGTTCCTGAATTTTTCTGAAGTTTATATGAAAGCCATATACCTGAGAGTAGCTTTGAAGTAATATACTCAGGATATCTAATAACTATCTCATTTAGTTGCTGATCTGCTGCAATACTTATGCTTTTGTCTGTGTCTGTACTCATGGCTATCAAAAATGGCATAATCTGAAATGAAAGCAGAGGAAAAGTTATCTGATGGAAGATCTCTGGTTGATAAGATAGGAAGTTAAAAGTCATGACAGACAGAAAATAGACAGAGGTAAATGACTACATGCAAATTACTATATCAAAGTAACTACAGTGTCTCTGAAAAGTCATAGTGGGGAATCCTACAGTTACTGAACAGAACAGAATAAAGTGATGATATCAACACTGCATTAAAAAGCATTTCAAACAACTTCAGAAGTGTGGAAAGAACTTGGAATGCACAATAGTTGCTTATCAGTGGCACAAGGCATGCCACTCAGAATATGGAAGGTTCAATGTGCCCTTTGGCTTGAGAAATTTAATTGGTAATGCATGCTCTTTGTGAATATTACCATTTGTTCAATTATAGTTTATTAGACCCAAAACATTTTGGCACCCTTAACTAGCGTTGAATTTAAATAGGAAAGCTATCTAAGAAACCTTAAGAAGTTGTATATACCTGTACTTGAAGTCTAGGCCTTAAGAAGACTTAAGTTCATAAAGTTTAAAGAAACATTCCTATTTTATGGGTTACAAAATAAAGTTGTTAAAGGCAATCTGCACAACTGCTAGTCCAAAGATTTGGTTTGGCTGTACAAATGCTAGATGAAAGGAACAATAGTGGGAAATTTTTATAGAAGACTGCATTTAACAATGAGTCTAAATCCCATATGTCCAGTCAAATTCAAAATAGCATCAACATATGCACTAATGAGCAACCAAATATCTATGTTGAGCATGAGCATGACAATCTAAAAATGAATATATGGGTCCCCTTATATATGATAGAGTGTCAGGTGTATTTTTGCATAACTGACAATGACATCACTTAACCATGTTTATATGCATGGCCACAAATTGGAGATAAAGGTGTGAGCTTTCAAGAATATGGTGCTCCTTCATACTATGGCTACATTGTTCATAATTGCATGGATGGCATTTCCACAGAGCTGGATAGGAAGAGTGGATGGAAAGTATGACCACTATGATCACCAAACAGCATATCTTAAGTGTTTACCTCTGACATTACACCAAGTAAAATATATACAATATTCAATTTCAAATAATATTGCACACTTGAAAGAGAAAATCAGAGAGGTTGTTATGTCTCCTATATCTGATCTGCTTAAGCATGTTTGGCAACAATTGAAGTATCAATTTGATGTAAACAAAAGCCACACTAAACATGTAGGAAAAAAAAAATTGGCATTTTATTTATCATTTATTTGAAATGTTTAAGATTATGCCAATAAATAGTTTTGAAATCCAACCATGACTTTTTGGACACACTATATTTGTTTTTATATTTTAGGAAAAAAGATACTAAAATACATAAATAATTATACTTTTTCTATTTTAGACTGTAATTCTGTAAAAAGTTGAGAAAACATTTATTACACAATATATTTCATATTTAAGAGAAACTAAAGAGTTCTTAGTTATGATGATATATCATACCTGCAGAGGTTGCAACAGCCCTTGTTGCAAAACAAGCATTGTAATCCTAGCTACTGCTTGTCTGACATCCACAATGTGATGGATGTAACAATCTAGGATTTCCTTAATGTATAACTGTATAATGGTGCTTGCCATTCCTGCTGACACATCAGATAATTTTTTCAACTCCTCTTCATTGCTCTTTTCAGGCCCTGAATTGTCATAAGTAACAATAAAAATAAATGTATCCTAATAAGAAAAAAATTTCCTATGGCCTTTCAATATTTATGAAAAGTCACTTCCATTATTCTTGAAAGTAATTAAAATTTCTTCAAAGTAGTTTAATAGGAGTTGCAAAGTCAAATCAGAAGTGAACTCTTTGCATAATACTTAAGTATACATTTAGAAGCTAGTGAAAGTTAAGCACTGATATATTTGTGATGTTAAATAGCAGGAATTTCCACAATGAAATATAGTGTAATTATGCAATTTTTATGAGAAAATCAATCAAATTGTGAACTAGTGAAAGTTAAACACTCATATATTTGTGATGTTAAATAGCAGGAATTTTGGTAATGAAATGTAGTATAATTATACAATTTTTTAATGAGAAAAATCAATCAAATTGTGAGCTTAATATTTTCACAACATTACTACTAAGGAATATCATTGCACAATGCTGATAAACTAGAAAGAACCTTTCTAGTATTGTTTATGACTAATATATCCACAAAGTGATGTTAGGAATGTAAGACTTTCTTAATGGCAATTTGTGGACTAGCATCACATATATTGTGAGAAAATATAAGGCTTTCTGGTTAACGATTCAATTTTAGATAAATATTACTTGAGTTGAACCTTAGCATGGCTGAAGATGGGAACAAATGTTCTCGAAACCGGTTCCATACTTTTATAAAAAGTAAGTGAAGCTTTAAGAGTGTGTAGTTCAACTAATCATACAATGATATCCATTAAATATTACTTTATCCTACAGTCCCTTCCTCCCATCATCAGCTGTTCACCAGCTGCTGTAAGTTGAACTCAGCAAGTTCCTACTATTATCAACAGAGAACGCTTGGGACCCAGCCACCAATTCAAGTAGCAGCAGTCGATCAACACCTGATGATGGAAGCGAGGGCTTCTGAAACATATCCTAGTGTTGTGTTAAGTAAATGGAATTAATGTGAAAAAGTTGATTACAGTAGTGTAGGATATATTACCACTCCCTTGTCTACAGCTTCATAAGTACAATTTAATTTAGATATTATTTTATTTAGTTTAATTTTATATATATATATATATATATATATATATATATATAAATTAAACATTCCTTTTATTTATACAAACTAATTACTGTAAAAAAAACTGAAAATAAATTTATAGTTTTTTTTAAAAGTGCAGAAAAATGTTGGTCATAACAATGATAATAAAATTTGGCAAACAAAATGAAAAATAAAATAAACTTAAGTAAATAAATATGACATTTAAAGCAAAATATATATTGGTTGAGATACATGTACTGAAAAAATTAAATAACTCCTCATTACAAGGAGCCATCAATAAATAATATCATCTATTATTTCTATAAAGGTATTTTTTTTTCTTTCCATTTTTTCCCTTCAGTTTCAAATATGCCAGATTGTTCCTCAATTATTTGGCTATATAGTGCTATTTTTCAATATAATCTTCATGCAAAACTATGGCTTTGTTCACCCAGATATCAGAGTCTGTATACTATTGCAGTACTACTCTGCAGGTATTTCTGCTATCTTCATATTTTGGCTATAACTTCATAACTTATAATCTCCAATCATTGATTGCATCTTCTAGAAGAAAGTTGAAATCAGAAAATGCAAGATCTGAACATATTGTTGGTAAGGCAGGAGGGTCCATTTAAGTTTAGAAGTATTTTTTTGAATGTGAAGAATAGTGTGTGGTTTTGCATTGCCATTAGCTACACTTTTGTGAGGATGGATGTGCACTGGAATTGCTTCTTCAACTTCCAATGAGTTTTGACGTATATTTTAGAGTTAACTAATTTACTATAAAGCAATACAGAAATCAATTTTAATTTCTTTACAATCCAAGAAAATGTGATAATGATTATTGGTTTAGATAAGTCATTGTCTTAAGATTTTTTTAAAAGAAAAGTTCTGTAAAGGCACTCCAGGAATTGAATTCGTATTTCATCTTCATTACAGTGCTAGACAAGACAACCTCATAATGAGTAAGCAGCTCTGAATGGATGATGATTCTCTGTTCCTTATGATCAACAGTTGTGCCTCTGCCTTAAGAAATTCTGCCAAGGGAGTGATTGATCAAAGAAGTCACAACAATTAGAGAGGAGGCTAATAATATCAAAAGAGATAATGGCATTCAGATTAACAGCATATGGACTTGATTAAGCATCCAGACAGTCTTAATGGGCATATTGGAGTGGGCTTATCAGTTTGTATCTGTTTTATTTCAGTTCAGCAGCAAGGCTCAAACCAATGACAGTCAACACCATTAGTTAGCAATGTCCCCCCCTCATACCAAATCTGGCCCAATCACAGAAATTTTCTACTTGAACTCCAGAGTAAATAAAATAAAATATGGCAAAATTAATGGTCTTGGCATATAATTTTCTGATGATGAGAGACATGTCAGCTCTTGATAGGTTGGAAAACTTTTCAGAACTTGATTTGATTTTTCAAGAAGACTTTTATTTATGCCACTGCTGGAAAAGATAAAGCTATTTAAGAGAGCATGTTTTCATATCTTTGATTGCTATATCTAATTGGTTTTGATTCATACAGTAAAAAAATGACTATATGAGTAAATTGCTAAATCTATATATATATATATATATTATTCTAAGCATGCTTACGTTCTTTGTATTGCGCAAATGAACTTCTTGCTTCTTCTCTGAGAAATAGCTCTATGTTGCTCAGCACCTTGAACAAAATAGTGGAGTGTAAAAAATGCAGCACATGAAAGGCTGTTATCTTTGGTCTTCCTCAAAAATATACAATTTATTACATACAATAAAAAAATTAATACAAAAACTTTGAGCATAGGACAGGATATTGAAAAAATGGTTGCTGTAAATGGTGCATACTCTAATGTGCAATAATATTTTGCCTATAAATAAATGTGATGCAAAGTATGAAGGTTATTTGTTTATTAAGGCTAACTCTCTCTAAAAAAAAAAAAAAAAAGGCAAAATGTTATGGTTAAATAGAAAGTGTAATAGAATCTTTCAATTTTTATATCCTAGAAACTAATTGTAGCAATTTCAAGGCTCATCACCAGAGAAAATCAACCCATTATTAGTATAATGGGTTCATTTACTATCTAGAAAAGATAAAATGATGTTGGGCTCCTAAAACAAACTATTTGCTGAAATTCTGAATAATTTTGTATTCCACTGGTGGTGTAGTGTAGTATCAGTAGCAGTAATGGTGATATTCATGGTATATGTCACATCTTATACTATAGTTTTTTTTTTTAAATGATTTATTTATGGATGCTCTTTAACAGCTCTGGTCATCAGCGTCCCATTCAACTCAGGGCGTGAAACGGCCAACAAATTTTGCTCAGAGGCCTCTCTTTCAGGCTTGAGGTTCTTTTTCATGCTGTAAATGTACGACATGGGACCCACGGCTTTACTTCCCTTCCGAAGGAAGCCATACTTAGGATTTTTACGCCCCGAAAAAAATCCATCGGTCCTGACCGAGTTCGAGCCCGCGATCTTATACTATAGTGAACAGAAAACAGCTATGTATATGGAATAATGAATACAGTGCTACTAAGGCACATTCTTGCCAATAAGATACAGAGCAAGAGAGATAAAGCATAGTTACTTTCCCTCTCTGCTCAGTCATAGATCAAATGCTATGAGATATCATACAAACACACATGTTTAAAGCATTAAACAAGCCTGTTTTTAACAGGCCAACAAATATTCATTTTAAAAAACCTTAAGAAAGCAGTTACTCTATTTGCAGAAATATAAAATTGGCACTCTAAGGAAAACTGCTTATCACTTGTATAACATAGGTATGAGATCATTAAGGCATGGACTCATGAATGGTTAGCCTGAATTCTGGTATGCTTAGAACTATACATATGCTTTAGAAAAATAAAAAAATATCTTTCCCAAAGTCCTGTAATGCTTAAGAAGAAAAAACAGGTGTTAAATACTCTTAGACTGCCAGTGGTTAACATGTAAGCCCATGATTGCACAGCATTAAGCAACACCTTAGTACTGTCATGGGTGGTCCAGGACTCATGAGTGGGAGATCTGGGAGATTTGATTCCCACCAGGACCATTCTCCCTAACTAAGGCTTTTTCCAGGTTTTCCTTATAACATACCGTTAAATGATTTGTTTGCCTTTGCCTGCCAAGGGACTTAAAAATTAATAAATATAATAAAATACAAGCACTTTTCACAATTCAGAACATGTCTTTATCCTCTTCCTCACTGCATTGATACTGAAATCTTTAATTAGTTACTTACAGAAATAGGTGCCTGGAATATACTACAACTGTAACATATTTTTCTTTGACAGAAAAGGGTTCAATGCAATAGTGCTTAACTCTTTAGTCAAACATTGTACAAGCATAAGCATTTGAAAAACCAGCTTCAAAATTAATAGCTGTTTCTTGTAATATTATCAAAAAGGTTCTAAATATTGTGGCAGTAGATAAAAGGAGTTCTAATTTACATTTTATGTACTATAAATGTTTAAACAGTTCATGCCATTGAGGATTAATGTATCAATGCTAATGAAGTGACTGAAGCAATGCACAAGAGTCACAGATTAGCATATGAAGTCATTCATAACAAACTGGGATAATATAGAAAAGATGTGCCAGATGGATGTTATAACTTCTCATACTGAAGGTGAAATAAAACCATGTAGTTCCTTGCCAGAGGCTTCTGGATCACTATGAATGAGAAGAAGAATTTATCAATTGGTTAGTCACTATGATAAAAGCTCCATCATTTTACATCAGCAAACAAACAAAGCTCCAAGGAATGGTAACATGATGGTTTCCCAAAAGTGAAGAAAGCATATATGCATTCATCTGCAGGAAAAGTAATAATATCAGTCTTTTGGGTCAAGAAGTAATTGATTAACATTATCTGTGACTTACTGCAAATTCACTAAAGCAATCATTGGATTTACTCTCCAAAGATGTCCGTCTCCAGTATGACTGTACTACACCACACAGAAAATGCCACAAATGACGTGAGGAATGTAGTATGTAACTCTCTTTTTTCCTAGGCATAGCATCATTTGATTTTCATCTTTTTTGCCAATGAAAAGTCTTTGCAGGACCACAAATTCAACTATGTAAGTCTGCAATATTAGTACCTCAGGGACTTATAAAATTTATTTTCCTCTGGTATCCAACAACCACTTTCCTGCTGGCACAAGTGCATTGAACTGCAGCAAGATTATATTAAATCTTAAGCAAGTGCCCTTTCCATCTTCTCAATCAACCACATAATGTACCTCTTTTCCAGAAATTTCTATGTGTTCTGTCATGTAATTTACTGTACACAATGAAAATAAACTTGCATTATGAACTGTCTCTGAAAACAACAAAATTGCTAATTACCCAGAGAAAAACATTTCTATATTCAAATTGAAAACATGCAATGTTTTTAAGTAGTTTTGAATAACGAGAATTTTCACAGTGAAGTATAGTATAATATAACAAATTATTATTGAGGAAATCATGATGCTGAAGATGAGGGCAACAGCCAAGTAAGTGGAACAAAATTAGTGACATTTGAGTGATTTCCTTAATATAATTTGTTATATTATATAATGTTTAGTTTATCAGAGTATCTCTGTAACAATCCATACTACAAAAGAAATGGGGAGGAAAATCACCCTTTTGAACAGAACCATTTTTTCAATATCACAAGGCCTGAATAGGATATACAAGTTACTACTACAATGAAAATTAAAGAAAGGGATGTAAAAAAAGATGTACGCTATTTATACAATTTACACTGCACTTTTTCCAATTTCAACTTCTTTGTGTGCTTTATCACTATTCTGAATGTTGTTATATTACAATTTGTTTACCTGCATTTTCATGGGTGTGGCTGTACTTGTCAGATGCTCATGATACATAGACTTCAAACTGCTTTTCAGCATAATGTCATAATACCTCGCACACATTAAACCCATTGCTGTTAATGCGCATAGCTGTGTAGAGTCATCAGGTTGCACTATGTAATATAGCAACATGTGATAAACCTGCTCTATCACATTTCCCTGCACATACACAGAATACAATAACACAATTATATATTAAATTTTAAATCTGAATTTCAATTAAAAAAATATTTTTCAAATGGATTTCAACAATGCAACAATTTTATTTTTTTATCAGTTTACCTCAGAATAACACAATACAATAAATTCCAACTTAATTAAACTTTGTCTAATTGAAAACTGGCTTAACCAAATTGTTTAAATGGCAGCAACAATGGATATTAAGCATTGGAGGTAAGAAAGATCACAAGAGATTATTTAATTACTGCATATATTAAACAACATTTTACTAGTGTGTAGTAATTTCAACATAGACTCTTAAGGATGCAGTATGTTGTTTCCGTTGCCTTATTTTTCATTGAACAAAGTAAGTGAACTTTTACTTGCTGATAGTTTACTTATCAAGCTGCTTGCAGACAATGTCAGAAAAAGAAACAAAGGAAGATAACTGATTACTATGTGTAAGATAAATCTAAAGTAATCCATATTTATTGTTTAAATTATATTTTACACAAATTAATACAAAATTGCACTGGCTCCATTGTTTTGGATAAATAAAGTTCAACTGTAAGATTTATAGTATCTTTAAATCTTTGTACACTATGCCATGTTTCATTTTCTTCCACTACATAATTGTGGTGCAATTAGCTTTCAAAATAGAATCCTTTCAGCCTAGAACTGAAAAATTCAGATTGTTGTTCTGACAACTTTAAATCACATATAGAATCACTAAGATCTTTACAACCTTCTTGAGTTAAAAATGAGGTTCTGAAAACCAATTTCCTAAAATCACTACAATATTGTCTTTGTCTTTTAGATCATGTTATGTTCGAGTCTGTTGTCATTTTGTAATCTGATGCTTTGATATTCGATCTATGTAGGAAAATTCTATGTAAGACAAACTCTATTTCCAATTGAAAATTAGGAAATTTTTTATTTTAGATATGATCCATATAAAGTTCAGTAAACAGAACTATACATTCTATCTGTAAAGTATCTGACTAGCACACTGGGAAATAAAGATTACTAACATGGCTTGATTCACTTCCTAGTTTTCTTCAAAGTAGGTCCCTTGGGCCTCCACCCACCTCTGTTAGCCTCTCATTGCTGAAACACATCTGGAATGCCTGTGTTGGAATGGCTCTGAACTCTGTCATCACACTGTGCATAATGTTCTTTCGTTGGAAACGTTAGCTTCAGGAACAATCAGAAATTACATGGAGCCAAGTTGTAGAAGTAACATGGCAAATAATTGCATTGCTTTTTCAACATTATCAAGCCTCAAGAATTCTTTGTCATAAAATTCTGAATGTAGTTTCTCTGCTCCATTAGCTCCATTGTCTCAGACACATGAAAATGTACTGTTGAAGACAAACATTAGATACCTAAATCTCCAGCAGCCTCTCAATGACTGATAAATCTGGTAAAATTTGTGCATTTATGAAGGTTTCCTGAATCTATGTGCTTAGTATTGCTAATCAATGCAATTACTTTCCACCAGAAAAAAAAATAAGCTGACATACTTTTCAAAAAGATGCCATAACAATCAATTAAACTGTCTTTAGATTCTCTTCCAATCACAGAACTGCAAATGGCATATTATGCATATACCATTTCTCTATCCAGTAAGAAGCTTAAACCTTCTAGCAGGTGTGCTGTTTTAAAAAGTACCACACAAACTGTAGTTATGCTTTATCCATGTTTTAATCTTGAGCATTGCATCACCAGTGCAATTTATTCCAATGTTGATGCTTACTTGACAATGTTAAGATGGTTGCTGTTTCTTTGCTTAACATACTCAGTTGACTTAGTGCATTTAAAGTAACATAGTGTTGAATGTTGTAAAAAGTACAATGAGTGCCTGCTCCTGTGATGGAAACATGCTCTGTTCTAGGAGTCAGCAATGTGCAAAGGAAAGTTTAATAACCATTAAAATATACCTAATCATTTGGTTTTCAAATAGTTGTACTCTGAATTTGTAATCTGTAAGTTTATTACAGTATGCAACCAGAAGGACAATGCAGAATAGCTAATGCTCCTAATGGCATAGTGAAGAAATTTATAGCACCAATTAGAAAATTCTAACAGATATCCACATACAGTTAATTTGAACACAAGCTACTCCCTTGCTGAATATTTTCTGCAGAAGAGAATCACCTATGTTGTAACAATGAGGAAGAATAAAACAGAATTTCCTCCAGAATTTCTGTCTAGCAAGAGGAGAAAAATTGGAAAGTTGTTTGGATTTCAGAAGGATAAGACTTCAGTTTCATGTGTGCTTCATAAAAACCGAGTTATTGTACTATGCATGTTGAAGGAACAAACTAACCTGAAATCATCATTGATTACAGCATGATGAAAGATGAAGTTGATACTGTTGATAAAATGTGTGCCTCTTACTCGTTTCAAAGATTATAAGAAGATGACCACTGGTTCTATTTTTGACACATTTTTGAACACTGCAGGCATCAATTCATAAATATAATTTTTCTCCATGAAATTGGAGGCAGCTTCATGAAGAAGTATTTATATCAAGCAGCTAGCAGAAGTTTTTATGAAAGTACAGTTCATATCTAGAGCAAAACTTAAATCCTTACCAGTCAATCTCACAGTATTTCTTATACTGTTTTGTGCTGAATCATCAGCTTCTGAATACTAATCCATGAACCTCAGATGATGAAATGAGGAGCATGAATTTTATTTGAATATCAAAGAAATTCATCCATTTCAGTTAAATGTGAAGATACAAAAACTTTACTTGCAAAAAGCACACAAAAGGCAAGTTGCTGTGAAAGGTGTGATGAAGTGAACACTTCTCAGAATAATAGAACAAACTGGTGCCATCAAGAACTCAGACAACTATTTTTTTTAATTGTGTTTAATGTCTTTTTTTACTACTGAGACACCCAGGAGGTGAGATGATACATGAGATGAAATAATATATTGGGAAAGGATTTTTTAAGGAAGGAAACATTCCAGGCCTAAGTTTAGGGTACCTCCCCAGCCTTTGCCATTTATGAAGACTGAGGAAAAACTGGAAAAAACCTCAGTCAGAGAGGACAGTCCTGGCAGGATCTGAACTGCAAACCTCCTGCTCACGAGTCCACTCCTTAATGACCTTGACCACCCGTGGCAGTAAAAAAATGTATTATTATAGCATCTTACAACAAAACATGTAAGCTGTTTCTTTTAACATAATAATATCCACCTTCCCCAGAAATGTCTTGTTATTACTTCAAAACATCCATGTTATAAATTTAACAATGGTCGCCTCTCATGTGACAGAATTAAGCGCATCTGACGGAAGGTTGATACTTATTCCAGGAGTCCAACTACTGTCAAGAATAACCTTCTTAGGACCTGAAGTAAAGTTTGTAACAGTAGTTTTACAATTGATATAATGTTTCATTTTGAGACTTAATATCATACACTTAGAAGAAATTGTCAAAATAACTTGCAAACTTTAGTGGCATTACTGCATAAAAGCTAGTACAACAGTATTTTGGCTTGAATTCTTATATAAATGATTATTTTATTTGTAATGCAAAAGGAACTCATAAGAGAGTTTATAAGTGTTTATATTACAACTTCAATTTATATTTCCAATGTCACACAAACATTTTTTTTAAAAAAATATGTAAAATATTTTCAAATATTTACATAAATACACATAAAAATTAGCTTTTCATTATATAATTTTTGTCATCACAATAACCTAAGTATCATACGCAAAAATTAATATAACATTTATGGCTTTATATCCTACTTCATGTATTAAGCATGTTTATACTTCTATTTACTTACACAACACTAGGACGTGTTTCAGAAGTATTCGCTTCTATCATCAGCTATTGACCAATTGCTGGATTTGGTGGCTGGATTCTGGTAGAAATGAATGCTTCTGAAACATGTCCTAGTGTTGTGTAAGTAAATGGAGTTAGTGTAAACATGTTACACAAATGTAGGATATATTACTGCTCCATTATCTACAATTTCTTAAGTGCAATTTATTTCGTTTATGGCTTTGTCTTAAGTTTTCACAATACAATCAATTATAAACATCTGCTGCTTTGAATGTTTTGGTCTGCAATCAAAAGCATGTCTCTAATGTGTTATGTCATTGTACTTATTAGTATTATTCTTTGTCTTATATTTTCTAGATTTTCATATCATGTGGCTGACTCCAGTATTGCCTTACACAGACATTCTTTATCAGTAGCATTGATATAATGATATAAATATATAAACATCCACTACTCTAAATATATCTTAAGAATGCACTCTATTTTGTTTCTTAGATTATTTTTTGTGTTACACAGACCTTATACTAAGTTCTTAGTATATGGGAGTCATTAGCACTCAGCTGTAGTTAATTTATGATGTTCTGAGTTGCTGGTTTTTACAGATACATTATGATTATATCCTGTACTGCCATCATGTGAGAAAGCAATAAAAGCTGTCTTAAGTTACATAATACCTAGCTGCCAACAAACATAGTGCTGAAGTTTTGTATATGACAAAGAAACAATCTCTAGCTACTATTAGACATTCAGTGCCAGATCCTTCTGCAGGTCCTTCTAAATTTTCATTTTTTTTTTTGTCTTATGCTGCCAATTGTTTTTATGACTGGGTATTAGCAGACTTCTGAGGTGAATATGCCCATTGGACACTATTACATTTCTCAATAAAGATGATAGTGAGGGTTAAAGGGCTTCCTTCAGTCTATGAGTATCTAAATGTAATCTCTAGGAATGACTCAAAACGAATGAATTATATTGCAAATGAGTTTGAAGTCTTTGGCCTCTTAAACACATTTGGCATTCACCTTCTCAGGATAACGAAAAGCTGCAAAAAAATCTTACCCAGGCAACTTAACCTAACCAGGAGTTGAACCCAGGACCTATAGGTTAGTAGTTGCAAAAGCAACCACTGGACCTTCGAGGTGGCCAAATTTTAAATTTATTTTGCAGATTTACGTATAGCATTTTTATTGAAGGACATGCCCATTTATAAAACAAATAATTCTGTGTTACAGAAGTTTCTCACAATAGTTTCAAATATTGATAGCCCTGAAGAGTCAACTTAGAGAAAAAAGATTTTTTGAAGTATTATGAAGAAACTTTATTACAAATTCATTTAATCAGTGAAAATGAAAAAAATATGGGTTAGCTGAGATAACATTTCAAATTCTATGAGCAGGAAAGTTTAGAATGTCATTGATGGGGTCTAAAACCTAATGAATCATTACAAAGAAATATCTTCTCTTAATATGCAAAGATTTGACTTTGCTAACTATGTGACAGTTACCAGATAATTAAATGAAGCTATGTAAATTTTATGGCCTGGTCATATTTAATATGGCAACATTTTGTTATTATTGATGAATGCTGTGGCATGCATGAAGAAGGCAATAAAAGTCTTGTTAGTTATCCTAAAATTATTAATTTTACTTGTGTTATGCATCAATTATACCAAATATGTTAAGAAATTAAGTGAATTCTAATGTGGATAAATTGGTGCTCATTAAGCCTCCAAAAAAGGATCAATATATTTAAGAATAAAAATTCTAAAACACCAGTATTAATACTGTGGGAAACTTGGCTCATTGCAGTACAATTATGCAACACATTTTGATGGTGATATTTTTTTGTTAATGACTGAAATTATAAATCTTTGATTGGAATTCTTCATAAAATGTTAATTTAACATTGTTGAAAAATGACTTGGCTTATACATCTGCTCACTTGGATTTCCTTTGCAGTACAAATGAAAAACTTAAAATGAGAGGGATTTTTGTTTCAGAAACAATTCAGCAGTTCATGATGTTGAGAAAAAACTTAACAGTGTTAGTAAATATATGGCACAAATGTTAAAAAATATAAAAAAGTGCTTGAAAAAAATAGTGGGTTTCACACTAAGTGTATCATTTTTAATGTGTTGGACAACCAGTAGAAAAAGGATATTAATATAAGTGACTTGCTCAGCAATAAATTTGTGACATGAGTGCTAATTTTCTCAGTATAGGTCAATGTTTCACAGTGAATTTTAATCATTTTAAATGGATAACAGCAGATGATTCTGAATGTGTAATTGCAATTCTTCAGTAGTAGGTGAAGCATAGCTAAATTATATTGGTATATATTGCAAACTGTTTATATTCACATTACATAATTCAAATATAATTAATTTTTTTACTTTTATTTATAGATTTTCAAGTAATTTTAACATACAAAAATAAATTCCAGATTTTTAGCAACTAAAAATCCAACCCCTAATAATAAAAGTTGCAAACACAAAATAAATGTACAATGCATGCAAAAAGCTCACAAGTAGTAACATTAACTTTCAACCTACAAAACATATACATATCCTAATTGTCTTAGCAAAAATAAACATGCACATTGTTTTCTCTCTCTCTGATGCACAGCAATAGAGTACTTAATTGACGTTCATATAAATTGAATGAGAGCAAAATATAAAGGTGTAGACATCCCATAATAAGCAATGCAGAACACTAAAATTCTAATAAAAGTGGTAGCCATCAAAGAAAAAGTATGCACATTAGAAATATTCTATTTATGTATTTGAATTCAATATTAAAAATACATTGGAGACACCATCATTTTTCTAGTGACAAAAATTCTATTAAACTCTATTTTCTTTCTTATTTTTAATTTGTATGATGTGACAATATCAACTTGAGAGTTTTATTGCATTTAATTGATGTACAAGTGGCAGAGATATTTATATTTATTTATGTTGTGATATTTGTTAAAAGTTTTACAATTTTTAAGTTATGCACAAGTGACAAGGATATTTATGTTTATTAAAGTTATGTTATAAGTACTATGAAATCGCAGTTGATCCTATTACAACCTTCTGGAATCTTTTTAATGAAATCAGAATGGTATTCCATTTCATACTCACATCAAGATGTTTATAAAGGTTTTTGTTTTTAAAATCAAAATATTTCAAGAACAATCCCGTAGTGAACAGCACTCTTCGAAGGCTCGGGCGTTTCTTTTCCAGAAATGGGAGAAGTGGATCCTTCTGATAATCAGATTTAAAATTCTGCAAAAAGGCTGAAATATAAACAACATTTGTTTATTTATATACTAAATAATATAGCTATATACATTATCATTAGTATAGACAGGATAATAATAGAAATATCACATGGTAAATTTGTGAAGTAATGGATGAAGGTGAGATGACAAACATAACAGTATGAAGAGCACAACAATGGGAAATTTAATACCTGTGAAATTAAGATCTTGGGGGTTAAATAACTATCATAGCTATGGTTTTAAAGAAATGTGAAATTAATATTTAAACCACCTATGAAGCTTCAATACTTTTATTTAAAAATTACAATGTGTTTGTGAATGTATAAACATATATCAGTAAATGAAACAACTGTATGTACAAATATTTTTGGGCTACTGACTAATCTTATTTAATAGATTTTCTAGAATAATGTGAACAAGCATTATTATTTACATGGTCTTCTAAAATGCACAAACCAAGGGAGGAGATTTGATGATTATAATTTATTAGAAAGTCATAGCCACAGAGCAAAGACAGCTGAGAAACAAATTTGCAGAGTGATGCTGTGACAGAATATAGGCTCTGACATCTAGGTGATGCAAAGCTAAAGATTTACAAGGAGATTGTATTGAAAAGCAATGTATAGCCAAAATATTTAGGAACAACCAGGTGTATATGAAACTGAAATAAAACATACTGTGAAGTAAAAAAAAACTTCTTTTGCTTTAATTAATTTAATTAATTTTTTTAAAGTTTTTACAATTTTTAAAAAAATTTAATTCTTTTGCTTTACTTATTGATAGAAGCTTATATGTATAAACTGAATATTTTCCCATTATTTCACTATCTTAAAGTCCAATTTTCTGAGTTCAAGACTAATTTAATAGTTCATATACCAATTTAAATGCTTAAAGCTGAAATTTTAATGCCTACCATCTAAGCTATAGCAATAAGACAGGCTTAAGAAAATGAAGTAAATGAAAAACAGCTGTTTGCAATGGTTAAGATACTAATTTGAAAAAGCAGAAGAAACAAAGAGAGAGAAATAAAGGGGCAAGCAAATGAAAATGGAAATGGAGGAGAAATTAAGTTGAAATGAAATATATGAAAAGATGGAATGAAATATAAGCAGAAATGGAATAGGAGCCAAAACAGATATGAGAATACAGAAAAAGTAAAAAAGGAGCAGCAAGAAAAAAATATGGGAGAATAAGTAAGGGGGAGGTGGAAAGTAGAAAAAATTAATAGACCAGAAGAAAAGGTGGAAGTTAAAAGTAATAAATAAGAGAAAGATCATGAAAAGCCTAAAGAATAAATAAAATAAAATTACAGCAAAGCCATACATAGAAAAATAAGAATAAATGGAGGCAAATGATTATAAATTAATTAAAATGAATAAGAAGATAGTTAAACACAGAAAAATTTACATTGATATAGGATTGGGAAAATCAAGAAAAAAATAAAAATATGATGATGAAGGAAGTTGGGAAGCATGGAAAAAAACAGGGAGACTTCAGAATTAAATTAGACACTAAGAGTAGTAGTAGTATTTGTTTATATCCTTGATATCTCAGGTTGTCAGCATCTCATTTAATTAAGGACTTAAAATGGCTGATAAAGTATGCTTAGAAGCCTCTTCTTTCAGGCCTGAAGTTCTTTTAAATGCCATAAATCTATGACATGGGACCTATAGCTTAACTTCCCTTCTGAAGGAAGCCCTACTCAGGATTTTTATGCTTGAAAAAATCACAGCTGGGATTGAACCCATGATCTTGGGTCTATAAGGCAAGTATGGTTATTACTAGACCAGCAGAACTGACAAAGAGATTAAAAGTACTAACCATGGAAGGTGAGAAAAGAATCCTGAATGAGATCAAAGTTTCTGGTAACATTGTGAACAAGGGAAGCAAGGCATGACACACAACTGGCCACCACCAATTGGTCATGCTGCAGAATCACTTTCAATGTATCTTCCTCCATCTGAGATAGGAATATTTCACTGGGTTTTTCCAATAATGGTACTGTTAGTTCCATTATGTGTGCTACACTTGTAATAATTTGATAATCTCCTAGAGTCTGTGAAAAATAGAAAATTTTTAATAGGCATGCTATAAGTTCGTTCAAATAAAAGTAGAAACAATTAAATTCAATGATTTTTTTTTTAATATTAAATTAATTCCCAAGGAAAAATTATATATGGATATTAACATCTAATAATTCCTGCATACGAGGTTTAGTAGTCTAGATTACAAAGATCAATATAAGTTATTAATTAATGCTGGCTATTGACAATGAAGTCATTAACTCTCTTGCTCTCTAATATTTTTCATTAATATAGAATGTAATAGATAGCTGGCCATTGCTGAAGATGATTACATCCCTTTTTTTTTTTTTTTTTTTTGGTAAGATGGTCAGCAGTCTTAATGCCAACCAAACCACAATGAATAGTAGGTACTTATTCAAAATTATTCCTTTGTTAAGTTCAATTGGGTGATGCATGCATTTTTAACAGACTCAATGAATTGGCTATTCTAGTATCAGGAAATATAGGGTCATGAAATTAAATATGGATATAACAAAGCTAATATAAAAGGTTTTGAAGTGCTGTAGAGATGATTTCAGTTTCTCCATAAAAATGTTTAAGTGCCAAAACTTAACATTTATAAAATGAAAAGAGATTTATGAAAATTACAGCCTCCTGGGCTATTGATCTAGTCAGTGGTGTAGTTTAGAACCAAAGCTTTTGCTAACCACTTCAGTTAGCATTCAGGGGCAGTTCCAGAAAAATGCTAAGGAGGGGGGAGGGCAGGAAACAAATGTCTTATACAATTTATTACATACATTCAAATACATTCAAGGTTTTAAAACTTTAAATTTGGAATTCTGTAGAATTGTGCTCATCATTTGCAGGTATCAATTTCAGCAACTGGAAATTTTCACTTCTTTTTTCTTTCACACACACTAACTAGCCATTGTTTTCTGTATGGAATTGTAAAATAACCTAATCACTACAATGCCAATACATAAAATATTTAAAATTCATATAATTCCTACAACACAATAGATTTAGAATATGTTTCATTACAAGTAAAAACTAAGAATAAAGACACCACATAAAATTACACTTGCTACCAACAATAATGTTTCAATGCAAAGATGTTAATTATTTCTCTTAGAGTAATGCAATGACCTGGCATAAATGTAAAAGTGTCAAGCAATTTAATCTTACTTTAGTCATCAATGAATAAGGATAAATTTTCTCTGTTGTAATAAACTTCCATGGGTTGTTGGGATCGTTAAGGTGTGGATTCATGAGTAGGAGGTCTGCGGTTTGATTCTCATCAGGACCACCCTCCCTGAATGGGGGTTTTTCAGGTTTTCCTTAGGCTTCATAAATGGCAAATGATGGGGAGATACCCTAACTCAAAAAATAACCTAATGTATGTTCTATCATTTGGCTGTGTTGGTTGAAATGAAATAAAATGTACACATTTCACTGCAGGCTTTGTAACCTTAGTTTCTGATCACCCCTCATAATAGGTATAACCTGGCATAGAAAGTCCATGAATTTGACTTAATCTGGATGGAAGCTTTCTGAAAGGAATGAAGGATAAATTATTGTAAATCATAATTTAATTTTTTATATTAAGAATCTTTATGAACATAAGTTTGTGTTAAATGAAGAAGAACTTACCTGACATTTTATGCTTAGGTATGGTCCCAGAGTGACTGCATGTTTAACCAAAAGATTTGGATGAGCAGTCACAAATCTTTCAAGAGAAATAAAGCATAAAACAAAATGTTCTGATGAACTCAGAGCAAGTGCGCCCTTGTTGGAAACTGCTCCCTCTTTCAACACTTTTTCAGTCAAGTAGTCCACTATTTGCTGACAAGCCTTAATTGTCATGTTTGGTTTTTCAACTGTCGCTGACCCTTTCAGCTGATCAGTACATGTTCTGAAAAGCTATATAAAATATTTTGCTTATTATTTAATAAAATTATTTCCCATAAAATCTATTAGACATGTTCTCCAATGAAATTCTATTGTAGATAAAAAATATGCATTATAAGTATAGAAAGCATATAAATATAAGGGGGGGAGAAGGAAGAGTCCAATTTTTTTGCATGATAATGCTGCTGCTGTTAGAGCTAAGCTATGTAAAGTACTGAACATCCTCTCCATCTTCAACCAACTTGATGACTGGTAGGAAAAACTAACATCTATGAGGACCTGTGGCTCCACCCTGGTGGTGTTTTTTTATAAACTGGAAATTTGTATTACATTTTCCTGTAATGTCAAACTTCACAAGATGATCCCTCTGTTTTAAAATGTAAATATTCTCCCATGTGTCCAATTCTGTATGTCTGTCTGCTTCTTTAAGTAAATTTATTTTTCTTTTAATGTCATGATTATTGTGATTATTATTCATGAAGAAATAAAGTTACTTAAAGAAGCACACGTATGTACAGATTTGGACACATGGGAGAAGATTTACATTCATAAACATAGGGATTATCTTATGAATTTCGACATTACAGGAAAGGTAATACAAATTTCCAGTTTATAAAACAGCACCACCAGGGCATAGCTACAGACCCTCATAGATGTTAGTTTCTCCTACCAGTCATCAAGTTGGTTGAATATGGAGGGGATGTCTCTTTGAAACTGGTCCCACCATATTTAAAAGTAAGTGAAGCATAAGAGTGTGTTAGACGACAGATTAGATAGAATTTACATTTAACAAGCTTCACCGTGTGAGTTCCTACAGAATTTTTTAAAAATGTCTTATTTTTTGAGAGTTTTTAAATGAATTAGGAGTTAGTTGTTTGGTCATGTACATGAAGAATTTATTCACAACATTACTGATCAACTGCATCCTTCCAGAACTGCAGTTCACAACATAATCTACAAATCTGAATCCACTAGTTCAGAGCAAAACAAAATATGAACAAAAATATACAGTTTCAAAGTAGAGAGGAGAAAAAAATGTGTTTGTGAGTGCACGTAGTTTTAATTTTTTTTTTTATATATCTTTCTTACTATGGCTTATGAACTTTTAAAATTTTATATCAATGTTTTGATTAAATGTCACTTTAAATGTTGTTTTCTCTCTGTCTAGTTATTAGATTTAGTATTATGCTTTACAATAATTATTCTTATGATCTTCACTTACACCTATTTAACCTGTTATTTAATCACTTATATACTATACTGTTCCCATTTATTGATTTAAGTCTGCAATTTATGTAAGTCTGAGGAATTCATACAGTTTACAAATTCTTTTATGTATGCTTGTACTAGTTTGGTTTTATTATAAGTACATTTTCTATACTTAATTAGCATTATATTTTGAAATGAGGATCTCTCTTTATCTAATAAATAACACTGGAATAACATATGTTCAACTGTATGGTCTTGTGCACCGTGTAAGCACAAAGGACTGTCCATTTCCAGAATTATAATCTGTGTTTGCTGATATTCCAGCTATCTTGTATTGATACAAAGCACATGCTTGTATCAAGTTGAACAAAATAAAATAAGGTTTAAGAATAATGTTAAAACACAACAATCAGAATGTTCAGCAACAAACTAATAAAACATACTAAAACATAAAAGTCATTCGGAGTCTAAGCCCTTTTTCAAGAAAAGAAACACGTGTGTATATATATATATATATAAGAAATTGCAAATCTTGAATGATTATCAATAAAATCACTTTTGGAGTTAGTGCAAATGGGGATTGTGAACTATAAAGGAAATTATTGACAATGAAATCAGAAACATTACTTTGGCCAACCTTAACCATGTCATTAAGCATATATTTTCATGGTAGACCCACAAGCAGTATATATAAATAAGATTGTATTATTTAAATGTAAATTGGAACTTACACAGTGAAGCCAATCATATTAATGGATATCATTGTATGATTCAGTTGAACTACACACTCTTAAAACTTCACTTACTTTTCATAAATGTATGGAACCGGTTCCATACATTTATGAAAAGTAAGTGAAGTTTTAAGAGTGTGTAGTTCAACTGAATCATACAATGATATCTATTAATAAGATTGTATTATGCTTTCCAATTCTTGAAAAATAACTCCCTTGGATCTTCCAAAAGTATTTTAATTTGGCAGCTATATATCATTTTATATAGCATCAGAGTTTGGGATGATTTTTAAAATATATGCTGATAAAATGCAAAGCAAATGCTGAAAATTATTAAACATGGGGCTATAAGTGAACAAATTTTCAGAGACTAACATATTACTTGAAGCCAGGCATTCATATTTTAAAAACATTACATTTATTGAAATATAAATAACATAAAATAAATTCCAGCTACCATGGGTATAGCACTGAAGCTAATCATAACGTTCATCTGAACCAATACACATTTACCAAAGTCTTAACATATATGACACCTACATAGTAAACTTTACATTAAGCTTCCTCAACCATTAAGGGAATGTATCAACAGAAAATTTAAAAACAGGGTTAAAAATGTCATTAACACTGTACCATTATGCACAAATGATTACCTAAAGTTAAAAACTGAATAATTTATTCAATTATTCCTTCTTTTCCCTGCTTTGATTTGCTTTGTTCTTTTCTCCCATGCACTCATTCACTGTGACTGAAAAGGAACAGAATTAGAGGACAGATAAGCAGCAAATGACATCTATCTACAAGACTTTAACAACTCTATATTAGCAGTTATGTTTAGGACAATGATCATTTGGCTATCTGAATTATGCTGCATTTTGGAGTTTACTTGGACAACATTTCAACCCATGTGTCAGTCTTTTTCTAGTCTAAAGAGTCAAAAGAATGTAAACTCCAGGATATGGTATAATCTGGATACCCAAATGATCACTGGTACTGTCCATTGAAGCTTAAAAAAACATATACTTATGGTAATTATCATTGTTCTATGTTCTTCTATGATTGATTACTTATATATGTTTTATTTATATACAAATATGTGCACTGTATACTTATTCTATTGATCTTGCTTGATGATGTCATGAACATTGTATTCTTATGGCTAATAATAAAATGCAATATAATTTAATCTAATGCCATTTTAGCCTAAGGAGGATGATAATTTTAGCAGATTTTTATAATGTCAAATTGTATATATGTTTTAGGAAGCAGAGTTGAAGTATAGGTGCCATTAGCTATGACATGCCTAATAGCTAAGTGAACTTGAAAGCCTACATGAACAGAACAAATATATAACTAATGCACAATAAAAACAGTTCTCCTGATTGATTTTGTTTTTCCTTCCAACATGGCTCTTTTTAATTCTGACCTAAGTTAAATTTTTTGGTAGTATTTAATGCTATTTTTATACTGTGGTATCAGAGGAGTGGATATTAATGATATATAAAATGAAATGATAAACTGAGAAAGGAATTTTGAGGAGAAAGTGTTCTGCATCTAAGTTTAGGATATCTCCCTAGATGAGAACTTGGAAGAAGGATGTTCCTGTCAGGATTGCAACTGCAGACCTTGCATTAATGAGTCCTGCCTTAGCAACTTCAGCTACTTATGTCACACCTCTTGAAACTTATATATGTTACATTTAATTACTACAAATATCTAGGTGTCAAAGCTGACATAATTAGGTATAAGGTTGGTAAGTGCTAGAAACAAACACTGGAAATAATAAAGAGGATTGAAAGTGCAATGCTAGTGACACTAATTAGGGAGATATTGACAGAATATGCAGCAACCTAAGGAGAATCCTTATAGTTACATTTAACATTTACTGGGACTGTAGGCTGCTTATGATTTAGCCAGGTGAGGTTTAGTGAATGCTCAAGAATAGCCTGTTGCTATTCAGTGAAAGATAGGAAATATTATACAAATAATATGCTGCTAGTCTCCCTTACCTGCAGCTACAAAGGTGTTAATGTGTTATGTATTACAGTAGCATAACTTTAGTAACTAAACAATTATACATTTAAAAGCATAGCATTGCTTTTAATATGCAGATGACTTGTGCACAAAATTAATACACAATACATTGCAGTCTAGTATGAATGTTTTCTAACTTCTTAACTAGGGAAATTTTTCCTACAGAATTTTTCACAAAAAATGGACCTTAATTATTTATTTTTCTTGTTCCAGTTGTGCAATTCCACAATGTGGTTCAGTGCAGTTTTAAGTTTTTCAAAATAAAATATATAAAGTGCATTTCATAGCTGTCTACCTTAAGAAGCTGTGAGAGGCATATGTCAACTTCAACTTTACCAGAACTAACCAGAACTGCAATTTATGAAAATATGTATGTTACATACTTTTATAAATATACTTTTTTCCCAGTTTATCTTGAACAAAATATATAATTTATGTGTAGTATCTATGAACCTCCGACTGGTGTACTGTACTATTACTTAATTCCATCATAGAAGAAGAAAAAACTACAGCAAATGGCAGGATAATAAACTCATATATTCTTAAACTTAGGTAACTTAAACTTTTTTTACACTAAACTCCATTTACTTACATAAAAGTAAGATGCATTTTGGGAGAATCTCTCCCATCTTCATCTTCGAAGATTTTCAAGTAACGGTGGTTTGGTGAGCAACTGAAGATGGGAGAGATTCTCCTGAAATGCGTATTACTTTTATATAAGTAAATGGAGTTTAGTGCAAAAAAAAAATGAATATCTAAGTTTAGGATATATTACCACTCCATTGTCAACAGCTTCCTAAGTACAATATTCATATATTCTTAATTAGCTGGTGAATAAATTTTATTCTCTTATGCTCCTATATCATTTAATTGTTCAGAACCTGTTATGTTATGAATGTGTTCATAAACCACAGCTTTTTCATCAGCTGTGAGTCAATTGTCAGATTTGTTGATGGTTGGATGAACTTGATATAGCTCTTGTGGACTTTTATGAACTTTTGGATTAATTTGTATTCTCTTGGGATTTCAAAGTTCATAACCTTATCCTTATATTTTTTTATAATTCTTTCCCCCCATATTTCAGTTTCAAAGTAAGCAATTTGATTTCCATTCTATAGCATGGTTATCTCACCAAAAGTGATGTGCAACCTTTGATTTTTCTATGTGATTGTACTTGATATTTCTTCAGTGTTCTTTGAATCTAATTCCAATGCTCTTTTTGTTTTGTCAATACACATTTTGTTGCATTCTGAGCAGTTGGTTCTATAATTTCCTAGCATCTTCTCATTAGTGCTTCTGTCATTATCACCAGAGTTGAGTAGATCATTTAGGTTGCATTTGTTCACTGGGGACAAAGTAATACTGAACTCTCCGAGTATTTTTGGAATTTTTTGGTGGCCCAAGTAAAATCAAGTAAGTAAATTTCCTGTGAATGGTTGTTTCTTTGCTTGCTGTCAGTGTTGTAACCTGTTTTAATCTCTTTTCTCATTGCTGATGATGTGGGCAATGGCCTGTTGAAACATGTTCTGAATAACTTAATAGTAATGGAGCATAAGAATATTAAGCTGATTCACCAGCTAATTAAGCTTCACTGTATTAGTTCCGACACAAAGTTGGTCTTAAATTTATTAAACTCGTGCTTATAAAACTAATTATTATTGCCTAGTATACACTTACAGTTGAAAGCAACTCATCAAATGATTCCAAACCAACATTCAGAAATAAGGCCACAACATCAAGAATATTTGCAACTTTGTTTGAAAGAGCTGTTGATTCTAAAAAGGGCTGTTCTGCTACTGGAGTAAACCACATCTTCTGGAAAGCCTGCAATACCAATTTCTTTACACCTAAGAACATATAATAATCATTAGAGCAGTTTTAGAAAATCTACTGTATAGACCTAATATAAAATATAGAATTGTTATCTTGATTCTAAAGCAGCACTTTAAAATATAATGAATTACATTTACCAACCAACATGCACTATAAATGAAACAAAAAACTGATTCTGTATTTCTGATTTCATGCAATTCAGATTAGAAATACAGAATTAGTTTTACAATGGATTCTGAGTTATGTGGGATTAAAGGGGGATGAGATTGCTGATACTTTAGCAAAAAAGTATGTACCATAAAATTAAAAAGATCTTTTGAACTAGAACTTCCTTTCACCTCATGACAATATAACATTTTTAAATTTATGAA
The DNA here is from genome assembly GCA_030762175.1 of Metallyticus violacea. NCBI lineage: Eukaryota > Metazoa > Arthropoda > Insecta > Mantodea > Metallyticidae > Metallyticus > Metallyticus violacea. The sequence continues at coordinate 107,785,271 of CM060843.1, read as the reverse complement.
GAAGATACAGCAGATATAGTCATCCAACAACCTGAAGGAGAGCAAAGTGCTTGGAAACAGAAATATTGCTGAAATGCTAGAGGTAAAATGATGCAAATTATTTAATCTCTATGCCACTAAATTATGATGCCAACATCTTTCTGAAAGATACTTTAATTCTTGAAACTTATATGATAATTTACATATTTATGATGCAAATGAAGAAACCTTTGTTTCACCCATTTACATTTATCCATTTCTCTTAGAATATGCCGAAAGATATTCTGCTTACCTTCTTCATCGTGAATATGCTGAATAATCTGCAAGCACATTTCAGGCACTTTCGGATGCTGTGAATATTTGGTGCAGGCATCTCTGAAAATATTGATAATTCTTTTTCTGACACTAGCTCCAGTATCCTGAACATAAGAACAAATAAACCAAACCATTATGGTAGAACACTGCAGAAAACATGGAAAATAGAAGAAAAGAAACTGATTAAAATTAGCTGGCAATGATGTGATACAATGATTATCCAGCTCTTATTAATTGCAGTTTCTATACTCTTTTTAATGATTATTTTAATTTGTTCCCAATAATTAACCAGACAAAGTTTTGTACCTCTACATTTCAGTATCTTTTCCACATTCATTAACACAAAGCAGATAATGAACTTAGTTTTATCTAAATTGCACATCTTTGCCCTCTTATTGAGATTTTGAGTGATAATAACAGACTTATAAATATATAAACAATGTATACAGTTTTTTTCACACTAACTCCATTCACTTACATAAATTTGGAACATATGTTTCGGGAGCGATCCCTCCCATCTTCAGCCTGTTGACAAACTGTCGTTAAACGTGGCGGTTGGGTCTCTTGATGTTCTTGTGGCGGCATCTGTTGGTATTATTAGGAATTTGCTGAGTTCATCCAATGGAGGGATATCGAAATTCATCAAATTATCCTTATTTTTTGTAATGAAAATGTTTTCCCAAGTGGAAAGTTCTATTGCATTATGAAGTTGTTTAAGTAGTTTTATCTCTGATTTAATTTCATGATTTTTATTCCAAAAGTGCGCTGCTATTGCTGATTTATCAATTTGTTTTAAGCGAATATTTCTGAAGTGTTCTTTTTTCCGGATTCCCAAATTCCTCTTCGTTTTTCCAATGTATTTTTTGTCGCAATCTGCACATTCTATTTCATAAATACCTGACTTTTGTTCTGTTGGCATGTAGTCCTTTACTCTGCAACCTAATAAGTTTTTTATATTAAAATTGTTCTTTGGGGCTAACATAATTCCTTGTTCTTTGAATATCTTTTTGAACTTATTGTGATAAATTGGGTGATATGTGAAACTTTTGAATTTGTACCTTTCTTTGGCACTTTTAAGAGTGGAAACATCTCTTATTGCCTTTTGTTTTTTGGTTTTATTGATGATTTTTATTACTGTGTCTTTGTTGTATCCATTAGTTTCTCCTATCTTTATGATATGTTGGTATTCCAATTTGTACTCTGTTTCTGTGAGTGGAATGTTAACTAATCTGTGTGCTAAACTATAAAACACTGCATATTTATGTGGAATGGGGTTAAAACTGTCATTTTTTATGTAATTTTCTGTGTGAGTATCCTTTCTATGAATTCCAAATGTAAGATAGTTTTCATTTCTTATGATTTTTACATCTAGGAAGGGGAGATATCCCCTTCTTTCTTCCTCTATGGTGAAATTTATAGATTTGTGCTGCAAATTCAGAAGTTTTAGTGCATCCATTGTATGTTTTTTCGGAATTATTGCAAATATGTCATCCACATACCTATACCATGTTTTGAAGATTAGAGGGAAGGCTTTGGTGATATGCATTTCAAATGAACTCATAAAAAAATCTGCTAGAAATGGAGATAACGGGTTTCCCATAGCTAGTCCCGAGACTTGTTGGTAATATTTTTTATTGAAAATGAAGTAATTTTGTTCAATGCAAATGTTCGTAAGTTTTATCAAGTCTTCAATTTCTTGTGTCTGTAGATCTAAGGATTTTAACCATTTCTTTAACATTAGCATAAGTGTATCTTTTGGTATGCTTGGGAATAAGGCTTCTACATCAAACGATACCATTATATTTTCTGCTGTAATTTTGTAATTTTGTATTTTTTCTACCAAATCTTGTGAATTTTTGACACTCAAACTTTGGTATTTTTTCAAGGATTTGAAAATGTCGGTTAATTTTTTTGCTAACAAGTATGTTGGTGAATTGATATTATTGATTATAGGTCTCATGCTGTTGTCTTTTTTGTGTAATTTAGGAAGTGCATACATTCTAGGTAAAACTGGGTTGCTATGTGTGAGTTTTCGTTTTTCGGTAGTGGACAGTATTTTTATTTCATCTAATGTTTTATTCAAGTTTTTAGTGCAGGTTTTTAGTGGATTCTCTGTAATTGGTTTATAATCTTGACCTTTTAACATGGTTTCTATCCTGTTTATGTAGTCTTCTTGGTTCAATATGGCGATTTTATTGCCTTTATCTGTTTTTGTGAATACTACCGGTTTTTCTTTTAGTTGTTTTATTATGTTTATGTAATTGTTGAATTTACTTTGGTTTTTTATTTTCTCTAAGGTTTTTGTACATTTCAATTTGATAAACGATTTTTCATTTTCTTTCAGTTCATTGGTGGCTATATTAATATCCGCGATGTAATCTTCTATTTTTTTGGAGAAACCTACACATGTTTTTAGGCCTTGGTTTAGGAATTTTAGTTCGTTGTTTGAAAATGTGGTGCTTGAAATATTAATTACGTTCTCTGTGGTTTGTGTAACTTTTTTGGGTACATTTTTGGTGTGAAGTTTTCGTAAATTGTTGAACTTCTTTTTCAATTTCTGATTCTTTGTTTTCATTTCGTTGGTTAACGAAATGAAAAACGAATTCGTCGGGACTAGCTATGGGAAACCCGTTATCTCCATTTCTAGCAGATTTTTTTATGAGTTCATTTGAAATGCATATCACCAAAGCCTTCCCTCTAATCTTCAAAACATGGTATAGGTATGTGGATGACATATTTGCAATAATTCCGAAAAAACATACAATGGATGCACTAAAACTTCTGAATTTGCAGCACAAATCTATAAATTTCACCATAGAGGAAGAAAGAAGGGGATATCTCCCCTTCCTAGATGTAAAAATCATAAGAAATGAAAACTATCTTACATTTGGAATTCATAGAAAGGATACTCACACAGAAAATTACATAAAAAATGACAGTTTTAACCCCATTCCACATAAATATGCAGTGTTTTATAGTTTAGCACACAGATTAGTTAACATTCCACTCACAGAAACAGAGTACAAATTGGAATACCAACATATCATAAAGATAGGAGAAACTAATGGATACAACAAAGACACAGTAATAAAAATCATCAATAAAACCAAAAAACAAAAGGCAATAAGAGATGTTTCCACTCTTAAAAGTGCCAAAGAAAGGTACAAATTCAAAAGTTTCACATATCACCCAATTTATCACAATAAGTTCAAAAAGATATTCAAAGAACAAGGAATTATGTTAGCCCCAAAGAACAATTTTAATATAAAAAACTTATTAGGTTGCAGAGTAAAGGACTACATGCCAACAGAACAAAAGTCAGGTATTTATGAAATAGAATGTGCAGATTGCGACAAAAAATACATTGGAAAAACGAAGAGGAATTTGGGAATCCGGAAAAAAGAACACTTCAGAAATATTCGCTTAAAACAAATTGATAAATCAGCAATAGCAGCGCACTTTTGGAATAAAAATCATGAAATTAAATCAGAGATAAAACTACTTAAACAACTTCATAATGCAATAGAACTTTCCACTTGGGAAAACATTTTCATTACAAAAAATAAGGATAATTTGATGAATTTCGATATCCCTCCATTGGATGAACTCAGCAAATTCCTAATAATACCAACAGATGCCGCCACAAGAACATCAAGAGACCCAACCGCCACGTTTAACGACAGTTTGTCAACAGGCTGAAGATGGGAGGGATCGCTCCCGAAACATATGTTCCAAATTTATGTAAGTGAATGGAGTTAGTGTGAAAAAAACTGTATACATTGTTTATATATATATACCACTCCATTGTCAACAGCTTCGTAAGTACACTTATTTGAGACTTATAAATACCAAGAACAATTATAAAAAGCAATGGCTCCTATTTAATCCCAGCAATGAGGTGCAGGCTATGAATGATTATGTATGTTCCAACCGGACCTCACTTCACAATAGCTTTATTCTTTTACAATGCCACCATTACTCATGATTGTAGAATTTTTTTTACATTTGCAACTATCAGGAGCTTTCAGCTCTTAAATGTGTGCACAATACTTTTTTCCTTATAAACACGATAGTTAAATACTATTGGGTATTTCACTCTTTATGCACCCTGATTTTCCTTTATATTTTTTAAATTAATAGACATAATTCTGTGAAATTTGAAAGGGACAAACCACGAAATAAGTGATGCTTTTCCTTGCCACATGGGGTTTTATCTATGAGGGTGCCCCCACTTGCTTGCCGCACTATGGAAAGGGTAGTAAGCCTACCCAAGCCTGCTTGCTTACTTGTTGACCTTGCTGCTGCAGTTGTAGTGTAGCTGTTCCCAAGTGTATGTTGTGTTGTTTGTTTCTTAATTTGACAGTGTTTACAATGACACAATGTGTCTTTATGTATGATTCATAAGTGTTAACTCATTGAGCTTGTGAAGCTGTTTCAAACAAGTTCCCGGATGTAGATGCTCCATATCATAAAACAGTTCATAATCCATATAAAATTTCAAGAAAATGGAAATGTCCAAAAAAGCAATGCAGGTTCTCACCGAAGAAAGATTGCATTGGTATTGGTAATCATTTAGAAAATTTCCCTAGAAAATCTTTGTTGTCTTGCACAACAAGTGGGAATTTCATATGAGTCTGTACAAAAGACTACTAAACTATTGTGCTTTAAGCTATATAAAATAATTGTGGCACCTGCTCTTTAGTCAGGTGACCCTGTAATTAGGTACACATTTTGTGAGTGGAATCTGAAAAATGTATACAATGGACAAATAGACCCATATTTAATATTCTTCTCAGAAGAGTCCTGGTTCCACCTCCATAGTTATATGTGGACTTAAAACATTTAGTTTACTATCTTCAAATACATATGATGAAATATATCTTTGAAATTTCTGGAAAAAATGCTATGGTATTTACAGGACCAGACTATAAAAGATGCAAAATAGTAATTAATAAGACAAATCAAAGGTGAGGTATCTTCTTTTAACTACTTAGGCTGCAATGTCATCTATTTAAAAGATTAAGATATTGATATTCAATTAAATAAATTTGAGAACATGTGCAGAATCATATAAGGACATTAAAAATTAAAATATAATTTGAAACACAATTACAATTTTGACAATGCTAGGCTCTTCTATTACTTACTAATGGATGTGAGAGTTTGTCACTAAAATAAAAGAGTAGGAGAAAATTATAAAACTGTGAAATAAAATTTCTCCAGCCCTTGCTGGCCTCACATTACTATGGAGACACAAAAATGAAGACATAAGTGATAACGTATTCAACTTCTGTGATGTATACATTAACAAAAGCAGAACTGGTATAAACATATATTATTTGCAGACTAGGACTTACTAAAAATACTTCTTAATTATAATCCTATTGGTTAAAGGAGATTTGGAGGCCAGAACCCCATTGGTAAGATGACATATTTGAAGTTGGAACATACCATAAGGCAACTCTACGTATTTTTGACTTCCAACCAAGTGAACAGCTGATGTAGAACCAATAAACATCTTCAAAATATTAGTTCTACAACAGCTCTTCACTCGAAATTTGGAATCATTATGTCATCAAGAATGCTTCAGCTCATATTTAAGCATTAATGCTAAAAGCTTATTAAAGAAGAAGAAGAAGAAGAAGAAGAAGAAGAAGAAGAAGAAGAAGTTATAAATTTAAGAGGATGATCAGGAGGAGAGAGAGTGAAACAATTCTATTATCTGTATGATATTAAAAACATTTGCTGATTTGAATTATAATATAAGTTATAATAGCAGAAGTAATTATAGGAAAACAACTAAACGGTGTTAATTTAGTAGAAATATTAATGATGATTAAGCAGTAATCATTTTATTTGGATGAAATTAAATCTATAATTATTACTATTTCTCTCAAATATTGCCATTTCAAATTCATTTCAAGTGGAAATATGAGTTTTACAGGAACTTATATGGAAGTTATTTAATGTTTAACAAAAAGTCTAATTTCATTAAATTATGCGAGATTGGATTAAGTAGCAAACTACTTGAAGTGGTTTACTTTCTCCTTTTAAAATATAGAAACTGAAATTACAGCAATAAGAACTCACCAATATTCTGGATGAAAGCAAATCATAATACTGATCAATAAATTCAGGTTGAAGCAGAATATACTTTCCAATTAGATCAAATGCAGCTTCCCTTACAGAGACAGCTGTATCCAAAAAACAATGCTGCATTCCTTTCTGTATATCACACCGACAGAGGATTGTTGGATCTGCCTCAACTATCTTTGTTAAGCTTTTTACTGCCCTGGATCGTAGCAAAACAGAGTTCTCTGTCAAAGCCAATAATATCTGTCATAAGAGAATTCCACAAAAACCTCAGTTAAATTCATTTTACAGGAACCTTTAAATTCAATATATTCATATTTTTAATTTATGAAGTGTACTGATTTTTGTACGAGTATGATATTATTCAGACTTCTTATGTTTTTTTAAAAAAAAAAATGTTTTAGTGCTTTGACAATTTTCTTCACAGCTTCTAGCTTTATTTGCTAATTTTATGGCAAATTATGTCTCTATTAAAAAAAAAGATTGAATGAACTTAACACTTTTAAACAAATCTGTGTCTTGGTTCTAAAAGGACTAATGTCCATTTTTACGGAAATTGAGATAGTAACATATCCTAAAGCAGTTTAACCTGCTGCACATATTAAAATGCCCAATGTGTCTGCCAATTATTGCAAGAGCTATTGAGGTTTAATGGCATAAAGCTATGTCACTTGCATCATAATAACCAAAAATGATAGAAGGGCCAATCCTATTTAGGCCCAATTCCAGTTTGAAAATATCCTGCCAATAGAAAGTAGACATTGGCCCTCATTCACTCAAAAAAGTTTATTTGCAATTAGCATTGGCCTTTTTCACCATGTACTTCAGTTCAATAATTACAACATCTGCTTCAAATGGCACACATTTCCTTCCCCTATACCTTAGTCAATTCAGTTCTCAAGAATACCTGCAACAATGGCCCAGATGTAGAAGAAGCAATCAATGGAAACAAGCAACAACAATGGCTTTTTTTTAATTGTCTTCAGCTAGTTGCTGTATGTCATTGCATGCATGAAGACCGATCTTTAAATCATCATGTTTGAAAGAGGAAAAAATTGGTAGCACTGTGTCAGAAGTCAAATAATGATGTCAATATTGAAGTTAAGGAGCAGAACCATATATAGCTACTCATGTTTCACAACAGTTATGTTATATCAAGAAGGTTCTATGAATAGACAAGAATATACAAGGAAATACTTCTTGTATTTCAATGTAGTGCAAAGTGAAAGTCTGTCAGACAATAATCAATAATACTCTATGTCTAACTCAGAAGAAGGCAAGAGTTTTTGTGGAGGAAAAAAAAAAAAAAAGAAAAAAGAAAAAAGAAAAAAAAGAAAGAAAAAGAAAAAAAAAGGAATTCTGAAGGTGGAATAATATGTCCTGAAGATGGGTGTGGAAAGAATGCAAACCATTCTAAAGTTGAACTAGACTTGAATATATCAGCTATGTACAGGTTATATAAAGAATTCTATGAAGAAAAAAGTAAGGAATCTAGAAGTGAAATATGCTACAGAAGAGTCTTTGTAATTAATTTCAACCTAAGTTTCCACAAACCCAAAATAATACGTGTGGAAAATGCAACAAGTATGCTATTCTCTTGAAGAAATGTACTGGCCAGAACAATATCAGAAGATTGCAGAAGAAAAATAACACTTAACCAGCTGAATCTGTTAATTATGAAAAGCAATGTGATTATAAGAAAAGTAAAAGAAGCACACACGTAATGACACTAACTTTTGATGTACAGAAGTGCCTACCATTTTTACATTATGGAGTCCCATACTACAAAGGACAACTCTGGACATTTAATTCAACCATTTATGCAAAAGCAAACAAAAATAATTTGTATTAAGCTATCTCTGGAATGAAACTGTGAGTAGCTGGCAGGAGTCATCATGAAATCACCTCCTGTTTGTATGGCCACTTGAGGAGCCTTCCAGATGGAATTTTTGAAGTTAACTTATATAGTTATAGTTGTACAGGATGGGAGAGAAATTTTTTTGTAGCCAATATGTTTCTCAGGCTAATAGAGGAGTATAAATTGAAGAAAATAGCCTTGGAAATCAACCATAAATTTCTTGATGTGGAACACACTTACTTAGAAGTTGATACTATGAATGTCACAATTGAGAAGACAAAGAAATCAATGACAGTTGAAGTTGAACTTCCCAGAGACTGGGCAACTTAATAAGGATGGTTCTCAGAAAGCCACCTATAACTGTGAAGGAGCTGGAACAAAAATTTCTACAACTTTAAAAATCTGTTTCAATGTCATATTATATATAAGGAAAAATAAATACACATGGAAAGCATGTAGTGTGGAACAGAATAAAATTGATGAAGTATAACACAGAACTTCCAGGAACTGTATCTTATAAATGCAGTTATTCAAGAGAAGAGCCTTTCAAGACAGTGGATCTAAGTAGAAAGACACCTAGAGGTTAAATTTTTTTCTATAATGCAATTATTATTTTGACAGTGTAATTATTGTAATAACAATAAAACTGTAATAAGTGACTAAAGAACAAAACTATTATGCCCAGTGATAAAAATATAAAACTAAAGCAATATATACCTATACAATTAATACCACTAATTATAATAACAAGAATATGCAATAAACACATATATTTTGCAAAATATTCCTCAGTTTTATTCATTTAATGCCAATTTTCATTGCTATAAATGGGCCAATACCAGGATTTCCAGCAAAATGCAACTTCTGTAAAAAAGCAAATTTCTACTTAAGCCCTTGAAATTATAGAAACAGAGTTTTTAAAAAATCATCATTTAAAAGAAGGGTGTTAGATTACTTGAGCCTAGTAAAGAAAATTTTAAAAATTATAAAATCAATTGTTAAAAACTATTTGGAAAGTTATTAGAAATATGTTTATTGCTTGTAACTCATATTCATCTTTTTGGACACTAGCCCTTTTGGAACCAAGCCACAGAAATACATACATCACTATTATCTTGTAGTAAATATGACAATCTATGGATATAACATTTCCAGTAGATAAAATATTTTAAAATGCTTAAAAACACTTCTGTGGCTTTACTTCCAATGAACAAGGAAGCAGTCTGAGTTAAAAACAATTAAAATATTGATACAATGATAAAACATCTTAACATTTCCTAATGATATTGTTATTGTTCTCAAAATTTAAAAATTCTGGTCATGTTTTACGAGACCTTAGCTCACATTGTCAACTGTTGACAATTTTATTGTTATATTACACTTAAATTTTCAGTAAAATTGGAATTTGAAAGGGTGTAAACACTTGAAACAATTTTAAAGATTCTGTAAAGCACTTGAAGTGAAATGTTGTTACCTACATACCTGCTGTACAAATCTGCCAATGCTTTTTAGGGAACTTCTCTTAGAAGTTAAATACAGTGAAAACAGATTTATACTGCTGTAATCATTGTATATCTCAGGATCCTTATGGCTTGGTTGCCAAAAGCCTTCAGAATTTCCAATGTCCTTTAGCAAAACCCATTCCTGAACATTTTGAAATGTAACACTTTTTGGGACTTTTTTCATTTTTATATGTGCCTTGTTTGCTGTGTTCTTTCTCTCTGCACATACAGCCTCAAACACATTAATTTTATCTGAAAAGAATATATTTTAGGCATTAAATTTGAATTATAATACTTTATAAAGCATAACTCTATCAAAAGTGCAAATATAGACTAGAGATCTTTGAAGGTTAAATGAGAGATAATTTATTTGCTCTTAATTGAAAATACCAATCACTTCAGACTATAAAAAATTCAGGGATACAGTAGGCATGATAGTTTTGTGCTGGGTGATTTGAATGTGCAGTCCTTTGTTACTCAATGACCAAAATTGGGTTGCAAAACAAGTACAGAGCATAAATTTTCAGTCTTGCAGGGAATACTGTGCATGTCACTTTGCCACCAGTGTATGCAGAGGACTATTTGGAATTATGCTACTAGATAGTGCCACTTATCACATTGCTGAGATTTGTTTATTTTTTTTTATTTAAGATTATGTTAATGAATATACTACTCTTTTAGGAGGCATTAACTTGCAACATTAAACTTTTAATCTATAATGATATTAAAGAGTATGCATAAAGCATAATTTATGTTGTATACCCTATATATTATCTATTTATTTTGCACTCAAACAGATTTAATTATTATTAGAATCATTTGAAAGCTAATGAAAAAGATTAACCAGCCACAAGATACAAACCACTTGATGTAAAAAATGTGATTTTTAATATAGCTTTGAATAGATGAGATTTTCACAGTGAAATATAGTATCATATAACAAATTATTTATGAGGAAATCACTCAAATTTTGCTAGTTTCATTCCACTTACTTGGACAAGTTTCAAAGGAAAATTTCCATCATTGTCAGCATGGTTCCACTGTCAGCTTTCCAGTGTGGTATTAAAATGTTGCTCTTTGGACTTTATAAACCTTTTGATGTGATTATTGATGTTTGGAAGATCAAAATTAACTAAATTTTCTTTGAAAATTAAAATATAAAATGGAACTTGCACAGTGAAGTCAATATAATTTATATTATTATAGTTCAAATCATACAATAATATCCATTATAACTTTTCTTTGTTTTCATTCAAGAATATATTTTCCCACTCCAATAATTCTATGGGTTTTTGAATAGCTTTTAAGAGTTTTGGTTCATTTTGGAACTCATGGGATTTTTTTGCCAGAAATTGTAACAAATGGAGCAAAACTAGTGAAATTTGAGTGATTTCCTCATAAATAATTTTTTGTAAATATGATTTTTGTTTGCACATATTAGAAAAATGTTGCACTTTATCCTAACACTTGCAAAATCTATAAGTAAATATTTGTTTCAATGTGATATTCCTTTTTAGTTTCTTACAAGCAGCAAGAAATGCTGTCCTTTATGAGACAATACAGCACTGCTGCTAGAGTAGTATGGGTGGACATGCCTCAAATATCAAGAAACTTGAATTGCATAGTGATTACAACAAAAACAATATTGATCTCAGTGACAATGTAAACTTATATGAGCACAGTGTTTACATCCTATCCCACAGTCATGCTGTAATCCATCATGTTCATTATAAACTCAGTTGAATCTATTAGTCATATACTGGTGCAACTTGGCTACATGCTCATTGAAGGACAACAGCACAGAAATATCATCCCAATTGTGCTTCCTTCCAGGTGCTTTCAGAAGTTCTTGGACTTCAAACATATGATTAAACATTCACTTGTGATATGCTTTGTTCTTGAAAGGATGGAAAACAAAAAATGTGAGCATGGGAAGATAAGGCTCCAGAAAATCATTAACAAATGTAAATTGAACCAGTGAAGGACTTTTATTTAACATTAGTTGATCCACCCATTTATCCAATTCTGGCCGGGTTCGAACCTGCATTCTTGGGTGTAAGAGGCAAGTATGGTAACCACTACACCACCAGGACCAACAACACCCAATTTTATATGTACAGGGGGAAGTATAATACTCTTTGGATTTACCAATGGGAGATTTATAATGTTATATTGTCCTGGAATATAACTCTCTCTATGAGGCCATTCTTTCATCATGTTATGTGATGCAGTATCTCTGCTATCCCACTCTAAGAAACCAACAACATTTTGCAAATACTCCTTGGAGTCCTAACAATATGACAACAATTTTCAATCTCTACAAATTTGCCATAAGTACTTCCTATATTCAATAGGTTCTAATAGAGTAGCATATGTTTCTGTCATTTCTACAAAATGAACCATCAATGGTCTAGTGTTTCCATTGTGCTGTAATACAGTGTCAGACTCATTGCCTTTAAAATGTTTATTTGAAAACTTCTTGTCTGCTCTTATAAACATTTTCTTATTTTAGTGGGGTGCTTGGAGTAATAAAGGAATAAAAGTTTCAAATTCACAAACTGAGGGGCACACTGTAAATTCAGTGGTATGTAATTTCTTCTGGAGACTTGGGAATAAAAACCTAAATATAAATGTGTGTACAAATAAATTTTAATACATTATTTTAAGTTTTCCAGAAGCTCAAGTTTAACTAATGTGAAACATGAACAATTTTTTTTTATTTCAAATTCATTACCATGAAAGAGCCAGTTAGTGAAATATTTATGTTCATGCTTATAAATAATGCCTAAAAATTTCATCTATGTGGCAAAAAGCTTGTTAGCTACTGTTTGAATTGAAATTACTTGTAATATTAATTAAACCATAAAAATTCATCTACTGGGACCAATCTAAAATTTTAAAGCTGTATTAAGACCTTGAATTTAACATGAAACTATGTGTGCAATGCATCATTATACTCAACACATTTATAATACATGACTAGCAAGTAGTACAGATACTGTTTCATAAACAGTGCTTTTTTTAAAGTAAAGTTTTAATCAGGATTTGCTGTGGCACAGAATGTAATTAACTCTTCCTATAAAGGCCACTAGATTCTGTGGGCTTGTTATTATTGTATGATTTAGATGAACTACACACCCTTAATGCTTCACTTACTTGAATTCAGTTGAATTTTAGCCTGGCTGATGATAAAAACAAAATGTTCTCGAAACAGGTTCTATATATTATGACAAGTAAGTGAAGCATTAAGAGTGTGTAGTTCAACTAAATCATGCAACAATATCATTTATATGATTGGCTCAACTGTGCAAATTCCAATTTACATTTTAATTAATTCAATGGTCTTGTTTGGTATAGACACAAAACAATATCACTATGTGTGATCAATAGATGAATGCTCTAGCAAAGTCATGTATGAATTCCATGTGCAAAACATTAGAAAATCCACAAATGTAAGGAAAACACAACCTGCTGATGCTCTAATTGTGACTTGAATATTTCAAGTCTGAATCTTCCTTTACAACTAATGTCCTAGTTAATATAAATTAACCGCCACCTAGTTGGTGGTTAAATTAAAACCTGGGTAGAGAAAAATCATAGGGAGGTCTCTGGGATATATAGAATCACATGAGAGAGATTCTGGTTCTGTGCTTGGAGGACAGAGAAGCTTAGTGGTTAGAGCATTGGCACAGAGGGCTAAAGATCCATAGTTTGAATCCCAGCAATGACCCAAATGTTTCAAGTCTGATTCTTCCTTTCCAATTTTAAAGTAATCTAGTCATGTTCTGCTTGATGTAAAAATATTTAAACATATAATGTGCATAATGCTCCTTTTACCTCCCAATATTCTTAATGCTTAGAATAAAACATTTTCACCAAACATATATATTCATTTGTGAATCGTTATTAAATACATATCTCACCTTTATGAGACTTTGGTATACTGAGTATGTTCTTCTGCAATTCTGTAGTCCTGTACCAATGGCACATGATGAAGTTCCTGGCGTAAGTTGCAGAAGAGTCATGCTGTGCCTTTGCTATTAGATACCTCAAAATAATTTCTTGTGCATAAATTATTCTGCATTCTTCATTGCTTAGGTTACTTGCTCTATTTTCCTGAAGGTAAAAATAAAATAAATTAATAAGTAATAAAAATAACATTTTTAAAAATTAAGGATATTGGGAAGGAAAATACATCATTTTAGTTAAGTATATGGAACATGCCACCACCAAAATGTAGACCAAATACAAGCCTAAAAAGCACAGTATTTCATTTGCTCCCAGCAACTGCTTTTCCTTTGTAACTTTCAAACTAAAGAACCTAAATCAGTGACAGTAACAGGATATTCATAATTTGTCACCTAAAAGCCAATGAATCTTAGAATATTGCAAAAACATACATCACCTAATGAAACTGCACATTAAATACATGACTATCTATGGCAAAATTTGATTAGGTTGCCATTTGCATCAAGGCATGCCCACGTAACTCTATATAGTGGAAAATATTCATTGGGAATCACAACTTCAATTCCCCATCCAATGTTTTTGTAGCTCTATGAGAATCCATGACTTATTGTGAGATACTTCCCTTTAAAGCATGTCCCATAAGAAGAAATCAAATGGGGTAGTCTCAGGCATGCTGATACTGTGGATGGGCAGGTAGCACCATTCTGTTGAAATTTGCCAATGAGGGGTTTTCGTCATCCATCTGATTTTGGAATAGAGTACACTGCAGTATCCACTACCATATTAAAGAAGGGATAGGCAATAATATGTTCCTATAACAGAGCACACCAAACCCCAAAATTTTCGGTATGAAGAGGTATTTTATTCACAGCTTGAGAATTCTTACAAGCCACAACACTAGCATTCTCCAGAAAGGAACAATATTTTGCCACTGAACCACATGCAATTCAGTATTTCCGGATGCACATGACAAACTAGTGGAATCAAAGGGCCTTATCTGTTTGTTGGGAAACCAGTAGTAACATGATATATGCATTAATTTTTTTGGAGAGGAGAGGTCATGTGCTTGTGAAAAATTTCATCTGCTGGGGCAGTTTAAGCAAGAACTTCTATCAGGAGGGGGCTGTCTGTTTTTCACCACCTGCAGTTTTGCTTCTGGCACCTTAGGACATATTCCTTCATGAACATCCAACAATATTCCCTTGAAACTGAATGAAGGTGGAATTTTTTCTCATATTTTACTTTTTTAAGAATGCTCTTTAATATCTGTGATCATTAGTATCCCATTCCATTTAGAGCGTGAAACTACCGATATATATTACTCAGAGGTCCCATCTTTCAAGCTTGAGATTCTTAAGTGCTGTGAATCTATGACACGGGACCTATGGCTTTACTTCCCTTCCGAACGAGTTTTACAGCCTAAAATAATCCTTCGATTCTGGACAGTTTTGAACCCACGACCTTATATCAACGAGGCAAGTATGGCTTTCACTTGATCACCACATTCTAGTAGTTTCCGCACCCCCACTTATTGTGATATAGGATGTCTTAGACCCTCATTTATCGACGCTAATTCTCGGTACGCGTGTTCAATAAACACGTCCTGCACCACAGTGTACCGGCTCGACTTTTCTATACCTAACAAAAAATCAGGAATACTGTTGAGCCTATAATTACAGCACAGTCAAATTCGTTATACTATGCGCGACATGGGTTAAAGGGTATCATCGCTGCTCCCATAGAAAAGTTATATATAAATGTCACTACATTACGTTCATTAGTTTGCAAGGTATCATTACCACGTTTTGTTGAGTCGCATGGTAATAAACCATTCAGCTGTCATAGGGGACATTGAAAAAAAAATGTAATTTTTTTCCTACTGGTGGTATCATATTGTTGCAGTACTTCATTTAACAGACAGAACCTCTTCCTTTTCGGTAAAGGATTTTTACTCTACCAAAGACTGTCCGTGCCATGTAGCAGTGACAACGAACTAGAAAGTATGATAATAATAATAATAATAATAATAATAATAATAATAATAATAATAATAATAATAATAATAATAATAATAATAATAATAATAATAATAATAATAATAATAATAATAATAATAATAATAATAATACAACTTTTGATTTGGATAGCACAGGTTGTAAGAACAAATTAATCTCACTTGATACTCGAGACTTCTCAAAGTTTTAAGGAAATTCAGCAAGCCAGAGCCAACATTGAAAGTGTCGGTTTTGTTGTTGATTTTTTTTCCTCCCTCTCATTAAAGTGAAACTCTAGTATACTCAAATTTAAATATTTATCCCTAATCTTGGAATAAAATATTTTTGTATTAAGGTTTTGCTACCTGTAAGTATCTCCAATTGATTATTTTTCCAGATATTGTTCTCTTTCAATTTTACATTGAGCATGTACCAGTATGACTATACTTGAATTATAAACGAAAATTAAGATAGAAAACATGTTTGTATTTTATTAATGCACAGACAAGAAGGGGCATTTATGTTAAAATTCTGAAGTTGAAGACATATCGAAAATATTTACATTTCTTCTTTCGAAGTCATTACAAACTTTCTCATTAGGGAGACATTCCTAGCCTGATTGAATGAAGGCCTGCGAGAAGAGAGGGAATAGGTTCCGGTAGGCCAAGGTTATACAACCACATTATGTTATTAACGGCTATGTGTGTGTGTGTATGTGTAAAGTAACACTATTAACAATGTAACAAATTAACAGTAATTATTATAAAAGCAGAAAAGGATAAAACACTAAGAGAAAGTCACATTTGTAATCGCTACATTTCGAACTCGTTGAGTTTTTCTATGGCAAGAAGACAAGTGTATATATATATATGAAACATAAAAATAAAGAAACACTATTAACAATGTAACAAATTAACACTAATAATAAAAGTAGATAAAGAAGCTACTAGCTTCTTGCCATTGAAGAACTCGCAGTAGTTCGAAATATAGCAGTTTCAAGTGTGACTCTTTCTCTGTGTTTTATCTTTATCTACTTTTATTATTAGTGTTAATTTATATATATATATATATATATATATATATGGAAAAACTTAAAAAACAAAGTCTATGACAAGATCCGCCTGATCTGGAGGCAGTAAAAGCAAATATCTGAAAGGCAATTGCCAATATTTAGCAGGACGAATTACGGCTAGTTTCTCAAAATATTTCAGAAGGAATCAAGCATGTTTCTCAGCAGAGGGCATACATTTTGAACAGCTTGAATGATGAATATAACCTAATTATTGATTACTGCAACTGATAACAAGATAAAGAAAAAATTGTACTATCAGTTCAGACATCCTTTTCTCCAATAAGTGGCAAGGCCCTTTTGCTGTAATTTGCTGATGACAAAATCAATATTTAATTTGTATGGAAATGAGGAACTTTATAACTATATGATCGCTCAATAACATCTATAAAACTTGCAAATGTTGCCAATTTGTTTTTAACAAAACCTGAACTGCAAGGTAGTTTAAACCCTGCATTAAGCTATATCATTACAAATGAAGCAAATGTAACTAAATTAGTTACTTCTAGGTCCCCAAAGAATAAGAGAAGGAAAATTTTTATAGCGAAAATTTATATACTTTTCTATGTTATAAAAAATCGTTAATACCAAGTCTCGGAGCTTTTACATTTCAGTTCTTTTTTCTTCCTTCCACGATTTTTCTAACTTTTAAAATGTGTTTGTTCATTAACCACCAAAATTGTATAATCCATGCTTACCAGTTCTTTTTCTGCGCCATTTTCACACTCATGATATTGCAATTTAAAGAACTCAATAGCTTTATCCAGGGCATCAATCTGGATCTGAGACATTACTGTGCTTTTTATCATCATGGCTGATATTAATCCAAGATAATCCAAACATGACAACCGCAACGATAAATCATTTTTTTGATTGGCTAAGTTACAAACCTGAAACAAAAAGTAGCTTATACTGTGATCATTGTTATCTTCGTTATCATCGCTGTTTCTATTTCATAAAAGAGAAAAAGAAATTTAAAAAAATATTGTGCATAACATTTCGGTATTCATATAAAAGACTTCGACTACTTGAAAATAATAAATGTGCATTTATAGGTTATTTTTGTAAGCTAAAGACAATTGTGAAATTAAAATTTCCGAAAACCATTGGTACTCAAATTAAGAGTGCGGTCCAGTTTCCGACCTGACTTATGACATGATTCAATGTTGCAATCTTTATGCTATGCTAATATTCACGTTTCAGCAGTTGTGGCTCTTTAAGATTCATACAGGAGAGTTACATTATGGGTTAAATATTAACGAGTAAATATAGGTATAAAATACACATAATATGCGTTCTGAAGTATGATGATGTAGTTGTAATATCTACCCGAGGGTCTTCATACCCCAGGTCTTTCTGGGGCCCAAAGTTGCCTTTTGTGCTCTCGTAGTCACCGGAGAAGGGAAATGAAAGGAAAAGGTTCAAATCACACGACAGTGTTTCATTAAACGCCTAGAAGTGTTTATTCACACGATAATTTGTTGACGACCACCTGGTTCGTTGCCTCTTTGACATTAACGCCACGAGCTACAAACGCTGCCTGAAATTGCATCTACCGCCTTAAAACTACATCGTGTGCCCCTCGTCTTTCACTTGCCCACACTGCTGATTTGAAATCTAGAAAGTACGTAAACTCAACATCCGGACTGTATCTGGAACTGACTTCTGGAAAATTACTCTACTGTATCTGGGACTATGTCATCTTCCATTTATATGCTTATTTCAAAGTGTCCTCTCGTGTTCTTGAGAGCTCACGGGGTTCGCAGAATAGTGCCCACGGATTACTGAGTCTTCAAAATACTCAAACATTGTTGGTGAGATCTTGTGTTACCAAACGTGCTCAATTTAAATCCATCAACTCTTTGACTCCTCATTGAGGAATTCACGATCATTCGATGTAATGACGTCATTGCCTACACCTGTTCCTCTGCCATCTTAAAGAATTTCCGAGCATCTCCAGCAATTGAGGATACAAAATATCTACTGTTCGACTCTTGCCGGACATCTTCATGCACTTAACTTGGTCGCAATAGAGAGACTTATTACTCGAGTCATTATCAGTAAGTGAGAATACAAGAGATTACAATAGGTAGCCTTTCCCTCTTGTTAAAAAGATACCGTATAGGTATCGCCTCTGCCATTGCCTCTGGCCTGTCCCTTGCGGGCAAGCTGGTAAAACTTGAGGCCAGTAGAAGCACTCGCATAGCACCACGCCGACGTTGTTGCGCATATGGCCACGAGGAAGACAGCTGCACGTCAGAACCTAGGTGCCACTACTATGGTGCCGAGGAACTGACCTTCGAGTGCCAATGGCACGACCTGCAACAACGCAGTCTGCGGTGGCACAGAATACTACACTGGTCAGGCTCAATGTCCGAGGCACCCAGATCACAAACCGGCAGCATCTCTCGAGCCATCTCCACAACCAGCACAGAACTCTCAGGACCAACCACGCCGGAGAATCAAGCGCCGAAACCGGAAGCCAGCATCCCCGGAGACGAGACCCCTGGCAGTGGCAATCACCGCCTCAATTGAGGCGCTGAACGCTGCTGTTCAGAGTCTCGCCACCATCGCTGCGCGACTGGCAGAGGCAGCACATCACATCCTACAGAGCCAGGCGGCTCTGAAGAACAAAATCTTCGACCACCAATCGGAGGTAAGCTCCTGCCTCGCGCACCTACATAGCAAGCAGGACGACCTCCAACAGGACCTAAAACTCATGCTCTCAAACATTGAGCTTGCACAGCAAGACTACGCCGAGAATCAGCTACGCAGCATTAACGAGCTGCAAGCTCTTGTCTCTCCACTTCTGCACGTCCATAAACCATCTATGAAGAAGAGCACGGGATCTTAACAACGGGGAGACAATCCCCTCTGAAGACAGCCGTTTTTCTACCTACAGAACCGCCAACAGAAGATTAAAAGGTCACGGAGCCGACACCTGTGGCCTCGGCTCAGGTTAAGTCGCCGTGACCTTGATCGGACGTTGGATGGGTGGCACATCAAAATCCAGAGAAACATCATCTTCTATTAAGCTGGCAGGCAAAGCCTTCACACGGCTAGGTACTGCTGACATTCTAACACCCACCTGTTTGAAAACAGGTGACCTGTACTGGCTGGCTTCTGGCTTCTGTGCCAGGGTGAGATGGCCTGGCATGCTGATAGGGGCTTGCACTCTGTAAAGGTTTCTATTCCGACATCAGGTATGTAAGCAGATCTTCTCAGATCTTCTGAGGGTTTCGAACTCCCAGGGAGGTCTCCACCGGCGTCAGAGTGTTCTGGAAACATGTTACGTCCGTGCCTCACCGCCTGGTGTCTCCCCCAACTCAACCTTTCATCCCAGAGGTACCTCCATTAAGAGCGTAGGAACAAATGACCAGTCTTTGATTAAGGCGGAGTACCGAAGCACTTGTTTCTAATAGTGCAATCCTATCTAATCTTATGGCATCGATAATATGTGATAGAATCTGCCTGATTTTATAAATGAGTTCACTGTGATTACGAGGAATAGAAAGTCAGTGCCTTCTATCTAGTTGGCAAATATTAGTTTTCCTCGATACGCTCACTTCATCATGCAGATGGTGTTTAGAGAGATTTTTTTTTTCTCGGCAAATGTTTGAGATCTTTAACGCCAGTCTTCGTTCATCACTTATCACGCAAAAAAAAACAATGAAAACAGAAAAAGGATTTAACTGCAGGACAACTAGAGATCCAGTTACACTTTCCGTATGAAACATATTAAAATTCCTTTTACAGCCTCTGATTGGTCACTTAACACTTGTGTGAATCTTATTTTGATTTAAGGTAAAACACTAAAAATCATGTCGTCACATTAAAACTCTCTTTAAGTTTCACAAGTTAAGTTTTACTTTTATAAGTTTTTTTTTTTTTTTTTTTTTGAGTAGTGTTTAACGCCCGTTTTCACTACTGAGGCACCACAGGCGGTGGACACTGATGATACATGAGATGAAATGATAAATTGGGAAAGGATTTTTTTTTTTTTTTTAAGGAAGGAAGCATTCCAGGCCTAAGTTTAGGTACCTCCCCGGCATTTGCCAGTTATGAAGACTGAGGAAAACCTGGAAAAAACCCCAGTCAGGGAGGACGGTCCTGGCGGGATTCGAACCGCAGACCTCCCGCTCACGAGTCCTTGCCTTAACGACCTCGGCCACCCGTGGCGGTACTTTTATAAGTGTGTTTGTGAAACTTAAAGAGAGTTTTAATGTGACGACATGATTTTTAGTGTTTTACTTTAAATCAAAATAAGATTAACAAAAGTTTCACTGTGTGGATTCCGACATTCCGTAAAGTTGTGTGAATGTTTGCATCGGTATTAGAAGTCAAACTCATTAGTTAAAATTGTATTTTTATAAGTTAATGTTTTAGATAGTATGTAATTTGTTTCATCCCCTTTTTGTACTATCTATATAAATTATTATAAATTACTATTTAAATTACAATTATTATAAATTACTATTTATACTATTTTTACTATTTATATAAATTAAAATTAAACTCGCTTTAATAATATACACTAAAATAAAAGTATTTCTATACAAGCATTGTTAACATAGTGGGGCAACGGTACTGTACTAAATATGTTTTGTTTTCCAGCATTAGAAATTCCAAGTTAACATGGCATTGTGCCATTAAGCAGAAGGTGCAAGTTTCAAACACAAGTAAATAAACTGCCTATGTAACTTTCTCTTTTCAAAGAATTACCTACTAACTTTTTAGCTCACAGCTAGTTGATTAGCGCATCTAATTACAACAGATCTCTTCTTTTGTGTGCCAATGTCTGCGCATTGTCTTACGAACTTGAGATCCTCTACTATTCCCCCACCCTTAGTGTGGCGGAATTGTAGCAGACTGTTGAGGCCGAGATGCTTATGGGACGCTATGTTGTCCCACTGCGAGGGTAATGATATGGTATACTAGGGAGGTTCCTTAAACCTAACAGTAGCCGACCATGGGCATAGGACAACAAATGAAAGGAAAAATACAATGATGGTGTCAACTCACACTCTTAGACACTGAAGGCTACATCAAGTAAAATGTGTGCTGTGTTCATGCGAAGTGCACTTGAAAGAGAGAAAGAATGAAGTCATTCACTCTGATATTCTTGGTCGTGTGTGGCAAGAACTATGTCAATAGATGTCTGTAGAGCCAAACGATAGTGAAAAAGAATTACATTAACATGTATAGAAAAATAAGTATTATTTAATCTTTTATTTAGCATGTATTTGAAATGTTTAATACTTATGTGTAAATCATCAATAATTTTGAAACCTTACTATGATATTATGGAAACATTTTATAGAATGTATGTACATAGCTACTTACCATAACTTTTTCCAGTATATGAAGCATCATTTCTGCTCCTGGCCATTCTGGTTTGTTAAATATAAGCAAAATGTCATCTATGAAATTGCGGAACATAGCTTTATGTACTGTTTCATGTGTGTTTAAGCACCTATTCAGAAAATTAGCAATGAA
Organism: Metallyticus violacea; assembly: GCA_030762175.1. Taxonomy (NCBI): domain Eukaryota; kingdom Metazoa; phylum Arthropoda; class Insecta; order Mantodea; family Metallyticidae; genus Metallyticus; species Metallyticus violacea. The sequence goes on along the minus strand of CM060843.1, from coordinate 107,762,996 downwards.
ATCAGCAGCCATTTGGTTGACAGTTCTGTAGTCTTCCAGCATATTACCAAAGATCTGTGAAAATTGGCCAAAATATTTATAAGCAGTTATGTCACTACATAAATTATAATCAGATCATTTAGTCTCTAACAATATGAAAAATATCTGCATCGTTTACTTAAAACCTTTTCCCTACATTCACAAGGAAAAATAGTCTTCTATTTATGATTATTTATTAAAAAAATCCTGACAAAACTTGCTAAGTGTACTTAGCCTATCTTTGATGAATCACTAGCAGCAAGATGTTTTTCTCTTGCACTAAAGATGTCCAAAGTTTTAATTTTCAGGAAAGATAATGTCGATAATGCTGTTAATAATTTTTCTCTTTCCTAACTTTCTTGTCCAAAATTCTCCAAGTCTAGATGAGCAATAGACTTAACTCATTTCTTTCTAATAAGTTTAATCTTTCTAGATTATTACTCCATATCAACATTATCATCACAAATTGGTCCTTACAAAATGCAAAATTTAAATTTCTTACAAAATCTCATGGACTCAGTGGATTCTGAACTTGATTGTCAGGTAATGTTTTATGATCTGTTCAAAGCAATGAGCTATATTATTCATGATACTAAGGAAAAAACTTAACTGTTATGAACTATGGCTTAGTCCAATGACTGGATCAATCCGCACCTCTCAAATAGAGCTCAATATTTGAAATATCAAATTAAGAGTACAGATATTCCTTTAACATACTTATTGTTTCTCACACTGTACTCCAGGGTTCTCTTATTGTTCCTTCTTTATAATAATGCTTGCCAAGGTAAATCACTGTTTCCTAAAGCTTATAGGTCTTCAAACACTTTCTATATATATAATTATATTTAACATAAATATGATTTTCTGCAAATTTTGACATCCCATTTCTCAGCCTACCTTATACAAAAGCATGCTTCACCTGATTCTAATATTAAATAGAATACCAATATTGAAGCTGTATATTCAAGATTTAATATCCAGTATTATGTATTAAATAAAATAAACAGAATATAGAATATGTATACACATTTGACAGCCATTCATCTCTGCATATTTACGAGTTGTTGGATTTTGTAAAAATGTACATTATCATTTGTGAAAATTACAACATTATGAAGAAATAAATGATACGCATGGGTAACAAAAAACAAACAAACAAACAAAAAAAAGCAAATCATGCAAATGAGTAAGAACAATTTGTTACACTTGTACTATTTGTTATTGGAGGAGATGACCAAATATACCAGTACTTGAACTGGAGTGAGATGACAATCCTATACTACTTAAATTACCTAAAAAAATCCCATTACCCACTACATTTTTAAATGATAGGCCATCCTCATGTTATGCATGAAATATATTGCATATTTAATTTGATTTTATCCATATACCCTTATAACCAACTATACAGCACTGCTTATTGTGTTTCTCCCTTCATGATTAAATCACCATCGAGATTTAAAGAAATCGTGTGTCATATATGTCTAGGTACAATGAAGTTTAAAATAAACACAGAAGAAATAACAATCACAGTTCTGAATCACTAACAATCAGTAAACTAAAGTTTGTGTGCTCATAAGCATATTTAGATGAGTTGAAAATATTAATATCAACTATATATCTATATAAATTATAAAAAATATTTGGAAATAATTTTAAGGTAAATTGTGTTTTATTTGTATTAAATTAGATTGGAATATAAGTAATAAAATAGAAACAGAAAAATTAAAAATATTTTTCATTGGAGTTAACAAGTATAACATTGCTAAACACTGTGCATATGTGTTGTGTTATGTGTTTATTTGGGTGCGAGAGTGCTTACAATGATAGAAAGAGGGACAGACAGACCATGCTGCTTTCTTTTTATACTCCCTTCATGCACTGTGTATACCATTTATCATAAGGACTATAATTCAATTTTAAAGTCTATCATTAGATTATTTTTAGGGTAAGTGCAAATAGCATACACAAATCAAAACACTCATTGTTACATTTTTTAGAGTATACTCTATACTCTATATACTCTATACTCTATACTCTAAACTCTAACCTTCTGTTACAAATACTGACAAAATTTACATTGTATAACCTAAACTTTAGGATACACTATTCTGTTACAAACACTGATAAAACGTTTTAATATATATATATAATAGTTTTAAATTTTTTGTTCTGTATTAGAACAGAACACTTCTCTTCTACACAGTGTCAAATGTCTGTTTTATAAAAAGTATACCTAGTGGAATAAAGTGATACATAAATATACATGTACTTGAAACATAAAAAGGTAAAAATTAAGTTTTTTTAGAGAAGCTTACTTCAAGATAGATTCCCACCTGTCATCACCGCTTTAAGTATAAATGAAACTGTAGAAGGAATTTCTAAAAGACAACAGAACCATGCACCAGATTGGGGCTTCTGTAAAGCACCTCAAGTTTAAGAACAAGAAAAGAGCTATGATCACTATGGAATCAGCTGCATTTATAGTGCACAATATAATTCAAGGAATAAGGATTAGTATCAAAACTCTCATAGAGAGTCTTTGAAAAATTCTATAAGCTACATAAGGAGAATGGAGCTATCATCAGAACCTGTTTTCTATTCAGGACTTGGGAAATTTAATGGAAAGGTGTAATGTAACCAAAGACAGGGACTGCTAGTTGCTCCATTTGTGTATGAATATGGGCATTATAATTTGTTTTTACCAATTGTTGGCATTGTGAATACTGCAAAAATGTATTGGACATCAATATCATTAAGATATTATCTAAAATTGCAACTCAGTCATGCAACACATATTGTAAAGTATTTAGCAATTGGTTTCCAGTTGTTCTAGTGCTAACATTTAAGAGAAATAAAGAAAGCATATAGTAAAAATTTCAGCATATTCTAGAAAAAGATATAAAAAAATATATCTATATTTTCTATATATATTCCTCCATATATATTATATATATGGAGGAATACTTGAATTAGATTGCATCATGCAACTGGAGGCAAAAGCTTCAGTCACAGTGAAAGATACTTTCCCTTCATCACAAATTACAGTTTCTTCTTCTACTTTGCAAAGTGCATGTGGCATTGTACACAGGATTTTGTGGAAATATATATGAATGAAAACATTACTGAAATAAATGTGCAGTTCTACTCAATACTGTCATTAGTTTTTGTTCCCCATCTGTGGTGTCTCAGTAGTAAAAATGGGTGTTAAACACCATTAAAAAAAAGTTTTTGTTCCAACTGATTGTGTTCTTCCAAGTACCAGATATTATCAGAGTCAAAATTGCTGACAAACTGCAACTTATTTGCAAAAACATTTATGAATGTGGGATGAGGGTATCATATGCCAATTTTTCTGCATTTAAAAGTTACAAAGCACTCCTACAGGAAAAGTAGGTATCAGTAACAATGATACTGGAAAATTAGAAGATAATTAGAATAGAGAAGAAAAAAACTCATGTTACATGCTTACCTGTTTTAAGAACTTTTGTTTTTGAGCTACTTCTTGTTTAGATTTAATTGTTTCTTGAATGGAAAAATCTACAGCAGCATGTAACAACTGCACAATAAGAGCTGTAAATATCTGTATTGTTTCTAGAGCATTCAATCTGTAAGTCTTAAGCTTATTCTTGTTACAGGAAAAATTCATCAAAAATGACAAAGCATCATTTAACAGCATATGTCTATGACTTTTATATTTGATAAACATCTGTAACATAAAATACAACAATTCCTCAACTTTGACTTGAAGCATACATTCTTTCCTATCAAATCACATATTGATTATTAATTACATTATTATTTGTGAAAATTGTAACAACATGAAGGAATAATGTATATCACATATCTACTTCTAATGGCATATATTACTGGTTAAGATTTGAGGCCAATATAGCAATATTATCTGCAAAAAATTGTGAAACCTCAAAAACTGCAGTGAAAGATGCTTTATGCCACGACAGTGAATCAAGAGGTTTTGAATGTATTTCTGTGGAATTTCCTGCCAGACTGCTGATATGAGAGTCCACATTTCATTGGTATGGAATGCTGAACCAATTGCAAACTGACCATATTCAAGGCATATTTAAAATGCTATCTGCCATGCTGCACAAAAAGCTTGAAAATTTCTGGTACATGGGCTGTTCAATAAAGAATGATCATAATTTTTTTACAGACATAATTTTTTGAATTAAAATTTAAATTTACAATATTTTATAAGCTTAATTAGTACTGTGAACATGGTACCAGTTTCATTGAACTCTAATAAAAGAAAACTTAAAACTGCTGCTGTCATTGAGAGAGAGGATTGTCAAATAACATTAAGGATATTTTCAGAAATTCTGAAAATTTCAACATGCACCACCTCCCCATTGGTAGCTGAAAAGTTGCACATGAGACATGTTTATGCATGGTGGGTTCCAAGACTGCCGATTCCCGAACAAAAGGTCATTCACATGCAGGGATATATGCAGTGTCTGTGTATTTACATCAACTGTCACCCAATACAATTGGAATGTGCTGTTACAATTGCATTCATCATTCTGTTATAACAAAATGAATAACTTTGGGGAGCTATACTAATTATAAGCTCTATTCTGATCAAGAACAAATTCTATGATATGCATTACTGTGTAGCCACAGCTTTGCTTCAATACGAAGAAAGTCATATTTAGGATTTTACCTCCCCCCCATCAACCATGGCCGGGGTTGAACCCGCGAACTTCGGTCTTCGATCTCCGAACTTATTTGCGGCGTTATTTATGCATTTCGTTTCGTTTCATTCATGACAGCAGAATACCTACAACTACGGTATTCACGTCCACTCTACTGACGTCATGAAAAGACCAATGCAGTCTTTATTTAATAAAAAAAAAGTAAATAAATAAAAGGGAGGATGCATACAGTTTAATGACACTTTTACTAACATTACCCATATTTTAACGGTTTTCAATTTTTTGTAAATAACGAAAATATACTTGAAGGAACCAAAGTGTTATGCTTTAACAATTGTTTAATTAATTTTTTATTTTATCAAAGTATCAAAAATAAAGAAAACATTAGTGTTTGTCTACAACACGGAAAAGTTTAATTTCCAGCCGATTTAAATGTCCATCTCAGGGCAACTTAAATGGCCATTGCACAAAAGGTTAAAGTTTACAGTACCGATCTTATGGAAAGCCTTAATACCCCAAGGCGTTGTTAGTTCAGGGCGCAGAGAACCCACCGCAAATAAGCAGTCAGTTCTCTGTGGCATTGTCCGCATCTTCATGTACTTCAATGATGTGTTAATATTATACGAATAATAAAGCAAACTGTGAAAGTTACGACTGTCACTTTTCGCGATCCATTGCCGGATTTTCAATGTGTTCAATTCTCTTGCTTCACTGTTTTTCAGTCATGGTATGCGCATCATGATGTACAACCGCCGAATAAGGTACCTTGGGCCGACGTTACAGTTGCTTATGACTTTTGTACATCCTTGAAGAGGGTGAACCATCACGTGACCACTAGCAGTTGGAGACATACATAAATGCGAAAGAACCGGCCTTCCTTCCAAAGCGCGTCAGTTGGCGTTTAATAAGGAACATTAGCTATACGTTATTTATTTTTTGAATGGTGTTTAACACCCATTTTTACTATTGAGGCACCACAGGCGGTGAACATGCGATGAAATGATATATTGGAAAAGGATTTTTTAAGGAAAGAAACGTTCTAGATCTAAGTTCAGGGTTCCTCCCCGGCATTTGACATTTATGAGGACTGAGGAAAAACTGGAATAAACCTCAGTCTGGAAGGACGGTCCTGGCGGGATTCGAACCCTAGACCTCCCGCTCACTAGTCCGCGTCTTAACGACCTCGGCCACCCGTGGCAGTGGCTATACGTAACACCACGGTTACAGCTGCAGAAATATCACAAATATGTCGTCTCTTGAACTAATGAGCTTATTATTAGATTCCAATGGGCACAAATTGCCTGATTTGGTTGGATTTTATTCTGGAGCTGTTCCTCACAGCGAACAATCGCCGAAAGATGGGTAACCTTAAGTACCGAATATTTGTCAATTCATTTGAGTCATAAATATACATTCCGCCATTACACAGTAAAGCTATTTGACATATATTTTAAATAAAATGGCTTTGATGACAACCTTAATTGTAAAGTAAAAAAGGCTTCCTCCCCTCTAATTTTCTTACCATCAACATTATTTTACTTTATTTTATTCACATTCAAAAGGAAGAGCAAATAGTTTTTTACGGCTGTAACATCGCTAAACGATTTACTATTTATTTTAGTGTTCATATGTTCTGAAATGTTTAAAATAATCTTATTTAGCATTTTTATTACTGCATAGCGCATGTAAGCAGCTTCTCTAAAGTGGTATTATATTGTTTTAATATTAATGAATTATTTATATTTATCATTCATATTTACATTAGTGATAACAACAATAAAGGATGATTTATCGCAAAAGATAAAGGACAAGTGTGTGAAAGAGAGTGAAGTACACGGACAAACCTTTAGATAAAATTTGTACGCCGTATTTTTTTTTTAACTTTTTATTATCGTTATAACGTTGGACCTAAATTAATGTTCCTTTTTATGGATAACTTGCAATACTGTTTTGTGCCACTGCATAAAAAAGGATATACCAACCTTCCGCCTTAAGAATGCTTTATCCTGCTTTTATTTCATTAATGTTATTCTTTCTTAACAAGAAACACTCTTTTACTTATTAATATTCCCTTCGATGTAAAAATATTGCATTGATTTTAATTTTCAATGACATCATAAAATTATTTCTTAAATGTTCGCCTATTAGAAGGATAAATCTTGATTGTATGTTTGCAGAACCGAAATAAGCTCACGTGTTGTGATGTAATTGTGACGTCACGTTCCCTCCCCATTCCCCTCTTCAATGATTACCCATTAGACTAGAGGGCTGCAGTTCACGTAGATACTTCAGTGTACAATATAGTAGCAATGACGAGGTACGAAAATCCACCTTCATTTAGGCTGATCACTTGTCAACATGCTTTTTATTTTTCCACAGGTAAAGTGAACAGTGATTCTAGTGCACATGTTCTATCCTACAATCATATATTATTATTATTATTATTATTATTATTATTATTATTATTATTATTATTATTATTGTTGTTGTTGTTGTTGTTGTTGTTGTTGTTAAGACGAAGAAGAACCCTATACAATATTTATAGGCTAAAATTTAAACTCAAAATTACGGTAATTTCCATACTCCATTTCAGTTCTTCAATTTGCAAGCACTGAGAAACTTTTTAGAAACTAAAAGATCCAATTTTGGGTATATTAGATAAACGTGCTCAAGGACAACCATGGGTAATAATAACGTTTTAGTGAGAGAAAAAAGACATCTTCATTTATGTTCCAGGGTGACGTACTATAGATATCTTATATAAAGTGTTATTTTAGAGTTTCATGCTAATAAACGTCTTTAAAAAATGCAAAATTTTTATTAGCTGTTAGCCTCTAATTTTCCCTTATAACTTTAAACTAATGTGATTAATTCAATGGCATTTAACATTGTCAAGCCTTGATATTTACCAAGCAAGAAGAATTCATAATAAGTGTTAAATGCAGTTGTCACTAGCCTTAAGGCACATATCTATGAATGTTATGAAGTTATTCACTAACATCGAGAGTCATAGCCTCGATTTTCCGACGAAAGTGCTCTTCAATTCTTCGAGAGTGCGTCGGCTGTTGCGATATACCTACCCTTTCAGCATGCACCTTAGGAAAAGTCTTGTGGGGCAAGGTCAAATGACCACTCTTCTTCAAAGAAGGAAACAGTTTCAGTCATGCTGACACTGGAGATATAACAGGCTGAATCGTCCAATATGAAATTTCTCATTGCTTGTGTGTGTGTGTGTGTGTGTGTGTGTGTGTGTGTGTGTGTGTGTGTGACACACATCGAGTGATATTCCCGTTTTTTGCAGTCGGGAGGTTATTGCTGGCAGTTTCCGAATCTTAAATTGCGCAATAAACTCCTTTTGGCAGTCCTTTATCGCCGCAAATACCCAGTACGTACGGATAATTAATTCTCAAATTCCACTATGAACCGCTTCATAATACATTGTGCATTCCGCATTTTTGTAAGGCATGACTGTTGAAGATCTCGTAACAAGAACAGTCAGATACGTTTCACTACTGCAAAAAGAGCAAACATGCACTCTGCCCTCGTGGTCATATGCAACACATGGGCTAGAGTAGCTCTGCCAAAGTGTCCTATTGTAACCATGCTTCTATCAAGGAATGTTTATTAGTTTAAAAATTACCAGAAAAAGTTAACAACCAATCCCTAGTTTTAAAAACTAAAATAATTCACAGTTGCAAGATAAGCCCCAAAAGTGAAAAAGAGGAGGAAAACGTTTGTACAACAATACCACAACTACCATACATCAGTGGAAAAAATACTCTAGATGACAGCGCAAGGATCCGAAAACAAAAATTAATTTCAGAAAGCTGTAAAAGATTGTTTTTTAAGAGAATCACAAACCAGTAGATATAATAAGGACGTATTGGAATTTAAAAAATGAACGCTTGAGGAAAACGTTAGAAAGTTAGCTTAAAAGGAAAATACTCACCTCAGTTATTAGTTTCATAGCAACAAATTGCAGTTCATTGTCATTCTCTACAAAAAATACTGTAAAGCCAATGGATGATACATGACATGTTATTGTATCTGTTAGCTTCTGAGCATGTACTAACTCCGGTAGCAGGCTTAAACATTCGCATATCTTCTTACAAATAGTAGATATGCTCCTCTCTTTATCATCACCTTCCCTGACTTTTGTTGTTTTAGCACCAAACATTTCTGAAAACGAGAGATTGCATTTGTCAAGATACATCAATGGATACATGAACTTAAAATAAATGGAGCTCTTTAAAGCATATTGATATAAATGTACACACGGTTCTAATTTTAGCTCATCGATGCACAGAGTTTCTTCAAAAATTCTCAAGAAACCGTTTCAGGATGTGAACACGGAATATTCATTATAGTATCATGAACTTTAACTAATCTAGTTTTTCCTTCACCCTTTACTTGTTTATCTTATTTCTTTTATTTCTTCATTTAATTGCATTGCTCCAGAGTGTTTGTTGTCCAGGATATTCTGACATAGTCATTAACGATTTTTCCCATGGTACATGTTTTGCTGCCTAGAAGGTCTGAGTTATTTGGATGACAAGCTGGCACTGGATAAAGTTTATTCCGATAGCAACATATACACATAATAAATAACAACAAAAAACAACTGTCCGAAATAGTTAACAAATACCTACAGTGTATCCGTAACGTGAGGATGGGACAGTGCTTTTTGCTAAGAAATTTTAGTATTCATTTGCTGTGTTGCTGATGACGGTTATTATTATACGGCTTTATTTTATTATCTGCCCACAATGGTTTCCGATGGCCAATTATTTTGATTCTTCCAAACCCTGCAACCTCTATGTCTATTATGAAACCTTCCATTTTGTTGGAGGAACAAACGCACGTTTTTAAACTCTTATTTAGAAACTAGTTCTAGTATCGAAAGATTGTCCAGATAGTTTAATTATATTGTGCGGATTTCTTGAGGTTGGTAATGGTTTCCTTTTGATTTACCAAGCTTTTTTTTTTTCCTTTAGCTAAGCGTTTTATTTCTCATTAAGACATTTAATTCCACGTGGGATTATCTTCTAGATATTTCCTAATTTGATGTCCTAATTTTTTTGTTTATTTTAAGTTTAAACCATATACTTCTAGATCTAACTGACCAAGAGTTTTATAGTGGTTGTTAATTTAACATAATAATGCCCTTTTCCCGATCGATTTCTAAATGGCGTTATTATCATTGTAAGTAAAGTCCCTTCTTAAAAAGTTTGGAGCGATGCTTTTTATCACCGTTTTAGGTATCGTATGTCTGCTGTAACATTTCTTCTTTTTTCCTTATAGCTTAAGGAAGGAATTAATGCCTATTTTATTAAGATGTTCGCTAAAGGTATAAAAGATGGAACCTACTTCGGCGACGGCCTTCACGTTAAAAGGAAATTACCCATAGCCAAGCCAGAATTTTGTTCGTAAAATATGTAGTTAAACGTAAAGAAATGTTGGTCTATGCTCAATTTTGTAAGATAGGAAAATCCTAAATTTCATCTACTGATATGTTCGTACTTTTAAGCCATTTTTGTAGTTTAAGGAGTAGTCTTTGTTTTAGAATTCTAGTAAACAAAGATGCAACATCAAAAGAGACAAGGTAATCTTATAACTAAAAGTTTCTTTCGGGCTTTTAGTTATAAGTCTGACTCCGGCCGTGAAGCTTCCGACTACTCAGACAAGGTAATCATCCGGCGAAATTACTGCATTGTTAGTTTTACACCGATTTATAGGAAGTTTGATGCTTCTGCATTCAAATTGCTCCAAAGTTCCAAATTGTAGGTCGGTGCATTTATGTTATTAATTATTGGGCACATGATTTTGTTTGGTGTGTGTATATTGGGGAAGGTCATAAATCCTAGTAAGTACAGGTTTGTCACTTCCATTTATCACTAACTGAGAAGGTTTTGGCCTTGTTCCCTCCAAACCCTGAGTAGCAATATAGTTGATATAAAGATTACCACTCAGTGTTTGGAAGAATAAATAAATATATAAATAAATGAAAATAAAAATAATTGGCCACCAAAAATCAATGTTGGTAGATATTAAAAAAATAATACCACAATATAATAATAACCACCATAATCATCAGCAACAACACAATAAACACATATTTATATCACTTCACAATAAACAAATGGTGTACATAAAAGCAGATAAAGGGAACAAGTTAATGATTCTAGACCAAGATGACTATATTAAAAGAATGGAGAGCCTACTAGCTAGTACGAAATTTACAGTAATCATGCATGATCCCTTGAATGAGTGTGTCAAAGTTTATAGCCCTCAGTAGGAGGGCAGGGGCTGAAACCTTGTCAGTTAATGATAAATGGAACTAACAACTAAACTAAAAACTCTATCCCTAATTTATAACCTTCCCAATATACACAAACCAGGCAAAATTATGCACCCAATAATTAATAACAAATGCACCGACCTACAATTTGGCTAAATGCTAGATAAAGAAATTTGGAACTTTGGAATAATTTGAATGCAGAAGCATCAAACATAAATCGGTGTAAAAAATTAACAATGTAGTGATTTTGCCGAATGATTCCTTTGTCTCTTTTGTTGTTGCATCTTTGTTTACTAGCATTTCAAAAATATAGACTGTTCCTTAAACTACAGAAATTGCATAAAAATATGAACATATCAGCAAATAAAATTTAGGATTATACCAATCTTACAAAATTGTGCATATATCAACATTTCTTCACATTCAAAGGAAAAATATACCAACAAAGTTCTGGCTTGGCTATGGGTAATCCCCTTTCACCATTTCTGGCAAATTTATTCACAAGTACAGTAGAAGCACACATTACCAAGGTATTTCCGTATATCTTTAATGCATGTTTTTGCTATGTGGATGATATTAGCAATAGTACCAAAATAAACATAAACAACATAACTTCATTTGGAATACACAGGAAATCCTCATATATAGAATAATGGAATACATAGGCATCCACATATACAAAATAATGGAATACATAGGAAATTCACGTATACAGAATAATAGCTTCAAATTTCAATCACACCAACATGCCATCATAAACAGCCTTGCTCATAGGTTAGTAAACATTCCATTCAACAAGGAAGAATATACATTGGAATATCAGAACATCATCAATAGTGTTCTCAACAATGGATTCAAATATTCAACCATTCATTAGCAGATAAGATCAGACATTTCAAAAGACTTAAAGATATTAAGTCTTCACTCTCTTCACGATCATGAAGGTCATAAGTTTTTAAAAAAATCACATAACATCCATGGCCAACCAGGACATTCATGAAAATATTTAAATTTTTCAGTCAATAAGAAATTGAAATTAAATAAAACAGATTTCAGGCCTAAAGGAAAAAATCTAGTATTTACCAGATTAATCATAAGAATTGTGAAAAAAAATCTATGCAGGGAAGACAGACATTAGGTTGAAGAAACATTGGAAAAACATTCGTTACAAACAAATAGATAAATCAGCTGTGGCAGCACATTTTTGGAATGAAAACCATGAAATAGAAAAAGTCATCAAGTTAATAAAAACTGTTCAACAACCAAAAGAACTAAACATATGGGAAAGGATTTATATGAAAAACATATGAGTATAACCTTATGAATTTTGACATCCTGGAAGCAGACCGCACTTTATTTAAGATTATCACTAGACTACCAGAGTCAACCTGGATACCTACCCAGCTTCTACTAATGATCCAACAGTCATTTAACAGCTCGAGATGTGGAAAAAGTTCCACAAAACATATGTACTGAATAAATCTCATTTAAGTCAATGCATAAAAAGTGTTCTACATATCCTCCTCAGAAGAGATTAATGGGGGTTTCTCTGTGTTTGATTCCAAATTAAATTAATATTTAAAACATAGATTAGATTTATTTACACAATACTGTAGTTTTAAGTTTTGTTATATAGAGTGGGTCTCTTTTTGAATATATCTATTTTTCCCACATGCATAACCAATGCTGCAATCATAATTTCATTTATTAATTATTTTTTTTTAATTTTTTTATTTTTAGGATCCAAGATTTGAAGTACTTGCTCTGCATCACATATTTTCATAGAAGATAAATTCAAAACCAAAATTTCAGAAATGAAACATTTATCTTATATTTGCCTTACATCAAATTACTAACCATGAAAAACCAGAGGTAGTTTAGTTTATTTCTTACAGTTGATGCATAAATGAAGTTTTCCTTTGGCAATATTCCTCAGAAATAAATTAAAATCCTTATTATTTAAATTTTTAAGCAACATTAGGTATTTCCTAACAATAAATATATTAATGAATAAATAAACAGAAAAAAATTCATATATTTTTCAGAACAGACCCCATATCATTAGTTTGGATTTAATGTTGTTATATTTTTAATATTTTTTTAAGATGTCACTATTGCAACATGTTGTATTATAAAGTACTTGAACAAACAAAGGCACAAAATAAAATGTCCCTTTTAATTACTTCCATCTCACATTGTCTAAAATGTATCATGGAAAATATTTTATACCTTAGTATTAATTCCATATTTATTGGTTGTAAAACGATTCTAAGATTAATAATCATGATTTTTCAATAGCATTCTATACTGTTCTTTTGTAGGAAACTTATTAATTTTGTTGTTTTCCCCAATGACACTTTCTAAACTTTTAAAATAATTTGTGGGAGCTGTTTTATTTATTTAACATTATCTTCAAGTTTTCACAAAAACATCTGTTTTAAACTTGCAGAAATTTTAATTTCTTTAATAGCATATTCATGTTTTTTTTTTATTTTATTTTTATCTAAGTGTTTAATACCTATTTTTACTACTGAAGGACCACAGGCGGTGAACATTGATGATAGATGAAATAAAATGGTAAATTGGGAAAGGGATTTTTTTAAAGGAAGGAAGCATTCCAGGCCTAAGTTTAGGGTACCTACCCAGCATATGCCATTTATGCAGACCGAGGAAAACCTGGAAAGAACCTTAATCAGGGAGGACAGTCCTGATAGGATTTGAACCCCAGACCTCCCGCTCACTAGTCTGCACCTTAACAATCTCAGCCACCCATAACGGTACATTCTTTGTGATTATACCTTCTATTGGACTTGAATCTTTAACCCTTGGGTAAAAACACATGAATTAAAATGTTTATTAAAAGTATTATGAATGAATATTTACTATTAATTTCTAACAGCATTTTGATTTCATATTCTTTCTGCAGTAAAATTGCTCCGAAAAGATTCATTCTTCTTAAAGAGTTTATTGCCCATTTATTCTCCAATTAAATTGCTAATATCTGACATAATGTTAGCAAATGTTAGATATTTTCACCTTTAAAATAATTAGTTGGAAAGTGCATACATTAATACATACATTAATAACATTTTACAAACTTGATATTCCCCAAATTAATAACCTTCATCACATCTTCTGAGTTCCTAATAAATTTCTGCAGCATTGAATGGCACTGGCTAGTTTAGTCAAACATGGGGTATAAAGGGAACATAGATTTTTTTGAAAACAATACATAAGGAACCTACCTTTCTTATGGTTAATGCTTCTAAGAGAAGCACATGAAAACTGTATAAATTTTTCTATGCAGTGCCTCAAAAATATCACGATTGCTTCAATTATTTCTTCTGCAAAAATTTCTTGTTGTGCACTTGGTGATGTCATAATATAAAGAGCAGTTAAAGAGGCACTAAGAGCCATTGTAATTATGGCCAAATTCCCTTCCTTTACAGCAACCTGTAAGACATTTTAAGACAAAGCATTAACTATAATTTACTATGATATGCTAATGTGGATACAAAGATTATATTTAAGCCTTTACAAACATCTCAAAATAAGAAGGGTGTTCAAAAAGTAAGCAACACTTTTTTATTAGATTTTATTTTATTTCAGTTTCAAATATGCTAAACTGTGTCTAAATTCTTTGGCTATATTGCTGTTTTTCAATTTAAATGGCTTACAAATCTAAGGCTTTGCATCACATTCATGTCAGAGCCCATATGCCATACAGTTCTCTACAATCTGTCTCTCAGCTATCTTCAGAACTAAAACTTACAATCATCAAATCTCCTTCACCAGATAGAATTCTCTAGAAGACAAAAAAGATGGAAATCATAAGTGCAAGATCCAGACTGTAGATAGATGGGAAAGGACAGTCCACCAATAATTTTTTCTCAGGTTGTAAATATGTGTGACGCTCATTTTCTGTGAAAAACAGCTTTATTCACATCTATGTGATGACAGGTGGGCCTGAACTACTTCTACTTTTGAAAGTTTTGACATATGCTTTGGAGTTAACTGTCTCAACACAAAGGCTATTCATTAATCAATATAATCCCTTCAAAGTTCAAGAAGAACTAGACAAGGCTATATATACTGAGGTTAATGTTGATTTTTTTCCCCTAGAAATGTTTTGTTATTTCACACTTTGGATTTATTGTCTTTTGTCTCTGGTTTGAAGTAATGATTTCATGTTTCATCAATATAATAATGTACAAGAAATTGCCTCATTCAGCTTCACAGTAAACAAGATACACTGAACAGATGAGATTGTCTGTCCCTTTTGATCATTAGGCAGTTTGGCTTTGAGGGGTGCCTTTAGCACAATTTTTTTAATATTCTTATTGATGGATAACTGCGCTTAAACTGCAGATATGAACATAAATTAAATAATAAGTTATTTATTAAAATTAAAATGTAAATTGGAACTATGAGTGTGTAGTTCTACTAAATCATACAGTAATATCAATTAAATAAGTTATTTGAGTGCAACAGCTAAGCTCTACTGTACAAAAAATATTATATTATTCCAAGATTTATTCTAAGCTTTCTCAATGAGTACATTTTTGCTTCAGATGGACGCTTGGCATAATGCTTCCATGTAGAAAGAATAAATGAATCAGAAACATTGTAGAGCATAAGAAGGGACTTGTTACTCAACACTAAAATAAGATACAATGTTTTTATATTTTCTATTGATTTTTTTTCATACAAAGGGTTTTAATTTTTGAAAAAAATATTAAAAATACCTGCACTATTTTAATTTTAACCTCTTTTAGAGCACAATGGAAAGTTATTAAGGAGCAAAATAAAAAACATTATGAAAGTTATTAAGGGGCAAAATAAAAAATACTGTGAAACAAATTCAATAATAAATAAGAAAAAAAATACTACAATTGCTTTGCAAAAATCACAAATGTAAAAGCTTTTATTAACTATACTGTCTGAGCATTTCTCATAAGTTCTCTTTATAAAGAAATTGCATATAACCCACAATTATTATCTTTTACAGTTAACATAGGGTTTATCACAAATAAGATAGCACATTTCTTCAGTATAAAGATTATCTACAGATATGGTAAGATTATGTTTGCATACATCTCTCTCTAGCTAAGGACTCTTTTGTTGAAGTTGCCTGTGCTTTAATACAATTTTATCATTCTCTTTGCAAATTTTTCTTAAAGGGGGAGCTTGTTAATACTTCTTACCTTAAACAACATTTTAATCCTTTGATTCTGTTTATTTCTTCATTTTTTGGCAATAGCATGATGCAATTCATTGATATGATAAATTATGACTCAAAATCAAAGCTGAGTTTTTATCCTAGTAACTTAAGGAAACTACTGTTGCATATAAAAAATGGCAATATACTGGAATTTGGCATATTCAAAAAAGATACCCATAGAGATAATTATATAAAAACCCCAGCCACAATCCAAAACAACATTAACTCACCATAATCAATAGTCTCACATTCACATTAACAAACCTACCAATAACAAGAAAGAATGCAATTCAGAGTACCATAAAATCATACATATAGCACTGAAAAAAGGCTACACAATAGATCTGGTCAACAATAAAAGAGAAAAATTCAAATATTCAATTGACTTACTCCCATAATAAACAAAACAATTTATTCTAAATACATTTAATTATTTAACTATAAAATACCTTGTTTCTCTCTCATATATATTATGCCCACTTGCATTCTTGTGAAGTAAGTGTGGTAAGTCTTACTAGTGACCACATTAATCCTTTTCATGCAAAGACAAATTTAAGTAAACATTTCCAAAGCAAATTTGATTAAACTCACTTCTAATTCTGATTTAAAATGGAATAGAAATAATTAGTTTAAATGCATTCATTACTCTTCTGTGCATTAATTAATTATAATAACTCCAAATGATATAATAATAATAATAATAATAATAATAATAATAATAATAATAATAATAATAATAATGACTTTCTTAGCATACATAAAGTTAACATGCTATATAAATAAACCAGTATCATAATTAGATATAATTAATCTTTCCTTACACCACTGCATGGTAACACACTCCTTGCTGTGAATGCAACAATCTTTTCCACTGCTTTCAATAACATACATAATACATCACAAGGTACCAAATTCATTATTTTCAATGATTTGAGCATTTTAGCTTCATTGTTTAGATCCTGTAGCTCTAAATTCAAAATAGAAGCATCCATATGAAAATCAACACTGCCATCTGGAAAAGACATGCAACACATAGATTAAAGTTTAGAGCACAGTTAAACTAGATGAACTGAATGGACGGATGGACAGATAAGATGGATGGATATTATTGTTGTTCATTGAGGTTCTACATATGTAGTAATTTCTATTGAACATTGCCAAATAATATTCCAGCAAGTTAAAAAAAAAGGAAACAAATACATAATTCTATTAATACAAGAGATTAAATATAGCTTACAATGATGTTACAACACCAAAGAAATGAATATATTTAATTCACATTATTACACAGTATAATTATATTCCTCAAAGCACTACGCGAATAAAAACTTTGCCAACCAATATAAATTCAGTTGTGTGACAGAACTTATATTTTTACAAGATCCTTATTTCAGTAAGAAGATTAATAAAAAAAAAAATATTTATCCATTTTTACAAGGCTTACAGCTACTATTTTTAGCTTGTCAGTTTGTTACTCAGTTGTTTGCATTTCTGGTATCATAATAGAAGGTGCCTTTATATTTTATCATACTATGTATTTCCCTTTTGGTTAATTTTAGTATTTCACATATGCAAACAAGTAAAAATATACAAGAACTTTCAATAAAAGATTTATAAGAGTTTTAAAAATAATTCTAAAATATAAATACATTCTTTGAAACATTTAAACTGTAGAATAGCGTCTTTCTAGTTTTGTTACTGCATATAATACAGCCTAAAGTAAAACAATTTCATAAACAGGGAAAGTTGTATGTTTAATCATCTACCGCCAAGGGGAGCCGGGGTCGTTAAGGCGCAGACTTGTGAGCGGGAGGTCTGGGGTTCGAATCCCGCCAAGACCCTCCTCCCTGGCTGAGGTTTTTTCCAGGTTTTTCTCAGTCCTCATAAATGGCGAATGCCGGGGTGGTGCCCTAAATTTAGGCCTGGAACGTTTCCTTCCTTAAAAATATCCTTTCCCAATATATCATTTCATTTCATGAATCATCAGTGTCCACCGCCTGTGGTGCCTCAGTAGCAAAAACGGAAGTAAAACAGCAATCATTCATTTTAATCATCTATTCAAAAGAGATGCCTGCGCCATTCAAATTTAAGATATACGAGGGTAAGTACATAAATTTCCGGCCTCACCGATAAGGACTATCGCCGCACAAAAGCCTTATCTGGCGTCATACCTTATCTGTTAAGTAAATAATTGCAGCTGTAACTTCCGCTGTACTGTGTTTAGTTGTTCAGATATAGTTGCATAAAATGCTATGTTTAGAAGATTGTGACCTGTTGAACATGGAGTTTCAAGTTGTTATTAAGTTCTTCACGAAAATTCACATAATTAACTTTATTATTTTTAACAGCTAATGCTTTATTACCTTTTAATATTCTGAAGGACATCAATTTTGAATCTAACTCTATATTTTTTTTTCTCCATCTTAGTTGAATATAGGAAA
This sequence comes from Metallyticus violacea, assembly GCA_030762175.1. Lineage (NCBI taxonomy): Eukaryota > Metazoa > Arthropoda > Insecta > Mantodea > Metallyticidae > Metallyticus > Metallyticus violacea. Next base: position 107,744,345 of record CM060843.1, on the reverse strand, counting down.
ACTGCATTCATTTTTAAGTTTATTAACATCCTAAAATGTTTTATTTAATGTCCGCCCGTTGACAGGGATTAACAACGAAGGCACATACAACACTGTGTTCGTTTTAGTGCCGTTGGTATAGATAAAATTAGAGCCCTCAAATGACATGAGTGTCGAGTTAAAATGTCCACGAATCATAGAAGATGCAGTCGAAGATTTCGGGCAGGATGTAACGAGATGAATAGGAACCTCTGCTAACAACCAAGAGGGATAACAAGCTTCCCCAGCTGCGGGGAAAAAAAAAAAAAAAAAAAAAAAAAAAAAAAAAAAAAAAAAAAACACGCAATTTGATGACCAAAATTCTTAACCACTCCCGGAACCGATAGCAGGGAGGCTTAGGAGCAGAGACTTAGCAACATATAAAGTGTCAAGCAACATATTAAAAAACGGCTTATTCGTGGGATGCCGAGATTAAGCAGCCAATCGACAACAGCATTCACCTAGTAAAATTTCTCTTCAAAAAGAAAGACTCACTAGACTCCGCTCACAAACTGAGCACAGGCTCGTAGGAAAGGCTCCATTCGCGATACGGATCCCTTGGTGATGAATCGGGTCAAGATGACGAAGTACTGAAGGTCGCGCCGAGCCATAAACGAAGCAACCTTGACCGGATGAATGGACAGTAGAGGCGCAATTGCACCGGACGGTCAGCTCGCCAGGATGTGCCACATAATAGACATAAAAGACATAGAGAACGTTCACACCGGCCTTTCACATGTGCTATATGCGTTAACCAGCAACATTTCCTGTCATAAACTTCACTTACCCCGCGAAAGATGAAAGATTTGGACCAAGATAGGCGAGCGATATTCCTTGCAGCGACAGAAATTCATGCAGATGTCTTCTCAGGGTTGTCACTTCAAGTACAGAGGTGGTTGGAGGCGGCATTCCAACAGACAAGTGCGCTGAGAAGAAAGAAAGATCGCAAAGTCGACGAACGATGATGTAATTCCTGGCGGTAAACAATCCGTGTCTGGATTGATAGCCATAACAAAACAGTGTGACATTGAGTGCCGAGCACCTTCGCCTGAATAAAACGAGATTATAAAATAACCAAAACATACATTAAAAACTCGATCTTAGGTGAACTCATGAATAAAAATTGACAGTCGGCCACGTATATGCCATTCAAGAAACGTACGAAAGATAACATCTCTCCAGCAGGTATCATCGGTATCCTACAGATCAAAGAAGATAGCGGTCGTTTGGCACTTTCGTACAAATCATCCATAATAAGGTTGAAAAGAGTTACCAGATGGTGACAGAAGAGCGGTGACGAGAAAACCGCATTGGGTGTTCGTCAAATAATACTGCGATCTTAGCCACCACATAAGCCATAGACAGTTTCCGCCGGCTACGTTGACTCCGCTTCGAAGTGGCATTCTTTTATTGCATTACGGAGCAGTCTAGTTTTCTCAATTCGGCGTGGCATACATTTTGCCGTCCACTGGTCTGGACAGAGGGACCCAATCGCCCCTGCAATGGCCCCTCCCGGCCTGGCCTTTACCACCGGATATGCTCCTGTCCTATATGATAGCCCAGTGCTGGAAGTTACACCATTACCCAGTCACCTTTTACCGCGTTAAACAAGATCGGGGAGAGTAGAAGAATAAAAATAAATGGTTGACGAAAATAAAAGGTCAAACGCGCTAAACGTGGATTGGTGGGGGTAGCTCGGGTGCCTATGGTTCGCTACGCTCCATACCCAATAAGTGGGCCCCTGAGGGAGTGAAAGAGAGGGAAATATACCACAAGCTGAAATTGAGATAAACTGAGTTTTCAAAATAGTTTGTTTATTAGTTCTTTTGTAAAACCTAGAGAGCATTGTTTCTTTATGGACTTGCCGTAAAAAAAAAAAAAACCAACAACAACAACTTACGCATATAGGAAAACATCAATTTTGAGTTGCAGAGCATTTTGCTAGAGGAAAAGGAATTAAAAAATAAGTACATGTCTATGTACACCCTTTGACAAAAAAAAAAAAAAAAAAAAAATAGTCACTCCCAGATTCTACGTGTTGTTCGGAGAACTTCAAAAACGTCGTAAACGTTGTATTCACAATGTACATACAGCGATTGCAGTGAGCGCTTTGCTTGTGAACGCCACAATCATAGGCATCTAGAAAGAGAACATAAGAGTAGAGAAGCGGTGGCAAAGCAGTTAGGAAGGTATTGCTCTTCTGACTGAGCTCCCACACAACATTTTTCGTTTTACAAATGTATATGTACACTATCATGTTCCCTTAATATATTATATTGAGTTTTATGGCATTACCTAGCACACCCAAAAACGTAAACACTAACTAATACTGAGTGTATGAACCCTCAGCATGTATAGCTGCCTTCAATCTTCGGGGCATAAATGATATCAGATTTCCGCAGTAGTGTTGGCGGGAGGTTACAGTTTCCCAGGCTTCTTTAATTTGTGCCATATGCCATTTTTTTGTCCTTTGTACATGTGCAGGGAATGCGTGCGTAGCATACAGTATTTAGATAGAACAAATTCTGAAGAAAATGTAATATTCATTATAATAGATATAATATGTTAACGTTAAAGCTTGCTCTGTAGGGGAAACATCATTACAAAACTAATTTGTCATAACGTGTTACAAAGATTTATTAAAAAAAAGGGCATAATACCGGGAGGCAACCTGCGCTGCTATCCATTGCACATCCTGCAACAGAGCTAACGGATAACACATCACAAGTCAGCGTTTTTAGTGCATGCCATAATGCACAAATGCTGCAGCGGTTATAAATCTTTGTTGGATATTTTGTGAATTGCGCGGTGTAACGAATATGGCTTTGAAAAGCTTTGCGTTCAAGAGATGATTCATTATTTTGTCTAAGAGCAAATATTTAACTTTTACAAAATTAAATTCAATGTTGGCTTGTTATTATATAAATATTAATATTTATAAGTTTAATATTAATTTAAACTTTAAGAATACATGACATTAGCAAAATACTATTTTGATTCTGATTATAGTTAATATGGGATTTAAAAAATATACTCTTGTAAACATACAATTATACAAAATCAAGCAACAAAAAATTAATATAAAAATAAATCAAAATAAAGACTGATTATAATTATTATTCTGAAGTTTTATCTGTTATCATATCCTTCTAAAACCCCTTTGGTAGCCTCCAATAATTTCTTTTGCATAAGAAATTAACTTTTAATGAAATAAATTAGTAAACATTTCATAGCATAACTCAATAATGACATTTCCACATAGTTTACACTTTGTAGTTTATCCCAATTCTTTGTTTGGCCAGATAATTGAAATATTTCATTCTTCCTCCACTTTCTCTAATAACCACAAATTAATTTATATATTATTTGATTTATTTAATACTAACTCTAACATATTTCTTTACCAGGTAATAATTGTTCTTTAGCTTAGCAATAATTTCAAGCATTTCTACCACTGTTGGAGGGGAAACTTCTCTGATCAATAATAATGTGTCTTCTCTCCTCTTCTCTCTTTCTATATTATGCTTAATATTAAAGAAGCTTTTATCTTTATTTTTAATCTCGTTTTCATTGCCTTTATCTTTTTTATTTTCCTGTGAACATTGTACCTCTTCATTAAAAATCTATTCTCAATTCCCTAATATTATTAAGAAAAAAAAATACCAGGTGGCTTCTTTTAGCTTATTTATTTATTTCCTCTATACTATTTATTATTTTATATTTTCCTCCTCCTCCTTCCATTTTACTGTGATATTCTTTGACTAATCACTATTTATATATGTCCTTTGCATATCCCAACTTTTTTTTTCTTTCCCTTGAATCATATGCTTAATATTTTTCCGTTTATTTTCAAAATCCAACATATTTTTTTTTTCCAACTGGTCACCTTGTATTTATTGTTGGTATATTTCTGGCACAAATAAAATATTTCCTCCATCTTTACATGTTCAATTTGATTTTTTGTGCATCCACTGACTTTTAAAAATGAAGATAAATGTAAACAAGTATTAATTTGGATCATTTTGTTGATTTCATTTATTTGTGGACGCTCTTTAACAGTTCAGGTCGTCAGCGGGGCGTGAAACGGCCGACAAGTTTTGTTCAGAGGCCTCTTCTTTCAGGCTTGAGGTTCTTTATCGTGCCGTAAATGTACGACACGGGACCCACGGCTTTACTTCCCTTCTGAAGGAAGCCCATACTTAGGATTTTTACGCCCGAAAAAATCCATCGATCTAGGTTTGAACCCGCGATCTTGGGTTTAGAAGGAAACTATGGCTATCACTACACCACCAGGACCGACTAATTTGGATCAGCCATACATAATCATTTTACAAGATATAACTCTCTTCAAGAACCCAATGTTAGATAAACTAAATCAAAACAATGGTTTAGTTTTGTAGCAGTAGAGATGTTTAACAAGTTGCCATAGAAAATACATAAATTAAATGACAAAACTTCTAAGATCAACATGCATTATTGACTAATACAAAACCTGTTTTACAACATAATTGGATCAGCAGTTGACTCAGCAGGCATTCAGGTCGACTACTTTCTCAGCCACAATAGTGAGATCAGATTCTGAATATTAATATTTTGCATCATAAAAATAATGGGTAAGGCTCCTATTTCAAACATTTTTAAAAGAGTTCTTAAAGAATAGTCAATTTAAGAGGAAAACTTCAACAGGCTGCAATAGATGATTTAAAAAAAATGAAGAAGAAAAACAGATGCCTATAGGCATTGCAAATGATATTTAGTACAGGTGCAGATATATGATACACACTTATCTAATTATCATTTTCAGATTTCATGGGCATTCTCAGAAATCATTAGGTAAAAAATAAAAAGGATTCTCTATTTACTTATTATCTAATTTACATGTACCACTTATCAAAGTATTTTAAATGAATAAAGAACACTTTCAGTTACATACCTATTTCAACTGATGATAGTGTATTTACATGTTCAATTAATTTCTCTGCTAATGCTTCAAATTTTTGAAACTTCAGTAATTTTAATGATTCCTCTGTAAAAATAATTCTGGTAGGTGCAACTTCCATTGAAGTCTTTCAGTGAAAAAACTTTCCTTAGATGCAACTGTAATTCGAAAGCACATATCAACACAAGTATAAAAACAAAAGCATGGTGGAATTCATGACATTAATAAATGAAGGGCATAGGAGAAAAAAAATAGAGCCCCAAAACTATAATTTTACAAAAAAGAACAAATAAACTTTCAAATGCTTTAATTCGGATACCTTTGGACCTTTGCAAGGGACAATAATATTTTAAATTTTAATAGAGTACTAATTGTTGTTTCAACCTGAAACTACAAAAACATACTTTATTTTACTTGCCTATTTAATTATTTAATTAAGATGTGGTTGCACTCTGTTGGTTTCTCCCCTGGATTTTGTAAGACAAAAATACATTTATTTCTATTAAATTACTTTAATTATATTGTGTAATTATAACAAACAAAATATGGACTTGTTTTGACAGACATTACTTTCTAAGCCTAAAGAGAGACCTATATGGACCTCATTTACAAGTCTTTTTGAATTTATCTCTAAAAATACTTTCATCATTAGAGATATCATCTTGGTGTTCAGATGGCAATACTTCTTAGATCCCTCATCCTCACAGAACTTCACCCTCTTCTTCCTTTCATCCCTTATCAATGATGAGAAGAATGCTCCAATGTAGGTGCCCATATGGTATTCCAGATACTGACCAACTAATTATTTCTTGGTGATATTTCCTGAGCTGCTTTAATGATTTTTCTGAAAAGTTTTACTCTGGATTATGAGGTATACATAATTTCTTTTTAGCATTAATTATGGAATACCACAAAGGATAACTTTTAGGACTATAATTATTTATAATCCATATTACCTTCTTACATCCACACCCTGTTTAATATATTATGTAGATGATACTATATTTGGAACTATTGCTTATAATATGTTACAATGCCTAATGTTAGTCATTCGATGTAACTCTTCAGATTGGACTTAATGAACGAAACATGCATCATAGTCATATTTTATGATGAATAAAAATTTATTATATTTAATATTAACATTATTTGAAGAATAAACTCCAGTTTTCTTGCTTTAGCAACTGAATAAATTTAGCAAGATACACAAAGAAGCTGCACTAAAACTTTGTGGTAGCAATCCTATCATTGATCTTACTGCATGTAGGCTAGAAATTCTATCAGGACATTTAATTTTCAAAGTAACAGTGGAAGACCAATAATTTAAGACATAATAGTCCTGGAGGCCTTAGTAATGGAACAGCATAGAATAAGCATTGGTAAATTTGTTTTAAAACAAGATGATATACAAGTCAACCTAACACTGATGATAGTGCACAATTTTTTACTTTTTTTAAATACTGTTTAATGCCCTTTTTTACTGCTGAGACGTCACAGGCAGTGAACTATGAGCGATATGAAATGATAAATTGGGTAAGGATATTTGGTAGAAAGAGTTCCAAGCCTCGGTATAGGGTACTCCCCGGCATTTACCATTTATCAAAACTCTGGAGGAAAAGAGCCTCAGTTAGTGAGGACAGCCCTAGCGGGAATCCAATCCCATACCTTCCGCTCGCGAGTTCATTGCTTAATGACCTTGGCCATCCTTGTCAATTCGCTAACTAAAGTGAGGTTATTTGAATCCGGCGCTTAGCAGCAGAAGCGCTTAGATGGCCCGTAACTCAAATAATATACATAGTATACGGACAAGATCACAATAGAATTTATGTGTTCACCTAATGAACATTTAATGCAGTTGAATAACAATGTTTATAATATCACATATAGCAATGGCCATGAAGGCTGCAGATTTAATGCAGTTGAATGATAGTGTTAATATCACTTACATAGCAAAGGCTCATGAAGGCTACAGCTCGTATTCCTGGAACTGTTTGCGCTTCTAATGTGCGTCAGTTTCCAGCTAACCTACTTTACTAACTATATTGTCTTTAGTCACATTGGATTTCCCATTTGCTTGTTAGCGCGCTTATATTATATTCTACTCCACCTTATAGAGATAGCTTTCGATTCTTCTTTGTTGCTTTTTGCGTTCAAGCCTCAAACCCAATGCAGCCAATCAATGTAACTATAGATAACAGGTATACCACAGTATATACTAAAGAAAAACTGCAGAGCAAATCATACATAATAAACTGAAAACCACTGAAAACGAAGTGCAGAAATGAAGACGCTTTGCACAAGCTGAAAATAACAGGGAAATTGTTACTATTCCCTAGCACGCTCCTAATAATACTCTTGCCATAATCTGTTTTCTTGCCCTATTGTTGTTTGCAGGACACACATAGTGCTGCAGTAGTCGTACAAGACTTTTTATTTGATAACCGGAGAGCTCAGGGTGCAAAGATAAAAATATAGCATGGGTAGCTCTGGTTCGGGAATAAATTACGATTTGGTTTAACCCTACATTTATATGAAATCAAAAGAGATCAGTTTTCTTCCTTAGAGATAAGACAGTAAAATATAATTATTTGAAAACAAACAAATGACAGTAAAATACATTTTTCCATACCCGTATTTATACCAGTATCCCAATAGCAAATGTACCCCTTGTACTTCTCCTACTATTAATAGTGCGGTTGTTAATTTATCTTCTATTTCACTTTCTGATGCTGATACATACTTTTGCAAAAAGGATTATCTTTTGCCCCAACTCCTAAATTTAATCGCCTTAAATTTGTTTCCGATGGCGTTAAATTTTGCCGTAATTTAAGATGGCGTTACTATTGGCATACTAAATCTTCTCAGCCTACTTCAAATGTTACTCTTGCCTTCTCAAGTTTATCCTCCCTCCAAACCTTCTTCTTTACCTTCTAGCCGTCCTTTAGAAATTTTTATTAACCAATTTTTAGCTTCGATTAGTGATTCAAAATTTCTAGATAAGATCACCCCTAAAGATAACATAACTACGTGAGAAATCAGCACTTAAAAGGTTATCTAATAATCCTGATATTATTATTCTTCCAGACGATAAAGGGTCCACAGTAGTACTACAGGAAATTTCTTCTTTCAATGCTGAAGCTTACCGACAGCTTAAAGATGTCTCTTATTATCAGCTATTGTCTTCCGACCCTACAGTCAAGTTTAATGAAGAAATAGCTCCTTTTATTGCTTCTTCTGGTACTGCTGAAGGACTAGTTCCCAAGATATCACTCTACTTACTCCTCATGTCACTCGTACTCCCACCATATATTTTCTCCCTAAAATTCATAAAAAGAACTGTCCAGGCCGCCCGATAGTAGCCTTCAATTCTCCTATTGAACGTATTTCCGCTCTAGTAGAGTGTTGGTTACAGTCATTTGTTACGTCTAGGCCATCTTATATCAAAGATTCCTTCCATTTTTTGAGTTTAATAAAGAAAGTTGACCCTTCGGCACATTCTAATATACCTCTGGCCACTGTCGATGTGACGTCACTCTATACCAACATTCCCCATCATGAATGATTAACTGCTGTTAGACATTTCTTGGACTCTTGATCACCTCCTTATACCCCATCTACAGATTTGATTTGTCACCTTGCTTATCTAGTCCTCATTCGCAATGCGTTTAGTTTTGATACTAAATATTATCTACAAATTAAAGGTACTGCGATGGGCACCAGAATGGTACCGTCTTATGCCAATCTTTTTATGGCTCGCTTAGAGGAGGAATTTCTTAAGTCAGAACCTTTGACACCATTATTATGGTTGAGATATATAGATGATATATTCGTGCTTTGGACTCGATGACTCAGAATCTCTCGACCCAGTTCCTTACTAATCTTAACTCCAAATTTTCAGTTAAGTTCACTTCTTCTGTCTCTCCCCTAGATATTGATCTTTCTTTATGTAATGGCTCTTTTCTTACGTCTGTGCACATTAAGACTACCAATTTACAACAGTGTCTTCATTTTGATAGCTGCCATCCCTTGCATATCAAAAGGTCTATTACTATTTCAATCCGTGGTCATCGTCTTTGTAACAACTTTTCATCTCTTGACAAGTATATTAAGACCTAGCTCAAAAGTTCCAAGACCAAAATTATCCTTCCTCTCTTTTAAAATCCCGTGTAATCCCAGCGCACAATACTTTCCAATGCAAACCTAAAACTTCTAATAAGAACTTCATTAACCTTGTTACTACTTTCGTGCCTGGAATTGAAAACATTAGAACTATTTTGAAAGAATGTCACGATACTTTGTTAATGCACCCATCTTTAAATGATTTTTCTAAATTTGTACCCCTTACTTTTAGAACATCGCGTAACCTTAAAAGAATATTTCGCCGAAACCTATCTGCTCCGAATTTACCTCGTTCCGTTGCTGGCTCATATCCTTGCCAACGCTCTAAATGTAAAACCTGTGTGCTAATTATGCCGTGTCATTCATTCCACAGCCCTAATTTATCCAGAGAATTTAACATTTATTCTTTTGCTACTTGTTCTTCCAAGAACGTCGTATATATGTTATCTTATAAACTTTGCAAAGCATTTTATATTGGTTTAACCTCTATTGTTGTTTCGCTACGTATGAACAATCATAGACGTTCTGTTAAAACCAAGTCTCCCTTGCCGGTTGCCCAACATGCCTTACCTCACTGTAAGGATTTTGATGATGCTTTTAACCTAACACTTATTGATGCGTTACCTACACAATGCTCTGAAATTTTACTCAGAGATAGAGAAATGGCAGCTACATTTTTACATAAAGCACTGGTTTAAATCTTATGTATTACTTCCCCCACACACTCTCATTTCTAGTTTCATCTGTTTCCAAGCATAACGTTACCTTCGATACTCAGTATTTACTGTTATTACCGTCACTTGTCTTCTTGCCATAGAAGGACTCAACGAGTTCGAAATATAGCGATCTCAAGTGTGTCTTTATCTTAGTGTTTTATCCTTTTCTACTTTTATAATTACTGTTAATTTGTTACATTATTTATAGTGTTACTTTGTTTTTATTTTTCTTATATATATATATATATATATATATATATATATATATTTATTTATTATAAAAGAAAAATAATACAATGTACAGGTAAGCTAATCTTATAGTTAAGATCACTGTATGATTGAGTCTTACTGCTTCACTTGTTTATAATATGTAGAACTAGTTTTACCAACCCTTTGTTTGCATCCCCAGCTAGCCATCGACTGCTGGATAATTCGTTATGCTGTGGAAAAGTGTACTCTGGGCTCTGGTGGACAGGTGATGGACTTAAAGTATATGTTTTCATTCAAAGAAGTGTTGAAGTTCATTAAATTGTCTCTGTATTTGTAAATGTAGATTTTATCCCATACTTCTAATTCAGAGGTCCTTGCACTGCTAGCCAGCACATGAAAATAACATTTACCATTGGGATCTCAAGCTTAAGAAAATTAGCAGGCTGTTATATGCAAAACTTTCTGGCAGGCCATCAGTTAGTGACAAAAGAGCTACTTAAGCAATGCTAAGAAATCGGTGCATACCTATGCCCAAAGTCTAGGCCTTAAGACCTCAGTTCACAAAGTTTAAAAGAAAAATTTCCATTCCACAGTTTATGAACTGCAGTTGTTACAGACAACCTTCCAAACTGAAAGCCCAATAGATTTGATTTTGCAATACAAATGTTTGATAATGGACAATTTTCACAGAAGATTGTGTTCAGTGATGACTACATTCCATGAGTCTGGTTTATTAATGTAACACTGGGATCTGGTATAACGAATAACCACATGAATGCACTGAGTAAGAGTATGAAAGTTCAAAAGTGCATATGAACAGGATAGGGTGACTGGTCCATTCCCACATGTTGGAAATGTTTGAAGAGTCACAAACCAGAGATGGTGTCCACTTTTCAACAAGATGGTGTGCCTCCACACTGTTGATACATTGTTCCTGAATTTATGGATATAACATTTTCAGCATTTGACGGAAGGCATGACCACCACCAGACCTTTGGACCTTGATCTTTGGGGCTACATCAAGCAAAATATGTGAAATGTTTGTGTTAATGATATTGTGTATTTGAAGAAGACAATCTGAGAAACTGTAAATCCATCACACCTGAATGTGCTTTCATGTATGATGAGCACTGGAGATTCATTAGGCGTTTAGCAGAAACCACATGAAACTGCACTAAATATGGAAAGAAAGAAAACTTTGTATTTTCTTATTTAGCACACATTCAAAATGTTTAATATTTATGGTTATCAACAAATATATATGTATATTATGAATTTATAGACACACTATATTTTTCCAATTACCAGTTGCAGCCTGTTTCATTCCTTAAAATGAAGAGTTTTTTTTTTTTTTTATATATGTATTCCAGTGTTTCAGTAACTGAGAGCAGAAAAAATAGTGTAGGCTGGAATAACAAATTTGAATCAAAACTGTTCCATTTTAAATTACAATGTACTATTCTCAAAGAACAAGTTAACAATTTATTGTTATTGAAGTTGATGTCAGTAAAGTTGCAATAATAAATCAAAATTGTGGGCTGGGGTTTTAATACTAAAATAATCTTGTTAGTAAACAGGACATGTAATCATCAAATAGAGGTTGACTGGCAATGGTTGTAGGTGAACTGATGCTATATGAATTTACTCAGATTGTCCAATGGTAAATTTCAAAGCTCCACTGTTGGACAATCTGAGTATTTTTTATTTATTTGATTTATTTAAGAACACTCTTAAACATCTCTGGTCATTGCATTTCATTTTATTCAGGGCATTAAACAGCTAATTAGTTTTTATCAGAGGCTTCGTCCTTATGGCTGGAAGTTCTCTAAACTCAAGATTTTTATGCCCGAAAAATTCATCCTGACCAGTTTTGAACCTTGGGTATATATGAGCAATTATGGTAACTTGAGTAAATTCATCTTGCAACCAATGAATTAGTTGGCTTCCAGCTGATAATGGGAACAATGATTTATAAAATATGTCCTGTTTTAAACAGGATTAGAGAAGTGGTATTAACAACCACCAGCCCGCAATATTGCTTTACAAGTTAAAAATATTATCCGAAAATTAAAATATAAAACAAAATTAAGCTTAGCATTTAAACGTATTTGTTAGATTATTGAAGCCATTTACAGTGAAGGTCTTGTATATTGATTGATAGCATTGATTGATTAGCATTTAAAATTACAAAATTTCAGATAATATGTATGAATGATTTGTACTGCATGGTAAGAAAAATTAATAAATAAATATAGTAACATTTGCATACTTTTGTGTTACACCATTAAGTTTTCAAAAAAAGCTTTGTTTCCTATACTGCCATTATACATTCTAGTAACTTCATGTGCAAATTATTAAGTCTTTTCTACTATCAGATTGGAGGCATTTAGATAGCTTATGATACCCACCCATTTTTTAACTTTCATTACAGAAATTCCTTGGTTTATCTCAAAATTCTTCTCCTAGTCATCTGAACAGAAATTGTTAATGTAAAATTGAAAGGGCATATGGCTGTATGGCATAACTTGTATATGACATAGCTTAGAGATAGCAATATCTGACCTCTTAATGCTGAATAGCACATCTTACTTAACTGACACACTGCAACTTAACACTCAAGGTTATGCATTTTGTACATTCTCCTACTAGTTCTTGAAAAATAAAATCCAAATGGCAAATATTAACTAGAGGGGGTAGGGGAAATAAATAATAAGAAAGGTAAATGGCAAATGGTATCTCTTTTATTTTTATGTATTTTCACTTTGCGTTTCTATTTTTAAGTTATGCATTTCTATTTAACTTTCTTTTAGGGCCTGTACTTCCAACACTTTCCATGTTTCTTGCTTTATTTATTTTTATATCTGAACAAACAGCATGTATGATATAACTATAAAAGACACCCTATATTCTTTGCATTATCCTCAGATAAACTGCTTATATAAACTGGCTTTAGAAACTATTTATATTAACTATAATTTTTCTTTTGGTATTAATGAAAATGATAGAGATTTATTAATATAAGGGAAAGCACCAGGGAATTGATAGAACACCTAAAAACAAGCCAAAATATTCAAATAAGCATATGAACATTTTTGTTTAGTATTAGTTACATTTTTTAAACTTATCTGCAGTTCTACATAAAGTGTTCAAAAGTCAATGTGAGCTATATCTTATTCTTATATTTTTTAATAGTGTTTAATGCCTGTTTTAAGTGGTAAGCCATCACAGGCAGTGGACACAGTGATAGATGAGCTGAAATTGTAATTTAGTACAGGAATTTTTAGGAAAGAAATGTTCCAAGCCTAAGTTTAGGATACCTCCCCAGAGCAATTGTCCTGGGAAAACCTGGAAAAAACCCAAGTCAGAGATTAAGGTCTTGGCAGGAATCGAACCCCAATCCTCCCACTCATTTGCCATGCTTCAACAACCTTGGCCATCTGAGTCAGCCACACTCCCATATTCCAACTATTTGTTGTATATCACATTGACATTTCAGTTCATTATGCTGATGAAGAATTTCCAAGTTGTCAATATGTCTGGAATACACAATTGCCTTTAAATGACTATATATGTAGAAATTTAATGAATGAAAATGATAAAAATTTGGAGGATGTTGGTCTGCCACAACCTATATATTTGTTTGAGAATCACTGATAGTATTACTCTAGCAGCAACAAGAAAAATGAGACATTACCCCATTAACCAAGAATAACATAAGGCATATTCAGCTTAATGAAACTTCTAACTTCTTTTAATGATATGTTAAAAAGTCACATTGTGATGCTCCTGTCAATCTGCCAGGGAAAATAAAAGAAATGTTAATGTTGTCAATTATTCAAGCCCATACATGAATATTGTCAAAGTTGACACTCAATAACAACGTGGTAAGTTTCACATGGATTTGACTACAAACCACATTTCATCTATCTGAAGAGAAAAAAAGAAAAGAAAAAAAGTGGAAAGGCTGTCATTAAAAAGTTTTAGTAAGTAAAATGAACATATGTTGATATGAAATATTTGCTTGTTTTCTGGTTCTCTATCACTTCTCCACAGTTTTTCCACATGCTAAGTAACACCCTGTATATTTACTTGAAATTAAACCATAACATTAAGGCTAATTTCTGAGGGTAAAATGCAACAGTGCACAGAGATTTGTCTCTTCCAAACTGAGGTTAAGTAATCCTGAAGAGTACCTAATATATGTTAAGAGAAGGGATGCAAATGAAGTTAATCAAGCAGAACAAAGTGGACTTGTATTATACATTAAATCTGCAAATATGCATTCAATCTTATGGGTTTTATAAAGGAGGCCTATCACGAGTATGAATCACTTTATGTCTTTTCAGGTCACTTGTTGTATTGAAGCATTTCCCACATATACCACAACCATATGGTTTTATACCAGCATGGAACTTTTTGTGTGTCTTGAGGCTACTTAATTGTGTAAAACACTTTCCACATGTATCACAAACATGGGGCTTCTCTCCAGCGTGAACTAGAAGATGTGATTTTAGACTATGGGCATGAGTGAATCTCTTACCACATAAGTCACACACATGAGGCTTCTCACCTGTGTGAGTCAATTTGTGAGTCTTCAGGTGACTGGAGCATGTAAAGCCTTTCCCACAAGTGTCACAAACATATGGTTTTTCCCCAGTATGTACAAGTCTATGAGATTTGAGGTTATGTACATGTGTGAAGCCCTTTCCACAAGTGTCACAGGCATGTTCCCTCAAACCAGAGTGTGAAAGAGTATGCCTTTTCAGCTTACTAAGGTGCATAAAGATCTTTCCACATGTATCACATATGTGATCAACTTTTGGCTTGTTTCTTCTGCGTCTTCTCACAGATTTTGAAGAAATGCTCCCAGAAGATTTATGACCAAAAGATACACCTGGTGGGAATATTATCGGGATACCCATACTGCCACCACTGCAGTTTCTGCGAGATGAACTTCTTTTCCTGTAAGAACATATTATTTGGTTTTCAAAGGATAAATACCAAAAAAGTAAATATTTTAAAATCACAATAGACATTTATCATTCCGCAGCTATTCTATATACCATGTATAAAACAATGTTTTGATTATAGCTTAGAATGGATATATATATATATATATATATATATATATATATATACATACATATACACATTTTTTTTATATTTAGGACTTTGTGACCTTAAGATCTGTTGTACCAGATCATCAATAACAATTTTGTTAAATAAGTTTTGTAGTCTTAAGTTTTTCAGCAAGCTATCTTTGTCTTTACATGTCTTCCTGCAATAAAATCCATGTACTTGGTTTTCACAGAATTTTAAGATTATAATTTCCTTTTCCACATACTTGTGAGTACTGGAGTTTGCATGCACTAATTGCAAAATATAACTATGCAACAAAGAACATGAATAAGGGTTCCAGCATATGAAGTTATTTATAATGAGTATGGCTAATAGAATGTGCTTGTCAGATGTTTCAGTTTCTCACATTGGATAGGAATGAAAATTTATGTAGATGCTTCTCAGACTCTTCTGGATCAATATCAACATGAAGGAAAAACATTTTTTTAATTACATAATTATTAATGAGTGCACCATTTTGCACCAGTGAATATGGACCTTCATGAAATGAAATCATATAGGTTGCCCAAAGGCAAAGAAAGCTCATTTGAAGTCAACCTAAGAATGGGTGGTGCTCCATCTTTTGGGACAAGAAGGGGTAATTTGTTGAAAGTGAAACTGTTAACAGCAAATGCTATTCATACCTACTGCAAGTAATGAAGTCTCCTGCCCAAAGATGTTTCCAGCAATACAATGCTTGGCCTCAAACAGCAAAATATCATTTGGAGATATGAGGTTTGGGTCATATCATACCTTTCTTATTCTCCAGATTTGGAACCTTTTAATTTCATCTTTTAGAGTCAATGAAAAGAGTGTTTCCTTCTGGTATTCAATGGTTGGTTTCCCACTAAAAGATATGCCCAGGGATTGCGTTGAATTAGATGTATGTATCTTTTTAATTTGTTCTATAGATCATAATGTTATGTCACACTTATGGTTATTTTCTTGACTTTTACACATAAAATATGTTTAGATAATTATTTGCTCAACTTTCTTTACCACTGCTGCAGAAAAACTGAGCTTTTTATACAATATTTTGGGGGAAAGCTCCAACCATGTTTCTTCTCTTGGACCCTTCAATGAAGACATTGCTCTCAAATATTTTAGCATACAAGAAACAACTTATAACAGCAAAGTATGATAGACATTTATGCCAAAACAACAGGGCTGAAAGTAAATGTAGAGTTTGTAAGTATGGTGACTGACCTGGATGTTGCTGAAGAGCTGTCCTTCTGCATCTGCACATCACTTTTATCACCATCACTGCTGCTATCACTTTCAGTAGAGTCATCATCGTCATCATCATCCCAGTGTTTACTACTTTCATTTTTACTCTGCTGGAGGATAAAGGTAAAATAATTAAGTGCATTAGACCGTGAAATACTTGCAAGAAAATAACTGATTTGTGAGCATGTAATGTGAAACTTGTTTTCACAAATGGAAAAAAATGAAGTTACTGTGTTAACTTACTTTCATCTTCTGCCATGGTAGCTCTAAAATCATAGGCTCAGAACAACTGTTCCAGAGAACAGAACAAGACTCTTTAAGTCAGGTTGAATATCACTAACAAAGATCCCTTGTTTTGCTTGTTATAATGCAAAGAAGAGGGTGAGGTGAATGAAGGGAGAGAAAAAGGGAGTTCATTCCTTTGGTTTTCCTTTTCCTTGAAAGCAGTGAAAGAATATAGCATTGTCTGCTAGAGCAAAGTACTCATTTATATAGCATTTAAGTGTGTTTACCACTTTTGTCATTAGTGTAGTACAGTCACCTTAAACAATGTGACAGGTAATAAGCGTGAAATTCTGGGTAGATTTCATTTTGTGAATCACAAAATGTACCTAAAAGAGAAGAGAGTGATGTTTTTGAACAAATACAGAAAGAGACTTTTGGAAGAAAAGGTTATAATAAAAATATTGGAACATTTGTAATTGATGAGACTTTAGATGGCAAAAGTGGTAGAGACTGGGATAAAGCAGTCACCAGTGAATGATACCCAGGAATGCAGCTGTTCATCTTCTTACCAGCCATCACCTTCAAAAAAATCTAAAACAAAATTTCCAGAATAACTGCTAATGCATACAAGATATGCACAAAGCAACAAAGAGAAAAAGATGGATCATTATGATATTTAACAAAACTATCTTAAATAGTTTTGTTCCATTCTTTGGAACAAATCTTTCTTTTCTGTTTTAATACTGTTGGACTGAGATACCACAGGCAGTAGACAATGATGATAATTGAGATGAAATGATAAATTCTGAAAGGAATTTTTTTTGGGGGGGGGAAGAAGCATTCCACGTCTGGGTTCAGGATATGCCATTGATGAGGACTCGGGAAAATATGAAATAAAGCCTCAGACAGGGAGGATGGGTCTGGAGTGAATAGGATGCCAGATCTCCAAATAAAGTCCATTTCTAAGTGACTTTAGCCACCCATTTTACATGTATATATAAGGGAGAAGAATTTCATTTTAAAAGCATTAAACACTAATGTGATATTCACATAAGTGTTCCAGAATTCAACCACACAAATTGCAAGGATTATGGAGGGGTTCTAGATAAACACTTTGAAATGGGGAACTTTTGATCCCTTTTGCAAACTTTCAAAGTTATGATGCTTTTTTCAAAATCAGATCTGATATGTCAATATAGAGTGAGTGTATGAATTAGATTTTCATTCAGAATGCTTGAGTCTTGCCTAAGTAGCCAGAAAAAGATAGTGTTAATACACAGTACATGAAGTTGAAAATTATACGCTTTGCTACTTTGGTAAGTGCTCATTCTGTGAGAGTATGCACACCATAGATAACAGTTCAATAGTGCTATGAAGCTATGCATGAAGTACCTAGTACCTAGCATATTGCTGCCGAGACTTGATGTTACAAACCAACTCTGCCCTGCGGCAAAGCCCCAAACAGTAGCAAGAAAGCTCAAATAGCCCAAATGGCAGAAGTTACAAAGTTACTGTTATTGTTTTTTTGTTAAACCTAAACTAACCTAACCTGACACTTATAAAAAAGTAAAATTAATTCTATTAAAAAGATTACAAGTGATAAAAAAAAGTTTACACATGAGGGGAACGAACTCATGACTTTCGCATTCGCATAACTATTCGCTTTCGCACTCCCATGATGCTCTAACCAACTTAGCTAACAGGTCTACATGCTCATCAAGGAAATTATCTGCCTAAGGTAATTACTGAAATTGTAATCAGTCAGCTTTCTTCACTACTGTTCTGGACTGTGACCTCATAAAGTCGTACGAGTGGTTATTGGGCCATTTTCTGTTTTTTGTATCAAATGTAACAGATTGTTTATGTTACTCCAAAACATGACTAACAAATTTTCATTTGCCAAGTTTGCTGATATACACTTGATTTATGGGGAAGCAAGAGGACATGCATCTGTAGCTATACAAGGATAGATTTCTAGACAGACATCATCCTTACCGCTGGACCTTCCAAAATGTCCAACATTTGTGGGAAACTAGAACTTTAATGGTGCACAGACCTATGCTGGTGCAAATCAAAAGCATCTTACTCCAGCATTTGAAGAAAAAATGTTAACCAGGGTTTAGGCTGAACATTTCACCAGCATCTGAGCAATTGCCAGGGTCATAAATACGAACAAGCCCAGCATGCATTGGGTCCTGCTAGAAGAACCACTCTTTGTCCATCATCTGCTTAAGGTACAGGATTGGGGCCAGTGGACTTCAGTCCCAGACTAGAGTTCTGCAGGTGGGCCTTGGAGCAGCAGAATAAACAGCTGACTTCCTCTCCTCGGTTCTCTTCACCAAGGAGGCAATGTTAACAGAAGGTGGGCTAATTCTGAACCATAGGAACAGTCATGTATGGGAGTATGAGCAGTCACATGCTGTGGTGGAGGCTGGTTTTCAGTATAGATTCAGCATCAATGTGTGGGTGGGCATCTTGTCCAATCAAATAATTGAACTGTATTTACTTCCTACACAGTTAAACAGGCAAGTGTATCTTCAGTTCTTCACCTATGTTTTTGGCAGACATCCCTCTG
Source organism: Metallyticus violacea (assembly GCA_030762175.1). NCBI lineage: Eukaryota > Metazoa > Arthropoda > Insecta > Mantodea > Metallyticidae > Metallyticus > Metallyticus violacea. The sequence continues at coordinate 107,725,198 of CM060843.1, read as the reverse complement.
AACATCTGATGCCACATGTGGTTGCAGCACAATCGAGCTCCTCCTCATTTCAGCATGAAAGTAAGAGATTATCTCAATGGTGTATTTCCTGGGCAATGGATTGGAAGAGGTGGTCCTGTAAATTGGCCACTGCATTCTCCAGACCTCAACCCCCTAGATATTGATGAGTAGTTACTAGTATAGGTCTTGGCTGCCTGTGATGAGGTTCATAACACAACAGATCTTTTTGAGAGGGTGCAAGGATCATTTCTTCCTGGGTGCACTCTTGTAGGATGTTGTAGGTCGTCATATTGAACAATCTCTCATGATCTGTTTTATTTTTCACGCTTGAAATACCTTTTTTTTCTTAATCCTCCAATTTTCTTTGATTTGGTTTTCACACAATGGTGAAAAGTTAGAATGAATGAAGTTTAGTTCATTTTTCTTTTTAAATACTTACTATGTTTAGTATCATTGGCTAGAGTGTAGGAAACATCTTCTAAATTTTGAAATGTACCTACATGTACAATAGTGCTACATGTACATCACAGATCAAGATGATTAATGCTTGGTTAATGGCTTTACCTTTGCAAGTTGTAGAACCAGTTTCTTGAACTCTTTGTCCACGTCATCAGATAACCATTGACAATCAGGACTTACTTGCAGGCAGCTTATCTTCATTTCTAGCTAACCTCTTCATGAGCAGATTTGAAACACACATCAACTCAGCATTCCCATACATATTTATAATATGGTACATATATGTAGATATTATATTTGTAATAGTTAATGAAAAACTCATTGATGATGATATAAAACTTCTTAATATTCAAGATAAAAGAATATTGTTCACATACGAAACAGAAACAGATAACATAATACCATTCATGGACATTAAAATTATATAAGTGTCAAGAAAACCAGGAATTTGGAATATACAGAAATAATACACACACAGCTAATCACATCAAAGTTGACAGTTTTAACCGCACAACACACAAATATGCAGTTATCAACAGCTTAACATATCGACTAGTTAACCTACAAATTAGCAAAGAAGAATACAAACAAATAGAACAGTGGTAAAAATGCTTTAAAAAAAAAAAAAAAACTAGTACACAAAAAAATGCAGAAATTCAAAAGGCAAAAATTTATTAAAGAAAGAAAACTCAGCATTTCAGCAGGAAAATATAAATGATTTCTAAAAAAGTCACATATCATCCATGGGCTATGAAAAAAATTCAAAATATTCTTAAAGATATTAATATTATGTTAGGACCTGTAAACAGATTTAATGTTAAAAATCTCATGCTATACAATGTTAATGACAGTATTCCACAGGAGAAAAAAAAACAGGTATTTACAAAATAAGTTGTGCAGAATGTGAAAAAAATCTACATTGCAAAATAAAAAGAAACATAGATTCATGGTTAAAAGAACATTTCAGGAACATAAAATACAAGCAAATGGAGAAATCAGCAGTAGCATCTCATTTCTGGATAAAAAAACCACAACATACTGAATAAAGCAAAATTATTAAAAACAGAATTACAGAATTAGCAACATGGGAGAAACTCTGCATTTAAAAATACAAAAATAGTTTAATGAACTTTGATGTTTCTGGGGATGAAAATGTAAACATGAAGTTCATCACACCTCCTCCAGAGCAGAATACACTTCCTAACCTCAAAAATTGGCTTGAGGGGAAGAATTTTTCATCGAATGAAGAGGTATTATACGTTTTTTTTTTTTTTTTTTTTTTGAAAAGTGTTTAATGCCAGTTTTTACTGCTAAGGCACCACAGGAGATGGGCATTAGTGACACATGAGATGAAATTATAAATTGGGAAAGTATTTTTTTAAAAGGAAAGAAGCGTTTCAGGCCTTTAATTAGGGTCCCTCGATACTTGCCATTTATGACTGAGGAAATTGTGGAAAAAACCTCTGTCAGGGAGAACGGTCCTGGTGGGAATCGAATCCCAGACTTCCCATTCACATGTCCACACTTAATGACCTCTGCCAGCCGTGGCATCATCTATGCTATAAATGAGTATTATACATGAAAGAAATGTTTTTCCCAAGTAAAAAAATTTGAATTTTGCTGACCCAAATATGCTCAACTCAAAGGAAATTAAGTTCAGAAATAAATGCTTGTTTTTGCAAAAAAGTGTTATTTACCATATTATGTACCAGAATTATCATTTCACCTTCATAGAAAAATGACAAAATATATGCAGGATCTATAGGTCTTAGGTCTAAAAAATTATTGGATATCTTATAGGAAACAAGACTATTAAACCAGATCCAAAACGCTTTAAACCACTGTATGCTCTCCCATTTTTTAAAAATATTATTCCAAGACTTTCACAAAAAATAAAACTTCTTACTCAGAGCAAATTTCCCTTGGATAACAAAGGAATAGAAACATTTGAAAAGCTGAAGTCAGATGTGAAAGACACTCTTATAATAATTGTAGATGATGAAGCTATCTTTATAGAGGAAACTATGCTTTTGGACAGGCTTTTAGTGCCAGTTTGTCTGAACAGGGATGGCCCGTACCATTCTTCTCCCAAACACTGAACAAAAGAAAAAGAAGCTTATGCTATAATTGAAAGAGTATCTTTATTTGATGGGGAGACATTTCCATTTCATTACATACCAGAAGTCAATATCTTTCATGTTTTCGCTGTGGTGCCTCTGTAGCAAAAACAGATGTTAAACACCATTCATTCATTATATTCCTTCATGTTTGACCATAAACTGTTAGCAAAACTCAAGAATGTAAAAATAATGTTATGGAGACCTGAATTGTGTATCCATACTTATTTTGGAAGAGAGATAGAGCTGTTTGCCTAGTGTCATAGATTTATGACATATACAAGAGTCCAAGCCTGAAAGAAGAGGCTTATGAGCAAAATTTATTGGCCATTTCATATTTGAATTGATTGGGATGCTAATGACCTAAGATGTTAAAAGAGCAACCTTAAATATACCATATAAACTAAAGACTTAAATTACCTTGTAATGACTATGAGATTAGATATCATTCTGCTGAAGAAAATAAAGCTGGGTGTACCTTTTTTTAAACTTGTTCAGTAATAAATCACCCAGAAGTTAAATTGAAAGAACTTCATGATTCCCTGCCATTTGGGAGTATCAGATATATCAAGTGAGTAAAGACAAACAATTTGTCTCATTCAATAGATGTAAAGGATATAACAACCTATAATATATGTGCTGAGCTCAAGCCCAAATTCATAAAAACTAAGGAAATCTTATTCAAGTATCCCATCTGTTCAAAAAACTAAATGTGAAATTTTAAGGGTCCATTGCCTTCAACATTGAGAAATTGTTACCTACTCATAATTATGGTTCAATACTCTTGATTCCTATTTGCATTTCCATGATCAGGCATCACATCTGGAATAGTCATTATGTTCACAAGTTTTCTTTTTTAATCTACTTCAATTTATTCATAATGATTGTAGATCCTCATTTATGTCCCGGGAACTGAAAAAAATCTTCCACTCATGGGATAGCAACAAGCATAACACCACCTCCAGGGATTGGCCAGGATGAAAAGTATGTTGGAATTGTCTGCAATATAACAGATCTAGCATTGAAAACAAAAAATATTCAATTCAACAGTGGGAAGACGTGAAACTTTACATTCAATCCACAGTTTTATATAATTCAACAAATGAAACACCACATGAATGCATGCCCAGGTATCCAAGCAAATAAGAGTCATAGTACATTCGCTCAAACTTGAATGAACTTGCCAGAACCAGCATTATTGAAGAGATTTGTAAGGCAATCAAAATATGAGCGACATATTGACAAGGTTACTTTATTGGAGTCAAACACCAAATAAACTCACATTAGATTTCTGGTTGTCTGGGAGACTACTGTTTTGGCAAAATATCTTGCAACAAATAAAGATTCCCTCTATTACAATTACTTGAACAAAACATCTCAGATTGGAGGGGAGCCTTGGTTGATTTCTTCCACTTCTACTCTCCGGTCTGATTCCCAAATATTAGAATTTAGAAATCTTCCTTGACTGCACTATGTCTCTAATTGACAGCCATCCAATCTTGGGTGAAGTATTCAGAGAATGGCATGGATCTAGTGGTCTCCTAGAAGGGGGTGGATGATATAATTATTACCTCTGCAGTTTTGTTATTTTAAGTATTCAGTTCTTTATTACAAACAAATCTTGTTTATGAATAAAAAAATCATTCATAAGCTCTTTTCAGCTGATTAGAATCTATAATAAATGTATCTTGTTTCACACAGCGCACATATGAATGAAAGGCTGGAATGACTACAAAAACAAATTAACCAAAAATGGGCGCCGGATTATTATTTTCATTTAAATAATCTCAACTACATTGGTGCCAGTGTTAAAATTATACAGGCTGCATTGCTATCTAAACCAATTTCATTGAAATAGAATTGGAGTCACAAAACTACAAATACAAGTGCTTTCATTATGCTGATCTAACTTTTACAACAAATCAATACATACCTTAACCTCACCTTTACCGGATCCAAAATCCAGTGTGTCATTTGTTCCAGCTTCCTTTATATCCACTATTGGCTCCAGTATTAGCTCTGTTTCGTATTCTGGTGGTTCTTTTTTAATTGACGTTTCTTCCATATTCCTAAGAATATGGGGGAATATTTGTGCTTATTTTACCTAAAGCTGCACTCTGGTAATTTTTTGGCAGTTCAAGCTTTCTCAATGCCTCCATTTTACGTTTCGCTACTGGTAAACCTATATATACTAAAAACTTCGAGATTACGATACAGAATATCAGTTTATTGTTTCATTCCTTCAATCACTTCACATATCGACGCAGTTGTTTGCTTCTTATATTCCACATATTCGTACGTCCCAATAGTTCAACAAATGCTATAACCTAAACTGTTTAATTCTCAACCTGTGTCACAGCTTCTACGATCCTTACTGATGTCCGGCCATGCCACTGATAACTAGTGAGCATCTGAAACACAGTAAATTGTCGACATCATTTGCACATAGGCATATGATCAACTTTAATCTCTCGCATTGGGGTTACCACATTCGTTTGGATGGAAATGTGTTCCTTTTTATTTTCCACAATGCCCGGCGGGCATTAAAATTATTTTTCAATTGTCCCTCATATACTTATATTCATGCTCATTTTGAACTTTGTCGAGACCACAAGAAAAGGTGCAAATTATAAACAGAATAGATTAGATAGTATGATATGAATAACCAGTAACTGATTTGTACCAGGGGTTTCTAGGAGTTTGCTATGGCAATTTTCGAATTCTTGTAGAATACCGTAATTAACACAATAATGATCTATTTGTTATTGTTACAGCTACGACTTTTGCTACGATTTATGCCACATATAGTCGTATATTATTTTTATGTAGCTGCTTCCTGAAATCTGCCTTCCCCCCCATATTCAAACCCCCCCAGCCGCAAAATTCCTTTAAATATTTATTGATTTTGGCAGTTCTTTTCATTATTTATTGTTCAGTTTTCTCTGACTGGAACTGTCCTGTGAGTCTTATCACCGTTGAGGGGTGATATAATTCAAGTGAGTTGTGAGTGTGAGAGCTGCTATATTACAATAGGACAATATGATTATTTATAAAACTAAAAGTGGTGAAAATGAAACTCCGAAGAGAAAGTGAAACTTTCTACCAAACTATAAGAACTATGTTTTAGTGTTGGTCGTTATGAAAGTGAGGTAAATGCGAGATTTGTGATTTTGTGATAGTTGTATGCAAAAGTGCCGGCGATCTTGAAAGACACCAACAACGAAAAACATAATCGGTCAATTAGATCCAGAGCTATATCACGCAACATTGATTCATTCATTTTTATTACTAAGTATTTTTCTATAGACATAAAAGTTCAGGCTACAGAGATGATATTAGCATCTCATACAGTATAACATCAGTCTTACAGTTTTAGGGACTGCACAACTAAGTTAAATAAAGTAATTTTTTTCTGATTACGAAATATAAAATAAATTAGCTTGTAGCAGGACAAAACCAGAAGCTATTTTTAATAATGTACTTGCCCCTCCCATTGATCTTCTCACTAAAACTTTAAAAGACAATGCCTCTCATGGATTAGGAACTGATGCAAGAAATCGTGACTTGAAACGTTTCCCAATAATAGTGCAATTTTTTGATTACAAGTAAAATGGCATTGAAAAAAGTGTTAGACTTAAATGCATGCTCTAACGAAACTGCAGAGACCATTTCCACTTACATTTATAGACTATAGAGACATCTCTTCTAAGTGCCTTGCTTTCAATGGAGACAATGCAAACGTTAATTTCGGAGGTCGTGCTCGAAAAACCGGAAAGAACGTATTTTATTTACTTAGAAATAATTTAAATGAACATATAAGTGTTGGATGTCCAGCTCATATTATGCCAGACTGCTTGCAGCACGGTTCTGATACACTCTTAGTTGACATAGAATAGGTTCCTAAATTTTTCAATGTATTTCCACATCTACACAATTTGCGTAAGAATCCAAAGATTTCTATTTGTTTGCTGAAATCAATTATCAACAGCAATTATCATAGGAAGACTTAAGTGGCTGAGTTTATTTCCAGCAGCAGAAATATTCATTAAACAATTCTAGGAATGAACGCTTATTTTCTTTTTCATCCAACAAAGTCTATTCCTGCTATATATATTTTTTTTTCTACGAAAGAATTCTCATAATTTTTTCTTCATTCTAATAGGCATGTTTTTTGTAACAAAATTTCAGCAAATGAAAAAGAGAAAAAATCTATCATAGAAGCCAACTATCTGTTAGATTCAGCACTTAATTCTCTGAAAGATAGGTTGCAGAATAAATTTATGCCCCTAAATTAAAACAATTTTTGAAAACCCTTTCAGAAAATAGGTTGGAAATGGAATGCAACGTCTTCTCAGAAAAATAGTATATTTTTATGTGGTGTGCATTGATTATCTACAAAAATTGAGTGCTTCCAATTGATTAAACTTCAAGATATTAAAGGCATTATGTTTGAAGAAATTCTCCCTTAGAGTATCTTTAAAGCAAAGATGTAACCATAGTAGACCCTAAACCTTTTGATCAGTTTTGCAATATTCAAAAGTATGTTAGAATTTCTGGTGTAAATGAAAAGGTAACTCTTGACAAACAATGGTGCAAAATTTCCAGAAGTAACAGTAACATTGAAACATTCAGTGAATTTCTAATGTGTCATGTGTGCTACAGTTATGCGATGTGCAAATGTAAGTCTTAAATGCAATATCATATGTAATTAATCTGTGTGTTATACTAATGTGAATTAAAATCCAGTTTTCTATACAATAGTGTTTGTAAGGTTTTACAGCATTATGTCCAAGATATGGATGCAAGTTTGTCAGGAAAATACAACTAGTATAGGAAGACAATATACATTTGAAGATTTTGAAAATGAAAACAGTTTTTAAGCTACATAAAATAGGAGCTAAAGTTCAAAATGCATGCATTGGCATAAGAGAATATAATGCAATAACTGCTAAAGCTATGTAAGAGTATGGAAGCTTATGAAGGAATCTGGTGGAGGAGGAGGAGAAGGTGCATGAGGAGCAGCATGAGGAGGAAGGAGGATTAAAGGGTTTTTCAGGTAAATATTAAGATGTGAGAGAGTAAAACAGTTAATATTTGTTTGACTAACCACAGAATAATATGAACTTATACTATTGAAGCTATTAACAGTCAAGTTGTAAAATAATGTGATATAGTTGTTTTGGTGATACTTATACTTCACTTACTTGGTTTTTTGATTGGACATGTTTCAGAAAAATTCACTCCCATCATTAGTAGAAGACCAACTGATGGAACCATACTTCATAGGCAGTCAGAGAATATTATTGAATATATACAAGGATGGTATCTCAAAGTACATTATGCTTTAACTTTTTTCCCATGCCGTTATTACAAAGATTTACAAGTGCATTTCAAAAATAAATTGTTTATAAATTCCACAATTTTCTTAACAAAAGGAGCTACTATTTCAACTCTATCTGTTTGTAACAAATGTTTCTGAAATGTTCTTGGATATAGGTTTTAAATTTTTTTTAAATATATGGTCACAATCTTTGCAATTGATTTGATAGATACCTGACTTCAGAAGGTATGGGATCTTTATAGGAAATTGCAACACATTTTCAATACTGTGGACATTTTGAGAAGCTAAAATTATTTTGTGTTTTTGAATTTTGTTTAAATTTATTGAACATTTTAGGATGATATATGATTTTTTTTAATTGCATAATTTTTTTTTCCTTGTAATAATAAATTTGTGTCTGACACCTTTGTTTCATTTAAACTTTAAATAATTTTATCTACCATTTTTTTTTTTTATGGAAAACATTATGTAGTGCTGTGTGGATGATGTATTGTTCTCTTGTAATTTACGATTAAGTTGTCTGTCGATTTATGCATGGTGGTGTAGTCGTGAACGCTTCTGCCAGTTGGTTGAGATGTAGAGGCCACTTAGAATTGGCAGATCAGATGGTTGATGACTTTGGCAGAAGTCTCCTGAGTTTTTGGCTGGTCTCTGCATGCTGGCGGACGATGGTCATGGCGAGTTCCTGGACCTTGGCGGCGAGGTCGGAGTCCACAAAATGTAACTGGGCTGTACTGGCGGAGATCGACGATGGCAGTTTTGGGCTATTATTAGCAAGTGGGTGGTCGCTGCTTTTATGTTGGTTGATGACGATGTCAGGAGCTGGCGGTTGTTGTTGCAATCTTCCGGATGAAAATGGACATGAGACTTGTTCGGTAAAAGTATCTCCGCCTCCGCACATCGCTCAAAATACGTAACGGCTACTGAGGTCAAGTGCGGTGCAGCGTTTTGAGGGCAATAACCCCCCCCCCCCCCGTAATAGCAGCGGGGACTGCTAGTGCACTCCTCAGCTGGGTACCCATAATGATAGGAACGGCGACACGTATTATTTATTTGTTAAACGTAACGTAACCTATGCATTGTCTGTAACTTTCTGGCCCCAATATGTTGTTCCTTATTGCAAAAGTGCGCTTTTCACTTTATATCACGTGTTGTCTAAATAGAATTCGAAAGTAATATATATAAACCACCGAGTCCACGGTTTCTAGGATTTACCCGAGGTTAGCGTATATACATATATACACACACACACACACTATATGCTGTACGAGCTACGGCCTGACGGCGTACGCTCGTTTCCTGTTCGTAAATATAAATTGATATGGGATTGTGTGTTATTAAGTAGGGGGGTAAAGAATTGTGATGATGACAAACTCCTTTGATTCCAGCAGGAAAAAAAAATTGTAAATATGAATTTATAGCGGATTGTGTGCATGGTAATACATTAGCGAGTAAATCATTGTAAAGTTGCCAATTTACTTAAACTCCAGCATAAAAGAAATGAATAAAACAAGTAACTTCAGGATGTGAGGATTTGACACCGGTAACTTTTCAAATATAGCACGCACCAACCAACTGAGCAATTGTGCCATTACTAGTAATCTGTGGCCGTAACGTCTACGCTGCATTATCTACCTGTATGTTTTGAACTCCCTATCCTCGTCTTTTTCTGCTAGCGCTTGAGAGAGGCTCGGAACCGGAGCTGCAGATAAATCTGTGACAACGCCTTCTTGATACACAAGTGTCATTTTTGCTCGTTCTGCAGCACAGCTTCTTATGTTAGTTGTTTATTACTGCTGTTCAGTAATTTGCATTCATGTTGGAAACTGTTGGTTAAAATACGTTCTGTTTCCAGCCTTTAGTAATACAGAGCCTGAATGAATATCTCATGAGCTTCGTGGGATATTGGTGCACTCATATTTGATGATAGGTTATAAAGAGAAGCGTGTGACGTTTACTACCAGTGCGGCTTGTGACAGAGAATGTACAATGACACTTTCGAATTGGGGCAAACCAAATGAGCAGCGCGGCATCAGGCTGAAAAATACTTCGGCAGTGAAAAAAGATCTTGTTAGAAATGTTGAAGAGTGTGTTTCAACCCAGCATTTACGAATGGAACGGAGAGCAAGAGCAAAACCAAAATATTTGAGTGCAAAATGTAATGCAAATGTAGAGACACAAACCGCATATAAAAGCAAGTTTGAAGTTCCAGAATTATATTCCTCACTGTGTATAGCAAAAGCTATTCGTGTTACTACAAACAGAGAAGTCAAAACCTTCTTAGATTACGAGGATATCAATCCGGAGTCGAGGAGAGCAATTAAAGATAAGGTATATATAATCGTAATTTGCAGTAGGTAAAGGCTGTTTGCAATTAGGTTAACGAGTTGCTGAATCCATTGCTGCATAGTAGTATAACAGTTATTTATAAAAAGCTTAACGTACCTTTCTCATCGTAAACTGTGGCATGCAATTTATTTTCAGACGAAAAGCATTGATACAAATTCACCATTTTTATTTTTTTGGTGTTGGAGGGGGGTACAATAATGCTCATAATGCGGTACATGTATTGGCTGTGATGTGAGATGAGGGTCATTCTGGAGGTAAGTCTCCATCCCATGAAAAAGTTATGCAAATTTAACAAATGATGAGTATAAAAACTTGTCTTTATAATTATTTTACTGTGGTACGAAAAGAAGCACCAAGCATCATAGCTATAATAAAAAGACAATTTTAGTTCTAGATACTCATGCTAAGGGGATGAAATACCTGAGACAGAATGAGCTTGGGAAAGATTTTCACATAGAGTATTTGTAAGCCGAGTACTAATCTTGACAATGTAACTGCAGATCTTAAGAGAGTAAGGTTAGGTTTACAGAGAAAGACCATATTATTATCATTGGAGGTATACATACAGATCATAGTACTTCATTGCAAAGAATCTTGAGTTCTGTTTAACAAAAGTATGATCTAATACATTACAAGTATATGGTAACTTATAGATATTAGTGAAATTCTGTTCCACAAAGATTTCTGCTGCTCTTGTACTTTAGTACTCCATACTTACAAATGTACCAAGTGAATTTTCATAGTTCTGTTCCACCAAAGTATTAGTATTAATCAGACACTAGTAGTTTTTATAAATTCCTATGTATTATGATAAAGTACAAATAAAGTGTGGCTTATGATTGATATTGACATTTCCTGTTCCCAATACATATTTCAGATCAGTATTTAGTTAATAATTTTTAAGGCTCTTGCTACTTGCCATGAAAATAATTTCTTTTCAATCTTCATATGTATTTTAAAGTTCTTGCTACATGCCATGAAAATAATTACTTTTCATTCTCTTTTAAATTAATTTTATTTAGCACAATTTTCCCAGTTTTTATTTGCTTATGAGAATTTAATTGTCAACCAAATTAACAATTAAATATAAAAGATCAAATGGGTTAATAAAATGAACCAAGAGTAATCAGGAAGTGTGATTCTTCTGCCATGACTGAAATTGATGCTCCTAAATGTAGCCTCATGGGACCATCGTCTCATAGTGGATTATTATGCTTGAATATTGATAAATACCTATAAAGTATTTAAATTATCATTATGACTGAGAAACCGCTTTGAGCATTAAAAATTCCTAAAGAGTCGACATAACCTAGCTCAAGGTATGGCGATGTGTGGCAAACAGCTGTTGCTCCATCTTGCTTTTATATGGCATCCACATGATGTTACTTATAGCTTTTACTAATACATTATCAATGTATTATTTATTAATACAGGTTCTTGTATGCATTAAATCCTTACTTTTGTGAAACTGGGCCTTGGAGTGCATTGCCAAGGTAAGAATAAGCACTCATATTAATGTGAAGTTTTGTGAACCCTTTCAGAAATACTATAAGCAATCACTTGGCAGAAAGGTTGCAGTCCTGAACTTTTATGGCATTATTTAAAACCAGAGCAGTTTTCTGGTGTATTATATATATAATAAGTAGTATTCTGATTAACCTGGTTGATTAGTGACGTGTATGATTGTAAATTTTTTTTTTATCTACAGACGCTCTTTAACATCTCAGGTCATCAGCATTTATGATTGTAAAGGCTATGGACATTTTTCTGTTTAGAAAACCACACCTTCTCTCTCTCTTTAATGGAGTTTAATGCCCGTTTTTCATCCTTGAGGTATTACAGATAGTGGCACATGATATGAGATGAAATGATAAAAGGAGTTCTATCTTAAACTTTCATGCCATGCTAGTCTTAAAAACTGCAATTATGCTGTCATATAATGGGAGCAATTTGTTACATTTAAAGGGAAAAATTTAGTTTTTGTAGCTTATGCAGAATGCTTGCCATATTTTATGAAAGTTAATTAGCATTTCCTTTAACAAATTTCTGAATAAGCAAAATGAAATGATCAAGCCAAAGGCTTAACACACAATGAATTAAAAAATCTATGACTTTGCTCTTTCCTTTCAATGATTGTAACTATTTTCCTTTCTTTTTCTTTTCAGATATTACTGAAGTTAAATATTCCATTTGAAGAGAAACTTTACAAGGATTTGGTGGCAGTGAAAGTAGATAATGATGAATTGGTCTACCAGCATTCTGCTAGAAGGGAAATGGCATCTAACAATTTAAAGGACTTAGAACCACAGTTATCAAATTTCTGTAAGCCTACAGGTGGTAGAGAGTTCTCTGTGTGGACAAGACCAATGCTCAACTGTGCTGAAAGGCTTAAGTACTATAATGGATTTTCATTATATAAAACTTGTCATACATGGAAAGCATAAAATTGTTTTCCTGCAAATTAAAATTGAGTTTACATCATACATTTATAAAGTGTTCTTATCTTTCAATTAATATGTTTGTTAAAAATGCATAACAGATGTGTGATAAATATTTTATCATAGTACAAGAGTCATATCAAAAGTTTTTAGCTACTTCTAAACTGTTGGTTCTGACTCACTTTCATTTATTTATTTTTGAATTTGAAGCTTGTGCATGCCACTTCTCCCTCCACTGCCTTTACCAGTCAGGCTACGAAAACTTAAGCTCAATGTTTAATCAGACAAAGTGCCTGATGGATATTTATGTATTTTTAGCATATGGTTTTGTTGACTTTATCCCTTCAAGTGCTGCAGGTAGAAATTGGTTTCATGAACTTTCAAGAGGCTGGCAATCTCTTAAAAATGAATCTCATTGGTTGACCTGCAACATTAATGACTATGAAAACGTTAATGCTCTGAGGAAAATGGTGGAAGAACCTGACATTCTGCAATATAAAAGGTGCTTTAAATATTGAATCAACAATTGTGCACAAACCGTTATTCATAATTATTTAGAGGTGGCCAAGAGATGTGCCTGTTGGGTGCCACATTCCCTCAAGGAGGTGCAAAAATACTTAATGCTGGTTTGATGCCATTTTATGCTTGAGAAATTTGATAAAGGTTGATCCAGGGACAGCTATATCATCAAGAAAGATTATGAAGCAGTGTATTATTATTACTGCCTGTGGTGCCTCAGTAGTAAAAACACCGCCACGGGTGGCCGAGGTCGTTAAGGCACGGACTCGTGAGCGGGAGGTCTGCGGTTCGAATCCCGCCAGGACCGTCCTCCCTGACTGGGGTTTTTTCCAGGTTTTCCTCAGTCTTCATAACTGGCAAATGCCGGGGAGATACCTAAACTTAGGCCTGGAACGCTTCCTTCCTTAAAAAAAAAAAAAAAAAAAAATCCTTTCCCAATATATCATTTCATCTCATGTATCATCAGTGTCCACCACCTGTGGTGCCTCAGTAGTAAAAACGGGCGTTAAACACTACTCAAAAAAAAAAAAAAAAAAGTAGTAAAAACGGCCGTTATACACCATTCACACAGTGTATTATTATGATCTTGAAACAAAGAGGCAGTTCTTCTTTATGATAGTTTTTTGGAAATGGGTCACTAATAAAAGTTCAAAGTATTTTAATCTCTGAAAAGAAATGGTGCCAAATTTCTGCTTAAAAATGGGTAATCTCACCTCATAATGATGAACACAATTGTTGTTGCTGCGAAATGATATGTAAAGGAATGCCTTAAGTCATCCCCACAGGAGGTCATAATATCCATTGTCTAGCAATGCACAACCACAGTTCATGACAATGCCTCAGCATACAGGGTAGTGACATTTTACTTTTTGGAGAAAAAAGAGGTGAGAGTATTACAACACCCACTCAGTTCACTTGATTCGGACCCATTTGATTTCTAAAGACCAGCAAAGAGATTTAGTGGTAGCCATTTTAATTTGATGAAGAAGCCATTACAGCATATCAGAGTGCACTGACACCCCGGAAGAAATTTGAACTGAGGCATTTCCTAGTCAAAGATTTGAGGGAGCAAAAAAAGGGGGCAGGGAAGTGCTAATGGAGAGTATTTTGAAAAGTTGTGATAATTTTGAAAATAAAATTAGATCTTGGAAGCTGCTAAATACTTTCTTCATGACCCTTGTATATGTGCGTTAGAATGCAACAGTCAGTTATGTGTATTAATTAGAACTTAACTTTTGTATGAAATGCGAGGAGCATTTAATAAATAATTTGTTTGTTTCTATTTCTTTGCCTCTACACTTTATCACTGCAAATGTATGGTTTTCCACTATCTAAAATCCATTAGTTTTTCTTATTTTGTAAGATAAAAATCTTTTCCCAAATGTATAGCTCTATTGAGTGTTGAAGTTCATTTCATTTTAATTAACGTTTTTTCTCCTTTGTTTAGGTGGTGGGTAGCAATAGTAACAAAAAAATGCAAATCAAACAGTTTCACATATTGCCCTACTTACCACAACAAATTCAAGAGGATATTCAAAGAACAAATGTAATATCAAAATTTTATTAGGTAGCATGGTAAAAGACACCATACAAACAGAACAGAAATCAGGAATTTATGAAATTAAATGTGCAGATTGTGAGTAAGAGATACATTGGAAAAATGAAGAGAAATGTGGAAATTGGGCAGTAGCAGCTCATATATAATTATGGTACTTTGGGTCTTAAATATTTGGTCCTACTTTTATCATTGTCGATGCAAGCTTTTAGTAATGGGTCATAAAGTATAGCAAGTAGTTCAGTAAGACTTAAAAATTTCCTCTATTTCCAGATATATGCATATATTTCATCAGAATCAAAAAGGTATATTACCATGAGCCAATATTAATATTATGTTCAATATCTGTGACAATATATGGATTATTTTAATACGATCTTCCTGGGAAAAAAAAAACTGTGACACAATCGATTTACTTTCGTACATTATTCAGGATGAAAGGTGAATGACTAAGGTTTCATGCTTTTCTATCTTTCTTCCTATTGTCTGTCAATCTTGTAATTGTATATTAAATCCTGCATCTCCAAAATTCTTGTTGCTTCAGACAGCAAACAGAAACTTCAAACCATTCACACACTACTTATCCTCTGTTTTGGGTTATTGAGAACTTCTGTTCATGGACAATCTATTAGTATTTTTATGTTTAGCTTTTACTTGGAGGATTTAGTTTTATCTTTTTAATTCTCGAACAGCACTTTCTCCCTTTTCCCACGTTTCTTAGCCAATTTTTACTCTATTCGGGCTCTAATGACTGAGTAGAGTAATGTGGCAGTCAAGTGCCGCTAACGATATTTTATCCATCCATCAACTGCATACTTAACCATGACAACCAAAATTACATGCTTTGAATTATTTTTGTTGTTTTTTTATACCTGTTGTAATGAGAACTGTAGCAGAAAAAGAATTGAATAACAAAACTTTACAACATAAGCCTACTGAGTTTCTCCTTCAAAACACTTTTGTCGGTCCTGGTGAGGTAGTGGTAACCATTTGTCGCGTAAATCCAAGATCGCGGGTTCAATCCCGCTCAGGTTCGATTGATTTTTTTCAGACGTAAAAATCGTATGGCTTCCTTCGGAAGGGAAGTAAAACCGTGGGTCCCGTGTCGTAAATTTATGCCACGAAAAAGAACCTCAAACTCGAAAGATGAGGCATCTGAGCAAAATTTGCTGGCCGTTTAACACCCTAAATTGAATGGGACGCTGATGACTTGAGGTGTTAAAGAGCGTTCGTAAATAAAACAAGTCAATCGAATCTTATTTTGATTTAAAGTAAAACACTAAAAATCATGTCACATTAAAACTCTTTTTAAGTTTCACAAACACACTTATAAAAGTAATTTTGGTACATGTTTCGTGAGGTACATTCCTCACATTGTCAACCAAAACAACGACTCGTTTGACAATGTGAGGAATGTACCTCAAGAAACATGTACCAAAATTACTTTTATAAGTGTGTTTGTGAAACTTAAAGAGAGTTTTAATGTGACGACATGATTTTTAGTGTTTTACTTTAAATCAAAATAAGATTAACAAAAGTTTCACTGTGTGGATTCCCAAATTCCATAAACATAAGTCAATCAAAACCTAACACCATGTCTGTTGAATAAAAGTTACACACGTTGGCGTGATACGAATGAAGGTATATTATTGATGACCAACATGGTAGAAAACAGCATAAAATAAAACTTGTAGAAATCAGTGGCATGCATACCCTTTGGATATTTTATTCCAAAACTTAGATGTTTGAAACCATACACCCTGGTTAGAATGGGAATTTTTCTTTCAAAGACAAGGCCTAATTGGTGTGATATCTTTTCTCGTTTTCTTCTTCTTTTTTTTTTACTTTAACCTATATCATTTGCAAACTCTGTCACAGACTTTGTTTGAACCAAAACTAATCTGCAGCTCCTCACCTATTGCTAGATGTCTTGATATTGCTTTTGTGGTTGCTCACACTGCTACCATATGCTTATAATCCTGGCATACAAGTATTTTAGTCTTATTCTGCTTACATGGTAGCATTTTGTTAGCTCTATATCTTTACAATCGTATGCTTGAGTCACCTCTACAGTTTTAACAGAGCAAGATTAATAGGATGTATAAGCTTAAATTATTGTAGGTTTATGTAAAATTTAATAAATTCAATGTCACTGTATCTAGACGGTCAGTTAGACCTTTTACGTTAATTGGTTTTATATTTTGATCCTAAGCTTCACTTTATTTTAACAGAAAAATCCTTATATTTGTAATTGATTCAATTTCTTTGTATTTTTATGCATATTAATGACTACTAAGAGATAATGAATGGTCTTGAGAATATTTCACATAAGTCTCATAAAAAGAAAGTGCAATATTTGTTTCCAATGTATTAGCTTTAAAAGCAATAGTATATCAGACACAATGCGACATTTGAAGACACACAACATATGCCAAAGCAGTCAAACTCTGACAATAAAAAATAATATTTTTTTTAACTAGGTTTATTTCTACTTCATTTTGTTTTGCAAATATGCAGTTACATTAATATTAGCATAAATTTAGGTTCTATATGGCATTCTGAGGGCAAGGACTTTTGAAAATATGTTACATGCACACACAGATTAACCAAAATTGAGATCCTGTAAAACAGCTAGAGGCCCACGCCTCAAGGGATCAATGTATATAGCATGTTATGATATGCACAAGTGCAAAGTGAGCACAGCAAGATTAACTTTTGCTTGTGAAAGACTATGAAACTCTTGAGATTTTGGCTGGAGGTCTCAATACAAATTCTCATCCCTAGTTGCTCATCATCCGCCTGATCACAATTTCATAGAATATTTTTATAAACTCTGCTGTATCTACCACTGTATGCAGAAGATGGGTTCATAATATACTGTACAAACTATACTACTTGTAACACAAATGTGTTCAACTATTGTTTAACAACAGCAGTCAGATGTGCCGTACTACTGCCATGAACAAGCACACGACCAGTCTTTAAGTACATGTGCAACACATGAGCCGCAGTTTAGCACTCCCACTCTTATCCTTCTAAAATCCCGCTTCTCACACACCAAATGTCATGTCAAATTTCAATGAATTATTTCCATTAGATTGAAAGCTATTTAAGAAAATGTCAGAGAGTGGAACACCCTATAATAGTAACAGAATGCAAGCAGGCACTTACATCATATGCTGACTTATTATTAAGCTCTGTAAGCAGCAAATGCTTTTTTATGCATTTCACTCAAATATATTTGGTTTCATCTGTAATATGTTATGGCAATTTCTTGAAGGTGATGAACTCTTATGGTACATATTTATTAACAGGATTAACAATGAATGCAATGATTCAGTATTGAAGTATATAAATAGGAAACTCTTTATTCATACTTTCTTTGCAAGGATTTATACACACTTTTAAAGAAACAAAGTAACAGTCATTTAAAACTGCTGTCTTGTTCCATAGAATTGGATTTGGGTACAAAGCCTTTTATATAAGCTCCAGCAAAACAAGATGATATGAGAAACATATTTAGAGATTAGAGATGACAATGACAAACATGCAAATGTATTAGATCCCTAAAAGAATGCCTAGTCGACTTTTGGTTATTGACATTACTATGGGGATTAAAAAAAAAAAAAAATTTAAAAATGTTTACTTATAAGGCCAATCTTCATGTGCCCAATTTGGTAGCTCTGTTTTATACGACCATCCCTTTCCCTGATACTTCCATGCATGTAAATGCATGATTAAGTCTGCAGGAATAGGATCAATGATGGGCAGCCTGCACTCAAAACAATGTTCATCGCTTATCCAATTCTCAGGCTTGAAAATATAATTGTTTGATGGTACAATCATTCTGTTGCTTTCATAAAAACATTCTGGAATATTATTGTCAATTATAACCTTTTGTCCTGGGATAACAGAAGTACTATGATTTGAAATATTATGCTTACTGCTATTATATTGTTTGTGTTCTGAATGCTTTTCTATGCAAGAAAAATGTTCTCTTAAATGAATATTTCGTAGTGCTGCAATTAATTCTTCATCAGTTTTACCCATATTTCCTAGTTTACCTTTTTCTGGACCAAAAATAAAATTGTTATAGAGTGAGTCATTCACAATTGGATAACCTAGATACTGGAGATGAATTCTAATCTGGTGCATTCTCCCTGTTCTGGGCTTGCACAAAACAACACTGGACTTCCCATTGTATGAAAGCTTCTGAAATATTGTCAGACAAGGCTTCCCCTTTGTAGACACCTTTCCAACTCCAATTATGCATTCCAGTTCTTCAATTGGTTCTTTACACTCTATGATTTTTTCTGGAAATTCCCCTTCCACTCTACAAACATATTCCTTTTGCACTTCATGATTACGAATTTGATGTGCTAAAAACTGCGCCATTTCTTTAGAACGTCCAAAGATTAGAAGTCCAGAAGTAAGGCGATCTAGCCGATGAACACTCCTAATACCTTTCAGATTATATTCTTTAGCTAGAAGAAATAATATGGAATTATGTCGATACATTCCACTTGGATGCACAGGAATGGAGGAAGGTTTATTAATAACCAATACATGTTTATCTATATGAATAATGGGGATTGGCTGGTGCAAGATTGGTGCTTCATGCCTATGTATTGTGTTTTCTATATAATCTTGTGCCTTTACTCTATAATCCAATTCAACTTTTTCATTGTTGACAGTAATAGCGCCTCTCTGAAAATGGGCAATGTATTGTTCATCACTAGTAACTCTGAAGTCATTTTTCAATACATCCAATATCCTCTCACCAACCCAACGCTCCTTAGCAAATGTTCTATAAGTAAAATAATATGGATATACTTTCCGTAGCCCATTTTCTATGTAATAGAAAGCATCTTCATATTCTTCCTCTGTACTAGAGAGGTTTATTTTGACTTCTAATTCCAACATTCCTTCATTAGGCTTTTCTTTTAATTCCTCCAAACATTCATATGCTTCATTTTCAGCACCTATGTCTTCACTAACAGATTTAATTCTTGGAATTACAGAGCCTTTGTTTGATTTGTGGTGAGCATTTATAGGCTGTATATGCTTGCTTTCATTCTCGGCAAAGTTTGTTCTTTCTGTTATGACAGCAGTTGCTGGGTAACATTTTGCAAAGGAACATGCCCTTCTAAAAAAAGTGCTGCTTTTACTAAAAGAAATCAGCAATGTGGAAAATTCTATTGTACTATAAAAGTGTACTGCTCTAATTTCATTTTTATACTTCTTATTTTTACATGAGTGCAGTGAGTTTGGAAAACTGCTTGCCTTACACACATATCTGCCAAAACAGGAAGTAAGAATTCTGCTGTGTACCATTATTCTGACACTTAATGCAGGAACATGACTGGCCTGAAGATTAAACATTCCAGTGATGACTGTTTTTCCATTTGTGCAACTAGCACATGTGCTAAGAATATCAACTCATGGTGAGAAATCCACATCTGCTGCTGCAAAGAGAATGAAAAATTTGCTTTTGTTAAATAAGTATTTTATTATATAATATACTGCAACAAAAACCAATTATCTATATTTTGTGAGACTGTTATGGTAAAAATATTAGCTACAGTCTACGCCCAATAATTTGCTGCAAATAACTTGCAGTTTATCTTCTCTCTTTTCTTTTAAATGCATTTTTCATCTATAAAATATTTCACCTTTACTTGATTGGTCAATTCCTATCTCCAAATTTTCATACATAATGCATCTTTCTGCCTTCTACTGAAACCATCCATAACCGCCACGGGTGGCCGAGGTCGTTAAGGCACGGACTCGTGAGCGGGAGGTCTGCGGTTCGAATCCCGCCAGAACCATCCTCCCTGACTGGGGTTTTTTCCAGGTTTTCCTCAGTCTTCATAACTGGCAAATGCCGGGGAGGTACCTAAACTTAGGCCTGGAATGCTTCCTTCCTTAAAAAAAAAAAAAATATCCTTTCCCAATTTATCATTTCATCTCATGTATCATCAGTGTCCACTGTCTGTGGTGCCTCAGTAGTGAAAACGGGGGTTAAACACTACTACTACTGAAACCATCCATCCCTCCCTCTCCTAAAATTTTTGTGCATAATGCATTGAAGCTAGGCCACCACCATGATGCTGATCACACAGCCAAGCTAGTATCACTGTTGAAATATTTCCATTATATATGGAAAATTATGACTTTTCGTTTATGAAAAGCATTTTAAAATTAGGAAAAATTAATGGTGTTATAGGGCACAAACAGAGCTGACTCTTTTTTCCATTAAAGTGAAACATGATAAGCTTATTATTTTAAAATTTGTATTGGGGCAAGTATGGTCTTAAAATGTATTGCAGTGTTTCAAATATATTGCTTTAGAAGCACACTTTATTTGCCCAATCTATCAAAGTACTTTTTACCAAACTTTAGATAAATGAAACAGACTTTTGTGGATAATTTGCAAATTTTGGTAGTTATCACTAGGTTCGTGTATGAATTACCACAAATTATTGGGAATTGACTGTATTATGATCCATCACCGACTATTTAAATTTTAAGATTCATATTTTTATGTAATTTCAGAGCTGCCAACATTGTAAATAGGTTTTTTATATATATATATATACACACATACTCTTAGTTGCCTCCTTATGACAGAGCAGATATAAAGTATACTTAATGTTTATAATGTACATTATCTTTGAGTTCCTGTGCAATAAAAATGTTTAGTGGCATGTTTTTTTCCATCTGGCCCCTGGTTTCTGCAAATTACTTATGGAAATGCTTATTTCCTGGGTAAGAAGTGATTCCAATCTTGATGTGCTAAATAATGATGTGAATTCAGATTTTTTCTCATAATTGAAAATATTTTATGTACAAGATTTACTGTGAAATATACCATATATTATGAAATTTTGATACTTACTTGTTAACTTTCATTTCTAACATCTGAAATTTTGCCTAATTTTCACTTATTCTAGAAAACATATTTAGGAAAAATTTCATACTGGTAAAGTGCAAATTCTTCAAGCTTATCATCCTGAATTTTATTAACCAAATATGGAAATCTTTGAATGACATTTACTGCAAATGAAATAAATATGAAACATTTTTCTACATAAAATATCTTAATCTTCTTCCTCAAATGAAAATTTCTTTACAATACACCGACAAGCTGTGGTATAAATTTTTCTAATAAGAGTTTTAAAATATCTTATCATCCCCAAAAAAAATTTTCAAATATGTTTTGGTTTTCTTTCAATATGTTTTCATTGACTTTCTGGTAGTTCATATTTTTGAATATGACACTGTAAAGTGAAGTAAAATCAAGTAATAAACAAGAAGATTGCTTAACAAATCTGACTAATATAATGCTGCTTTCCCCTACAGTACAGGGATTTTCCAAGCCATAATGTGTATCAAGCCTGTTTGTTTGCTGTCACAATTGTAGTGCAGCTGTTCCCAGGAATATTTTGTGTTGTTTGTTTCTTAATTTGACAGTACATATAGTGTATTATGCCTCATGTGTTTACAATGGAACAGCATGTGTCTATGTACTATTAATGTATGTTAACTCAGTGATGAGTCAGTCATAGAACCATTTTTTTTTAGAATACGGTTTATTCTATTACTTATGTGAATACCATTTTTTTCAAAGGATTAACTGGCTCGAAATGTGATCATGCATTTTTTAACAGGACTTTCACTGCTCACATTTCAAATAATCTATGAGAGCAATTCGCTACTTGTTTATACAAGGCAGAGTTATTAATAAAGAGTTATGGCTCCTTGGTCCTTCAATTTAATATTATTTCTGGGGTAAATTCAAAAAGATGTACATGATCTCTCTCTCCATACAAGAATTCACCGCCACGGGTGGCCGAGGTCGTTAAGGCACGGACTCGTGAGCGGGAGGTCTACGGTTCGAATCCCGCCAGGACCGTCCTCCCTGACTGGGGTTTTTTCCAGGTTTTCCTCAGTCTTCATAACTGGCAAATGCCGGGGAGGTACCTAAACTTAGGCCTGGAACGCTTCCTTCCTTAAAAAAAAAAAAAAAAAAAAATCCTTTCCCAATTTATCATTTCATCTCATGTATCATCAGTGTCCACCGCCTGTGGTGCCTCAGTAGTAAAAACGGGCGTTAAACACTACTCAAAAAAAAAAAAATACAAGAATTCAGATATCATATTCATCAGGAAATTGTCCAAATATCTCAAAATGAATAATTTCTTAAAGAGATGCCAAAAATGTGTGGAGAATGAAGGCAGTTTAAACATCTCATTTGATAATTTGGTAATTGTAATGAGCCTCTTAATTGACTTGTGAATTGCTGTATGGTTGATTTGTTTTATTGTTTTACCCTTCAGCTAATCACTGAGACCCAACTGACAGGCAAACAAGTGGCATGCTCATCCTTAGGCAAAACACTCTGGGTGAAGTGAACGCTGTATGATATGCCCCTCAGTCAGCAGATCTTTTTGCCTTGTTCAAGGGATGCTGCATCTGCCTCTCTTATATTCAAAGTCTTTGGTTCACCATGACACTTTCGTAGATTTCATCTCTAGTTGCACAAGGCAATTATCGTGATTACTGTCAAGTATAGCATCTTGGATTGATGCTATGACCTTGTCAGTGTGCACAATTCTACACGATAGATTCTGCACAGGTTCTCCTGAGATTCCTGTAGAGATTAGCTCTTTTAACTGAATTGCATTAAAAATATATAGTTGTTGGTTAGAAAGTGACCCCATTTATCTGAAAGGTTCCTTTCGGTAATCTGAATATTAATGTACTCCATTCAAAAAGTGATGTTAATAACTTCCTGCCTCATGCCATGGGGAAAATAGGCTTGTTACTGATATTAAGTACAAAGGTAGGTCCATAAGTTTCTGGCCTGGCCGATAAGCATTATCGCCTTCACAAAACCCTTATCTGTTAAGTAAATAATTGAAGTTGTTACTTCTGCTCTACTGTGTTCAGTTGTTCAGAAGATTGGCTATGTGTAGAAGATAGTGAAATTTTCAAAATGGAGTATCAACCTGTTATTAAGTTATTCACAAAAGAAGGGCTCACTCAGAATGAAATTAAACAGTGATTGGACAGAGTATATGTGGAAGCATCCTCCTCATAATCTACCATAAAAAAAGGCCAATCTTTTTCAAATGGGTCCAGAAAGCATTGAAGACAAAGAGTGTGCAGGTCGGCCCATGTAGCTGCTCACTCTTGAAAACACTGTTCTTATGGAAGGAGAAATTATGGAAGATCGGCGGCTCAAAGTTACAGAAATAGCACCATGTTGGATCTTTCTAAGCAACAGTCCTTTGAATTATTCATGAACATTTAAACATAAATAAGATTAGTGCAAGATGTGTGCCTAGACTTCCTTCCTCATTCCAAAAGCAGTGAGCATCTGTTGTCAGGCATTTTTTGGAGCTCTGCCATAGCAATAAGAGAGAAGTTTTGCTAATCATTGTTACAGAAGTTGAAATTATGGTCCTCTATTATGATTTCTTGTCCAAAAGAGAATCAATGGAGTGGGCAACCTAGCGAAGCACTGCCTCTAAAAGCCAAGGTCACTCAGTCACCCAAGAAGCTCAAGGCCACAATCTTTGGGACTGTGAAGGAATACTCTTCATTGCCTTCAAGGAGAAGAACACCACAGTAAATGGGGAGTACTATGCTGGTCTAGTGCACAGACTACATGCTTCCATCAATAAGAAAAGGTGAGGAAAGTTGAGTGGTGGTGTGCACCTTTGCAAGGAAATAAGGCTTCATGGAGATCGACCATCCACCCTATAGTTCAGATCTAGCTCCCAGTGACTGTTTTCTCTTCTCAAAACTCAAGAAGGACCTTCAAGGAAGGAAACTGAAGTGTGACAAAGAAGTGATGAATGCTGTTTATGCCCATTTTGCAGACAAAACTTCTGACTATTTTTTGTGGGGAAGGATTGAAATGTTAATTCAAAGATGTGAAAAGTGTATTAATAAAGGGTAACTATATTGAAAAGTGAAATATAGTTTTTGTCTTTATCATACCTAGAAAATGGTTAGGCCAGAAACTTATGGACCTATGCTTGTATGTGTAGAATGCTGGAGAGCAAAATGTCTCAAATGTATCACCCTTTTGTTGATATCTCTACTGCCCCAAATTTCATTGTGAGAGTTGGCGTCACACCCAAAGGTGGCTTGCTTCCCTCTGAATACAATGTGCAACCAATTCCACTAGTTCCCTGGTGGGTGGATTGCTGGCTTTGAAGGGGAGATAGACAGAACTCAGCAACAGGCCCTTCTTCCTTTTCTCTGCGTTGCAGTCAATTTTCACCATAATATTTTGAAAGAAGTAGGCATTGAATTCCATTGCAAATAAGAATACAACTCCCAGGCCGATTTCCCTGGCTGCAATGTATCAACTTTACTTGACCTTCTCCTAGTCCTGTGATTCGGCCCATGGTAATCCACAGTTCTTGAATGAGGTCTAGGTCTATTCCTACTTAATTGAAAATTTTACAGAAGACAGTGAATCATCTGAAGGACCTTTAGGGCCATCCTTGCTTAGGGTCATAATTGTAACTCTGTCGGGCCCAAGGGCTCTTTAGCGCAAATCCCCTCAGAGGAGTTAATGTCCAGCTCCAAGTCTGAGGCTTGTTTCAGGAGAGCTTTCTCATCAAGGCAAGTGGTTGCTGAAGCTGAGGGCCCATAAATAGTCCTCAGAAGTGGTTGTTGAGTTTCACATAGGTTTCCAGAGGTCCCACAAGAAGTTAGGAATTTGTAAGGTCTGCCCAGGCAGAACCCCCTGCATACCTGGGTAAGGCTTATGCTCTGGGGGTTGCCAGGTTTCCAGAGGCCCTGTTTGAGATATACTAGCTCTGTGTCATATAACCCCTCAGCATAGGTTGTACTACACTTTAGGGTTGCACAAGGTAAGCCTCTTCTTAGTCTGGATCTCACTTATGGCATGATTACCACTGTCAGTTAGTCCATAGGATCAGGGAACCCCCCACCAGCTGGTCATGTAGACTCTAGAGGGGTTGAAGGGCTGTTAGAACTTCTGTCTCACCTTTATTTTCATAGTTAGAATAAACTAACATTATTTATCTTCTTGCATTTTTTGGGGGTAAATTAGCATCTATTCATGAAGGTATGTCACCATGCTTTTTAAACATATTTGATTTGGCTAAAATGCTTTTCTTCATCTCATTCTAGGAATTCACTGCATACAGTTATCCATTTTGTAAAATTTAAGTTAGACTATAGAATTTAATGCTTGGACTGTTACAAGCTCTGATTTATGAATATGAAAAATGTTAGTCATTGTTAATCTAATTAAGCTCATACTTAAGAATACAGCCCACTTGAACAAGTAATGCATTTTCTGTAACTTCTAGCCCAATATAAACAGATATGAAGGTAGATTTGAATAATTTGGGATTTTCACAGTGAAATACGTCATATAACAAATTAATTATGAGAAAATCACTCAAATTTCACTTGTTTGTTCCACTAACTTGGTCATGTGTAATACCGCCTGCTGAGATGCCTCCTATTACACATGTCCAAGTTAGTGGAACATAACTAGTGAAATTTGAGTGATTTCCTCATAAACAATTTGTTATAAGATATGAATGTATCACATAATATCAGGGATACAAATCGTCCTGGAGCCAATGAGAAAAGAGTGCACCACTTGGTTATATTATATTAGGATAAAATTAACAGCGAACGAATAACATATCAACATAATCTCTCCAGATAAATAAGTTATCTATTATTATTCCTCAAAACAGAGGTTTCAATACTATTATAACAATGATTAATTGTGCAAATAAATCAGTAGATAAACAATCATCCAATCTAAAATGCATTCTTTTTATTCTGTTTACATTGTTAACAAGTTTGCTTTTATAAGAAAATATTCTTACTGAATTACTAGCAGCTGCAAGAAAATATTTTAGTATTTCAATTGTTTTAGTTTTGCTCAAGTTTTGCTTTAGTTTTGCTGTTATAGATACCCAATGATGGAAGGTATGTCATTTACATATGTAATTAAAAGCAGCAGATGCAAGTGCAAATCCTGTATTACATCTAATAAGTAATATACTTTGTTTTATTAAAGAGAAATTGAAGCCAAATGGTAGCACAAAAACTAAATTAAGTTACTTATGGATATAACAAATTTTAACAGCTAAAATAAATGTAATGGCATTTCAAATATTACAAGCAATGAGTATTCTATTGAAAATACCACACTGGACTGGATTTTAATAAATGATAAAATGGATCATTAGAAATTAAATTTTTCCATTTTCTGCCTAGGTACACATTAATGGATCAAAAAGGAAGTTCTGATACAAGACAAAAATTAAATGTAGAATTAATTAAAGCTATGATAAAAAAAAAGATATATCTATTTAGAATAATTATATTCAAAGAATGCAAGGTTCCAGATTAACAAAACTTGGTTTCCATTACACACCAACAGGAAAGAAATAATGATTGACCTTTAAAGAATTGATCAATTTTGAAATGGGCTGTGCCAAGTTCATTACTCCTTGGTATAAATAAATTCTCTGATTTAAAGTATATAAATCTGTTTTTAATTTTATAAACAGCTTTAAGTACAAATTAATTATTTGATTATTTATGTAAATTTTTGTTATCAATCAAAACTATTGTTCTAAGCCTTATAAGTGATATTGGCTCTAATAGTTAATACATAAAAATATATATTAATCCTTTTAAGAAAATAACTGTTAATTTATGTTTGTAAACATGTCTCATTGTGCAAGCAAAGAGTATTTTCATGTAGAATAAACCACCTCAGTGACTCTGCTCACCAGAGCATTGTTTCATAAGTGTTTGCAAATGTGGATCCTTTTCATTTTTATGCATGATTAGCATTTTGCGAACTCCAAGATCTTGATGATGAATGGCATAAGTTTATCCTAATTTAAATTCTTTACAGAACTGTAGATTTTGTCAAAGAAATTAAATTATACCAATGCATAGTCTCAAGTTACTTGGTATTTAGGAGAGGAAGAAATTTGGAATAAAACAATACCGAGGCAATATGTTCTGACTGGCAACATATACAGGCTCACCAATTGTAAGGCATATAAATTAGTACTTGAGCCATGGCAGTGGACAAGTTTAGATCTTGCTCTGTCAATGTTACTGGATAATTCTTTCCCCTTACCCATAAAAACCGAATGCCCGGTGAATTTTAATATGGTTCTGCTTAAAAGGTTAACGTCGGTATCCTTCGATTCTTTGGCACACAAAGCAGTGATAACTGTTACTTATTTATTTTTTTATTACCATAACCAACTAGATTTGCAGAATTATAGTACAAAGATATTCTTGTGAACGCTCCGAAGTGTAGAAAGGGTGCAATTTATTCACATTCGATAAACAACGGCAGTGTCGAGGGGAGGTGTAAACCCTTTTACCTTGGTTTCGCTGAAGTTCAGTTCCAATTTATTTTATTTCAACCTTACTAAAAACGTGACTAAAATCAATAATACATAAATAATAAACCAAAGGGGTATATAGTTATTTCTGTCAGACTACAAGTTAATACCGGCAATTCGAAATGCCCGTCATGTTGCCTAGGGAGACAACAGTAATTTCATGAAAATTACCCTAAGCTGTCGTTTGTTAATACACTAAATACAGATCTTGTAAATACAGATTGAAAACTACTGTGGTATTTGTATATGACAAGTTCAATGTTCGTAGGTCTCTGTGGCTGCTTCACGAACTCACTGAATGCTCCGAGAACTAAACTAAACTAAACTATAGCATATGGAATATGTAACAAATCTTGTCTAAATTTTATTTAGTGCACTATATAGTATATATATACAACATGCTCTTGCAACTTACTTAGTATTTGTGTAACACAGATACACCGTATTCGTTTACGATTATATGAACAAGGTTATAACTCGGTGATTGTATATAAGCCAATGTCGAGAATTTTATCTTTATAGTTTATACCGTTATGGTATCTGTGCTTTGAAGGTAAACTGTGGCTATCAGCTAGTAGCCTGTTCTCACTCATATGTTGGTGCCTCTGGCTAGATACCGTAGTTGAAAAGATGTGTTGAAGTGTGTGAAGTGGTGGTGAAATTGTTATGATAGTGTGAAACGAAAATTCGGTGAAAATTTGTAACGTTTGAGGCCAAAGCGCATGTACATTATGCCAGGATATGAGTTTCCGTAAAGTTCAATTTGAAGGGGTACATTAGATTCGTTTTAGTTTCGTGAGATAACGGGCTTAGTAAATTATTAGTGGGTAGCTTGTGTCAGAGTTTTCATTGAGATTTGATTGCTGTGTTGTGATTTTTCCATTGAAGATACAAGGTGTGCTAATACTGCTTCTATTTATTTATTTTAGCATTTGCTTACCAGTTTTATAAAGATAGTGCATAATCCCTTCCATCTCGCTAAATTCTTCCCACAGGCTAGTTCATTATTAACAAAATTGTAACTAGGAACTTCTGGTTCTTGTTAAAACATCATCCACCTTTTTTGTTAAAAATAATCAAACTTAGTACAAATTATTAATGGAAACTTTTTTCATCGTAGGAAAAAACAAACAAAAATAAGGCGAAATGTTTTAATCTCTCTTTACTACGTTTTAATGTGCACAAAGAGGCCAACTCATCTAATAAAACTGCTGCTGCTATGCAGATTACCACATAAAATTATATTTTGTAGTAGATCAGATTATGTCTAGTTGCATTTTTATAGTATTGCTTTGCAATTGAGCCATTTTCGACATTTTATTCTTGCTTATTTCCTTAACAGGCACTTCCAACTAGAATCATTCATGTGGCATTAGAATGTAATATTTGTGTTTTGAAGAGTGCATTGTTTAAATGGAAAATGAGATTATATGAGCATGAGGATTCCAGTAGTAATTTATAACAACATTCTATTCCTTTCAGTTTTTTCAGTTGCATTTTATTGCTAAAAAGATATCATGGGTATTTATGTGGAATGTAAATCTGTAACAAATTTACCACATTCATATTTCCTTGTCCACTGTTATGTTTTTAGAATTGCACGCTGATGACCTGAGATGTCAAAGAGCATTCATAAATAAATCAATTTTAGAATTGCATTATATTTCTGTTCATTATTTCACCACTTATATTTTCCTCTGGACGTAATAAATGTTATTGCTTCTTTGGCAGTAGAACCAACAAGGAGTATATCTTTGTGGCAGAGTGAATTTGTGTTACAGTTTGGAAAAAATTTTGAAATCACACAGTATGTTATATTATTGCATAAATATAATCGTCCCTGGCTTTGTACCATGTTTTGATTCTTTCAATTATGGATTAAATCAATTTGGTACACTCTTCATGCTACACTTAAAGCAACAGTGCATGGACTACCTATTTCAGTTTTGCTCCATCCTTGGGCATTTAAGTATGGCCAATATTACCAAACACTTTCGTCACTTTAGGCTTCCAGATTTAAATTCTATAGAAAGTCTATGGGACTTAGAAGCAGCAGGTGCATAGACGGGGACTCCAGATCTCCTAATATGCAAGTGGCTGCAAATTCATCTTGCATACCTTCACTCTTTTAAGTTCCCATTATAGGGAATTCAGGCTGTTCTGCAAACCAGAGGTGTTTTCACCTATTAGTAGATTACTTCTATTAAAAGTGACCCAATATTTGGTTCAGGAAGTGTGTGTGCTGATTGTCAAAAGCTGGAAGATGATAGTTTTTGGTGATTATGAAGAATGAATAATATACTAAATGACTTTGGGAACCTGAGGTGCTTAAGTATTCATGTTTGGAATTATGAATAAACTCGGGATTAAACGTTAAACCAGCTTGATGAAAGTGGAACTCAAAGCTGCATCTTACACTTGAAATAGGTCAAGACAATACCCAAACAAAGTTAACCCAGGAGATAGCTGATAAGAATTTAATAAACAATAGCAAGTATTCAAAATATGTAGCTGATAAGATTTTAATATACAATAGCGGGGATTCAAAATATGACACAATGTACATTTTGCTGGAATTAAAGGAGATTTTTCATCATTACAACAATTTATCCACTAACATAGTAATACTCAATCTGCTATCAATTTATATTTACGAAAAGGAGGCAAACATAGGCTGTCAGCTAACCACTTGGTCCACCAGTTTCTAGTAGTTATCCGTTAGCATAAGAGGTTAGTGTGTGTGTGTAAATGAATTAATTGCGAATTTAATTTTTTTAGTTTCCGTAAAATTGTGCTAGAATCCCAGTTACGTTGCCCATCCTTAAGTCCGCCCAGTGGGGTGCAATCATCATTAATAGGAGGAACCTGTGACTATATAAATATTCCACTGCCTCAGAGGGGGAGAAGGTCACTACTTAGTAGATGCAAGTGCTCCAGCAACACATTTATAACTATAAAAGTTATGTTGTTTTTACCTTTCTGGATGCAATATGTGGTTCCTTATTGCTGCCTTCTTCTTCTTCTTCTTCTTCTTCTTCTTCTTCTTCTTCTTCTTCTTCTTCTTCTTCTTCTTCTTCTCCTCCTCCTCCTCCTCCTCCTCCTCCTCCTCCTCCTCCTTCTTCTTCTCGAATCATTACTGTGTGCAAAAGCAACATATGTACTGAATGAACTATTTGGAAGTGTTACCAAATTACTTTTAATGTATGTTTCTGGTTATCCTGTTTAGCAGGGAATGGCATATCGTGGACGAGGAGGTGGCAGGGGTCATGGTAGAGGAGGAGGAGGTGGCTATATGGGTGGTGGCAGAGGTAAGCAATTTCTATGTTTCACAATGAAAATAAAATTAATTTTATTTTATTAATAGAAAGAAATGTCTTAATTATATTTGAATGTTGTGTAAAGTATAAATTAATTTGGGTTGGCAGAAGTATGGCAGTGTTTCCTGCAGTAGTGAGATAAATGGTGAATGACATTTCATTGGATTTCTGCTCTGATTTTCCCACATATCTTCAAATTAATAGATGTAATTCAATGGCATTTGACACTAATGTACACCTTGTGACTAAAAAATTTAGTCATCTCTTGAACGCAAAGTTATTCATCACAGCACATGGTTCAGAAGGTAACCAGCAAGGCCCTGTAGCCACTACAGAAGTTTTGTTATGTGGCATGCACTATAGATGCTGTCTATTATCTGTGATCTGTATGCTCTGTGGCAGAGTGTGCAGTGAAGTCATGATTAAAAGTGCAGGTATGCCTCCGTACATGAAACATCTTTTATTTTCAATAAACATCTTTCAACACAGTATGACAAATTAGTTTTATAATATTGCTTCCCATATACAGCATACTTTAACATTAATATATTACACATATATTATAATGACTATTATATTATTTTATTCCCTTCAGTTCTATCTAAATGCAATATGCTGCACATGCATGAAGGACAAAAGATGCCTAATGGGCACAAATTCATGAATCCTGGAATGTTGTAGCCTCTTGTCCACATTACTGTAGAAATATGGCAAACACTGATGACTCCAAGAATATATATGTTGGTCCTGGTGGTGTAGCGGTAACCATACTTGTCTTCTAAACCCAAGAACGCGGGTTCAAACCCGGGCATAAAAATCCTAAGTATGGCTACCATCGGAAGGAAAGTAAAGCCATGGGTCCCATGTTGACATATACGAAACGAAAAAGAACCTCAAGCCTGAAAGGAGAAGCCTCTCAGCAAAATTTGTTGGCCATTTCACGCCCTGAATGGAATGGAACACTAATGACCTGAGATGTTAAAGAGTGCCTATAAATAAATCAATTAAAAAAAAATCCAAGAACATGCGAGAATTGATGTTTCTAGTGATCGGAAAAATAAGCCTGGATAATAGGATATAAATATAAATGTTTGTAGGTAAATTGACTATTTTTTTTTTTCACCAACAGAATGCAGATGGGAAAAAGCATGTAAGTCGATTTACTCGGTTACTGCAGGCCTTCCCCTTCACCTAAGGAAATGAGAGGAGCAGTTGTTTAGTTCTCTTTTTCATGTCTGCATTATTTATCGGATGTGTAGTCAGCAAGAAGAAAAATTCATTTATTGGAATAATTAATGCTACTGATGGTAGATGAAGATCTTCTGCAAACAAAATAGCTCAGAAAAAATTACAGATTATAAAAGTTCATAGTCTCTCATTCCTTAACTAGAGTCATTATTACTGAAATAGAACTTTTAAACGGTTTTGTCTATTGATCTTTGTCTATCAAAGATGTATAATTATTATGAAAAATGTGCAGAAAATTTCATTTCATTGATAATTTATTCTAGATGCTTCCATGATCTTGACTTGGTGATCAGGAAGTCAAAACAAGACACTTGCTACAAATATTATTTACTGAAAATGGAGTTCAACACTTTGGTAGGAGAAGCCAGAGATTTGCCAATACAGGAAAAAGAAGCATGTCACAAAACTTATATTTAGTTCTGCAGTACTTATGAATATATATAGTTTGTCAGACTAGCTCCCTCTTCTATGACATTGTATATATAGTTATGTTTCATTGCATTACATTGTGTGATTTTTCACCCCAATCTTTTGTGTTTTGTTATCACAATATGTGTGTATGGGTGTGGTGCATGGACAGACAGATGATTGGAAGGAATGAACTAATTGAAAATGTAAATCAAAATCAATGGCTTAACTACTTGCCTCTTATTAATGAGATAATCTGTCTTCTTATCGAAAAAGTAAATAAAATAACATAACAGAAAACTGTATACCAGTATACATTTTCATGTTGTAGCAAAATGCAGTATTCATAAGACAGTTCACTGAAATGAACATTACATTAAAACATATATAATGTAGACTTACTACTTCTCATTTGGCACTATAGCCCAGGGTGAGCCTTGGCATACTGCAGCAACCTCTGCATCCTGTACATTCATCTTATGACTCATTGATAAGAGGATACTATTGCAAGTAGGCATGTGATCAGCATTTGGATACCCTGCCGGTTTCCTATCATGTGGCTTTCGTTGTCGAAGAATGCCACCTCTCTATCAGGCAGCTGATAGAGGGGTGGCATTGTCTGCTTTCCAGACTTCCCTAACTTAGAAAAATTTTTAAGTAGGTACTGGGAATCGAACCCAGGCCTCCTGGCCAACAATCAGCAACACTAACCACTAGATTAAGGAGATGGTCAGACCTACTACTAATGTTTATAAAACTGTGATGGAAATCTGCATTGCACATTTTGCTTTATGTACACACCGTGTTTCATTATCTGAAATCATAAGAGAAATTATGCTATACCTCTGAAGGTGCATACCTTTTGATAACTGAAGAGTTTTATTTTTTTGTACCTACCACTGAAACAGTACACAGATATTGTGCATTTTCTGCTCTGTGCATATTTGAAAATTCTTCCTGCACTGAATAGTGTATTCATATATGTTTTTATTATTATTTGTGTTTAGAAATTATAGTGCTGCTCACATTGCAAAATACAATGACAAAAATGATTTGCTTGGAGTGTTACATTAAGTTCTCAAAGGCTCACTAGTACACTTATTCTGTCATGACTGCTTTTTTGAAATGTGAACTTAACAGTATAAATTGCAGTTGCAAGGGGCTAATCTGTATTATGTTTAAGTAGTCTATTTATCCCTATTAAATATTCCTTATAAGTTAACATAAAGTAATGTACTCACCTAGTTAGTTAAAGATTCTATGCACTCCATCAAGCTAGGCACACAAGTCTATGTGCTGCAAAGCCCTTTGTGCTTTTCTTCCCATTACTTTAAGGGTGACCAAGTAGGAGGCCTTCTATACTGCAAGTTCCATTTCATTGTTGCTTGTCTCATGACATGAGGTAACCACCTCTTGATTATACTCCACAATTAGTTATCTGGGGCCATGAGGTCAGCACTACTTGAGCAATGTAAGAAGTGCTAGAGACATTGGGACCAGGTCTATTCTGGCATCCAGGTTATTTCTCATTTAGGTTGTCATGCACAATAGATGCAAAATGGGCTGTAGTCTCATTTTGCTGTATTCATACCTTTTCCATTAAACCTTGTCTTCAAGTTGTCGGATTAGCCAAATATTCAGCATTCACCTATTTGATCAAAATTAAAGTATGAATATCCATGATTCTGTCTGCCCACACATCACGTGCAATTAATTGAATCCTTGCTTCATAATAAACCTTTCTCCTTATATCCTGCAGTATATGGCACATATAACTCTTTGACCTTAATATGACTGTTGAGAATGTTTTGAGAAGATAAGCTTCAATATGCCACCTCATGTCTGCATCTGACAGTTTTTTCACCAAGGCCTTAAAAATAAATCATTTTGAAATGATTGAACATTGTCAATTGTGACATATCACCTTCAGCTCCACGAATGGGCGGCACTGGGGACCACTAAATTGACTCGCAGCACCAGCATTTTTACACTTTCTTTCCCAGGAAAGTATAGTTCCTTTTGTTGGTGGAGCTTTATTGAACCGTTCCCATGAACCATCTTGCATATTCATAATTTTACAGCCTGTGTTTGGATATTCATGAAACCATACATGTGCCACCAACTGCTCTTAAAAAAAATGCAAGTAAATCAACCATTTCAACAATGATGAGTGGAGTGCACAGCGATTAAGATTATGTGCTTCTTCTTGCTTCCCATTCCATGAAACATGATAAAGGATCTTGGGCCGTGATAATATAAAGAAGTAATTATGTGAAGTAGTTTTATTACTCTATTTTAAAATCTATAGAAGTATTTTTGAGATATATGGACTTCTTGGACATTCTGTGTTATGTAACTACTTCAGTGAATTTTCTATTTACACAGGATGGAAGGGAATTCACTTCCATAATATAGCTGTCAGTCCTGGTGGTGTAGTGGTAACCATACTTGTCTCCTAAACCCAAGATTATGGGTTCGATATCAGGACCAGTGGTTTTTTCCAGCATAAAAATCCTAAGTATGGCTTCCTGCTGAAGGGAAGTAAAGCAGTAGGTCCCATATCATACATTTACGGCACAATAAAGAATCTCAAGCCTGAAAAAAGAGGCTTCTGAGCAAAATTTGTCAGCCATTTCACGCCCTGATTTGAATGGGATACTGATGATCTGAGAAGTTAAAGAGTATCGTAAATAAATCAAATAAAAAAAACATTAATATAACTGGTAATAGACTTTAATAAGGGGTAAAAAATGTCTACATAATCTCTCAGAGTTTTAAGAAAAATATTACTCCAAACATCTGGCAAAAATGGATAATGATGCAGTGTGTGTCCATTATCTGCCTCCTTCCCAAGAGGTGGGCATAGCATTTCCTGTAGCTGCAATTTGGGCTTTAGCAATAAAAGCTTGATAATTTGGTGGTCTAGTTGGATATCTCTTTTCGTACAAGTAGGCCTCTG
Source organism: Metallyticus violacea (assembly GCA_030762175.1). Taxonomy (NCBI): domain Eukaryota; kingdom Metazoa; phylum Arthropoda; class Insecta; order Mantodea; family Metallyticidae; genus Metallyticus; species Metallyticus violacea. Next base: position 107,689,049 of record CM060843.1, on the reverse strand, counting down.
CTATTGAGTTCTAACCTACATTTCCACATGAGACTGGTGACTTGAGAATTTTCTATGATTAACTTATAAATTTAGAATGCACCAAATGCACACATTCAATAAGTGTTTATTTGCATAACCATCCTGAGAAAAAAACAACGAAACCAGCTTTGTTCATATTTTTAATTTAATATCAAATATTCTCATATTCTGTGACAACAGTATTAAACTCAGTATTATCATATCTAATTTGGAAACCCCTTGATTCATATAACATTTTTCAAGTGAATTCACATCAGAATGCTTTGAGTTATAAAAAAATTGCAAAGGATATTATTTGTTCTATTTTTATTTGCCCACTCATTTTTATAATTGGAATATATGAATTCCAAAGCATTAATATATTACAGCATATTAAAGATAAGACAAGTTATTAATTTATTAATTATATTTTATATATTTGTTTATTTTTTGGCCAAAAACACCTCAATAGCCAAAATTATGCAAGGGGAACTCAGTTATCTACAATTGAGTTCCCTACCATGCTACATATATATATAGCATTTTGTCATCTCTGATTGTGCTTTACTGATACAGTAAAAAACTCAATGCATTTTTGCTCAGTTCCAGAACAACTCACAGTGCATATGTGTTGGGTATTTTTCTTGTTCTGCATGATATTTTTGTTGCTAATATTTTCCAGGTGGGAGAGGCTATGGCAGTGGAAGGCCCAGTTATGGTTTTCAAGATGGACCTCCAGATGAAGTAAGACATGTGATTATATAATTCAAATTCTTATTTTGTATTCTCTGTGCTTATTAACCTGGAAATCTTAATACCTAATTGTGGTTCAAAATATTTGAAAAATACTCTTCTTACATCTCTAACTGCAGGAACTGATCAGGAGAATGTTTCTTGGACTTCACATCCTTAGCTATTATATGAGTACTGGATTGTTATAAGTTAACTTTCAAATAACTAATAGATAACCTTCTAACAAACTTGGATATTGAGTTTTCTGCTTCCAGAATGTTAAATTTTGCTTGCACTTTTGTATGTGAATCCTCACTCATATGTATAAATCCTTTTGCTTTTGAACTGTCTTTAATAATGGCTTTCATTAAATGTACTGCTACTTCTAATTTTTCTATTTATTTACATTTAATCTTCCATTGTTTCTTGAACCTGGTGCCTATATTTCTTTTTGTTTCCCCTATGTGAATTTTTCCATAATCCAGACAAACCCTCAGGGGCCCATTTATTGGTTATATGTTATAAGGACCCCAAGGCACTTGAGCTGCTCCCTCCAGTCTACACTTAGCATGTTTGGTTGGCCCCCATTTTGATTTTACCTCTCTTTCTTTTATAGTTTTAAAACCTCCCTATTCTTAGTCAGATAGGTGCCCCCCCCCCGCGTTTGAAGGAGTAAAAAAGTGACTGGGTACAGGCATAACTCCTAGCACTGGGTAGTCATGTAGGATGGGAGTATATCCCCTGGTAAAGACCAGGCTCAGGAAGAGACCATTGCATGAACTGTACACTTCCTGAAGCAATTGGGTCCCTCTTTCTAGACTCTGGGAGGGATGACCCTGAGGTAAGTTTTATCCAGGACAGAACTACTTGCCTAAGGTGGCACCCAGGAAACAACCTGCCATCTGGGATAGTTGCAGTGATGGAGGATGAACTCCCTATGGTGTTAGATAATTTTTCCCATGACTGTACCGAGTCTTCTCATTGGGAGGTATCACTTCTTGCACAGTATTAACATGATGTGTACTTGTATTCAGCTTCAACTTTTTTTGCAATTTAGAACCTGTCCTTTTGAAAACTGTTAATATAAAAACATACCATTGCCAATAACCAGGAACATGCAACCAGCTTTCATGGACATAGGCTAGAAAGTATGTTGCCACGAACTTCTATAACCACACTTTTTATTTACCAAGATATGTCATAGATAGATTTCATTGCATTAACATCCATTATTTTAAAGTTAAAAGGAAAAATTCAGATCCTAGAGTGAGTGACACACCAAATAGCTTGAGAATAACTTGTTTAATGGAATGCATCTGATACATCACTGCAAAGCATGAGCAACACAGTAATTTTTAAAATCATTTTTGCAGGTTATGGCATTAGGATCATACCTGTTCCCATCACAGGATGACTTGGTTTGCAAAGTGGAGATTGAGGATGTCCCATACTTCAATGCTCCCATATACTTGGAAAATAAAGAGCAGATTGGAAAGGTTGATGAAATTTTTGGCAATATCAGAGACTTTTATGTTTCTGTGAAGCTCAGTGATGAAGTAAAGGCCAAATCCTTTACTCCTAATCAGAAGGTAAGACAACCATTAGATACCCAATGTAAAATTTGAATATGAGAGTTATTTATTTATTCAGTCAGGGAGGATGATCAAGGCAGGATTTGAATCTCAGGCCTATCGTTCCTAAATCTGTGCCTTATTGACCTCAACCATCCAGGTTGGTTTCAGTATAGACCTTTCAACATTCATTAACACACCATGATAAAGATGCTTGCTGTAACAACCTCCAAGTTATTTTCTGAGGCTAGCTTCTAGTCAATGCTGAATGTCATTAATGTGCCATGCTAACTGATAGAAACCTTGGTTTACTGAGATTGACAACATATATGTTTAACATAATTTCATTGCTAGATTCTGGATGCATCATTTAGTCAATGGTTTTGCTGTACATGTAGGCAAAAGCTGTTTCCAAGCCTTCCTCACTATTGCACAGAAAACAGTGTCTTTCTGATGCAAAATGAGACTGATTGACAATGGACAAAAACACATGACAATATGAGCCCAATGATGAATAAGTTAGTTCATTACAACATCTCTAATCTGTAAATTAGAATAAATTGGAGCCTTACAACGATGAACACTCATGTTGTAGTACCAGGCTACTTTGTTGTTGCCCACTGTATTTGTTAATACTGAAACTTGTCCTCGGAAAATTTTCTTAACCACACATCAAATAATGTTTCTCCCAATTTTTTCTTGTATGTGCACCATAGATCCTTCACTTCCCTCATTTCTTCTGCTGTAGCTAGTAGTATGAATTTGTAGCTAGTAGTATGAAATGTACACTGGTAAGAAATTAATATTTACTGAAGATTTTAAACTTTAGTCAAAGCTTTTTGTAGAGCAATGTCGGAACAAAACAATTGCAATCACAGTTACTAAATGATAATGGCCATCCAAAAATTTACAAAACTGTGTAATGTCTATTTTTAAAACTATATTTTTTACTTTTGTGTGTGTGGGTTTTTTTTTTTTTTTTTTGAAACTATACTTTTGGCAGTGTTTTGTTTGGTCTCGTAATTTTTAAGGAATGCCCTAAAGTGAAGTTTGCGCGCACATACACACACACATACAGGGTGTATCTAAAGTAAAAGTGCAAACTGAAACGGTTGAAAGTATATGATAATAGAAGTGAAAAACTCTAGTAAACATGGGTCCACAAACAAGCTGTGCATGAGATTTATTATTGCAAATATGTGGTTATGAGCTACCACTGACTTTATTCGTTGTACACATCATATTAGAAGTGGCCTGCAATGTGCTCGTTATTTACAAAAGTGAACATCTAACGCAGAGATATGATCAAAGATAGATAGTCCAGGAGTGCCTGTATCTTGACCTCCACAATCACCTGACCTCAATCCTTCGGATTTTTCTGTCTGGGGTTACCTCAAAAGTGTAGTGTACAGCATTCCCATTGATATAATTGAAGTACTGGAGCAGAGAATTGTACATGCCTGTTCGGGAGTGTTTGAATGAAGTCGAAACCTACAGCATAGATGAGTGCAGTATTGCATCCAATTGCAAGGAAAATACTTTGAGCACCTCTTTTAACAGATAAGAGTATACAGTATGTAGCATGCCAAAATAGATTCGTATTTCTTGTTAAGTGAAGATATGAGTGAATTTTATGCAAACTTATAATGGAAATTAAATGCAAAGGCTACTTTTGAAATTAATTTGTACTAACTAGGATGGTGTTTCTTAATGAAGTCAATGGCAGCTTGTAATTACACATTTGCAATTATCTAGCATATGACTCATTTGCAGACCCCTGTTTACTGGAACTGTTTTGCTTCTATTAGTGTATCCTTTCAACCATTTTATTTTGCACCATAATTTTCATACATCTTATATATATTTGAGATTATTCCTTTTAGTAATAAGTGAACTTTGAGGAAACTTTAAGCCTTTCAAAAGTAGAAGCTTTATAATGTATATTAAAACAGTACATAATTGTCTTAAAAATGGTTACATTAATTATATTTTTTGAAGTTCAACAGTGTTCTCTGATTTTCTATATCATGTGTATCCTAATCTAGAATTATAAACAGTTTATATTTTCTTTTTAATTCCTTATTGAAAAGCTCTATACCAGATATGAAACAATTTTTAAATACCCTTTGAGTTGAACCTTAGCATGGCTGAAGATGGGAACAAAATGTTCTCGAAACCGGTTCCATACATTTATGAAAAGTAAGTGAAGCTTTAAGAGTGTGTAGTTCAACTGAATCATACAATGATATCCATTAACCCTTTATTACGTTTAACAGACAGAATTATCTGAAATAGCAAAAATTCCCTATCTATACATCAAACATCAGTCCTTAGAAGGCTAAATTCTTTATAATTTATATAATATGTTATTATGGTTACTACTATGAGATAATATGTATATTTTATCCTTAATTATACATACAGTTGATTCTATTTACAAACTCTGTAAAGTCCTTCTTGTAAATTTTTATCATGTCACATTTTAAATCAGGCCATTTTTCACCTTTAACTACTATCTTCTGTTTGAGTAAATTTTGCTCTGTAACTAGTATGTTACAGTAAAATATTATATGATCTACTGTTTGCTCTGCTGCTCCACAAGGACATTCTGGGCTATCCATGAATTTGAACCAAAGGTAATACTCTCAGCCTTCTGCGGTCAGTGACGAAGACAGTAAAGTTTGGCGATACTGGGATGGAGAGAAGCAGCCTGTTCCTTAACCTTCGGAAGAAATATCTAAACATAAGTAATGATAAATGTATAGCAACCTCTAATGAGGAGACCCTTTATAGTGCCAGTAAAGAAGAAGCATGAATATTTAATAATTCGTGCTCTCAGGGACAGGGACTTAATAGAAATATTTAGATGGCAACGAATTTCTTAAAGCAATAGAACTTGTGGTTGAAGTAAACAATAAATTGTGGACTAATTTTGAAATATATTATTACTTTTATTCAAGGGTTAAGGTTATTTTAAGTTTGATATGCTCTCTTTTTATTTAGTAGTAAGTCATTCGTATTTGTTTTAGCTTTACATCAATCCACAGAAGCTGCTTCCTTTGAAGAGATTCCTCCCACAACCTCCAGGTTCGGTACAAAAACGAGGTGGTGGAGGAAGAGGACGTGGTCGTGGAGGTGGTGGAAGAGGGAGATCAGGGGGAGGTGGCAGAGGAGGAGGAGGATTCAGGGGCAGACATTCTGGTGGATTTGGTGGTCGTGGTGGGGGAGGTTTTAGAGGAGGTAGTGGAAGTGGGAGAGGTTGGAACAGATAATGACTTTTTGTGGCTAAAGGCCATGAACCAGTGGATAACATTAAAAAATGTTGAGTGACTTTTGACTTTTTATGGTAACATTGTACTATAAAAATTAAAGTTTATTATATTGAATCTGGTTTTCCTACTTAATGCATCTGGTTGCATTAGGATTCTTCCTGATTTAATAAGTGAACTCAAAACATCAGGATGTCAGATATTTCATTTGCTTTTGCCCCTGATTTTACCTTGTAACTTTGGTAAATTTGACTCAGAGATACCATAGTGTATAGAAAGCACAGTTTTAAGGTTGAAACTTTGCTTATCTAATCTAATTATTTGCTCAGTCAAGTTCATAAGGGTGAAACAAGATACTCAAGGTGATTCTATTTAATTGGGGTGTAGCAGTTTTATTAGTTGAGGGAGATATGTGAAATTTTGAAGAAACAAAAACAGTTGTAAATTTTGCAATTTTTATGAGGAAATCACTCAAACTTCACTAATTTTAATATTACAAATTATTATTGAGTATAAATATTATACTTACACAGCTGTTGACAATGGAGTGATAACATATCCTAAACTTAGGTATTCATTTTTTACAATAAACTCCATTTACTTACATAAAATAAGATGCATTTTGGGAGAATATCTCCCATGCTGAAGATGAAGCCAACAGTCTTTGAAACATATCCAACTAAGTGTGGAACAAAATTAGTAAAATTTGAGTGATTTCCTCAATAATAATTTGTTATGCTATATATCACTTGAAAATTCCCACTATTCAAAATTATTCACTAATTTTGTTCCACCTATTTGTACATGTTTTGAAAGCTGTTACCATCATCAGCATGGTTCCACTTTATATTTTCCTAATATATTTTATTATATATGTGATAAATTTATTTACAAATCTCAAAGGCAGCCAATTTCTATACTTCTCAAAATAGTGTTTTGATTTGATTTGGGTTGTTCTCTTGGGAACCTAGATCATTGTGCTTAACCTAGATCTTAATGCTTAATGTGGCTCTTACAGAATGTAATGCAAGACTGGCTCAATGGTTTTAGGACTAAAAGATCACTTGCCTTTTGGTGACCATTGATGTAACGTGCACAAGTAAATCATGAAGATGACTGTTACTTGTATTTAAACCAAATTTAATGATTTTTCTTAAAAAAAAAAAATTAGAGAGTCGCAGTATTCTAATATTGCTTCAGTTGTAAGCTCTGAGAAAAAGTAACTATTCTGTTGCCAGTTTCAACATGGAAAAATTCCCTGAATCTAACAAAACAACATTTGATATGAACCTTCTTCATCAATAGATGTCACATTCCAGATGAGTAGGGAAAAGATAATTAGATTTCGTTCTGTAAGTTCACTATGGTCTTGGTGACACATGCACATAGAAGATGTCAAGAATATACATATATGTACAGAGATGATATCTAAATGTACGATATATACATGACAAGATATGTGGATTTACAATATAAGGATAGAACTGTGAGTACAATATACATATATACAGTTGATGCAGCTTCAAAATCAGTAAACATACATGCTAATACAGCCAAATAGATACCCATAAAGCATTTACTACTAGTTTTCAACTTCTCTTGGCATTTACAGCTAGTAGGTAATAATATTACACTACTTAACAAGGTTTTTGCCACATAAGTGAAAATAGGCATGTTAAGTCAAGTTTTATGAGCAGTTAACAAATACAAACATAAAAATGTTCCATCACCCTCCATTTTCGTGTAAATCGTTAAAATATGTTTAAAAACACACATATATAAAAAAATCGTACACTTTATGATTGACATTTATGTAATAGAATGTTTATTTTTTTTATTCAGGAGTTTATGAAAGACCAGGTTTTTAATGTATGTGTGGGTTCTGTTTCATCGTCTTCTTTTATTCAGGGCAATGAAGTACCTCAGGGCTCGATACTTTGTGTCACACCATTTGCCATCACTATCAACTCCACCACTGATTGTTTACTGCCAAGGATTAAATCATTGTTCGTTGATGATTTTGTTATTTTTCCTTCATCTCAGTGCACTTGTAATTTGGAATGCCACCTTCAATGCTGTCTGGACCGCTTTTATGCTTGAAGTGTTAATCACAGGTTCTGTTTTTCTGCTGAGAAGACCATATGCATGAATTTCTGGGACTGTAAGGAGTGACCTTCACCATCTATCCATCTTGGCCCAGATGCTTTCTCTTACGTGTCGGTCCTGGTGGTGTAGTGGTTACCATACTTGCCTCCTAAACCCAAGATCGCGGGTTCGAACCCGGCCAGGACGGATGGATTTTTTCGGGGCGTAAAGGCGAAGGGAAGTAAAGCCGTGGGTCCCGTGTCGTACATTTACGGCACGAAAAACAACCTCAAGCCTGAAAGAGAGGCCTCTGAGCAAAATTTGTCGGCCGTTTCACGCCCTGAGTTTAATGGGACGCTGATGACCTGAGCTGTTAAAGAGTGTCATAAATAAATCATAAAAAAAAAATCCATCTCTCTTTCACAGAAGAAGTTAGGTTCCTTGACTTGGTATTTGATAGGAAATTGTACTGGTCATCATATAATGCACAACTCAGAGGCAGGTGTGAACATTCTCTTTTGCATGTTTTATATGACATCCTGGGGAACTGACTGTATGATTCGTTGATTGATTGATTGTTTTATTGGAAGAATATTTCATGTGGCCTTGACCAAATGATTCTTTTATTTCTCTATCTATCTTTAATCCAATTCAAACTGAATTGTGCCGCCACAAATGGCCGAGGTCGTTAAGCCACAGACTCGTGAGCGGGATGTCTAGGGTTCGAATACGTCCTCCCTGACTGGGGTTTTTTCCAGGTTTTCCTCAGTCCTCATAACTGGCAAATGCCGGGGAGGTTCCCTAAACTTAGGCCTGGAACGCTTCCTTAAAAAAGTATCCTTTCCCAATATATCATTTCATCTCATGTATCATCAGTTTCCACCGCCTGTGGTACCTCAGTAGTAAAAACGGGCGTTAAACACTAATAAAAAAAACTGAATTGTGGCTGTATTGTTTATGGCTCTGTGCGACCTTCAGTTCTTCATTGTCTTAACTCCATTCATCACCATGGAATCTGTGTCGCCATTGGAGCCTTCCTTATCAGTTCTGTGTCCAGCCCATGTGCGGAGTCTGGAGAACCTCCTCTATCTTATCATAGGGACATTTTACTTGGTGATTGTGGTTGTCGATTGGCTGCTCAACCTCATCATCCCATAATGAGCTGTTTTTAGCATATGGCTGAACAGATTTTAAGCTGCTAAGTCTCGTACTTCTAAGCCTGCTAGCTTTCGTTTTCTGGAGATGTCAAAACATTGGACATGGAGTTACCTGCTTTTTTTTCTTAACCAGTGAAGCTTGTTCTCCCCCTTAGCTTATAGCAGAAGCCTCAGTTCATCTTGGGCTTACGTACTGCCACAAGTCTTTGACTGCAGCTTCTATTATTGTCGCCATTTTATCTCGATAGTCTCCTTTGCTGATACGATTTTACTTATACCGACGGCTGGAAAATGGAATCAGGTGTTGGATGTGGGTTTGTTTTTTAATGGAGGTAGTTTTACATCTAATTTTATGGTGGAGCTTTAAGCCATTTATCCAGCAGTATTATTCATTTCTGAACAGCAGCTGGGGCACTGTGCCATTTTGTCTTTTCGCGACCTGTACAAATACCATTATCTTGTACAGAAGATCCAGGACGCAGCGCTTAGGCTGGTTGACTCTGGTGTCAGCGTAACAATGCTATGTGTTCTTGGTCATGTGGGAATTCCAGGCAATGAGGCTCCAGATGTTGCAGCAAATTCCTCCCTTTTAGACCCTGATGCAATTGAGCAACATTTTTCCTCGGGAAATTTTAAGTAGGTTTTACAGAGAGGCATTTTCTAGCACTGACATGAGGAATGGAATTTACTCCAGGATAATAAGCTTTGGGAAATCAGCCCCTTTTAATTGGTCAACTTCTTCTTGCACAGTTCGTCATCAAGAAGTAATATTAGCATGTTTGCAGATTGGGCATTGCCATTTTAGTCACCATCACCTTTTTAAAGATGAACCAGCTCCAGCATGTTCTAATTGTGACCACTCCTTTACAGTGCGTCTCATTTTAATTGAATGCCATCATCTAGCGGCTTTCAAACTTTCCCATTGTTTGCCCTCCTCTCTTGAGGAAGTACTTGTGGATGTCGTTGTTTTGCGAGTAGTGTGTTTTATCCATGTTTGTGATTTTTGGAGTATGGTATTATTATTATTATTATTATTATTATTATTATTATTATTATTATTATTATTATTATTATTGCTTTCGTTAATAATTTTATAGATGATTTCTTTTTAGACTATTTTAAGACTTTTATTTCTCCAGCTGTTGCTTGTGTTTTTTATTACCACTCTTTTGTTCATTGTTGATATGTTTCCCTTATTGTTTGTTATTGGGTTTTTTTATTTTTATTGCCTGCCGTGCTAGTGCTACTTGTTTCATGCATAGAATTTTAGTGTAGTTGATTTGTGGTTTATTTATGGATGCTCTTTAACATCTCAGGTCTTCAGCATCCAATTCAATTCAGGATGTAAACGGCCGGTAAATTTTACTCATTGGCCTCTTCTTTCAGGCTTGAAGTTCTTTTTCATACTCTAAATGTATGAGGGATCTACGGCTTTACTTCCCTTCAGAATGAAGTGGTACCTAGGATCCTCAATCCTGGCCGGGATTGAACCCATGATTTTGGGTTTAGGAGGCAAGTACACCACCAGGACCAACAAAATGTTAGTGTGTTTGGACGTTAATAGCCTTAGCAGTTTTGCACCCTTTAAACAATAATAATCATCATTACAACTGGGTTGCTCTTGCATATCTTATTTATAGTAGTGCACAGAGTAATACTATATTTACATTTCCTAAACAGCAGTAATTAAAGGAGTGGGTAAAGAGCATTTATTGTGCAAATTTTACAGTTAATCTAAAACTGTAATGTGAATTAAACTTTTGTACCAAAACTTATTGTTAGGGAGGAAATTTCGTTGTGCAAACATCTTTCATTTACCATTTATGTGATTTCATTGAATTTATATTGACTTAATAAAAAACAAAAGAATTAATACACTGCTGTGGATTTACTTCAAACTCTAAACCACTGTAATGAACCAGGTAACTGCTACAAACCAAATTAACAAAATAATATATTTAAAAGGAAATTCTACGTTTTCCACCATTTTATCTACTGCCTACATTGGAGTCTGGTAAATACATATTTGATATACAGAACATTGACTTCAGACTCCAATACAGAAAAAAATGGAGTCTCGTCGCCCTAGTACTGAGAATAGCAAGCAAGAAAAATTTAAGCAGAATTGTGTTTACAAAATGACATTTTTTATCATTAAAAATATTTCCATGCTTTTGAAGTATTTCTATTTCTCATATGTAAACAAAACAGAATAATGTGAATTTGGCTTTCATAAAATCACCAATATTTCAACGAATGATTGATTAAATATCCCTCATTGCCATTTACTGCAGTGCAATAAATAATAAAGTACAACAACATGCATAAATAAGAACAGCTTAATCAAGTATTTTTCATTAGTGTAACATGCATAAAAATAATTTTAAGCTAATGTATTGCAGTGCAAAATCAATGAATCATTTAAATACATCTACATCTATGTACAGGTTTGGTTATTGGCTTTTGTAAAGCCATACAAATATTAAATGCACAGACTGTTATAGCTAATTACAATGCTCTATAAAAGTAGAGCAAATAATTTTAACCAAGCTACTGGAAAAGAAAAAAGCAATGCAAAATACAATTTAACTTATATATATTTATTTATATAATGGCTGGGAAGTTTAAACTCTTTAGTCTCTTGACTTTCACTCCAAGTTCATCTGTAGCTTTACTTTTTGTTCTTTGATTTTCAAGGTTTTTGTTTGCTTGTTTGTTTCATACCCCTAATTGTATATAATATACACTTGAAAGGTATTTAAAATTAATTTCAAAACAAAACATTAACGAGTTGTCATACAATATTTTTGCATTGAAATTTTGTCATTATGAAGTTTTCCTTCAAAAAAGTTGACAATCACAATAATACTTCAATCTCTTTCTCGTTTATCACAATAATGTTATCAGCATCATCTGACAAAGATCAGTTAGCGAGAAGACATACTTTGTAGAACTCGTGTTCTAGAAAATGTATATCCAGTGCTTGCAGTTACCTTTTCATATCCTAAATTTTTTATGCATGTGATTAGTTTTCATGATTCTCTTCCATTTCAAATAGATTATCTGAAGTCACTGCAACTCTTTTTCAAAATATAATGTACTGAGGCTGAGGGGTGAATTTTCATGATAATGAATTAAAACAGAATGTATTACTTTCCTTCAGACTTTTCAGATATCTTTTGCATTTCTGTTCTGTATAAATACTTCTCTGTTGACAAAGACTGTTTCATTTTATTCCAACATTTTATTGTGCTGGGTAGGATACAAAATAGCATATACTTGCTTGAATTTCTTTTCAGCTATCCTAAACGCCCGGTCCAAATGACACATCGGAAAATAACCCAATAGGCTCTCAAGATCAAAGGACGCCTTCTCTCTATTAGGCAGCTCTCCAATTGTTCTCATGAGTCTGGATATATCTCGTTTTAGACCTCCCGATCGGCAGTCAGCAACGCTAACTACTAGACCAAGGAGGCGGCGAAAAAGAAAGAAAGAAAAACCACAGAGTAGCGCACATATAATCCATAAAGTACATTGCCATCTTAACCAATGTACAATATTTATATTGTTTTGAAATTGTAAATAATACTATATTGTAGTTAACTATTCTATGTTGTTTAAAATTGTAAATATTGTTTGCTTATTCATCCACTTCATTAATATACATTGATTTGGGACACTTCCGGTCTTAATCTTAGTTGAAAAACAAAATACTCAAAGCATAAATACAAGATAGCGTAAGATTACAAACTGATATATCTGATATAAATACAACAGTCAAAAAATAAAATGTATAGTGAAAATAATACACGGCCATGATATGATCAAGGCATAAACACATGTATATATACATATAAAGACACATTCAACGCTCGTACTAACTGTGGTAGTAATCCTTCACATCATCATCATTAGCAAATCGCCAGAGGTGGCCGAGGTTCTTAAGACGCGGACTCGTGAGCGGGAGGATGGGGGTTGGAATCCCGCCAGGACCGTCCTCACTGACACGTGTTTTCCTCAGTCTTCATAACCGACAAATGCCGGGGAGGTACCCTAAACTTACGCCTGGATCGTTTCCTTCCATTAAGAAAATCCTTTCCCAATATTTTTTATTTCATGTATCATCAGTGTTCACCGCCTGTAGTGCCTCAGTAGTAAAAATGGCGTTAAACACCATTCAAAAAGGTATTATTATTATTATTATTATTATTAATGTTGTCATTTCAGTATACATTAGGGGTTACAAAAAATTTTGTTAAAAAAAGTATATGCAGTAGGAATTGAATAGCACCACTAAATACAAAGTTTACATTTTTATCCATTAGTTACATAGCAAAGACAAATGTAACTACATTCTATAACTAAATTCATAATTATTTTAAAAAATGACTGTGTCCCTATTTAAGAGTTAAGAACTCCCTAGCATATAGTATTACCAATCGTGTAATAGTACGCTGAATAAAGTTTAAAAAATAACACACACATAGTACCCAAACACACATCTTAACAGTATTTAGCATCCTTTTCATAAAAGCCTATATTTGGTGTCTTATACAATTTGTTTAATAATTATAAGTAGTTTCTGAAAATTCATTTATGTATCAAAAGAGGTAAAACTTAATTCCTATTCAGCAATAAACTCTTACTCCTAATTTGCAATTTTTATAAATAACATTTTTTTTTTCTTTCTCTCTAGTTTCCGGAGCATTCCATGATTCAGAGAGACTTACAAACATAGAATTTATCATTTACTAAAAGTAGTCTAATTTTAAAATATTGATAACACATATGTGTTAATTATATTTGGCAACCCTGTCCTAACTGTGGAGCAATTTGATCGTTGGCATATGCAGTAATAAATCGGGAAGTTGTGATTCCAAAGAAAATTATCTTAACAAGTGATGTGGATCGTGCAAATGTGTGTATGTATATATTTTACATTTCGTGGTATAAAAATGTAAATAAATGTTTCGGCATTTTATTGACAACCATACGTGAAACAATGTATAAACAATTATTAATGGATACACTAATTGAAGGTTATGTTTCCTCCGTCCTCACTGCCAAGAACAATGGTGTTAAAATTGTACATGGTACCTCAGGTACGCTAATGAAGATTATTTATCTCTTTGAAAAGCATTTAAATCTTTCATGATATTTCAGCTACTATACACAAAGAATTTAATATAAGTATATGAAATTGTAAAACCGGCAATTTTGTTAATGTACAGTTGAAAGAGCAGATTAATAGCATGAGTTGAAAAAATAGAAATCTTCTAAGCACTTGGTAAAGGGACACATGTAGTACACTGAATGCTCTTTGACAAATTTTAAGTTCCACTTTAAAACATTTTACGGTTGTAGTGTGGCATATTTCCCGGCCAGGAACACACGGGTGCATAGGGAAGAAAGGAAGATCCATAGGCAACTTCGGAAATTTGAATAAACTGTTTAATTTAAAGATGAACATACTAAAAGGCAACAGCATATTTTTAATTTGCCTGATTATTACACTGTATTTGATTCATCATTCACATATGCATCTCACGAGTGAAACTTTTTTAAACTTACTGAAAATAATAGACATTCCTCCTTTTCGTAACTAAATACAGCAATCGGTAAAATTAAATTCCATATCAATTCATATACATACATACATAATAACAGAAATTATAAAGGCAGAAAAGAATAAAACACTAAGAGAAAGTCACACTTGAAATCGCTATATTTCGAATTACTAGAGTTCTTCTTTGGCAAGGAAACATGGCACTTCTTTGGCACTTGTCACACTTGAAATCGCTATATTTCGAATTACTAGAGTTCTTCTATGGCAAGAAGATGTGGCACTTCTATGGCACTTGTCTTCTTGTCATAGAAGAACTCTAGTAGTTCGAAATATAGCAATTTCAAGTGTGACTTTCTCTTAGTGTTTTATCCTTTTCTGCTATTATAATTATTGCTAATTTGTTACTTTAATTTTATTTTTCTTTTATATTACATACACACAATAACCATGGCCTACTCAAGGGAATCCTAGAAATTGAACAACCCTGTGATTTACTGCGATTCGTTATGGTCTGACGGCCTCCTCTCGCCTCCTTTGCATAAACACACACACCAATACCTACCCCTAAGTGAATCCTAGAAACTGGAGGATTCAGTGACTTATTACGTTCAAAATATCTCTAGCTACTCTCCTGTTATATTAAGTAAACTCTTTTTTTATTTGTTTATTTATGAACGCTCTTTAACATCGCAGGTCATCATCGTCCCATTCAATTCAGGGCGTGAAACAGCCGACAAATTTTGCTCAAAGGCCTCATCTTTCAGGCTTGGGTTCTGTATCGTGCCGTAAATATACGACACGGGGCTCACGGCTTTTCTTCCCTTCCGAAGGAAGCCATACTTAGGATTTTTACGCCCGAAAAAATCCATCGATCCTGGCCGGGTTTGAACCCGCGGCATTGGGTTTAAAAGACAAGTATGGTTACCACTACACCACCAGGACCGACTAAGTAAACTGGCTCACTTACATGGAATTAAGAATTCTCAATTCATTCCATATTACCCATGTGAAAAATGAAAGTAAATATTTCGTAATTATTCTGAATAGTTCATCCAGCACTTAGGTTCTTGTTGCACTCACTTATTTTGTTTATTATTACTAGTGCTTATGATTTCAATTGCTAGATGACAGTACTTGCATTTTGTTAGAGTTAAAGGAGATTTGCCACCACTACAACGATTTACCTGCTAACATAGTAACACACAATCTGCTATCAATTTATATTTACGAAAAGGAGGTGAGTGTAATGGATACTGCTATTCAAGAGCAGGAGAGCAGTTCAAGTAGCAGCCAGGTAACAATTGATATGCCTCCAAGCTAGAGAAATTTCATGAATGGAGATGACAGATTCACTCCATACCAAGCTAAGGACGGCTTGGTACAAAATTCTGCCCTTAAACCACCTGAAGTCACCCCAGCTGACACTTCGCCAAACTGCTGATGAAATCCTGCAATTCCAAGCAAATGTATTTTAAGTTAAGCAATTTTGGCATGGAAAACCCTTGGTAGGATGGCCAGATGCCTATCCATCGCCTGACAAGCTACACTGTGTGCTTGGGTGCTTGGGGCAACTTTGACATTCAATCATAACCCCACCCACCTGATATACTTTTGTGTTGACTAGTCAGCAGATTAACAAGAATGGGAGATACATCCCCATTGTGGCCAGGTGCTTCTCAGTACCCGGCTGCATTATAACAGAGAGTCGGCCCAAAAAGGGGACTGACAAGAGGTTACTAGCTAGTAGATCCAAGTGCTCCATAACTATAAAGGCTATACTATTTTTACCTTTCTGGTTGCAATATGTTGTCCTTATTACAAAATTGAGTTTTGTTTAGATATGTTTCAACTTCATTTTATCACTTTTTACCATGCGTTGTTTTATTGCGCCTGAATTGCAGACGAACTGTTACCACATGCAAAAACAGCATATGTACTAGATGAACTATTTGGAACTGTTACCAATAAATTTATCCATTATTACACTGTCTTTTCACCTTTTACTGTGTGTAAAAGCATCATTGTGTTCTACAACTGGCAAGACATAAATGCACCTGAAACATCATGATATTGGGCAGGATTGGGGAAGAGAGAAACAAACAGAATACTTATATATTCTTTTATATTGCTGCAAACTAAAACTGCTTGACAACCATTGCAATGTCCAAATTAGAACCAACTCTTATATATTTTCAAGATAAAAAAATATACTTAAAATCAATTATTAATTGCTAATAAAAAATTGTCCCTTGAACACCCAAAGTTTTGTTTTGTTTTGTTTTTTTCTCCAAAATTTTCTGGTGTTCATACTCTCTGCTTCTTAAACTATGGCAAATGTCGGGGAAATACCCTAAACTTAGGCCTGGAACCATTCCTTAAAAAAAAAAAAAAAAACTTTCCCAGTTTATCATATTATCTCACATATCATCAGTGCCCACCAGCTGTGATGCCTCAGTAGTTAAAATGGGCATTAAACACTGTTAAAAACAATTGTAAACTACTTACCTTTCATTTATTTGATGTTGTGCATAGCATCACAAAACCTTATGGATGTGGAGTACATACTATGCAGAATTGATTTGTAGCAATACAAAAGTATTAATTTTAAAATAGGTGGTTTGTTTCAACCAAGTGAGTATATTTTTTTGTATTTTAAATTTAATTGTTTACTTTAAAATCAAGACCTACAAAATATTTGCATATACATGATAATAGGGTATTCATTTTTTAATAAAATGGCATAAAACAATGGCAAATTGGTTTGCTGTGACAAATAAAACAAATGAATCATATAAAAATAAGGAAAGATAAATTAACTACCTGTGCTTTACTAACTGAGATGAACAGAAATGAAGACCTATTACCAGCTGAACTATATATTCTATATGACTCAGTGTCAGAACACTTTTAAAGAACTCAGATTTAAATAAATATCTGTGAAATGATGTGTAATAGTAACACTTCATCTAATATTAAGTAGTATAAAATTAAAAAAAATATATACATGCAAATAAAATAATATCTGGACCCAACACAAAGTAAAAAAAATGCTTCTAAGCTATGTATAAAATGTGTATATATGTTTATTTACAGTGCTTGAGCTGCAAATTTGGCATACAAGCCTTTATCACACCAAAAGTACACTGTTTATGGTTGCTTTCTTGGTTAGGAGTGTCGGTCCTAGTGGTATAATGTAACCATACTTGCCCTCTAAATCCAAGGTCGCAGGTTCAAACCCTGCCAGGATCAACGGATTTTTTTGGGTGTAAAAATCCTAAGTATGGCTTCCTTCGGAAGGGAAGTAAAGCCGTGGGTCCCATGTCGTACATTTAAGGCATGAAAAACAACCTCAAGCCTGAAAGAAGAGGGCTATGAACAAAATTTGTCGGCTGTTTCACATCCTGAATTGAATGGGAAGCTGATGACCTGAGCTGTTAAAGAGCGTCCTTAAATAAAACGAATGAAAAAAAATTGGTCAGGAGTGTATTCTATTTCATCAAGAAATATTCACTTTAAGTGTTCTTGTGAAATGCCATTATCATTATTACTATTATCATTAGAAATATTAGACTAGTGTTAATTTAGCTTTAGTAGAAAACAGTTAACACCTCCTCTCTAGCCAGTGGATGTTTCCAGTATAATTTTTCCTTTTTTCATCTGGATGAAAATCATAACTCTTATTTGAACATCAAATCATCAGCACTAACATAACATTTTTCAAGATATGCCATTATCTTAATCATAAGCTATGTGTGCTGCCTTAAAAACATCACAAGAATAGCTTGCCATTTTCAACCTTCAGAACACCAGTGCAAGACAAGTACTAACATTATTTTTTAAAATAACAATATACCATTCTTGTGAATGCCAAAACATCGTCATAAAATGACCAAAGAAAGGTCAAAGATTTCATTTTTTAAGGACTTGCCTTATCCTCCCATAAGCTGTCACGAAAAAGGTATACCCTAGAAATTTTATCACATGACTCCAAGACAGTTGAACCCATTTATATAATTCATCTAAATTTGGAGATTGTACTCATACAAAATGATAAGATAACTTTGTCTCTGCATTTAATACTTAATTCGTGTTAAAAGTTTTACAATCTGCTGATTATAAGCATAGAAAGTCTGTTATTTTTGTAGTAGTTTCAATGTCATTACATGAGAGCACCGCAAATTCAAGAATTAAACATGTGTGTGCCTTTAAAGCTATTCAGAAATGTTTTGTACATTTTAATAGCCATTTTCATGAAAGAAGAAGCTGAGCAAAATTTATCACCCTGAAATGTGGGACGTTGATGACAAAGAGCATCCTTTAATAAACCAAATAATCATAATAATAGTCATAATGTACCATCTCTCCATACACATTATTTATATCACTTAATGGCTTCATTTTATGCCAAAAAATTCAAATACTGCAGTTTTTATAATGCTTATTCGCTTATAATATTACTACCATCTAACGTCGGTTTTGGTGGTGTAGTGTTTACCATACTTGCCTCCTAAATCCAAGATCGCGGGTTCGAACCCGGCCAGGTCCGATGGATTTTTTCGGGCATAAAAATCCTAAGTATGGCTTCCTTCGGAAGGGAAGAAAAGCCGTGAGTCCCGTGTCGTATATTTACGGCACGATAAAGAACCTCAAGCCTGAAAGAGAGGCCTCTGAGCAAAATTTGTCGGCCGTTTCTCGCCCTGAGTTGAATGGGACGTTGATGACCTGAGATGTTAAAGAGTATCCATAAGTAAATAAAAAAAACTATCATCTAACAGAAGATGAAATAACATAAGCAGTGTATAAAAATTCAAAGATACTACACATAAAATGTTGTACTTCTCCAAGATAAACTGACTGGGGAAAAAATTGTGTTGCATAACTTATTGAATTCCCCTCATAAGTTTATTTTCATTAAACATAAGAAATGTTTGAATTCTCTCTCTCCCTTTTTCCTCTTTTAAAAGAATGCTGTTCTAAATGAAATGATCTACCAGGTGCTA
This sequence comes from Metallyticus violacea, assembly GCA_030762175.1. Taxonomy (NCBI): domain Eukaryota; kingdom Metazoa; phylum Arthropoda; class Insecta; order Mantodea; family Metallyticidae; genus Metallyticus; species Metallyticus violacea. The sequence continues at coordinate 107,669,669 of CM060843.1, read as the reverse complement.
TACTATACATGTGAAACATTTGTTGAAGGTGTCTATAAAAATGTCATTATTGAAGTCAAAAGTTCATAGGCTTAATGTTTAACACGAACATGTATTAGTAATTAAAGTTATTCTTTATTCCACAATATAATGTGACATGCTACTGTACTGCTGTTTGTGAAAATTGCAGAACCGTAAAGGAATCATGCAAAAATAATAAAATTTAAATCACTAGTTACTAATAATGACACACATGTGATGAGCGTTTCAAGGCAAAAAACATTATGTGCATAAAAGTAGTATCATGAGGAAATCTTCATAATCTGCAATATGAACCTGTTATACATAGTGGCATCAAATTGATGTGTTTCTGAGAAATTACCTAAAAGGCTGTTTGCATGCTAGTCAGTTTATGTTATGGGCTGCTGAAGGACTTTGACGGCCAGGTTGCAGAGTAACTATATCCCAGACATGTTAAGCCGACAAATGTGCAGAACTTCCCTATATAGCGGTTGCTGTTATTAAGAGGATCCCTCCTCATACCGGGCACTTGGCAGAGTCCTTTTTGTTAAGTCGTTTGTTTATTCTTCAAACTAATCTCCCCTTTCGGAAACAAAAGTTAACACACAACTTATATGCGCTAGATCACCTGGCCCAATTCCCAGAATTGCAGAGTGGGATAGGCCAATGCGTTAGACCTTAGCTCTTCACATGGGTAACCCGAACATTCAAGGTTGTTCGCGATCCCGCCTTTGTCTACCTGCTCAATATTGTATTGGTTTCGGATCACATGCCCCACTAAGGCAACCTACCAAGACATTCCTCCGAAGGGTGGGGCTGGACAAATCGTTTCCTACCCGCAGTTCATAGTTGCAGAGATCGCAAATTATATCTCATAGCGCCCCTACGTCATTGCCCATGCCGGTCAATATAACGCCGAACAATGCTTCACGATAGCGTTTACCATCAATCATCATCATAGTCCAAATTAAAGCAGGGCTCGTCTATAAACATGATACGTTGCCATTATGCACCCAACGTATCATGTTCACTAACTTATTCTAGCTTGAGACGTCGATGGTTCAGAGTCATGGAAACCCACGGGAATGTGTGAAGCCATCTTCTATGAACCAAATAACACTGCATTTGCTGCAGCACACCGTTCTGCTAACTTGTAATGAAGCCCAAACGGCTCAATGCCAGACTAAGATATGTCCATTTCATGTTTCACTGCATCCTGTTTTCTCCACTTCACTGTTTCCATACTCGCATGGTTTATGACGTCATATCGCGTACAACAGCAATATTACGGTATGAAAATCCACATTCACTCAGGTCAGTCGTTGGGTCACATTTGAATTTTGTTTATATAGGTTAATGCATATTTTAATAAGTGCGAATTGGACAAACTAGCAAAAATGCCCTCTCGAATACGAGGTTAGGTCCACAAGTTTCCGGCCTAACTATTTTCTACGCATGATAAAGACAAAAATTATATTTCACTTTTCAATATAGCTACCCTTTATAGCAATACACACCTCACATCTTTGAATTAGCATTTCAATCCCACTTCCCCCTCCCAATATAGCCAGAAGTCTTATCTACAAAATGCGTATAAACAGCATCCATCAGTTCTTCGTCCCACTACCAGGCTACCAGTCCACTCTAGCCCAGATCGCTCTGCACCCATGCCTCAGCCATCTCCCATGACACACAAACAAAAACCCAACAGAACAGCGTCATCTAGCTCCTTCCTCATCCACCACTTTGTATAACACAAGCAACAGGACTTCTGGCACTACACCACGTGATACTTCTCTGAGTTAGACCAACCGTAGTGCCACAGCCAACTCAACAACACTTTTCACAAAATTTCAGCCCAATCTACTTCAACACACCAACGTAATCAGCATGCACATCCAAGCACTTCAGGACACAACCTCCTCACACCTAGACCTCCTGGAAGAGGCATTCACTGTACTACAGACAACCTACTCCCAAGCCACCAACAGCCTCGAAATAACATTGTAGGACACCAAATCTACTTCAAAAACTGCAGCCTAAAGCATACTAGACACATGCCACAACAACCACACTACAATCAATGCCATTAGACTTTGTTGCAAAAACTTAGCACTCCACTTCAACTACCCCTATAGGCACACACACAGCATCCTGACTCATTGAGAAGGTTTCATCAGTTCACCCAGCAATGCTTGACACAAGGACAACAATTTAATACTTGATAATTGATGATTAAAGTAATTTCACCATTTGACTCTCCCACTCCTTTTACTTTCCTTACACCTCACCTCTGATCCTTCGGCTGCATTCAGGGCTTTGGCCTGTAAGGAGATGTTCCACTAGACCATTCCTTAAGCCTGGTATTTTATATCCTGTTGGCTCCAGCCATGAAAGTCTATGTTGTCTTAACACAACAGTGCAGAGGACACTGCTGGGCCCAGGCAAATGCAATTTTCCTCAATTTTTTGCATTTTATTTAAGTTTCATGTGCTTACAACCGTTTGAAATGTTGCATTTTTCACAATCATCAGTATATTGCAATGGAAAAATATTTAAGAATGGTGACTGTAATAAATAATTGGGAAAAAAAGGGGAAGAACTTAAATGTTAACTGAAAATTACTTGCTCTGTAATTGCACATTAATCAATTTTCTGTTTTGTTGTAGGTAAGGATGCTAAGGTGGGAACGTACCTGATCCAAAAGCGTTTCCTATTATAAAGATATCCAATGAGGTAGTATGGAGGCATTAACTTCAGAAAATCATGAAAGTAGCATCTCATCTATTTCTTCTGCACATGAAGAAGATGGATTTTGCTATAAGCGCAAAAGAAAACTGGCAAGTAATCCTTGTTGCTGCCCAGCCTGTGGAGTAACAGTTCGTCCAGGCGAATGGACAGTACATTATGCACAGGAACTAGAACGTGTTTGTAAATTGAAATTAAGACATTTGTCAAAGACAATCCCAAGTGAACAAAGTCACAGTGGTATGAGTTCCAAAATTAATGACACTGACAAACGTTGGCGCACGTACCTCAGGGTGAAAGGCAATAGGCAAATGCGATTGCGTGTAAAGAACCGAAAGCAAAGTGGAAGTGAAGTAACTTGTCCAGTGTGTAATAAAAGCATACAAGGAACAGCAGAGGAGTTGAATCAACATGTAGAAGGGTGTCTGAATCAACAGATCTCTACTGCAGAAGATGAAGAAGTGGATGTGGAAGGTAACGGAGAAACATTTGAAGAATATGAATGGGCAGGACAGCACAGAATACGGGCTACATCACTAATTCCAGGTGGCTTTGCTGCACTGGGAATGGCAACCTCAAGGAGCACCAAGTGTTTAGATCATGAAGAAGAGGAGAAGGTTATAGTTGATGTTGATGACAGTGTCACTTATGGTGCACCACAATATGCCGAGGCAGATATTGTTACAGTAAGTGCAGATGAATCAGGGGAAATAAGTGAGAGAGAAACTATTAGGAATGCTCTAACTAATACAAGCAGGAATGTGCCATCTGCTGCAGAAGAAAACAGTAGTGCCACTGATGAACCAGTGGAATCCCTACAAAACAGAACTCTAAAAGGAATAACTGCAGAAGAAGATTTTAATGACAGTGGACAAGTTGAACAAAATCCTGTAGTTGAAGTTTTGAAAACAAAAATAAAAAGACTAGAATGTGAAATACAATGTGGCAGTGAAAAGAGATTTGTGTGCCTCATTTGTATGGACAATTACAAAAAACCTGTTGTTTCAATCTCATGCTGGCATGTACACTGTGAGGACTGCTGGCTGCATACATTAGGAGCCAAAAAACTCTGCCCCCAGTGTAACATGATAACATCTCCTGCAGACCTGCGCAGAATTTATTTGTAGGCAAGTTAATAAGGTTTTAACATTGCAAAACTACTGGTGACTGCATAGTACTTTCTGGAATTATAGTAAGTTAATAACATTTTGGTTAATGAGCAAAGAACTCAAAAGTTGTGCACCCATGGAAAATTTTTAATAAGCTGGGTGTTATTTTTCCAAATAGAAATTATGAAATAATGTGCTGTAGGCATATCCTCTTTCTTTTTTTAAAAAAAATAGTGTATAATACATTTTAAGTACCTGGACAGTAACAGTATTATCTGAAAGTCATGAGCTGAGAAAGTACAAGGTAGGTAAAAATGATGTTCCTGATAACAATCATGTTACAGGTGAGCATAATAATTAGCAGCGATAAAAAGGAAATCTCAGAAAGTTTGACATGTACAGATGTTTAATATGCGCTCCACACTAACCTGACACACATAGTAAAATGGAATTCAAATTCTACCCAAACTCTTTTAGCATGTTGAACTCATTTTCTGTAATGGCTGTTGCAATGCATTCCTTTGGCCAACCAGCAGTTTTACACATGATATTACAGAGACATCTTGATGAAAACAGTCTCACAAAATGAGATCTGTTGAAAATTGTGGACAGTGTAGAAATTCTTAATCCCTTGTAACTATACAGTCAAATCAGCTGTGTGGTCAATAAACTGACCCTAAGCCCTCTGTAGGTTAATTCATGGGTATCATCCTTTTCAACAATTAGCATTATTGGACATGCCGTTGCAGCATATCAAGGTTTGTGAACTTCTTTATAATGGTTTCAGCAAAGAAGAAGGGGTCATAAATCTCTTGATGAGCATTTGCACAGAAGACATTAATATTGGGAGAAATTGCTAGTGGATTTTCACTTCCACAAATTCTTATGCTGTGTGTGTGTATAAACCCTAAAACAGCTCTATCAGCAACAAACAATTTCAAATAAATCATCTTCCATTAATCTGAGCAAATTCACATAGGAAGATGCTTGCAGATATAAGCCTTCTGGAAGCACCTGTAATTAGTAGGTGCTAGTCACAAATGTATCCTTAGAACCAATAATATAATTTTCTGAGGGATATGTAGCATAGGTTTGGTTTGGTATGTAGATTTTAGAACCCCTTGCAGAACTAATACAAACATGCTATGCTTCTTCCTTCCTCAATAGATGTCTAGTTTATTTTATTTATAAAGGCAGTCGGTGTCTTGCAATTGTGAATACCATACTTGAATTCACTTAATTACTTAGTGGATATATCCCATATTTTGTTGGAAAAGTCATTGAACACTCAAGTTAAGACAGACTTTTGTTTGAAAGTAGAGGACACAGAATTCCTTCTGCTCTCCACCCATCACTATATTTTTTAAATGGTTTTACTCCCTCCAGTTTGACACTAAAGGCAACTAATGCAAAACTGACAATAGGAATTTGAATTTTAGGCAGTTGTCTTTCAAATTATGCATTTTGCAAATAATACTAAATTTTGTTATTAGAAAACAAATGTTAATTAGGAACATTATTTTAACTTACTGTTTATGTACATTCACATTCTACATTGCAAAGTGAGGAGTTTTGTAATGAATGCCAGGAACTTAATAATAAAGGCTTTGAAAATTTTTGCAGACTTTATTATTCCGACAATTTGCATTGATTCACAATTTTGGAAAACATTGCTAGCAATAGCAAGCTGTGAAAATGTGTGTAAAATAGGAACATGAGAATTCACTGTGATGCCATTAATAGCACTGATTAATTTGAAATCATTAATATGAAAATTTGTAACAGATGAAGCTAATTGATAAAATGTCTCTGTTTCACTGACTCATTTACTCATAGTGAATGCAGATTTTTTGCTCAGTTATCAGTCGTTGCAATTATTATAACTATCACTTGAAGCCAGGCAGTACTTGAAGTGCCACATCAAGGTAACTACTAAACAGGAATAAATGTCATCTACAGTTAGTAATTAGTAAGGATAAGATACATATATAGACAAAAAAATTGGAACAGTTCGGACACAAAATTAGTCTTAAATTTAAAATTGAAACAGTTTGTATTACATCATTATGTTAAACTTGTATTACTTTTTATGGAAATTTATTCTCATATACATGTATTTTACTATACAAACTCCAAATAATTCATATTAGCACAATTCCAATTTTTATAAAGTATTTTAATGTAAATTATACCAATTATTTTAGTATTTGGGACTAGCTCACATAAAAACAGAGAGTTTACATTTCTGCACTATTACTGTACAAAGTTAGCCACATTTCTAAGTTTTCTAGTATGAGATTTTTCTGCAGTGCCAGCTCATTTTTTTAGGTTTAGAAAAACCTTTCTGTGGCATAAAATGTCAGCACATATTTTATGAATGCCAGTGCTTGTTATCCTCGAGGTAATTTTTCTGTAAGCTGACCCCCATCTACTCATCTTTCAATAATGGAATTTTTCTTTAGAATATATGCTTATCAATTAGAAAATGCAGTGCCTATTATTACCTTCTCAGAATTCTGCACTGTCTCAATGATGCACATATTTTATGAATTCCAGTGCTTGTTATCCTCGAGGTAATTTTTCTGTAAGCTGGCCCCCATCTACTCATCTTTCAATAATGGAATTTTTCTTTAGAATATATGCTTATCAATTAGAAAATGCAGTGCCTATTATTAGCTTCTCAGAATTCTGCACTGTCTCAATGATGCCAGTTGCATCTTTCAGTGGCAGGAATGTGCATTTCAGGCAATTGAAAGGCTGAAAGTGAACATTTAAGAAAGTCAGAGAGAGGACATTGCTGTTGCCCTGAGGAGCAGTCTTGGTTTTAGCAACGCATGTTGATTCACATGAGTTGAACACATGTACAAGGTTAGCTTTTAAGTTTTTACAAAAACTAGGAAGGAAAAATAAAATATTTTTTTTTTGGAACAAACCGTTTTATTGCTTTGCAAATTAATCGCCTTTAATATTTATGTATTTTTGTGTTGTTCAAACCAATTCTCAAAACATTTTCCACTCTAAAGTTGGTATCTGAAAAGCATGGTTTTTTAAAGGCTTAAACAGCTTCTTGAAGTGATGAAAATAGCTGTCCACGCATTTTTGTTTGACATTCCGGAACAAAAAGAATCGATAAGGTGAATACGGGCAATCAAACATTAATTCGCTGTTTTTCTCCAAATAGTCAATTGTTTGACGTTCTTTGTGAGAACTGGCATTCTCATAATGAATAGTGTGACGTTTTAGTCTCTTTTTCCTGGTTTTGCGAATGACTTCTGGTAAATAAATTCTTGTATACCATTCAGCATTAACTGTTCTTTGGTCCTCTAAAGGAATGGTTGCGACATTTCAAGCACAACTGCAGAAACAAATGATTATATTCTTGGAAGTGCTTCGTGAACGAACTACATTTGTGGAATTCGGTTCATCTTTAACACCCAAACAGTGGCTTGTTGCTTGTTTCCGAAGTTCGTCAACTGTTACGATGTGCTATATGAATTTTGCAGTTCTTCGGTGGAAGTATTTGAGGATTTCATTACACCAATTAATGTGAGCGTTTTTGAGCTTCTGTCAAATTATGAAGAATGTATCGGGAACAGATCTTATTCACAGCTAAATGTTCATGCAAAATTGAATGTACTGCAGTCTTCGATATGCTAAAGAATGTCTATCTCACTGTAAGTCACAGGCTGATCTTCAATCATGCTGTGCACAGCATCGATGTTTTTGGGCATAATAATCGATTTTGGTCGATCTTGACGAAATTCATCACTGACGGACACACGACAACAACGAAATTCTGCAAATCAGTTGTAAACAGTTTTTTCTGATGGTGCTCCATTTCAAAAGTTAAACGAAGCAACTCTGTGTATTGCTGTTGAGTTAGGCCTTTATTAAAATCTTAAAAAAACATCCAACAAAAGCCTTCGCATGAAATCTCCATTTTTGTTTGTTTGCAGAATTGCTTTGTTTAAATGCCCGCGTAAGCAAACTGCTCAATCAATTTCTAAGCTGCAACTGTTTTCACAATAACAAATGTCAATTGTTACGAAAATAGTGATGACGTCTCTGGTCGTTTGTAAAACCTTAAAAATAACAATCGTATCTTGATTTTGTGGTGGCGGACGGCACAATATAAACGACTATCTGATATATTAGTACAGCTAGCACAGTTACATAACAGCTCTGAGATTTCAAACTACGCTAGTCCTAAAGTGCCTGAAGTCCTAAAGTTGAGCCCTAAAGTGCCGGGAAAGAAGTATGCATGCACAAAAATGCCTGTGGCAAGATTCGTCTGTATATGCATTGTACTAAAATTGTACTCGCCATGCGTAGATGATCGTGCATTTTTGGTGCTTTACGCACTAGTCATGTGGAAACAAGAACACAAATTTGCATATGGCGCTGTGATTTTTGTAATGTTTTTGTTTTTCACTTAAATGTTAATTTGCAGCAATAGTAGTGTTAATTTTCCAATAAAGTCTAAACGTGGAGCGTTAAGTTATCGCCCTGACCAAGAAAACCCAAGATTTAAGATTTTTTTTTATTTCTCCCAACATAATCATCTTGTAAATCATTACACTTAGTTCAACGACTTTCCAACTGTTTGTATCCTCAGTGAATCGACTTTCCAACTGTTTGTATCCTCAGTGAATTAAGAGTTGTCCAACTGGGAAAAACAAGCGTCTGTCTCAGCTTCAACCGATGAGCCATTTAATGTGAACTTTCGTCCACCGAGTCATTTCTTCCGATTTGAGATCAAAAAGAAATCGCTGGGAGCCAAATCCGGCGAATATGGTGAATGTGGAAGCACTTGGAAGCGAAGGTTTGCAGTTTTGCAGCAACAATCTCAGACGTGTGTGAAGGCTCATTAACGTGATGAAAGAGAACTTGCTTTTTCGCAATCTATGACGTTTAGCTTGAATAGCATCCTTCATTTGGTTCAGTAGTGAAGTAAGTGATGGTTCTGCACTTCTGGAGGTAGTCTACGAACAACACGCAATGAGAATCTCAGAAAATCCTAGCCATGACTTTTCCTGCAAATGGAACCGTTTTTGCTTTCTTTGATGCACTTTCTTCGTTGTCACCCACTGTTTGGACTGCTCCTTCATTTCTGGCATGTAGTGACGAATCGATGTTTCAGCTACTGAATCACTGGAATTGCGTTTAAACACTTTTGCAAAATGGTCATTCGAATGCGCTTTTGGTCATTGTTAGCAAAAGCGGCATAGCGGAATACTTTCTCATTTCCAAGCCTTCGTGTAAAATGTAATGGACACAGCCTATCGAGATCTTTGCAATGTCAGCCAACTCGCATGCCTTCAATCGGCTATTATTGATTACGGCATTGTGAATTTTTGTCACAATCGTCGGTTGTAGCAGTTTTGAGATGCCCTGAGCACTCATCATCTTGAATGCATGTACGACCACGCTTAATTACAACAGTTCACTTTTTTAACCGTCGAAAACGAAGGGAAGGAATCCTTTAATGTAGAATCTTACCTCTTTTGTAGTTTTATATTCTGTTAAATCCTTCAAAACGATGTACTTTATCACAGCTAGTCTTTCAGCTTTATCCATTTTATAGAAAATGTTAACATTAGATGTTAACACGATCGTCAAACACGTGACTTTACTTAACCATCTGAAACTTTACAGCGCACCATCTAAAGGATGATACTTAACTGTCGTAGTACTTTGGCCATCTTCACGACATCTCTGAGTCAGACCGAGAACTTTTGTAACTATGCAAGCAGCGATGTCAATGAGTACATTGCGATTGGCTTCATGCCTTGTAAGGAGAAGCCAAATCTGAGCACCCAATGGTCCACACCTGTCACAACAATTGCCAAAGCTAGACTTAAAACAAACCTCTGCATAAAAGAGGTGCAGCTGTTATGGAAATATGCTAGCTCTACAAGTGTAAGAGAGAGAGAGAAATAAATCTGCATCAATTCTTTAAATGATTGAATAAGGTTAGGAGCTTTCAGAAATATATTCTTAACAAAGGAAATTATCTCATAGGATCCAGGAAATTTATTTCTTCTGCTAAGTGATGTAGGACATGGCGTCCGGGAATCAAACTTGGGACCCCAAGTAGTAGCCCTGAACGCGGCTGATAATAATATTAGTTATACTTATTTATGTTATTATTATTTAATAGTAATAAAAACGGGGATCATTGATTCAGCTTACTGTTAACGCATTTTCACTGTAAATTAAATCACAAGAACCTATAATTCGTTCATCTCGCCCTCCCCATTACTGACCTAACTGAAGTACATTCTTCGAGTTCTCAATAACTTACATTAATTGGTTTCTAGCTATTTCACTCCGTCATCAATTCAAAGGAACTGTTTTCAAGTGTTACTCGTAATAGAAGTCTAATTTACAAAATTGTTTCATTGGAATGTTTTGATTTCTTTTTACTTAGTTTGATTTTTTTTTTATTTCCCTAAATCATGAATAGTAGCCATGGAAATTAAAACTCAAATTATAAATTCAATCTGATAATGTAACAACGCGTATTATATACAGTTTTAAGGCATGTTTTTCAAGGGTCATTCAATAAGTTGTATAACTCATGTTTGTTTCTAGGCAGTTTATCTACGAAAAGTACAATTTTATATGTGTAAAATCTTTGAAACTTCGTACATAATCTCAAATAGTTACTTCTTATTCTGATAGTGGACAGTGATGCATTAGCTTTCAAAATGAAGCATCTAACTTGATTTGCCTTATAAACAAATAACAACAATTTGACGGAAAATGAGATTAGCGATTATCAATATTCAGAGGCGTTTAAGAAATGTAATAGGGGTGTATATCATCACTATCAGTCATTTGTTATTGGAAGAAGATGAGGCAGTCTCAATTATCATTCACGCTCCGGGCAGCCGCAAGCTGAACTCATCTGCAAGAATGGAAAGGCTAAAATCCTTATTCGGAATGGTCGGCGAATAACAACCGAACAACTTGATTTTTCCATCGATAGTGTCAACATAACTATGCACAAGTTAAAATACTCTAAGATTGGTGTTAAATGGGTCCCTCTAAGCTTAACTGTCAATCGTAAGTATCAGAGAATCGTCTGCTAAGAGTTCCTTGACTTTATGAGGCTGAAAGTAACGATTCCTTGTTTGTTATTTTTAATAGTGTTTAATAACCGTGTATACTAATGATGCATGAGATGAAATGATAAATTGCGAAAGCATTAGTTGGGAAAGAAACTTTAAGCTTAGCGCATCACTCCGGCATTTGATGAGGGTGAGGAAAACCTGAAAATCCAATTAGGGAGCGCGGTCCTGATCGGAGTGGAACCGCACATCTTCCGTTTACAAGTTCGTGCCTTAGGAACCTCAACTACCCTTATAGCACATTTCTTGTTCTGCATTGAAACATAGATTCACCTCTTCGAGCCTAGGGCCAAAATATAATCTATGGAGTGGCATAACAGAACTTGTCCTCAAGAGGAGAGAAAAAAAATTAAAGCAATACCCTAAACTGGTAAAGTCATGTCACATTTTTTTGGTACTCTGGAGGGATGATTTTGATTTATGTATTGCCTCGTGCTGAACCTGTTAACTCGAATTATATATAAACATTTTTTCTGAAATAGAATCTATTCCAGCGCATCGCTGTTTACAAACATGTGAACAAATATTTAATAGAGCAACGACGAGAAATATAAAAATGTAAAATGAAATTTAATGTAGTATCTTCCTGTTAATACCATACAAGTTTACCTTGAAAGCGTGATGGAAGGTAATTCCCAATATTTGGCCTAGAAAGGATAAATTGCCCTATTGACGAGAGAAGAAAAAATGTACAGTGTATGCTTTCATTTTATTTGAACAATATAACAAATGTTATAGAAATGCTTAACAAAACTCTCTCTTTAGAAATTGATAAAGGGCTTGACAAATGAACAGTGTACACATAGAAATATTCAACACAGCGAAATGCCTATACTTCCAGATTTTTGCTCAATAAATGACAATACTTCTAAGATAAATTAATAACTTATACAACTACAGTTTATTAAGCTCATATAAATCACAGTACTACAAATTGTAACAAGAATAAAATTTCATTTTAAACCATATCTAAAATATACTCTTAGCTTTAATTACCTGGATCAGTTGGTGAAAGGTGGAGTTGGCCCAGACCCTAACACATTGACAGGAGGCATCATTAATGTTTAAAGATAGCCACAATACTAGCAATGCATCGGATATCCCTTCCTGAAGAATAGCCGAAGTCCGAGACGGTCTGTTCTTCCCAAAATCCAAGCAATTCTACTATGGAAAAAAAAAACTGGATCTTTAAATTTTGGAAGGAGGGTGTCACTCAATCGGATCGATCAGTACTTATTTCAGGCCTGCTAACATCAATAAATAGAGGTCACAGCTGCTCAACATCGGCCAGTTGACGCAAGAAGGGGAAAAGAGAAGTGAGGCAAAGGTGAGAGGAATGGAAAAGTACCAATGCTTGCGATATGACGACACAAAAGTTAAGTCACAAGTCTGCATATCCGAAAAGATATAACCCAAAGCCTGTGGACTTCCCTTTCTCACCCCCCTGCAGTTCAGACCTGGCACTTTGTTATATCCAGCTTTTCTATCCTCTAAAACCTGCAGTCCACTGGAGGAGATTTGACTGACGAAACCATAGGCGCTCTACGAAGATGGCTGAGAAAGAGACTCGCAGAGTGTTATCGTGTTGCAAACAGGCGCGAAGATGTATAATTTAAAGGATATCATTGGAAAGTAGCACTGTATAACGGTCCGTTGTATTTGTAATAGAAATAAAACAAACTTATAAAGATATAAATACATTAGTTATTAAACATCCCTCACACTTCACTTTGAACCATGATTCTGAAAATAGTCCAAGCGCTTTAGGTTTTGGGACTGTAAAAGGGTGATAAAAGAGGTTTTTTTTCCAGTCACATTATTGTCAATCTCTTTCCTCATTTTTCACATCTACAGCATGAAAGATAGATGTTTATAAATACAAAAGATTAATGAGTAAAAGGCCAAACATTTTTTTCGTTGCTAAGTTCGGCTTATTGTGCCAATCCTGAAGCTGGATCATATAGAGGGTATGCAAATAAAAGCAGAAACTTTGGTTGCATCGTCATATAAAGCATGCATGTGAATATCAGACACCAGAATGACCATGTATTTAATAAACACATCTCAACAAATGTGGGTTAATCTAGAGGGAACCACGGAATATATTCGTTTGATTCTTTTTTCATTTTGAGCTTTTTCAGGAACTTTTCTTTGATAGCCGAATCAAGGGGCATAGTCTCTTTGGTGAGCCATTTTTCTATGAAGTTACATAAATTGTAGGCAATCACCTCACAGGGGTCTTCATTCCAGAACTCATGATTTGTGGAAATTTCTTCATGAATCAACTGCTCCATATCGTCCTCTCCGGCTTGTCCGGCATATAGACGAAATTTGGCGAGGAAGTCGGGGCTGAAGCGCTGCCATAGGCAGTATGTGTCTTTCAGTGAGAAACATCCCGTGCCACACCGAACACAACTTGTAGCAATATCTCTGTTTCCATAGTCAACTACTGTTACAGCCTTCCAAAGTTCACTAGTGTCATCGTCTTCCACGGGACAGTTGGTGTAAAGAATGAATTCCCAGTTGTAGAATCTGTAAGGAATAAGTGTAGGGCATGACTCTGAACATGGGAGGTACTCTACTAACGAAACTTTCTTGAAATTATAAAATATGGAGTACTTCGCTCGATCTTGTCCCCCAATAATTTTAAAACTAATGCACGTAATTCAGTGACACTTGACATAAGCATAGCTTGTTGTATGAGAAACTTCATATCAGCCCATATATGATTTTTCTGGAATTGGCTTTTCCTCGTCGGAAAATTGTGTTTAGTTCAATATACATTGACAAAATGCTGGAATCATTGTCAACAGTTGGGATTGTTCTTTTCGTTGAAACATTTCAATTCTTACACAACAGTAATTTGATATGCGGCAAAGCATATCAAATTACTTTGCTTTTTTGCTGCGTTTTCACGTGTGCTTGTGCAAATCTTCATTTCCTGAGATAGCTTTCCATCTCCTGTATACCACCACGTTAAGACACAGACTAAATAAATAAAAAATTTAATAAAATCAGTATACGCCACCCTGATACCTGGTTTCCAAAACCAGGACGTGTGCATCAAAATTTCCATTTTTTATTATTATAAACTACTAAACAATAATCTCCTACTGCATTATTTTACAGATCTTCCTAATAACTAGATTAAAATAATATAGTAGAATATTACTGAAAATTAATTAAATTAAACAAAAAAAATATTAAACTACTTCCCAATTTAATATTCCAAAATCTACCAAACTAACAAAATTACGGGGAGCCAGTAAGATTTATAGCTGGTAGCCAGGCTATTCTATCCTAACTTATTACATTACTGTACTACTAACCACTGGTTATCAGCGGTATGTACGGGTATCCAGTACTTTTGCAGAAATTTCTCTTAAGCTTACACTCAACATTTAAACATTACACTTATTAATCTTTCAGATCTCTTTAACTCATCTCATTCATATTAATCACCTTTTCTTTAACAGCGTACTTCACTGAAAGTTCATTATTCACTATTAATCTTTTCTACCCATTTCATTTATTTGTCCTAACACTTTAACTCATTAAACACCAGCATCTCGCTTCCACCATATCACTCTTAATCTTTTCTTTCCAACCGTCCCTTCCTCCGTCTCTCTTGATCCTCTTGGACCCCTGGTTACAGCATTTCTCGCGCTCTGCTCCTCCTCTCCGGACTCTACTTCTCCATGCTCCATCTCCTCCCGCCGCTCATTCTTCTGTAATCTTCCTTCTTCCATCTTCTTCGCGGTCCCATAACTCTTATAGGTAAAAACCTTCACCTTCCTACCCATTCTCATCTTCAGGTTGGAAATCAAAATTATTTCTGTCTATTATAAATTCAGTTATCTTCATCTCCTTCATCACTCCCGTCGGTCCTGGTGGTGTAGTGGTTACCATACTTGCCTCCTAAACTCAAGATCGCGGTTTCGAACCCGGCCAGGACCGATGGATTTTTTCGGGCGTAAAAATCCTAAGTATGGCTTCCTTCGGAAGGGAAGTAAAGCCGTGGGTCCCGTGTCGTACATTTACAGCACGAAAAAGAACCTCAAGCCTGAAAGAGAGACCTCTGAGCAAAATTTGTCGGCCGTTCACGCCCTGAGTTGAATGGGACGCTGATGACCTGGGATGTTAAAGAGCGTCCATAAATAAAAAAATCAACAATCAATTCATCACTCCCTTCTTCTTTTATATTTTATTTTATTTGTTTTATTTAAGACACGGACTCTTGAGCGGGAGCTCTGGAGTTCGATTCCCACTAGAACTGTCCTCCCTGACAGAGGTTTTTCGCAGTCCTCATAAATGCCGGGGAAGCATCCTAAACTTAAAATCCTTTCTTCAAACAAATTCTTTGGCAGTTTTTCATTTCATCTCAAGTATAATCACTGTCCTTCGTATGTAATTCCATAGTAGTTAAAATGGGCGTTAAACATTATTTTAAAAAAATCTCCTTTATCGTTGGTTGTGGCAATTTTGGTCGTCTTCCTTCGTGAATATCAAACACTGTTTGCTTGGATTTGGGTTTCTTCAGCAGATATTGAATGGACTATCTTGAAAAACGAAACTGCGCAATCTTTGACGCTGATTTATCGATGTAGTTTTTCAGAAAGTGCGGAAATATACATGTGTTGTTGCAGTTCATATGGTACTGCTTGTACTGGGTTGTTCACAGCTCAAAAGCATTGCGACGGTCATGGATCTCATAACAACGGTCTGGTCTGACCGGACTGGTCAGATGCGCCACACTTACTGAGACCAACTAATAAGAAATCGCCCTTACTGGGCACGCATTTCACACGGACGAGGAAGTTCCATCTCTAACTGTCTGTATATTTAATACTTCTCATACGTTAAGATATGCTCATGTAAATTTTCACTAAATTACACCCATTAGCTTAAAGGTTACCTAAGGTAAAAAGTAAAAATCAAAGGATGGGACACATGTAAGATAACACAGCTAATCGTTATATTCAGAATGAAGCAAGTATACTGTATAATGTTTATGTTTTCTTGGTACTTGTGAAATTTGCTATAAGGATTAATAACGTAACTAATTTGGTTTTAATTTTTTTTCACAATTTTGTTATTGTGGAGATGTTTCAGAATGTCCTGGGTTAGTGTACATTTTGCAGAAGAAAAACAGTGAAAATTGAAAGTGCAATTTTCCTAAAAACGTAAAATTTAAGTAATCATAATCTGATACAGGGGGTTGAGTTTCCACACTAGTTATGCAAATTGCAATCAAAACATGTACAGCTGTCCCAAAGTTCAACTTTCTATTCTTAACCAAATTTATTATGTTTTAAGCTTCCAATATCTACAAAAGTTTTCTGAATAGAGATACAATTGTATTATATTACTGTCAAATTAGCTATAAACTTTTGAAAGTATTATACAAGGAAATTCTTATCATGGATTCAGAAATGGTGTTAAATAAGTGTTAAGAATAAATGACTGCATCGATACCACAACGATATCCTGTGGTGTTCGTTGATTACCAGAGCCGAAGTCTAGAGGATAAAAATAAACGCAATAAGTTTATAACTAGAGGTGAAATAATTCCTGCGGAAACAAGATATGAGCACAAGCCTAACACGAACTAGGATGCACGACATCTGAACAAAGGAGTTAAGAGTCTCTGGCAGTGTAAACAACCTGCTGTTGTTTACATCGGAACTTCGTCAGAGTTCAGGGTCAGCTGCACTGTTTTAAATATTAAGGCAACTTCGCGCCCATGGTAGAAAATATTTCATCACAATAATATTGCAAAACTCAACTGCACAAATTCCAAGGTTTGTGAAGGGATTTTTAGATTTGGGCGTAGTTTCCGAGTTTAAAAAGTCATGCTACGACGTAAAATCTATTAATGATTCAATGTCCTACGTCCAAAGTGCACACTCTGTCAGTTAATCTTCACAGTCGTTTAATGACACAATGAATGAAAACGATTGGCGGAACAAACAGAAGATTCAAAAAAAAAATATTTTTTTTTCAAATCACTTATCTAAGGTCTGGTTATAGGCCTAACAGCTGGGCAATAAAGCCAGGCAGTTTTCAGTTCTACAGGTCCTGAGATACAATTTTAAACTAGCGCTCAGAATTAATATACTTTATATTGTAGGCCTACTTTATAATAATATTACAATGGTTAACTGGTATTTCTGTGCCAGTATGTGTAAAATGTTATTTGATGCTCCTGGTCCAAGTAGTTTCTCAATTCATAAACGCGAAGTGTTACATAATCAGAGTAGGAAAGTGATATATAACGTGTATAAATTGTTAAAAAAGCTTTTCCCTCCCGACCGCGGGGCAACTGTAGATTTTTCTAAAACACGAGAAATAACAGTTCAGGTTTGCGGTGTAGGCAGTGTGCATGCACTTTCAAGAATATGTTCTGAAGCTGTTTCTATTGATCAACAAAGGTTGCGCCAGTATTTAAGTCTCCAGGAAAAACACGAAATTTAGAAAAGCGAGTTACGCGGTTAGATGACTTTCAAAAAGACGCTTTGCACAGGAAAAGTTTGAGGTATTATGACGAGGGACAACATCCAAGAGCAAAAAATTAACATTGGAAAGGAGAGAAAAAATTCATTACAAAGGCTCTGTGAGATCTACGTATAGTATAGAAATGCAATGCATTCATATATAGGAAAGCAAACGATGGTAGGAAGCTCCTTATCGAAAGACAGGACATTGTAGCAGCCTGCATTAAATTTCTCTGGAAAATGCATAAACTTAAAGCTGTAGGGGACACTCGACCTCGTGTGTATTTAGACGAAACTTGGGTGAAGACGAAGAGGACACCCCTGAACTGCTAGCTGCACCTCTGCCCTAAAGCATACAGTAGTTAACACCAACAAGGTAAACATTTTATTTCTGCATTATTTTATTTATTAAAAATAAAATAAAAATATTTATTATGTACCAACTTCCTCTCCCCTGGTAAACGCTAACCTAACTTGGCAACGGCGCTTGTGCATACTTTGCTCGTCTTCCTATTGCCATCATGTTTTGCGACAACATTAATATTGCTTTAATTTGAATTAATAAATATCAACGCACAGCTTCAACAGTTCATCGTAATTTTGAACTTGGGCCCCATAGACTACAAATTGTCTCTCTCATAATGTTTGTCTATAACCCTCTGCAGTCCTTTGAGTTTGCATGGTTGAATTTTGTAACATTCTGGATAGTTAAAGTTATGACAGCTCTTAACTTGTTTATAAAGCCAAGGTCATTCTGAAGCTCTTCGGCAGCTTCCCGTATGTTGCAGAATCCTGCATGAAATCCCTTGAGGAAGAAGGATTTGTCTCGCCAGCGTCTTCTTGAAGTGCCCCTTCTCCAACCTAGAAGGGCTTCATGGGTCAACGTCTTCCCGTGTTTATGCTTAAGCTGCAAGACACTAGACCGTAGCGACTTGGAGTCCCTAGTCTCGAACTGGACATCGTCGAACGGGTAGAGGGCATCTACAGCCGCATTGAGAAAGAAGTCCTCGTGACGATGGATTCCTCGGAGAAAACATACAGTAGCAAAGTTCCTCTCGTATAGCGTTCCATCACCACTGATGTTACGCTTCTTCAGGAAATACCGAGCTGGGCGTGGCCTTCTATAAATAATACAGAAGGAGCAACAATTACTGAAATTACAAACATATTCATTAACTTCTTGATTGAGGCATTAAAATGGATAAAGACATTGTTAATTGCCATTAATCATATAGAGCAAAAGATGAGATTCAGAAAACTATATATAAGCTACAATAAATAACCACATGATATATGATCATTGGTTTGAAAAATGAAAATAATGGAACACGGTTTTTAACAACAAAACTATTAATGTATACAAACGAACAACTTAAAATATCGTCAAATCAAGAAAGAAAATTTAAACCACAAGTTTTGTAGCAAATATTCATCCGATTCTTAAGATCATATGCAATGGTTTTAAAGCTATACAAATGACTTTCATTTTATTCCAAAAGTCTGGAAACATAATGGCAAAAGAGAAGTTAAAACAGTTGATGGGCGGTTTTGCGTTGTGTTTTCTCCGCTGCCGATCATGAAAAGAGGCGTGACTTTCCCTGGACGCATCTTCGGCTAGGGCAAGTGCTTTGTTTTGTCAGTTGTCAGTAATTTTTAATGTTTTCATTAAACTGATAATAAGCAGTACATCATGAGAACTATTGTTAACGGCATATGTGGTAAGTCATTGTCCCCAAAAAACTACATTTTGGCGTACCATTTTACGTTTTAAAAAAGACGAGACAGAAGCTATAAAAGAAAGAAAGAAAGAAAGAAAGAAGGGAGGGAGGGAGGAAGGAAGGAAGGAAGGAAGGAAGGAAGGAAGGAAGGACGGAAGGACGGAAGAAAAGGACTGTATCGGCCGGACTCTGGTCACCTTAGTGTTCTGACGTTAATAGTTTGACGTATATTTATATGCGTTTTTATGCGTTGGTTTGTTTATTTTGCTTTTTCAAGAAGCTAAGTTCAGTATGAATAGATTTCTGATTAAAAATAGAAAAGTTAAAGATGAGTCAATGACAGAATGAAAACGAAAATGAGAATGAACCAATTCCAAAAT
Source organism: Metallyticus violacea (assembly GCA_030762175.1). NCBI lineage: Eukaryota > Metazoa > Arthropoda > Insecta > Mantodea > Metallyticidae > Metallyticus > Metallyticus violacea. Next base: position 107,650,087 of record CM060843.1, on the reverse strand, counting down.
ATGTGTGTAGTAAAAGCAGTACAGAGGGACGTGGAATCTGTTGTAACAGCTCGTTAAGTACCAAGAAAACATTAACGTGAAAAATCATACTGTACCAGAGTATGTCATGTGTCAGAAAACGTAAGCAACGAAACGAATGCTTGGTTCCTAGTATTTGTATACTTTCTCGGCTAAATTAGAGTAAGGATTTAGAAGAAAAAATAAAGTAATAACAGTAATGGTTATAAATGCTTGACTTTCGTTCAGAGACCACCAATAAACAATCAAAACCGAAAAACAGCATAAAAACACGATTTGCCCATCTTAATTAATGCTCTACATAATTACTTTTTATTTCAATGAAAATCACTGGATGTATATGTCTATTTCGAAAAGAATAAGTGAAATTTCATTAGTTAGCGTCTTATCCCTCTGGCTACAGGGCGCCGATCTAGCCGGCTCCCTGCGATCAGCTGAAAGCTTCCAGAGGCCTGCTTCACTTTTACAGCCTAAAGTGCCGTGCCTTTTAAAGGAAAAATGCACTACTTTGAAAATTTACTTCTATAAATTCAAGAATAGCAAATAGCGTCACAAAACTTTCCGTACATAGAGTTTATATTGTAAAACATTGATTTATAGTAGCACAAAAATATATTAACTTTCAAACATACTAACTGTTTCAACCGATATTAAATATTTCGGGAGATAAATATGGTTTGCGTTTTTTGGGTTTAATTATCAACTTTAAAATTAAGGTATACAATAAACTTAAATGTTCATAATGATAGGGTGTTCATTAGTGTTACCTTCAAACACAAAATACCACTATTGTTAAAGCCGGAAATCCCTCATTACAATACTTAATGAAGGTCAGAATTGTTACTTTTCAACTGCTTGCATTCCTTCGCCATAGGATGTATAATTGTGGTGTAGACTGTTTCCACACATTATGTTACCTTCCGAGATGCAATATTTACTTTTACCACCTTCACTTCATTTCTTTCTTTGAATAACACATACATTGCGTTATTTGTTTAACTGTTTTATTTTTATTGCTTTTTTAATTTATTTCTGCTTCTGTTGTTCTTGTATTTGAGCTATAATGTTCTTTACGAGCTCCTTTATTTTTCATTAGGATTCATACAGTATTAATTAAAAGTTCCGCATCACCTAAGAAAATTTTGAAGCTTGTGGTTCAGTGGGAATAGCCGTATACTTTTTTTTTTTAGTAGTAGTGTTTAACGCCCGTTTTTACTACTGAGGCACCACAGGCGGTGACACTGATGATAAATGAAATGAAATGATATATTGGGAAAGGATATTCTTTTAAGGAAGGAAACGTTCCAGGCCTAAGTTTAAATACCTCCCCGGCATTTGCCAGTTATGAAGACCGAGGAAAACCTGGTAAACCCCCAGTCAGGGAGGACGGTCCTGGCGGGATTCGAACCCCAGACCTCCCGCTCACGAGTCCGTGTCTTAACGACCTCGGCCACCCGTGGCGGTTAAGCCCGTATCCTAAGAACTTAAAAATGATATCAACTAATTTTTGCTACCACTTTAATCCAAAGTAACTCCAACTCTCTTATTTTAAACGGAATATCTAATATATTTTAAAATTTCGAATAATGTTTATGAGGGGGTTGATACTTTTGTACAAATTTATTTTTGTTAAAACAAGAAAATAAAAAAGTGTAGCGACTTCCGATTAAATCGGAAGTACTAAAAGTCTGTTATATCATTGTTGAGTTTTCAGTATATGCCTATCTCCGTATACCAAGTTTCCTGTCACTGAACCACATGTTTCAGAAGTTATTTAACTATACCTGTATAATTGCGAGATATGAGAGTAATACATATATTACTTTTTTCTAATGTTAGCAGTGAATAAATGCATAATATGTCTATTTAGTCTCTCAATCTTACCTGTTTTCAGCACCGCTAACATGAGAATCCACATCCTGTAACAAAGGTATAGGTGTTACTACTATAATTTATAGTAGATTAATTTGTTGTGAAAATATAAACAAAAAAGAAAGAAAGAAAGGAAGAAAAAGAAAAAAAAAAAAGAAAACGATCAATTCTATTTGGCTCAATAATCTAAAGAAATTATATGTAATCTCTAGCTGAAGAATATCTGATTACAGTATGAATAATTCGCTATATATGTTTATAGACAGTATGCACACAGGTTATACAACATTATTCACATTTTCTTCCCCGAAAACATTAATCAGTATTTCACGCAGATATCGACTGATCTACTCGCTCTCGGCCTCTAATTTTCTTGTTCGAAATAACAGACTGCATTCAGTGAATTTTTACACAAACACACTTTGGTTTATGAAAAATGTAGTTAAGGAAGGGATTGGAGTGTTTGTTTGAGTAGTGTTTAACGCCCGTTTTAACTCTATGAGACACCACAGGCGGTGGACACTGATGATACATGAAATGAAATGATATATTGGGAAAGGATATTTGCTTAAGGAAGAAAGCGTTCCACGCCTAAGTTTAGGGTACCTCCCCGGCATTTGCCAGTTATAAGGACTGAGGAAAACCTGAAAAAAAAAAAAAACAGTCAGGGAAGACGGTCTTGGCGGGATTCGAACTCCAGACCTCCCGCTCACGATTCCACGCCTTAATGACCTCGGTCACCCGTGACGGTCAGGGATTGGAGTGGCGTGATACTTTCTTTGGTAATACTATGGCGCATAATAAAGCGCTGTTGCATTATTTCAATGATCCTCCCACCTGTGTTGCTATTCGTATTATGGTATTGTACATAAACGTTATTATAAAACTGCAATAAAAACAATGAACGTTTATTGTCCGCACATTGGATAAATGAATCCATAAAAAAAATCCCGGACAATTTATTGAGCAATTCGAAATTTAGAAACCATCAGAAAATGTTTTCCATTCAGATCTGCTGTAGAAACTCAAAACAATGAAGGAAGACGTTCGAAACTACCAGGATCAACGGCTTAGGAACTGCAAAACAGATTATAGGGCTTTCCCATATTAGTCATTATGTAAACTGTATCGAGAGATGAAGTTTTCATAAACACTTATTTACCAGCTGCAAAAACAGCAAAGGTGCACCCATGTTAGGTTACTGTTGCGCAGGAATTGAAAACTTTTGACGAATAAATGAAATTAATTCCTGTTATTGGTTCTAGCAGTTTGTCAATGAACCTCAGGAAATACTGATTTACCGTGACTCTCTTACGAGACGTGGTTGCATATAAATTGGGCATGTCAATCCCACAGTAGCCCTATTTCATCTGCTAATGATTCTCAAACCATGCATTAAGTACCTATTTACAATTTAAGGTGTGCTCTCTCGTGACACCTTATTATTGACCGCATTTTCTTTCATATAACGGTACATAGAGCAGTCTACATTGAAAAGTTCAATGAAGTTGTGAATCGGTTGAACGACGGGAAAGAGGATAGTGTTACTTGTCACAACTATCAGATTTCTTTCCATCAACATGGATGGTCGAGGTTCCTAGACATGAATTTGTGAGCGGCAGTTGTGCAATTTGTATCCTGCCAGGATCATTCTCTGTGGCTGAGGCATTTTCCAAGTTTTTGTCAGTCCTTATCAAAAGAAAATGTCGGGGAGATATTTTAAACATAGCCTGGAATCCTTCCTCTCCACAATTCCTTTCCCAGTTTATAATTTCATCTCATGTATCGTCAGTGTCCATGGACTGTGATGGGCGTTAAACACTGTAAAACTAACTTTATTCCTATGGGGCATGCTGGAAGGGAAAATGTATCTAACAAACTATCTAGAACTGAAGAAAACATTCGGTGAGCATTTGAAGCATTGACTTCCGATGTATCGGTGAATACCTTCCGTAACATGGATAGTCATTTGCTCGAATGCCTTGATGTTAATATGCAACCACTTGCTGTAAGGTTTTTAGGCTTCTAACATACTAACAAATATCATTGAATTTCGTTCATTGGTTTGAAAGTTAAGGAAATATCAGGACCCTATAGCAAGTGAAGAATGCGCATTACTCGTTCCAAAATGAATCTCTCTCCCAGTCTCCCCCAGGGTTTTATGAGTTCTTTCATAAGGTTCATTGTGAAGTGGTATGTATTATTATCGAAAGGAGCAGATTTTTCCTTCGGGATTATCCTACTCACATTTCATATATATTTATTGTGACTTTCCAACAAAGAAGAAGCATTATACCTGTACGCGTAACACAGAGTATGTCAAAGCATTAACGGTTTTCAAACGAAATGTATTCTTAGTGCAAAACAGAATTTTTATAGAAAATTGTAAAGGGGTATAAGGTGTTGTGTCTATTTATTAGTGACTACCTATATGCCTCTCATAAGTTGCTAGGAGATATCTCATTGTAACACATATATACTAAAACCTTTTGGCAAGTACCCAGAACTCTTTTAAAAGCAATAATTGTTGCCAATAAAACGACTCTAAGAGGACCAGTGTTACACTGGATAATACTTAAGCACATCCTGCATATTTTTACGATATCACCACATTATTCAATATGACAATACAGAGGTCGCCAAAAAATGTATAAACACTTCTAGCAAAGAAAAAAACTGAACTCACACAAACAGAAAATGATGAGCACTAATCATCTTATACTTTTACAGTTACAACTGTTGCTCAAAATGCCCACCATCGGCGTCGATACACTTCTGAATACGTTGAACTACTTATTGAGTAACGACGCGAAAGTGTCCTCAGCGATTGCAGCACATGCCATTTCAATTTCTTTCCGAAGTGTTGCCAGTGTAGCTGGTTTTCTACGGTATGCGGTACCGCGAGTCTCAAATTTGTCCCGAATGCGTACAAATGTTACTCGCGTTGGCGGTTCTGTTCTATACACACGTCTCCATTGCCTTTGAACTTCAACATTCTCGGTTTTCCAAAACTACTTGAAAATTGCTTTCCGCTGTTCAAACGATAATCTTGGCTCCATTTTGTTGTTGCAACGCTAGCATAACGTAATGTCAGTCACATCAATTTACAGAACATCATACGATAATCTTGGCTTAATTTGTTCACTGTTGATTTACCTGTCACGTAGCAACGCTATCATAATGTACGTGAATCACATCTGTTTACAGGACATCATACTACACATTACTGTTGTTTTTCGGTTCAATTTTGAAATGTATTAAATAGATATCTACTGTGAAGTGTGTATACATTTTGGCACCCTCGGTATAAATGTAATACAAAATAATCTGTGCTTACTTTGACTTCTGAAGAAGCTGATGATGAAGATGAAGGTGGTGATGATGATGATGTTGATGATGATGGCGGTGATGACGACGATGTTAAAGACTCTTCCTTCTTCTTCATGTTACCACTCTGTTGATCTTACCCGCGAACTCTTTTCTTGGACACCTTTTTGATTGCTCGCAGTAGGATTTAGCATGTGAAACTAGAGAGAAATAAAAAGTTAGAGAGAAAACGTAATTCAAAGAGCATCTTTCATTGTACAGGTGGGGTTTAATATATTTAAGCCCTGTTTCTAAAGTATTTTTATTCCGGTTATGGAGTGCATTTTTCCCCTATGCACTGATCCTGTTAGGGTACTAGTGACCATTGTAGCAGTGCGCTCTTAAAGCTCACCACTGTTGCTGCTGCAGATGTAAAGAATTGGTTTATGATGTAACTATAAAAATAATGATAAGAGCCGTTCACTGTTGTTGCCGGTCGTAGTCAGCCGGCGAAACTCTATTTTAGTTTTAAAACAAAGACCACGGCACAACGGCCCGAAATTTTTAATTTTAACACTGGGAACACCGGCAGAGCGTTTATTTTTTAAGATAATGTAAATTCAAAGAGGGAGACACAAATACGACCGATGTGGCTATTTTCAACACGGCTGTGTAAAAGCGTTTTATGCTCGCGGTTCTTTAGAATGGACAAGGAAGATTTTTCGATTGCAGAGTAATTTCTGGAGAATTATGGCCCACACGTTCTGCCGAACTTTATTGTTAGCATGTGACACTTTTGTCTGTAGGGAATATTAAAATGATAAATTCTACCGGAATAACCTCTCTACTGTAGAGAAACGCTAAAGACAGAACTTGGAAGAATTGCATAAGCAAAGTATTGCAAACTAATGCTAATTTCATTAAAAGATGTCAGAAATCTGTGACTGCAGACCGACACCATTTGGTACTTCTAGTAAAACTCAGGTTAGCACTCATTATGAAATAAAACTAATATTCTATGCATGCTATTATGATCAAATATGTGCTAGTAGAAATACGAGTGGAGCTTACCGGGCGACCGGTGCAACCTTGGCCTCGCACGACTTGCCTGCAGCTGCGATGCAGAGGAAAAATACCCCCTTGTGTATAAGTTAGGAGCAGTCCGAAAACTGGTATTGGCCGTTTATTTTGACATGCAATGTTTGCTAAAACCCAAATTTCAAAGTTTTACTCTTAAAACAGCCAAACTTAGTATTGTGTAAATTGAAATAGCTTTAAATCCGATATTATATTCTCAAATCTTGTATAAAAGTTTACAACTATTTTTTCTTGTGATTTACCTTACAGAAAATTCAGAACTGTTTATTTTAACGCTGATAAACTGTGTGAGTTTACTTAAAAACTAAGATCCACGTGAGTTTTGGGGGATAATTTCGAGGTAAAAAATAATTCTCTTACGAATAAATTGCCTTCGTTTATTAGACATATACAAATAACAGGAAACGTTTAAGGTACATTTCGATATGAGTAGTGACTGGATCTTTTAGGCACATCCCGAACTACAGCGCTGAATCTTACAAGAGTATGGTGGTGGTGCGATATGTAAAGTAGCATGCCAGGCTACATGTGATATTAACCTACGTTCCATTACTTGTGTTTCTTAAATAATCAGGCATGAATCCTCTTAATATACTAGAGTTCGCGTTTCGTCATTTTCAAGAACGTGGTTTTTCTTGGGCAAAATAAATTCGGAAGAAATGGAAATTAGCCATGTATTTGATTTATTACAAACATATGCTACAGGTGTTGGTGTTACTTCGGAAACAACTGTAAAATAAGAAGAAGAAGAAGAAGAAGAAGAAGAAGAAGAAGAAGAAGATGATGATGATGATGATGATGATGATGATGATGATGATGATGATGATGATGATGGCGACGACAATGGCGACAGTTCATCTTCATTCTCCGCGCGCGCATTCAGCCTCCATGCAGAACGGTATAACAGAGCAAAGTTCTAGCCCCGTGTTGGAATCTAGTGACTAATAATAAAAACAGGTCTCCAATGAAATCCATTAATTCTAGATATGTTTGAAGTCCGTAGAAAAAAGAGAATGAGAATATTATCAAAGAATATAATACAACTATGTCTTTCTGGTTAAACGAGGGTGGGAAGAAGCGTCTTCCACTGTCGGATTTCATTTGGTGACATCAGTGAGGCAATTATATATTTGGAGGGGAGAAGGGTGGAAATCGAGCTCTTACAATTAAATCACATTGAGTATAAAAAGATATGTATAATAAATTATTTGCTCGCTGTGTAGAAGCAAGAATAGCACCAAAAAATGTAACCGGTCAGATTTGAAGCTCTGCACTTAGGAAATTTCATTTATTTGGAAGAGTAGATTTTAGCGCATGCTCTACTTGGGTCTTTTTTTTTTTTAACTATTCATAAAATTAAAAACAGGAAGATAATATTCGTTTGACGGGCATTCGTATAGAAAAAGACAAAGTGATTTTTTTTTCCTAAACGGTAGAGAGCGACTATCAAATTATCCCCTCTCTTGTATTTATAACACCGATTAGAATGGTTTCGAGCGCAAAATGAGACGAAAATTTTTGTTTGGGAAAACATGTACAAATCTATTAGTGCGCTAACCCTTTCTTACACTGTTATGTCCACTATTGTATGGATAGGTCTATTTTTCCTAAATTATATTTTGTACTGCAGGAGAATACAGGCAGTTTCGGGCCTAAAGTTTCAAGGCAGATGTTTAAGATGGAAAATTTCATTGTGAAAGCAACGAAATCGGGAAAATGGCGAAAAAACAGTTGAGATACTGGTTTAATGAGACTCCCCCCTCCCCTGCTCTGAAAATAATTGTGATATTCTTTATGGTTTGTGGACGAGTTATGATAACATCACACGTCTTCAAGAGAAATCTCCTGAAGAAACCATTGAACTTCTGCAGATTCCTCCCGGAGCCACAGGGAAAATTCAACTTTTTGGATAAGTTTTTCTTCAGGCAGTGGATATCTCGTATAAATGAAATTTTGATATTTAATGATAACATTTATTTCGAGGTTCTTCAGCGAAAAAGAATTTTGAAAATGCAGTTATTTATCCATTACCAAATTCAATCCTGAATTGGATTAAATATTTTTAACATTTTTATTTTATTTTGATGCCTAGTCAGGTAAACTTATTGTTAAGTAAGTATTACTGTCCTTCTAACAATTTACTTATTTTATAGGAAACAAATAGTTCAATGAACGGCTTAGGTCAGTAACCTTGGTACGATATGGCAGACTCAATACTTCTTGCATCTCTGCATCTGTGTGCTCATTGGGGAAAGCCATTTTTACTGCTCACCTCCATCTTTAAACGATTTTTTTTCTCATGGTATTTACTACTAGGAACCAAAGGCGGTGGGCACTGATGGTACATAAGATGAAATGATATATTGGGAAAGGATTTTTAAGGAAGGAAACGTTCCAGGTCTAAGTTTAGGGTACCTCCCCAATATTTTATTTACATTTTATGAGGACTGGGTGAAACCTGGAAAAAAACCTCAGTCAGGGAGGACGGTCCTGGCGGGATTCCAACCCTAGACCTCCCGCTCAAGAGTCCGCACTTAACGACGTGGCGGTCCACTAGTCCTGCCTTAATGACCTAAGTCACCCGTGGCGGTTTTAAACGAATTTGACAACACACTAAATGCCTATGTGATCACCGAGGACATACTAACAAAGTACCGCCTGGTGATAGCATCCAAATCTAAATGCTAGATTTTTCGTGTTAACTCATTTTTGGAAAAAATAAAATTGCTAACAAGAAGAATGGAATGATCTGCTTATAATGTAGGTTACCAATATGGTTAGCTGTGCTGCCAATCAACATAAAGTAAAATACGTATTTTAAATTTTTCGTCTGTTTCATATATAAAACGGATGCTTTCCTAAAAATAGGATATACTGATCTAGTATACATCACATTGGTGGGTAAATATTAGGTATATTTACAAGAAACCAGAAAAACACGTTTAACTATCTCTGAGTAGATAAGTATAAGGTTATGTTACGGACGTTACACATATACATCACGAACTATTGTGCATTTTAACTCAGGTAATGTTTCCATGCTTTGATATCTTACCTTGTTCTAGGATAAATGTATTTGCACCGTAAACCACCATTTTCTTTCTGATTTAATCGGCAGTTTTCGCCAATGAATACAATGAAAAACTTTTGTTGCGTTTTCATGTAGTAGCCAAAAATGTGCTACTTTAGGAAAAATCAACCAGTTTTTACTATCAATATAACAAAGAAAGAGAGATGTATGTTTTACTTCTAAATGTGTAGCGTTATTTTCTTTTACGTAACTAATTAAATTGATTCACTATACATGTGTATTGATATAATCTGTATTACCTACCTTACGTATATTACTGGTTAATTTGTTAGGTGGCCATGCTCACAAAGTCAAGAGTAAGTGAGCAAAAGTTGATTCAAAAGCAACTTGCTCATTGCCACGGTGTTTCGGTATTTGGTTTCAGAGGTTAATGCGTTTATTGACTCCAGAAACCAGATAAACATATCCCAAAAGTATTATTGTAATTATGCAAAAGATGTATCAAAACACGAAGGAAGAGCCATTGCATAACTGGTAACCCAATATATGTTTTTTACTAAGTTCAAATATGAAAATCGTCTTACACGCACTATATCTTCAGTATGTGTGATGTCATTTCGGTCAGATTTTCTATGGGAAAATGTTTATAATATTGAAAACTAAAGAAACCATACAATAAAGCGATTCCATAAGTCAATATTAAAATGCCATTTAGAAAAGGATATAATAATATGGAAGCAGAAGAACAATGAGGAGTTTAGGGCAGGTTGATCAATAGTGATAACGTGATTAGTTCATATCAAATAACTGAAGAGTTTGTGAATGTTAGATAAGAACTGCATGTGTTATTTGTGGACCAGGAGAAAGCCTCCAAGTGGAGCATGCCTTGCTTGTCAAATTATAGAAAACTTTAAAAAATGTCAGAACATAGTCTATCTTATGAAATCAATACAACATTTGTATGGTAATTTAACTAAGTTAAATTTGGAAACAAGGTGCCAATTTGGCTGAAAATTGCTCATTAGATTATCTACAGGTTACTAAGGAATAAATAATTATGGCATAAGAGACTGAAAAGTGGGTAGAGAACTAATTAAAGAGTATAATAAATGGGAGCTAAGGTTTGACTTTGAAAATTATAATTTTATGAGAGTTTCAGGCATGAAGCAGAATTTATATGTTGAAGAAAAGATGTTGCTATGGGTTTGTTGAATATAAATATTGAGGAATAAAAAGTGTACACAATGGTGGGCTAGCAAGAAAAAGTATAGAAGAAAATAAGAAAGAAAAAAATGGCATTTCACCGTTAAATAAAAGAAAATATTAGAAACATTGCTATAATTAGAATATTTGATTATATTCTAAGAAGTATAATTTTATGTAGATCGGAAACATGACTGATACAACACATACTAAAACAAAAGCTGCTGGCTATGGAAATAGATTATTTCACAAAAGGGTTGCATAATTTATCCAAATATATTATGTAATTCAGAATGTCCCGCTTGCTATCAACTTCGGTATCTATAAAACTGTAAAAGTCTAAGATGATTAGAGCTCATAATTTTCTGTTTGTGTGAATTCAGTTTTATTGTGTTAACACAGTTTTTTTATTTGTTTGAAGTGTGTATACATTTTGGCACCCTCTGTATGTGTATACATGTGTACTGTTTATTGTCATTTTGACTGCATTGATCTTATCGCGACATCTGTAGATTATGAACTTGAAATGTGTCTGGCATTTACCTTCTCAGGGTAAGGAAAAACTCCGGAAAAAACCTTAACCCAGATAGATTGACCCAGGAATCAAACCCAGGTCTTTCAATTTATTTGTCACTAACACTACCACCACAGTGGCGGTCTACGAAACATTTATTAGCATAAAATGTAAACAAAAAGAAATTTTATCATCCGGAGGCAACAACTCTGATATTCCCCTTTCTCATAAAATGTTAAAAGAAGTAAATTAATAAGTTATTGCTTAAGAGCATAAAGATGTACTGTCATTTGATGACTATAAAAATCAGAATTTTTTAAAACACCAACCATAAAACTTTAAAATCTTATTGTAATAAGCTGTGAAACTACCAATTGCCCAGACTACCTCATAAAATAGCCCAATTAGAATTAAATTGAAGGGTATGTCTGTTACGAATTCACGGAAACATTTTAACTCCATTATTCTCACATAAAATAATAGAAAGCGAAAAATAGGTAGAGACAGTAAAACGAAGCTTTAAAGCACTTAAACTGAAAACACTAATGGAATATTGTCTTCTTGCGTCATTGTGGTCTTAAAGTGCCTTTGCTGGAGATTATAGAAAACTACCGTGCTCTCATTTGTAAGTTTAAATATGAACATATGTATGCCTCAGATCTTGGTGCTATTGGTTATTTTATGGCAGGTAGGCTGGAGCATATTAACAATTGCCAAATTGAAATTCATGTATTAAGTTAATTTGTGAGATGTTGATGTAGCGGCAACCAAAAATAAGTGTTGGGGCTTATACATTTGTCATAACCACGGAGTATAGTATGAAGGTTGATAGCTAATCTGCACCCTAACCCATTTCTAGTTTATCTACATGTTTTCAATTAATGGCACAAGAATGCCTGAAATGGCTCGTGCGCAGTTTCAAATCCATACATTGTTGTACTGGGCAGTAGCTACTGTTGGAGATAATTAAGAGGCGCTGACACATTGTCAGTACGGATGGATATTGCAGGCTTGTCAGATTTCCTATGATCCCTTTTTTTTAAACAAAAATATACTGCTATAGTGCTTAAAAATAATAGGTGTGATATCCTCATTTTTACACTTTTTAATTTACAAGCCGTTTTAATAATAAATGTCGAAACCGAAATGAACGGTTAGGTCGTTTAATTTGCTTATTTAAATAAATAACATGGTGAAAAGTTCAATTGTTGTCACTCATTATCGCCACTTGCAAACGTTTCATGATAAAACTGGAAAGGAGCAATGTGTACGTGACCTCAAAACCATGTTTAGCGACTTGTATTCCTATTTCTACTGCGGTCGCAGTCTTTTCTATTGCATTACTCAGTCATTCAACTGGTTTTATTTACTCAACGCTGAATACAGTGTGTATTGATGCATATGAGATACCGAGGGCGGTCTGAAAAATACTCGGTCTCGACCTTGGGTGGCCATGCAATTGGCGACATAATTTACATTGTAATCACCTTAAGCATTCATTTGAAATATCAAGTTATTGATTCAAATAGGCTTAATTAATAGAGTAGACATGCTGTGGGCATTCCATAAAATGGATAAACTGGGTATTGTGCAACGATAAAGCTCTTTGTAAACGCTGTTTAATGACAAAGTAAATTCATATCATATTATTAACACTAATGGCGTTTCTCTCCTTCATTTACAATTGCCTTGCCAGCCTTGAAGATGACCCACGTGAAGAACATCCAAACAACAGCAGAATTCATTGAACAAATATATGACATGGTATCAGATGACCTATGTGCGTAAAATGGCGGAGGTCATAACCATTTCAAAGGAATAGGTTGGTATATTTTAATGAAGAATTTCATATGAAAAATACTTTGCACAAGATAACTGCTGCACTTACTAACAGCATTTCTGGAACTTTTTAACAGCTACAGGATTTTGTGCATTGATTTATAACTGTGGTACAATTTACTTCGTCAGATTTGGTGTCAGATGTTTTAGGTTTGCAAAGCCAGCTTCTGCTGTTGTTTTCAACAATGTCTGTGTAGCACGAGAAGTTTTGTTCAACCTCGCCTGACGATAAAGGAGTGTACACAAAAGCTGCAACTTGTTCCACCGGGAAAAATTAACTCTCTCTCTCTCTCTGATATGCAATGCAAACCTTGTGCAAGGAGTTACATGTATCATACTTAAGAATATTAATATTACTTGTGAAGCTCTACCATTTTGACCATGTAACAGAAAATAAAACTCAGGCGTAATTCGTTGAATGCCATCTGGTCATAATAAATTTGTTGTTAATTTAAAATATTGCATTTATGTAGATGATTGTGTCGTTGATTTATTATATAGCTAGCAGAAAAAAACATGTTATTTGTTTTTTTAAGCGAATCAACTATAAAATTTGGAATATAACGCCAATCACAGTAATTACATTGTTTCATCAACTGATATTCACACAAAACTCTCTTGTATTTCCAAATCTTTTCAGTGGTTTCATTGTAATACTGCATCATATAATTTTTGCGCATAGTTAAATCGTCAGGCATTTGTATTGTGTACACATTTCAGGTAATTTACGAAGAGCTGAGTAGGTTAATATCCACAGAGGAGTATCAGTTGCTAGGAAAGTTTCACACAATCCATGGAAAAGTTGGGATAAAAGCTTATCGATGCCCGAATATTCATCAAAAGTTTTTGAACAGGAGCACTTCGCGGATTTCATTTTCAACATTTCCTTTTTTTTTTTTTTTTTTTTTCCTTTTTTCTTTCTTTTCTTTTCTTTTTTTTTTTTTTTCCCCGGGCGTGAAACGGCCAACAAGTTTTGCTCAGAGGTCTCTTCTTTCTGACTTGAGGTCTTTTATCATACCGTAAATGTACGACACGGGACCCACTGCCCTTCCGAAGGAAGCCACACTTACGATTCTTACGCCCGAAAAAATTCATCGATCCTGGCCGGGTTTGAACCCGCGGTCTTGGGTTTAGAAGGCAACAAGTATGGTTACCACTACACCACCAGGACCGACAACATTTTCTTGTGATCACAGGAGTTAAAATGCTGAATCAGTTGTAAACTTTTTTCAATATCAATTATTTTTTTTTTTTTTACAGCTTTACGATAAAGCATTTTAAAATCGATGTTAACATTTTATTTTTAAATTGAGAGTGAGGTTTCTTTTTTCTTTTCGCAGTTTTTTTCTCTTATCAGATAGATATGAATCTACCATTCTTTCATCATTTAATAAATGATGTCTCATTCAATTCCCAGTGTCCCATTCAATTCAGGGCGTGAAACGACAGATAAATTTTGCACAGACCTCTTCTTTCAGGCTTGAGGTTCTTTATCTGCCGTAAATGTACGATACGGGACCCACGGCTTTACTTCCCTTCCGAAGGAAGCCATACTTAGGATGTTTACACCCGAAAAAATCCATCGGTCCTGGCCGGGATCGAACCCACTGTCTTGGGTTTAGGAGGCAAGTATGGTTACCACTACACCAGGACCGACAATTAGGTCACATTGTCATCATTGCCAGAATAATTATTTATGCAACTCTACCAGCACTCGTGGTACGTGGGAGGTATTCATTGATTTGGCAGACGCAATAAAAGGTGTGCACTCATATCCGCACCGTGAATGTTACGCTGTCAATGTTAAACACGTAAGGCATTTTTTTTTATTCTTTCTACCGTTTTATCTAGCCTTGTCTATCTAGGATAGTGTTTTGTAAGCAATTTGCTCTTCTTAGAGACCCAACATCACAGTGTTTATAAATCATAATACCTATTTGGCATTAGTCCCTGGAAAATTATCACTGAAATCAATGAAGACAATTTTCTCTGGTGTACTACTAGGCTTAACAAAACTTTCACACTGTTTAAAAAACAAGCATGCTTTTGGAGAAATGATTTTATATCGGTATAAGAAGTTTAGGCTATGAGTACTATATGACTAACAGAAACCAACTTGTTCCCTTTACTATAAATGTAGATACATATTTTTCTTATTAAATTATAAGATGGCTGTTTTTCAAGGAATCACTCTGGGCCCTTATAATTTTTTGCGATCTTTAGACATCCCGTTTGCCTTCTAAGGTATCACAGGCGGTGGACACTTGTGATAGTGAAATAAACGATAAGTTGGGAAAGGAATTTTATTTGAAAAGGAAGCGTTTCAGGCCAAGTTTAGTTTACCATTGATGAGGACTGAGGGAAACTTGGAAAACACCTCAATCAGGGAGAACAATGTTGGCAGAAATCGAATCTCAGATCTCCCATTCACGAGTCCGTGTCTTGATGACCTCGGCCTCACATGGCAGTGGGTCTCTTCCTGCTTATTTTATACATATTTGATATGGAACAAACACTAGTAGAAGTAGTGGTAGTACTAGTAGTAGTAGTGGTAGTAGTAGTAGTAGCAGTAGTAGTAGTAGTAGCAGTAGTAGTAGTAGTACCAGTAGTAGTAGTAGTAGTAGTAGTAGTAGTAGTAGTAGTAGTAGTATTAGTAGTAGTAGTAATAGTAGTAGTAGTGATGGTAGTAGTAGTGATAGTAGTAGTAATAGTAGTATTAGTAGTAGTAGTAGTAATAGTAGTATTAGTAGTAGTAATAGTAGTAGTAGTAATAGTAGTATTAGTAGTAGCAGTAATAGTAGTAGTAGTGATGGTAGTAGTAGTAGTGATAGTAGTAGTAGTAGTGATGGTGGTAGTAGTAGTGATAGTAGTAGTAGTAGTGATGATAGTAGTAGTAGTAGTAGTAGTAGTAGTAGTAGTAGTGATAGTAGTAGTAGTAGTAGTAGTAGTAGTAGTAGTAGTAGTAGTAGTAGTAGTAGTAGTAGTAGTAGTAGTAGTAGTGATAGTAGAACTAGAATAATAATAGTAGAACTCGTCTCTTGTCACAATTCGCTGGAGAAAACCATCTCCTTCAAGTGCATGGCAAATGCTTGTGACAATAGTGTGCTGTACACTTTTGTGATCACCGGGCAACTGCCTTGGAACGTACTTGCTACATACGTTCCCTATACCTGAGGTCATCAGGGATAACATTGTTTGCAAACTCGTGGTGAATTTTACGATAACTTCAACAACAATGACCCGTCTGTAGTGAATCTATTATTTCAGTTGCAACGTAAACTAGTCTCTCACTCAGCTGTTTTGTCTTTTATATTTATTTGTTTCTATCCATTCATACATTCTGCCTTGGCTCAAGCAACTGTCTCAATATTGATTCTTCAGTTTGATGCAGATTTCGGAAAATTTCACATCCTCTGACCGCAAAAAAATTAATAACTTTTCGTTGATGGGGCGTAAGTGCTACCCCGTGTAATTAAGTCTTTTGCCAACACACTGGTATTGTTTGTTGTTTGATGGGTGCCAGGATGGTCGCCCATCCAAGTGTCAACAATGTACAATGTAACTTAACGTTCCCAATTCCAATTAAATGTAAAGTTTTTATAAAGCCCGCCTAGGTGGGTATTTTAGTGTTCCTGGTGTCATCCTGTACCCTTTTAGGTAAGGGTGGGCCATTCAGCCCCAGTATTCCTCCTACATATTACAATGAGACATCAGCAGACTTTAAGAAGAAGCGGGAAATAAATTCACTTAATGGTTAGATGCTCCCCATGACCCGGCTTCTACACCATTTAAAAGTTGGCCCTAAAGACAAGCAGGCAGCAATTTGAGAATGTTTTAGGACCAATTGCGCAGGCGCATATTACTCGATCGTCTTGAACATATTTATATTGCTAAAGGAGCTATTTTGCGTACCGAAATACGATGTTTCGTTGTTTGTGCTTGTCCGTGAACTTTAGAATAACAGTTCGGTATTTAATGATTCTTCTAAATGCACTATAAATGAAATAGTTATTTTATTATTGTTATTATTATTTGGTAATTCTTTGAGATCCTGTTGGAAGAAGTTTCATAAATTGATTTTCTCACTGAGAATCAGTATAGCATTGCTAATAGCTACTAAAACGCAATGTGCCTAATTATTAAACAATGGTGTTTTCGTACATGAATGCTTAATATTATAAGTCATGATTACTAGAAAATAATTTCGCATACTTCCACTTGTAAAACGGTTTTTTTTGTTTTTTTTTTATGTTTGAAATTTTCTTAGAAAAGTTTATGTTTTCGTATTTTTACAGATATTATCATCTACTCTGGAACCGAGATACAAGCTGTTCGTGAAGCGCAGAAGCTACTTAACAATGAGCATGAAAGGACCAAAGATACCAAATATCGCTCCAGAGTTCTTTCTTTAGCTCCTTTTATGTTAAAGTTGTATGTGTGTATTTGCATTGCAGTTAAGTATAAAGCTTTGCTCAAAACGGCATGAATGCGAAGATAGGTTATGGCTCATCGTGGAAAATAACATTTTTATAGCCCTGCATATAGATAATTGAAATGCACATAATAAAAGTGACGATTCTCTTAATTCGTCATGTACAATATTATTACATTAATCTGTGTACTTATCAAAGCTTTTTGTTTCATGTTATTGGGTTTATATTCTTCCTTTCCTACATCCTTTTCCTTTAATAGACAGTAGATAAGAGTGCCTAAAATAGAACCTTATTTAGAAAACTAATCAAAATGGAAAAAAGAGGAAACATGGCTTTGATGTACAAACGCATGGGGAAAATAATATAAGAAGAGTAGGCATTATAACAAATAAATTCAAAACAATTTTACAGTGAGGATCACATAGAAAGAAATACGAAATAAAAATAATAGGACACATTAATATTAGAAGGTACTTAAAATTGTAGCAGCAACAAATTTTTGTGTCCAGAATAGATCCGTTTTATACGACAGGCTTGTCCTTCAGGACATTTTACTTCAAACAAAATAAATAAATAACACATATAAATAAAAAACCAAAGTACGTAAAAGAGCAACGAAGGAAATGTTGCTAGCAAACAACTTGTAATGAGCGAAAAATATACGCGTTAGGGAAGGAAAGTGCAAATGGAAATGGTAATAAATAAGGCATTGAAAGAGCATAAAGGAAAATAATAATTTAGAAATAAATGGAGATTATAAGCAGAATTAATGTACATAAAAACAGAAAAGCACATAGCAGGAAATGGTAATGCAAAAGTGAAGAGAGAAAGAAAGGAATAATAATAATAATAATAATAATAATAATAATAATAATAATAATAATAATAATAATAATAATTGCTCAGAATGAAAGAAAAAGCATATATCATTCCATAGGCAGATGAGGTTTTTATAAAAAACAACAATAAAAAGCGTATTCTCATGCGTGGCCTTGTATATTGCACCAATTGGTACATAATTATTCTTTTTTTTTTCTGTTTATAAAATTCTATTATCTTTGTAATTCATACTTACAGCCACATATAATTAATACAAATAGATAGGGAACTCAAATGTTCAAATATTATGTTCACTAAAATAAGACGAAATACATTATTTGGTGTGTTTTTTTCTCCAAATGTTTTAATACAAGACCAAATAAAATTAATTTGAAAATTTGAGCATGTGAAATTTATAGCATGGATTTCAAAAACTAACATCATATAAATTAAATATGTACAGAAAAAATATAGCACTATTAGTAAAAATTGGAATGGCTATATTTATATTTTAGCACTTATTTTTAAACGGTTGTTAATGTTTAATGGTGTTTACTAAAATCACAACTATTCCTTAGTGTTTGTCCTAGACACTGCAGTGCCTACAAGAAAATAGCACAAAAGTTTATGATCATAATGATATACTATAAAAATAGCATTGTCTAATAAATTCTCACTAGAAATGAGCTTTTATTTCTCTCATTACCTGTCTATAAACTACTGTTGTGGTCCTTACAAAGAAAGGTTGGAAGGAATTCTAACTAAATGTTGCTGATTTGTGGATTTGTATTACTGTTTTCTCAATCAGTCTCTAAAATCTCATATGCTTAACAGACAAATATTAGCCAAGGAAAAATAATAAAAGTACATATTTTTACATTACAGCTTTTAACGACAGTACTTTGAGTTGTTTCTGCACGATCAATCATTTGTTTTATGCAGTATTAGAAATAAAGTTTTATTGTACTCTTTGTTAATCTTCTGAGAGAAGATTCTATGGGAGTTACTTACGGAAATAATAAACATGCTAGCCTAGTTACCATTTATGTTAGATATCATATATTTCATATTTGTGGTAATGTGGTCATGTTGAAGACATTTTGGACATTTAGAATATCACTAAATATAATGTGATGACCTATAATTCCAAGACATTTTCATATAGTTGTTAATAATCAAATAGCTTAAAAAAGAAAGCCAAAATATGTTTAAAGAAAAGCGCATAAATGTCTTTGGTTGGTATTTCATCTTAAAGTCTAGTTATACTTTTGTCCTTGCACATTCTCAACATTATTTATAAAGCACATGGAATATTTTTCAAATGCTTATTGGTTCATATTAATCTTAAAATTTCATCAAAACTGCGATGGAAAATAATAAACAACTGGCTTACTGCATAGCAAAGATTATAAAATTAATGTTGCGCTGACAAAAATTATTAGCAATGATTATTGTTATACTTATTTCACCCAGCTACCCACACAACACGAACCCCTCATAATGCTTCCACATACTCAATTTTCTTACTTAGGTAAGGAAAAATCTGTTTCGAAAAGCATATAGTAGTGCACAATGTACCATGATAAAACTTTGTTCTTGTCATGCTATGTGACGTAGAGCATCACTGCATTTCATTGCACTAACAGATAATGTGTGGAGGTACAACTTCCGCCCTGAAATATTAAAAACTTCTTTGTTTTACATTGCCACCACAGTACAGAAAGTGCATTCCTGTTGTAAAATAATGTTTAAATAAAAATGTAATTAAATATAACTGTTTTCCCTCAGTTTTAAAGTTTAAAACGTTTTAAAAGAAAAAGTAATATTTATAGCGACATGGATTCCATACTTTGTTAACATACATTATCTAATTGTCCTCTTCTTAGTGCGCGGGTTGACGCCCAGAGCCAAATCCGAGTTATACTATGCCCGCAAAGCACAACAGCGAAGGATCGCAGTGCTTATTGATTATAGCGTTATATAATAACGACTATGGATTAATAATAAAATATAAACATTATGTGGCACTACATACTAATTTTGAATTCAAGAGTGTCACATACTTTCGATTTGCAGGGAAGAACATTCAAGAATAAATTGAGGGTTGGTGCTGTTGTATCAGATAAATTTTTTCTTTGATAATTACGTACGAAAAAGTCTTCCTAAAAGGAGTGTGCAAATGTGATGAAATCTATTTTAAGAGTTTTTGTTGCGTAGGTATGGTAATGAATTAGGTTATGCACTAGGTTCTGGTGGTGTTGCGGTAACCATACTTGCCTCCCAAACCCAAGATCGCAGGATCAATGGATTTAGAGGAATACAAATTAAATCGATTTATTCTTAGAGTTTCATATTTTATTTCTGTTATTTTTATTTCAATTGTATTGTTTTATTACATCCAACTAACAGGAGTATATCGTTTAGGCTCCATTCTCAAGAATGTTAAACGTAAACATAATAAAATAAGGCGCAACACATTGACTTAGTGGTATGAAGGCATTCACAATGACCGCAAACCTATTGGCCAATCAAGAAAGAAAGAAGGGGAAGAAACAAGCGAAGATCAACTAACAACTGATTGAAAATGGCTGCTTCTGAGCACACGAGGGAGGCGCAAAGCGCAGTTACTAATTTGCTTATAGTAATTAATATAAGCACGGAAACTTTCGTATAGTGCAATTGATTTTTTGTCCATTGACGTCATTCTATCTACGTAGCCACAGATCTTCAGCTTTCTCTACCACTGAGCAGCTGCATTTCTGATTCACTGATTTCTTAAGTTTAAGCTAGACGTAGACGCAAAAACCTTGGACCTTGCAAGCTTCTAAATTTACGTCTAATTGTACGTTTATTTTTATGTTTACATGATTCATTGTGAATGGTTCCATTACAATACATACCATCTAACTTTTACGCTTAAGTTTACTTTACTTTTAATTTTCATTACGAATGGTACCTTACTTGCTTTTCCTCAAAATGGCGGTAATCTGTTGCTTCTATTTCTAGCGCGTTAAATTTACAATAGTGAAATTCCGCTTTTTTTTTTTTTTTTGTATGTGTGTGTGTGTGTGTGTGTGTGTAAATGGAATTTGACACAAAGCTATTGGCAACACTTTAGCGCAGACACATTGCAAACAGTTTCCGATTGCTCTATGCACAATAAGTTTTTATTTTTTTAAAAAAAAATCTTCCAGGTATCAATGCATGTGTTAAAATGTTATTTGGACTTCAAGAAATAAATGATAGTTTTTCTTAGTGCTCTGAACAATAAGAATGTATGATAAGGTAATTTTATCAGAAATTACGATATTTATCATTTCATCCTATTGTTTTTGGAGTAGGCGATAATAACAAGTTGTCGATCAAAAACTTAGTTCTGTAAGTGTAGAATGAATAAAATATTCATATCAATTTGTCCCTTTAAGTTCTTACAAATACACGAATGAAAGCATGGTGGTTTTAAGGAAGCAGTAATAAACACATTTTATATCTTTTAACTGATCATTCTTGGTTACAAAAAGTACGTTTTTCCCTCCTTTTTCCTAATTGTCATTTCTGCCACATTATGTTTACAATATAGATATTAAATAAGCGCATCTGCCAGACACTGAAGTTAACATATTTTTTCACTGCATCTATTTCTTAACAGGCTGCAGAGAACAATGTTACATACAGAAATGGACCATGCATTAATGGTATAAGATCCTTTGAAATCTTACTATGAAAACGGTTGTCTTTTAATGATCGTTTTTATGCAAAAATGTACAATTTTACAGTGCCTAGTGAATAATGACATTCCCTCTGTAAAAATATTCTATGCTTATTGATTTCTGCTGCCAAATGATGTGCTAATAACTAAAGTATGCTGAATGCAGAATAAAGTATATCATGAACTCTTACAATGCAACTCGTTAATTTAACTAGCCTAGGGATTTCGTGCTTAGGATTTTTGTTGATGTATAACTTTATTAATGTGTAACTTGTAGGTTAGGAATAAGTTGAGAGAAGACTTGCAATAATAAATATGTGGTTAGGTTACCTAAGTTTCATAAGTTACACAACTGCTTTATAATAGCACATATTAGTGTAATTATTCACTTTTGTTGTTGGGATAAAGCATTGCAATATGAAGAAGGAAATGGTGCAATCACTCCTTACAGAAATTTGCCATAAATACACACTTAGATAGGTATTTATTACAACCAGACTTTTGCACCAAGTAAATTTTTACTAATGCAATACAGAACGAGCTAAAGTTTTGCCACTACCTGCTGTATGTTGCCCATTCTGCCATTATGATTGGTGGGAGGAGCCTGGGACAATATAAAAAATGTACATGCCAAGTCGGCAATTGGAGACTGTGGGAGGAGGTAACACTAATAACTTTGCAATAACATATTCTTTGCTACGTTCTGCACATGTTCTCATTATTTAAAAAATGTACTTTTAAGGCAGTTTTTTTATTCCTCTGTTCAGCATCTGAAATAAAGCATTTCAAATAAAGTCATCTTATGCCAGGGAGGAATGGGTTTAACTCAATAGTTCTATTTTATGCCTGTTAGTCACCTAGTTGAAATTAAATTATTTTACTTCAATAGTTTTTGAACCACTTTCTAAATGTTATGGCACTTTTTTTCTTTTTTAATGGTGTAAAATGGAAGATTATTGAATGTGCTACAGATGTTTTGACATTATCACCTATGTAATATCAAGGCTCTTTTGCTTTCTTTTATGGTTGTACTTTGTAAACTTTAAGTTCTTGAAATTTGTCAAGACGTTTGATGAACTCCTTCCCATTAATGGGAAGGTTCATTAAGTTAGCATTAGAAAGAAAACCTTAGGTTTACTCATATGTGATGTTCTTTAATAATGTTACATATTATTAAAAGCTCTGTTAATGCCAAAGCTTTGGCATGTGTCTTGTTCAGCACTGTAACAAAAAAGTGACATACATTATTGTCATCATTAAAAAATTATATTTTTGACATTCATTCAGTAGATTTATCTTTAAGTTACTAAAATAAAAATTATTCCTCAATTTTTGTAGATGCATTTCTTGGAAATTATTTCAGTTGTTACTTGTGACTTTGCTGCAATTGATGCTGTTTTATGCATTAGCTGGATTTGACTATTTGTAACTATATTAGGAATATTCATTTTAAATAAATAGATAAATATGTAGTTGTGGCTCACTTTTGGACCCAAAATCCTGAAATTAGATCAGAGACTAAACTGTTGAAAGAACTTCATAATGCAATAGAGCTACCTACTTGGGAAAAAAATGTTGTTGTTAAAAATAGAAAAACATAATGAATTTTGCTGTTTCATCCATGAATGAACTCAGAAAGTTCCTATTCAAACCATCAGAGACTGCCACAGAAGCAACTTGGGATCCAACCACCACATCAAGCAGTTGGTCAACAAGCAGATGGAAGAGATTGCCCCTGAAACATGTCCTAGTGTATAAGTAAGAGGAGTTAGTGTGAACATATTTAATACATTCTAATAGAACAAATTAAAATTTTTCTTCTTTAGAGCTGACCACACACTTTTTCTCTTTGCTTATCATGGAATCCTTTAATAAAATTTGACATATTTGATGTTAATAGCTTCTTCTGCACATGTGTACATTCTTGCAACCTGACACTGCTCATTTTGATGTGAAATGATATAGATGAGTTCGTTAATATCCATGTATTAGATTAGTTATACAGGAATAGAGTGCAGGCAAATGAAGTGATTCCTGGTCACATGTTTCAGACTTTTAGGAATGCTTCTGATCCAAAGAAATTGGGAAAGAAGTCACAGTGGTGTAAGATGTGTGTAAATTTCAGAAGAAAAAGTAATTCACAAAAATCTATCAATAAAAGTGCTGTCTGTAGAAGCTACTGTCATGTCAGTGGATGGTGCTAAAAGGATAAAGTCACTGAAAGCATTCATTTTTTAATCCCTCTCCCACATAAACAAAAGCCTCATAGATCAACTAAATTATTTCTGCAAAGTTTATTAAGGATTAGATCTGCTGCACTAGAATATTTAAAATTTTTCTCTCTAATATTTATGTTGGATACCTGCAAATTTTGTGGTTTTAAAGAATGTTACATATATAATTCTTCAAGTGTGATATCCTTATCCAGACATGAAGAGAGGAAAAAAGATAATGCTATTTTTATTGTAACAGGATACACCCTATATACCATCTATGCAACAGAGTAAAAGAGGAGCCTCCAGAAGAAAAGCAGGTGTGGGAAATGACAAGAAATCAGAATGGCCTGTGTTGAATTTTGGAATAAAGGTAAGCTATATACTTATCATGTGAAATGCAGTATTTGAAATGATATCAGCTATTAGGTACCACTGAAAGTATTATTATGAGCATTTAGCTTTATAAATTAAATTAGCTTTCTATAAAACAGAAAGAACTGAAATGTATTTTAATTAACTACATTCTCATTCTTAACGGTCTAGTTTAGCAGAATATTAATTTACTTTACAAATAAAATAATAATACTTCTTATTAATAATATTAAAGTGGTAATATTAATAATAATAATAATAATAAGAATAGTGGAATATTTATTTTATACATGTATCATCTTTATTATAAAATATATATAACTTAAAAATAATATGTATTTTATAACAAGGGATATATTAACAGATAAGGAATCAAATAAAATTTACTTGCAAATAAGCATTGAAATAACATGTCAACATCACATATGAAATTACTTTAATTGTTGAATTGAGGTATTGGTTATATAAATACCATCAGTGGAATAAATATATTTTCTGTTATCAATTATAGAGGATAAATTTGTGTTTTCTTTGCCTATTTTGAACACAGTTTTAGCTTAAAGATAGTAGAAAAATAATATATTACTTGAAAACTGATGAAGATATTGTCAAGGCCCACTATAGACATACCCATATAAATATCATGTTTTAATTATTCATCATCCCTAAACCAGACCAGGAGGGTAGCTGCATCAATTACCTAAAAGAATTCTACCTATCCTTAATAAAATTCAGATAAAACTACAGGAATATTGGACTGAGGTAAACTATGTGAACTTAAACACTTACAAATTTAGATATCTCTTTTATTTAACACAATAAAAGATGTGCTAACCTTGACTTGACCATCATGGAGCCAATGATGAAGCATCCACTCTTTCCATTCTCTAGAGCTTGACTCTCTGAAAACCATTGAAAATGCTACACCTTTTCTATCTGTACATGTACAGAAGCTAAATTTTTCTCCTGTACAAACTCCCAACCATCACTTAATTGCTAACCAACTCAATGCTACAATACACATACTAGCTTCCCCCACATTGTCATCCTCCATATGCCAAAATATTTTCTTACAGCTTTTTTGTTTCTGCATAAACAGTAACATAAACAGACCACAGCTTCCAAGTTCAGAAGAAACTTCTAGTTATAAGTAACACAAAAGTTTTCTTATACAAATTTTGTTTTATACCACCTCAATTTGAGAATCATTGGTAGTGCAGCTCACATCTAATCTGCTATCAATATCCAACCACATGCTTGACAGCATTATAGGCATGACATTCTCAACATCCATAGAAATTGATGGCATAGTGCAGAAGTTCACATGTATTTAAGTCTTAACAAAACTCCACTGGAAAAACTAAAGTGAAATAATGTCCAAAAGTAATATGAGCATCTTGTCCAGAAATGCCACATTGGCATAATGGCATAGTATGCTTCTTGTTGAAAAAATATACCACATGGAAGCAATGCTGCATTTATAGTGCATGCATTTACAGTTGGTTCTGAGAAGGAGCCTATGACATTGGCCATCAATGCTCACTTTGGGTATTCTTTTTTGTAACTTGAAGACTAAGAGAAGTTTTGGTGATATTTCTCATTTTATTATACCATAAGGAGGAATTGAACAGACATAGACAAAGTAGACCGACTCCAACACTTCCTTAAGCATTGCTGTATTTAGAACCTTAAAGGCATAGGTTAGACTGCTTAGTTTTTATGTTAAGATTGTATGTGGCCCTTCTATGTTGCATTTGAATCTACCAAAATGCTTAGGAATTGAGTGTTTACTTCTTCTTTGATTATGGTCTTAATCAACATTACTTTAATAGGGTTGTGCAATGTTTGATAAAGTGGAGAAAGACTATATTGCTCATGTTTAACTGTAGTTTGATCTTTTCAATCCATTTTTCCAGATTTGCTGTGTTTTATTGGTTCAGTTTGTAATTTATTTGGTTTAATGTTCCATGTTTAGTATTATCAGAAAATAAAATTGTTTTATCTTGGGCAATATCATAGCAACCATTTATATATACTAAGAAAAAATATTGACCAAGAATGGGGCCCTAACTTGTGCAATTTTATTTTAGCGATTCTGTTTTAACAAACCATTTCCTGTCACATAAATATGAAGTAAAACGATAATGCCTTAACAAAAATAGTTTCATTTCTTGATAAAATATCATTAGTTTACTGTGCCAAATGCTTTGACTGGTCATTTAATGTCTTCAACAACAGAATCAGAAAGTTTCCATGTGGCATGATTGCTAAAATTAGAAAGCACACTCCCAGTTTCTGGTAGGCACCTTTCCTATTTTATAGTTTATATATATATATATATATATATATATATATATATATATATATATCAGGGCTAATTAATAAAGAGTGATCATAATTTTTACAGTAATAATTTCTTGTGCCAAAATTTAATTTTACAATATTTTGTTAGCTTAATGTATAATGTACACATGTTACTAGTTGCACAGTTATCACTTCCAGTTCCCACCTGTGAGACATGTTTACTTCTGCCTGCAACAAAATGGAGGTGGTATATGATGAACAATAATGTGCTTTCAACAAATCTTCAGCTGAGGCCTATACATGGTTACAGGTCTATGGAAATTTGTTCTTCCCTTTAGCAGATCAAAGATGGTTTAAAGAGTGGATGCAATAGATTCCAAAGGGAGGTAGAACTGGCACTTTAATCTGTGCTCTAACATGTTAATATCACTACTGTCATTGTGAGAGCAGATGATCGAATAACATTAAGACTACTTTCAGAAATTCAGAAAATTTCACTGGGTGCCACCCACACATTGGTAACTAACAAGTTACACAAGAGATGTGTTTGTACATGGTGGGTTCCAAGACTGCTGATTCCTGAACAAAAGGATGTTTGCATGCAGTTGAAATGATGCTACAGGAAGGTATGGAGTTTGTTTCAAAGGTAATGAAACTTGGCTACAATTACAATCCTGGGAACAAACAGCAAAGCTCTTTGTGGAAATTTCTTTCATCATCAAACACCCCCAAAAAAAGCTGTAGGATTGCTTCTGGTGGAAAAGTTCTGATATCTTATTTCTCAATATTCAAGGATGGTTTAACAGCATGTCATACCTATACACACAACTAACTGCACAGTACTACAAAGATGTCTTGAAAATTCTGCAAGGCCATATCACATGCAAAAAGCGCAATTCTGAATGACAAGGTGGATGCTGTACCACAAAAATGCATTGCTGCTCTTCACAAATAACACTGCTGAATATCTGACAAAAATTAATGTGAGGTCTGCCCCTCATCCTCCTTTAGTCCACCTTAATGGGAGGCATTAATCCATCATAAGGAGCAGTGTTAAAGCCTGCAGAGACAATTCTGAGAGACATGTCAAGAAATGGTTTCCAGCCTGTCTTTGAAAACCAGTAGGAAGGCTGGGAAGATTCATTGCATCCAACAGGAACTACTTTGAGAAAGATCATCAAAATTATGAAGATAAGTAATGCATGTTATCAAAAATATATGATAATTCTTTATTGCATAGCCCTCGTAGCTTGAAACATCAGTTTGTCTTAGCTGATAAATTTGGTGAAAGCAATATTTTGCCCCTTTAACAGACATCAGCTCAATAAGGGCAAGCACATAGTATGTCTTCTGCTGCAAGATCCATATCTCTTCTGATATTTCAATATCACTCTCCATACCATCGTTATCCATTTATTTTATGTTTACTGCTTTTGATGGGAGCACTGCAAACAGTTTCCATTCCTATTGATGCCTTTCCCACCACCTTGACTCATAGCAGAACATTATACTAGTGCAGTTGTGTGGGAATGCCAGCAGAAAGCATAAGCATAGAAACAAATTTAACAGCTGCATTGTTAACGGGCATATACAATCAGTTATGGCTCAAGATAAGCGGATAGAATCCTCCCTACTTCCTCTTTGTCAATAACTAGACATCAATCCAGTTCGGTGATGCTTATGCTCGTATGTCAAGATATCTAATTATAATCAATTCTGGACAATCAGATTAATATAAGTATAACATTAAGAATAGATTTAAATATATGCATATGTACAAAATTATATCAATAATTCTGCAAATTTAACACCTTTTAATTAGATAAGCTTTTTTAAAACACTTTTAAACTTCTTATCTATAGTATTTTTGACTAATAATGGCAACTCATTGTGTAATAGATAGACAGCTAGATAGATACTTTATTATCTGTAAATCATTGGTTACATAATATGTACATGATACAGCACATATTAATGGCAGTCAATCCTGATGATCTAGTGATAACCATACTTGCCTCCTAGACCAAGATGAGGGTTCAATCCCAGCCAAGGTTGATGAATTTTTTTGAATGTAAAAATCCTAAGTATGGCTAAGTATGGAAAAGTAGTTGTATTAGTTCTGGAGATATGT
The DNA here is from genome assembly GCA_030762175.1 of Metallyticus violacea. Taxonomy (NCBI): domain Eukaryota; kingdom Metazoa; phylum Arthropoda; class Insecta; order Mantodea; family Metallyticidae; genus Metallyticus; species Metallyticus violacea. Next base: position 107,621,222 of record CM060843.1, on the reverse strand, counting down.
GTATCTGCTTTCTGTCTTGTGTTATGATTATGTATTGCATCGTTTGTTTTCAAACTTTTTGAGGGATCCTCTTTGAATAGCCTTAATGTGTTATGTATATGTATATAACTAAGAGGAAGAATTTTAAGGTTTTTAAATAGTAGTTTGCTGGATGTTCTTGTACCTGACTCAGTCATTATTCGTATTAGTTTTTTCTGTGTTCAGCACCCATTTTGTAAGTGTCTTATTGCTTTGACTTTTATTCATTCTCACCCTCAGTTAATCATTTGCTGTACTTGTGTTTTATATACATATATATAGAGAGCAGTCTTTGTGAAGTGCATTAATTTACTTTCTATCTTTAACAAGCATAATGATCTTGAATACATAGTATAGTGAAACTACAGTTAATATCTTGAATATATATTATAACTATGGTTAATTTTTTTAAATTTTTCTTTATAGGACATTCGAGGGTGAAAATTATACTATATGCACTTCTTCTTATGCACTTTTTTTATTTTTAATAATCTGACTATATTAGATTTACTTGTTCCCACAAAGTTTGATTCCATATTCCATGTGGGTAAATAATGCCCTAATATGCTTTTGTATTTCTGTGCCCACATATTTTTGATTATTGCCTGTAAAGGTACAATCCTGAGGTGTTTTTTTATATATATTTTTCTTTTTATTTTCACATCTCACCTTTAACACTTCAGAAAATATGTCTGCATTTATTAAAACACCAATATATTCAATAACTAACTCTTGTTTGCAGCATTTAATTACTGTAGGTTACAGTCCATCCAACCCAGGGATGACTGATTTAAATTTGTTTATTATTGTACCAATTCCCTCAGCATATGCCTCATATAGGCAGAAGGTATTCATTACATTATGTGTAGTTTTATTACTGATCATATCAGTAAAATGACTGTGTCCGCTATAAACAAAAATTTTCAAATTTCTGTTTTATGTAGAAAAAAAGAACTATGCCAAAATATTTTTCAGTAATAAATATGCAATGAATATCAGCACTCTCTGGTTAGCTTTTATGCATGTGAAAGAAAGCTTAACAAATCCCAGGTTTTGCTTGTGGAAAATGCTTGCAAAGAGAAAGAAAAAATATTTTTAAAACAATGCTCTCTTCTTTTTTAAATAACATACATTAAGATATACGTTCAACAAATGCACTTCTCATTAAAATTAGTTGTTAGAAATGCTTCCACACAGATTATGCAGCACCACAATTACAATGAATAAGAGAGGAGCATAAATATTTCCCATTATAATTTTTAAATTTAGCAAAATAGGAACAATGAAAAATGTAATAACATATATTCTCAAGAATAGTTAAAAAAACTATAAAAATACATGAATTTAAGAAGATTTAGCAAAGAAATCCCATGGATTAGTAGGTTGGGAAGGATTTGCATGAGCTAGAACTGGAGTTATGATTTTAAAAGAATTAGGATATGACAAAGATATAAAAAAATGCCCAATGTGTGGAGGAATTGATATGGATTTTCATGGTGTATTATATTGCAAGCAAACAAAGATATGGAGAGAACAGGCTTGGTAACCAAAAGTTGAGAATTTAAATGGGGAAATATTAATTAGAATAATTTTAAATGTAAAAGGAGAGAAGAATGTAAAAATGATAGGATACTATTTGGGCAAAGTTAGAAATGGATAAGAATGATTAAGATCAAGATGGAGGGAAACGAAACCTTAGAAGTACAATAAGTCAGATAAGCATAAAAAGTGATAGGGTAATATAATAATATGATGGTCATCAATACACTAATAACCTGGAGTTGTGTGTGATGGGATCAGAATGCAAAGAAGCAACTCTAGAAAGAAAATATCTAAAAAGTAAGATTAGCATTATTTTTGTATATTTTTAGATCTTATTTTGTAATGGATTAATGTATATTTGAATATAGTATTTTATGTAATCTACTGGACATTTTCAATAAATTTCAATACCAAATTGTTTATAGGCAAGAGTGGATAAAATAAATATAGATGGACTGGAGAGAACAAAAGAAGACTACGTGGTGGACAAAGTAAAGGAATTGTTCAAAGCTGGAAATTTTCAGGAAGTTTTGGTTGGTGCACAAAGAGTTAGAGAGAAATTAGAGGCTCTAGGGTGTTTCCAAAGTATTGGAATATTCATCGATGAGAGCAGAGGCTCCAATTCCTCTCCAGATGGCTTTGAGGTAAGACATGGGGTTACTGGCATGGTGCTATACAAATTATATGTATAACATTTCAAAATAATTTTATGGTGTTTCACTCAATAATGACTTTTTGTAAATCTCAGGTATTTTTACTACATAGCTAAATGGAGAAAGACAGAGAAAAAGGCATCGGCCACATTATGACCATAACAGATGTGCAACATCTGCAGTGGAGTATAAGGAAATGTCCACCTGTACCAAAATTTACTTGTTTATGAAGGAAAGAAAATAAATTATGTGAGAGCAATTCAATAAATAATAAGGGCAAAAGACATTTAATTGAGATTCATACTATAAATATAATACTATTTTTCTACTTAATCACCATCCTTTTCAATGTACTTTTCTCATATTTTGACAAGCTTCTGTATACATTGAGAAAAATTTAAGTTGGTTGTAAACCAGAAATGCACTGCCTTGTTCATCTATTTACTGTGAAATCTTCCTAGTAGTGCTTCTATAAGCTTTCCAAACACTTGATATTCCAAAGAAGCAAGCTCTGGACCATAAGGGACATGATTTAGAGCCTTGAATTTTAGTTTTCGAATGCTTGTAGCTTACAGTAACAGTATGTGGTTGTACATTAGTGACAGTTTGGACAGACCCTCAGGGAGCTACTTATTGGGTATGGGTGTAACGACTCTGAGGCACCAAGCTGCTTCCTCCTGTCCATGCTTACCATGTTTTGCCCTTTTATTCTTCAAACCTTCTTGTTCTTAGTCTAATGGATGCCCCCCCATTTGATGTGGCAAAAGGTGACTGAGTAAGGGCATTACTTCCAGCACTGACTTATCATGTAGGATGAGGCATATCCCATGATAAATGCAGGCTCGGGGAGAGCCCATTGCATGAGCTGTTACCTTCCTGAAGGTGATTGCAACTGTCTCCAATGGCAGGGTGCTTCCTGGGTGCAGCAAATAAAACTAAAGAGAGTGGATGTGAGAGAAGTAGCAGATGTCATTCCCTCATTACAAGCCGAATAGAAGGAGGTTAGTTGTTTTGTTGTGTCAATTCATTTATCATTCAGAAGGGTACAGATAATATCTCTAGCCCCTTGAAATACTCTATGTTATTGAAAAATGGGTCTCTTTTGGTGGAGAAGCTAGGACTAACCCAGACAAATAGTTTACTTAAGGCAAGAATTATCCTTTTCGGAAACTTAAAGTTATTACATGTCCTTGTGATTTCCCAAAAATAATAGCATAATTTTAATTTATGATATAAGCTTGAGGAAATATAAAATTCTAAGCATATATAAGTTCACTGACTATTTAAGAGTTATTGGAAAATATAACTGACCCAATTTTCCTAATAGATGAAATTTACGGATAATTCCGACATAACTAAACACCTTAAGCTTATAGTCATTGTGTGATACTAATTTGCAATTAATGTCTATGATTAATTTCTCAACATTTTGTTTCTGAGTAATGCTACAATTCATAGCTAAGTTATTTTAAATAATTTGTAGTTTTTTTGTCATGAAGGTGTTTCAGAAATTAACTTTAAAATCTATATTTTGAAATATATAGTTCTATAAGAAGTATAAATGTTATGGCATTATCTATATAATCACCCAGATTTTCAATGAACTTCTCATTATGTTGCACTAATTCTTATTTCTTCAGAAAAAAATTTTTTGTGTGTGCCTGCAGTTAGGAAATGAGCCACTTCTTTGACCTCATTCATTTGAAATTTTTTTTCTCTCAAAATGTTCTTTTCTGGAAGGCATACATGATAATCTGAAGCATCCAAATTATAGTTGTGGAGATATACTGAAATCTCAATCTCCAAATGGTGTCAAAGGTTTCATAGACAATTTGAAGGTGTATATCATTATAAAGGATATCAATGCTTTAGTCAAGAGTCTGGTGCAATAACTGCTTATTTAAGCTTCAGTTTCCCCTCTGACACTAGCATTGCTCATCAGTTTTTTAAATGCATCTACTCACTTGTACCCTAATCTCTCACCAATGCAGGCATCTCCTTGCTTTTGTAGTATTCTTTTATGAATTTCACATCCTCAGACAACGCAAACTTTCTTTCAGAATGTATCTTTAGACGTTTGTGTTACTTTCTGAAATGCCTTCAAAATTAATATTGTTTGAATTATTTTTGTTCTACTTATGCACTCTGCAGATGCATTTGTTTTCTTGATATTACAAAATATAAACATAAAAAAATGTAAAAACACAATTGGGATTTGAAGCAAATGGAATCCATCCCTTTTTAATAATAAAGTATTTATTAAAGAGAGTATAACATTCTTTCCAAAGCCTTGCTTGCAACATCTTATTTGTCTTTTCTTTTTATTTGAAAATGTCCAAATAATAATGCAGAATAACTTGTTTGCCACAGGTTACCTTTCAAGTACAGGAGGTTAACTCCATTGTTGGTGGAGTAAATACATTAATTGGCAATGATGAAGGAGGGGTTTCTGTTGGTCTTCAGATGCCCAATATGTTTGGTCGAGGAGAAAAGCTCTTGGCAGAATACAGTTATGGCACCAAGAACTCTTCAGGACTGAATCTGTCATTCAAGAAGCCTTTCAAAGGACACTTCTATCCTCTGTAAGAACAAGCTTTTGCAGCTACCAGCATAAGTTTTTTTTTGTTAACCCTTTCACTGATAAGTGAATAGTAGTGATGCATATCCCCTGTGTTTTTTCCTCCTCCCCACTTTTGCATTTTAAGGTTAATATGCTGTTTGTAACTAAATTTTAATCTTTTGGATTGTAAATTTTACTTTGGTGCATTGTTATTTACACCCTGGTCATAAATTTGGATTTTGCTTTTGTAGTTTTATTAATGCATTTTACTGTACATCACTGATTGCAAGTCAAAGTAATAGCAAATCAACATAATGGTCATTAATATTCAAACAGTGTTTTTTACTGAAATTTTCACCATAAATCTCCATAGAATGTTATCAAAGTCAAGAAATTGCCATACATAACTGGCAGCGAACCATTTATTTCATTTTTACTATCAGTTTTAGTTTCAGAAGTTAAAATCCTCATATGAATCCATGATGTGAAAATGTTTAGAAGCTTGTCTTCTATAGGTAAGTTACATGAGCCAAAGGCTGCCATTTCAAATTATACTGGATGTAGTACCTCACATGAACAAGTAAGTTGGTGCCAGTTTCATAAATATTTATGCAGGTGTCACTCAAGATTGGCGATAGTCTTCCAACTGAAGTCAAAGTGTAGCCAAGTAATGGCACTATAAGCCAGTGCAGGTTGAGTGCTTTAGAGCTAATGGTTCTGAAGCTACAGCATTTAAAAGCATTAGCTTTACTGTATTCCAGTATACTGAATTTTGGCACCACATTAATGCAAATGTCCAATCGAATTAACTGGATCTCAGCAGTGAAAGAGTTAGATATTTTTCATTACCTGAAAGGAGCTATCTGTGCAATTATAGTAACTAATTGGCTCAGGTAATAAATTTTATTAAAATGTATCAGAAATTCTTAACAGTTTTAAGGAGTGTAATATTTACAGTGCTTTCAAATGGAAGTTCATCTCTGAGAGTACAGCTAGCGGCTGGAAGCAAATATCTGCTGCTTGAGTTGGATATATAAAACCCTCAGTCAAGTTCATAGACCTCTCGTGCAAGTTATAATTACAATAATCACCTATCTTTGTCATAGAAGATGTTGGAAAAATGATGTCCTTGTACTACCACATATTTCCGACACCTTTTATAAAAGTTTGCATTCACATGCATTTGTTCTTCTTGTAAAATTGCTGCAATTTCACTTATTATATTGTGTTTCAGTTGTTACAATGTATAGTTTGTGCTGATACTGAATTTTTTAAGTATATGATAAGATCTGGGAATCCCATTGGTCATAATCCCTGACTAATAACTAGAGGGCAGATAAGAGTGACTTTAATGTGTTTACTGACTCTTCTCTATAGCTTATGTTGAAGCAGAGACAGTAACTCCAGAAGTAAGCAATGGGCTCTTGCCTGCACTGTCCATATGTGCATCAGGCTGCTAACTATTGATCCATTACAGAACACTACATTGTTCTTATGTATAAAGTGAATACTACATAATCTCTGCATTGCAGTGAGCAATAATATACATGATTGAACATTTTGCAACTCTCACTTAAACAAAAACTATATCGTAAGAAACTTCTTTTGATATTGCAAGACAAAATAGGGTACATACAAATAATATACTGTATCACTTTCTGATATTTTTCTAACACTTTTTGATCTGAAAGGATCTGCTTCTTTTTGAACCAAACATATCTCGAATACCACAAATGATTGAAAAACCATTATTTTTTTCTAATACATTCTAAAGTTTCTCACTTTTTTTGTAACTTTTCCAGCTTTGTTTTATTAAGTTTTACACATACTCTTCCACTATGTTTATAGCCTTTGGCATGTCCAAATCAGATGTTTCTAATAATGTTATGGCATTTGGTAAGTGACTAAAATTATTCTTTATGAAATCTAATCTGCTCAAAAGTTAAATTGAAATTAGGGATTTTGCTATTTTAATTGCACATGCCTCGGTGGAAACTAAACCACCGATCAATTTTCACAATTTTATCAAAAGTGGCATAATAAAAGGCAACCTCCAGCAAACTCCATCTTGTTATTATACCATTAGAAAATACAGTTACCATGTTGTGTGGTTCACCTTTTCTATCATCTCATATGTTAGTAAATATTCATTCATACTAATGAATATTTTGTTGTCACCGATTTCTCTTATGATTTTATTCACAACATCCTAGTACAAAGAAGGAAAATAATTTTTCCATAATGTAGACTTACTGGAAATATGTTGCTTTGTATGTTTATGTAGAAAGTCTGGAAAGTATGGTTTATCTAATTTTTTAAATGGGATGTTTGCACTAAACATCATAGCTCATGTCTCATTTGATTTGCATCTGATGTTAACAGAGTTTCTTGTCTCTGCCATTGCAGTGCTTTTCTAATTGCTATTTTTTCATAGCTATTTATTTACATATATTACATGTAATTATTTCCCCTTCACTGTTGAAATACTCTCTCTGAACTCAAGTATATAAATAACAACACCAATAGCACAAAATTGTTCCTAACTGCTCTGTTTGACTGTAGACCTACAACTACGAGTGTAATACATCTGATACCTGTATTCTCAAATATCTTTGCTTTCTTTTTTCTAGGGTTGAATCAATAGACATCCTCTATTTGCAGGAACATAATGCCTACTATGGCATATTTCCTTATCCACTGTCTTTACCTAGGGAACACATGCCAAGATATTTTGCTCTGTGCACCAGTAACTTGACCTGGTCACTTTGATCCAACCTCTACTAATAACCCTTTCCTCAAAAAAAATTTTTTTTCTCAAAGCTAATGAGCAATCAACTATATGCACTCTAGTGGTCTTGTTGAAAAAATACATTTGTACATTTAATATCCGATAATTCTTTGAAGTAGGCTATGATTGTATTATCTTTGTATCTGTGCTTATTCATGATATTTTCATAAAACAGAGTCCTATAATTCTGTAAGCATTCACTAAAGCAATCATTTTGTCCGTGAAAAAAAATTACCTGTGGATCAATAGAATCATTCCAAACATTATCCTGAACAACAGTTAGCTTATAGGATTTTCATTTCAAAAGCTTTGGTGATAAGCCCAAGCCAAGGTTTATGAAATTTCCGTTTCCTTTGCAAGCCTTCACAAAAATATCTGTGGACTACATTCTAACCTTTATTGTCAGTTCTCCTTGGTAAGCATATGGTAGTGTACTTTCAGTTTTTTAATGAACAACAGAACTCATTTCCGTAAATCTATTCAAAGATTATGAACAATATAACTGTGAGGTACAAAAGCATGAGATTGCTATCACACTTCTGCATGAGGTGGTTTTCACAAATAAATCATACATGATAATTCTATAAACTGAAATGTATTGACTTTTTGGAATTATAATGCTAGTAACACATATAAAGCAAAAAGTATTTCATTTTATTACTTATTGCTTTAAAAACATTAGAAAAAAATAGACAATACTTTAGCATTAGATGGGAAAACTAAAGGTCAAAGAAACAAGTTAGCAGGATGTGCTTCTTCACTATTGCTGGGCTGCCCATTCTCTAGTAAGTGATCATCATTTTGAAAGTGCAAATAAAAAAGTTTGACTTTGCTTAAATGTATGGAGGACATTCAAAAATCAATGCAGCACATTTTTGTTCCAGTCAGTTTATTTTGAAAAATGCAATATTTTGTGTATAGTACTTTTTAATTGTTGCAACTGTCTAATGTACTTTTACATTTTTCTGTTAGATGGCAGTAATTCAGTTAGCTTTTAAAATAGCTTCTTTAAGTGATATGTAATTATTATTGCTGATAGTATTGCTATTTGCATATTTTTTCTTTGTCTCTTTACATTGATATGGTTATTATTGTTAAACTTTGTCCTACAGGAAATCTTTTATATATATATTAAAGAAGTTTTAAATAAAGTAAAATAATAAAGAGCAGTAATTAAATTGCTTTTGGTGAAACATGAGACCTCTAGCAACACTGAGAGGCATTTAGTTCTCATTAGAAAAAGATTGCATAATGGAATGTACATCCTTATATAGGATAATTAGTGAACCAAACAACTCACTGTTTAACTTCATATTTCTGTCAACACAATTACCCACCAGCTAAATAGGTCTCTTGAAGTCTAAATGCCAATCATAAAGAACAGAGAATCATCACCTGTTTATAGTATCTTGCTAATTGGAATATGATGGGGACCATTTCTTGTCCAAATTTGCAATGGGAACTAAAAATATGCATTCTTCTAGCCTGAAACCAAAAGACAGTGGCATCTAACAGAAAAAGGGTTTTCCATATTTTGAAAAAAGTTCAAGGTAATGACCCTTAGCCTGTAAAGCCATGGGCACATTCTTCTTAAATTCTCAAGGATAATTTAAATCAATGTATTGTGATGTGTTAAACTCCAAAATATATGGCAAAACTCTTTGAAAATTAAATAATTTAGTTCCATAATATCCATCATCACAAGGATACAACCAAAGTTGTTGTTGGGTTTTCCCCCTCCCCATGAAAACACAATTCCATACACAAGTCTATATATGGAGAATTATTAAATTTCAGTATACTATCCTTCCTCACATGCTCTATAGCATAGATCTTGCATCTTCTGATTTCCACAGCTTTATTTCTCCAAAAGATTCAATATTATGGGAGGAAATTTTATAATGAAGTCAAAGCCGTAGTATAAAGATTACTGAGAGACTGACCAGCAGAGCAGTGTCACAATAGCATATAAGCCTAATATTGCTGGCTCAAAGCCATAAATTTGCAAATTGATTATACTCTAGTACTGTATACGGAGCTCAGGATTTACTATAGTAAATCTATAGTAAAATATAGATTTACTTTAGTAAAATTAAAAAATTCTTGAATAAAGCTGAAAAAGCTTAGAGTGATTTGGTTTATTTATGGACGCTCATTAACATCTCAGGTCATCAGCGTCCCATTCAATTCAGGGCATGAAACGGCCAACATATATGTTCAGAGGCCTCTTTTTTCAGGCTTGAGGTTCTTTTAAGTGCCACAAATGTATGACATGGGACCCAAAGCTTTACTTCCTTTCTGAAGGAAGTCATACATAGGACTTTTACACCCGAAAGAATCCGTGAATTCTGCCGGGATTGAACCCTTCATATTGGGTTTAGGAGGCAAGTATGGTTACCACTACACCACCAGAACCTACACACACACACACACACACACACACACACACAAAAGTGTAAAGTAAACACTACAAATTCATTTGATGTTAACATATATATAACTAGGAGACATAACTGGTATAAGAAACAAATTTTATTTTTAAATGTTATCATCAGTGTAATTAAATATAATTTACTTTTATAACATTGCATACAAATATGAAGCCAATAGTTCCATATTTTTGTGCTTAGATTTGTCCTACTATCTGTAAGAACACATACAAAGTTAGAGAAGAAAATCTAATAGTTCGCATTGAATCCACATTGCTCCTAATGTTCTCTCTGCAAATCTAGGATATTCTTCTCTAATCACCTAAATGCCAAATTCCACAGAGATGGAATTGTTCATTAGCAACCCTCAGAGTTGCCTATAGGAATGAACTGCTTCTACTGGCTCTATTTGTTTAAGGGTTGGAATCTTTAAAAGGGCTGTTCTCAGTTTTTCATCTTCAAGCAGCTCGGCTGCCATATGCTGCCTAACAGACTAGTGGGGGTAGACACTGGACAAAAAGAGCATAAACACACTACTTTTAGATCATCCTCAGAAAATCTCTGGAAACAAGATGCACTTTCGAAACACTCTCTCTGTGATTGTAAAAAAAGCAAAGATGTCTTAATTCTGTGCCAGCCACCACCATGAATTCCAGTGAGTTGGAACTGGGATGTGGAAGAACCCAGCTTATGACCCCTTTTCCCTAAAGAATGCATTCTTCCTTGCATTAAAGAATATGTGCTTAATGCCAATTATACGATTATTGTTCAAAGTAGGTAGGAAATTTTTTATGACATTATCCAAAAGATTGATTTTATGAGTGCAACACTGCGCATGTAGAGCCACTTTTGGAAGGAAAAGGGAAAGCCTTCATAGGAAGCAGTCATGTAAGAAGCAGAATCACTCACACATGCCACTATCTGCTCCAGCCTACTTGAAATGAAATGGAATTTATTAATAAGCTTAGAATATATACAAAGAAATACAAATACGAACTACCAGAGGACCTCCACCTTTCTGGCCCAGACCATTTTGGGGCATGTCCCCTTACAATTACCATATATATACAATAATTGGTTTTATTCAATCACCATTATCCAAGTTCTAATGTAATTAAACAAATACAAAATTTCCACCTTGACTGCATCAGTCCCCAGTACCTGGTTCATCAGCAGCAGCCTACTGAAATTCCAGAAGACCAGCTCCAACCCAATCCAAGGCCCTAAATAATTTTTTTTTCTCTACTGTACCAATAACATTATTTTGTTAGCTGTCGTTCCTGGTGGTGTAGTAGTACTTGCTTCCTAAACCCAAGATCATGGGTTCGATCCCGGCTAGGACCGATCGATTTTTTCGGGCTGAGTCCCATGCCATGAGTCCCATGTCGTACATTTACGGCAAGTAAAAGAACCTCAAGTCTGAAAGAAGAGGCCTGAGCAAAATTTATCGGCCGTTTTACGCCCTGAATTGAACGGGAAGCTGATGACCTGAGATGTTAAAAAGCGTCTGTGAATAAATAAACAGGAAAAGTATTCCTCCTGGATTTTGGCTCCTTCCGCTGCCTTTCGGGACTGAGGAATTGGGCTCTCTCCGATGCCTGGTCCCTGTCAGTAAGGGTAATTCAGAAGTGTTACGAAAGATATGGATGCATAGCGTGGTCTGTGTACGAATACGAAAGTAAACGAATGTTACCGATGCGTCAGTTTTTCGAAATTTCCGATTAAAGGTAAAAATTCGTGAACTTATGCACATTTTTTAACATTCGCGAGTGAAAATCCACTAAGTAGCCCTAATATAGCAAGAAAAAAACGCTATCCATTTTTCCGCATATTAAACCTTTTCTGGATTTCGCCGGGTCTCTGTGTAGAGCCAAAAAATGGGGGAATCGTTTGAAACAGGAAGATAAGAAAAATGTATTGCATATTAAATGCAATTAAATATTCCTCATACATTTTAGGGGGAAAAAACTCATAATTTGTTACAGGTTAACAGCAACCCTATTCCAAAGAGGCTCAGAATGGCCTTGGTCAGGCTACAAACAGCTGGACAAGGGCGTGCTGCTCGACTATTCATATTTTACACCATACCTTGTAAGTTAATAGTTTATTTAGCACTCTTTAAGCCATATAGTTGTTACATAGACATATGAGTGTAGAAAGTAAATAATCAGTTTGTAGGACAAGAAATTTATTAATGTGATTTGTTGTATGAATTTATCATTACTTTGTTTATGCAGTTAAGGTTTTGGTGACCATTAAGGAATAAATTTAATTACTACTATTTTTATTTCAATAAGTGAAGTGCACCTTAAACTGTTTATTTTTTTAATCCATTGAAATTTAATTCTACTGTTAATGTCATGATATACACAGTCAAATGTTTTAGATAAATTACAAAAATTGCTCTAACATGCATTCCAAATAATACTTGAGGTGGGGCGGGATGGCATCCAGTTATTTTTTTAAATGACTGAAAAACATTCCATTCTCTTAGCATCATTAACACTATTCAGACATGTTTTCTTTGTACTATTATAATATATTGATGTGTTGATTTCAAAATATTTTCTTTGTTTCATATTGCTTGAATGAAATATAAGCAGGTCGTTTGTCATCATTATCACTTTTCCGAAGAGCTTAGGTTACTTATGTACAAGCATCATTTTCATATTCTTAAGGTTTGTAATATATTTTAAATTGTTTTTTTCTTATCTTGTATCCCATCTCATCCCATTCTAATGCGGCGGCAGTGGCAGTCTGTCTCCATTAGATCAGTTGTTTGTTTCTATCGTGAAGAAGTTAGTGAGGGTGGCGCATAAGTGACGTTTGAAAATGTTTTGAGCATGCCACGCATTGGTAGGCCAAAGTTTGAAGGAGTTAAGGGGTGAAGGCGGGAGGAATCGTGATGGAAGTTTGGTTATATGCGATACAGCTCACCACTCAATAACTCTTCTAGTCTACAGGGGTGTTGCTGGTTTTGGGACCTCCTCGTGCCGGGTTGAGTGCGGGGAATTAAAGGTAATGTGTTGACCAGAGAGAACACCTTGTTATCTGCAAGTTGACGTCGTTTGTTCAACAAAGAGTGTATACCAGGGCGTTTCTCTTCGGACCGCAGTAATGAGACGTTTGGCAGACACGCAGAACTGTAATGCTTGACTAGCAGTATATTTTCTGACTGCTGGGAAGAAGCGCCGAGCAGAAGTGAAGCTCAAACATTGGTGTTCCAATGCGTTCTCTGACTTCCGAATGCTGAATACGTGAATTTTGAAAGACCTAAAAAGGACGATTTCACGTCCTTAAATACTCAATAAAGCTCGCTTGACCTCGTGATACAGGAACGCTCTATTCTCCCGCCTCTATGAATTTAGACATCCATATAGAGTATCGGTGACTTCATGCAATTCTATTATTATTGACTAGTCAGATTATCAGAACGTAACCACTTGGCGATTCGTCCAGCGTTCAATTTCAATTTCTACATTACTTTTAGAGTTCGACGTACCTTAACGGTAGCATACTTAGCAGCGTGCTTCTTAGCCAACATACCTGCCCGGGGGTGAGCAACCCTCCTTCCAATGAACAAAAGAAACAATTTTCTCCATTGACTGCCAAAACGCACCCTCTGTTGTCCGAACGAGAATTTTACAAACTTAGAACCCGTCTCTTACAGCTAGCTGAAATAAAATGTTACATATATTCCGATCAGTTTTGCACAATGGATGGAATACCAAAAACTGCATCAATTATTGATGTCACATCTGAGTTGTTAGTTATTGAAAATGAATTTGATGTTGAAATAACATAGTTGGCAACTCCCCCAACACATATGCATGTGTTCTTAGTTGATGAAACAAAGACTATACATCTCACAGTATAATTTCTTAATTATGTCTATAAATTAAATGGGGAAAACCATCTCAGTTATTTTTTCATTCCATCCCAAGCACTAATTTTAAATTATTCTTACACAAGCATGTTATTATTTTAACATATAAGTTAAATTTCTTATACAGTCTTTTTCAAATATTTTAGAGAAATTGTTAATAGAGATCTAGGTATGTTGTTTGAAACTCTATTTCTGTCTCTTGTTTGGAAAATGGTTAAATATTTTAGACTATGTGTGAGAATGCTAAATTGGAATGATTCATTGCATATATGCAGGGGTTTTTTTTTTTCCTCTCCTAGGAAAAAAAGATACAAAAACTCTTTCCCTTGATAAATAACAGATAATAACTTATTCTACAGAGTAGACTTGCTTATAGATTCAAACTTCTCTAAATTATTGTATTACATTTTATAGTTAAAGACTGGATAAAGATAGCCATTAGTAACAAAATAGCCAGAGCACTGGTGGTTTATAAAACAATAAATGAGTTGTGCATTCATTTTTATTTGTGCTAAAACCTTACAAGTTTCATTGTATGGCATGGGCAAGAGCAGGAACAATGATGTTGGGGGGGGGGTAAAAGCTGAAAGAATTGTGCCCACTATGTGTTAAGATAGACAAGAACTTGCACTGTATGGTAGAAATGCACAGAGATCGAAGAATGGAGAGAGGAAATATGGAACAAGAAGTGGGATAAGTTGCAGGTAGAAATTCTGGCATTAAAGATTTTTGGAATTAGAAAATAATTTTTGAACCTGTTTGGAAATTATGTAGGGAAAGTAAGAGAAAAGGGGTGGAGGAAAGTAATCAAGGCAAAGGAATAATAAGGGAAAATCATCACCTTTAGGAAAGTATAACTGGAGTGTTGTATAGGATCCTGAACCACAAGCACTGAAGGATCAAGGAAATATTGTAAAACTGTAATTGTAATGTGCAGGAATAAAAATAAATATTTGTTCATTCATACACATTTCATTCATACCAGGCTCTTTGTGCATGTAAGAATAAAGACAAACCCATCATAACCTGTATGCAAGTGTACACACCAAGAGCAGTTACAGATGTAACATATGTCAAAGATTTTTGCTACATGCTTCAAACAACAGTAAATAGATTCTGGAAAAAATATATACTTGTACTTTATCTATTTATTGAGTACTAAGCTATTACAAAAGAAAATTCTATTGGTTCTTGCCCTAGCACTTTTCCTACAGAACATTACATTATTTCATGAAAATATTAAGTTGACAAATATTGAATTTATACAATCACAAATATCTTTTAACTACTTTATTTCTAATAGCCAGAGGGCAGAAACACAGACCTTTCATCAATGAGGGAAGCACCTCTGACAGCCAGAGGCAAAGCTCCCCTCCCCCATTACACCCTGAAAGAAACTAAGTAATTCATTACAAACCCTAAATTAAACTAATACTTAGTACATACAAAGTTATGATTTGTTTTTTGCTGGTACTTCTAGGTGATTGGAATCCCAAAGTTAGTAAAGAGAAGAAAGAGGATCAGTTTCAAAACATGGATTAGGTATAGAAACACACACATTCTTTTATTTAACAGCCTAAATGACCATCAGGAGTCTAATTGAAGGTCCACCACCACCAACACTTTTGTTTTAAAAACTCTTTCACCCTTTTGACATGGCTGATGTTTTAATTTCTTTATTGCATACTTTACTTTTGGTCTCTAGAGCAGAATGACCTTTGAAGAAGCCATGACCTGACATGTTTTTGAGGTTCAAAGGATGTTAACAGAGGTCAAATCCTAATGAAGTACAGAATTGTAACAGTGTGTTGATATGCATAGCTACCCTCTCTGGTGCCATTATCAAGTTCATCTGAAAAAAGCCTCTCTCATATTCACTTGAAGATACAGAAATGATTTTGAAAATACTTCTTAAGTTTGCAACATTCCCAGAAACTTTCAGTGACTTCATATATACTTGCAAGCTTCTCTTCAAAAATCAAAAATCTGTGGCAGAACTGATAGATGTCTTCCTCTTCATAAAGAATGTTATTTTCATTTCCTATAGGCCATTGCTTAGGACTTCAACAAATTGTTCTCTGAATGTTTCAGAAAATTCAGTTGAATATTATCTAGGACAAAGTTATAGGGCATTGCTTAAGCATGAGAATGTTGATTAGGGTTTTATTTTTAATCACTTCAAATGACTTAGTGTAATCTGTACTGACCCTGAATTCCCAAGGTGCTTTCAGTGAGAGTAGAAAAGAATTGGGTTATACACTGAACTCAAAGCACCTAAAAGAATTGACCTAATAGGAACCATGAACTGTTGATTACAGCTCATTGAATCTAAAGTTGGCACTATGAGCCTATAGGGCTGGAAGGTTCATTTAACATACTGAACCCACCAATAATTAGGAATGAGGCCAGATTCTACACAAGTTTAAAGGCAGTGAGATCAGAACAGCTGTGTCTATTAAAACTGCTTTCAAAGAATTAACGAAAACCAAAACTATTCATTCTAGAATGATGTCCCTAAACACATACACTGCTATTATGAACTTAAGAAAAATTTTGTTTTTTATGTTCTGGAGGCCTCTGAGCAAAATTTGTTGTCTGTTTCACACCCTGATTTGAATGGGATGCTGATGACCTGAGAGGTTGAAGAGCATCCGTAAATCAAATAAAAAAAAAAATTATGTTCTGTTTTATTTGATGACATTTAATAAAACACAAAGAAGGTACCAAAGGTACCCGTGTTCCAGTATTAGAAACTGCATAGGTACCTTAGTTCAAGTATTAGAAACTGCATAGGTACCTTAGTTCAAGTATTAGAAACTGCATTTAGTACATTTGGAAATACTTATTAAATAAATCTGTGATTTTTTCAAGATTTTGAATTGCTGAACACTGTCAACATTTAATTTCAGCTTAAGAAAGTCATCATCAATTAATAGCGTTGTTAAACCAAAATATTCTTTGTATGAAATTAAATAGACATTTTATTTAATAGACATTTATAAATAATATATCATGAACTAATGGACCAAGATCCAAACCTTAAAACTGCTTGCATGGATTTCTAGAATGCATCAAGGTCAAATAAGTCTTCAGGAATGGATGGTAATGTTTTGAGAGTTGCACTCACCTTGAGAATACAGTTTATAATATTGGTTAATAGACTCTGAGCCCATCTATGCCATTATAAATTTCTTGCAATTATTTATTGCCCACGAGAATGCATGTTTCAGTCTAACATTTACTCATCCTGCTGAATAAGTGTTCAAAAATAGGGATCCTTAATAAATGCAATACATTTGTGATTGTAAGAGTTTTTTAAATTGTATTTTAATGCTTGGTAATTTCTCCCTTCCAGTTACCAATAAAGCATAGCTTCCAGTGGGAAGCAGCATGGCGTCAACTATCATGTCTAAGCAAAGATATTGCTTTTCCAGTACGAGAAGAAGCAGGTCATAGTCTAAAATCATCTCTACACTATATTTTATCAGTAGACACTCGTGATGCCCAGGCATTTCCTAATAAGGGATGTCTGTTTCGTCTGTCACAGGAACTGGCTGGTCTTGGAGGGAATGTGAATTTCTTAAAGCACGAGCTTAAATGTGAAGGCAACTTCAGCCTGATGCCAGCAGTGGTATGTGGAGATTGTCTTATATTATATATTTACAATAGCCATAACTAGATTATTAGAGTGCACAAGAGCAGGTTAATATGTTGTAGTTGTAATGAAATCCTTCAGAAATCATCAAAGTGTCATTTCAATTCTAAGTAGCTTGCCTTAATATTGGGGATTTAACCTCCTCTTAGCCTCTGATTTTTACTAATAATTTTGAAACTAATGCACATAATTCAATGAAATTAAGAAATAGGTTCTTGATACTCTCAATACCCTCAATTCTTCAGACATATATATTAAATGATACCCCTATACAAGAGCTGAGTAATATTTTGATACTTTATTAAAACAATAATTTTTAATTGATTGCAAGTACCACATTTTACAATGGTTACAAGCCACATTTGCTCATTCATAAGCTTTTAAATAACTAATAGCAGGTACCAAGAAATTGGATCAGCTTCTAAGCCCAACTTCCACTCCGCAATAAAAGCAGCACCTTGGCTTTATTCCTACATAACCCAAAAATGGTAGACAATGAAGCACAATGTCTTATGTCACTTTAAAATAACAATGAACTTGAAAATAAGAACTAGATAGTTATGTACAAAATCTTTCATGCAATTAGATGATATAACAGATAACATATGTTTATCAAAACTTTATTTTATTATTGATCAGACTCAGAATTGAGGTTATTTTGTAGGTGCAGCATGTTTTACCATATGAAAAATATGCTGCTAGAAATTAATGCAGCAGCATGTTAGAAAATATTTCAAACTGCAATTAAGCACCTTTAATTGTCCTGGTATATGTTTTTTAATAAACATGTTTCTTAGACATAATGTTGCCAGACAATCTTCAGATGAAGTTCGGAACTGTTTTTATTTGAATCCTGTGATTGAGACCTATGCCATTTGCCACATTTGAAAAGAGTATATGCAAGGTGAATATCTCACAATCCAGCAATAATTGTAAAAAACATTAAATGTCTCATAATAAAAAATGCACTCAAGAGAGTAAGGAAATTCAGACCTATTTATTTTATACGTTAATAGGCTCTAAATAAATAAAGTGAGAAATTTGTGTTTATTTGATCCAAAAATAAAATATTGAGCATCAAAATATAAAATGCTAAGATTAAAATATACATTTAAATAAGTGTACGTAAATGATTATAGGGTTTTAAGCTTATGTTTTTTCTCTGCATATATAATATAGTTTTGTACCATAACTTAAATTAAAGAAAAACTCACACATTTCAAATCTGCAAGCACAGATTTTGTTTTGTAGCCATGCTAATGAAATAAACAAATAATGCAACTCACATGCAAAAACCTTTTATGTCTAGGAAATTGCAAAATATAATCCAGTCCAGAGGGCATATAGGCGATGATTTGTTCTTAACGTCCCTTCTGGTAACAACATTTGTATGTGACATAATCAGATCCAAATGACGGAGTGTCTCTGTAAAGAGAGCCCTGGACGACCATGTGTGTCAGTTGAGAATGTGTAGAAAGAACAGTTTTTGCTCACAGTTATAAAAAAATCCAGAGGGGTGGGCGACTCGAGAACTAACAGTTCCAACAATGACAATGTGGAAGGTGTTAAGAAAACATCTCCAACAGAGGCCATACCATTTGCAAGTGCTAAAGGCCCCCTACATAAAGGCAAAATTTCCTCTTTGTTGGATTGGTTGTTGCCTTGGCTTTTCTCCATTGGCCTCCGAGGTCCCCAGATCTGACCTTTCTGTGAATTTTTCTTGTTTGTGGTACATAAAGATTGTGTATATGTGCCACCTCTACCTACACACCTAACTGAGTTGAGATGTGATTTCGAGTACTACCAGGCTCTAGGTCCAGGGGTGTAACACAGAGGTCTGTGCCACCCATGGTATTTTGCATTAGGACGGTACCTTGTAACTCTAAACCGACCCGCCATTCGGCTGCAGACGATTGCGTCGCCCAGGCGCGCTAAGTTCCCTTAGCTACCAGATTCTCACTGGTGAATAGGTCATACTAGCTTAGACCTCCTCGTATTTAAGAGGTGAGTCTCCCCAGCATTAAGGTAGCCACCACCCTCCCTACAAACAACGGCGATTCCGGCGCACCGACCCCCAGGGTACACGCATGCGGCACTCCCCTGGGACACGCCGCCATCGTAGGTCCTCAATTCCCCGTGAGTGACGGGTCCACTGCCAAGCCGAGTCCAACCCAATCCGGACAACTCCCTTCCGGGAGGGGCTCAAATCAAGTCCGGCCCGGCTCCCTCTAGTACATCAGAGGTACCACGGGCACTCAGGGTCCGCAGAGCCCGCACTTAGAGCATCTGTAGGGCAACGGTCATACCGCGTCCCCCCTTACGGGAAACTGATGGAGGATTATTGTAGCAGTTGGATTCTGTTACACCAGACATGCTATCATCAGCTTGGCAAGAAATGGACTACTGGTTGGATATATGCCATGTCACAAATAGACCCCATATTGAATACTTGCAATTTGTATTATGGTAACTTCCACAGGTTTTCTTAAATTTAAGTTATGATTCAAAATTGTATTACATACCACAGAGAAAAAATATAACTTTAAAACCACTATAATCATTTGTGTATACCCTGTATATCTAGTATCAAGAAAATTTGACAACAACTTATCTGTAGTGAAATTTGACAGATATATCTTGGTGTATAAAAAGAATGGCTATGGGTGGGTATGAGTTTTAGAACCACTCTTTAGCCCATGTATTGTACTTAACTATGAAGACCAATTGCATTATCAATTTTCACAGCAGTTAGTTACTAATCTGAATGTGCTGTTGTTATGAGATCGTTAATCATTGTGTCTTTGTCTAATAAAATAATACAGTATGAACTGCACAGTAGATGGCAAGTACTTATTTGGAAATCTGAATAGTAAAGGAATGCCAGGTTGATCAGGATTGTTTAAGCAAAAATATGGGAGTTAAAGGGAATGAAGCACAATACAAAATTAGGATAGAGACCACGTAGATGCAGGCAGTGACTATATGAATATTGCTAAAAGTATGGCTTGTCTATAACTGAACGTTCTCTTCAACAGGTTATACAAGGAACATTTCATGGAGGCATAATGGCACCAAAGGGTAAGATCCTGAAAGCTAATATCTGTGATAACTTCTTTCTTGGTGGTCCTCTTTCAATCAGAGGTTTCAGAACAAGAGGTACAGGTCCTCATGAAAATAAGTGCGCTCTTGGAGGTAATGTAAGTACAAAGAAGTTTAAGTTCAATGCATTAGTTATTTGCAAACATATTTCTGATCCATAAGTTTCAGCAGAACTCATATTAAATATGTAAAATTTATCAATTTTAAGCAATTGAATATCACACCTAGACTGCTCCATTTATTTTACTTGTTATACATTAGAAATTTTCTAACCATACATAAAACATTTTCAGGTGAAAATAACTTTCAGATAAAGACATTTTATAAAGGTCTGTGTGTGCACCTTTGTTTGCATACATTCATGCATATGTGTCATCCAAAAATAGATTTCCCTCTTTCAGAAAAATATTGAATATTTTAACCCTTGTAAAAATATTTATTTGCATTCTAGATTTTACTTTATCATATTCACATTCTTTGTACAAATTTATCTAATATCATAAAACAGATTTTTTGGTTAAATAAATTGTACTTATGAAGCTGTAGACAATGGAGTGGCAATATATCCTACAATTAGGTATTCAACTTGTTTACACATCCTCATGGGAAAAAAACTTTTATCATAAAAAATAAAGAAAATTTAAAGAACTTTGATTTTCCTCTTATGGATGAACTCATCAAGTTCCTACCAGACACTGCCACAGAAGCATCTGGGTATCCAGCCACCATTTGGTGTAACAGTAGTCAATCAGCAACTGAAGATGGGAGTGATTACTCCAGAAACATGTCTTAGTTTTATGTAAGTAAGTGGAGTGTAAGCAAGTTGAATACACAATTGTAGGTTTTTTGATACCTTGTCTGTCCCTTGCCATATGCTGTTTCTGCAATCTATTCATTTTTATATCACTTCATCATTACAAATCACTGGTCACCAATGTGTTCCTTGAATTGGAAATAAGTTGGAAATCAACCTGGCAAGGTAGGTGAATATGCAGAATGGCAAAAAATCTCCCAATTTAATTTTCTGGAAAACTAAATTCTTTGAGTTGAGTGCTGGATAATGCCTGTTGGAGTAAAACTTTATGAATAAAAAGTCTAAGGTGTTTGCATTTGATTGCAGCTCAAAGTGGCATCAAGACCTCATAGTTTTTTTTCCAGCATTCATTGTGATTCCATGAGATACATAGCCTACTAACAACTGCTCTCCAAAAGACCCAGAATATTGTCATCATAATCTTTCCTGCAAAAGGTACAATTTTGGCATTTTGGGATCCCTTTCACCAGGTATCTTCCAAACATGCTTGCCATTTTGTCTGAGGTGTTGAATGATGCAGCCAGCTTTCATGTCATTAGCAACCATTCAGTGAGTGGATCTCCCTCTTTTTGGTATGTTTACAAATAAATTCATAGTCTGAATTATCCATTGTTACTTATGAACATCTCTGAACTCTATGAACTCTGTTAAATAGTGACGAATTTATAAAAGTAAAAACAGACCCTCTGAAAAAATGCATAAAATCCATTGAAGAAGTTGTGAAAAATAGTAACCTAATTCCAAAAACAGACCGGTACAAAAAGTCCACAACCCATCTTTAGCTAATATATATATATATATATATATATGGCCTTCCAAAGATTCACAAACCTGGGAGAAGTAGGAGGCCAATTATTAATAACATAAACCCTTCGATCTACCGTTTAGCAAGTTGGTTATCATTACAGTTCCATTCACTACCAAAATTTGATACCTTAAGTTTAAAAAAACTCCATGGACCTCATCAATAAAATTAAAGATATAAAATTATCACTTAACGACACACTTGTTTCTTTTTATGTCAAAGCCCTATTTCCCAGCATACCACAGAATAAGTTATTGGTCTATTTAAGAAAATGGTTGCTGTCAGCCAACTAATAGAAGAACACATCAAAGACTATATTGAATTCTCTAAGTTGTGCATAAATCAAGAATTTTTTATATTTGAGGAAAACTTTTTTAAACAAAAAGCAGGACTTGTAATGGGCAATCTATTATCACCTTTCCTAGCTGATTTATTCATGAGCTATTTTGAGATGCTCATCACTAAGTCTGTTCCCCACAAATTTTTAAGGTTTGGCACAGATATGTAGATGATGTATTCACCATCATAAACAAAAGCATGTGGAAGATGCACTAAAACTAAACCTACAAGAACCTTCTATTAAGTTTACTGTCAAAACAGAAGAAGACAACATGTTACCATTTTTAGATCTGAAGATATAAAATGTAAAAATAATTGAATTTGGGATCTACAGAAAGGACACACATACAATTATATCAAAGCCCATGGTTTTAATCCAAACCACACAAGGATTCAACAGCATGATATACAGATTAATAAATATACCATTGAACAAAGAAGAATATATGAATGAATATCTACACATAATAGAAGCAGATACATCTAATGGGTTCAGCAAACAGATTATTAACCAAAAAATCAAAAGATTCCAAAAACAAAAAATAATTAAACAAATAACAACTTTGAGTGATTCAACAAAGGAAAAAACTTTTAAAAAGTTCACTTACCATCCGTCAGCGAATAAGAAATTTCAAAAAAATTTTAAGCAGTACAATATTATCTAAGCACTTCAAAATAGACACAGTATAAAAAATTTATTGAAATTAAACATAACCGATTCCAGGTCCAAAGAGGAAAAATCTGGTATTTACTAAATTAATTGTAAGGATTGTAAAAGATATACATAGGAAAGACAAAGGGAAATATAGGCATTAGATTGAAGGAACATTGGAGAAACATCCCTTACAAACAAATAGATAAATCAGCTGTGGCAGCACATTTCTGGAATGAAAACCATGAAATAGAAAAAAGCATCAAGTTATTATTAAAAACTGTTCAACAACCAAAAGAACTAAATATGTGGGAAAGGATTTATATAAAAAAAACATGAGCATAACCTTATGAATTTTTATATCCCAGAAACAGACAACACTTTATTTAAGTTCATCACAAGACCACAAGAGTCCACCCGGACTCCTACCTACCCAACTTCTATGAATGATCCATTAGTCGTGAACAGCTGATGATGTAGAAAAAACGAAACATATGCCCTGAGTAAAATCTCATTTAAGTGAAACCAGAAAGTGTGTTCTAATATTCTGACTCACAGAGATTATTAATGTGTGTTTCACTGTGTTGGATTCCAAATTGAATTAATATTGATGTTTATCTATATAACATTAAAATTGAGTAAATCATAATCGTTATCAGAAACACTATTTTGATGTAATCTTTTATTATTAATTTAAATATTTTATTTGCTTATTACTTGATAAAATGTTCAACCTATCAAGTATAACATTCTATACTTTTATCTTATAGGCATATTGGGCTGCTGGTTTGCATTTGTTTACACCATTACCATTCTTCCCAGGAAGTAAAGGCTGGACAGATCTGTTCAGAATACAGTTCTTTTTGAATGCAGGATCACTTAATCATGGTGATACAGGTAATACCAATCTTTCTTTATCATGAACATTGATCTTTTCAGGCTCCATTAGTTTTTTTTTAATGTAATTTCTAAGGCTAATAAACTTTTATTTTAATGTATTCTATCCATAAATTTAAGTGTTTCAGGCATTTCCCTTTTGCTCCAAGCATTCAGTACATGTGTGGTATATGCTGATGATTGGAGCAAATATATATATATATTTAATTATATTATAATATACAAATACATGTTCCCATGGGTGGCTGAGGTAGTTAAGGCATGAACTTGTGAGTGGGAAGCCTAGGGTTCGAATCCTGCCAGGACTGTTTTTGCTGACTGCAGTTTTTTCCAGGTTTTCCTCTGGCAAATGTGGGGAGGTGCCCTAAACTTAGGCCTAGAATGTTTCTTTCCTTAAAAATCCTTTCCCAATATATCATTTCATCTCGTGTATCATCAGTGTTCACCACCTATAGTGCCTGCATTAAACACCATTCAAAAAAAAAATACAAATATATATAAATGCAATGATAATGATGAAACTGTACAGCTCCTTAAAAGATCCAAGAAACAAATTATTTTGAACACAGAGACTTTCTGGGCCTTATAAAAACCATGAATTACTGTAAAGGAGAAGAAGAAAAGCCTCTTATTATTTCTAGAGATATTCTTTTATTCCTGCTTTTAATGTCTTGTGCCAGTTGCTTTAAAATTTTGGGATGGAAACGAAAAGAAGCCAAGGGAGGGATAAGTGGATAAAAGAATGGTAATTCAGTCTTACAGATATAAATGTAAATGTACAGATGTGCAATTTATCTAGCATTTAGACAGGAAGGGCAGCTGCAAAGCTCTATGTCTGTGCTGACATTATTCTACCAGTGGGGTTCCTACGCTAAACTAGTGAAAACTGCTCTATTGAACTTATACAGGTTCAGCTAAATATAAATCATGTCTTCTCACACACAGTCTTATGTCCCAGTTACTATACCACAGGTAACATTAACTATACTTCAACTTGCTTCCTTTCTCCCATATTTTGTTGTCCTTGAACATTTTTTGAACCTGTTTCTTGCAGGCAGTATACATTTATTCATGAAGATAGTGTAATCTAGAAGATTGCGTTTTTGTATGTAATTATTATTTTAACTATGAATCAGCTAGCCATTTGCATACAGAATTTATTAATAACTTTCCTGCTCCTCAGGGGCCCATTTATTGGGTACAGGGAGTAGGAACCCGAGGCACCCAAGCTCGGGCACCCTCAGGTCCAATGATGTGTAAAACACATTTACATCATTGGAAAGAAAGTGAAGCATCTGGACAAATCCATTCATGCATTAATCAGAGTTCAGAAAGACAAAATGTTTGACAGTCATTGCTTTACACAAAGTGAAATAACAAGTAAGGCAAAGGACTTTAGACAGAGATGTAAAAATTAGTTTGTCTTTGAGGAGAGACTTGGCTAACCAGGAAAGGAAAAAATGGGGAATTTCATCATCATATAGTTCTGATGCTGCTTACAGTTTCCCCTCTGAAACAAAACATAGATTGCCAACTAAATCTGCACTAACTGTAAGTTATGTATTCATAATTACTGTTACACCTGCATTGATTCAAGTATACAATTTAACATGTGCAAGCACATTGATCATGTTTGCCAGATTAGTTCACAGTCAACAAAGGAAGCTCTTCAGTCTAAAGAGTATCAAGCAGATCTTCAAATAATGTTCTGAAAATGAGTTTAAAATCTGAGAAGAAGAAGTATTGGTGAAACAAATTTCCACAGATGCCCCTAAATTTATGCTGGAACTTAGCTCTTGTAGCACAAGGTTAGAAATGAGGAACCAGAAAGTACTGCCTCACTGAAGTGAATTAGTTCAACATTTTATAACTTTTGAAGAAGCAATGCCTTGCAAAAGTGATTATCTATTACGCACACATTAGTAGCGGTTAAAAATATGAAAATATCATTTATTCAAGTAGACATATCCCAGAAGAGAAAATTTTAACCTCAAAGGGGATTCATTTATTTCAATTAAGAAGAAAAGTTGCATAAAAAACAGCTCTGTGACAAAATCATCTCCATAAGAGCAAGAAATTATTGCCTTACATTAATTAGTTCTGTTGACAATGGGGAACACTTAATGTGGGCAAGGAAGTGCCCTCTGAAACTGTATATTTGTTTTTAGTGTGCATTAATGCATTATTTCTATAATTTCTTGTTAACATATTGATTTGAAGTGTCTGATTGCGTGTTGGACAATGAGCACTTTATCTGGAACAAGGAATTGCCCTTCAAACTTGTATAATGTTTTTCACATATGCTTTATTTCCACCTTTTCCCAATTTTGGAGTGACATTTCTGCATCTAGTGATGTGTGTGTGCTAGTAAACTCATACCAAAGTGAACTGAAATTAAACAAAGAGCTCAGATTGCTTTTGTACAGCACTTTGCTAAATGGCTGCACAACATACAACTATTGCTGGCTCAGGGCCTAGACTCTTGTGAAGAATACTGTCCCATAAAAAGTGTACATTTACTTTCTTGAAAGATAGTACAGTAACATAAAAGGGTATATAGACATATCTAACAAGTTGAGTCTACAACCATACAAGACACACTTGCCAATGGCCTATGATTAATTTTATTCCCTAATGAATGTTATGGATATTAATTCTTTGGTAATCCATGCTACTAATAACCCAAACTTGCACTCCACAAAGAAGTTTTTGGTACCAACTTTACCAGCTTGTTTCAGAATATGTGCAAGACTGAGCTGCCATGAATAGCTTACTGGCTAATATTCCTTCAAAGATATATAGTTCACTTGCTAGAAATGTTGCAAATATCTGTGTTTGGAACATGCAAGTGTTGTCCATTCAGAATTTTTAAAAAAGGAAGAAAGTGCATAAACTGAAGTATAACAATGTCTGGTGTGTTTTTTGCTTGAAATATTAATGTTGTATATAGTTTTAACTTTTTAATAAACAAAGAAGATTGTATATAGTTGTTACTTATACCTTAATAAACATTCAGGCTATTCAAGAATTCAGAAATTCAATAGATTAATATATAAATTTTAGCTTTGAAAGTTTTAATTACTCTGAAAATTAAAATTTATACATTTCTATATAGATTCTGTGTTAATTTGTTGTTCTTTATTTATAAATCTGTATTTCTATTTGTCTTGATTCATAGTCTACAGCAACTACCAAGCTTACAAAACATGGTGTTGTTATTGCAAGGTTAAATATGACTTCAAACTCTGCAAGCTCTCCACAAGAGACTATGTATATATTGTGTTTCTTTTTATAGGCAAAATAGCTGAACTTTGGAGGAATGTGTCTAAAGAAATGCGTGCAGCATATGGAGTAGGTTTAGCAATGAGACTTGGGAGCTTAGCAAGAGTTGAGCTAAATTACTGTGTGCCTTTATATTACAAAAGTAATGATCTTCTTAATGCTGGTTTCCAGTTTGGTATAAGTTTGGAATTTTTGTAACATATGACAATTTGAATAATGTTAAGTATTAAAAGCTGTTTAACTTTTAACATGTACTTCATAAAAACTTAAGATCCAATAAATTGATTTTAAAACTTTTGATGAAAGGATGCTGAGTAGAGGAGATTAATATGTAGAAAGCATTAGAGAAGGATGAGTAATTAAATGGATAATATGTACAATCTAAATAACTGGAAGGTATTGTATGAAAGAGATAAGTATTTAGCAGTTTGCTTAAGAGCTAATATTTTCTTGGCAAGTTCTTTATTATAACCAGTCATCGACAAATTCCTCCGGGTGATGTGCACCACACAGGAGAAAGATAGTACTCCTACATTTCTGATATTCACTCACTCACTCACTCACTCACTCACTCACTCACTCACTCACTCACTCACTCACTCACTCATTCACTTACTCATTCATTCATTACCTCCTTCAAAACCGGTTTTTAATAAGTAATCTGCCCACTGTTGTTAAGGTTTGAACTTTGGAGTGTGTGTTTAACTTGGTGGCTAAGTGAACACAATAACCATATGCTTGACATGCAGTCAATGCTGCCACCCAAATTTTCTTCCCTAGTGAAATCTTGGCTACACAATGGCTGTGGAGTGACTTTACGATAACCATCTATTTGATGATTGTTAGGTAAAAGTATGCAGTTTAAGTTTGAAATTGAAATATTTTGTATTTACATAAATTTGAGAGAGAGATCAGGGACATTATATCTTCAGGAACTCCAAAGATGAGATTTCTTTTTCAATGTATGAAGTTAAAATTAAAAATAGAACCTTCAGAAATTGCCAAAGCAACCCCTGTAGTGAATGTATAGTTATCTGTATATTTAAGATAATTATTTAAATGTATAATTGTAGTTATATTTTCTATTAATTGTTTCAAAATCTGTTTATTCATTCATTCATTCATTCATGAAAGGATATTTTTTCGTGAGTTAAGAAGTTTCAAAGTGCATGAAAAAGTCTGATAAATACAAATGGAATAATTTAGAGGCATTGACTTTATACAGTAAATAATTTTCAATAGTTGAGTAAAATGGAATTAGCTGATAGTATGTGTTTCACTCATGCCAAGTCCCTGATTCTCTGTTATAAGTTTCAAACTAATAGACATAATTCAGTGAAATTGGACATAGAAAAATTTTGGCTTATAAAAAGATGATTTTGGAAAGACTTTCATGCTGGTATTCTCTCAAGCCCTATATTGTGCATATCCATGAAAGTTGATTGAATTGCTTACTAACGTGAATATTTTTTTTGTTTATTGCTCGTAGACTTGAAGTATTACAAATATTGCGCATTGTCATTTATAAAAGTATGGAAAGATAATGGTGCAATGTTGTAAAAAGATGAAATACAAGATATTTATATAAAACACAAGTAACAATTTTATAGAAGAATTATATGATAGATGAAGTTATTATGAAAATATATATAGAGTATTCCAAATTGAAAGCTTTCAAATGTTGACATGAACTTTATTTAAAGGATTTTTAATAACACATTTCCATTTTCAGCCCTTGACAGCTGAATGAAGGTTCCAAAAATATGTCCTAATTAACGTTCAAAAGCATTCATTTTGTAATATTTCAGTGCTTTACTGTCAATAGTTTCTAAACACATATAAATATTAAATGTACATAGTGAGAGTAATTACAGATTAATTTAAAACATACAAGTTTCAAGTACTGTCTATAGAATCATATACAATTTTACAAAAACGTTGTATATAGTTTCTTTACAACCTATTCAATGTAATCTTTTGTATATAAACATTTTCCTATCATATAGCTCTTGAGTTTGTTTCTAAAATTTTCACAACTAGACATTTTAAACTTTGAGGTAGTTTGCTAAAGAATATTGCACCATTATTAAATGACTCTTTATTCATTACAAGCTTTGTTCAAGCACAGCCTATAATAACTGTATGCCTATCTAATAGTGTATGTATATATATATATATATACCAAATGGGTGGCCAAGGTCATTAAGGTGCAGACTCGTGAATGGGAGGTATGGGGTTTGATTCCTGCCAGGACAATCCTCCCTGACTGAAGTTTTTTCCCATTTTCTTGTCCTCATAAATGGCAAATTCCAAGGAGGTACCATAAACTTAGGCCTGGAACATTTTCTTCCTTTTAAAAAAAATGTCCTTTCCAAATTTATCATTTCATCTCCTGTATCACCAGTGTCCCCCACCTGTGGTGCCTCAGAGTTAAAATGGATGTTAAACAGTATTAAAAAAAATAGTGTTGTATGTATGCATATGTGTTTGTGTATGTTTTTTTTATTAGCTTTTCTTTTCCATCTTTAACTAGTATAATAATTTTGTACACATATAATATTACAGAATATATACAATAATTAATAAAAGTTTCTTCCTTCTTACATTCTAAATTGTATATATATATATATATATATATAACTTAGATTTCTTTTGTGCAATACCAATAATCTCTTCATATTTTTAGAGTAGTAACCCCTCAGATTTCTTATTCCAAATTCCAAAAATGGTTAAATGATTTTATAGCATGCCATTCATAACACTTTTATTTATTTATTTAAATGCTAAGATATAAATAAACATAATAGGTCTTAATGGTCATTCTTAGATGTAATCCCCCATAAATATAAACTGTGTGTTACTATAAGTTTCTTTGCTAAATTTTAAATGAAACAAAGTTATTCATATTCTAATTCCTGAAATACAAAATAAAATAATAATATAATTAGAGTGCCTCCAGTGTAACATCTAGATCCTTGCTAACCTATGTCTTTGTTGTTTTCTAAACACTTCTATACTAAGTATTTTGATAATTGTCTAAGAAGAAAAATTCCTGAATTTAATTTGTTACATGTTATATTTATGTGTTTGTCATATGATAAATGACAATCTCTTTTGATATCTAGAAATTTGTGTATTGTAACCTGCTTTGTCTATTTTGTATTACTATGCTAAGCTCAAATTGATTACGGTTACAATGAAAAAATATATATTTTGTGTTGTTAAGGCTTTGTATCAATCCATTGCTTTCCAAATAATTTATTACTCTGCTGTTATGGGATTTTCAACAGTCATCCTGTCTTTGTATTACAAGCAATACAGTACAATATGAGCCAGTGCACAGTGGAACAGCATGTATTTACTGATGTCATTATTCAAGTGCCAAAGACACATTTTTGCACAGTTATCAATTATTTTCAAAAGAACCACACAACAAAAATCCCAGAAAATATTTTTAAACCAAATGTATGTTTTTAAAATTACTTAACACTATATTTTTCAGAAAACTACCTATATAGAAAGAGCTAACCTAAATCTAACTCGTCATAAAGGTATTATGAAATCAACAAATTTATATTTTTTTCAGATGGAGTTAACACTTAATTAGATAAAATATTTTAAAATGGTGAAAACATTTCTGTGTCTTCACTTCCAATGAACAAGGAAGCACTCTGAGTTAAAAACATTTAAAATATTGATGCAACGATAAAACGTTCTTAACGTTTTACTCTCAAAATTAAAAAATGCAGGACATGTTTCGTGAGACCTTTGATCTCATACTGTCAACTATTAAATGACTGGTGCATGATGGATCATATTACATTGGAAAGGTAGGCGATTGAATGCTGTGCAACATCTGAAGGAACTTGACATATAGGAAAAGATTTTCACAAAGAAATATGAACATAAACTTATGAATTTCGATATGCCGGAAACAGACAGCATTTGTGCAAATTCATCAACAGATCACCAGATTTGCCACCACCTACTTTCCAACCTAATATGATTCACCATGTGCCAGTTGTTTAACAGTTGACAATGTGAGCAAACAAACATGTCCTAAATTTTTTTTAATTTTGAGAGTGAAATGTTAAGGTTGTTTTATCATTATATCAATATTTTAAATGATTTTTAACTTAAAGTGCTTCCTTGTTCATTGGAAGTGAAGCCACAGAAATGTTTTTACCATTTTAAAATATTTTATCTACGGGAGATTTTATATTCATTTTCACTGTGTTGACTCCTGAATATTTTAAAAGTGGAATAACACATCATTATTTAGAGAGAGCTAAACTAAACCTAATCTATCTGAAACTTACCTTAAAGGTTTCATAAAATGCAAAAAATTTCATAAATTACCTCAATATTTCTAAGGATGCAACAGCCATCAAAGTTTGCTTTACCTTAACCACTTGGTCAACTCCACCAATTCTCACACTGTCATCACTGCACACATGTTTGCCATTAACTTCCCTCAAAAAGGAATACCAGTTCACAATAGTTCTTGAACTAATTAGCAGTTTTTACTGCAAAAATTCCAGGCAAGATAGTACAGGAACAAAATGGAACATAACCAGAACAGTATGCACACATCATAGCTTCACAGAAAGCTACCACCAGCTGACAAAATAAGAAAAAAAGATAGAATCAGTAGAAATAAAATCTGCTCTCACCAATCACTGTCCAGAAAATAATTATATTAAACCCAGCACCAATTATAAAATAAATTACCAGTCCCAGTCACAATATCCCTTAACACTCCAGCTATGGCTAATATATAAAACAGAAATTTAAACAATGAATCTTATAAAACTAATTTTTTCACAATTAATTTAAATTGCTGAAAAAAAAGCAGTATTAAATTACTGCACAAACATAGTATAACAATCTTAATTAAAAATTATTTATAAAGTAAGGTAGCTTAGTTCTTCTAAATAATTATCACATAAATTAGGGTTCAGAAACCAGGAAAATATTCCATTCAATAACTGATGAAGCAACAACAAAACAGCAAAATTTTTGGATTTCTACAAAAGAGAATGTCTAAAACTGCCAGAAGCAAAAACATAAGGGTGAAAAGCATTTTGCAAGCCTCCCAACAGAAATTCTTGAATGAACTATCACAGAGTTAAGATTTCCATCAAAACAACTGGAAAAAAAAAATAAGATCTGCATGCATTCCATGTTACTGCCATACAAGAATTTAAACCTTCTGTCAAACAGAAATTTCAGAAATTTGCCCAGAAATTATCAGTGCAAATCTGGGAGTACTGGACTAAAAGTGGTTCTTAGACAAGGCATGGTGTCAATTAAATTCCTAAAATGCGGTCTGGTGAGTATCCTTACACATACAAGGCACTTAATGATGAAAAAATTGTTATTGAAGTGCTCTGTTGTGGCACAACATTATTGGCCCTATTATCTTCTTCCATAAGGCAGTAGATTTCTGTCTATACGGAAGCCTTCTACAAATTTACCAATCATTTGGATGATTAGAAACTCCATACTAGCTATTTTTAGCAGAATAGTGCCATCTGCCATACCTCCAGTACTGAAGGGAAAATTTAATTGCAACAATCAATAGAATCTTGTGAAATGCTAGAAAACATTTGGCAGGAACTTGCAGATATGACACTCTATGTGTTTTAATATCTTCTGTAATATAAGCAGATGTATGCAGGTATGCCTTGATACTAATTGAACATTTTCATCACTTGGTTTGACTTGACACTGAATTATGTATATTAAAAGTAAGTTACAAGGAAAAATCAGATGTTGAGAGTGAGTAAAATGCATCATAGAAGCTTCAATCTAGAATTTGTTTAAGAGCCATGTTTTTTAACATTCATAGTTTGAGTTGCATATCACTAAATTAAAGCAAGGTTCAGTTTTGGGGGTACAAACATCCTTTTTTATTCTTAACTTTGAAATATAATGTTGCAAATTTTTCTGTTTTTACTTCAAAATTCTACCTGTATATTAATTTTTGCTTTAACTGACACATGGTGCTTTTTGTTCTGCAAATTTTTAGAAAAACAGATTAACCAGATCAGCATATATTCTCATATTTGCTAATTAAAATTACCTAAATTGTTCAGAACATCTTTCCAAAATGTTCACCTTAAACAGTAATCCAGAGTTCCTTTTAACATACAGATATGAAACTTTCTAGTTCATATTATTTTGCAATTATGAATTGTGCAATAATAATGCAAAAGGAGCACTGTTCAAAACTTATTTCTTGGAAATGCTAAGCACCTCTCAAAGATGACCAACACGCATATGTGAGCCCTCAGAAGGATAATCCTCAATCAGGCATTTCTGTACCACTCCATCAACACAATAACAGTGTGGTGGGGGGTATCCATAGCCAATGAAAGACTTTGGTCCATCCCAGGTACATGTATCTCCAGTTTCTGTGGAAAAAACAAAAATATTACTTTTATTATACTTATGATAATTTAAAAATTGTAAATGATCTTCAAATTTATATAAATATGAAAGGCATTAAAATTATACAAATATTATCAAGATTGTAAAATACATCTGAAAATGTTTTTCCTTGATATGCTACAGATCTTCAGTTTGAAGAGTCAACCCTTTATATGATTATATTTCATGCATGTAATCAGCATTGTAAGCATTTGCTCACTAGATTCTTTAGAGCAGTGTTTCCAAATTTTCTGAAGGCACGACCCACCTTTGGATGAGACTTTTGTTTGTAACTATCATCTTAAATGCATATGAAATATAAAAGTACCAGTAAAATTAAATAACAGTGATAATTCTTCTCAAATCCAGTGTTTATCATCCAAAGCAGAAGTAAGTATATGGCACAACATGGCACAAAATGTTCCCTATGCAAATCTTATTTCTCTTAGTTCAAATAACTATTACTGTAAAGGTGCTTTGTACCTGAAATTCCCATCATGTTTGTGAGCATGGGCAATGCAAGAGCTAGATAACATTGAGACTTTTGAAAAAATTGTATTCAACATTTGCGAGCGCTGCCCTCACTTACTTTTAAAGTGGTTATATTGTTTGCCATTGAAGCCAACAGACAGACTATATACTTTTCAATGCTTAATCATAGAATAAGTAAACATTTGAACTGGAATACTCAAGAATTTCAGAACCTAGAGGCTATATGATAGGAAAATGTTTATATACAAAAATTAGTACATTGTTAAATATAAAATTTAATTTCATATCAGAACCAATACATTGAGACTTTATATGGTCAAAAAGCAATATTGACTCATTTTCATGTTAGTGTTCTGCAGTATTAAGTAAAGATTCATATTATGTGATGGAATATCAAGAGCAACAAAATTGACATGGGTTAAGGAGTGTGAAAATGAGTCTGAGCAACTGAATTTTCTGAAGATGACTGTATCTGATTAGGTAGAAAATTCTGAAAATCTACATAGGGTGAACAGAATACAGCCTCTGAGGTCCCAACAAATGATTCAGATTCTGAGTTGCTAAAAATTCTTCATCATATGTAGGAAGAGACAATAAGGCTTTGACTATAGAAATGAGAATTTTAAATACCTCAGTTAATGTGTTGGTGAATACTAAAAGTAGCATTATTTTGATTCATGAAGATATCCATTTGAAAATAGAAGCTGCTGCTCTCAGAAAAAATTATCTGCTCCTAACAGGCTTTGGGAAGAGCCATGTGTTGCCTAAGAGCTTATTTCATTTTGAGGTATTCATTACAGATGAAATGTTTGATACTGCTGTTTACATTAAATTCACCACGAAGATACCTGCAATCATGCAAAATGGTATTCTAAGCCAGGAAAAAGTAGTGATCAATTAGGATGGTGTTCCATTTTCCAAAGCAAAGCTTGATACATTTCTCTGCATATTAACACTGTGGAAAAGCAGATGTTGGACGTAGGCAAAAATGTAGCAAATGATGATTACAAGCAACCAGTTTAAGAAATGATCTCCTCTTACAAACTTGCCAAAAGCTTCTGAAGTGAAACTGACCATTACAACTTGTTATCAGCAGATCATGACAACTGTTACTGCTCAAAGGGAAACTGTTGATGAACAAGTGGCTGGAAGAAGTAATCAATTGACCAGCATGAGTAAAAATTATAGCGTAGTTTCTAGAAGTTCGTGGAATTGGATCTTTAAATTAGAAACCAAAGGAAACAAGAGGCCCGAACGCACTCATTGTCAATCGATCTGTTAATTTTAATCTTGTTATTATGATTGTAAGCAAGCAACTACACTGAGTATGCATTTATTTTACATACCCAACTTGTAGCTATATAGCAACTACTCAGTCCATCCAAAGTAGGACAACCAGGCATCCTTTTTTTGTAGGTTCAATACATGTGTTCATTTTTTAATTTTTTTCTTACGTGCTCTTTTTTAAGTAACTAAGATCTTAATTCACAGCTGGTTAAAATTGTATTTTGTTTATTTAATTAATGTTATTTTTTATTTTTTGCTGTTCCATCACATAATGGTAATGTGGAAGAATTTTTTCATTAATGCAATTTTAGTGAATAAATGTAGGAACACGTTTGTTAGCAGACAGTGAAATAAATTCTGATAGTAAAATAAGCTAAAATATTCATGTGGACATTTTTACAATTACTTTCTAACCAGATTTGCTAAAGCAAATAAATTCTAATGAAAATAATAAGCAGTAATTGTATAAATGTGAAGGAAGAAGTAGGAAATAGTGTTATGTAATCTGCAGAACTCAATTATATCAGATAACGAATTACATTGTTTCGATATATGTGTATATATATATATGTGTGTGTGTGTGTTTCCCATTTTTTCAACTTGAGATATAGCAATAATGATAGGCATTAAAGGCGTCAAAGAGGAAAAAAATATAAAATTCTCTTTATACACTATAGTTCATACTGAATTATGATATTAGTTACGTATTGGAAATGTTTCTGTATATAAATATTTTCCAAAAACCATCGCTGTGTCCTCTTTATCCCAAATTGAGATCTGGCGGCCCTAACCGATATGAACATTAATTCATCTATTTCTATCTACCTACTTATTGTATACAACTTGTTATCAACAATAACCTAAAAGCATTCCTATTAATATTAAACTACACCATGAAGTTGGTTCAGCCTTAACTGTGTTGCTCTAAGATGCCTAAAACAATTTTTGAACGCTCAATCAGAACATCTTGTATGAGGAGAGGGAAAGCTAAAGTATACGTAATTGAGTAAAAATAATTAGAATGTTTTAATGATTGTTGTTCTATTATTATCAAGCAGTGAGAAAATGTACGGTTTTAAATGTATCACTATTGACTCACGTATAGGGAAAGGATTGTTGCAAGCGCAGATCGCACTGACAAAAAGCAGCCAGACTGCTATTTTCGTCCACATTGGCAGCATATCACGTTCAACAGAATTCTTAATTGTTTCTGCAAACCAAAGACAAAAGTCTAAATGCCTGCATATTATGACTATAGTATTGAAGAAAATTTAAGAAATTAAAATCAATAGCATTTATTTATTTGTTATGAAAGAATTACATTAGTGACAGTCTCCTGGGAAAAAAAGAGGAAAAAAACCACTTTATTACTAAAAAAATGCGTAAATGCAGTTTATTATTCAGTGATAACATAATATTAAAGGATGTTAGAGTTTGTTTCCTATATGTGCGGTAATAAACACAGAATAAAGCAAAGATTTATTCTGAGATTGAAGGATTGGCTACACTTAACGTGTAGCAGGAAACTTTTGTCTAAAATCGTTTTTCCTCCTTTATAACAATGCATTAAGTGGTTCCTATGCCATTGCACCCACTTCTAGTATTTCTAAAATGTCTATTTTATAACAAGAATGTCTAACGCAGTTCTCAAACGGGCCAGATACAAGCCAAGCTTGCTCACTAGTGTTCCCTCCTCTTTTTGGGGCGGCGGAGGAAGGGGGAATTTGCTTCGTGTATTTCCGTGTTATCTCACTAAATGGTAACCGCCACATTTGATTTCGTAATACACTTTCTGTTCTGTTCTGATTATCCTATTGAATTAGGGCACTTTCTGATATCACTTTTAAATCCAGACTGAAGCATGTATTGACCAACCCTGCCTACGGTGCATTCGTATTTCACGACTACCAGTGCACCCGTGTCATTCGGCTATCTTCGTGCAAACTACACGCGGATTTCAGCTTCATCTCTACCGGCTGCGCTACTGATCAATTTCTGTTTAAGATGCTGTAATTCAGTACCTTCGATTGAAAAAAAAAAATGTGCTTAACTGAAATTCAACAAGATGCGTCAGCAACTTTGGAAAAATGTGATGTAATGTTTAAATGTGGCAGAACATCCTGTGTAGTTGGTAATAGCAGTTTGGAAAATTACTACACAAAAGAATAAAGTACAACTGTGTCGCAAGCTGAACAAGTGACTATCAGGAATATAACCAGGCATCTCATAACGTAGTGTATATAATGTTTTAACTAAAGAATTGCATGTGAAAAAGTCCAACTGCAAGATGTTGACCCTAATCAGAAACGGTTGAGTGTCGAAATTTGTAAGGAGCACTAAAGAAAAGTTCCGGAAAACAAATATATATATGAGGCTATGGACTGTAATGAGTCTATCATTATTATCATGAAACCAAAATGGGGTTCTTCATACATAAGATATTTTGAATGATTCCTTCAGCAGGTAAGTTAATGCTATCTGTTTTGGGGGTGCAAAAAGATTATTTCAGGCGATTATTTGAAGAAAGGAGCCCAGACAATTGATCATTGTTGTTCAAACTTAATTTCAAAATCACAACATCAATCAAGAAAAAAATAATAAATGACTAAACGCTGAGGCGAGGTGTATTCTTTTTTCAGGACGATGTTTGTAGCCCAAAGTCTTGTGTTGTAATGGCTGCAATTGATAAAGTATCGCCATAACATCTTACTCTCCAGATCTGGCTCCCAGCACATTCAGGCTATTTTCAAAACTCAAAGAAAGCCTACAAGAAAGGAAAGTTTCATTGGAGGTCATGCGGCTCTAAACCCCATTGGGCTCGCAGAAATTGCATATCACTTCTTAAAGGTAGCTGTAGAAATCTAGAGCATCGCTGGAAGAATCGCAACAGTCTGCAAGACAGGTATGTTAAAAAGTGAATAAAATAAAATAAAAAATGTACACAATTAGCTTCTGATTGATCATTAGGAGAAGAGAGAAATAAAAACTGCCATACATTTAAAATGGGGGGGGGTCAGGTTCTGAGAATGCCACCTACAAATATGCTCTTAAACGTCTTTTTAAGATACGTATTTTAAAAGATAGTATATATATTTTTAATGTTGTGATGTTTAAAATGCAACGTCTTATCAAAATCATTTTAAAACAACATTTATCCTCTGTTTATGTAGAGAGAATCTCTTAAGAACTTGTCGGTCCTGGTGGTGTAGTAGTAACCATACTTGCCTCCTTGATCGCGGGTTCAATCCCGACCAGGATCGATGGATTTTTTCGGACCTAAAAATCCTAAGTATAGCTTCCTTTGGAAGAGAAATAAAGCCGTGGGTCGCATGTAGATTTACGGCATGTAAAAGAACCTCAAATCTGAAAGAAGAGGCCTCTGAGCAAAATTTATCGACCGTTTCACCCCTGAATTGAATGGGACGCTGATGACCTGAGATGTTAAAGACCGTTCGTACATAAACCAATCTTAAGTACTTTCACCCAAACAACAAAAAAGTCCTTTCTGATCTGTAGTTTGTGGCAGGTGCAATATTTCAATGGCTTGTAAAGGGAGGTTTGCAAACTCAACAGATTCTATTTAGTTTCGATATACTAAGTTTTGATTACATTAAATGAACCTGATAAATCAAGATTACAAAACTTCGCAGCTGCTGAAAACTTTTCACAAAACACTCAGCATAAAACTTTAGAACTAAAATTTGAAAAATAAACGAGAGTATTTCAAAAACATGAAAGCAAATTTAATCTTTTGAAATACATAATTCTTTCCTCTTTTTGAGCCATCATCAAATGATATATCAAATGCAGTGAACCATAATAATACAGGAGGTAAAAATGGAAAATTAGTAACGGACTTGTTTTCGGAGGACGAAGGGAAAGAAAGCGTTATGGGTTACATTTAGCTTACCTCCTCGACATTTGTCATTAATGAGAACCGAGGAATAAAGTAGAATAAATACATTTTTAGGAAAAAAAGATCTCGGTGGGAATCGAATCACAAATTTTCCGTTCACGAGTCCGTGTCTTAACATCTCGCTGCCCGGTTGATATGTGTAATTCTGTCATAGAGATGTAAATTCTATGTCATTTTTATATACTTCTCACGCCATATTACACCAGTTTCTTTAATTCATGAGAAACATTGTTTAAAATGCACCTCTTCGATAATCTCATCATCATTCCCAAATGTATCTTCTCTCAAAACATTTTTCAGCAGCATAAATATGTGATATCGCGAGGAAGCAAAACTAGGACTGTATGGAGGGTGTTGTAAAACTTGAACTTAACTTTGCAAATAGTGTGAAGATCTGCAGCGCCCGTGTGAGGGTATGCATTGTTATAAAGGAGGAAAAACGATTTTAGACAAAAGTTTCCTGCGACAGCTCATATTGCTGACTTTAGCTCCTCCTCCAACACTGCGCTGTATCGAGTATTCTTCATTGTTTCACTTTTTTTGACATTGTTCTAAAATTGGACAGCCTCATAGTGATGCACACACTTTCGTCCTTAGTGGTAATACGTGCTAGAGAATCTTCCCCCCTGTCGTAATGCTATGTCATAAAGGCGAAGAAGTATGAGCAGGAATCATCTTGTACTCATCAGTCGACATCCTAGGCACCCACCGTCTATCAAGATGCAAATACTATGTGCTGGTCCAATGCTGACATGCAATTTCCTGTCCAGAATTTCTAAAGAAATGTCTAAGTTTACAAGAATATTGGCATAATTCTAATCCGTCTTTTAATCATTGACGACCCTGCATTTAACCCCTTGCTTATGGGCAATCCTAGCTGTGGTCTGGAAGGAGGTCTGCTGATAAGACCGCATGCCGGGGAAGAAACGCCACAAAAGTAGTGCAGTCTATCTGGAACTTCTTTGATATAACGATACGTAATTTTATCAGTACCCCGAAAAATATATTTCCAAGTATAGCACTGCATACCACAGAAGTATGATGATTACTATTGCTCCTCTAAAGTGCAAACAGCTAAGGGCGCCGCCATTTTGTATACGGTGCATTTGCTATTAATCGCGCAATGCCATCCATTAAACAGTCCAAACCATCTTTAAGATGTATCTTTCCTCCTCAAAAGTGTGAAACACTGTTTATTTTTTTGAAACGCTAGCAAATATTGTTAGTTACTGTACTAATATGCAATTTTCATTCATTTCACTAATCCTGAAGTGCAATATAGGCTTTAAAGCTTTCCTGTACGTGATCATCGTGTTTCTAAAGTTACATGACATTGCGATACTTTATCATATATTGCTTGGTTTCTGAATATCAATGAGCGACAAAATCGTCCTGCAATGCTTCCTGCGTTTGCTTTCGCTTGACATAATTGCCCAGCTTAAATGCTACAAATTGTGGAGTTTCAAAATGAAGCATTCAAAAGCAAACTCCGCAAAATATTCAGCAGGCACGAAGCTTAAGACTACCTTATGTATAAGAAATTGTATGTGTTTAAAAACGTTTATCTAATTTTTTCAACGAAGTTAATTCAACAAAATAAAGGCATTTACTTAAAAATACATTTGTATGCAATTACAATATACCATTGTCGTTTAAGGGCTTGAATTGAAAGGGATGGCTAAGTCTTTGATCAGTAAATTAAATTACATAATAACATAAATTTTATGCGAAGCTAATTTCAACAATTCCACTCTTTGAGCACTCCCCTCGTATATCAGCTCTTCGTATCTTCGAATGGCTGCCGCTTTATTGCCACTTTTGAATAGTATTTACTGTCCTCACTCGCACTGGATAATTGTGTCTTGTTGTTTGTTTAAAATTGAATAAAACATTTGGATTGAAATATGTATGATACAAGCTGCTGTAAAAAATTAATTTAATGATCCGCAAAATTTGTGTTTTTTTCTGTTGTGGGATCAACGTTGAACCACATGGCGGGCGGAATCGCTGATCCTTCATAAATTATTTATCTTCAATCAAATGTAGGCATTTTTGTACGTTAAGGCGTTATATATACTGAAAAGTGCCCCACCCTAAAGGATAGGTTTAGTACCGCAAAATTTATGAATAAGTGGTCAAGTTAGGTTTAGGGAGTGAACGGGTGTTAGCTTCAATTCTACGCATTACCGTTTGTTCTGCGTTATAGGAAATGGCAAATTACATTTCTTTGATCATAGTCGCGACATATTATGTTAAAGCAAAGGTGTGTTCTAATCATTTATGAAAAGTGTACGTCAAATCTCTTTTGTTTATTTATTGACTTAGACTTAGTTCTTATCATCAGTTGTGCTATTATCAAAAGATGGCCTTTTTGTATTCTGAGAAGAATAATTATTGTTATAAAGAACATAATTCAGTTCTCCATTTGGTTTCACAGATATGTTGACAGCGTCAAGGTAAGAGTTTTAATATGAAAATGTAAGTAGTTTGTCTGTTTGTTTGTTTTTTTGTTTTGTTTTTTTTACATTTCTGGTGTGTATTCATGGTGATTTGGAAATTATATTCTATGAAACTTCTTTGCAATGACTAATAAGTGAAGGTTGGGCTAATTAGCGAGCGAACGTTAGCTTTAGTTGTAAGCATTGCATTTGTAAATGTATACGTTTTTAATAATTCTATATCTTATTTAAAATGTACTAGTTTATGGCAGGCACTGCCTATTTTAGTATAGCCTTGGTGTCAAGATAATTCATTCGGCTTGTCGACAGAAAGGTATCCAAATACAAATATGTGCAAACCTTGCTATTTTGAGTTCAGCCGGGACACTTGCAATTCCATAGAGTAGACTCTCCAGTGATTTCTGCTTGCAAATAGGCAGTCCACTGCTCTTCTTCAGTGTCGTTGTTGTATTTCTGACTCAAACGAAGTTTCTAAATCTGCCCATGTCACAACTAAGCCATATAAAATCCTCAGCTAAATAACACGCCTTTGAGCCAAGAATCAGATGGTAGTGCAGCTTCCTACCCCAGAGCCTTCTACCACGACTTATGGGCCAACAATAAGGAAGACACCGCACATTAATTATATTCCAAAACATCGCAAAAATGTCTCTTACCGGGGATGGTCAAAGCTGCAAGTGTTTTCTGATTAGGGAAGTGATAAATTGAATGTCACAAGTAATTGATACTGTTTTACATCATGGAAATTATTATAAGATTACGCCCTTTGAATTATACATCTCAAGTTCTTTGGCATTATCATTTAGATCCATCAAATTAGAAATCTCAGACATAAATATACTGGCGCTAGCAGGAGACTATGAGTGTCATAGTAAGGGAAAAGTGTTCATTAGTAACGAAATTGAGAAATTGCACCGACATATCATCTCTAGTAATAAAATATGCATACATTGTGGCAGGTATAAGCTGCTCTGAATCTACCGGAAATGTAACGATGTAAGGAGGAACATATTTTAGCCCTGCGGGCAGCAAAATATAGGAAAAGCACAAAAGCTTAAGTCCTGGCAATTATTAGCTTGAAACTCTGCTGTGGAAGGTATATAAATTGTTTTACAAGTCCTATTGGACTTTTCAGCCAAACTGTCCGCAAGAAGCAACCGCCCGAATACGATGCCCGTGAATACTTTGAGCGATATAATTCTCATATCTTTCACATAAATAAATTTGAGCGGGTGCAACATACACTTTTAATTTCTTGAAAAACAGCATTCTAAAACGCCACATTTAAATATGTTAGGCTGTTACTTACCACTGACAACAACACTCAATACTGAATGTTCGCTATGTTCAGCGCCAGGACTGGGCGACCTTCATTTTATATTCATTACTGAAGTGGTGAGTGGTATGTCAGGTGATATTCTTATCACAAGTATCAGTGACTTTTCACGGCCTTCATTAATTAGAGGCTTTTGCATTTAAGTCAGTTCAAGGTTATGTCATTGCGCTTCTGTTTTCCCTTTTACAGAGAATTAAGCAATTTGATCTTCAATGTTGGGACCTCAAGTTAACAGATATAATCCGAATGCTGTATATGTTATACAGAGTGTATAAGAATAATTATTCCTAGTTTTCTGGTATGAATACATGAAAATAAACATTTTTCTTAATAAAGACGCATTCAAAAATCCTTCGTTTTCAAGATATAATACTATGAAGGAAAAAATGAATTAATCTCAGTTTGGAAAGTTACTTTATTTGCATTCTGTGATTACGCAGTAACTTTTTTTTAGCACCAGATAATAAGAAAATGGTATTGACATATCATAGGAACTGTTTAAAATTGCGATCGGCATTGTTGACAAAGTATAATGCTGTCAAGAGCGAGAATAATTCTAACAACTAATTCTGAACAAAAATCAACTGGTCATATCTGGGGAACATGCCGTCCAAGCAATTAAACCTGCTCTCCCTATCCAACGAATCGGAAAATATACATTTGAATAATTTGATAACTTAAGTCAAAATGTGCGGGTTCGCCCTCATGTTGAAAGAACATATTTCCTCGAATATGAATTGGGACATCTTTAATTAGCTCCGGAAGCATTTCTGCATTAAAAAAAAAACATAAACATGTTCATTCAATCGTCAGACATAACATACTATCCCACTAGAAAGCTATCAGCCAATCCAACCCAAATATTTACAGAAAACTTCCATTAATTGCGGATATTCTCCACAGCTTTAGGATTAGTGTCACTCCAAATGTTACTATTGTCTGTATTAAAAAAGTCATCTCTTGAAAAAACATGCATCTATCTATATATATATATATAT
Organism: Metallyticus violacea; assembly: GCA_030762175.1. Lineage (NCBI taxonomy): Eukaryota > Metazoa > Arthropoda > Insecta > Mantodea > Metallyticidae > Metallyticus > Metallyticus violacea. Next base: position 107,576,883 of record CM060843.1, on the reverse strand, counting down.
ATATATATATATATATATATATATATAACATGCGTCTATCAAAATCAAATTCATTGCTAACGATATGTAAATATCATTCAGCAAACGTTGTCTGTTAGGATAATCATCTGGAATTAATGTTTGTACTTTTTGAAAATGAAATAGCCGCTTTTTATTCCCTCCATACAGACCTGGGATTGGTATAAATCGAATGGGCAGTAGCTTGATTGCTATTATTTTCAACCCTCTTCAAAATATTTGTTCTCACGATTCGAGTTGATCCTGAATTTACTCTCATTATCTGGCCACTTTCTCGAAAACAATGATCTAATCTTGAAAATGGTAAGGAATATGGCGCTGAGAGAGTTCCTCCACTTAGATTCGCTTTGCCAACTAAGCATTGCCGTAAGCTGCTCCAAATGTCTCATGCATATCTGCCAATTTAAATAATTGTATTCCAAATATCGTAACACAATATTTAGTAATTTATTTCATTTACAATCTAATTTGTCATCAGAATAGCCAGTCTGCAATTTTCCAGACCAAGATCACGTTTAAAATTCACAAATGAAGCTTTAATTATTACTCCAATTATATGACCAGTGTTGTTTGCCAGCTGAATTTACTTTATTACTATTTAACATAGGCATCTGTGCATTATGATCTGACAATCCATTTAATACTGGAAATTCAGAATATTTTAAATTCTTACTTTTACCTATAAATGTATTATCTATAGTTGTTGCCCAGTTATTCTGTATTCTGGTTGAAAATTTGATTATATAATCTAAATTATAACTCCCAGTCTTTGCTTCCTTTCATTATTAGTTGAGGTGTTGTAACCATTTTAGTATGTAGCAAGGGAGCAGGATGATTATTTGATGGGGATTGGTGAAAAAATGCTTGGCCATTAAGTCTTTGGCCACCTCTGTCCCTCCTCCACAGAGGATTCTTGTTTCGATGTTACCTGGCATCGCTCATATGTAGCTATTCCCAAAATAGCTACCATCCATCTCTTGTAGTTATGCTGGAACTTTCTGATAGTTGCACCAGGAGGAGAAGGAATTGGATAGCTGTTGTTTGGAGCTTTACAAAGTCAGATATAAACACAATTTATTATCATCTGAGTCTTTCCTAACTATAACATCACTGTAAGTTCCTGAGATGAGCAATGAGCTGTTATTTCACTTTACTCTTTGTTACTGAATTGTTCACCTCAGCAGTTAATGAAAATTTAGATCTGGGAGCTTAGTTCGTCACTTATGATCAAAGGATTTAATCTAACTAGGACACCTATGTTCAGATTTCTATACTCGCATGTTCATTATCTAATATTCTCATCAATATTATTTTCTATTCACCTAAGTTTACTGTAACACTCACACTCTTACTTAACACTCGCTGTACACCGTTTATCTAATCTTTTCATTGATATTATTTTTTATTCATCTAAGTTCACTTTAACACTGCTTTATTACTAAATTTATTTATAGCCTGTGCTATCTATGTGCTATTTAGTTCTGCAAAACTAATTGGCCTCTGCCATATCTGCACTGTAACCTAGTAAGTGGCCTCTCCTGTATCTGAACTGTGAATACCCTCTGGGGCCTCAAAATTGCATCTTTTATATAGATTTCAGACTCTATCGGTTGAGATGCTGTTTTGATTTTTCAAACTTTTGTCGTAGAAGATTCTAGAACTTTTCTCGAAACCTCGTCTTCCTATTGGTTACTTGATATTTTCATGCAGTCTTTCTGATTTGCTCCTACATTGAATATTACTTAAAAGCTTGTCTATCTGTTCCTTTTTTCACAACCTGCCATTTGCTTTCCCTTTCAAAGTTACATTTTTTTTGTGCTCACCTTTCCCTATGCGATTCTTTACAATTCTTTACAATTTCCTTTTAAACCAACATAATAAAGATAGGGCTTCTTGCTTTCATACTATAGAAAGAACCTTGATGCAAAACCCTCTTGTCCTCTGTTAAAAGCTTTTCTCAGGAACGTACCAATACATTTAAATTTAAATGTACTTACGAAGCTGTTGACAATAGAGTGGTATATATATATATAACCAATGTACTAAAATTTGTTCACACTAACTCAATTTTTATGTAAGTGAATGGAGTTAGTGTGAATAAATTTTAGTACATTGATTATATATATGTATGTACCAATACATGTAACATTTTATACAATTTTCAGCTAGCTAAGAATATAGATTACAGAAAAGTAAATGTTTTCACACTCTTTGATAATGTATATGAAATATTTATATAAATGTTCCTGTTCATAAATATTTAAAGAATGTTATGAAAAACCTTTAATTCAAATAAAACAAAGCAAATACTATAAATATGATTAAGTATATACTCCATGAAATTGATAATCATGGCACTGTAAATTATTATGGGTTGAAGCCAATAATTACAGCTTCAGTGTTTATATTAAATCCACCACAAACTACGATATTTATTAAAATTTAATTTCATTTCAGAGCTAAATCCACGAACCTATTAATATATTCTTAATATCAGCTGTGAGTCAAATATTTCACTTGACTCACAGCTCATGATGGGGGCAAAAGCCTGTGAAACATGTTCTGTAAATTCAATGGTAAATAGAGCATAAGAGAATTAAATGAACTCACTAGCTAATTAAGAATACGATATTAATATTATTCCTGTGCACTAAATAGAGAGCTCTGTCGAACTGATTTATGGAAAAATTTAAATTCCTGATGGAGCCCTGTAAACTTAAAATTACGATATACCGCTAGTAAGTTCTATTTCAGCACAACAGCTTTCAAAGTCTTGCTCTCTATTGAAGGAAATATGTCAATATTATTAAAATTGAGATTGGTCTTATATATATATATACTCACATTTCTACAGTTAGTGGAATGTATACAAAAATTAAGACATAATGAACAATTATAAACGTTTAATTGCCCAGTTCTAATTCTGCACAACGGTGCTTTGTTAGACCTATAACTTTAATTTCTTGTTTATCAGAGTGACCAGCATCTTGGATTGCTATATTAAATTCAATTTTATTTTTATGTCCTCTAATGTTTCGCTGAAATAAGGCATGCATTTATATAACCAATGTACTAAAATTTGTTCACACTAACTCCATTCATTTACATAAAAATTGGACATATGTTTCGGGAGCGATCCCTCCCAGAGTGATCTAAAGATGGGAGGGATCACTCCCGAAACATATGTCCAATTTTTATGTAAGTGAATGGAGTTAGTGTGAACAAATTTTATTACATTGGTTATATATATGTACCACTCTATTGTCAACAGCTTCGCAAGTACATTTAATTGAAAGCATGCATTATTTATTTTTTATGAATTTAAACCTTAAATAAAGAGATAGGTATTAACAGTTGTCTTTTTTCTTCTTTTATCTTTAAAAATAAGGGAAAACACAAAATATGACAGAAATAGCCCTGATGCAACTTGGTATATGAATACATTTCAAATTCTTGACAATAAGGTTTGCAAGAAGCCTCTGCCCTCTGGAGTTAAGATATAGTCCAAACTTAGTGAAATATTCCCTTCTTAAACTACTGAAAGTACTAGACAGTCTCCACAAGTCAGCATTCACTCCTCTAACCTTTGCTCAAAGCCATGCCTATCATACCTGCAAAAGCATTCAACAAAATTTACATTTGTATGATTGCTGTTCTTGGAGATGATCTCTAGTTCTGCCCCAGTTGTGAAATTCCGGTCCCTATCAGGGCTATTTCCATCTTCCCCCAACAATTACTACATAGTTTTCTTAATATCTAGAACTACAACTCCAAGACCAGCACTCAGTTTACAAATACACTCTATTTTAAACTGGTCTCCTACAGCAGGCTGAAATAGCTGATCCCATATGTCTTGCATGGCTGCTACCTAGAACTAAAATCCTTTTCTTATTAATGTTGGGCTTACTACATTCAGCTGCAAGACTGGGTGATGAATACTTGCATTCTATGTCTTTAGTGCCACCTAAAACAGAAAATGTAATATTAATTTCAAAACCCTGTGCATCATTCTGCATCTGCAGCATGCTGCGGCAAGATTTTCCTGCTTTTCCACTTGTTACCATGAGAAACTAACAGACCTAGAATCAGATATATTTGCATTAGGCATTTATGTGATTTTCAAATTTTTCACATCATCCTGAAAAAGATCAATATACTTTACAAAACCAATCACCATTGGGAATATTATCTTCACACAATCTAACACATTTATAATCATACCATACATCACAAGAATAACATGAATATCATTATAGACAAAAATGCTGCCATTACCACATAATCCGTTTGAATCCATTGTAAAAGATACGTGACCTAAGACAAAAAAAAATTAACCCCTTGAGAAATGTTAAGTTTGAGTAATTATAAATGTCCAAAATACAGAAATGCACAGAAATCAATAGATAAATAAACCGATATGACAAAAAAAACAACTGATTTTAATGGTCATACATAATATAGTTGTTTTACAAAACAAAAGCTACAGCATAAAAACTAATAATAATAATACAATAAAATATATCAGAAAAGATACTTATGCAATGTTTTATCTAATATTTCTTAAATAAGTGCATAGAGGTGAGTATATATTCAGTAAAGTTGGATGTCGGTCCTGGTGGTGTAGTGGTAACCTTAACTGCCTTCTAAACCCAAGATCGTGGATTCAAACCCGGCCAGGACTGATAGATTTTTTCGGGCATAAAAATCCTAAGTTTGGCTTCCTTCAGAAGGCAAGTACAGCCATGGGTCCTGTGTTATACATTTACAGCACAATAAAGAACCTCAAGTCTGAAAGAAGAGGCCTCTGAGAAAAATTTGTCGGCTGATTCACGCCCTGAATTGAACTGAATGCTAATGGCCGAGATGTTAAAGAGCATCCGTAAATAAACCAAATTAACAACAGTAAAGTTGGAACTCAAATTCTGTATGTAATTACCACTACAATGCTACCAACTACCACTTTTCTAGTACTTCTTAGGCTTTCATGGCCGGTGTTGTCATTAAAACAATTAAAATCTCCCAGGCTGTTTTGCCATGGTCCATGGTTTAAGTTACTACCATAGCTACTACCATTGATGGATCAATACTGTCGTCGTGTAAAAAGTTGGGTGTTGTTCTTCGTTCACTGAAGATGCCAACCAGAATAGTTGGTGGACCACAGCAAAACAGCACTTTTCTATCACAACTGTCGGTCCTGGATGTGTAGTGGTTACCATACTTGCCTCCTAAACCCAAGATCGCGGATTCGATCCCGGCAAGGACCGATGGATTTTTTTGGGTGCAAAAATCCTAAGTATGGCTTCCTTCGGAAGGGAAGTAAAGTCGTGGGTCATCATACATTTACGGCATGATAAAAAACCTCAAGCCTAAAGAGGAGGCCTCTGAGCAAAATTTACCGGCTATTTCACGCCCTGAATCGAATCGGACACTGATGACCTGAGATGTTAAAGAGCGTCCGTAAATAAAGCAAATAAAAAAAAATCGATCAAAACTCCAACCTTTCGGTCAAGCAATGGTTTATTGTACCTCTGAAAGGGTTCAAGAAACTTAACATTAGTGAGTGCTTTGCTTGACAATGTACTTCACGTCCTTCTCAATAGAGTATTTTAATCTGCATCTAGACTATTACCCATACCTCTAATGACGTGACCTTCCTTTATAAATCCAGGACTAAGGCCCTTAAGATCTTCAGTTACATTGTCAAGCTTAGCACCTGCCTTGTTGATACACTCTACGTGAAAATTTTCTCCAAGTTCATCCTGCATCAGGGCTTTTATCGCCTTAGCATGAACTGTTAACTACAACAAAAACTCTTTTTATTACTATTACAATATCTACTGCTTATTACTGAGCTTCTCATTAGGTATGGCATCTGCTAAAATAGAGAATTTATTATTGCATGGCTATACTTTAAAAACTGCTTGAAATATTGTAATATATTGTGTCTTTTAGGATACATGCAGGCTATCTCTGTGCAAAATGTTATCAATATGGTGATGTAAAATTTTAATTAAAAGGGAGTTGACAGGAATGACTCTGTACTAGGGTTTATATATCCAACACTCAGCTCTCTCGTAACTTTAATCTAACCTTTTAAATTATAGTTAAATGTAGCAATTAGTTAAAACGTTATAGAATACAAAGACAAATCTAACAAAGGGACTATATGAAGGAAATATGAAAGACTTAAACATGGTGAATTAGAGTACACTTTAATGTAACACTGCAGTTTTATTTTAACTAATCTCACTGCACAATACATGCTGTATAACTCTTAAATTGCGTAACTTAATAATCGCTTGTCCTTCAGTACATACGGCTACAGCAATCGTTGAAGATTGAAAGTAAAATATAATCTACCAGTCAGGGGCTTAAATATTACAGGACTGTCATACACAATTTGTCCTAAAGCACTAGTTCTTTTACTCTGGCTTTCTTGGGAACACCAGTCCGACGAAATTCTGATCTCTCTTCTAAATATTCTTCTTTGCAAATACGTTTGAAATCCTCATCTTGATACCATTTGGTAAGACAGGTTTTCAAGGCATCGTTTTCATTTCTACAGGAAAAGACCATGAACAAATTCGATTTCTTACAACACTCACTAAATGCTTTCACTTCCTTAATACATTTTTCTTCTCTTGCTTTGTCTCTCATTTTCTTTGGGATCAGCACATCAAGTTCCACTTTTCGTAGAGATTTATCATTTGGGTCACCTGTTCCATGAGGCCCACCACCTAGATGGCTCGATAACAGTCCATACTGATCGTCGTTTGCTGCCATTATGACTCTGACTCAATATAGCCAACTTACAGATTTCCTAGGGAAATTCAATGCTGGCAACTGGGCATTGAGCGGCAATTTCTGACCTTGTTTAGCTTTCAATGGGAATGAAAGGCAACCTCAAACTCGCCTATCCAATTTCATTCCCCTGAACTGAGCCACCTTAACAAAGTGACTAGGACCGAACTTCATTAGCAAGATTTTTTACTAATTTGTAACCTAGCGTTATATGTTATAAAATTTAGAACAGGTTTGTGTTATAAATCATTGGGTTATCGTTGTTATAAATGTTATAATGCAACCCGTGGTTATACTATTTTCTCTCCATTTATTTATCTACGACTCACAGTTGGCTTTTGAGCAGATGGAAAATTGGATAGCGAGTTTTAGTTGATGCTCTGGTTACATAAATTATTTTTCAACATGTAGATAATCTAAAGTGCACAGTAAATAACTTTTAAGTGAAGATATTAGAATGTGGCATTGTAATAGTTAAAAGTTAATATATTTTCCTTAAGAAGCATGTGAAATGTGACAGGTTTTTTAAAACTGGTTTACAGTTATTTGGACATCACTTATTTTTTCACTTATTTTAACTGTTTCATCCAGTCACTATACGAACGTATCGTTAATTATAGGAAAGAAATACAACAAAACATGTCCTAGGGAGTGAACATTATAATTATAATTACATTACATTAAAACACCCCATTTTAAACTGAATCAATCTTAACCCTTGAGAAGGGGCACGGGGTATTTTATGTCCCCGACCAATTTTATTTGCAAGCTGAAGCTAACAATATCGCATTGAACTTTTACTTACTTACTGCTTAATTTTCCCTGATTCGCTGCATTTTGTTAGAGATCATTAGAATAGGAGTTCAGACTGCATATTCCTAGAAAATAATGTATCGATGTATTTATGATCCTGTGCTGGAAGGAGTGCAACAAATGCCCCACGCAACCTCTCCTGATGCCTGTATGTAGTCCAGCAGTGTTTTTTTTTTTTTTTTTCTTTTTTCTTTAAGTTTCAGTCAGGGTTCTATTCTGCTTAGAGCCGCTGAAATGCATTAAATTTTTATTGTAATATTTGTAAGATACAAGGAACATTCAGCTAATATATGCTCTTCTGGTGATGTTATGAAAAGACTAATTGAACCCATTTCAAAGGATGGCCATAATGTCACTTTTGACTATTGGTTCACTCGCATCGCATTAGAGGAAGAGTTACTAAAAATCATAATATTACAATTGTTGGTAACGGAAAATAAATATACATCTCTCCAGAATACCTGCACACAAAAATTAAGAAGGAACAGCAGCACATTTGCTTTCAGAGAGGAAATATTGGCGTCACACATGCCCAAAAAGAAAAGTGGTTCTTACATTGCCAACAATACATCACAACAATGCAATTGCCAAAGAAGCTGGAGTATGGGGGAATAATAAGCTTTTATAAACAAACTAAAGACTTAACGTTGCCTTGTGAACGCAACGGCCGCTACAGTCACGTCTAGTTTCACGAACATATGTGGTGGGCAGCTGGGAAAACCGATTGCATCCTTTAGTTTAAGTCGCCTCCTTAGTGTCAGTTTGGATTTGTGCGCCTATATCATCTATGTTGTAAACAAATCTTTTTTGCGCATGTTTTATAGCCCCTCTTCTTAAAAAAATAATAAATCCCTTTCTTTTAGCGTGGAGAGTGAGTGAAAGTGTTATTGTGGAAGTATTGTGCTTTTTTTTTTTTTTTTAATGAGGGCATCAAAACAGGTCGTATGCGTGAAATGGGGGGATATATTATGAATACAATAGAAATCTAAGACAACATTTCTCTAAATACACACGGAAAAGTTGGGTGATATCGCGTTTGTTCTAAAAACACAGCGATTTTACGCCTATCCCTGTGAATTGTGCAACAAGAATTTCAATGATGCAAGAAATTTCAAATGCATCAGTGAGATTACCATGGTAAGGGATCCGCTAGAAAGCAATGACGTGCAGCTTATGTAGTCTGAAGCAACAACGGAATTTGTTTTATTCGTGCAATTAGAATCAGCATATGAAATAAAATTGAACTGAAGAACTATATTTCTCACCTTTTGGTGAATTTAAAACTGGAAGCAGGGAATATTGGAAACAATGGGGTTGAAGTTTGTAAAATATAGTAGTTCTCGCACTGTTTCTGGAAAAGAAGCCATTAGCCCTACTTCAAATTAAGAAATATATTACTTGTACAGTTCGGAATACATGCAAAACTTTTAGTGTTAAAAACGCATGACTTTTTCCCTATAGCTATCAAACGATAATTTCCTTTAAGTGTTACATTGCTGAAGTACAGTTTCTCATTTGATTTCGATATACACAATGTATTACATACTATTATGTTTCCTACAAAGTTGCTTTTATGTATGATTGATTGCTCACCCTGGGTTCCACTTGCATTTGTTGGAAATCATGCTACACTTATACGCTTCGCCAACTGCCGTTCCTGATTACAAGTTCATCTTCTCCCCACCGATATGATAATTCTCGTTTCTCTGCTGCCCACCGCAGTTGTTCGTGAAAGTAGGCGTGAATGCACCAGCCGTTACTCACAAAGCAACGTTAAGCCCCTTTGTTCATCAATAAATAATGAACGCAATAAGCTCCGGATTCCAGTTTCTTTTAAAAATTGTCTCCAGCCTTCATCAACATTTGCCCTCCTTTGGTCTTCGTTGTGAATCTAATATCAAAAAGTTTTCCGTTACCTAACTTTTCTGCTGCATAGGTATAGAATTTACAAAAAAAAATCTCATTAAAATATTATAACATTCTTCTTATTAATGATAGAGAATTTAAAAGAGGCAGGTATCATTCAAGTATACTCTAGCTCAGAAAAAAATATTGGTGTGTTCTAATCGATGGTTTATTAGATACTGCGTGATCAACCATCAACTTTCGAGCTTTTACTGAAAAACAGCTTTCCCTTTAGAAGTTTTCCATGGACATCTATAAAAATTCTGAATGACACAATCCGATAGAGAAAAATATTTGGCATAGGATAATGTTCTCATAGCTGAAAAGTATGATTCACTATTTTCACCGCATTATTAACAACTTAGCTACAGCATGAGAGTAGAAAAGGAATGGGCTAATGACAAAACGCATACCTTAGATAAAGACAGAGATAGCCAATTTACTTCCATACTGTCTTTTAAGGTTGAGATGATCTTTAGATATAGCATGCAGGAATGCCGTGCAGTAGTGTGTAGATTATACATTTAATATTTTCCGTAAATATTTAGCTGTGGAGGAAGAAGCTGGTAAAAGACGAACGAACGGTCGCTTAATTAATTAAGGAACATAAACTGATAATGAAGATGTTGGATTATTTTTCAAGCAAAATGAGCGTTGTAATACATTATAAATCAGCTAAGGCCACTGGGTGTTCATAGCAATTTGTGTATGGGACAAAAAACGAGAAAACAATATAGCTTCTGAGAAGGCCAAAAGAAAGAGGGGGGAAATAATAAAGGGCAAAAAGGACGGGAAAGAAAAAGAACACTGGTTGACGCAATATGATGCAATATTGCAAAGCGAAGTACGGGCATTGCTCATTCTTTCCTGTTCTTAAAGACACCAAAGCGTTTAGGACTCAGGGGAAATTGGTTGTTTACATATACAGACTGGTTATGGATAAATGTAGATAGACCATACAGTGACTAAAACAGCAAGTATACCAGAGTTAATAAAAGTGCTCGCTAAGCAGCATTATGGGTCGAAGCATTCGATTCAGGCCACCCCTGGGTCCCGGATCAAGATCTGCTTTGACTCATGCCGGAAATGAGCAAGGATTCATCGGAAATGCTGAACTAACATTTCTGTGAAAAAAATGACCGATGCACAGAAAAAATAACACATAAAAAATATGAGAAGTGGTTTGCTGAACAATTGCTCCCCATATCCCTGAGAGAGGTGTCATTATAATCGACAATGCAAAGTATTACAGCAAGGAAAGGTGGACTTTTGCCTGCCACTTCTTGGAGAAAAAATGATATCATTGGCTGACTTACTCGATAGGAATTCAATTGAACATGATATACTTAAACGGAAACTTCTATTTATCGTGTCTCAACATAAGGGGAAATATATCAAATGCATTGTTGATGAAATGATAAAGACAGTAGGGCAACAAGTTCTTCGTTTTCCCTCATATCATTGTGAACTATTTCTGTCGAAGTAATATGATTATAATTAAAAACAAAATTAGAATAAACAACGTGGCATTCAGACAACCAGAAATGAGGTTAATAATCGCAGAAGATATCGTTGTCATCAACAAAAACCGCCCCTTCAGAATTACCACCACCTGCTTTAGATTTGCTAGCACGCAGTCCAGTCAAGCTATTTGGGAGACGAAATGAGCGTAATCGCACATTATCAGAGGACAGTGACGAGGATCAAGAGCACATTCCATGATTAATGAAAGCGTTCAGCATCTTATTTAATCATATTGGTTGATAATGTTGCTATAGGTAGCAGTAGGGCGAAGATGGCGGCCATGTTTTTCTTTACGAAGGATTTGGGGTTAGGGAGGGTTTGGTTAGTGGAGTCGGTCTTGTGTCAGATATTAATGCATCATGCATGCAATGAAAGTAAATGGTGGAAAAGTTCCTTTTCTCTGTACAGCCATGCGCCTTCTTCTAATTAATAATGTGTAACATGTATTAACGTGAGAAATGCGCATATAGTGCAGAGTGCCAACACTAATTTTTATTAAGATTTAGCTACTTTTCCTCGTGCATGTTGGTAGTGCTGGTCAATATATTAATGATAAAACAAGCAAAATGATGGAGGCTGTTTTAAGAGCATACACAATAACTAAGAGTTATAAATGTTAAAACTGATGTCAAAAGGAATGTAAATGGGAATGCATAAATATGACCTGACAATCAGTATTTTATTTACTTGTTCACCAATCTTTTGCTGTCTTCACCAATGAAGAAACATATTTCTATTTCTCATTCTCGCAGGAATATTAACGAAAAAAAAAAAACCATTATGTGTCAAATTCTGGCAAGGCATGGTGAGTTAACTGTAGTAGTGTGTGCTTGGAATCATACCTAATGAACATAGTTTTCTTCTCTCCTGAAAAAAATATAATTTTCCGATTTTAACTTCCCATTAAGCGATTTACACAAAATGTATGGTAATCAAAGAAAGTCATATATGTCTGTAAATTTGCCCTTTGCTGTGAGTTTTGCAAAGCCAATGAATATTTTAAAATGTTTATGTTAAGTTTGCATGCCTACTATACCTCTAATTTTGCATTAAGTTTCAGCTGTGATTACAGGTAGATCAGGATTTATGTATGCTACAAACTTTAAACTCATGGCTGTTAAATCATATAGTTGCTTGGTTTCTTATTGTGTCCAGGTTTGTAGAAATGCAGGCATAAAACATAGTTGAAATTTGCAGGACTGAAATGCTGATGATCTAGAATGGAATGTCAAAGACAACTCAATGATGAGTCCAATGGTCCACCCAGAGATTTTGAAGAAATCTTCATTAAACAAGAACCAGAATCAGACAGTACAAAAACAGATGAAAAGGTATGAATGTGTGTATAACAAAGAGTGACCAGGAATAAGAATTCTCTGCATGGTTTCTTATCTGATTGGCCAGATTTAAATCATCCCAAAACAGTAGCAACAATTCTTTTAATTCTTGCTGTTAAGATATTATTATCATAGGTTTTAAAAAATTGTGCATGCACATGTGTTTTGGGGAAAGGAGAGATTAAGAGCAAAAGAATTAGCAAAAATCATAAAAGTTATATTTGACTGGTGGAGTTATGAGATTATTAAATTAATCTTAATAAAGCTATAATTTAAAAAAAAAAATCATAAATGTTAATTTATTTGCTTGTAAGGTGCTTTTCCATGGCTTCTTACATAATATTAATACATTTTTCTTTAAAGTCAAAAAAAAAGCAAAATGAGTGTACATAAATATTTTTCAATATAAAATAGAAGCAAAGCTGTTATTACATTTACAGAGTGAGAAAAATTCATATCTAGATAGATTTAACAACTAATTGTTATTGAAGAATAACATTTTCACCAATTTTCCTATATCTTATTTAAAAATTTTCCTCATTTTAATTATATTTTAAAATATCAGGTGTTACATTTGCTCTCTACCACGACTTTTCTTTGTACCTTTCAAACTGAATAATTCAGTGACATGTACATAGCTGTAGTGTATCAGAAGCATGGGTACAAAAGTATGTAAATGCCAGTGCTACTCTTTAGATTATGTTGCACATTACCATGCAGACTCATTTCATGTTTGCTGTTCTCAGTAGTATTAAGTATCTTACTGTGCTGCTGTTATGTAATTATTAGCAGTTGTAGTGTCATTGTATAATGAACAATGCAGTATTTGCGGTATACTAGTCAAACTGTATGTTCATTTTCTACTTAAACTGTAAAACTGCCTTGATTAAGGAGTGCCAAAGATAATTTTTTGCACAGTTTGCAGTTTGGCAAAATCTTTTATTCAGCATCCTGTGAATAAACTGGAAAACACTTTGACATTGTAGGATGTTCACAAAGGAAAACAAATGTAATCCTGTGTGCACATCATGTTCCTGCTTTATAAAAATGTGAAAACCTCTTAATGAGCAGAAAGCTTGATTACTTCATAGTTCCATCTTTTTGTCAATGTTTATCCAGGAATGTTGGATTAAATTTGGTTTCCTGATAGAGCATGTTTCCACGTAAATGAGCATGTTAGTTCTCAGAATACCTATATTTGGGACTAGTGAAATACTTCATGCTATGCAAGGCATTTATGAAAAAATTAGTGGCATTGCATTATTGGTCTATCATCCATACAACATGGATACCACATTCTTTAGAGAAACCTTCCATGAGTTTATGAATTTTTGGATAATGAAAAATTTTGTACTGGTTATTTTCAGCAGAATAATACCATCTGCCACATCTTTGATGACTGAAATTGTTTTCTTCTTTGAAGGACTTAGGCCACCAAGCTCAATCGCATTCACCTAGATTTCTTTTTATGGGGCATACTGAAAGGAAAAGTGCAGCAAACAAACCATGAACTACAAGAAACTGAGAGGCATATTCAAATATGCTTTGATGCTAATAGAAACCCTTTGAGCAATTTTCATGATATTGCTTTGTTATATGACTAAATGTGCCAAATGTCACTGAATTACAGCCATTAGTTTGAAAGTTATAAGGAAAAAGCAAGAGCCAAGAGCAAATGAAATGCCCAAATAACTAAATGCTTTGTCATGCATAATTTTTCAACTCCTGCTAGTTTTTAGATTCAGGAGCAAGAATGTCATTTGTTATTTATAAAAGACATTGAAATTCTTTGAGATTAAAGTTGTCTTTCTTCCGTTTTTTTTCAATTTGACTTTGAACAATGTCTCACCTTAGGTTTCCAGTAGATTTGGTTGTTCTTCCTCACACGTTAGAAACAGAAATTAGAAGCCTGCCATATTTTCGTTCTTGTACTCACTTTTAATGCAGCATATTAGTTCTTTTGTGTTCAAATGTAACGGTTTCTCTCTTCCTTCAAGTACATAGAAAGTGATAGTAAGCAAAGCATAGACACAGTATTTGCTGATTTTTTTTGTCGTACTTTAATAGAGTATTATCTACCAATTTACAATTTGTATATAGAGATGTGCTAAGAAACATAGAATGGCAACCACCTAATTTTGGCTCTGGCCAATTCTAGGTGTTGCCCATTGCAAATTCCTACACAAATAATATATTCTAATTAAATCAAACCTTTATTTTACACAAATAATTTACTTCTCACTACATATATCTGTCTCTATGTCATCAGTAGTCTACTACTGGAATAATCAGAGACCTGTATTTCATCTTCATCTTATTACTGTAAGAGAATGTAATAAAATAAAACCAAACCAAATCTTAACCTTAAACCATCTTCAAACATAACTGCACTAACCATTTCTACTCCAACTTTACTTTTCATAAAAACTCACCCAACCCTCTTAGTTGAATCTTATCAAAACTTTTCCTTATTAATCTTTAATCATTTTTCTCTAATTAAAACCTTCCTCCATCTCTGAGTACCCTTACATTTTAATGGAATATGCACAGCATCTTTCTTTTCCCCACATATTGGGTATATACTTTGTAGAGCATTATTCTTCAGACCCTTTAGCCTCCAAACCTCCAGTTTAAACCAGGTAGGCTATTTCTTCTATTTTCTGTCTGTTGTATCTTTCATTATACATCTCGTTTGTAAGTTCTACCTTGAAAGACTTATGTTAAAGATCTTTTCTTGTATATTAACAAATCTAAAATCTGATATCCTTATCAAATCTGGATCAAATGCCCCTCCAAAAATGTCCTCTCTTGCAAAGCATATATCACCTAATCCATTTTTCTCTAATTGATCCTTAGTACTTTCTAGCTAATCATTACAATTTAAATGTTTCTGCTGATATCTTAAACAAACCTCCAACATATATTCTTCTGGCATCTGATCTACCAATATTTCAGCATCCTTTCCATCACCATACCTCTGACATCAATTTTCTGTAATTCCATGAAAGCTCCTACATTGGCTATGTTTTGAGGCACACCTAACATTAATTTGCAAAAGGATCTGAAAATGAGGCTCATTTTCTTGATCCTCTCATCAGTGCCCCAAATTTCAATTCTGTAGTCCTATCTTGCCTAAACCATGGCACAGTACTCTTCTTTCAAACATATTCATCATTGATGCAATATGTATATGTGCATACATTTCCTCACCAAATACATTACTAATCTACCTTTCATTAAAGCACATTTTATCTTTTATCCTAAACTTAGATATTCATTTTTTTTACACTAAACTTACTTTTATGTAAGTAAGTGGAGTTTAGAGTAAAAAAAATGAATACCTAAATTTAGGATATATTATCACTCCATTGTCAACAGCTTCGTAAGTACAATATTTACATTTTATCTTATTTAAAATGTTCATATAGGAACTATCAAAGTGAAGCCACACATATATTCAAATCATTGTATATGTCGAACTAAAACACTCTTATTGCTCCACTTGCTATGAAGTGGTACTAGTTTCGAGAACCTTTGTGCTCATCCTGCATTTTACCTGCTTTTCCCATCCCCCCTACTACCAAGTTTAATACCTAAATAAGTGAAATTGTTTACTACTTGATTTTCCTTTCTAGATAAAAACCATTTTTCATCTCTTCATAACTTCTTATCCATTTTAAACACCATAATCTTGAATTAAAATTGTTAATTCAAACAATAACCTTTGTTTTACTCTGGATTACTATACCCCATTTTCCACAATACATTACAATTTCCACTATGGCATTTCTTAATCATATAACTGAGGGAGATGCAACCATCAGCTCATCTCCACTGAATAAGCTGGGAATCTCAGTATTTTCAATACAGGCATATGTATGTAACTGCTTTTAACCCTTCTATAATATAATCTTATGAACAAATTAAACAGAATTGGAGCTGATTTACAATCCTGCCTAAGTTCTTGTTCTTGCCTTTATTGTTAGCCCTCCATCTCACATTTGATATAAAAGGTATTCTGTTGGTAACAACTCTTGCATAATGTCAACTTTTTGTGGTATAATACCTTCAACCTTAGTTTATACCATAGTGCCTCCCTTATAAATAGATAATGTGGGGTTTGTTGGAGTTTTGTTGACCTCTTGCCTGTCAGCCTATAAGGCTTATTGTGCAACCGAATAAGAGATGCTTTCACTGTTTCCCAAAATCTGTTCCTTGAACAAGTTGCAGTATTTTGGTTCCAATGTCAATGTTCATTCCCAAGTCTTCCCTGGTTATAGAAAGAATAAGTCTCTTTCTATAACAGGATGTGCTAGGCAGTCTCCACAATCTGCAAATGGGTTCACCTTTGTGGAGTCCCACTTTATATTGATGTTTCCTGAAGTGACCATGTTCAGTAATTGATGCAACTACAGCCCTTATTCCCAAAGCCTGGAAGTTCAGGAATTTGTTATTGTTCAGGATAGGTTTGCCATGTGATTTATTGATTTTGCCCAATCTGTGTTTTGGTCTTAATAGTACTGATTCAAACTACGGGTCAGGGCCAACAAAATGTGTATCAGTCTCCTTTTTTGCCCAACTGATCTGCATTTTCATTTCCAAAAATGGCCATGATGCCCAGAGACCCACTGCACTTCAAGCCTTTGCTAGATGCCAGGACAGTTAAGGCATTTAGGCATTCTCATACTGGTTTAAATTTATCCTGGTTAGAGAAAAGTGCTTTTAAGGTACTTTGACTATCTGAGAAGATGAGAATTTACTCACCATGGTAACCCTTTGCTAGTCCTCTAAAAGCACAATTCAGGATAGCAAATACTTCTGTCTGAAAAACTGTACAGTGTTTCCCAAGGCTTATGCTGATGTTTGTCCTTGGAGATAGTCATATATATCCATCCAATTGTGTCCCTACACATTCTTTATTATGCGTAATTCCTTCCATTCAGTCTTCTGGAGATCCAACAGTTACTTTAAATGGAAGATGAACAATATTCAGCATTCATTAGGTAGCACCTCAAACTCAGTACTGAAATATTCAGGAAATTTAGAATTAAGGTATGTCCAATTTTTGTTACACAAGTGCTTCTCCAATATTGTTGCAACAAGCAGTATGCCTCCTCTTGTAAGTAAATATCCATGGGAAGGAAACCCAACAAAGTCTTCAGTGCAATGGTTGTAGTACTTCTGAAGGGCCTGTGGCATATAAACATGCTAATCTTGGTAGCTTGGTAAACTTATTTGCTTTGTAGCCTTTTTTGCCATCAGATAATGGCAGTGTAAGATATTTGACACCTGGCCATAGTACCTTACAGGTAATGAATGATGTATCACATTAGGCCCCAGGATGTTCAGATAATATGTTTGGTGGTTATAAGACACTGTTTGATATTTAGTGATTTCCATCCAATTTATAACAATAGATATATAACTTATATCAGAGACATTAAAAAGAAAAGCATAAGTGAGTAAAACATGAAATGATAGGAATAATCAAGTGTTTCAGCTTCATCTTTCAACACAACATAAAGGTGACTGGTTAGGTGATTGACACTTAAATAAGGAAGCAATGTGAATGTATATATCGTATGATCTATTTGGTGGGATTTGTGTAATGTGGTGATAAAGAAAATGCTTATATGAAATCAAATAAATTATGAAGAAACTTAGAAAATAAATATTCAGTGATAAAAATAAAAGTGATGAATTTTTTACTCTGCATTAATGAGACATAAACAGGAAAAATCTGTTCAGGGCCACTGAATTTTAAGATTTTGGAATCATCTTATTCAGCTAGTTTGTATATTGCTAAAGCAGATAAACCTCATTCATTAGCTTTGGTACTTCCTATGACTAAGGATATTGTTAAAATTATGTTCAGTGAAAAAAAACCAAACCAGTTAGATTTAATTCTTATGTCTAATAATACATCATATTAATGCAATGGATAGTTACATATAAAATCAATTGATAATGAGAATAAAAGACATAGATTTTTGCATTACAGGTTGTTGAATCACACAGACATCATTTAATGACTAAAAATGTTAATTGGAACTTATACGGTGAAGCTAATCACATAATTAAGATCATTATATGATTGAGTGAAACTACACTTGTTGCTCCACTTTTGTTTATAAAGTGTAGAACTAGTTTCACAAGCCCTTTTTATTCACAGCCCAAGCTAGCTGTCGACTGCTGGATAATTTGTTATGCTGTGGGAATGTGTATTCTGCTCTGATGGAAGTGATGAACCTAAAATTTTATGTTTTCATCCCTGGAAATAGTGAAGTTCATTAAATTGTCTTTGTATTTGTAAATGTAGATTTTCTCCCTTTTTGCTAATTCTTGATAGATCCTTGTAATGATTTTAATAATTTTGCTTTTTTGACTATGTCCTGGTTTTCTGTCCAGAAATGTGATGCTACTGCTGATATATCCATTTGCTTGTATTTTATGTTCCTGAAATATTCTTTTAACTGTGTACTTATGTTTCCCTTTGTTTTTTCAATGTAAATTTTTTTCACATTTTGCACAACTTATTTTGTAAATATCTGCTGTTTTTCTGCTGTGGAATACTATCATTAACTTTGTCTAATAGGAGTTTTTTAACATTAAATCTGTTTACTGGTGCCAACATGATATTAAAATCTTTAAAAATATTTTGAAATTTGTTCATAGCCCATGATGATATGTAAAAATTTTAAATTAGCTTATCTTTTCGTGCTGAAAATGTTGTGGTTTCTTTAATAAGTTTTTGCCTCTTGAATTTCTATACATTTTATGTACTAGTTCTTTTTTAAAACCATTTTTAACCACTGTACTTTCATTTGTTGTATTCTTTAAAGTATTCTTCTTCGCTAATTTGTAGGTTAACCAGTCTGTACTTTAAGCTATTGATCACTGCATGCTTGTGTATTGCGGGGTTAAAACCATCAGAATGGTAATATCGTCTGTTTTGTATGTGAACGAAATGTTTTTATCTTGTATATACGGAAGTTTTATGCATCATCAATGAGTATTTTTTGATAACTATGGCAAATATATCACCTTATCTGTACCACATTTTAAATATGTATGGGAATGCTGAGTTGATGTGTGTTTCAAATTTGCTCATGAAGAGGTTAGCTAGAAATGGATATAAGGAGCTGCTCATAGTAAGTCCTGATTGTTATTTTTAGAATTTGCCTTGAAGGAAAAGTAAGATTCAATTATGCAAATTTCGATGAGTTTTATGTATTTTTTTATGTGTGAGTCATTGATTTCACTTGTTCTTAACCAGTCAAGTGGAATCAATATATTTTTACACTCAGATATAACAAATTTTTTAATATCATTAAGAGGAGATTACCATAAATTTTCAGATAGGGCATTATTGTTGCTGATGTCACTTTATATGTGAAAATAGGTTTTCTCTGATTCAAATGAAAAGCAAGTGCAGGAATAAACATAATGCAAGCTAGGATTTACAACTCAGTTAACTGATTGTGTACCGAACATATGCCAGCATATCCATAAATGGCAGGCCTAGCATTGCATTAGTATAGTGGGTACAAAAGTAGTTATAATTGTAGCATAATAACTTAGTTTTTTTAATAAATAAAATATTTACTTTTATTAATGTATACTAATTTAAATTATGAGTCCTGTGCAGTGTTATATAATTCAGGATTCTGGACTTGAAAAGGTTGAAAACCTTAGAGTAGAGGATTTAAAGGAACTTCCCAGCTCATTTGACCAGTAGTAATAAACTTTGGTTCATTTCATTTGATTTTTGTCTCACAATATCCTGAATTACTTCTTTCCAAATCTGTTAGTGTCTTCCTCTTGGTTAGTTTCCTTTTATTCTTGTTTCCTATGCCATTTTAGGGAACTTTTCATCATTGATTCTAGAATGAATTGCTAAACCATAACATTAATGATTTTATCTTATCTTATTGTTTGATTCCTAATCCTGTCTCTCTATCTTATTGTATATAAAATTTCTTTTTAGCTTATAATATAATTTTTCTGTTGATGAAAGTCTATTATTAATTTCATCATTTTTTGCCACTACCATTTGCCATTATAATAGAACAAAGATATTGAAATTGATTATTGTTCTAGAGTTGTTTTATAAATATTTTTAACACCTGTTTTTACTGTTCAGGCATTGCAGATGTTGGACACTGATGATATGTGAGGTGAAACGATAAATTGGGATTTTATTTTATCCCTCCAGAAAGGAAATTTCCAGGAAAACCTGGTAAAAATCTGTTTGAGGGGATTGTTCTAGCTGGAATGAAACCCATGATTTCCTGTTCATGAATCTATATCTTAAAGATCTCGGCCACCTGTCTGTGTTCCAGAGTTTAGTCTCCTATCTTGATCACGTAATATTTTTTTCCCTGTTAATTATCATAGTTTCAGATTTATTAACATTGATTTTCAAGTTTTTTTTTTCCAAATTGTGTTGAGGTTTTATTTCAAGTTGTTCTCACTCTTTGCAAATGGTACCAGATCATCAGCAAAGGCTAATTCTGAATTTTTTTTTATTTTCACAAGCCAGTTACCTATATGGTGTTATTTTGTTTTTCCTGCATGATTTAACAATATTGTCCATTAACATTATAAACATATGAGTGTTGTGTTAGCTCTTCTGATATAAAATTCTTTTGACTTCATATCACTGATACGAACATGATTTAATTAATTCTGTTGATTGTTGATTTGGTTTATTTATGGACTCTCTTTTAACATCTTAAGTCATCAGCGTCCCATTCAATGAAACGGCCGACAAGTTTTGCTTAGAGGCCTCTTCTTTCAAGCATGACATTCTTTGCTGTGTCGTAAATGCATGACACGGAACCCATGGCTTTACTTCCCTTCTGAAGGAAGCCATACTTAGGATTTTTACACCTTATAAAATCCATCTATCCTGGCTGGGTTTGAACCTCAATCTTGGGTTTAGAAGGCAAGTATGGTTACCACTACATCACCAGGACTGACCCTGATTGACTCTGTTAAGAGCTCTGGATAGATGGAATTAAGTTTTTTAAACTTTAAATTTCATTAGTGCATTCCATAATTCATTCCAAGATACTTCTCAAACCTTTTTAAAGATTCATAAAACATTGGTGCAACATTTTATAATATTCAGTTGTTTGTTTGTTTTTTAGTGATCTGTCTGCAAAAATCTAATCTTGTGTATTGCAGTTAAGGCGAAACCTGCAAGGATATTCTTCTAGCTGTTCTAATTTTTATTTTAATTTATTTTTCCAATATTCTGCCTTATATGTTCTTGATACACTTATAAGAGATTTTCCCCTTTAATTTTGGCATAGTCTGTTGTCATATTTATAAATTGGCACATTAGTACACTCTTTTGAAGTTTATTTACATTTCCATGCCAGTTTAATTACATTGTGAATCCTGTCCTGCCCATATATTTAATAATTTTAGGGGTTATTCTATCAAGAACTGTATCCTTGCAAAGTTCAATTTTTTTTATGCCATTTCTAGTTCTAATTCATGAGTTCATCCCCCTCAATTTCATTCAGTATCTGAACTTCAGCAATTGGAATTGCCTCTCTTGTTCCATCTAACAACTCATAAAATACTGTTTCTCATTGTGGCATATTTTTGCCTTCTGTAAAAATGTTCCATGATTTACGTATAATATATTTTAAAGAGCAGTTTTTCCTTTCATGGTGTTTTTAAAGCTGACTTTATGAAAGTGTTTCTGTGCTTCTTTTTTCTATAACCTGTCCAAAATTCTACCAAGACTTTTGTTTTGTTCGTATAATTATTATTATTTTATTTTTACATTTTATGTTTGTATTTGATAATTTTTTAATCAACCATTTATTTTGTTGTCAGATAGTTTTTCCATAGCATATTTTTCACTTTAACTTGCTTGTTTACTTCACCCACAAAGCAGTTTGTTTTCTTCTTAATTTTAATTTGGATTTCCCACATACCTCATCTGGTGAAAAGTTTTTGAAAATTTTCCAACTTTTTTCTAAATCACCTTTATCAACTTTATCTCCTAATAGATAGTGAATCGTTTTACATTGTTTGATTGGTTTTTTGTTTCTATTTATAAATGAATTGTTTTGTTTAATTTGATTCTTTCTTTTTATTTATTTTTATTCAGTCACTTATAATCATATTTAATTGTAAAAGGTGTGATTGCTGCCTCTTCTAACTGTTAACATGTCTAGCCTATTTTCTTCCCTCACTATAACATAATAAACTATTATTGATTTTTAATTTTTGTGGACTCTACTCTCATAAACAGTATTTTCTTATGTGGAAATGTAGTATTTGTAGTTATAAAATTCATGCACACAAGTACATTCCATGGCAACTTTCTTTAATATGTAAACTTTATTTTATAGGTTATTTTTAAATGAACTTTATTTTCATATTTCAGTAAACAGTCACAGGTACCAGTGGCAGAATAAAGTTGCATATGCTTGTACATGCAGAGCTTATATTTTAATTAGGTAAGGAGATAGTAAGTTTAGGTTAGAATATTAATTAATATTTTGTTTATTTTTTGTAATGACATTAAATTAAAATAACAAGGTACAAATAAAATTAAAGATAGTAATATGTTATGGAAATCTCCAAAAAGATTCAAATACCAAGCATGCTAAAAATTTGGAAATAAGACAGTCTGATAAAGTTATCTATCCTAAAGAAGATGTATTAATAAATCTGATATAAAACACATGCACTTTATTGTTTGCTACTAGTTCTAGTTGAACATATTGTTTGCACTATGTGATAGTTTTCTTGTGAACTTCGTGCATTAATTTGTGACACTTCATTAAATTATATTTGGTCTTTCTGTTTTCTTTTCAAATGTATAAGACACATTGTCCAGAATTGCTTCAGCTATGAGAAATTTCTTTTCAGGTATTTTTACAAATTTCCAAATATTTTCTTTTACTTCTCTTGATGAATTTCGCACACTGAGCCTGCCCTTTATGTGATCCATGCAAAGTTGTCCTGCTAAAGTTTTCAAATATTCTCTCCTACTAATGTTTTTATGGCATTGGAATGGAAAATGGTGTAGTTGTTTATACCTCCAATGTTGGTTGTTTGCTACTAGCTATTGGGGATGCTGATATTTTTATTTTTTTCCCTAGCTTCCCAATAAAGAGCTTCCAGATTATTTTTCATTTGTTTGTTGGTTTGGTGTGCAGTAATCCCACCTCCTTGTGGTGCACCTGGGTAACTCTAAGCAGATTACAGATATGACAAGTTTTATGTTCATCATACAAAAAATACTGCATGAGGTCACGTATTCGTCTTTTTGAATATAGAGTGTATAGCTTTTATTTGATCTGTTGTGTAATCTTCCCTTTGTTGTGGTATAAAATATCAAAATCTTAAGGCTTTTAGTTTCTTCCAAATTTTTATTACTATCATCAGAAAAGTGCTTGGAATAAAGCAATATAACCACCAGATTTTCTCTTTGGCATATAGGAGAGTACTGTGATATTTTCACCAAGTGCATTCTTCACACTGCTATCCTTCAAATAGGAAGAGGAATTTGTCATTTGTTTTTTCTCAGTATTGCAACTAGAAATAGTCTGTGGTTTTGTTAAAGTTCAGCCACAGCAGTATAGAATAACCAGTTAACAATTCTGACATTTCGTCCTGTTATGCTTGCTTCATAAGAGGACCTGACTTAATACAAGGCAAAAAGGTTTATGCCATTCTTTGCAGGTTTGGATTTCATAAATACTTGAAATTTGCAGCAATCTCAAAAAGATTCAAACATTATTAAATTCTTATAAGATATACTTTATGGATAGCATCTTGTCTAAAAATTTTGTTCTACTTCTGTGGTTGTTATTCAAACAAAGTTTTGTCAAAAGAAATCTGAATGTTTTAACAAATATTGTCTTTGGAAAAAACTGTTTTCCCATCCTGTCCCATCCTATCTAAATTTTTGAGATGATTTTAGCACCCTGGCAAATTACAAAAGGCCAAAGATGGCTTTAATTTCTATTATATTTGTGTATTGCACTCTCTTTCTGTGCTACAGTTACCTTTGTGAGCAGAAATTGAATATTTATGTAATTCAGTGAATTTTTCCAATATTCTATTTTGAAAAAAAAATACTTAATTGCAGCGAAAGATTGTTTTGCCATTCCCATTGCACCAGTCAAATGCATTACAATATTCTGTCATCTTTCTTTATATTTTGTCATGGATAGGTGCCTAAACTATTTTGTGGTATTCTCTTTCTTTCAAAAAGTTTTCTTCAGCTAACTCTTCATTGCAAGAATTATGATCATTATTTTAAACTATTTTGTGTGGGAAAGAAAATAGTGACATTCTTCTTTCATCAGTAGTGATCATGTGGCAATATTTTCCCTTAAAGATCAAAGGACAGTTACTGCTGAGTGTTACATAGCAACTTGTCTCCTAAAAGTTTCCAAAAAGTATATGAAAAACGACACAGGACCACACTTAAAGGCATCAGTCTGCATCATGACATTGTTTCTTACACACCACCAATGCCACAAATAACTTCTTGGATAGTGCCCCAGGAAGCTTGTTCAACCTCCTTACATGGCACCCTGCTACTTAATCTTGTTCCCTTTGAAGAACAGACTGCAAGGGAGTTATTTTAAAGCTCAGAAGATGCTATAGCAGCACTTAGAATCATTAAGGATAATAAGTAGCATCAATGCTTCCAGGCTTGGTACTGAAAACACAAGGCATATAGAAGGAATACTTTGAGATGTGTGATAAGTTCAAAAATATCAGTATCAGATCCATATCCAAAAATTGAGTGTCCCTCATATTCTTCATAAAAACGTCTATTGTATTTTGAAGAAGTTTGTACAATTTAGCCAATTTTCTACATTTTTATCATCATTCACTCTATGTACATTTATTAAATAATTTTTGACCCTTTGGAAGTTATTGCCATGTTGTTTCATTAATAAATTTACATAAAAAATTTTATCTTGATTTGTCTTTGTATATAAGACAACATACACTTGCCTGTGCTATTTTGTTTATTTGAAGTTCACTGTATAGAAAAATAAACCATCATCTAATTTTACATCCCTGACCAGTTCTAAGAAGCTTAAAACATGCCAAGTAAAATTAGAAAACAAGCCTATTTCATAATACTTTGTTAATAAATAAATCAAGAGTTAATATACCAAATTATTGTTTACATAATTGTGTTAGAAGACAATATTCTATAAGTTTCTGGCCATTGAGGAAAGTTATTTAGAGCAATATTTCCTGATTCTATAATAGCACAGAAATGTGGTAGTTCAAGGACAAAACCTCTGCATATAGGTGTGATAAAGAAAAAAAATTATTGAACTTTTCAAAGAAATGCTATTTTTCTTGGCTACTGATGTTAGTATAAAGATCCAAATGCAGTAAAACTTAATTTTTAGTTTTATTCTTTTTTTTTATGATGGAAAAAGATGAAATATATATTGCTGTTTTATCACTGCTGGATTTGTTGGTCCTGGTGGTGTAATGGTAACTATACTTGCCTCCTAAACCCAAGATTGCAGGTTCGATCCTGGTCAGGATCAATGGATTTTTTTGGGCCTAAAAATCCTAAATATGGCTTCCTTCGGAAGGGAAGCAAAGTCATGGGTCCCATGTCATACATTTACGACACGATAAAGAACCTCAAGTCTGAAAAAAGAGGCCTCTGAGCAAAATTTGTCGGCCATTTCACGCCCTGAATTGAATGCGACGCTGAAGATCTGAGATGTTAAAGAGCATCTGTAAATAAACATAATCAAATAAAAAATATCACTGCTGGAGAACAGTGTTAACACAAGGAATGGAATTTTATTGTATGTATAATGAATTATCATTTCTAAACATTCAATGGGAAAATTCTGTTTTCTTTTGGCAGTGGCTATATAGTGACTGATGAAATAAAAGATTTATCTAAAATTATAAGGAGAAACATTAATTCATTGATCTTCTGGATTGCTCATATCATCTTTTGCACAGACTGCCAAGATGGCCGAGGTTGTTAAGGTGCAAACTCAGGAGTGGGAGTTCTGGAGTTCGAATCCTACCAGGATTGTCCTCCCGGACTGAGGTTTTTCCAGGTTTTAAATGGCAAATGCCAGGGCAGTTCCCTAAACTTAGGCCTGGAATGCTTCCTTCCTTTAAAAAATCCTTTCCTAGTTTATCATTCCATCTCATGTATCTTCAGTGTCCACTGCCTGTGGTGCCTCAGCAGTAAAAATGGTCTTTTAACACTAATAATTAATAATAATCTTTTGCACATTTGTGCTCCCATAGCAGGTATAGTTGCTAGTAAATGTACAGAGCTTTTTGATTACATTATTTTACTTTTTCAAAATTGTAAAAGGAAAATGGTTTAAAAATATATTAAGATAGTGTAGCATGGCATCAAACTGCCAGGAATGGCTGAAGTCAGTAAGGCATAGACTAGTGAGCAGGAGGTCTGGGGTTTGATTCTTGATTGAGGTTTTTACAGGTTTTCCTTCATAAATGCAAATTCCAAGGAGATACCCTAAACCTAGGCCTGAAACACTTTCTTCCTTAAAAAACTCCTTTCTACTTTGTCATTCCATCTAATGTATCACCAGTCCATTGTCTGTAATGCCTCAATAGTGAAAACTAGTATTAAGACTATTAAAAAAAACTCACATAATTATGACATACATTAGTAACTATTGATGCACTCTTTGTTCTTTGTAGCTCTTGTTATAGTGAACCCCAACAGGAAAATGAGACTACTAAGTATAGTTTGAAACTATGAACATTTTCTCATAGGATCGACACACAGAATTATAGCTCTAAATCTGTTTCTTCAACAGGATGCTCCAAATATATATCTTCTAAGAATAAAATTTCTTGAAGCTGTAACTGACCTATTTTTCAGATTTGTTAAGACTAGTTTTGTCATACTTCACTTTGTTGTTTCAAATTCAAAAAGAACTACCGCAGCATGCTTGAAAGAGGGTGGTTGTGATGGACAGAGAAGGTTTTATATAGCATTTGAGGTTGAATTTCATCAGCATGCAGAAGTTGTAGAATATCATAGAAAATATGTTTCATATTCATTTATTAAATATTTTTTCAAAGATTTCTGTATTTGGATAGTGAAAAAAAAACATAAACTTGAAGAGGAATTCACATGTTACCATTGTGATACTTTTCTTCAGTGCATTTTAAATGGATTTTAAATGAGAAGTAGGTTAAAATCATAGATCTTAGAATTGAAAGTGTACAAGTAAAGTATAAAACATTATGTAAAGTTATTTAAATGTAAAATTGGAACTTAAACACAGTGAAGCCAATCATATTAATGGATATCATTGTATGATTAGTTGAACTACACACTCTTAAAGCTTCACTTACTTTTTATAAATGTATGTTCTCGAAACCGGTTCCATACATTTATAAAAAGTAAGTGAAGCTTTAAGAGTGTGTAGTTCAACTAATCATACAATGATATCCATTAATGTAAAGTTATGTTTACAATAGCAAGTTCCTCTTGGTAACTCTCATACAGAAAAAATTTTCAGTGTATTTCAGAAAAAAAAACAGAATTCAGGCCCTCTTCAACTACATCAACTCTGCAATCACTTAATTTAAGAACTTTCTAAAAATAAGACATTTTTTAAAAAATTCTGTTGGAACTCACACAATGAAGCCTGTTAAATGTAAATCATATCTAATCTATTACCTAACACTCTTATGCTTCACTTACTTTTAAATATGGTGGGACTGGTTTCGAAGAGACATCCTCTCCATCTTCAACCAACTTGACAACTGGTACAAGAAACTAACATCTATGAGGACCTGTGGTTCCATCCTGGTGTTTTTTTTTTTTTCTCTTTATAAACTGGAAATTTGTATTACATTCTCCTGTAATGTCCAAATTCATAAGATGATCCCTATACTTATGAATGTAAATCCTCTCCCATGTGACCAATTCTGTATGTCCGTGTGCTTCTTTAAGTAACTTTATTTCTCTTTTTATGTCGCGATTATCTTTCCAAAAAGGATGTGCCACTGCTGACCTATCAATCTGTTTGTACTTAATGTTCCTGAGATGTTCCTTTAACCATGTTCCTATGTTCCTTTTAGTTTTTCCAACGTATATCTTATCACATTCTTTACATGTTATTTTGTAGATGCCTGAATTTTCTCTTCTTCCCTTTTTGACTCCGTATTAGTACACAAGAGGAACTAACAGAATTAAAAGCAGACAGAATGTTGAAATTAAAGCTCCTTGAAGTGCCTTTGGATATTTTGGTTGGCAATAAGGAGTGAATATCTCCGAGATGGCAGTTAATACATTACTGCCATTTTGAACTACTTATTCATGTGAACTGGGATTGGCATTGACTGAAATTAAAACATCAAAGAGGAAGAGACTCAGATGCATCAATGAAGAAATGAGACTTGCATTGTCAACAATTCCACCATGGATCAGCTGGCTGTATGCAGCTAAACAGGTGCAAGTATTACATTGGAAAGGTATTAGTAGAATTATTTTTATAGTAATGAAAAGTGTATTTTCGTGTGTTTTCTACACTTTACTAAAGTTCATAAATTATAATATATGCATGAGTTGCTTACTGTTTAACACCAAAAATAATAATATTAGTAATAACTATTATTATTCTGTCAATGACATTACATATTATAATATGTCATATCATATGTTTTTGAGGGCGATATCATTTTGGTGTGCCACGAGTAGAAAAGGTTGTGAAACTCTGGCCTAAGATGTGACCCTTTGTATGCATATACACAGGGAAATAGTTATTTAGCGTAATGTTTGTAATTACCATAATTTGTTTGCTGAAAAAATTATGGTTTCTGAAAAGAGTTTCTAACAGGTCTTCAATTGGTATAAAATGATAAGAAGTTGCTGGTATATTTCTGATCTTTGACCTTCTTCAATAGTTTCTGGACAGAAAAGTTAAAGGTAGACACAATCATTTGCTTATGCCTTCCCATCTCAAAATATTAAAATTATAAAGCATTCCAATAGATAGAATTATCAAATGGTTTTATGTTGCAGATGCCGGGAAATGCTGAGGGTGAGAAAATTACAGTCAAACCAGAAATTTATTCTGCTGAAGACCTAAAGTAAGTTTAGACATTTACTAAATTTATAATTCACTCCACATTATGAAAAGCATGCTTGTCGCTCCGTTGACTTCACGAACTTAGTGATAAGGTTACTGTTATATTGACCAAATTTTGATCTCCCAAACAACAGTAACAACAACAGTTAACCTTATCACTAAGTTTGTGAAGTCAACGGAGTGACATCTTAATTCCATGTGGGGAAGCGGACATTGGGATCATGCTGACGATGAAGGCAACTGCCTTTGAAACATGTCCAAGTAAGTGGAATTAGTGAAATTTGAGTGATTTCCTGAATAATAATTTGTTATATTACAGCACAACTGTTTGAAGGGATAAAAATACTGTTAGCTGGAGCAAATTACCTGTTCTTGAGCGGGCATTGCTTTCTATAGTGAAAAAAGGAAGAATTAATACTGATTATATAAAAATTCATACAATTAAATTTTCTTATGAAGAATGCCAGAAAAATTTATGAAGAGCATCAGATAGGACAGGGCTAATAGCATATTTATATGAATTAAATACTTACCTTTAGTACTTGAATCCCAGCTCAAAAATTTGCAATGAACATTTAGATTTGAGAGCAAATCTAAACCTCCTTTGTGTACCCTATCTCTCTGCAACTTTCCCAAGTCAAGCACTCAGTGTCTTTTTAAGCTTTGTTTGACTTCTCAAGCACTCAGTGTCTTGTTAAGCTTCATTTGGCTTCAGTTTAACACTTGTTTGTTTTTGTTCCAAACAGAGCAGTTGTACAATTTGCATTAAAATTTATCTAAATGTAGTACTGATGCAGACAGCTTCCCAAGTATTCTGATGACAGCAATACTGAATAATATTTTTGTTTGTGATTTAATTTTGTACTTTTATTTGTACCAAAGAATGAATGTATCTAATTGTATTAAATTAATTTGCTTAAGAAAGAATTCTATTGTAATCAAACACAAATCTGTTGTTATACTAATATGAAAGTGTTACTGGAATAAAGCATAAACCTAGTGCTGTAAAAAGTGTTGCTGTATACTGTAATAAAATTAAATTTATGGTAGTAGCCTGTTTCAAGTATCAATTGAATTTTTTTTTACCTCAGGTGTGGATTACATTCGCAAGAAAACTTTTTTTTTTTAAAGTATAGTTTAAAATTTTGTATGCACATTAGAGTTGCATAAATACGGTATAAACCCCTACAACCAAGAACACTATCTCATAGAGAATTTATTCTTAAGAGGCAACTCAAATTGTTCAAGTACTTATGGCCCAGAGTTTATAATTAACCTCTATTAGGGTTCATTTAAATAAAATGTAATTATTACACAAACTATGTGCTAAGACTAAGATTTGGAATCAGAATATTAAAGGAAAAATTCATGGTCATGATCAGGACTAGAATCATAGGTTTTTAGACTTACAATGCTGATGCTCTTTAACTTGAGCTACAGTGTCTGACCACAGCTACAGCCCCTCATTTGGAAACTATATACCTCTAAGCCTCAAGGATTATCTTGTTGCAGAGATTTTATCCCTAAGAGATAATTTTTCTGACTCTAATTTCAAGTTGTAAAAATAAATATTGAATCTCGAAGGTATCATAATGTGTGGAGGCATAAAACAAGCAAGGGGTAAAAAAAACTATATTAATATGTGAGATTTAAACCAGGTAGTGTAAAATATAACTACCATATCTCTATTTCTGAATAAACTTTCAGGGGCATGAATGTGTGTTAAATTAAAAGCATCATTAAAATTCTTACAGTACACAGAGCATATTGGGCAACCAACAAGGAAGACTTGGGTTTAACAGAACATCTATGATTTGTTCATATGAATCAAAACAACTTGGAAGTAAACAAAAAAAAATGCTTTACTTAGCTTACTAAGCAATTTGTCTTCTGCCTTTGAAGAAGAACACAAGCAGTTCAAAATATAGCAAAAATTGTATGACTATTTGAATGCTTTATCTATTTCTGCTTCTCTAGTTCTTGTTATTTTAGTTACATTGTTCCAAAAATTACATAATTTTTCATTTTTATTATGTTCACCTCTGGTCTAATTTTTTCTTGTCTAGTTAATTTGAGTTTGCTTTTACATGTTTTGCTATTGAGTTCTTTACTAACATTCTTTTATTCTATTATCTTTTTTCTTTGAATATTCTAATATACTTTATTAGTGTGATTAAGCTTTTTGTTATTTACGCTTTTCATTACTTCTAGTATTATGGCAGAAGGAAATGTAATGAAATTCTGGTACAACAATACCATTCAAAGCAGTTAGCTAAATATACAGGGCACATTGGCTTCCTTCTCATTGTGTGTTTACTGTTTGTCCTAATGGAATATTGATTCATTTGCCATTGACTGCTATAGCTCCTAGCACCCATAACCAATTTGACTTATTTAGGTATCACATCTCCCAGCATTTTCTACAAATTATTTTGAATATTTATGAGCATTTGCAGCAGTTTCATTTTTCTAATTTACTTAGTTTTATTAAAATTATTTTAGATGTTCTCCAAAATATATTACCTCCGTTAACAGTATCTTGATGTGAGCTAATAATAAGAGTGGTATTCATATTCAGTTTGCCACATTTTTCTGTCAGAACTTTTCATCTCCAATAGTAGCATCAACTGCTGACTTTGAATGAATTATACCGTTTCCACTTAAATTCTACTCTGTTACTGCATACCAGCACCCCAAAAGCAAATGTATCCATTATTCTTTTCCTGCCTGTAAAAATGCAGTTGTAAAAATATATTCTGGTCCACTTTCTGATGGCATTAAATTGCTTTTGTAAAAAGAATTATCATTTGCCCCAATTCTTAAATTCAGCCATCTTGTATTAGTTTCCAATGGCATAAAATTTTGCTTGAATCAAAATGACATTACTATTGGCAAAGGTTTTTTTCATACACTTGTACTTTACAACACCATACTTAAAAATGTACAAGTGATTTTTCAATGTTTTTGCTAGATTTTCTTTAGTCCTCATCAATGGCCACAGAAGTATTAGTATTAGTCATGTATTTGTACTATTGATGTATCTACAAGATTAGGGATATTTATAACTTCAAATATTAGTGAAAGTTTTAATAGCTTTTTAATAATTTAGAGAATCAGTTGCCATAAATATGTGAAGTATAAGCGAAAGCGTTAATGATCAGAGTAGGAATGTGTATAAAGAAAGCATAATTCAATATTTGAGTATAATTGATATATTTGTGCTTTGAACCCATGGCTCAGAATATGTCGATTAATTCCTTACTAATCTTAACTCCAAATTTTCAATCAAGTTCACCTCTTCTTTTTCTCCCAATGCTGCTATGTTTAAGATGTTAATACCTCTTTGTGCAATGGCTCTTTTCTTTTGCCTGGCTTTTGTTTCATCAGCTTCATGGGAGTTCACTTTTTAATTATTTTTATATACTACATATGTATATTACTTTGAACTATAATATGTCACATTTTCATTATCATAGGAGCAGAGGAACATGCTAAATTTTTTCCTTAAAGTGAATGGCCAAAATGTCATATCTACATAAATATTTTTTAATATTGAAAAATCTACATATTATCTGTATAAAGGTAAGTACAATATCTGTGTAAAATTTTGTTGTACTGTCTTAAGAAAATAATGGAATTGTGGCATATTATAAGAAATTATTTATTTAAAAGTTAAAATAAGGTTACCTTACATCATATCTTAGAATCTGTTGATATTAATGAACTGGTATTCATTGCAGGTACTTTAATGATATTTAAACCCAGGTTAAATATTTTCTAAAGGTTCTTCATTTTTACCATAAATATCTGGAACATTCCATGTCAAAATCAAACCAAACCTAGACACAATTTCCAATTAAATTAATCAACTTAGATGAATCCCAAAAAAATTCTTTCAGCCATGTACTTAATTATTTTGAAATAAGGGAAATTATCAAAAAACATTCCAAGCTTGTGTATATGTTGCAGGTACCTGGAGGATAATCCTGATAACAGTGCTGATTTATATTATGCCCAAATGATGCAGAGGTCCTCAGATATCAGAAACTGTGTTGGAAGTGCAGCAGCTGATGTTGAATGTGGTGATAATCCTTATATATTTGATTTTTATGGTAGACCTTTTCCACAGAGGCAGTACATTCTTGCTGAAAAGCCTGTGCAGTTATTAGAAGGACCAGAAAAATGTCATATATGTGGCAGAAGTTTTGAAACAAAAGATGGCCTGAGAAAACATTCAGTGATACATACGAAAGAAAAGCCCCATAAGTGTAGTACCTGTGGCAAGTGTTTCCGTAAACGAAGTCTTCTTCGAGTGCATGAACGTGTTCACTCTGGAGATAGGCCATATACATGTGACACTTGTGGAAAGTCATTTACCCAGCCTGGGCATCTTCAGTCTCACAGGTTTGTTCATTCTACCATTAAACCTCTGAAATGTGAAACTTGTGGAAAGGGTTTTACTAAAAGAGGCAATCTAAAGATGCATTTATTTTTACATGCTAGTGAAAAACCACACAAATGTGAAATTTGTGGTAAGGGTTTCTCCAGCCGTGCCAATTTTAAGCGACATATGTTGGTACATGGTCCTGATAAACCACACAAATGTGACATTTGCAGCAAATCTTTCTGCATAAAAGAATATCTTAATAAACATAAGGTTATCCACTTTGATAGCAAACCTCTAACGTGTGACACGTGTGGAGGAAATTTTGCAAGAAAATGTGATCTCACAAAGCATGTCTTTGTACATGTTGCTGATAAGCCTTATAAATGTGAAATTTGTGGTAAGGGTTTCTCATGTCGTGGCTCATTAAATCAGCACATTCTAGGTCGCTATGGTGATAAGCAACACAAATGTGATTTTTGTGGAAAATCATTTTGCAGTAAAAATTATCTTGAACAACATATACTAATGCATTCGGAAAATAGAGGTGACTGTTCTGTGCCTCACGTTGTTGATGGAGATCATGTTTTACCAGTATAAATAGTGCAAAAGTTAGGTAATATTGTAACCTGTATTAATTCATTCAACTGTAGATAAGCAGAAAATATTAACTTGCAAATAACTTAAGAGCCTTTTTTATTTTCAGTCTATGCAATTTCATTTTGATGTTTCCCTTCCTTCCATCCCACTAACCTTAACCCCCCTTTTTTTCTTTTGAATCATATGACTGTACCACATATTTTTGGAAATGACATTCTCAGATTTTAAATTAAATGTTGATGTATTTTTGATATGCACATTAATGTTAATTTACAACATTAAATAATAGTTATTAATTAGATAACAATTTTATTCTGAAGTTCATGGAGACATAAGCACAATGAAACGTCTTATTTTGGGACATAAAATGGCTTTTTAACAATATGCCATTGTAGGGATCATCACAACCAAGCATACAGACACAGACTTATGAGTGGGGAGTATGGGGTTCAATTCATGCCAGAACTGTCTTCCCTATATGAGGTTTTTTCCAGATTTTCCCCAGTCCTGACCAATGGGAAATATTGGGCAAGTATCCTAAACTTTGTCCTGGAATGCTTTTTTCCATAAAAAAAAAGTTTTCCTAATTTATAATTTCATCTTATGTATTATTAATGTCCACTACTTGTGATGCCTCAGCTGTAAAAACAGGCATTATATACTATTAAAAAAAAAAATCAAGCAGTATGAGCCTGCAAACAAAGTCACTTCACTTCATATTGCACTATGGAAGAGCAACAATATTATTTGTCATAAAGTCACATGGATAAAATATTTTAAAATCTCAATTGCTATTTTGAGTAAGAAGAGAGCATAATGAGTAGAAAGATTTAAAAAACATTATTGATGAAAACTAAGTGAGAAACCTGTTTACATTGCAGCTGAGACAGTGAAAAACCTGAGAACAAGCAGATAGTTCATAATTATAAGTTGCAATTGATTAAATAATCCTAGTATTCAACATGAGTCATTACACTGTATGCAGTGTTATTCATAATGATCTTGGGTATAGGGAAGTTTGGAGCAGATGAGTTCCAAAGCACAAGCCCAGTAATCACAAATGTGTATGGCATGCAATTGTCAGCAGCATTTGGTATGTTATGTTCGTGAAGAAGATGCTCTTCATTCAGAATTGCCACAGGAGGAAAGTCATAGGAGTACCATTATGAACCATAGGGTAAGAAGCAATTAGCATATGTAAAAGCACCATTGTCTTTGACCAAGAAAAAATTCTAGGCAAAAGCTTTGCTATGAAGCAATACTGTTAACTTTTTGGGATGTTAGGGACTATATTGGTACATTTACAAGGAAAAGGGTTTCACTGTAACTAGCATTCAGTACAGTAATAATTGGTGAACAAGTTGAAGATTGCAATATGATCAAAATTTGGGGAAATTCTCTAAAAAAGGGTATTGCTGTTTCACAAAATACCCATCCCCATAAGGCTGTGTTTACAATGGATTTACTAAATGATCTGAAATTTGAAATGTTGAAACATCCATCTACAGTTCTGACTTGGTTTATTGAACCTTGTCTTATATGAACCTTTGAAATAACATTTGAGAAGTCAAAGTTGTTTGCAGATTCATTGAGTTAATGAGACAGTGCAAAGATGGTTAAAGGCCACAGAAGCTTTTTTCTTGAAAAAGTCAGCAGGCTTGAGAAAAGGTGAACCAAGTGTTTTGCAAAGCAGGATGATTATAAAATCGAATCGAAAAATGATTTTTACGTCAGAGAAAAGCCATCGGTCATGGCCGGGGTCGAACCCGAATCTGTTTCCATGATTGAGTAAAGTGAATATAAAACATAGCAACTACCCAGAAGAATCTACGACATAGTGATAGCTTTAAGTCAAATTGAAGTGAATAAACAAATGCTAAAGCTAGGTAGTTGGAACTACCTCGAGAGAAGCATCAGAAAAAACTGGAGGTATTAATATGGTATCGCAGTAACTTCCTTACATTTAGACCTGTTCTGCGCGATTCAGCACTCCCACAATGTCCCTTCCTGCGGTGGGAGCAGAAGTTTGCATTTGAAAAGAAGTGTGAGTCTTAAAAGATAAATGTTCTAATAAACATTTTATTAATTATAAGGATTATAACAACACTAACTTGCTTCAAATAACTACACCACTAAACTAAATCATTGAAACAAAACTCCAAACAAAAATTTCATTCAGAACAATTTTAAAATAATTACAACCTGTTTTGCATGATTCTGCACCCCCTGCCATGTCCGACAAATCATCTGGACAGGCATAAAGCATAGTTGTGGGTGTTTGTTGTCTTCGTGTCGGTCCTGGTGGTGTAGTGGTTACCATACTTGCCTCCTACACCCAAGAACGCGGGTTCGAACCCGGCCAGGACCGA
This sequence comes from Metallyticus violacea, assembly GCA_030762175.1. Taxonomy (NCBI): domain Eukaryota; kingdom Metazoa; phylum Arthropoda; class Insecta; order Mantodea; family Metallyticidae; genus Metallyticus; species Metallyticus violacea. Next base: position 107,540,018 of record CM060843.1, on the reverse strand, counting down.
TGGATTTTTTCGGGCGTAAAAATCCTAAGTATGGCTTCCTTCGGAAGGGAAGTAAAGCCGTGGGTCCCGTGTCGTACATTTACGGCACGAAAAAGAACCTCAAGCCTGAAAGAGAGGCCTCTGAGCAAAATTTGTCGGCCGTTTCACGCCCTGAGTTGAATAGGACGCTGATGACCTGCGATGTTAAAGAGCGTCCATAAATAAATCAATCAATCAATCAATCAATGTTGTCTTCGTTAGCATTTCAATATTCCACCAAGAGATGAAGGGGATGTTGAAAAGAAAATAGCGAATAGAGATTTATTTCTCAAATTACTTTCAGAATGTTGTTGGAAAAGCCTGCAACAATGAAGGCATGGGAAGGCCTATATACCACATATTCCCAAAGTACCGGTATTAAAGTGATCCGGTGCAAATGTGCAAAATTCTTCAAAACTTGATCAAAAAAAAAAAAACAGACAAAAATGTGATGGGGAGTCTGGGGGGAGGAATCAAATAAAAAAATTTGGAACCTTTTATCATTTTTGGACGAAGCAGAAAAGCCTGATTTCACCAAGATGACCTAAAGTTATTACAATTAACCAGCACCAAGTCTTAGCAATGATCAGTGTTGCAACACTGGCATCTTCAAATTACTCTTCTCTGTCTTCTCAAGATGTCAAACAAACGAGTGCTCCTACAAATTCCTATGCAGGATCTTGTGTGAAGAAAACACGAAAGATTTAACTACTCTTCAGCTACAGAGACTTTTTTTACTGCAGCAATCCAACCGCAGAAAGAAAAGCTCAATAAAAGGTGCACTGGAAAATCAACCTATCACTGGGGAAACAGACTGATTTGTTTATGAATGGTAAAAGTGTAAATACCTGGATTATCTGTTTTCCTTATTCTCTAAAATAAAAATAAAAAAGGGGGGGAAGCAATTAAATGCTGCCTTGACTGTTGGCCAGCATGCCGGTACTAGACAAGGGTGAGTGTTATGCAATCAAATTTGTTGGGTGTTTTTATTTTATTACATTTTATTTTTATGGACAGTAAAACATTATTTTATTTATTTCTCATTAAAGTTTTACATCTTAACATGCATATAAACTAAATAAAGTAGACCTCCTGCTGCTTCTGTTCACCACAAAGTTTTGTTGCATTGTTCTTGCATATCTCTGCTTCAAATTCCTCTTCAACAAACTCATTCATCTCCACCATCTTCCAAGTCTTGGAAATCATGTGTACTTAGTATTGGGAACTTTTGTTTTAACTGACTAAACACTCTTTCTATTACTATCCTTTTTTTTTTTAGCATGTTTGCGATTAAAACAACATTGAATGTTTGTCTCACATAGCACTCCTCCATATTCTGAATCATGAACAGAGCCAGACCACTCGGTGCTAACACTGGTAAACTTTTCTTCAGCATCATATTTCACCTGAACTATTGACATAACCCTTAGATTAATATATTCATCCCTGAATATTGGTGTTTTCTTTTAATTCCTATGTGGGTGCAATCTAATGCAGCTACCACATCGGTAAATTAAAGCGAGATTGCCACATCAACTTTGCATTATTAATTTCATGCGTTATATTAATTTTTTTTGTAGGTCTGACTAAGATGTCACAATTATATTGACGTGCTGAAATTGTTTAGAGCATCATAAAATGTAGATAAAGGTGCTCCACACTATGGTCATATTATTGAGTGTCTAGATGATATTTGTGCAGCATAGCATAGGAAGGGGTGGATGCAAGGCTTGGTCACTACAATTGCTAGACCTCATGCCTTAAAATAACATATCAAAGAAACTGTTCAATGTGTCACAGCTGATGTCTTTGTCATGTGTGACAAGTTTGAACTTTCAATTAGTATGTATTTAGGGCAACAAATAGAAGGCATAATGAATTGCACTAAAAATGTAAAAAACAAATGTTATAATTTCGGCTTTTATTTAGATATTTGAAATGTTTGTTGTTAATAGTTATATCAACAAATAGTTTTGAAACTACACCATGACTTTATGTTTATGTTGCATTAAAAATGAAGTATGCAAAATTTCAAGAATGGCTTTTCTGAATTTTAGTTTCCAAAGTGAACTGTAGCCATGTTTTAACAAGAGAGATTAATAATGCAAGTGCTATTTGTTCTTAGGTATGAGAATTCTCAAAAACAGTTGAGTGAATAGATAAATTCTAGGCATTAGTATTTTCATACTTAACAGAATTATTGAAATCTTCATTCATATTTCAAAGTCCTAATGCCCTTACTGTTACATGAATTTGATTTCATGTTTTGTAATGTAAGTACAACTTGTACAAAATTTCTACTGGTAATTGTTTTAAATTTCATGGCATTGCAATAATATGTTACATTTTTCTCCCCCAAGAAAACTAATATCTATCTTAAGAGAAATCATGATTTTCAGAAATAAGATATTATACTTGATTGATAAGTGAAAAATTCATGTAACAGTAGGGGTAATAAAGTGTTAATGTAATGCTACAAGTTTATTTTGCCCAACATAAAATTAGGACTTTGAAATATGAATGTTGTTAAATTTATAATATATTTACAAATATGTGGAATTTTCTTGATTATACAGAGTTCCTTAAATTTATTTTCAAAGATGTGCACTTCTACAGTTGTGCTTTGCAACTATAGAACACTCATTTTCTTGCCATTTCACTGCATAACCAATCCAGACCTTCATACAAACCATGCCCCTCTTTAGCGCAGATACCTTCAATGTGCCACTAAAAATTAAATAGAAAAAAAATACTGTATTAAAAATAAAATGTTAATATATGAGGTCTGTTTTAAAAAGCATCTGACCTTACAGTGGGAAAAAATAGCAAGATTAGTTCATTTCTTAATCCCCTTCAAAATAGATGCTTTGGGCTGCCACACACTTAGCCAACAAGCCTCCATTGCTATAAGCAAATCTGGAATATGTCTATTTGAATAACTCTCACTTCTACAGTATGAAGAGTAATGAAACAGGAATGCAATATCTTTCTATGTCATAAGCATTCTGGATAAGTATCTGTGCTCCATCCCAGACAAATAAAATTGCAATTTTTTTTTATTTTTGAATGGTGTTTAACGTCCATTTTAACTACTGAGGCGCGACAGGCGGTGGACACTGGTGATATATGAGATGAAATGATAAACTGGGAAAGGAATTAAGGTTAAGGAAGGATATTTTCAGGCCTAAGTTTAGGGTACCTTCCCAGCATTTGCCATTTATGAGGACTGAGGAAAGCTGGCATTCACGAGTCTGCACCTTAATGACCTTGGCCACTGGAAAAATTGCAATGTCACTAACCAGGTGCCTTTCAGCGATTGATAAGGCTAACAAAATTTGTTTGCATACATGAAGCTCCCTGTTCCTCTGTGCAGTGTTGCCAATCTATCACAATTACTTTTACTGGTAAAAAATTAGGTAAGATACTTTTCAGACAAACCTTGTAAAATATTAAGAAAGTGGTAAGTACAGGGATAAGCTTTTCAATAATTTAATTTGAATACATTTTATTGTTTAGTTATTCTGCACTCATTCCATATGAGAATGAATGAAATAATATACTAGCAGCAAAAAGTTGAAACAATTACTAGAACTTCTTGGATATTGTAGCAGTTATATTTCAAGTGACAGATATTTTTATTCAAATGCAGACTAGGCAGTCTTGCAATTAGTTTTTGCAGTACACCTCACAAAGTAAGAGTTTCAGCTCAAATAGGCATTTTTATTAAATTTCATAGACTTCCTCAAAATGGAAACCATAAAAATATTCATCGGTGTAACATATTTTTGGCTGATGTTGGTCAATGCATTTCTTCAAAAAGGTGCATGAGGATCCTCTATACAATATCTTAAACAAAATGGAGTAGAGCATGCAAAAAGCAACATTTGAACAGTCTTCTGAAGCACATTCCATAGATGAGATATCAAATGTCTTTTAAATTACAATGTTACAGTTAATACCTGTACAGAGTTCACATAACTCTCTGACTACCAGCAATAGTAAAGCAAAGGTATATATATATATTATTACACCCTCAGGTCCATTAACTCTCAAATCTACTTCATTCTAGCTATGAAGCCTGGGATTTGGGGCCTGTAGGTTCCCACCGAACCTACTTAGACAAAGCATTAACACATAATTAAAAAGGAATATAGGGAACCTATATCTACAACAAAATACATATCTTCAGGACAAATCATTATAATGTTTTATTAACTTGAAATTAACTCATGTTAATTGAACTTAATTACCTTGTTAATGTTTTCTTTGTTCAAAGCTCAGATCTGGAGATGATGGGCAGACCTTGTTTCCTATCTCGCTTCTCAGCCCTCATTGACCTTGCCAAACAAGCATCCTTTCTTTCCTAGGCCTCCTCAGCTTGAAGATGCCAGAATACCTCTTAACCCCAATCCCCCATTATGCATCAAACTACTAGCTATTTCCTTGTATTTCTCAATCCCTTTTTGCAATTAAATCTTTGCACTCAGCATTTTCTCCTTCCTTAAACTGGATAACAATGCACTGGCAAAGCATGCACAAGCATAAACAACCTTGTGCAAGCACTGCCAAAGTATCATATCATTTTACCCACAGCCACAATATATACTAGCAAATAAACTTCTTGTGCGGGTTTTGTGGAGGTAGTGCTGGATCTGATATCTCGAGTATGGGTACGTACTGGGAATTGATTAAGGTTACCAGCATGTCCATAATATCTAGTTGTTCTATAATGTAATTTGACTTGAGAGTGCCACCTGAAATTTAGAATAGGGTTTTTGCCAGTTGTATGGATTAATACTATTGTTATTCAAGCTGCTCGCAGGCCACTAATGCCCGAAGTCATAATTTCTCAATATACATAAGGGAGTAGAAGGAGCAGAGCCCTCTATCTTGTGCCCTTTGAAGAAACAGCAACCATTTGTTGCCTTTGCCCCAAATTTAGTAGGTATATAGAATTATGGAGATTATCAAAGTCTTGAAAAGGTGTAGCTTTAAATGGACGGACATATTGGAAACTGAACATTGTAAACAGCTGAGCGAATGCTTCCTGAATCCTGTGAGCAGCTTTTATGTTGGGTTCGTGTAAGGTTAGGCCTGTATCTAAATTAACTGTCAAATAAGTAAGGGGCTTTTTCCATTGAATCCGTTGTTGTTTGTATGTGAGTGTGACAGTTTGCGGGTATCGTTTGTTGAAGATGATGGCGTACCTTAATTGACACTCGCCAACGCCTGCACCACTTTGCGATCAGGTGTCTTGGCTCTGACTACGTGTTCGTTTTGAAAAGCAGAATATCATCAGCGTATGGAGCTATGTTGACGTCTGATGTGTGCGGAAAGTCTGCCATGTAAGTTTTGAATAGTATTGGGATAGCGCAGAGCATTCATGTACTCTGCCGTGTATGGATCTAAGTGTAGAGCCATTTCCTGCCACCATTACTTGGAATGTTTGGTATTTGAGGTAGAAGTATAGTAGTTGTATTTATGTTTTTGGAAGTCCAAGGGTAATGAGTTTTTGAAGGAATCCTGGATACCACGTATACCCAAAGATACTGCGAGCGTAAATGCCTTGTTCTGAAAACTCGGGCTACAGCAGCAACTACACACAGAGAGAAAAGGATGAGACCGCTGTCTCTAAAGATGGGATGTCTGCGATTCTGGGATTTGGAGGAATGATAACACCGATCTACTCTTTTCACATTTTTCCAGTCGATCTCATAGATAAGAACTGAGACAGCCTGGCAGGTAATCCTAGCGTTGATTTCTACCAACACGGGGTTGTGGTCGGAATGTAATGCGTTGAGCGATGTGAGAATTAGATTATGTGTTTATTGCTTATCACAAAGTCGAGGACAGGTGGTTGTCCTCTACTTCGCGGATGATATGTGGGTTTCCAGAAATCATTTACTCGAAGTTGAGGATCCTGATCAATTAAGCGAATAATTGCGTTGCATCGGACATCTGCTCGTGGAGTGCAATGCCATCGTGGATGTTTGGCATTGAAACAAAGTGACTAGGACTAAGGGTTTATATGGATTGTATTCGGCTCTCGCGAATGCTCTGGATGCAGATGTTAGTATGCAGATACTAACAAAACCTTCGTGCCTCAGAGTTCGATATAAATTTCCGTAGCCTCCGGAGTTTGGAGAGGTAGGATGGGGCGGTGAGTTACATTTCTTCTGACAAAGATCGTGTCTTCTCTTTGACCAATAGGATCTGAGTGAAGACAAGTGTAAAGGGAGATGAAAACGGGTATATTAATGGAAATGCGTTTATCTGACTAATATGGCTTAGAAGGCGTACCAGGAAACAAAATGGCAGAATTCCTCCTTCTGTTTATTAAGGATTTTAGCATTGCATAATGCGAACCGTAGTCGGCTAAGGAACCTAATTCCATTCGCCATTTTGGTTGGGCATGCTGTTCTCTGTTAAAAAGAATGGTGAATTTCTCAAACAATATTAACATCTTACTCGAGGAACTATATGCATTACCGAAACAAGTGAAATGCCGATGCAGTTTGTCACAAGTGTGACAGCACTGCATTAACTTCAAAGGATTTTTACTCTGTTGAGTTTTGGAAAGTTTGGAAAGTTTTGGAAGTCTTAGATGTTGGTTGAGCGAGGAGTGGGCCTAGGGGGTGTTGGCCTTTCCCTAATCCAGTAAGATTCAGCGGACCTGGCATGATAATAGTTGTTCTCTCCGCTACTTTTCTGTTGAAGAGGAGACTCTGAAGTGTCCTGATTGTCAGAAACTTTCATTATAACTGATTTTGAGTTCATACCGCTTGAAGTGAGTATATTAAAATATATATATAGCTCAGAATTAGAACTTTGCACGGCACAACAGCTGTACTACTAACCATACACAGTTGGTCCCTAACATGAAGTAAGCTGCTTTTTTACGTGGCAGTTGTTAGGTTTTTTTAATATTTTAGCACAAAACAAATTGCCGTCAGATGATGACGGAACTGATCGACGCGGTGATTTACCAATCACTTTACATATTTAAATTGCTCTATAGTATTTCGACCAATCAGAAGTTGGGCAAGAAATACTCAATGTTTAACTAACCTCCGGCTCGGCTGACTTGACTGGCTCGACTTAAGCGCCGATCAAGAGTTTTTCATATTTAACTGCCATTGTTGAAACCTCTCCATGACTTAATGGACATTCTGCATATTCAAATAACATCTTAACAGGTCTATTTGGATAATATGAAAAACCTGCAGGGCAAGTGCACTATAAATCTGGTTATCTCTCATGCTATCCAAGAAAATCTTTCATCATACAAGTTCTGCGTTCTCCCTCTTAAATAAATATCACTTACAAAATTATTCATCTTTGGATAGGAATCTGGAGGTTTCAGGGTGTATATATAATTTCTAAACAGTTTTTTTTTTTAATCAGTCATTGTCTGCTATTTTAAAGGATTAACATGTTTAAGTTCAAATTTTGTTATAGTTTGTTGGTGTTAGTTACTTTTTATGTTAATTAAAGACCAATTTGCTTTATTATAAAGAGAAATAATCCTAAAAACTGCATACTTACATGATGGTCATAAAGTTTATTCAGCCCAAGCCTTTTAGCAAGTTCAGTTATGCTTATTGCAGTTGGCAAATCTTGTTTATTAGCAAATACTAGCAGGGCTGCGTCTCTGAATTCCTCTTCATGTAACTGGAAACGTTTAGTTCATATGTTTTGAACAACTCTAAAGATGTTATTAATAACATATATAACACTTCATGCTTGATGTTCCCCATTTTCTCACATAAATACAAATATTTTACCAATGCGAGTAATTTCATGCCAAATCACTCAGTTCACAATCTTCACATTCTGATCTCAATGAAATTTGGTAGATATAAGGTTATGCGGAAAAAAAGCATTCACACCAAATTATAGTTCCCTAGATTTAATAATTTATAAATATAGGGATTTAAAGAATTCAAAAAAAAATATTTTACAGAAACAGTGTCCAATTTATTGGCATAACTCAGTCAATTACTAAACTTACAGAGTTGAAAGTGCTATCAATCAAAAACTGTGAGACATTGACATGTAAAAGATTATGTTGGCAAATTTTCAGCTTTCAAGATTATATGATTTAATTCCATCATCTCAAAAAAATTTAAAATAAATATATTACTCATCATAACTTAATATGTCATTATCCAGAATATCAAGCTGGGACAGAATACATAACTTAGTAAATAATTTTACATGATAAACGCGGCACATTAAATAACAGTGTACAATTGAAAAAATTTCACAGAAACATTTTTGTCATTGATTTGGTACAAACAAAATAAAAAATAGAACTCTTAATTTGTCTCAGTACTAGCTTGCAAGATTCACTTCTTTCTGTGTCCTGAGGTGACATAACATAAATTCATCCTTTTGGTGATCTTATATGAACTTTTTGTTTGGATGGCTGTTTTTCCATTCTCATTATATCAGGAATTTCCGGATACAAAAAGAAGAGGCAGGTCCACAAAGATGTAACATGCATGCAGCAAACCTTGTTATGTTAGCAAGCTCTGGTTCATTTTTCTCTGTTATTTCATCAGAATTTGAGAAGATTTTTACTTTAATGGTATTAAGGTCAACTGGTATAATAGAATGTAGCTTTTGTGTACCTGGAATTGTGCTAATGTTTACACTTATGAGGGAAGGAATCCATTTTATCGTATTCCATGTTAGTGGTATAATAAAAGTACATAATGTAATGTTTTCTGAACATCATTTAAATAATTGTCTAGGTATCTATGATTTGTTTGCAGTATGAACACTGCAAACTGGCAGCAAGTGCCTTGACAGTACCTGCTACATGGCCCTTTGGCAAAGAAATGTCATTCTGCTGATATGAAATCTTTATAATGGAAACCAGGTTAACAATTATTCCCCCCCCCCCGTTTTTTTTACAATGTGTTGTAGACCCATCAGAAAAATAATAAATATGCTTAGGAGTTCTCTTGAAATTAGATATCAAAAACATTATTAAATGGCATTGGAATAAAAAGGGCTTCAGAATTACTGTAATAAGGTTTGAAGAGGTATATGGTAGCTTCTGCATTGTTCCAATGAAAACCTTGCATCTCATCTCAGAATAATTTTCTGCAAAGTCACATATAGAATATATTCATTATTAACAAGCTTATTTTTCAGTTAAAGAATAAGACTGTTAGGCTGCTATGAAAGAATGTGACAAGAGATGATTTAATTTTTCTTCAAAGATTTTCAAAAATTCTTGTATAGGAGTGATAACTATTTGAAGTTAGTTCTGTCTGTAGATGTCCACATTAGTGAAAACGGGCGTTAAACACTACTCAAAAAAAAAAAAAAAAAAAAGATGTCCACATTTTGTGAGGTATCTCATCAATTCCATTTGTATGAAATATATCAGGGCAGCTCTCACATGATGAGAAGAAAACCCTTGGATGAAGTGGATTACAAATGATTTGAGAAAGACAGCCTTTGTTAAGTGTTGAGTGGAAAGTGTTCATCACTTATCAACTCATTTATTCTACAATCTTCCAATTTTAGCTTAACATTCTGATGTATACTACAAATGCACATACTATGGGGTGCCACTTGCACCAGTCAGTACACAGTTCTTCGGTTGCAATTCGCAGAACGTGGATGGTCTTATTTCTTTAAATGTTTTATACACTTCTTAAAATTTTCCTGACACCAAACGCTTCTGTTTATGAACCCTAAATCCCTAAATTCATAGATACAAAATCCGTTCTCTCAGGCAAACGGGAACTTATGTCCTAGTTATGATAGAATTCTTTCACTCCGCAGTGCAATGACCTCGGTATTATCACAGTAGCGTACTGGCGGTGAATGACCCGCTTAAGGCTACGTTTATCAGCTGTGTTATACTGTATCAGTTGCTGCCTTCTGTTCGAGCTGTAAAGACTAGAGTTTGTTCATTGAGCATCTCAAAAGTGAAAGTTCATTCAATTCGTCTGTGTTGTGTGTGAATTACATTAGATTATTCTTGTTAATCCACTGAAATGCCTACCGAAAAATTCATGCTTGAACAAAGCATTTTTATGTAGGAGAATCTTTATTTATCCTCCAGTGTAATAGACAGTGCGCAGAGCACGTACGCATACTTATGATCTACGGCCAGGCAATATAAAGAACGCTCTGTAGAATAAGATGGGCGGCATTGTGATAGAGCATATCACACTACACTTTTTTCTCTATAAAGAGGTGTCCTATACATGGTATGAGTATTCTCACTAGCTTATATACGGGCAAGCTGCGAACTGACATGCCCACTTAAAGCGGAACCACTTCTTGCCGAGAAATTTGTAACAATGTCATTTTCTAAAAAACTTTTTACACTAAGTCCGCCTGTTCTTGCCCTACTAGAGTTCTACCTATGGGGCATGCTGAAAGGGAAAGTGTATCGCCACAAGCTACGAACTTAAAGATGACCACCTCCCACCCTTACCCTCCTTATTATAAAAAAAAATAAATAAATAAAGTTCAGCGGGAAATTAGGGCTATGACTCTTGATGTGTTGGTGAATATCTTTGGTGATAAAGACAGGCCTGTGTAGGCACATCTTGGTGGTAATGGCAACCACTGTCAACACTTGCTATTAGATAATTGGCTGTGTCAAATATTAAGAGCTAAGAGCGTGTGACGCACCTCGTATCTATTCATTGGTTTTAATGACTTGTGCCAAGAAGTTAAAAGCTACTTACAAAAAGTACGTGGAGAAATACCTTTTTAAAATACTTTCATGTTTTCCATTAGAATCAGAATACATTTTCCCCTCATTCTGCACAGTATAAAACATCTTACAAGATTTTGTAGTTCTCTTTCAGCTTCAGCAATCCTCTCGCTGTCACTGGAATCCACTACAAATATGAGGCCCTGAGTGTTCTGCAGGTAATGGCGCCATAGGGCTCTGAGTTCTTCTTGTCCACCAACGTCCCACACTGTGAAATGTATGTTCTTGTACTCCACAGTCTCCACATTGAACCCTATAAATAATAAAACGTTACAAATTGTACTGCGAAATTCTTTCAGAACAATAATCATATTATAGAAATTAATTCAGAATTTATCTGTGCTTGCGTTTTGTATTATAAAACAAAAATATTAGCAGCTGCTTTTTCAGAATTATTAGTTTTCTAGTCCTAATTGTAAAATACGCCAAGTTATGTTGGTAAATTTCATAGAATTATGTTCATTAGTTTGAACATAAGCGAGAGCAAGTGAAATCGTAAATAGAACAACGTAAATATAGGAAATAAAATAATTTGAAATGTTCTTGCTGCTTCACTAGAAAATAAAAATGCAGAAGAAAGCAATACCAATTGAAACAATAATATAAGACATACCAATAGTTGGTATTGTAGTCACAATTTCTCCTAGCTTCATCTTGTATAATATCGTTGTCTTTCCAGCTGCATCAAGACCCACTGAAATAATGAAAATACAGTAAACTGTGTGTTTATCGCTTTTTTCCTTTGAGGGGGTGGGGGGCACAATTCATATTAAAACATAATATACATAAGCTCGATATGCTATAAGAAGTCAATTAACCAATATTACTGAGAGTCTGGTAAACAAAAATAATTGTTGTATAATGTGATTGTAATTAGCAGTGAGGCTAAATGCTGAAATGTATATGCCTTAGATATTTTTCATGTGCAATTGGTGAGTTCTTGATGAATTTGAATTACATATAAAATAAAAAGTACAAATATTAAGAAACATTCAACCTTTGGGTTTGACTTTATTTGTCATAAAAATTATTAACTTGTTTCTCACAACACGCATGACTCTCTTCTTTATTTAGGTGGGCAGATCCGAAATATAGCATCTCAAGAGTAGAGTGGGGGATTGCCAGGATAAATTACAGGAGTGAAATATTTTGATTTTACTTCGTTTATGACAACTCTTCCAGCTGTGTACGCGTACGCATATTATTTAATTACCTTCCTCATAATATGAAATAAATTACGCGTTATATGTAGAATTGGCAGTCAAGGATGGGAGAAATGAAACCATCACAATGTGTGGTTTATGCCGATGAAATGAAGAAATGTGCTGAATTGTGTTACTACAGTGAGGTTATTCGAGTTACGGGCTGCCTGAGCGCTGCTGCTTACTGAGGAAATGTAGCCGCCTCAACCGGAAAAAGAAAAAAGTCCGCGCGTAAAGTTAATGTTTTCTATTTTAGTATTTATATTTTTACTGAAAGCGTAAAATGATACTATATAAAACTGATAATAGCTGTTATATGATGTTGAAACCAATGTCCCTCTTACAGCTATATAATGTGTACATCTTTTTAGGGGGGAAAAAACTGTATTTCATCTACGGCTTCTTCCGTAAGAGCACAGTGGTTTGGAATATTTTTCTTGTCATTAATAGGCCCTGTCTCTCGTAACTTTTTAACTAGCTGACGAACGGTTCCCTTATCTAGAACACGATTTATGTATTGTACATAAAAGCAATTATTCAGCATATGTATGTAGTGGCATAACTATCAAAAGCATCGAGTAACACAAACGCACCACTCACTGACAGAACCTCCCTCAATACTAACTACAAACTGATACCTGCGCGTACATTATATATTTTGACAACTGGCTTCTTCACAGCCGCGCTCTGCCCGCCCGTAATTCAAAAAATCTTGCTGTATAAATATACAATATAAGTGTTTTATACAGATGAAAGACTAGCAATACATATTAGCAATCGGTAATCAATATCAGAACAAAATTTGGTGCAGCTCACTTTATCTGGCTGACCGTCTTGTATTATAAGGTATCGTTTTCATGTTTCTGACATTCTTTGTTTTTCTTGAAAAACGACTATTTAAACTCGTTATATACATATACCTTGTCTAGTCATAAATAGTTAAAGTTAGCAGGTATTTTGGCAATCATATTTAACACGCTCGCTACCTGGTTGTTATCTCGGTCATTGATGAGTATATGTACAGCAGTAATGGGCATATAATTAAATTTTAGTCATTGCGTGAAGAAATTTAGCTCCCTCTAAATTCGATACCTGAGATTTTACAGTTCCTCTAAAAGCTTTCCACCGCTTTAGTGAAACGAATGCTTTGAATGATCACCCAAGATCCCGACTGCATCTCTCTGTTAGTACCGATATGGAGGTCAAAGCATGGCGGCTCTTTTCGGCGTAATCCAGTACGAAGCAAAATATTATGCCATGAAATGATCATCCCAAGATCAGTTTACAATGCTCAGAGAAAAATATTCAAATCCCGAAGGAGTACTGGAATTGAATAGGATTGAACAGATGAAGGAGAATATTTTAGAACCCCAGCTAGGCTGATGGGCGTTTGCACCTTTGCATTGGGCGTGCACCTCCGGGAGGAAGTGAGCGGCTAGGAGCCAGCAATAGTTCACGGTACAGGAAGGGTTCCTAAAGTTTTCCAGATCGTAAGTCCCGGCCGTTGCCAGCCTTGCAAGAGTCAGGACGGTATCTCCCAACGGCAAGCATTGGGTCCCAGATGCCAGGACAGGAACTTTCTCCATGGCGCAAATCCACAGTCACGCCTCATAGCACTAGCTCGCCTCGCCTGACACTTTCGCCCTTGCAACCACAACTTTGGAATGAAAAGTAAGATACAGGAGAGCGAATATTCGTGGAAAGGAAATATCAATCGCGGGGAAAGGATTTGAATTCAAAATCTCGAATGCGAGTCCCAAGTATTACCGTCCAAACCACCTGCCTCAGTAAGAAGTTGTGGGAGCTAAATGCTTCAATTTGGTCTAGTCGTTCTCACCTTGGCTATAGCGCCAAATGAGAAGAAGATCAGGAAGATTCAGAGGGTTTCGCATCCTGACTCAGTGATGGTTTGAATGAGGATGAACTCGATGATGTAATAAGCTCTTTTTTTTTTTTTTTTTTTGCCAAAATAAATCAAGACAGCGGTCAGTGTGTACGAAACCACTACTTGAACCTGTAATAAAAGAAACTGGAACACATGCTTGTTAAGAATAAGCACTGAAGCTTCCAGCAGGTTTCAGTACCATCCCACCAGATAAAATTCACCCAGCTAAAAATACTGAACCACAATGTTACATTTAACAAAACTTTTAACATAACTAGTCTAGGTATTGTGATAGAATAGGAGCAAAATTCTAATTTAGGTAATAAAATTCGTTTGCATATTATCGCCGTAAATTAATATTATGTATATACAGTCTGATAAAGAAAATAAATAAAACATGGCAGCCATGGACATTTCACTACCACTGCAAACATTGCGAACGTATTAATCCACTTAATAGAAAACTGGAACTATTGAGCCAGTCAAAAATATAGAGGATATATTTCCAATGAGCAACCCATTCGGCATATTTGTGACATATTTGAAAATTTTAAACTCGCCGAAGATTATTTAGACCTTGTCTCTGACGTTAGCAAGAAATTTTCTCTTTTGAAATGTACGGCCTTGGCTACTATTCATGAACGTTTTCCGGTTGATTCTTGGCTCCATGTCTACACTGGTGGTTCTACTGAACGAGCCATTAAAATGCTGGGGCTGGAGTTTACTCTACGGACTTTACATTGTCGTATGCTGTTGGGAAATACTTTGACAACTTTGATGGAGAATTAGCAGTTATTTCTTTATACTTAGACAAAATAGAGCAGTGTGATAAGAAAAATATTGTCTTTTTTTTTTTTGTTGATTCCATGACGTCAATTATGACCTTAACAACTTCTAATAACAATGAATGTGATATCTCCAAGAACTGCATGAGAAACATTAATAAGCTGCTGAACGTCAAGAACCACATTGCTTTACAGTGGATCTGCGGGACTTATGGAAACGAGTTGGCGAAAAGGGGATCCCAAATGAAACAACCAGACTCTCCTTTGCCCCTGCGGCATATAAAGCGTCATATATCCTCCTCTATTAAATCTCACCACTTCAGTCTGTATAGAGAGGAAGCTTCTGGGGAAATGTGGAACTCCCTTTTGAACAAGTTGAAAAGAGTTTCTAGTTCTCTACCTAGATCAGTTGGGGTGGCTTGCTTTAGTCTTGCTACAGATCGTGACTACTTACAGAGTCACCTGTATAGAATTGAACTAACTGAAACAGATGCATGTCCTCTTTACGACAATGGCATATCCATGACTTAGGAGCACCTCAGCATTTGCCCTGCTGTTCTTCATTGTTTTTCTTTGCATGCTATTGACAATGCCTTAGGTGATCTTTTTTATCGTTCTTTTTTGTACTGAACTGTTCGTCAATTTATGAACGAGAGGTCGGAGAGGATAATATATATTTGTGTGTGTGTGTGTGTGTGTGTGTGTGTGTGTGTGTGTTTGTGACATGCCGCCCACATCACTAGAGAACTTCATATCCATAGCAATAGTGAAATCTAATGAAGCCTATCCTTAATTATCCTGAGCGTTTGCAATATCTTTATTGATTTACTTTTAAAACAGGCAAGATTGGCTCACTTTTAAAGAGTATTCTGTAGGAAATACAACCTATGAATATTGAAGAAACCACGAAGTGATTGAATATTACACATTTATTACTGATCCTTATCGAGCAGTATATTTTGATTGTAGTATAAGCGGAAATAATATTTGCTAAATGTATAGAAATCTCTCTAATCAATCCCTCTGAGGGTGTGTCTGAAAGTGATTATTTTGGAGAACTCTAGTAAAATTGACATCTGTTCAAGCCCAGGCACTGTAATAGCATTAGTGGAATCACTTCCCTATCGTAAACCTGTTGCTTTTATGCTTTTATTTCTTTATCTTTTAATTATATGAGGTGGGATTAAATTCCAAATTCGTTTCTCAAAATAATGTTCACTTTTAAATATTTGCAATCCAAAAGGAGAAACGTTGGTATTTTTTTTATTGGCATGTTGATCTAAAGAAATGTGCATTAAACAAATGTATTCGAAAAAGTACATTATATGTAGGTATTTTATAAACATTTGGATTTTTGTCGATCTCATTTTACAAGGCTCTTCAATGATGGAAGCAATATTAAATAATAATAGTATTTTAGGGAGTACAATATTTTTGAAAACTTTATTTTTTCTCTTTTAGGGAGTTTTCATGCACCGATTATTCTTTATTTAAACATAATTTATTAAGATGTGTTTTTTACGAATTTTTACTCTTCATGAGACAATGTGCAATTGGTTCTAATTGTGTTAGTTGCAAATGAAATATTATTTTTGGCGGGAAAGTATGGCTGATATTTTTCGTTGTTTACAAATGGAATATGCTGAGATTTGGTTTTCCCTTTCTACTGAGAAATGAAAGTCATACAGCGCGAATCAAGTTTGGTGTAGTGAAAGTTATTGACGCATCATCATCATCATCATCTTCCAGTTTTTAGTTTCACTATATCTTTGCCATCAAGGAAAAAAGAACGCTGTAATTTCAATTTCTTACATATTATCCTTTCTAAAACATTCTACGTAATGCCTTATATTTATTGTATTTCTAATATTTCGTAGTATATGTTTTCTAATTAGAATGAAATGGCAGGCTGAATGCATAACATCCTTGATGATGCTTTAAGATGTTTTAAATACTGTGGTTGCTGAGCAAAGTAACCATTGGGATTCACAAGGTCCCTGGTTCAAATCCTTGGAGCCGACCATCATGATTGGTTTTTTTTCGTGGTTTTTTAATAGTATTTGACGCCCATTTTCACCACTAAAGCATCACAGGCGATGGGCACTGACGGACGATACGTGAGATTGAATGATCAACTGGGAAAGGATTTTTTTAAAGGAAGTAAGCGTTCCAGGTCTAAATTTAGCCTACTTCCCCAGCATTTGCCATTTAGAGGACTGAGGTAAATCTGGTTCAGTTGCACTTAAAACTAAATTAAATGGAACGTGTAAAGCAATGCTAAAAACCAAGTAACGGTTATTAGGACATGCCTATATTAGCAAACACTGAACACTAGATCCACTCATCGCATCAGGAGAAATCAATTGAACCATATTTCCCATAATCCACATCCCTCTACCATAAAACCATCCTGCAAACATCGTCCCACACTGCGGCTAAGCCCATGCAAGGATAAGAACGCAGCAACCCAGTCTGCCATCATTTCCTTCCGCTCACGAGTCCGCGCCTTAATGACCTCGGCCACCCATGGCGGTTTCGTGGTTTCTTCTAGACGTTTAGGGAATGTTGAGATGTATATTTCCACAAATTTTCTGCTCTCCCATTTCATTCCATATTTTATACCGTTGTTCTGTTACTCGGTCGAAAGTGCCAGTGTGAGGTGGGTTGGCGCGGCGTGTGTAACGTTGGCTGCGTTTTGTAAAGATTTCTGGATCTGGTATGAAAGCGGACTTTCTGAGGAACTCTTAAGAAGAGCGCTCACGGCGTCGGGATGTTCCATCTGGAAATATGTTACGAAATCCAATACACGTCCATGCAATCACTACCCGTGGATCCTGTCCTCCCGATGTGTCCCTCGCTTCACCCCTTTCTCCCGGAGGTATCCCCATTGGAAGCCTAGGCACAAATGGCCAGCCACGAGCATAGCTGAGGTATCGAAATATTTCTTCCGCCCCAAACAATCTAATGTTGTGGTTGGTGGAAAGAAAGGAGGTGGTGTCCTTTTGAGGGCTGCTCTCGGTTGGTTCGAGTTTTTGATCTGATATTTTCTCACTTTATGAAATCACACTATTTGATACACCACGTTTATTTCTACTAGGGCACTTTCTGAGTAATAGTGATAAACAAAAGGTGTATACGCGTACGGAAACCAGTGGTTAATAGTGCGTCGTCATTTGCTTAGGTCATTTTTGTTAAGGTAACGATCCGGAGCACCTGCAACAGCGGAGGATTAAGATTTGAAACTTCCAGAGGAATAGTTGCTTGCATTGTTCTATACCTACAATGATGGCAAGCCGAGGGAGATTTACCTTTATTCGGGAAAATTTCGACTAAAATTTGAGAGAAAAAGAAAAATGGGATTTTTATAGATATTTCTTAATATTCGGGGACATTTTTAATAAAGAGCATTGCGCGGAAATATTAATTACATTCCAACAATAAATTATTTTTTATCCTCCCTGATTTGTTGGTCGCATGTAATTTAACTTCACATTAGCACTTCGGAAGAGGAAAATGTGTTACTTATGTTACAACAATTATACACGTTGTTTTTACATTGTTGTGTATACTTTGTGAAATGTCTCAAGCCATAGCCAAAGCACTGAAGTCAGCGGGCATTCCAGCATAAAAGAAGAAAATTAGAAATTAATGTTCAGAAGATGAAGAACAGTTATTCCCTAAATATGCAAAATAATTCAAAGAGGGATGGCTTCAAGACAATCTATTTCCCTGTTGATTACAAAATGTGAAAATAATGCCTTAACTAAAGCACATTTATAATGTAATTTTAAAGTGTGGTAAAGGTTAACTTGGTGAAACTTGGTTGTAGTGAACAACAATTAATAAAAAGAATTTGATGCTAACTAAATGTACAGCATCTTTAGCATCCATTCCTTAAGATCAGGAACAACTTAAAGAACACACATTTATTATTCAGAAAGTAGAACTAGTTAAAATTAATGTTGCAATTCAGGCCATAGAATAATTAGTTCCGGCAATTCAAAGTGCGTTTACGGACTAAATTGGTCAATTTACATAATATATAATTAAAAGTCAAGTAAAAATAATTAATGAATTTAAATTATAGTCCGTTTTGATAACTGCTAATTTCTAATGTGTAATAAAATTCTATTTGAAGCTCAACAATCGGCATGAGTAGAGCTGCAGGGCTGTGTGATGTAATAAGCTTCCATTGTTGTAACGAATTTCAACTTCTTGCAGTTGCAGCTATTTTAAGGCTTAGCCAGTCAATAGTTTACTGTGGAAGGGCTATGTGTACGTGAGGTCTTATCGAAAGAAGCGTTACCGCAATACAGTGTCTAAACACAATTTTACTTTGTTCCCCCCCCCTTTTGTAGTTTTTCATTGTTAATTTGATTCCTGCTATCCATGATAGTATTGGACGACCACTCTAAAAGAAGTCTGGGTCATCGTTCGTCAACCGTATAACTTATACCTCTATATCTATAACCCGTCTAACTCCTAGTTTTTTTCTTCTTCTTTCCAATCTACACACCCTGGCTCCTCTTTGTATGCTATCCATCTCCCTTGCCTGAAGTTTCCCTTTTTGGCGTTCAGTCAAAGTCCAACCTTCTGTCTCGTAAATTATTTACTTTCTTTTCTAACAAATGACAGCGTATTGCAGAAGCCTCGTCTGTTGAAAGAAATGTTAGAGATGGTGAATAACTTAATGGTTCTTCGGCTATTCTCGCTCTATCTTGGAACGAAAATGTACTATTTTTGACCATCTCTAAGTCGTCATCCTAAACAAAGTGTAAAAATCGTTGAACGCGAGATCAGGTACGAGCAAAAATGGGAATATAAGTACAAAGCTTTTTGCAAATTATGCGAAATGCATTTAAAAATGATTCTGAAGTTGCGCATAAAGCAGTGAAGTATTTATTTATATACCTTTTATTACATTTAGAAAAGCTACTGGAAGCACGGGAAAACTAGAGAAGCAGCCAAGTCAGAAAAACACGCAAAAGTCATTGTACTTGAAAACTATATATTAAGGGATTAAGCGCTTCAGTTCATGTTCATGCGCAAAATGTAACTGAAAAAGCTTTGAATGGGTAAAGCTGTATCTTCTTTAATTCGAAGTGTATTTTCTTAATAAGGAAGCGATCTCTCAAATAACGAAACGAACCTCTATTTCTTAAGAAGTGCTAAAAACACATTAACCTCGAAAAGTGGATTGAACTTCAGAACGAAAGATCCACGCATGTTAGCAAATATACTGCTTCAGATTATGAATGGTTCCCGGCCGGCATCAATGCATTTTTTCGGGCGTAAAATGGGACGTGAGGACCTGAGATGTTAAACAGAGTCCCTACATAAACCAAATAAATAAAATTATCTTGTAGCATCTCCGTCGTTTGAAGTAAAGGAAAAGTTTATGTGTAGTTTAATTGAAGAGTACCACAGTTCAATCTGTATTCACAGCAATTGATAGTTTTAAAAAACTTTCTTTCAAATTAGTAATTTTTTCTTTCGATGGCGCTACTAATTTTAGTGCTTCTGCCACTGGTGGCCTCGCTCGGTTATCAGAAAAAATTAAAGCACGGGTTGCCAAACATTCACTGCAGGGCAGTATTTTGTAGGAATAAAACACGCACATTTTATACTGTTAAAGACATAAACATTTTCAGGCTACTCCTAAACAAGAAAATGTGTTATGTGAAATTTAGTTTGCTTTAGAAGAACCGCAAGCTGTTGACACCCGCTATAGTTCATGCTATATTCCTGTGCTACAAGTAAAGTGAACATGTGCACAGGGACGGTGCGCATTTAGCAGTTTGTCTTGTTAGAAATGATGAGATACAATTTCATTGTACGTCTCAAACTTAAGTAAAATTCTACAAAACAATCACTAAAAATTTTACAACCTGCTGTACTTGTTTCTGGAACTCTAGATCAATTAAAAATCGTCGAAATCTTTGCAATGAGCATAGTGCGGAAAATGAATTTGAAGACGCAGCACAAGTTAAAAGTTTGCTCTTCACGGAAGACGAAAAAAACTGTAAACTTTGTGAAAAGTATGATTAATGAAATAGACCTTTAATTGACAAGGCTGTGAAGGCTCTATAACTAATGCATGTTTTGATAGTTTTAAAACATTTCAAGAGTTTAGTGAAAATGATTGCATAGAACTGTGCTTGATCACTTCAAATGTTGAGCAAAGTGTGTTACTCGTAATAAAGCAGAACATTTGTCTTTTGATGTTGCTTCTTTTACCTTAAGGTTTCATATCGTCTATGAAGCTCGTCGGTCCTGGCGGTGTAGTGGTTACCATACTTGTCTCCTAAACCCAAGATCGCGGGTTCGAACCCGGCCAGGACCGATGGATTTTTACGCCCGAAAAAAATTCATCGGTCCTGGCCGGGTTCGAACCCGCGATCTTGGGGTGTAGGAGGCAATTATGGTAACCACTACACCACCAGGACCGACGTTTTACGCCTTGAATTGAATGGGACGCAGATGAGCTGAGATGTTCAAGAACCTCCATAAATAAAACAACTCAACAAAAAAATCGATGCAGGATGTGCTTCAACATTTTCGCAGATCCCCCCCCCCCGATGTCAGCTAATTGTCTCATAAACTTCTGGGCATTCCCCCTTTTCATGACTGTATTGTAGCTGGCTTCTGAGGCCGGGACGCTCATGTAGCGCCGTTAAATTGACCAAATAAAGATAATGGTATAAGTATTATGGTTATGATACACCAGGGCTCCGAACTCATTTGTGCCACTCAGTAAACTTAGTGGGAATACAGTGAATGCTCTTTGTATAATAAGAAAATTCACATTTAAAGAAGTGAATACTTCAGACTTGGAATTGACAAGTGCTCATCTGTCTGTCATGAAATCACATAGAGATATTAATTGTGATAATGCAGATCGTGATCATCATTATTATTATCATGATTTATTATTATTATTATTATTATTATTATTATTATTATTAAACCAGGAGTTCGAGAGATTTCACAAGATAATTTTAGTTGAATCTTTTATGCATTGTAAATGAGATTATCGATATTAAAATGTCTTATTGGTGTGCAGATTATCTAGGCCGATATTTGAAAATGTTCTAAAACATTGGAAGTGGATTTTGCTTAGAGTTCATTCGAATTAATATTTTGGAAGTTTTGAACGAGGAAAATTATAGTAAAAAGTTCAATTTTTTCGAAGGAAAAGGGAAATTATTGCACAAAGATCTATCATCACTGCCCAATCGAAATTCTTTGTCTTGCAAAGACAAATTTCATGATCTTCTGGTTTCATTTGCACTACCATGTATTCTTTTCTCTCTCCCTCCATTCCAACTTTTTTTAAAAGAATGTCTATCATGCAGGACTTATGCAATACCAAATTTGAAACAAAATCAGTTGATCACGTTTGTAGGAACAAAGCACCCGTAAGTGTTAAAGAGAAACACTCTTTTCTTTCGATACTATACAGCTATAATAAATGTCGAAAAAAATATATGGAAGATTATGATATCCCTACTAAACCCAATGCTGTGAATTGTGTACTTCAATTGCATTTACTATGTTCTACAATGGAATTACATTCGTCACGTAAGATGGCATTGTTTGTTGTTTGTCGCGGAACTACATACACCATATATTGTAATACCATCAGTTCGCTATACAATATTGTTTTACGTACAATTGTATTGAAGTGTTCATATTCACCGCACACTAATTAAAGCTGAACCATCGATAATTTAGAGGAGTGGCTATACGGAGGAATGATGCAATGAGTGTGTTTCTTTGGTACTTACCCATAAGAATTCTCATGCGCTTCTTGCCAAACAGTTTGATAAAAAGACTTGATAATGTCAATCCCATTATTCTTAATGATACAAATAAAACACTTTTGGTCCTTAAACTGCAGTTTTGGAAAATCCGCGCTAAGTTTCACTACCCCGCTGTATGCTTCTTCTGCCTGTCAGCTTGCAATAGCCAAACAAACATGATGTAATATAAGATCGTTGCCAGACGCCACCGCTCACTTTTCCCTCGAACAATTCGAAAATATCCCTCTTTGGATTGAATATCCCTTTAAAAAAAGTAAACTGGGATACCAAGATGCCTATTAATGTGGCGTGTTTTACTATCGTAACTTAGAAGTTCAAAAGTGCTGAATCTGGCCCAACATTCCCGGCATGCAGGAACTTAATACTTGCAAAACAGCTTCAGTGCTCGCTGCCATATCGCGAGCAAGAAACAGGCGAGAGAGGAATGAATATAGACCGGATGTTAAGATATTAAACATGCAGTAAAGGATAGGCTAACAGGCATTTAAAAATTGTAATATAGACAGTTAAAAATACGTTATACTCTATTGCTGGCAATAAAATTAATTTTAGCGCAATGATCAAAATATTTGTAAAAAGAATTATTGTTTTAAGTCAATAGTTACCTTAAGTTATAATTTTTTTTTTTGTATACTAAGAAAAAAATTTAAATAACGATTCCTATTTTTTTAAACATAAATTACAATAAAGAAAATTACAAAATATGCAAAACATTTGTTGCTAAACAACTTACTTTTCTCCTAAGTATTTCTATATTAACTACGTGCAGAATATGAAAAGAGACCTATCCCCTGTTAATTCTATGGATGCCATGGGAATTTCCAAGGTAAATATTGTTGTAAGTCGACATTTGAGGAAAGTTTACAATGACAAATCAGGTGTAGCCACAGTATGTACAGTAGGGACATCTTATATCGGCATCTTTGATATTCCTAAATACGGCTCTGAAGTAGGTGCACTTTTCAAATGAATGCATCTGATGTCATAGCTATCGCTGTAGCGAACATGTTGTTTAAGGAATAAATGTTAACATAGAATTTCACCTTAATTAAAACCTTATAATGAAAATATACTTCAAATAGACATTAAATTCTAGAATTTGTCATTGAAATAAAAGGTACTTATGTAAATACCACAAATTATAGTGGGTATATCGTTTTTTTTTTTTTTTTTTTTTTTTTTTATCTTGTTTTCGGTTTTGATAGTTTATTGGTGATTTCTGAATGATAGTCAAGCATTTTTAAGAATTTTTATTATATCTTTTGGTCTTAAATTTCTGTTTTATGTTTAGCTGAGGAAATATAACTAGACTTATAAACTAATGTTTCTAATATAAAAAAATAAGTAATGGAGCTGGCGAGCGTAAGTTAATTTTACAATTATCGCAAATGACAGATCTCTGAAAAGCCTGTATTGGGTTTTATGAGGTTTACAGCAGTTTTACCACATGATACCCATTATTAGATAATCAAGTGGGGGAAGGAGAGATGAATGTCGTAAAGATATGACTGGTGTTCTGCAAAATTGCTATATGAAATAAACCATTATCGAGCAGCACTACCTCCATTTGTATTTAATGTTTCGTATTCATTTTGTTGGCAGCATTTTGTCTTATAAGTACAGCCTAACATAACCAAAACAACCAAGAAAGGTTAAAGCGATTTGTTTTAATATCAATATTTATTATTCGAGCAATTTCGGTATTTTTAAGGTTTTTCAGCAGTGAAAATGTATGGACCTTGGAACTTCAAGGATTATTTGGCAGAGGAATTCGGTTGAAAATCAAAAGTGTATTACTTCCGTAACCTGAGCAAGTGTGTAAACACAAAATTACCGCAGGCTTTAATTCATAAGAGTGGATAATGTCAACCGTCAATAACCCTGTGACTTAAACTGTAGCGTAAATAGTAAATATTTCAGAACGCTCACACTCGGTAATAGTTATTACTAGGCCTTCAATGACATACTCATGCCTGATAGCTGTTTAATTTATTAAAAAAATAGTAGTAGTAAATATTCTCGATTTGTATTAAATTATTTCATCCTTTTATTTATGCACAGCCATCTATAGGATAACACAGGTAGTCAAATCAATTTCGTGATATGCACACTAAGAATTCTATCTCACGAATACCCAAACCACCTGCAATATAATTATAGCAAAAAATAAATGAATAAATAAGTACATAAACAGGGCAGCAAAGCACAAAGAAGGCAAAAATAAATACTTTTCCTAATGCTTGATAGTTCAAGAATATAATTTATGTATAAACTTAGAGCTTTTCCAACGGCCACAATTAGAAGGAAAAAAATGCCACAAATCCGGGATCAGGAGATGAGAGTATTTTTGCGTTGCGATAAATATAGAGTGGAAGTGAAATAATTATGCAGAGTGAAGGGAACGATGCAATCAATTTGATTAAATAATAACAAAATTTAAATTAAATGCGTAGTTAATTTGAAAATCTATTTGAAAGTTTTAAATAGCTGCAACATTAGGGTATCAAGTTTATCCCATCTTCCTATGAAGACAAGACTCTTTGACGTAGACGTGAACAAACTTATAATGTCGTTCATATTAATAAATCCTCTTCGACATCAGGTGAATACAAAACCTTTTATCGTTGTTCGTGTTTATGATTTTCGCATTCACCTATTAACAATTTTATTTGGTAATTTAAAAAAATTAAATTTTACAACCTCTCTGGTACTTACGAGTATCGTGACATGATAAACGTGGTACTCACTAGCAACAAGTTTGACTGAAAATCGTACACTCACATCCATGAACATCTCCTTAATCAAACAGGTACCAGGGTAGGTCCATAAGTTTCCGGCCTCGCTGATAAGGAGATTACCCCCTTCACAAAATTCTAGCCTGTTAAGTAAATAATTGCAGCTGTAACTTCCGCTCCAATGTGTTCAGTTGTTCAGATATAGTTGCATAAAGAAGGCTATGGTAGAAGATTGTGACATGTTTACAATGGAGTATCGAGCTGTTATTAAGTTCTTCACAATAGAAGGACTTACTCCAAATGAAATTAAACAACGGTTGGACGGTGTGTAAGAGGAAGCATTCCCCTCATAGTCTACTGTAAAAGAATGGACCAAACTTTTTCGAATGGTCGAGAAAGCATTGAAGACAAAGATCGTGAGTTCGGCCCTTGGAGGTGCTCACTCCTGAAAACATCGCTCTTGTGGAAGGAGAAATTACGGAAGTCCGGCGGCTCAAAGTTACCCAAATAGCAGTAAGGTTGGGCCCTTCTAAAACAACAGTCCATCGAACTATTCATGAACATTTAAACATGAATAAGGTTAATGCAAGATGGGTACCTAGACTTCTTTCCTCAGTCCAAAAGCAGCAACAGTCATCTGTTGTCAGGCATTTTTGGAGCTCTGCCGTGGAAACAAGAGAGAAGTTCTGCAAACCATTGTTACCGGAGATGAAACTATGGTCCTCTACTATGATCCCTTGTCCAAAAGAGAATCAATGGAGTGGCAGGCATAAACCTGATGAAGCACTGCCTCTAAAGGCCAAGGTCACTCAGTCAACCAAGAAGATCATGGTCACAATCTTTTGGGACTGTGAAGGAATACTCTTCATTGACTTCAAAGAAAGGAGCACCACAGTAAATGGGGAGTACTATGTTGGTCTATTGCACAGACTACGTGCTTCCATCAAAGAGAAAAAGCGAAGAAAGCTGAATGGTGGTGTGCGCCTTCTTCACGACAACTCGCCTGTGCACACAACTCTTGCTGCAAAGGAAGCTGTGAAGAAATGTGGCTTCAAGGAGATCCACCATCCACCCTACAGCCAGATCTAGCTCCCAGTGACTATATACTCTTCTCAAAACCCAAGAAGGACCTTCGAGGAAGGACATTTAAGTGTAACGAAGAAGTGGTGAATGCTATTTATGCCCATTTTGCAGACAAGACTTCTGACCATTTAGTGGTGGAGGGATTGAAATGTTAATTCAAAGACGTGAAAAGTGTATTGCAATAAACGGTAACTATGTTGAAAACTGAAATATAGTTTTGTCTTTATCACGCCTAGAAAATGGTAAGGCACTTATGGACCTACTCTCTAATAGCATGATTTTACCTTATAGAATGAATGCATCTGCAGCAGGTATTCCCGAACGGCTGGTTGCGATTTTAGTAATAGCAATTACTTTAGGAGAATAATTTTCACACGAGCCACCAAATACTTCCCAAAAGAGCAATACTTGTCTGATACTGAGAGTTTAGTTTACGCGCCTTCAGTTGTGTGCCTTT
Source organism: Metallyticus violacea (assembly GCA_030762175.1). Taxonomy (NCBI): domain Eukaryota; kingdom Metazoa; phylum Arthropoda; class Insecta; order Mantodea; family Metallyticidae; genus Metallyticus; species Metallyticus violacea. The sequence continues at coordinate 107,513,283 of CM060843.1, read as the reverse complement.
TATTAGTATATGTTACTGATCGTCGTGGTTGTGTCTGTTATAACGACCATGTGCAATTGCGCTCGATATATCTGCTGTGTCATTTCCGCTATGTAATGAAAAACAAAGCTGAGTTTTGACTCCTGTGGTTCTCCATGTGCGATCTGCGCACCCCCTAGTGTTAATGCTGGTAAGCATAAAACAAATGAGCGAAGTTCCCTATTCTCAAAATTTACTCCTTTTTGTGCTGCAGTTATTATAATATTTTATAAATGAGAATGAATTTTCCTTACCTTCTTGATTCTGTAGTAGCTTATTCCGTGTTCTCAATATTGAGATTGAAATTTATTTTCCGAAAGCTACATTGAATTCGATTGGATTCGACAGCGATTCCTATATTTCGAAAGTCAAGCGTGTTATCAATAAGACTAAGAAAACATTTGAATAACATCAGCTATGGCTCCAGCATGAAAACTAAATTATTGCACTTATATAAGAACTTTGTGAATGTCATTAAGAGCTGAATGTCCTGACTTTTCGAATGGGACATTAATATTGCCGATGCCGCTCTTTACTTAATATCTGTGCGAAAAAGAAGTTTTCTCTTTGAATAAAGTAAAAAACAAGTACAGAAATCGACTTGATACAAATTTAAGACTCAAGTTAACGGCATGCACGGTTTCAAGTTCACATATTGTTGCACTATGTAATAGCATCTAAATAAATAAGTGCTGCTTATGAAAATGGAGCGTGTCGAGAAAGGGCTGTGACTAAAACCGTACAAAGGAAGAGAATGTCTCAATAAAATTCATCAAGATGTCAGCAACTTTGCGGATAACAGTTGTTTCTTACGTTATAATGAAAAGATGATGTAGTGCAAATGTGATATAACATTCTGTGAAGATGATCATGACCATAGTCCTTGAAAAATTGCCTCAACAGAAGATAAAACATAAATGAAATGCTATAGTGTCGCAAGATCGACGAGTGACTATCAAAGTTATAGTAGAGGAAAAATATATCTCATTACCGTAGTGTATGTAATATTTAAATTAATTACATATGAAAATATTAATTCCAAGATTTGACAATAAAAACGGCTGAGCATCTACATTATTGTAAGTAATATTTAAGACCAATTTGAGAGAACAAACAAAAATTGATTTACAGTTTTGTGGCTATAGATGTGTTATGCATGCGTCTATTACTAAGGTTCTGAAACTAAAATAGAAAGTAAAGAATGTTATAATGCCAGGGTTACATCCCTTAATACATTCAGAGTGCAGCTATCAATCATGCTGCCTCTTTTTGGGGTGTACAATGCAGAGGAGTCAGTCATTGCTGTGTAAATTTAATTACAAAATCACGAGAAGCAATCACCAGAACCGTGTCGTAAAGTTGAAGCGAGGTATGATTTTTCTTCAGGACAAAGCTACAAATCTTGTATACAATGGCTGCTATTGATTAAAGCGGGTTTAAGCTGCTAGAACATCCTGCTTATTTTGCAGATCTAGCTTCCGAAAACTCTAGACCACTCCCAAAACTGAAATAAAACTTCGAGAGAGAAAACGTTTACCATATTGCAGGTCATGAAGGCTGTAATGCAGAAGTTTGTAGAGGTTGTAAAACCCTTCTTGCAGGAAAGAGAGCATCGATGGGAAAAGTATACCTACCTTCAAGGGCAGCATGTTAAAAAGTGGGATAGTCGGATAAAAATAAAGTATTGGGACAGAGCATAGGGACCAACCCTCTAAATGTATGTGTATCGTATAACTGTCACATAGACCAATGACAACTATTGCACTAGCGCCGTATGTATCGTTAGGTAAAACTTCTGGTCTCTTGAACATGTTCTTAGTTTCTTTAGCACCCTTAGATTGTACACATGTATATACTTGTTGCAGTCTCAGCTTATTATGGCATTACTCTAAAAAAAAGTCTGGAAAAAAGCTTCCAATTTCGATTAGATTAGCCCCCTTTCGAAAAGTTATAGCTAGATTGGAACCTCGGTCTTTGAACTTTTCTTGGATAAATTTAGTACTGCTGTTTTTGAATTCATACAGTATAAAAAGTCATGGAATCTTCATTGTCATCACAATCTCTCACAAAGACCCTGTTATAATCATAAAGTACATTAAGAACCTAGCACATTATTTTTTCTGATATCAAAATTTAACGGAATGTTTCCACACATCCAAAAAGTTTACAATGACATAAAGTTGCTGGAGTTCTTGTTAAAACTCTGACTGTAGATTTAAACTGTATTTAAAGCTATACCCATGAATAAAAAGTTTATATCACCAAAATGTCTGTAAGCAAATATAAAGAGATCGTATTACAGTAGATTGCATTAAGTAAAAGAATCCAGGAACAGAAGTTGTTAAAAGTAAAATAAATTTTAAGAATTTGTTTCCAAAGGCGTTTGACGTCTAGAATCCATATTGAAACTGAACATTTAAACATTGTCTTACCTTCATATATACCAGATTTGACACTAGACAAGCACCATGCATTTTTTACGGTGAGTTTTCAGTACTCTGTCTAAAATTTCAGTCTATTATTTTGTTGTTTCAGGATAAAATTGTTTTTTATTTTATATGCAGAATGTGTTGCATAAGAGGGAAAAATTAGTCTGAAGATTAGATATCTCTTTTTTTTCCCCCCTTTTATTTCAGATGCACATAACAAAGTACAGTGTTACATGAAGAAATGACCACAGTTCCTATCGAAGCATATTGGCACATCATTGCAGCCGAAAGGATGCCTAGAAGCCTGTGGAGAGACTGAAGAAAAAAATCTGTATCGTTTATGGTTGCTTTATAGTTGTTTTAAGCTCTGTATATTTTCTTCATGCTAGCCTGTGTTTCAACTCAAATGCTTCATTCCCTCCTATTTCAGTAACGACTCCACAATGATCAATAATATCTTTAGAAGTGGTTCCGCATCAGATGCTATTGTATCAAAAAATTCCGGATTCATGTCTCTTAACGTTTCTGCAACATTGTCCCAAATGGTCGTTGCCATTCCAAGTAAAGTGCCTGAAATGAAAACAATAATGTTATATGACATTTTATTACAAGTAAAGATACTCAAAAAGAAAGAAACAGACAATTTTGAGATAACAGAGCTAAAATACTCCATAAGTGTAATTCTTAAAGTTAAGGGGAGAAACTGCACAAAAAAAAAAACCTACAATGTAACATAACTCGTGACTTTAAATGAACTAAAACAATATTTTAAAATTATTTGCATGATTATATACTAATTCTTTAGAATCTCCTATTATACATTATTAAAGCATGCTCATAATATACAAGGATTATTTCGCAAGTCTCATGATAACTTGTTTGTGTTTTCTAAATCTGCGGTAACAGAGCACATATTTTAGTACATGCATTTGAAAGCCTGTACTTCTAAATACCACCAAATGATGTCTGTTAAGAAGCCAATGTAAATAGCAAAACAGCTAAGTGAAACAGGAAATGCATACATACAGTTCACAATGTAAATAGTGAAACAGCTAAGTGAAACAGGAAATGCATACATACAGTTCACAATGTAAATAGCAAACCAGCTAAGTGAAACAGGAAATGCATACATACAGTTCACAAAGTAAATAAGGGGAATAATAGAAACCGACATTATCTAATACCTTTTAAACCAGTTTCCTAGGATGTCCACATTTCTTTGCCAGTTGTGGGAAAGGCGGCCCATTTTTACTACTGATGCACCACAGGCGGTGGACACTGATGATACTTTTTTTTTTTTATTTATTTATTTATTTACGGACGCTCTTTTACATCCCAGGTCATCAGCGTTCCCTGAGCGCGAAATGGCCCACAAATTTTATTCAGAGGCCTCCTTTTTCAGGCTCGAGGTTCTTTATCGTGCCGTGAATGTACAACACGGGACCCACGTCTTTACTTCCCTTCCGAAGAGAGCCATACGATTTTTACGCCCGAAAAAATCCATCGGTCCTGGTGGGGATCGAACCCGCAATCTTGGGTTTAGGAGGCAAGTGTGGTTACCACTACACTGATTGATGCTATATGAAATGAAATGATATATATTGGGAAATGATTTTTTTAAGAAATGAAACGTTCCAGACCTAAGTTTAGGGTACCGCCCTGGCATTTGCCATTTACGAGAACTGAGGAAAACCTTGGAAAAATCTCAGTCAGGGAGGACTGTCCTGGCGGGATTCGAAACCCAGACCTCCCTCTCACGAGTTCGCGCCGAAAGGCGGTGAATACCATCATTGTATGAAGAGTGTTTCGTTAATGTGTGCTATCTCTCGTTTATTTCTAAAGTGTTTTCATTTCGGAATAACATGGACATGGCAAATATGGAGGTTGTTCGAATACTTCCTGTTCCACCGTCGTAAGAGACCGCCACGAGTGGCCAAAGTCATTAAGGCGCGGACTATTGAGCGGCAGGTCTGAGGTTCAAATACCGACAGGACCGTCCTCCCCGAATGAGGTTTTTTCCAGGTTTCCTTAGTCCTCATAAATGGCAAATGCCGGGGAGATACCCTAAATTTAGGCCTGGAACTCTTCCTTCTTTTTAAAAAAAATCCTTTCTCAATTTATCATTTCATCTCATGTATCATCAGTGTCCACCTCCTGTGGCGCCCCAGTAGTAAAAACGGGCATTAAACACTACTCAAACCGTCGTAAGAGATTCTTGATAGGAGATGCATAATGTGTAGCATTATTTATTGTGCAAGATAATGACATCTTTGTTTATTCAAAACTGGAAGACGCAGGTGGTCGTGTAGAAATCTCTTTTAGCTGGAACGTCCATAGTGCGGTCTTCAGCAACAGGATAACATACAAGAACACATGGCCTGGCAAACACCAAAATGAACACGATCTATGTGAGAATGGATACTGTAAACTTCATGCTTATTTGGCTTAGGATTATTCTGCCAATCATTTGACAGATAATGAGTTGCAAATTCTTATGCTCTTGCTCCTTTTTCATTCATTGTAATGCACACAGAGTCAAACGGGTCCAAAAATGGAAGTAAAACCTTAAATCTGAAATGTTCAACAGAAATATTAAACCTCACAAAGACCTCGTAGATTGCGGTGTTATTGGTTCAGCTGTGCTAACAGCAACTACGGCTGGATATACTACCACTTAAGGCTGGTAGATGACAGCACCTTAAGAGTTCTAGTAACCGCAGTATAGCTTAATGATCCACAGACGTCATTGAAATTGTTAATGTGACCCGCACTGTCTGACAGTTTTAGAAACCCTGCATTAATCGATAATGCTTCTCCAACCAGCTTTTTTGTAATGCAAGATTACCATTTTTGTATTCCACAATTAACTTTACAAATTGTTACAACAATATATCCTCAATTTACAATAACAACTATATATTTCCAATACATTATTAATGTACTCTTTTTACTCTAGATCCTAGCAGCATCCTCTAACATACAGTTTCCTACCTCATTAACCACGTGATTGTCTGACTGTAAACCTCCTGTTACTTTCCTCCTATTTCTTTCCCACTTCTCCTTAACTTTTCCCAAAAACTCTCCCATTTCAGCATGTTTTTTACACTCTTGTTACTTAAGATGTTATTTAACACTAAACCCTTCTGCAAATTGTCCCAAACTTTTCCCCGGCACCATTTGACTTTCTCGCAGTCCAATAAATAATGGGACACACTGACTACTCCCCTACATCTCCTCTATATCCTTTCAGGAGTATGACTCTTGTACACATCAACACCCAATCCATGTTACCCATCCTACCACAAATTTCAATATATTTCTCTGTCCCCAATTCTGTTTGATTCTTTTATATACAACCAAAGAACTTTTATCATCTAAACTAGCCCAAATCTCTTGCTTTTCAATATCTTCTATCCTCTGTTTCACTATCTTCCAGAAGTCATTAACATTACTTTCACCTGCTCTCCACATATTCCCCACACCTACTTCTTCTACTACCTTCCCCACCTCCCCATACTAACTCTTCCTTTCCAAAACCTTTTTTTGATATTTCAAACATTCCTTTAATATATTTGAGCTGTGTAATTTGAGTATACGACACTAATACTTCATTACTCTCTCTATAATCAATCCCTTCCTGCCCATTCTTCCTAACTCAAGCAAACTAACCCCCCTCGGAGAACAGTTGGGTAATCCCAACACTTCCCTACAAAACATTCTATGTACTGCTTCCCCCTTCCTCCAGGCCTTTTCAACTCCCCAAACCTCGACTGCATACAACATCCTTGCCTCATATACTCTCCCCAACCATTTCACAGGTATTAAACTTATTCTGACAGCTCTCATCACCTGCTTGCGCACATTTTACTTGTCTCTCCCATCTTCCATTACTTGCAAATCTTACCTCCAAGTAATCAAAATCTTCACCACTTCTACTGTTTCACTTTGTATGTACCATTTCTTATCTTTCCTTAACTGTATAACCTTTTAAAATATCATTATCTTTGATTTTTTTCCCGTTTATCCTTAACCCTCATTCTACACAATATCTACAAAGCTCATCAATAGCCCCCTGTAGTCCTATCACCGTTATTGCTCCTACTATAAGATCATCCGCAAAAAGCAATCCTGGTACTTTCCTGTTTCCAATTATCGGACAATGCCTTTCTGCCTCTGATCCTTTCAGTAATATCATCTATATATAAATTGAAGAGTATTGGGCTAATTTGTACCCTTGCCCCAATCCAATTTTTGGGGTCATATAAATATGTATTTTTGTATCAAGGACTCTGACAAAAATATACAAAGGTACTAAGGTGCGGCAGTCTTCTGTTTGGAAACATTGTCGATGAATACAGCAATATTATTGTGATGCGTTTCTCCATCAATTTAGTTCATGTCTTGTAGTGTTGCTACTTTAGAGCCCCTTCACTTATTAAAATTATTTAGAAAATCCTGAATCTTTGGATTTCGAAAAGGAGGTTTTAAAATTCTAAAGACGGTTATCCTGTATCATTAAACACTTCCAAAATTCAGTCAATTTCTTATAAAATAATTTAAAAAGTTAGTCAACAAATTTTACTGATCAAAAACAAATTCAAACAGGTTAAAATGACATGTTCTATTTATCACAAAGAATCATTCTGTATAAAGAAAACTATAGGCTCTATTTCGCTATGTATACTTGTACATAGACATTCATGCAAATTTTTATTTTAAAAAATAACTTACACAATTCTTTTGGTATTACAGATGATGGCGCTTCGCACCCTTCTTTCAGTTTTTCAAATATTTTGTCCACATCCTTTGCAAAATTATCCCGCGTACTTGCAACTTCTGAAAATAAAGAGTAAACATTTAAATTACAGCTGTTGTGACCTTAACAATTGTAAAAATGTGTGAACAACATGGTATTTCCCTGGCTCATTCCTTTTAATAAAGGTATATTTCAAATCCAACAATTGTTTACACTCTAGACTGTACAATAAATAAAATAAGTATTAAACAATAATGGAAGTCATAAATAACATCAATTTAAAGTTGTTTTTCACACTGTTTTTCACACAGTATAGTGTATAGAGCTGTATCGCGAAAACACTACCATCTGGTGCATATTTAGAAATCACTTCTGTTGAATTCTTGCTCATCTTCATGGCCGGATGTTCATTCGGAATGTCTTCAATCTTGCAAAACCAGCACAGGCTATAGTTCTGTATAAATACATTTACCAACTTTACAACTTACTTTTATTATTTTTCCCATGTTGAGGACTATTGCTAAGTTTGTTTAAATGTTTATAGGTTTGCATTCTTACGAATAAAAAAGTAAATGACACACAAACGTTATTGGAAATGAGCTGGGAGTAGTACGTCATCTGCTGGGGCTGTTGATTCTGACTATTGGAGTTAGGTGAAGCTGTTTCTTTGATCCTCAACATTACAAGCGAAGGGAATGAGGGATAAAATAATAGAGGGTGCGGTTACTTTCTCCTCAACGTTCTACTTTTAGTTTCCGAGACGATCCTGGGGGACGCCAGCATGCTAAGTCGCGTGTGGAATTCGTACATTTTGTGTCGGATGTATGGAGCCTTTGTTAAAAATTACGACTTATCCACGTACATCAAAATGTAGTGAAAATGCAGTATGTGAACCTTGCGACTGTGTAGTCAAAAATAAAAGAAGAGCAGAAAGTAATGTCTAAAGAGAGAGCCACGCCGCCATTACCTAACCCAAGTTTCATAAGACATGCGGTAAAATGGTAAAACTGTTTTTTTTTTTTTCCTAAGTACACAAAAATGTTGTGGTTGTTAGGCAAGTTTATTCTTTTGTAATAAAAATATTTCATACAATGAAGATGTAATAATTTAGGAAATAATTTGCGCAAACGTCAAGAAAATGCATGCACTTTTAGTTGGAAAATGCTATGCTAAACAATGCTTAAGCTTGTAATGGAAATATGACCAGGAAAACAATTATGTGCCATAAACATCAACCCTATTTGTCACCATATTTCCTTTTTTAACGGCAATGTTCTATCAGAAATAATTTCTATTTGCATTTTAGTACTCCTGAAATAGTCAACGCTTAGAGGAGAGTTAATAAATTAAACAAATATGTGCTATCTGAGATATGCTAGAGAGCTTGTGTCTCAAAAGAAAATTTTGCTACATTTCTCATAATGCTAATATTCTTCACTAGTATCTCTTGCTGTTTCATCCGTTTTATTATAAACGGCAAGCACAACTAAGGCTAACTGTTTAAAATCATGCTTATCTCTCAGTAAATGCAATATATTTATTTACTTTTAATACCTTGAACACACATTTTATGGAAACTTTTAGCTTTCAAACATTTATACAATAGGTATCTTAATTTTGTTAAGAAGTTCTTAAAAATTAGAATTAATCTAAATACTAACTTACCAGTTTGTTCGGTTGGTGCCTGTGCCGTCATGTTGCCAAGGAACTGGAAAAATACAAGTTTGATTTTCATATCCATTGTAAAAATTGTTTGCTCCCTTATTAAAATAACAATAACAAATTTAATATGTAAGATTTAAAGCTTTCTCGATGTTGGCTCTAGGGGTCCGCAGCCTCAGGGAAGTTCTCTGTTAGGATGACCGAATGCTTGGTCTACGACTTAAATATTCCTCGGCTGCAGACCCGCGAAATCATCATAAACATATTTAATTCTTTCTTTGATTTGTGTATTTTATTCAGTTCAAAAAATCCCAATTCAATGGCTGTCAATTTAAGTATTTTCATGTAAAGTCAATTATAATGTTTAGTTATATATTAAATGCAGTTTAAATTGCTAGTTAAATTGAAGATTTAACAGCAGGTTCTAAAATTTGATCCTTCAAAGACAAGCGTCAAGAGCCAAAAGAGTCCAACTGGACAAAAATGTAGACAGTGAACGTTTTATAACTTCAATACATTCTACAGGTTCCATGATTTTTTTGGGGGGGAGGTTAGTGTTTAACGTTCGTTTTTACTAGTGATAAAATATTTTAGTTGAAATTTCTTTATAGAATGCATGTATTAGTTTCAGAGAAAAAGCATTCAAATAACAAAGACAATTCTGAAATGCAATAGTACAAACCACAGATTAAAAACAATGAGATCAGCGAATACAAAATAGGTCTATATTATTGAAACTTACCAACAGAAGTAAAGTACTGAGTATGATCTTGTTTGGCGTGCACATGTTTCCTGGAAGCAGAAATAATAATACAAAAATGTGCCAGAAATAACGTTTGAAGGCTCTTACCTAACAAGATGAAAATTATAAAACGAAACTAATTGAATATAATACTAAACTTCTTCAATGATTTAATAGCACCAAAACATAAAATGTAATGTAGTTCATCACAATAAATTAAGCACAGCTGCTTTTAAATTAAAAGTATACAATGAGAAAAACTCTGGTGGTTTTTGAACTCTGCAGAGAGACAAATATTTGTGAAAATTTAGTTTTTCAAAACTGAAAAAACACACACACATACACCACTGGAAAAGAACTGTAGTACCAACTAAAGAAACAAGTAATATGAAGTGCTTCGCTCACTCTCTGCCCCTGAAAGCTATAACAACTTTCAAAGAGACACTTCAGTGATATTTGATATAACAAGGATGACAGTGGTTGTCGTTAACATTAAAGTCTCTGCATAATAAAATGATAAAGTCATTAATGAAAGAATACTATAAGAAATAATTCCACTTGGGTGTAATGATAAGTCTTCTCCATACACTTTCTGCTGTGCCATTTATAATTCTTATAGTTTTATTGCTATAAACTTAAAACCTATAAAATGGTTAACATACTACCAAATTGCTTTCTTGTTGATAGCAGGTGTTTCACAGTTTCTTCTGCTATGAGAAAGCTAAAGGGAAAAGGTTCGTTTATATACCTTTACTTCGTCGCTCGCACGTCATTTTTGTGTCCCGCATCGCACCGTCCAGTTTTATCAGGATGAAGCAATAATTTCTGAGTCAAGGCGAGCTCAACCTGTCACCTCAGTTCTTATTTTTCCAATATAATGGTGCTTTGATAACAACACTAGTCATTTAGTGGATAAGTTCATTTCTTCAAGGTCGTTTACTGCTTTTAGGAAAAGTATTATTCACATACTTAAATGACTTACCTTCAGTCCACGAGTTGATTAATCGTTTTGAAACTTCACCGATAAGTCTCATTTTCCCCAAAAGCATTTCTAAATTGTATTATAGTTTTCAATTGGACAGTCTTTATATAGTATACTATGTGTAAAACTACATACATACATCTATTTGTGATATTCCTTTATAGGTATATACATATATGGACATCTTTTTGTGGATTCGTTTGACCCCGACTAGAACGATGAAGCATCGAATAACAGAAGCGGTGCAAAGCTGTTTTGAGTCATTCCTTAAATTTTTTCTGTGATCGTCTGATACATTGTCAAGGGCTCGAGCTACCAGCATGAATTTAAACTTCGATATACAATTTTTTTTCCATAGAGCTGGACTTTATTGCTACAAAATATTTTATTGCAAATAGCTTTTAAGAAAACTCTTAAAGATTATTATTCGAGAATACAGAAAAAATAATTCAATATGAGAAATATTATTCAATGTTAATTTAGAGACAATTCACATCCTGACAACCGAACAACATGTCTCTGTTCAACAGCCCGTAAAACATGGCTGCTCTATTGTTCAACTTTACCGTGAATAAGTAATAAGTTTCTCTGTTTTTTTTTTTTTCTATATTTGTTTCATAGTCAAATGGGGTGAATACGCCTTCTAAAATCCGCAACAAAATGAGGGCTCAATAGAAAAATAGGTGTTTAATGTGTGAACGAATGGAAAGGTCTAAACACGGAAGACAAAACGTCATGGGAGAGCAGTTTGCACATTGAAAAGCGAATCCGCACAGTATAACTAATAAAATATTTTGTTCCGCCACTTTCAAATATTTCATAGTGCGTTGTGTTCCAACTTTCATGTGACAACAAATATTCAGTACCAACAGAAAATAATCGTCATACCTTTGAAAAAGGCGGTAAATAAATTTGTAAGATAGGTTTGAGGATAAATGAGGGACGTGCACACATATTTTTTTCTTTGAGCAATTCCAGTTCAAAATACATTGAATTGATCCCCATTTCTTGGTTATTAAATGCTGTTTTTCAATTTAATATCCTTGCAAATGTATTTCTTTGCGCCACCTAGATGTCAGAGTCTACTTTCCATAGCGGTACCGTCTTTAGGTCTGTTTCTCAGCCATGATCATATTGTGGCAATGAGAGCCCTTCATCATCTTCAAACCCTTCACATTGATTGCATCTTTAAAAGCCAATTTTTTTAGCTTTTTTCACTCGCGGAGCTCTTATAGGAATCAATTTCTATGGCGGAGCCCCATAGGCCTACCCTATGTCTTACATCGGTCCTGGTGGTGTAGTGGTAACCATGATTGCCTCGTAGACCCAAGATCGCGGGTTCAATCCGGACCATAATCAATAGATTTTTTGGGGCGTAAAAATCCTAAGCATGGCTTCATTCGGAAGGGAAGTAAAGTCGTGGGGTCCCATGTCGTAAATTTGCGGCATGTAAAAGAACCTCAAGCCTGAAAGAGGAGGCCTCTGAGCAAAATTTATCGACCTTATCACGCTGAATTGAATGGGACGCTGATGACCTGAGATGTTAAACAGCGTCCATAAATAAATCAAATCAGTAACCTATGTCTTGCAAGTTAATGGTGTTTAGGAATAATGTTACGGGGGAGGGAATGTAAAGTAAAGAAATATCTAAACAACTGCCAATGTCCATGCAATGAAGTTACTATATATTTAAAACTTTGAAAGTCACCATAATATCTCAGTTTATTCTCAGCTACCACCAAAACACATGATATTGTCAAAACTTGACCATACATAGTAGTTATTCCAAAGTTCAATAAAAACAATACATTTTACATTACGGATAAGAAAGGTCCATACAATAAGTTCAGTTCCTCCAATCGTTACATCGAATTCAATGGAAATATACATTCGTAATTTACTTGTGATTCGAAAAGTTTCTTATTTGCTATAGAAGACAATTCCTATTTAATTTCACTAACTACAGTGTAATTATAATGCTCTATAGTCAACAGTATGCCTAAATTAAGATATTACATGAAATAAGGTAAAAACGTTTAATGAGACCACTTTTTTTTTTTTTTTTTTTTTTTTTTTTTTTTTTTTTTTTTTTTTAAAGTTCAATTGATGGTAAATGTAGGTGAATGTCTGGTTCTGCATTTAAGCGGCTTCTGTATTTCGTTTGATTTTGTTTTTCAGATAAGATTTGATTTTGAAAAACGATTTTTATGTCGTTTTGAGGTGTCAAATTCTACCGAATTTAAGTTGGGTTATTTTTTAATTCCCACTGAACACATTTACTATGTTCACCTTATTTTGTGGGGGGGGAGGCATCTTGATATTATTTTCACTCAGGAAGATTTTTATAAGAAGGAAGCAACCTATATCTCCTTCTCCTCCACTCACTTCAACCAATATATACGTTTCCTCCTAAAAGAGGTCACTTTGGCGCTTGTATAATAAACTGTGGTTGCAATGATGGATTCATTTCGCTCATTATGCTGAAAATGTTGGCCAAATACTCCAGTCTGCAATCTTCTTTGACTTCTGTTCAATGAGTCGAGTCTTGTATCGCAAGCTTGTAATTACACAACATGTTCCTGCTCTGGAGGTACTGGCTTGTCCCTAAGAGTTCGATTTTTTGCTTAAGTGTTGGGACTGGGCTATTAATTGCTGCAAGGACTAACCTACTCAATGAACCATGCGAATCAGTCACTTAAGGGATTCAGCAGCCTCCTGATCTTCGTCAGTTATTTGCTTCCCAAGGAGCTGCTCATCAGCATCTTCATGAATTGCAAAATCATGGGGTCTGAAAGTGTTTGAGATTGAATGGTATAATATTATCCCCTTGCTGTTTCTGCAAATAGTAAAGAGGTCCCCTATCTGGTACACCATAACGGTTCGACCAACATGATTTTTCAACCACACTCCGATCTCCTGGCATTAATACACACGTCTTCAACAGTTCCACGAAAGTCAACGCGATTGTTTGTGTTGTGTGGGAGGAGACAGAAAACCGAGACATTGTTCTTTCTGACAAGGTTAGTGATATTCAGGTGCCTTGCATGTAAGAAGTGGCCCTCCAGAATTAAGATGATATCATCATTAGTCATTGGTTTTGTGATATGAACGAAATGTGTAACCCACTGGAACTCTGAACCCACGCTGTATATGACGTACAGATATAGACCGGGAAAAGCCTCATCCATTAGTTCTTGTTTCATGTTCCTCTGGGAGAAGATTAATGTTGCTGCCACTTTTCTCCCTCGGTTTCCAGATGTCAGCATCATACAGCTGAGATATTGACGAACCGAAAATTAAGCATCACTCCATATTAAACTTCTTTGGACTATTATCTTATCATATTATGTACATTCAACAACACAAATTAAAGAGATGGTAAGAGCTCGCAAACAAAAATTTTGTGATTGAAAACCTGTAGCCTATAAGGTAAAGTTATGAAGTTATGTGGAACTTATGAAGTGACACAATAATAATAATAATTAGTCAATAGCGAAGCAAAGTATGCATCTAGCCTTTCGGTTATTTTCCTAACTGGGTTTTTTATGGGTTTTCTCTCAGTTCTTTAGCTGTATACCTGGAAAGCATAGGCCACAAAATTCCCTGAACTTATTCGGTTAAGTTATCATCTATCATCAATCATCTGACACAATATATCTTCAGGTCGTGGTGCTATGAACACTAGAAATATAAAATAAGAAGGAGAAAGAAAGAAAGAAAGAGAGAGAGAGGGGGGAAGAAAGAAAGCGAAAGAGAAAGAAAGGAAGAGAAAGAAAGAAAGTTATTCCATTTTCCCGTTATCTACCAGAAGTTTTGAAGGTAAGTAATTGATCCTGTAACAGAGAAATGCGTGCCAGTGTTTTGCTCATGCTGAAAATGAGATGTTGAGTTTAATAAATGTGAGAGAAAACAGATCTCCACCAACTTTTGAAAGCTGGAGCTGAGTGTAAAGCAGGCATTAGAACGTTTCGTATTCGTAAGATTAACTTCGGTGCTGAAGACCACATTGTCATGATTTCATGACAAGACTGTAAACTAACGGAGCCTCCCACCACACGGGCTTACAGGAGAAAGAATTTGAAATGAGGACGCGAAGTTTTTTATGTTAATAAATGCACTAAATGTACCTTGTCATACGCAAGCTAAAAACTAGTGACAACTATCAGTAGGGGTTTGTAGAACTATTTTATTTTATGCGAGTAAGACTAGAGACAGTCGTAAAATGTCATCTGTCGAAACAAGACGACATTTCAATACGTACATTGTCACATATATAGAAGCCGGACGTATGGAAAGTAATGAAATCGCGGCAATTAACATAAGTAAAGTAGTTTCCAAAAACTTAATAGAATGCAACCAGGATATTCATAGAATTTCGAAAATTTTATTTGTATTTATTTTATTTACGGCATGAAACGGCTGATAAATTTTATTCTCTTTTATTATTTCTAAATTTCTGAGCTACGTTTCCCAACCCTTTCCGTATCGAATGGGCAACATTGCTGGAATTTGGTTCTTTTCTTGAAGTCTTGTATTAAATGTCTAGTTCATTACTTGTTGATTTGTTTCATTTACGGACGCTCTCAGGTCATTGGCGTCTCATTCAATTCATGGTGTGAAACGAACCGATAAATTTTGCTCAGAGGCCTCTTCTTTCAGGCTTGAGGTTCTTTTACATGCCATAAATTTACGACATGAGACTCACGGGTATACTTTCCTTTCGAAGAAATCCATACTTAGGATTTTTACGCCCGGAAAAAGCCATCGACCCTGGCTGGAATTAAACCCGCGATCTTGGGTCTACAAGGCAGGTATGACCACCAGGACCGACTTCATTACTTGGTGTGATAGAGTAGCTACATTGAGTTGATTTTGTTTATTTATGAGCGTTCTTTAACACGTGCCTGTCCTGGTGGTGTAGCGGTAACCATACTTGTCTTCTAAACCCAACATCGCGGGTTCACTCCCGGGCAGGATCGATGGATTTTTGCGGGCGTAAAAATCCTAAGTATGCCTTCCTTCGGAAGGGAAGTAAAACCGTGGGTCCCGTGTCGTACATTTACGGCACGATAAAGAACCTCAAGCCTGAAATAAGAGGTCTCTGAGCAAAATTTATCGGCCGTTTCACGCCCTGGATTGTAATGGACGCCGATGACCTGAGATGTTTAAGAGCATCCGTAAATAAATCAAATAAACAATGGATATAGACAATGGACAGTATATTTCATGTTATTACTAATAAAATATAATAACAGAGCAGTTCTATTCATATTATTCGGTACATATATTTTCTAGGTGTATCAGAGGTATCTAGATGATGTGCTTTTTGATAAGATATCAATTATCATTATTTGAAGAAACATATTAGGTAGTTTATTTAACATTGCAGACAGAGCATCACTTTCGGTTAAACCAAAAGTAGAACAAAAGTTTAATTCTCACTATATGGCCATCTCCGCGCACCGAGTTTCATGTTAATGAATCACATACTTCAAAATTAATTAAGATGGTGAAGGACTTTAACTGTCTCTCTCTCTCTCTCTCTCTCTCTCTCTATATATATATATATATATGTGTTTATATATATATAACAATAACTAGAAAAGCAGAAAAGGATAAAACACTAAGAAAAAGTCACAGATTAATCGCTATATTTCGAATTGCTGAGTTGTTCTATGGTAAGAAAACAAGTGAAGGTGGTAAAAATAAGCATTTAATATCGATGGTAACGCTATGCATGGAAACAGATAAAACAAAACAAGAGTGAGTGAGAGGGAGGGAGGGAGGGAAGGAGGGAGGGAAAAATAATACCTAAGACTTAAACCCAGTGATATACGAGCTTTATGTGAAAATATGGCTGCCATCTCTCTATCCCTGAGTAAACTTTCAGAGCTGTGAGTCAGTAACGCATCAATAAATGTTAAATTAAAAGCATCATCAAAATTCTTAAGAGTGAGATAGGGCATGTGGGAAACCGGCAAGGGAGACTTGGTTTTAACAATCATAGACGTTCTGTTAAAATCATGTTTTCACTACAGTAATATTTAAATTAATTTCAAAGCTAAGGAAAACAGACGAACCTTTTGATTGTATATTGTTGATTGTAAACATCTGTTTAGTGCATTGTAATTGTTTCTGAATGGTAACATGCTTTTTGTTTTATTGAAACATATGAACTTCAACTTCTTAAATACACAATGTAACTCGATATATTGTTATTTTTCTTTCTTTTAGTGAATGTAAAGATGATATAAAGGGCTCAGTTCATAAACATAGTTACATTTAAAAATGCTTAAAAATACTCAACAATATAGCTTTGTCTATCAGTGGTTATGTATTTCATTTACTTAATTGTATACCATTAGTTTTTGTGGTTTAATCTCAATAATAATAATAATAATAATAATAATAATAATAATAATAATAATGATATTTTTTTTTGAGTAGTGTTTAACGCCCGTTTTCACTACTGAGGCACCACAGGCGGTGGACACTGATGATACATGAGATGAAATGATAAATTGGGAAAGGATTTATTTTTTTTTTAAGGAAGGAAGCGTTCCAGGCCTAAGTTTAGGTATCTCCCCGGCATTTGCCAGTTATGAAGACTGAGGAAAACCTGGAAAAAACCCCAATCAGGGAGGACGGTCCTGGCGGGATTCGAATCGCAGACCTCCCGCTCACGAGTCCGTGTCTTAACCACTTCGGCCACCCGTGGCGGTTTTATAATGATAATGATGATGATGATGATAATAATAATAATAATAATAATAATAATAATAATAATGTGATACTTATAGATTGCAAGAATTTTAATTTTTTTCCGCTAATATCACAGAGTAATGCCATAAATTATTTAGTTTCATTAATTAATAAGATCACAATTGGGATTTTATATTCATTTTTATAAGAAATTATTCAACTCGGCGAGGAATGCGCTTACTTAACGCAGCTCCGCCCTGAAGGACTTTTTACAAATATATTGTCAAATGTTAAATGTCGTTTTCCCGCTGTGTTTAAACACCACGCAGTACAGTTAAGATAAGCGGCCATGGCCCACTAAAATTATCTAAACCTGTAAAGAGCATTGTTACGTAACGACGATTAAGTTATTGCGAAGTTTTGTTAGTCATCGGGATAGCAGTAATTGGCATAGTAATAGTTCGCTATTTTTAAAGGGTCAGTAAGAAGAAAGTAATGAAACAAGGTAATATTATATGACTAACTAACGCTAAACTGTATCAGTATCTTGCATACATACATTGCCAACACATCAGTGACTAACTTAAAAATTATTCTGTAACGGTTTCATGCCAACATAAAACAACATAATGAGTTTAAAATTATTCATTGTGCATATAGAAACGGTTAAGATACATAGCGAGCAAGTGTAGGATTAGATTTATTACAAGAGGGTCTGAGATTGCCGGTAAATTCACAAACTTAGTGAATGAAATTATCTGGAAAGCTCAGACCCTTGAGTGATGTTTATTAGGACTGTTTCACGAATAAAATAAGAGTTTAAATGTAGCTTCCGCAAACTTGGCTTACAACATCGTAATAACTGTACATTTGTATTATGAGTACTTAACCTCTTCAAGCCATCTATCAACAGGCGAAGGTCAGCCTGTATCAGTTTTTGCAAGGGAATGCGATTTTTTTTTTTTTTTTTTTTTTTTTTTTAAGCAAAGAGAGTTCTCTGTGGGAAATTTGTTCTCTTTTGGGAAGATACATTCATTTTGATTGCGAAGTGCAACTATTGTTTGTTTTAAGGTTGCCCCGTGTTTCTTTCAACTTCTCTTGTGGAAATTCCCTTAATGGCATCCAAAAGCACCTCTGAAGGAATTATTTTTTTCATTCTTATAAGGGATACAGAACAGATGGGACTTTCTCGTTTGCTCACTTGGGCTAGTATTTCCTCCGTTTCTTTGAGAACGGAAACATCTTCATTGTCTATTATAAAGTCATTAATATCTTTAGGATATGCTATAAGCTGTTCATAGCGGAGCTGCGGTTGACATGCTGTATGTGTTTACACATATTCCAATTAATTTGGAACCAAAGCACGAGCATGAGTGTCTGTGTATGTAGGTATTACATTCACTGAAAATTAACTTGCATTTACACCGCATGCCATTGTCTTGCACAAAATATATCTCGGGCACTTTGAATGGGAATGGACTCTTCCAACCACCATCTTCCTTAATGATGAATATCCTTGTTTATTTCCAAGCTTGCTTTTTGTGCCTACGACGAATGTCCATCATTTTGCTTGTCAGTTTTCCCTTCGTAAACACAATAAGCTTGTCGAACAGCTTTTCTTTAACAAACGACATTAGAGCATACGTTTCTTTATCTAGACGTTTCACACGTTTTCCTTGCAAATAGATATTTAAGCGTGTGATGCATTCGCTCTCGTATATGCATGTCGGTGTTTAAACAGCTTGCAACCAGCCTTTTGCATTACTCACGTAGTTTCCTGGAAGTATGAAGCAAACTCAGAGGTGTCAGGGTATCATTTCAATTTATCTATTACAATAGGAAGTATATGGAAAAATATGAACCGCACTTGAAAGCCACTCCTGTTGTATATAAGAAAGGCGCATGGAAACCCTTGCCTCATGTCATCTAGTACTGAAGTGTTATTGAGTTTGAAACCGTAGCTATTAAGTTCATGCGTTCCGTCAATACATACACAGTCATTTCCATGCTTTTTTAATAGTTCTCCCTCTGCGTTGTTCACTATAATTTATAAAAAATCTGTGTTTTTTAATTCCGCGTAGGAGTCAATGAATATGTCTTGTGCTTTATAAAACAACACACAGGGTAGGCATACGGTTGGTTTTTTTTTTTTTTTTTTTGTAAGAGGCGGGAAAACATCGAACCTTTCTGGGTATACATTAGAGACATGCGTTCTCAGCGTTTTATTGTACTCATATTCCCTCCCAAATTCCAGGCATACGAACTGTTTTGATGTATTCATCATTAACAAAAAAAAAAAAAAAAAAAAAAAAAAAAAAAAAAAACCAGCACGCTAATAATACTAACTCACACAACACACTTTTAACTCCACTCCACGCTACAATAAAGATGAAAAATAAACAGCGCAGGACGTGATAGCATTCACACCTCCAACACTATGGAGGTGAAGTTTTGGTAAGTGGCGTTCGGTTTTCTCCGCTGCCAATCGTGAAAGGAGGTGTGTCTTGTACCAGGTCCTTAAGTCGCTAGGATGTGCGACCATGATTCTTCCTCTCTACATTAAGGGCAAATTCCCAGTCCACATTCATTTGAGTTCCTGATCTGCCGAATCCCTGTTCACGCGTCAACGTAGTTCGTGGTAGACGAAAGTGATAATCATAATCAGGGGAGGGGAGAACCGTAAATGCAACAGAAAAGTTCAGTATCCGGAAGCATTGGAAGAAGAAACAGGAGTGGACGTAAAAGGAAAATCATTTTCGGACAGACCGAATTCTATTGATCGGCTTGTGGATAAGGATGAGTGATGGGTCCATAACTAAGATCCTGAAACCATAATGAAAAGTAACGAACGGAAATGCAAAGATATCCACCATTAAGAAATTCAGGTTACAGCCATCAGCAGTCAGTGTCAGGCTGTAATATGTATATTTTGATAGTCAAAGTGTTATTCTGACCAATTGTTTACAGAGAGGAACGCAAATAAGAGGTCGTTATTATGCAAATATAATTTCAAAATTACAAATGCACTGTAATCAACAGAAATGTCGAGGGAGCGTTAAAAGTCACGAGTTTAAGTTGCAATTGCATGATATAGCAGAGTTTGAACTGCTGGAACATCCTATTTGCTCTCCAACTACCGACTTTAGGGTATCCCCAAAACTGAAATAAAGCTTAGAGGGAGGACATTTTCATAGGATTATGAGTTTTGTCGGCTATTAACCTTTGGTTTGCAGAAGTTGGAAAACCATTCTTCCAGGAAAGCATCGGTCTCAAGGAGAGTGTGTGAAAAGTTAGATAAAATGGGGGGAGGATTAGATAAATTAAAATTAGCCAGGAGTGAAGCTTAGGGACCAGCTCTCATGTTTTTAGTTCGGTACGTGCAAATCAATTAAAAAAAAATTGCTATTTTCAATTAGCGGAGTGAATATTGCTAATAATTTTCTCTCTATTCCTTTTCTTTCCCTCTCTCTGTCTCTGTCCCTCTTTGGTTTACAAAGTACTACTTATTTCAATTACTAAACTGTTCTATTCAGCTAGGCACTATTCAAGCCCTAAACCTGTAGATGAGAGTCTGTTCGATGCAGTAAAAGAGCACGACGTTGAGAAAGCAATGAATATTGTAGCACAGGGTGCTAACGTAAATAGCACGGATATGCATGGAGACACTCCCTTACTCCTAGCGGTTGAGAATGTTGACCTGCAGCTAATCGACCTTTTTCTCCGACAACAAGAAGTCGATGTCAACGTACGCAACACGTTTGGAGACACCCCGTTGTCTACAGCTGTTTACCTCAAGCAACTAAAGGTAACTTGCAGTTGGAAAATTAGTCCTGAGAGCTTAAAATCAGTAGTTAATCAATTATGTTAACATTATTCTACTTAAGTTTTAATGTGCTAACTATAGAATGCAAGGAAACTCATGAAAGAACGTTTTCTATTCCGACCGCTAGATTTCAATAAAAATTCTTACCATGAACAACAGTTTGTCAATGATTAACCTTTCGATAATAACTCCTTTCACTCTTGCTTCGTTTTGAAGTTATAATATCTAGTGTATGTAACGGTTTCTCCGTTGTACCCCCATTGAAAAAGAAATAAAATGTATATTTATGCAATCCTAATCGTCATATTTTGGTGTTGTAATTAGTAATTTAAATATTATGTCCTTATGTGAATCATAAGCTTTGACTTCAATGTAAAGAAGAGAAATCTCCTTGGTGTTTCGTTACGGTAGCTTGGAAAGTCAACAAAAGGGTCATAAAACGTACTACACAATAGAGAGAAACCCGAGCTAAAAGTGTTATGCTTCAACTCTACCATTGTAAGGCTAATAAACTCAAGGATTTTTAACCTTGACCCCGACCTGTTGTACTGTTGTACTGTTAGCCCGCTAAACGAGCTAATGCTAACAAAATGTTTTAATCTTTCAAAAATACCAAATGGAACGCGGGATAATTTAAGCCAGCAAATGGAAAATGCATGTTTGAACTTTTAAAGATGGACGCCAAGGCTGCGCGTGCCTCTGTGACTACGTGGCACTTATTAGGTTAATTGAAGCAGTTGCTCTTCTGGGACAGTCAGTTCGACGCAGAAGCTAGATATGTATTCTGAAGTTCTACATGCCGAGAGATGCAGTTCCTTATTCGTCAGTTCGCATAACTCAATACGCAGCTTTCAGTTCGAAGCAGTTCGCGGTACTCATCTGTAAGTTTCACACGCGGCAACTAAGATTGTATCGACGTAGCTAAGTCTGTTGTCTGCAAAACAACAGAGGACTCGCAAGATTTTGAACGTAATAAAATAATATATATTGTATCCCATCGCGTGCTTATTTACACTAATGAATTCCTCTCTCATTCCCGTTGAGTACGAGTCAACAAAATAGCAGAAATCATCCTGAAAAACTGTCATCGAAGCGTGGGCAAGAACGCCGAAGCAACCAATAATCAATCTATCAAACCACTTCAAAATTGGCACCACAACGTGAGGCCACTCGACGTCCACAATAAATCACTTCACCACATCACCAAGCCGGAGCTTACTACATCGCTGCATAATTTGGCGCCAACGTGGGGCCAACAACGATAACAACACCTACCACGACAAAACGTTTCAAAATTTAGCGCTCAACGTGGGGTCACAAACAAATAGTCTCATAATTTGGCTCTAATTGTTGGGGCTGACTAAACTGCACATGTTTCACTCTTTCTCAGCCTATGATTTTCATTTATAACTTTCAAACTAATAGACATAATTCAATGAAATTTGGTAGGGCATGCCTTGACATATGAGGAGTATGATTAAGTAAGTAGCCTATTTTCAACACCTTATTGCCCAGTTCGCGGTTAAAAAACCACCAGTAAAATCCTCCATTTATTGTCCGGTGAAGAGGTTAGAAATCATGAAATCATAATTGTATGTCCAAAAAGGAGAAGTTTGAAACTGTCAGAAGCAAACGATGCAGGAGGTTAAAAAACAAATAAATGAAAAAAAAAACTCCATTCTTCCCCCAGAAGTTGTATAAATCTTGTAGCAGAAGATGGGCATTCCAAAACCAATGTCAACGAACTGCAGAAAATGCAAAGTTGCATGCATATCGCTTTATTGCTGAGTAAGCATTTGATCCTCCTGACGAACAGAAAAGATCTATTTAGTTTTGTCATTGGTTGCAGCAGTTTTAAAAAGAGTGAAGTTTTAGTTAATAGTTACTCTTTAATAGAGCGCCGCTTTCCTAATTATTTGACATATACATTAGATGCAAATACGCTAATATTTATGAATAAAATAACTACATAAGTATATTGTTATGACTTGCAGAAACAGTCTATCTATGTTCTATTTATTTATACCGCTACGGGTGGCCGAGGTTGTTAAGGCGCAGACTCGTGAGCGGGAGGTCTGGGTTCGAATACCGCCAGGACCGTCCTCCCTTACTGAGGTTTTTTCCAGGTTTTCCTCAGTCCTCATAACTGGCAAATGCCGGGGAGGTACCTTAAACTTAGGCCTGGAACAATTCCTTCCTTAAAAATAAATCCTTTCCCAATACATCATTTCATCTCATGTATCATCAGTGTCCATCGCCTGTGGTGCAAAAACGGGAAAAACGCTTTAAACACTATTCATTCATTATGTTCTATTTACAGTTGGTCAAACTGCTTTTGGAGGCCGGCGGGAGAGTAAACGACATGCAGCCTTCGGGCAAATACTTGATCCATGAAGCGACCTTTCAACGTCACATTGAGTTGGTGAAACTGCTGATTAATCATGGCGCAGAGGTTAGTTTTAAGGCTCTTTCTTTAAGGGCCAAGTACTGCAGGGTTTCGAATTTTAATGTATTCTTTTTATGAAACCCACAGTGTAAAGGAAAGGAGAAAATTAATGAAGCATATATGTAATTCTTTTCATTGGTAGATCGCTAAGGAGTTGATCATTATGGCAAACTGAACCATAAGGGCTAGTTAGTTTCTTTTTTGTTCTATTTATTATTTCTTTAATTGCATGGTCTTCACGCGACGTCTGCAGATTGAATGTGATACTATTTGCATGAATGGAATGAATGAATTAATGATTGCACAAATAAGCTCGTTGGTGTCGGTTATCTTTCAGAGAATTCGGTGCAAAATGCGCATAGAATAAGCAAAGTCTGCGGTCACCATTTTAAGCAATTATATAAAGTAAATAACGGTAACATTTCCCAAAGCTTATGTATCCTCCAGGAAATGCCGTGACTTTAACTGCCAAAAGGAAGTTTATCCAGACATTAACAAACTGATCCGATTGAATCCATCTATCCAAGACATTATTTATTTCCACTATCATTGGAGTTCACGTTTAACATCCGGAAATAAATTTTACACTTTCAACAAAATTTAGAGCATTCACACGTGTTACAGGTTAACGTATTTGACTCTTTCGGAAGAACGCCACTACAAATAGCTGTACTTTCCAGACCGTTTCCACGATTGGCAGCATTGCTGTTGCATCATGGCGCCAACGTGAACTTGCCCAATAATCAGGGTCTTACACTGCTGCTCGAAGCTTGTCTCTCGGCAAGAACACCTAAAGAAACTGCTACTGTTAAAATGCTGGTAAAGTATAGAAAATCATACCAGCCATGATCATTAATTTAACGAACTCGTGTCTTGTATTCAACGCGAAGTGGAATGATAACTCTTTTTGGGGTTTCATATTAGCAATATAATTAGGAATAATGGTAAATGACGGTTTTAATTACAAATAGAACGTGTTAGTTAATTTTTTAGAAGTTAAATTATTAAAACCTTATTAATACGAAATTTAGAATTTTAATAGTGGCATCACATCTGTATAGATAGCAAGCAACAGAACCAGATACAGCCGCTTATGTCATCAATTTGTAACTCACTACTTAACTACCTTAACCTCAGAATAAATGCACTCTGCCTTCCCACTCCATGCGCCTGCGCAGTAATGGGACAAATAGCGTCTTACTTATCGAAATAATCCTATGTAGTAAAGCTATGAAGTTTTCGAGATATGTACAGCGAATTTGGATAAAGATTGAATGTATCAGAGGACGACAGTGTCACGAATGGCTTCAAAAGGCTTACGCGGGGAATCTGCAGCAGTTACAAAACGAGGGACATCGAAATCCTCGCCCAGGTCTCCTAGTGCAATGCTGGTGATAGAGCCATAGAGACAGAGTAATCGCATTCGCTGCGTTTCACGTTGGCAAGGAAGGCCTAGCAATGTGGTAAATTGCTCAAGTTGAATATGTAATTTTACGATAATGCTGTGACCATCCGCTTAAACAATATTTAACATGTATCTTTTGAAGTGTGTTAGTAAATGTTTAAGTTTAGTAGGATGTTGATAATATACATATTCAATTTTCACTGTTCATTTCAGTGAACATTGACTATCATTAAAAACACTCGAGAGACACTGAATTTCAGCATATATTCTAACTCTAATACATGTTGCAATAGCCCATTACTATTATCTATGCTTCCATTTTCTAACTGCTTGAAAATATATTTTAAGAATGACATTTATATGCACAAATTTTGATCAATGTAATTAAAGAATGTTTGAACAGTAACTTGCTCTTTATTTCATGTATGAATTCTGTTTTAATAGTTCTTAGATGACAAATGATGAGCCGGTTACATCGCCCTACAGGTACCTTTAATTCATATTTGAGTCTTGCATTAATTTACTCACCACATTGTATGGATTATTTAAATACCTCTTTGCAAATTGAACTTTTCTAAGATCTAATATAAAGTAAACTTAACACAAAACAAATCAAATATATTTGCTAGCAGTCACGCTACAAGTTCAATACTGACTCTCTACTTACTGACAATGCAACACCTCATTCATGTCAGGAAACGTATGGACATGAATATACCTGATTAGTGTTGGTATATTACCGCTCATTATAACAGAAGACCTCATTTATATCGGAACATTTAAAATGGAAAGTAAATATGTTAATTTATCCCATAACAGACTTAAATAGCATTAACATTTGAAAAAAAATGATTGTCTATTCTTGATGAAAAAGTTCTAATTTCATATTTAAGTTCAGGATAAAAATAACTACACTGCAGTCGCCATTCAGTTTTCTTGTTAAAAAAAAACCAGCTTAATTTTTTTATCCTGAACTTAAATATGCAATTAGAATTTTTCTATAAAAACACAGTGTTTTTGTGACAATTTTTTAAAAAAGTGTTAGTGTTATGTCTATTATGGGATAAATTAACTTTATGTTCGCTGTTCTATTCTTACCCTGAAAAACCTTCTATAAATAGCTTATGTCCGGAGCTATTTATAATCCATTCAGTTCATTTAGGATATTCAATAAGACAGGGTGTGTGCTACCTTTGTATAGAGAGTATCAACCTTTCGTGTTCGTTTCAGATCGCCAACGGTGCTGAGGTAAACTACAGAGAACCTTACGCTGGAAGAACGGCTTTGCACATGGCTATAATAAACGGCAATTACTCTTTGGTACAGCTATTGGTAAACAGTGGTGCAGACCCAACAGCCTTATGCCACGGCATATATCCGCCCCATAGACTGGCTACTATCCATGGCTTCGAAAATATTTCCAAATACCTGCGACCTACTGCCACCGAAGCAAAACGCGTAAGGAGAAGTAGGCGCACTAGTCTAACTAGACTCGCTTGAACATTTGAACTGAGAAACTGTGAAAAAGAAATGATCTTTTCAAATTAAAGAAGCATAAATAAACATCTTTAGTTTTAAATGAATTGCTATATTATTTATCTTAAGTTCAATGGTTTGACATAAATATGTATATAATACTATATATTATCATGTTTTCTAATTAACACAGATTTTACGAATATGGATTTATGTTTAAGCGTTATTATCATAAAATCAATAAATAAACCTCTTGATGTGGTTAATAAAAATAATTTTGGTTGACTTGCTATGAAACATGATCTTATAATTCTTAAATAATAATGTCTTATTTGGAATGTGCAATGTTTTAGAAAGGTTATAAGAAAAATAATTTGAAATCATTCGCTTTTCATACCCTTTTGCACGATATTTGTTAGCGTTTAACCCCCATGCCAACTTAATGCTTGCTTAAAACGAGTTTATGAAGGCGCTAATGAGACAGGGTTCCTGGTGTCTAAGTCTACAGAAGAAACACATTTAAAACAAATAATATTTTTAATTTGTAAATATTTCTCTGTTTCCTCAAATGAAGTTTGTTTTTTCAGGGATAATATTTGCTATTAAAACAGTTTAACCCTAGGTCTTTCCCAGAGTCCGCTTCATTTGTTTATTTTATTGCAGTTCCAATTTTTGCCAAAGATACTATCTTCCTTAAATTATTAACTAGTTTCTTTATCAATGCAACGTTTTGAATTAAATTACCTGAGATTTTTCAAAGAAAATGACTGCAGCTGTAAGAAATAGGAATTTGCTCTAATATAACATAATTTAGTTTCTATTTCTACATCTGAAAGAAGATTTTGGCACTTTTTATAGATGTTCTTCACAACCATCAATAAGATTGTCTATAATAAGTCAAAGTTGCTCAAAGTGGAGCCCCATGGGACCAAAATAATTTTCCAAATTGGACAAATTTCCGGATTACACAACGTATACTTGGCAACATAAAATTTTCAAATTATCAGGTATCATAAATATGAATTTGTAATTATGCATATATTTAAATGCACATGCTCTTGTACAATAAATGTTCTTCACTTACTGTATATTGTACAATAGAACACTATACTATTACACTAATTAACACTAACATAATGTATGTATGTAAGTAAGGTATGCACTTATTTTTCTGTAACTTTATTTTTTTGCATTATTATCCTTAATTTTATTTGCCTTACCTCTCACTTTTTTCGCTACTATCAACGAGAGAAACATGTTACACTTGTCTATTCACAATGTTTTTCTGTGCAATTTTGCACCATGTAATAATCCCAAATCTTGGGTGAATTTGTGTGTGCTGTAAATTGCCTAAGTGGTATATGCATGCAATTGTTTCTTCATGCATACAATTCCTGGAAACATCTTAAATTTCTCCCTATATCTCTTTCTTTGTTTCCTCATCTTCTGTATTGCAGATTTCTCTTAGATATGTTGCCAAAGTAAAAGTGGATTGATTTGACAGCAGGTTGTCACTTCAAATCTGGATTGAGTGAAATGTTCCGCATTTTAATTAATCCAGCAATTGCTGCTGCATTTTCTTCAGCTTCGATAAATACAGGAGCGCCATGTCCATCATCTCCAAACCCTTGTTGAAGCACTTGATGACAGTTTCAGGGTGTATTTCTCTTGTTTCCAGACCAATCCAATTTACTACATTCAGGACAGAAACTGACCGTGCAAGAGCAAACGCACCTTCAGCTTTTTCACGCTGGGAATAAGAGACTCCATCAATAAAGGGACTTGAATGTGTAAATAACCCCCCGATCCATAGTTGTTGATGCTAGTTGAACTGGGGGAGCCAAGTTAATTTCCCATTTGATACCTTGACTTTGGAGTGACATATTACGTTGTCTAGGAAAAGCAGCGATTTTCTTTTCTATGTAGGCATTGCAAGAGTCCAGCCACTCTTCCATAAGACCATTCACTATCCACGCCTTTTTATTGCTTCACCATGTGACTGGAAGCTTGCTGACGTCTATGTTTTGGAAATAGGGGGATTTTCCCGTCTTTCCAATAATAGTGACTTCACTATTTCATCTAAAATATTTCCGAACAGCAGTCTCTTTCCTTGGACATTTTTCAGTCGTGCGCTTTTAACCTGGAATTGCGAGAGATGTTGAAGGCAGTGCGCGCGATAACACATTCCCGTTTCATGGGCATTGAACACGCCTTCAGGGTCATTATCCGCAATTAGGAATTGCTTGTCCTCCATTCCAGCGCTTTGACGGTATCTAGCCAAACTGTAGATGCCTGAACTCCGTACTCCCTAGCGCTTAAGAGCCTCACTCTGTAAAAATTTTATTTGTTTTATTTAAAGACGCTCTTAACATATCAGGTCATCAGCGTTCCATTCAATTCAGGGCGTGAAACGTCCGACAAATTTTGCTCAGAGGTCTCTTTTTTCAGACTTTAGGTTCTTTATCGTGCCGTAAATGTACGACATGGGACCCACGGCTTTACTTCCCTTCTAAAGGAAGGCATACTTAGAATTTTTACGCCCGAAAAAAATTCTATCGATCCTGGCCGAGTTTGAACCCGCAATCTTGGGTTTAGGAGGCAAGTATGGTTACCACTACACTACCAGGACCGACTCTCTGTAACATGGATCCAGACAAGGGTAAGATTTTTGCCCGGGCACTTATGAACCATTCTCACACTATCTCGTTAATTTTTTCATTTCCCGTTTTCTTCACCTTTCTTTTCATTTTCCCGTTCCCTTTTATCAACTTTTCCCGTATCTGATCTTTATTCTTTAATGTTTCGGAAATTTGCGTTTTACCGCATTTGAAACGCAACATTATTTCGTGCACATTCCGCCACAGGTGGCCGAGGTCGTTAAGGCACGGACTCGTGAGTGGGAGGTCTGGGGTTCGAATCCCGCCAGGATCTTCCTCCCTGACTGAGGTTTTTTCCAGGTTTTCCTCAGTCCTCATAAATGGCAAATGCCGGGGAGGCCTGGAGCGATTCCTTCCTTAAAAAAATCCTTTCCCAATTTACCATTTCATCTCATGTGTCATCAGTGTCCACCGCCTGTGGTGCCTCTGTAGCAAAAACGGGCGTTAAACACTATTCATTCATTTCGCGCATATAACCTTTATCTCAGTCGCCTCGATTACCCTCATCTTTGCGTTAAGTGTAACTGCAATTTTCTTCCGGACTGTTTGCGTTAAGTGTTAGCGACATGCACCTCTTGTTCGATATGATATTGGAACTAGCACCTGGTGGATAATAGAAAACAAAAATGCAGGTACATAGCACATTTCTTCGGTGTACTTGGCCTTCCAAGTAAAACCCTTTGCTCTAACTGTACTGTTAGGGCTTTACAATCTTCACGCTAAAAGTAAGGTGCTCACCTAGACGTGAATAACAAAGGTGTACCGTAATACAGTAGTACATATAATGCAGTTTTTTCCGCATTATACAATGACTGTCAATTAAAACTTTAAATTTACATTCCGTTTTATACAATAAATTGACTGGGACCAAAATATTTGTACGCTTTAGCCAGATTTCCAAATTATACACTTTCCGCTTTGATCAAGTTTAACTGCACTTTTCATTGCTTTGAAGTATTCCTTGTAGACTCTTGTGCATCGCTCCTTCGAATTCCTGGTCGCCTGGTGTTCCTTCGTTTAATTCTTTTATTCCCTGATGTTTCACACTGTAGGTGTAGGTACATCAGGGGCCGTTAGAGAGATCGAGGTACCAAGTGATTCTCCTCCGTTCCAACTCTCCCGATCCGTATAACTAACAGTACTTTCAGCAACATCCTTCTTACATTTACAATCATCTGATTCGCATTGTAAAACTAATTTCGTTTCTCCTCTGCATATGCTAAGTATGATCTTACGTACAACAGTGAAAGATGGTTGAATTTTTCAGCATGTAGCTTTGTAGCTTGCAGCACCCGTCACAAACAGCACGCTGCACATCATTCGACCAAATTAAATGCACAGACTTGCTGCAAATTTGCAGATTGTGGAATGGTTGAGCTCTTCAAGCTACTCACAATTTTAAAAATAAATTCCCCAGGGCTCTTCTTCCTTCAATATGTCTACCTCTATGTTGGGCCCTAGGACCTGCGGTCAGGTAACAGAGACCTTCGCTGCCCTGGTGCTGCTCCCCTTCCCTCGCTTCCTACCATGGCTCTTACCGTCCTGCTGCTCTACCTTCCCTTGCTCAGTTGCTGAATTTCCTCGGTCCTGGTTTCGTCTTCTCCCCTTACTGATCCCTTCATCCTTCTACTCCATGCCTAGCTCCCCATGTTCCTGCTGGATTCTACTTCCACTGATTGCTCCATTCTCCCCAGCTCCTGCCGGCTCCAAACTCTTCTGTCAATGATTAGGTCATCGAAATAAAGCACTGCATGACATCCTGGGTCTCCATGTCTCAAACATGTGTCGTTTCAGGAAATTGCGTTTCTCCCTCATCCGTCGGCCCAAATCTCCAATGCTGTTTCCAGTGGCACGGAGAAATCTAGCATCTCGTGATATGTCCACCTTCAGCTTGTAATGGATCACTTTGCACACTATTGGCCTCTTTACTCCTCCCCATCTTCCTTTCCGGAGTGCACTTTCACTGTCAAAGTCCCTTAATTCAATGCCTATTTAGGTCACTACTCTATGTACAATGTCTTCACTCATATTCCAGCTTTCGCTCCCCTCCTCTTGCAAACCATATGTTATAATATTATCAGATTCTCCAAACAACCTCGCCTGTTTTACATGGGCTCGTACCAGATCTCCCACCTCATCCTCTGTTTATTCGGGTGGCATGTCTAGAAATCCGCGCTGCACCTCCTCCCTCAACTACTCAATTCGCTTCATGAATGTCTCCATTCTCGCACTCACAGGCATCAACAAACACGTCCGTCTTTGAGAGTCGTTATCTGAAATATCGAGAGATTCGGAAACAGTACAGAATTTTGTTCTTTTTCAAAGACTTGGATGTCGTTTGTTTGCCAGAGACATGGTTAAGGAATGGTGACAATGTGGAGTTTAACAACTGTCATAATTTTAGTAAGGACAATGAATCAAAAGGCGAAATAAGAGGGTGACATATCCGAGATGAGAGCTTACACATCTAAAATAAATATGGGTCTGGAAGGGGTAATTGAAATTAATTTGGCTCGAGGGGGGAAACATAATTATTGGAATTTATAACCGAACCATAACTTCCACTATTGAATCGTTGAAGCGTTTCCTTACACCCTGCAGATTTTCTGCCTTAAGGTTGTACATCTTATTTTTTGTTTTTTAACTCCAGGGGTTATTGAAGAATGGTAGAAACACTTGGCGGGCTGAGCTTTAGAGTCAATTCTGAAATCTTTTAACTCAGCCTTTCTTCTTCTTCTTCTTCTTCTTCTTCTTCTTCTTCTTCTTCTTCTTCTTCTTCTTCTGTCTATTAGTTGCACACGTGAAATGTCCTTTGGTCACTACAGTATCTGCAATAGGGACAGCTTGCGTTAGCGCCTTTGATGTTGTTGCTCGTAAACCCGGCTTCGAGTTGACTGTACTTCTGATGTCGCTGTTATCGTCGTAGCTAAAATATATATGTTTAACAAACAGCTGTAAAAAGTAGAATTTTCAGATTCGTTAACTGTAATGAAATTTGCTTTTTTCTTTTCAAAATAAACTTTAAATTTTAGTATTTGTCACTGAAATAATAATTATGTAGAAGACCACATTAAATAAGGTGGGTATATTGTTTTTTTTTTTTCTGGTTTACGGTTTTGCTTGTTTATGGGTGGTTTCTGAATAACGGCAAATCATTTTTCTGCATTACTATTATTACTTTATATATTTTTTAAATCCTTGCTTATATTTAGCTGAAAAAGTGTACCGTTGCTGAAATTTATCGTGATATAAAAATGTAGGTTAAGGTGTTTTCGAACGTAGCTTAGTTTGATAATTATAACTTATCTCTTAAAACGATGCATTTTTTTCCGCGCTTTACAGCAGCTTTACCATACGATACCCATTATTCGATAATGAAGTGGGGAGGGGAGGAAATAAGCACATCGTAGAGAAATGAGTAATGGTCAGCAAAAGTAATGTATACAATACACCATTATGCAAGAGCCAATTTCACTACACAAATGCCACCTCCATTTATTCATTTTTCTGTTTTCATTTTCTTGGTACCATTTTACCACATTAAAACAGCCTAATATAACCTGAAATAATAATAATAATAATAATAATAATAATAATAATAATAATAATAATAATAATAGTGAAAAAGGAGTATACATTTTGTTTTAGTGTTATCAATATTTATTGTTATGCGAACACTGTTCAATGTTTTTAAGATTTTCCAGTAATGAAAAAAACATGAATTTGAACCTTCTAGAGTCATTTGGTTAGGATCATTCAAGAATTCGATTCAGCAACAATGTATTATTGCCGTAAGCTTGCTACTAGAAAACTGTGCGTAGGCTTTAACTCACAGGAGCGGGTAGTGCCAACATAATCATTACCAACCCGATGACTTACACTTAAGTTAATAACATTTCGTAGCAATTTAATTATTACTAGGGTTTCGATGGTATACACGTCTCGATAGCTATTTAATTTATTATAAAAACAGTAATACATATTCTCTCTTTTTGTAATCATTTATGCCATCTCTTTATTTATGCAGACCCATCTGAAGCAGAATACAGATGGTAGAGTCAATTTAGTTATGCGCACTCAGATTTTGATCCCGTGAAATACCCAAGCTGTCCCTAATGCATGAACTGATGTCTAGCGCTCTTTTTTTTTTTTTTCTTCTTTTTCTTTATGAAATTGTCGTCCCCTTCTAAACTCGCCAAACCCATGGAATACTATTGCGAGAAGAAGAAAAATAGTATCCAAAATTTTGGCATAAATGCTCAAGTGACTTTTCTTTATTTAAATAATTTTTAAAAATCATGATAAAAATGCACTCAATATCTCCAAAGTTTCTGTTAGATGAATAGTATGCAAAACTGTGTAATTTCCGTTGCACAACACTTCCTATCCTAGAAGTTTCCGGGTCCTTCTGTCCTATAACATATCTAGTGACTCTACTAATACTCCGGATGGTTCTGGTAAAATTATTAGTAAATAGAAACATTTACGAAAATGTAAGTTTCTATAATTGCACTAGTTTTCATTAATAAAGAAATTTAGGGCAATTTCGCGTTAAGCACACGGCTACAAAGCGCTTTCAAAATATTTTGCAACCATATCATGGATTATGAAACAATAATGAGTATAAAGTTTAAATTACACTACAGGTGACAACGGACTTTAAAGTAAAAATTTGCATTAGTGCAAGTTTAAACTTCCATATTCTGGGTCAGTTGAATTCGGTTGTATGTCAATATCTGTATATCTTTAGAGAAAGCATTTAGATTCCATATTTTCACACCCTATAAGCAGGAGAAAAAAGTGAAAAATACCACGAGAAATTGGTGGTACTTCATGGTGGTCAAATATGTTCATTTGATACCATAGCAAAGTCTGAAGATGGGCAGGCGAAAGACTTCCAAAGATGACCCTCGCACTGATCGGCCTGAGGAAGTTGTTAAACAGAAGTAATTCACAGAGTGAGGCCCTTTGTGGAAACAAATATCCATATCAGTCACTAACAGTTACAGTTGTGAACACTTTTTGCAAAATCGGTTTCACTCTCTAATGATCTAACAGAGAACAGAAGTATGAATGAAATGAATGAAGTATTTAACGCCGTTTTTTTGCTACAGAGGCACCACAGGCGATGAACATGATGGTGCATGAGATGAAATGATATATTGGGAAAGGATATTTTTAAGGAAGGAATCTTTCCAGGCCTAAGTTTAGGGTATCTCCCCGGCATTTGCCATTTATGAGGACTGAGGAAAACCTGGAAAAAACCTCAGTCAGGGAGGACGTTCCTGGCGGGATTTGAACCCCAGAGTCCCGCTCCGAGTCCGCGCCTTAACGACCTCGGCCACCGGTCCAAAAGGTATGGGGGAAGGAGAGAAATGACCAAGGATATTGTTCAGAATGTTTCCAAACAGCTGATGTGCACTGGAGTATAAGTTGCCTGTACCGTTACATCAATCCAGACAAAACTCAGAAACTACATATGGTTGGCTAAAAAGATCCAATATCAGATTTTCTTTGAAAAGATTTTCTCTCTCGCAAGCGAACGTTCTTCATATTCTTCAATCATGAGCAATGAACGGAACAAGCTGTGGCACATACACATTGAATCCTTCATTCCAGGAATGTAGGCAACTTGTTGTTTATTTGGTTTGCTTACGGACTCTCTTCAACATTTCAGGTCATCGGTGTCCCATTCAATTCAGGGCGTGAAACGTGTAGCGTGAAATTTTGCTCAGAGGCCTCTTCTTGCAGGCTTGAGATTCTTTTTCGTGCCGTAAATCTACGACATGGAACCCTCGTCTTTATTTATCTTCCAAAGGAGGCCATAGTTAGGATTTTTACGCCCGAAAAAAATCCATCGACCCTGACCGAGATTGAGCTCGTGATCTTGGGTCTATGAGGCAAGTATGGTTACCACTACATCACCAGGACCGACCTTTAGGCGACTAAGTGCAAACACAGATTGCTGCTTTGACGAGCTAATGTGTCTGCTCATAGAAAAGCTTCTTCTAGTGTTTTCCTTGATTGAAATGTGTCATAGCTAGATAAAATTTAAACCAGTGCAGCACCTTCCCCAAGTTATACATTTAGCTTTGCTAATCTGAGTACCGCAGCCTCTTTGTAAATTGTTACATTGCCTACAAGATGGAGAATATTTTGAAGCATTGTGCAGTTAAGTTCATCAATATAGTTTATAGTTACATTAACTTGGATTTTAGGAAGACAACCACAAAACATTTTGAATATCCTTTGTAATATGGCTCTGGACATATTACCTACGAATATGAATAGAACCTTGAGCTTTATGATTTTGCCCATTAACAAATAGTTTTGATAATACAAAGGATTTATTTACAGCCATAATATTAACTGCAGACGTCACATAAATTTAAAGAAGAAACAAAATCGAAGTTTTGTCATATGGCAATTTGGAATTTGCAAACTTTAAAATCTCTTCACTTATCACATACCTATTTTAATTACGACTAATTAAAGATAAACTTATTGTGTTAATGGAAAATGAATTAAACATGCCAATTGAATTGTGTAGTAATACATGTTTCAATACAATTTCAATTCATGACTTATTTACACCAACAATTTGGGAAGCTAGTTCTATTGTCAGCTTTTTTTTAAATAAACTTAACTTTTAAGTATCATTACTTTCATGAGTTTACATTTAATGTAGAATTGTCAGCTCAGCCGAGATAATCCCGACCTTCCTTATCTGCTATCAAAACCTAAGCAGTGGAACATTCTTACCTCCAAAAAGTAGGTGACTTGAAAAGCGATAGGCATAATGATAACGTTACATACACTAATTTCCCATAATCACTGTGATAAAACATAAGGCTTTTTACCTACAGTTAGCGAAATACAGCACGTTTCGTAATATACAAGCGATAAGTACCCAGGCAGCGATCAGAACTATTGCAGTATTTTACATTTCGTTGCTAAGAGGACTCTAACGTGGCAGCAACAGCTGAGAGTGTAAGTAAATCGAGAAATTTCGCATTTTACAGAAATGGAGCAAGTCATAGTTTAAATTAAAGTTAAATATAAGTGTACTTATTCAAATCGGACATTAAAAATAAATACCGACTTAATTTCTCCAAGATTATATTCCTAAAGACCCGTAATCCCAAATGCAACTTTCTGGAATACTTTTCCCCAGCATTCTTCCGAATGTTTATAACTTTCCCGATTAGTTGATATTATTTTTTCCGAAATAATATTTTAAGAAAGTAATTCGGAGATAGTTAATACGGTAATTTTCTTCTTTGTGTAAGTAGAGACGTATTGTAGAAAAATAAATCGGTACAAAGAGAAAGGTTTCAAAATTTGGAGGAAATAAAAACAAAGAAAGAAAACTGACTGCTATATGGTTTAGTGAATTCAAACACTTTTTTGTGATTAATTTTCATTGTGGTCTTTTTTATGTTACAAGTATAACTCCTCAGAACAATTGTAGTGGTGTTAACATATATATATATATATATATATATATATATATATATATATTTGTCTTCTTGCCATAGAAGCACCCCACGAGTCCGAAATATAGCGATCTCAAGTGTGACTTTTTCTTAGTGTTTTATCCTTTTGTACTATTATAATTACTGTTAATTTATATATATATATATATATATATATATATATATGATTTTAGCATAAACATAACTTATTAACCGTCCTTGTCATCTTCAGTTGTAGGTAATATGAAATCATTGTGGAGTTCTTCATATGCTTGAGTTATGTAGCGAAGAGGTTTCGTTATCTTTATGTTGGCTGTTTTTACAACAATTTTATTCTGTATGCTCGGAAAAATAAGTGTTCTTTGTTGTGCTTGGCTAACTTTGACGTGTTTTTGACAACTTTATTACGCTATTATATATCACAATATGGCCTGGTTTCTGAGAATAATTGCAAAATGCATCAAAGTGCTAATACCAAAAGAAACTTTTTTTGTCTCCAGGAACATCCCTTCATGGAGTTTCCTCTGAAATGCAGTTTCGCTTATATTGCACCTCTGTTACAACAAATTTATAGATATTGTTGAAAGATTCGATTACAATGGAGATTATTTGATGTAAGACATAGAGTCGGTCATGCGTTTTAAGATTTATCTTTATAATTAAAAGATCCCTGCCACAGAGTCCAGGAATAAAGAAATAATATTCAATTTTACTGAATGTCTTTGTGTTAAGGCCAGCAGGAGTCGCGTCATTTCGTAGTTCTTTCTTATCAGTTATCAGAGTAGAGAAGCAATGTAATAAGATTTGGGGAAACATAACGATGCAAATATTCAAGCATGAAGGAGCTCACTTCAATAGGACCTATTTTTCCAGTTCTTCGTAATGGAGATAAATAACAATAGCATTGATCTTAATATTGTGAATACAAAACATATCAACACAGAGTTCCTCATATTAAATGCATGTTACACAGAAATAATCGGCAAGGAAATATTTAGCATAAGATAAAACTTAAGGGTGGCGTCTTTATCAGATATCAGTTGACTGTAGAACTTAATTGACGTTTCGTTTGGGCATCATTAATTCGGTTGCAGCAACCCATTTTACATTTTCATGGAGACGTGGATTAAGTAACTTAGTTTTTAAAGATTCAGAGTTAAATTTCGAGGATTTAGAGTTATTTTTAAGGATTACTTCGCCCACGTTTCTACCATTCTTTAGAAATACTTGTAAGAAAAAAAAAAAACGACATGGGGCCCTGGATTTACTTTCCTTCAGAAGGAAGTCATAATTCGAATTTTTACACCCGAAAAAATTCATTGACCTGGTCGGGATTGAACTCAACGAGGCAAGTATGGTAAGAATTAGACAGCCAGGACCTACAACACAAGAAATGAAATTGGGTCACCGCTGATCACCAGTGGATGATAGTTAAAATGGAAAGGACAAAGTGAGATATTGATATCTGCCTTTCTGCGGTGTTAACAAAACCCAAGGACGGCACCCAAGATAGGGCCAAGGGTATTTTGTAGCACCATTACAATGCCACATAATCAGGAACGAACAGAATAAAGAGACTATACGTATCGACTAAATCCTTTAGTTATAGGAATTGCAACATGCATGGAGCTATGTGGACACATAAGCTTCCGCGGCTGGTGTCCACAATTAAAACCTTGGCTTCCGTGTGCTGCCGCGTCCTATTCACAGGCTGGGCTGTACGAAACATCAGTATTAACAAATTTTACCACCAACAAACGGCAGCAAACGGAAGCCAAGATGTTAACTATGCATACAGTTTATCAACAAATTGGTTTTAGACATTCCGAGCTCATTTTGACTTTCTTTTGTTGTCTGCAAAGCTAACATCAACGTATTAGTCCACTTCTAAATATATTAAAATATTTTCAAGTGCCTGTACTGCCCTTCACTGCATGTTACTCATTATGAATCTTGATTAATTCCAATGTTAAAACCGCAGGAGAGTTGCGAGGGGCGTTCAGTAAGTAATGGAACATATCAATGTCCTCTTTCAAGCTCTATTTTATTTCAGCTTCAGATATGCTGGACTGTTACTCAATTGACTATTTTTCAGTATAATCTTCTTGTAAAACTATGGCTTTGCATCACTTACATGTCAAATGTATCTCTGCAGGCCAATTTCTCAACCATTTTCAAACTGCGGTTATGAGTCCTCGTAAACTCTTCTCCCGCGGTTTGCACGTATTAGAGAACCAAAGAGATGAAAATTAAAACGTGTAGGTTAACTGTAGCGTGGGCGAGGAAGAACAGGCTAATAATGATTTCCTCTTTGGTGCCTGGATTTGTATGTGGCTCACGTTGTCATAAAAAAGATAACTATTGTTGACACACACACACACACACATATATATATATATATATATATATATCCATAAGTTTCCGGCCTAACCATTTTCTAGGTATGATAAAGACAGAAACTATATTTCACTTTTCACTACATTTATCCTTTATTGCAATGTACTACTCACATTTTTTAATTAATATTTCAACCACTCCCAATAACACTCTTCGTTTTCAATGCTTTCTGACTATTCGAAAAGATTCAGCCCATTCTTTGACGGTAAAATATGAGGGGGGTGCTTTCCTATACACACCGTCCTATTGCTGTTTAATTTCATTTGGAATTAGTCCTTTGAACATGTCACAATCTTCTACACATAGTCTTCTTTATGCAGTTATATCTGAACAACTGAACACAGCGGAGCGGAGGTAAGAGATGCAATTATTTACTTCACAGATAAGGGATGACATCAAATAAGGATTTTGTGAAAGGATAATTCTTATCGGCGAGGCCAGAAACTTATGGACCTACCCTATTATAGGGGAGCTACTCTTAAGTGAGCTCCCAGTTTCAAAGGACATAACTAGGCAACGTTTTACACTTAGCAAATTTAAAAATACCATTTTTTTCATAAAAGAGTAAGATTTTATTATAATAAAAATAAATAAGAATCTTGTAAAATAGCAAGAGAAATTTAAATATAGGCACAACCGTGTTTTTCAATAAGAAATAGTCATTCTTTTATGCTATAAGCGAATTGTTAAGTTCATTTCTAGGAATGCAAACAATGGAATATCGATATTAATTAATTACTCGTGATTAATAATTTATTTTCAGAAATATCTATGTGCGAAAGGGATTACAGAGCAAGGTTCATTTTTTAATTCATGTAACGTTCGAAATCTTCTCAATGCACTGGAGTACTGTCTATTTTATTTGCAATAGTCTGAATGGGCCAATACAAATTCGCAAAGGCAAAACCATTCTAAAAATTATTGCTCGAAAATTGTTACCGGTATTCTATAACACAGTTACCACGAAACAATACATCTATCAAAATAATCCTAGAAGAATACAATCATGGCTTTGAAGAAATTATCTTGAACTGATATTTCAAATGAGAATTTTTGTGATATCACTCTGTGAATTGTCTTTTAATCGAAACTATGAACAAATGATATTTTTCTGTTTCTTTATGCGTTTATGCAGTTAGGAAATCAAGGGGCCATTTACCACAAATCGTTGTAGGTGTGACTGCATTGTGTGGCCTTGAGGAGCTAAATTATCAGTGAGATTACCATCTTCTTATGTTGACAGATTTTCTCCCAACAACTAACAGTGCTTTTATCCATCATCATTCTCTTAAGCCTCTGAATATTGCTGATGATCTCATTCTTCCCCCCCCCCCCAGGTAAAAAAAACAGGAAATGCAGTTATATTCTTTATTTATAAAGCATATAATTAAACTCTCCATTTTGAGAATTAACAAAATTACCACTATCTAATCGAAGATGAAACTATACGAAAGTATGCGAAGGCTCAAGGTTGATACAAGTGTTATATTGTTTTTACCAAATTAAACTTGCCCATAAATTGTGTTGAGTTACATTTTAACATCGTTTTTTGTTGCCTTTTATTCAAGAAAAAATGTTTTATTTCACGGAACCAGTCTCTCTCAAACTTTCAAAATAAAGGTCAGTTCAGTTTCATTTACAGATTACGGCATCTGGCCAGCTGTCCGTTTCATTTAAAATAACTGAAGATAAGCTAGTGGCAACAATAAAGGCGAGCATTATAGTTAAGTGCACCGCAGTCTTCTCTTTCGGATTGAATTGGAAACTCACGTTTATGTTTTTACACTTATGTTATATTTTAACTCGGTTAGTTTCTTCATTAAGTTTTGAATTGAGTTTCTTTTTGTTTCAGAAAATATCATGCCTGCTACCAAAGCATTCACTATAACTCTGTTTGCCTTACTGGTAAGTAGTATTTCATTACCTTCAGAAAATGTGAATCGATAGACATAATAATACCATTAATAAAATAATAAGTTGAAAGTATTATTTGTGAGGAACGTTAGACAAGATTTTTCACTGATCTGTCTTCAATCAAGCAGAAATATTGCAAAGCATTTGCATATAGGTATGAGATCAGGAGCAGATCTTATTGAAACAGCAGATTGCCTGATTTGAATTGTTCTGTGGAGTTTAAGAAATAAAAATGTAAGTAATTATTTAATTTAATCATACATTTTTGTGTTAACTAAAAATTAAGTGGCAATTTGTCTGGTTTTTCAGCTCCCAGACCCGATTTTTTCTTATAACTTTAACCTTGCTCTTGGCGCTAAGGCCCTCACGGGTCTAGGCCGATCGCATCGACCTTTGCATCCTCTACCTTCCTAATGCGACATTGCAATATTGTAGAAATACATGTGATCAACACAAGACACCCCGTCGGTTACCATCCCGCGGCTTTCTAGAGCAAAATACGCAATCTCTCTATCAGGCAGCTCCTCATTTGTCGAGGCTGGGTGCCCCCGAACTGAGAAATATTTTAATGTTTCCCAGACAGCAGTTAGTAACGCTGACCACTAGACCCAAACGGCAGCCAACTTTAAAATAATGGAAGCAATTCAATGAAATTTGATAGGGACATACCTTGGTGTACGAAAAATAGGCTACAAAAGACATATTGGAACAACGCGTTTTTAATGTTCACATATAATAAAAAATTACGTCAATAAAGGGCTGTCTTTGGAGCAGGGATACTACCGAAAAATTTCTTAATATTGTTATTTAGTGAATATTTCTGAATTTCCATAGAAGAGAAGTCTGAAAGTGTCAGAAATAATGGTGCAAGAGGCGAACATATATCAACGATTTGTTTATTTATTTGTTTTATTTAAAGACTTTTATCCGATCATTAGCGTCCTGTTCAATTCAAGGCGTGAAACGGCCAATAAAGTTTACTCAGAAGCCTCTTCTTCAAGACTTGAGATTATTTTACGTGCCGTAAATCTAAGACACGGATTCAATGGCTTTGCTTCCTTGCCGAAGGAAACT
Source organism: Metallyticus violacea (assembly GCA_030762175.1). NCBI lineage: Eukaryota > Metazoa > Arthropoda > Insecta > Mantodea > Metallyticidae > Metallyticus > Metallyticus violacea. The sequence continues at coordinate 107,471,325 of CM060843.1, read as the reverse complement.
ATATTTAGAATTTTTACGCTCTAAAACATCGACCCTGACCGGGACAAGTCAATGTGCTTATGTATATCGTTTCTAATATATAAGAATTTAAACCTCCTGATGAACAAAGGAGTCTCAAGTTGTTTTGTCAAACAGCATCCTGGAATACACGAGTATCTCCGACAAGGAGACATGGTTTCACCTTATTGGGCACACCAATTCCTAGTGGGAATCCTCACACAAAAAAGCCCTGAGGTGTGGTATGCTCTGTGGCAGCGCCGGCGCATTATTGATTCCACCTTCTTGCAGACTACATGGAAATATTTAATGAATTTGTGAATCATTTTGATGATGAATTCCGAACTGGCTATTTTCAGCATGACGGTGCCACCTACCGCATCTCCAAAGTTAGCATTGCTGAAATCGTTTCTTTCTTTGAAGATTGTTTATTTTCTAAAAGAAATCGAACACCAAAGTCGTCTTACTTTACCCACCAGATTGTTTCTGAGGTGCACGCTCAAAGGAGAAATGTCGCAAAAAACGAACTCTCGTGGAAATGGAAGAAGACCTTCTGCAAAAAAAGATGCTGTGACTCCTGATATTTTAATATTGTTTAGCAACTATTTACACTACTGAGGTATCAAAGATCATAAACACATATGATACATGAAATGAAAATGCAATGAAGAAGGAATTTTGGGAGGGAAGCGTTTAGAGCTAAGTTTAGGATACCTTCTCGACATTTGCCATTGTTGAGAGCTAAGGAAATCCTCATTCAGACGACAGTCCTGGCAGAATGGAAATCAAACCCAAACCTGGTGTTTTTTGTAATAGTGTTTAATGGCTGTTTTTACTGCTGGGACATCACAGGTGGTGGAAACTGATGACATATGAAATAAAATGATAAAGTGAGAATTTTTTCAGGAAGCGTTTTAGGTCTAAGTTTAGGATACCTCCCAAACATTTGCCATTTATGAGGACTGAGGAAAATCAAGAAAAAGCCTTAACGACCTCGGCCATCCATGTGGAATGTCATGGCGTCGATGAATGCCTTCCATAACATGGAGAAGTGTGTGCAGGCGTGTCCTGTTGCTAGTGGCAACCACTTTCAACATTAGCTATGAACTCATCATGCTTTTTATAAACCAAGATATTATCGCGTCAAATATTACTGAAATACCTACATTAATTTGGAAGTTATAGAAAAAAAATAACGCATAACATAGGAAACAACTTCGGTTTAGAAAGAGCAATTATCTACCACAAAAGTAAGATTTGTATAAGATATCCAGTGTAATCTGCCAAATGCCTGTTTAAGTTATTTCATTATTGATCAGAGGGTGGAAGTACAAGTTTACTTATAGCACGCAAGTTCTTATTCAGGTGATGTTGCGTGTTAGTAAACGCTTACTTTATCTTTTAAGTTTATTGTTTGTTAATTGGCATAGGTAATCATATTTTATTAATAAAAAGATAATAATTGCTGTAAAGGATTGCTAAGAAGCTTTTCTTAAAATAACGTTGCATGTAAAGATCAAAGAAATTGATCAAAAACAGTTTAACTTAAGTATCTTTATACTTAAGAGTTGGGCAACTCACTACTAGGTTATTTAATAAGGAACTTTTAAATACCAAAGTATTTTTCTTCCAGATTTTTGGAATGGTAACATCCGGGCAGAGTGAGGAATATTATAGTAAGTATTATGTTTTGTTGTAAACATTTTGTAGTTTCAGCTTTTTCACAAACAGGCATCCATAAATTGGCACTATTTTCTTGTCGCGCATTGGAAGGGAGGGTTATTTTGGCAAGAGATTATTTGTTAATGAGCATATCTGATTTCGTAAGTTTTACCTTTGCTTACTACAGGAAGGAGGGAAGTAACTTGTTAGAAAGAAAAAAGAGGACTTCCTGCTTTATTATTAAAGGCACTGGTAATTATAATTCTAATCCTACCGTATCTCCGCAAAGATACACAAAGATTTCTATTACAAGCTGGGGCATATATTCCAATTCTTGGATTCTTGCTTGAGTGCTAACGCTTGTGCCGTCTTTGAACTGATTTATCTGTTGCCATGTTGCCTTTCTTTCTCCTCTCGCTCATACTGCAACCGACTCCCCGTGTCCTTTCTCTTGAGCGGTCAAGACTAATGCGGAAGTATTTATGACGTCAGGGCCTTACTCCGGGCTTACTAAGAGCGCATCTCTGTCTACAGTTAAGCAAAACTGGATCTTTGGCTTCATGTCAGAATGTAAAACTTCGTCCTTAAACTATGAGGCTTCACTTCTTCAACCACTGGCAATAGAAGGACAAATCAGATCTCCACCTTGGTGTGGAAAAGGCTAGAAGACAGTCGGATAAAACAGTCATGATAGGCTGACAAACACCCAAAGATTGTAGGGGAAATATGCGCAATAAAGCATCCACCAAGCAATTTTCCTGATAATCACTAATTTTCAGTTGCCTTCCTTTTCTAAGTTTGACTCGATGATTTCCTTTCCTCGCTCTCCCATTTCACATCATTTCATTTCGTAGCTTCTGTTACATAGTCCAAAGAAACCAGGGCTAGATGAGGTGAGATAGTGGCTTGGGTTTTAAGAATCTTTCTGCCATGAAAGCAGCTCTTCTGAGACACTACAACTGTTTAGAAGGAGACTCCAACGATTGAGGGGAGGGGTCCTACCTGAAAACAATATTTCTACTTGTAACTTTTGATTTCCTATAAATATTAACTTAACTTTTAATTTTCCAGACGTGCAGGAGAATTTGAACGGAGTGGTGACTAACATAACTGATCTGTTAAAAGAAATGGAAAACTGTGGCAGGCTTTTAAATATTCCTGGTTCGAGTAAGTATAAATACAGGTTAGTTAAATATGATTGATGAAAGTGGAAGTTTTATCATGGCTTGAAAACTGAACGGAAAACTCTCTTGCACCTACTTCCTGAATACGGTTTAGTACTAGTATGGTGTAGACGATGGTCTGGGTGCGGAGAAAAAGAACCACAATTGACAAGACTAAACCTGACTTGGAATCCACCACCAAGTCGCGCATTATGGCAACTAATGACTGTTTACGAAAGCAGGAGCGAATTTTGTAATGAGAGTGTGCTGCCTTTGTACCCTGATGCAATTGCAGCTTCAGGTAGTTGTGCCAACTAAAGCCTCCGACTTTAATAATACTGCTCAGCAGCCATGCGGCTTTATCTTCGTCAGAAAAGTATAGCTGTTGACATTTGTTGGTTTTCACAGCCTCTGAAATGCAAAAGTCTATGTAGACACCTAGAATGAAGGTAAACTTTTTCAGTGTACTTATTAAATTAACCTTTTTTTTTTAATTCAGCTATGGAAACGATATATGGAGTAGAAGAGATGCTGCCAAAGATGAGCAGCATGATGTACCTTCCTGCAAGCCTGATGGCGAAAACGGATTTAGAAAATATTTTGGATACTATCAATACTGTAGTTGCGGCTTTGTTTGCAATACTCACACAATGTGAGACTTTAAAGACTGTACTGTCATTTATTAAAATGTTTTCTTCTTAAAAGCTCGATTAAATCATAATGTTTCATAATTCTGTATTAAGAAAATAAATAAATAAAGTTCATTGTCTTTCTATATAACTTCCAGCCTATGTTTTCAGTATGTGCTATTGTTATACTTATTAAAGCAAAAATTTGTAAGATACTTAATTTATTTTAAGCCGACAATCTACGAGGGTTGGTCTATAAGTTTCCGGCCTCGCCGATCATGATTATCACCTTCACAAAATCCTTATTTGGTGTCATATCTTATCCGTTAAGTAAATAATTGCAGATGTAACTTCCGCTCCGCTGTGTTCAGTTGTTCAGATATAGTTACATAAAGAAGGCTTGTGACATGTTCAAAATGGAGTATTGAGCTGTTTTTTAGTTCTTCTCAAAGGAAGAACTTACTACAAATGAAATTAAACAGCGATTTGATGGTGTATGTGGGGAAGCATCCCCCTCATATTCTACCATAAAAGAATGAGCCAAACTTTTTCAAACTTCTACTTTAACAATTTTAACAAGTACAACATTCAAATATTCAAGAAGCTTTGCTACGTTGATGGAGTATAAGGAGATTAGAACAGAAGTTTCAATACTTTATACACTTGAAATTAAGCATAATGAAATGCAGTAATTAAAAAGGTATCAGTACATTGTTACTTAATCCCAATATGTCAATAAATAATTAATATTGCATTTAAATGAGAATTCTCTTATAAAAGTCTCCATGCAGAATGTTGTAAAAAACAAACAATATTTCATACCTTAAGAAAAAAGTTAATACCATTAATATACATTAATTCAGTGATCGGCATACATTGATCTAAGAGTCATATACCCCTTATACCACGGCAACCCATGGTGCACTCCGCACTTACCCCCCGCTTCCTTTGCGGTGGAGTTAACAATGCCGTCGACTTCTGTCTACAAAATCTGTGATTGGGAAGAAGAATATGATGTGAGATGTTTGGTATGTTCCAAAATATTAAAGGGCGTTTTCAAAGCAAATATCAGACAGCATTATGAAACCTAACATAAAGAACACAACCAATTAACAGGTAAGTTTTTCAATATTAAATATGTTTGTTTTGAAATTCAATATTAGTGTTAAACAAACTGTATTGTTAAATAACACAATGTATTATAACAATAAAAGTAATACATTATTGAATATTAAATGCGCTTATCAGTTTTCACAATTGAACAGGATGTGTTCGATTATTTTAGGCCACATCGAGAAGGAATTTAAAACAATTAAAAGAAGAGCCATCAAGGAATAGGAGTCCATAATAAATAGTTCAGCTGATGGAATGGCAAATAAATAACTACTTTCAAGTTATCACGCTAGCTGAACCGCCACGGGTGGCCGGGGTGGCTAAGACGCGGACTCGTGAGCGGGAGGTCTGGGGTTCGAATACTGACAGGAACGTCCTCCCTGACTGAGGTTTTTTTTCAGGTTTTCCACAGCCCTCGTAAATGTCAAATGCCGGGAAGGTGCCCTAAACTTAGGCCTGGAACGCTTTCTTCCTTAAAAAAACATCCTTTCCCAATTTATCATTTCATTTCATGTATCATCAGTGTTCACCATCTGTAGTGCTTCAGTTGTAAAAACGGACGTTAATCACTATTCAAAAAAAAAAGCGCCGTCTGGGAAATCAGCAAGTCGTTGAAATCATTCACAGAAGGTGAATGTATAAAAAAAAAGTATTTTGAAAGTAGCTGAAATAGTATATTCAGAAGAAAAAAAAATTATTTTAAAAATACTGAAATTGTCAAATCGCACGATATTAAGACGAACAACAGACAGGAAAACACATTGATAATGTCATTATATTATACATTCATAAATGCGAACATTTCCCCTTACATTAGACGAGAGCTCTGAAATAAATGATACAGCTCAAGTGACAATATTCCTTCGCGGCGTGGATGAGGACCTTGGACCCCTAATAAAAGAAAACGAGTATTAAAATAGCACATACCGTACACTATATATTTATATGTACACATTAACATTTTGCGAAGAAGGATAAATAGATTTCGAGTGAACATACTTGATATAGCATGAAATCTCCTATGCACGAGGGATGTACAATTGTTTTATTAATGTCATTTGTTTTGAAAACTTCATAGATTTATAGGCTTATTCTCCATTTTGCTACAGACTAACTTGTTAACTTGTTATGTTGTATAACTCTTTTTGTTATAATCTATGTTTAAGATAGCTCATTACAGATATATAACGTCAAGCGAAATGAAAGTGAATTATGTATTAGTTTGGATGTATGAAGACAGGCATTTAATTTATTTTACGTTCTCAAGTATGTACTGTACACTTTCCAGCACTCCACTGGTCCCGCCGGCTACGTTGACTCCGCCTCGGAGTGACGTTCTTCTATTGCAATGCGGGACCAGTCTCGTTTTCTCGATTCAGCGCGGCATAAATTTTGCTGACTTAGAACCTGGGATGAAAACTATAATGTGCTCCAGCCTAAAGCGTTTTAAGGTAAATGTAGGTGGAAGCCGCCATTGACCAAGAATGATTACTTTAAAATATTTACCCCGCAATAGCGGCTCTCGTCTAATAAAGTCACTGACAATTACCTTTCTGAGGAAGCAGAACCAACTCAAACTATAAGTGGAAAAACAAGAAGTTTATAACACGAAAAGGACTACATAACAATCACATAATCCAGTGATATCAAGGTTTAATGGGGCATCGTATTGAACCTTAGCATGGAACACAATATGACGTAATGCATACCGATGCTTGGAAGGTTTAGCCCATCGCCTGTTTGTTTACCTGTGTTACGATTTCGTTCCAGGATAAAACCTTAAATCTTGTTATGTATGCCAACGTTCTCATTAGTGCGTGAAGTGCAAACTCAAATCGGAATGTTGATCATTTTTGCTGACTTAAGACTATGAATGATAGTTAAAATTGTTTGTTTTTACATCACTCAGTACGCGGTATCATTTATCCGCAAAACCAGGCGTTTTGACATATTTTTAATTTTAATTTTATTGTCTGCAATATCTACACCCTGATATCTGGTACCCATATCAGGGCATATTATTCCAGTTTCTTTATTATGTTATTTTATATAAAACTTTATTGATTGAATGTGCAAAACTGCATTACTAGATAGCTAAATTATCTAAAACTGCAACACATATTTGCATAACCTATTCTATAAAAACTTTGTCAATATACTACAACTACCGGTAACCAGTAGTAATTTAAATTCAGCTATACACAACATTGCTCAATACGGTATGTGTTTTGTAGATATTTAATTACGTTTTAAAATGTTACAAAGTGTGTTTTATAGTATTCCGTATACAAATGCATTCTTCTACACCTAAATGCACATCAGCTGTCCCCCGGCATCCTGGTTGCTCTCCACCGGAACCGCACACTGGACATCTCAAACTTCAGCAGGAATTTGTGGTAGTTTTAGGTTAAGGCTAGGACTAAGGTTATAAAGTTACATATGTTGCTTCTTTTTCCTGCTCTATCTGTATATTCTTCTTTTACTTCCTTCTTAGTGTCTTTCGTTGTTAATTGCTTCTTTATCAATTGCACTTAGATGTTCTATGTTCTAATGATCCTCCTTCAACTCTTTTCGTGTAGTTTTTGTAACATATTTCCTCACTACTTCTCCTTTGTACTCTTCTTCCTACCTACCAGGGATCTGCCAATTTATTTTCTTCTGTTGGTTATTTCTTCTTCGTGCTCAGTTTCGATGTCGCTAATCACTTCTGTCATTTCGTTTGGAGTTGCATTAATTTCTTCATCTTTTCTTAAAAATCTTTGTGATCTTCTTAGTTGAAGACTTTTAGATCTCTCTGCTGTTATTTTCCTTCCACTGTTACAGTTTTTTGTGTTTCTAAAATGTTCCAACCTTATCTCGGATATTTTTGGTTATTTTTTTGTAAAATTTAGAACTCTTCTTGATTTCTTGTTATATTATTTGTGTTTTTTCCTGCCAATAATCTTCTTTCCTCACTGACCAGTTGTGTTTAACTGCGACATTCAAGTGTTGCTCCGATGTATCTTCTATTTTGCAATTGCCACAATTGCTGCTGGGTTGTAATTTCATTCTTTCTAAAAAAGACTTGTTAAGGACCGTGTCCCGTAATGAAGTGGATGGTGTGTTTTAATTTTATTTTTTCTTTTATTGGTGGAAATATTTTATGGATTCTTCTTGCAAGCATTGAAAGGTGCAGTGGATTCAAAGATACGTCTATCACTGTAATCGGCCTGATGTTTTATCTCAAAGTACCTTTGTACATACGTTGTACTCCCTTATGACGAACCACTGTTTGCACTACTGTTTTTTATATCCTACAACTCTACATAAGAATAGTTCTTCATATTGAGATTTAAAAAATGAATGCATAGTTGGATATTCCGGGAGATTGATGCTCATAGTTTTAAACGCAGTCATTTCCGCACCTATGAATACTACAGAACGTAGTGTAAGCTTGTTAATCAGCTTGGGTCATGCATGTGCTGAGCTCGGGCAAATGGCCAGATGAAGGCAGCTGCCACCAGTAAACAGGTTAACAACAATGACACTGTCAACACGATCATTATTAAAGTTGTTTCATTTTCGCCGGTTCGCTCAATGCCATTTTCCCCCTCTCCACTCACCTGGTTGCAGTGGCGGTAGTATTGTTGTGCCAGTGGTTGCACTAGTAATATTTGTATTTCTGAGTGAATAGTGCATGTTTCGTAATACAACTGGCTTCAAATATGAGTGCTACTAGATGACAGTCGAAGGCCAATGACTCAATTCTTGCAGATACACAATGTTCCCCCCTTCTCCATCAAATAGAGTTCTCCATGGGAGTCACAGTGTCGCGGTTATATAAATATTAATGCTAGAATTATATAATCAGTTTTCTCATCAAATACTATATAAGTTTGTATGTTTATATGAAACTTCAAACGAAAGCTGTAAATGATGTTAGCGTCCCTTTCTAGATGAAAAACATCTTATTCCTTAACAATGTTGACATATTAATCAAACGACAATTATACAAGTACCTTAAATAGTATAAGATATTTCCAATATTGCATGAATACATTTTCAAACATTTCTGTTTGCTAGGGAACGCAGGAATTAATGAATAGTGTTTAATGCCCATTTTTGCTACAGAGGCACCACAGGTGATTGACAGTGATATACATAAAACGAAATGATATATTGGGAAAGGATTTATTTTAAAGGAAGGAAACGTTCCAGGCCTAAGTTTAGGGTACCTCCCCGGCATTTTCCATTTATGAGGACTGAGTAAAACCTGGAAAAAAACCTCAGTCAGGGAGGAAGGTCCTGGCGGTATTCGACCAGACCTCCCGTTCACGAGTCCGTGCCTTAACGACCTCGGCCACACGTGGCGGTAACAGAACATAGGCTTTCACGGCCGAATTCGCAGATATAATTAGATGTATCTTCCAGGCTGTTGTGCCGTGGTGTACTGGAGATACAGTTCCAGACGTTTCGTCCACAACTACGGCGGACATCTTCGATGGCGTGGACAAAGTCTCCGGGACCAATCAGCGGAGGGCGTTCACAGTACAAATATAGCGAGCGATACTGACGGCCAACGCGTCAGATATAGTGATATCTTCTCCAAGGAGACTTAAGTCTTCTAAGCATACATCTGAATGTGTGGTAAATGAATTCAAATAGTTTCAGCACCTTCTTGTATGACATGGACGAGAACAGTACTTTATAAATACTTTATAAGTGCTAATACATGCCATATGGTCAAAGCCAGCTGATTTTGTTTTTTTAGTATCTGATGACTGGATACCTTGTTTATTCATTTTCGTGGTTTTCATTTGTTCTAATTATCTCAGCCATATAGAAGTATAATAAATTTAATTTTAAAATCAAGCATTCTTAGATCTTCAAAATGGTATGTAATATTACAGCATTATAAGCTTTTAACTATTCCAGCCGTTTTTAGACAATAGTTCAATATATAAAACTGAAAAATCGAGTTCAATAATTTAATATTTTTCATAATTTACACGGAAAGATTTCTTCTTTCAAATTTGAGGTTCTCCTCCCGCTCATTTGCTGTTGGTCTAAAGTATGTGTAGGTTGCTGTGTGCCTACCGTGCTTTGGACATTGTAGCAGTGCAGAATGATTTAATGTGTTAAGGAAGCGGCTTTGATTGATTTTTATTTGTTTATTTATGGACGCTCTTTAACATCTGAGGTCATCAGCGTCCCATTCAACTCAGGGCGTGAAACGGCCGACAAATTTTGCTCAGAGGCTTCTTCTTTCAGGCATGAGGTTCTTTATCGTGCCGTAAATGTACGACACGGGACCCACGGCTTTACTTCCCTTCCGAAGGAAGCCATATATACGATTTTTACCCCCGAAAAAATCCATCGGTCCTGGCCGGGTTCGAACCCGCGATCATGGGTTCAGAAGGCAAGTAATGTTACCACTACACCACCAGGACCGACAGCGCTATGATGGAATAGTGTTATAACCCTCTGGACTGTGACAATTGGACCTGTAATAAGAGATGGTGATGAGTGTGCGCATGAACTGGGAACCGATTAAGTCTATAGCATGTCCCTACAGCTATTTGACATAAAGTGCTAACTAAAATTTAAATTCATGTTTTGTCCATTGAACAGATTAATACTATCCTTGTCCGAGGTTTCTGCGGACAGGTATTGCTCCTTGCACTTTGTGAGCAGCTTGTGTGGTGATCCATGAAAGTTTAGAACTTTATCCGGATCATCTTCCAAATAAGCAAGGGAATTTTCCCACTGGATTCTTTGTTGTCTGTATGTGAATGTGGGACAACTTATATATATATATATATATATATATATATATATATATATATATATATATATACGACATTTGTTGAAGGTAATGGTGTGTCTTTTCGCAGGTTTGGCTAACATTGTCAACACCTGCACCACCTTTCGATTAGGTGCAATAGTATTTGCATTGGGTTAGTGACTATGATTAAGTGTTTGCCTATTTTGAAGAGCGGAAGGTCACCAGTGTATGGGACTATGTTGAAGCCTGGTGTGTGTGTGTATGTGCGTGTGTGTGTATGAATAGTATTGGGATAGTGCAGAGCCTTCAGGCACTTCTCCCCGCTTGTGTGATAAGTGTAGAGCTGTTTCTCCCCACCGTGACTTTGATCGTACGTTGTTTGAGGCAGGGGTGTAGTAGTTCTATGTATGCTTTTGTAAGCCTAAGGTACGAGGGTGGGTCCACAAGTTTCCGGCCTAATCATTTTCTACCTATGATAAAGACAAAAACTATATTTCACTTTTCGATATAGTTACTCTTTATTGCAATATACTTTTCATATCTTTGAATTAATATTTCACCCCCCCCAAAGTTACAAGTCTTGTCTACAAAATGGGCATAAATAGCATCCATTACTTCTTCGTCACACTTGAATATTTTTCTCGAAGGTCCTTCTTCAGTTTTCAGAAGAGGAAATAGTTACTGGGAGCTAGATCTGGGCTGTAGGGTGGATGATCGATCTCCTTGAAGCCACATTTCTTCACATTTTCCTTTGCAACAAGAGCTGTGTGCACAGACGCATTGTCGTGAAGAAGGCGCACACCACCACTCAGCTTTCCTCGCCTTTTCTCTTTTATGGAAGCACGTAGTCTGTGTAGTAGGCCAGTACAATACTCCCCCATTTACTGTGGTGTTTCTCTCCTTGAAGTCAATGCAGAGTATTCCGTCACAGTCCCAAAAGATTGTGGTCATGATCTTCTTGGTTAAGTGAGTGACCTTGGCCTTTAGAGGCGGTGCTTCGCCAGGTTTACGCCACTCCATTGATTCCCTTTTGAACAAGGGATCATAGTCGAGGACCGTAGGACCTTTAGTGCTGATTTGCAGAACTTCTCTCTCGTTGCCACGGCAGAGCTCCAAAAATGCCTGACACAAGATGACTCGTTGCTGCTTTTGGACTGAGGAAAGAAGTCTAGGCACCCATCTTGCACTAACCTTATTCATGTTTAAATATTCATGAATAATTAGAAGGACTGTTGTTTAAGAAAGGCTCAACTTTGTTGCTATTTCTGTAACTTTGAGCCGCCGGTCTTCCATAATTTCTCCTTCCACAAGAGCGATGTTTTCAGGAGTGGGCCGACCTGCACGCTGTTCATCTTCAATGCTTTCTCGACCCATTCGAAAACGTTATAACGATATAATATGAGGGAATGTTTCCTCATATATACCGTGGAATCGCTGTTTAATTTCATTTGGAGTTAGTCCTTCTTTAGTGAAGAACTTAATAAAGCTCGAAACTCCATTTTGAACATGTCAGAATCTTATACATATAGCTTTCTTTATGCAACTATATCTGAACAACTGAACACAGCGGAGCGGAAGTCACAGCTGCAATTATTTACTTAACAGATAAGGTATGACAACAGATAAGGATTTTGCAAAGGCGATTACCCTTATCGGCGAGGCCGGAAACTTGTGGACTACTCTCGTATATGTATATTCGTCATGCCAGAATTGCATCTCAATTTGGTGGTAGCAGCCAAAAAGTTTCTGCCTCATAAACAGTGCATTTTAAAGTACCGAGGATTCATTTGTAAAGTTTAGAAATGATGTCCGCGCTGCTCCTGCTTGTTGAAGGGCCCAAAGAGAAAAATGAAGAGAAAACCTGAAGTACCACTTGATGATATCAAGTTCACGACAACAATGAACTGGGAGCAGCTGGAACAGTACACTTGGCGTCTCTGGCAGGAGATGGAGAAGCAGCGCTATGAGAAAGATTTATTCCAGCTGGAGAAGGAGAAGATACGCTCATTTCTGCATATAACCAAACTCAACTTGATGGACATCTACTCCGCGCTGAGGTGCGTGCACACTTATTACTTACGAGACAGTATGCCTATAGTACATTATTATCGCCACGGGTGGTTGAGGTCATTAAGGCGCGGACTCGTGAGCGGGAGATCTGGGGTTCGCTACCTACCAGATCGTCCTTACTGGTTTTCTTTTCCAGAATTTCCTATTTTTCATAAATGTCAACTGCCAGAGAGGTACTCTGAACTTAAGCCTGGAACGCTTCCTTCCCAAAAGAGATCCTTTCCCAATTATCATTTCATCTCATGTATCATCAGTGTCCACCGCCTGTAGTGCCTCAGCTGTAAAATCGGGCGTTAAACACTACTCAAAATGGTATATTGTTCAGGATATGTTTCATGTTTGTTTAAATTTGACAAACGTTGATTTAAAACTTGCCTGTGAATACAAATATGAAAAGCAAACACTTATTACACAGGTTAAAACTGTTATTTCTTATTCATTAATCATCTCCTGATTACAATAGAATAGTTATCAAATCTTATATACCACCAGCCATTTATGAATTTAAAAATATGTTTCCATATTTTTTACTTATTATGATAGTGGAAAAAATAGCTCAAGTCTTTACATTTTAAATATTTAATAACTGACTTGAAACTCAAAGCAGTAATATCTATGAAACTAGTATTAATAATAATTTCATTTCGTTCCTCATGAGACTATACTTCTCAGCTGAAATAAAATTTACTGAGCCAAGCAAACTTCATTCTTTTAGTATTGATTTCAGATATAATAAAAGTGTTTTACAAGCATTAATCTTATTTTTGATGTATTTCTAGTTAAACTAAAATGAATTTTTTTACCTTACTTTTCAAAATAAGACTGGTGCAGTTCCAACGTAAACTTTCAGATAAAACCAATCTTTAGACCTAAATATTGTCTACGGTTAAGAAAAGAATAAAAAAAATCTGGAATTTCTCCATGTATTTCAATACAAATATCACTTGAAACAATATATTTAAAATAGTTAACGAAGGGTTACAGAGCCAAGAATTGAGAAAGCTGTAATATTATCTGATTCAATATCAGCTATCATAGCCATAGCATCTGGTATAAAAACCAATAGTCTTAGTGTCACAAAATGTCACAAAATTGTAAGATAATCAATAAAATAAAATAAAATAAAATAGCAGTACTTCAATAGATATCTGCACACTGCGGGGTAGAAGATAATGAAACATCTGATTCTCCTGCCAAGAAAGGTGGCAAAATTACTCAAAGCATTTGGTTCTCTGTTCTAGATAAGAAATATATCAGTATACAACAATAAATTAAAGAAGAAATGTGCTGAAAACAATTGGGAAACGATAAGACATTTTGTAGGACAGTACGGTTAAATTGCTATATTGTCAAGAAATTTCTCAGTGGCAAATTTTAGATTGCTAACAGCTCATGTGAATGCTGCAATGAACATCTGTACAAGATTGGCATAACAGACTATATGCCCTTTCTGTGAACTCGGAAAAGATATGGAACGGGACTACTTTCTTCGCTGACCAGCTTTAGACCAACATGCCAGCCTTCCTTCCAAATACTGGAGTGCAAGAGAACAGCTGGCTTCATAACCAACAACCTAACATTAAAAACCAGTCAACCAACATCTCCCCAACGATGCTGCAACACTTCTACAGTTTTCTGGTAGAACGGTTGTCCGAAATCTCCCAATCACTTATCTACAGCTTCAAAGACTTCATGAACTAATGAAAACCTCCTCTCTCTTAGTAACTTTTGTAACATGATACCTTTGCGAACTTCGAAAAATGTGAAGAAACTCTTACCGTGTTACACTGATTAATTTAATGATAACCTGTTGAACGTTTTCTATTTTAAACAATTTGAAAATGTGCCCGTGTAAAGAAACAAATTATATGTTTAGTGTGGTGCAGTTGCATGGCATGGCTACGATTAACACTTATTTTAGTTATTAAATGTAAAATGACATGTATTGCAGGAATAAAGATCGTGAATTATGCGAGTTATTAAGGAAACAAGAAGCCGAGTTAATACAATGCAGAGCAGAAGTAAACAGTGCACATACCGAACAGGAGTTCAATATCATCGAAATAAAGGTAACTTTATGTCAAAAGTTAGCGTTAACTCACATAAGAAAAAGGTGCATTTAGTTATTTTAGTAAAAGAAAAAGGTGCACCCCCATGCAAAACGTTGGTCCTATTTTCTTGTTCGTTAAGTTGAAAGTACACCTCCCTGCTGGCACTTTTTCAAAATAGAAACGTAAACACCAAATCATCTTTCTTAACAACAGAAAGTACCGTCACGGGTGGCCGAGGTCGTTAAGGCGCTGACTCGTGAGCGATAGGTCTAGGGTTCGAATCCCTCCAGGACCGTCCTCCCTGACTGATGCTTTTTCCAAGTTTTCCTCAGTCCTCATAAATGGTAAATGCCGGGTAGGTACCCTAACCTTAGGCCTGGAACGTTTCCTTCCTTAAAAAAAATCCATCCCCAATTTATCATTTCATTTCATGTATCACCAGTGTTCATCGCTTGTGGTGCCTCTGCACTAAAAATGGGCGTTAAACACCATTAAAAAAATTAAACCAAGCTAGATAGAAAATAGTAAATTTTCATTAGTTATTATCATAAAGTTACATAAAGGGAAAAGAAGGGGCTTAATGAACAAAGTATAAAAGGAAGATGCGTTATTGCTTTGCATTTTATTTTTATTGTTTTAATCAATGGTCTTTCCAGTTTTCATCTCATCTTCTTTGTCCATTTTCACTGTCATAAAGTCATTGATCATTATACGCATGTAGCGTTCCGATATAAAGCAATTATTGAAAGTAACCTACATCATTTTCTATAACTGCTGTGCGTGTGAACCTTTCTGCTTTCATGTGCTGCACTTCAGCCCTAACGTTTTCCATTGGGTTGAGCCCAGGACTTAAAGAAAACCAGAAGGCGAGTGAAATGCATCAAACTATCTGGCGTAACAGAAATGTATGGTTAGAGTAAAGCAGTGTCAATGTCGATATACCTTCTGGTTGATATCCGAAATCACACGCGGCCGCAATGTTTCAAGGTAGTAACAAAGTTAAATTGAATTTTTTGATTAACGTGAAAGACTGCGGACAAATATATGATACGTGTTCTGTATTTATATAAAAGCAAAAAGTGTCTGTCCAGAACAAATGCTGATAAATTTAAAGAATTAGTTTAATTTCCAGCATTCTTTTAACTAAAATATATTAGTGTGGAGTAATACGAGGGCTGGAAAGAATAAGCAATAAACAATTTATTTTAGAAATTGGAACTTTTACATTCCCTCACTGTAATTCCATGCCACATTATCATCTGCTGCCGCACTTTTGGAAGACACTGGGCATCACTCAAACACTTATATACAGAGGGTACCAAAATGTATACACACTTCAAGCAAAGAAAAAATGTGTTAACATAACAAAACTGAATTCACACAAACAGAAAATGATGAGCACTAATCATCTTAGACTTTTACAGTTACAACAGTTGCTCAAAATGCTCACCATCGGCGTCGATACACTTCTGAGTAGGTTGAACTACTGATTGAGCAACGTTTGCGAAAGTGTCCTCAGCGATTGCAGCACAGGCCGTTTCAATTTCTTCCCGAAGTGCTGCCAATGTAGCTGGTTTTCTACTGTATACAGTATTCTTAAGAGTTGGTTCCTTAATCTTGGATCCATTTTGTTGTGCAACGCTAGCATTACATAATGTGAATCACATCCGTTTACAGAACATCATACAATAATCTTAGCTTCAAATGAATTCATTTTTGATTTACGATAATCTTGGCTTCATTTGTTCATTGTTGATTTACTTGTCATGTAGCAAAGCTATCATAATGTATGTGAGTCACATCTGTTTACAGAACATCATAGTACAAATGATTGCTGTTTTTGGACCAACTTCGAGGGCAACCTCTACTGTGAAAGTGTGTATATATTTTTGCCACCCTCGGTATACATGTATAAAATAAATGAAAAGTAATGTAACACTATTAATAATGTAACTAAATAACAATAACTAGAAAAGCATAAAAAGGTAAAACACAAAGAAAAAGACACAGATTTGTAATCGTTATATTACGAACCTATGGCAAGCACATTTGTCATAGAAGACATTATACATCTGTGTCTTTTTATCAGTGTTTATCCTTTCCTGCTTTTCTAGTTATAGTATTTATATAGACTCTAGAGAAATGTCCATAAAAACATTCATAGTTGCAGAACAAAAACCAAAAATGTGTTGTTTTAAAAAGAAATGCCAATGAAAAATAAAATAAAGTACATTGGTTGAAATGTAGTTTTGTGAACACGAAAGCATTCATTTATGTTTATTCGTCCCCAATTAAACAGTAATTCCCCGATGCTTTCATAGCGAATTCTCGACAAAAGTATCATATCCACTGCCCCCCCCCCCCAGGTCATATGATCTCAGAAAAAAAATATGAGCATGAGAGTAGAAATGTGAAAGTGAACTAGTGGAATTTAAAAAAAAAAAAAAAAAAAAAAAAAAAAAGCTTACAATGAGCAATGATAAGGAAATTTGGATTAAAAGTATTTTGGGTGGGAATGATCATATCGTTTCTAATGAATTATTTTGCAGTAGTGCCTCAATTCTTCTCTTATCGCTGAAAACAAATATTGTTGTATACTTTCATTAAATTCTTTTAAGGGTGGACAAATTCAGCAATTTAGAAAATCATCAAAAGAACAACAAGCTCAGCTGTCAGAACTAAGAATGGATTTGGAGGATCTGAGAAGACAAATGAAGCTTGGAAATTTTTGCTTTAAAGAGGATATAAAAAGAGAAAATCTCGTAAGTATACTTCTAGAAGATTGATTTTAAAAGTTATAATTGTTTTATTAGTTTGTTCTTTGACGTTCTTCTTGCTTAGGAAACCATGCGGTTCTAGTAAAACTTGAGTTAATTAAGTATAATTTTTATATAGCGTTTATGTGTTTCAGTTTGTATCACCAAGCTAGTTTTTAAATTTTACCAGAGATTTTAGTTTACCACACTTCTAAATTTTATAAATAACTTCAGTTCTACTCTTTCACCGCCCACTGTGTTGCTTTACTTATGGCTACAACGTACACCATAGCCAGAGGCGCCCGTTCAGCTCCACTTCTCCCTCTGTCAATTCTTGAACATCCCTTTATTAGTCATTTCCTGCGCGCTTCACCAAGTATAGGGATTAAAAGTTGCGTCTAGAGCAACGTAAATGTTATTTTAAACAAAAATTAGCTTGTCGTGTATGTGCAAATTGATTCAAAACTTTCCTGGTCATTTTGCCTCCTTCCAGAACTGCAATTCATGATATTTGAACAAAATATTTAACTGAAGAAAACCCAGACCAAACTGTTGCAATTCATTCCCAAAATTAGTACAAGTGGAGGTTTTAGAATGTAAAGGGAAACATCAACAATTACATTAGAAATATTACAGAAGCCGAGCTTACTTCTGTCAGTCAGTCAGTCAGTCAGTCAGTCAGTCAGTCAGTCAGTCAGTCAGTCAGTCAGTCAGTCAGTCAGTCAGTCAGTCAGTCAGTCAGTCAGAATGTGTTTTCCCAATACAATGCCTATTTACCGAGAGAGAACGAAATTCAAGTATCTTCTATAAGGTAAGGGTGTAGAGTTTAGACGGACGCGAACGTTTGAGGCAGGCAACTCGTGAGCGGACAACATTTTTAACCAAAATTTGGTACTTAGTTCGAAAATTCCATCTAACCGCGTTTTCCGTATGTTGTCATTCAGGGGTTGCCGGATAAAAGGGCAGAAAGTGTATTTGGTAAGCAGGCGTTTCGCGACAAGCTTAATATCTAACTTGTTGACATTTTTTTAACATTTTAACAATATATTAAAACTCCTGCATTCCACCAAGTTTCTCCTGTTTAATGTCAGTTAACACGTTCGTTTTATTTTATTTTTTTTATTCAGGATCCTATACAACTAACATAACACCCTCATTGTTGTGTACATGAATTCTACATCACTCTAAACTATGCATATTATTGAGTGAACTTTACATTAACTTTCCCAAAGATGACCATCTTCTTCATTGTTACTTATTACCATCTTCTTTTGCCTTGATCACTTTCCTCCACCACTTTTTTCTTACTTTCCCTATATAATTTCCAAACTGATTCAAAAAATTCTTTTCTGCTTCCCATAATTGTAATGCGAGAATTTCTCCCTGCAATTTATCCCCCTTCTAGCTCCATGTTTCCATACTCTACTCTTTGGTTTCTGTACATTCTAATAGTAATAGTGTTTATTTCTCATGCATCAACATGTAAAAATTTTTAACAAAATAAACAAAAATAAAAAAGCATTAATTTTAAATACAACAATTGGGAACAGTGCCTTCGGCAATTTCAGAAGGCACTAACTCCAATCAAAATTTGTTTCAATTTTATTGGCTCAGCCCCCTAGTCCCCGGTTCATTAGCAGCTACCAACTGGAATATCCAGGGGACCGGGCTCCGATCCACCAAAAACATAACAAAATATTAAACGTAATTTATACATTCAATACAATATTAAGTTATATTTACTACAATACTAAACCTAATTAAACCCATTTGGCCATATTTCTATCCTTGAGAGTTGCTTATTCCTTAGGATCTTGTGCACACTAACACTCTGGTTATAGGTGTATGAGGACCCTGCTTAACTAATGCTAGATAACTAGTCCCATCCTCTCCCCTGCTCATTTCATTCTCCTTTCACTATCTGACAATTCTATACCACTTCTCAAGGCACCTATCCTTGTTAAGGTTCTCGAGTACTGCAAATATGGAGAGTTCGAGTCACACATGATCCAAAAAAGCGGGCAGACCACTGTTTACTTCGCACTCTACGGGTTTCCTCTTGCCCGCTCACTTTCTTGGTTCAAGCGCGACGCGAACTCTCTGTGGCAAGGATCGAGAAGGTGGTGTCATAACCGAAAGACTTTTGAACGCATTTCCATGCACTGTTATTTGCATAGAATAATTAAAACATACAGATCATGCAACGAATATTAAAAGGAACAGAGACACAAAGGTGTTATAACCTCTCTTGTACTTCATCTACAGTCTCCCATGACGACCGTTTTTTACATTCTGTTCCTTTCTAACAATGGCTCTTTTGCGTAAAAATTTCAGAGTCATTACATCTTTACAGAGCTTTCCTTGTTATGAAGTTTTAATATGTCCACATATAGAATTTCGACATCTACAGTTGGTTTCACGAATGCCATTTTCGAACTGGTTGTTAAACGTTTAACAGAAAGGAAAGACGGTGTCAACTTAACAGGAAGTGTTGTTAAAGTTAGTATTGGTTGATGAAACAGAATTTTTGTCAATTTGAATGTTAAAGCAGTCTAACAACTTGTTAACTTTTAATATCTGTTGAAGAAACTGGCCCTTAGATGCTAAGAAAAAGTTTATATCTATTCTTGGAAGTCTGCGCTCAATAAGTAGAGAGAGCAACTTGTAACTAAATAAAATATCTAAGACTTATAGTAAGAAACAATATCTAAATTTAACAGCTATAAAATACTGAAAAAAGTCCTTTAATTTCTAAGTTTAACTTTATGTATTCTGAACTATTTTCTTCGTAATTAAGGATGAAAACCAACATTCTGTGAATCGTAATTTCTGATTGCAAATGTTATTAAGTGTAAAGAATTTTAATAAAGCGCATTGTAAAAATCGGCTGTCAATATGTATATTCTAGTGATAAGTGATACATTGTTTTTTACTCGCCTTTAGCCCTTGACTATTTCTTATACCTTTCAAATTAAAAATCCAAATAAAAGCGAAAACTTCACTTGAATATCCTGGTGTATGGGAAGTATAAGCAGAGAAGGATACTAGTGGCGGCGCTATCTGCGTTTTCACTGTCCCCTGCAGTAGTGTTACGTTGACTGTTCTGTTTTACGGGATCTTCAACCATCATCGTGCTTTTGTATTACGAATAATACAGTACGTGCAGTAGAGTATGAACTACACATAGTTTGTCAGCACGTGCTGAAAAACTATGTCTGTAAAGGAGCACTAAATATAGTTTTCATTTCGAAAACCACCAACAAAATATGTCATTCATTATCTGAAAAAGAAATAGAAAACCACGAGAGACATATTGAGTGTCCACGAAGGAGGGAACAAAACTGCCGAAAATAAAGTGCAGGTGAAAAATAGACTGTAGCATAGAAGCTTTTGAATAAATAGGAGCAGGAAAGAAGAATTTTCACAAGTATATGTCAACGTGCTGCAAAGTTGCATGATAAGTTAATAGTACGCAGATACAGAAGAGACTCAGTTTCTTTCATTAGCTCAAGTAGTTTGTTAGTTCCCATCTAGGAAAGTCGAGGGTGGTTCCAATTTTGTGGGCACTTCTCAGAATATCCGCATTTGGGTTAGTGATAATCCTTACAGTGCGTATCACACGTTTGTTCATGATTATAAATGGCATTTTTTTTTTTTTTTTGTTATCTGTCACGGCGCCGCGTTATATAGAAAACTCCCATTAATAGGACATGGGAATACGAGTATAACAGAGAACTACGTATTGATAATTTTCAGCATGATGGTGTCTCCTATCATGCCTCCAATGTCAGCATAACTGATATTATTTACTTCGTTGAAGATAATGTGATTCATATATCACCACAGATCATGGATTATAGTGAAATTGTAGGAAAACATTTGGCAGGAAATTGAAGCTGTGACAACGATATGTCTGTAATATGGAGAAGTATGTGCAAGCATGTCTTAAATGTGCAACTAATTTCAACACTTACCATGAGGTCATCATTCGCAAAGGTACATATTCCCATATCACATATCATTGAATTACTTCCATTAGTTTAAACGGTGTTAGAAAAATTGAGGATCAAGAGGGAATGCAATGTTTATATATATACAGTGAAGTTATTTGAGTTGAGAGCCGTCAGACGGCTATTTACTGTCGGTGTGAAGCCGTCCCAATTGAAAAAGGGAGATACAGTCTCCGCGTGTAAAGTTAGTATTTTTATTTTTGCTGAAAGCGTAAAAGGGTATTACATTTAAAATTGATAATAATTTTAACTAACCTGTGTTATAAGAGATGTTGAAAATGATGCTCCTAAGTGGCAGAACATTTCCGGCACTCTCAAAAGGAATTCCTGTATTTCATCTAGTCTTTCTTCCGTAAAATATGATGGTTCGTAACACGATTTTTATCATTGAAAGATATTTTATGAGTTGGCAAACAGATCTCTACAGAATACAATTGCCAAAATATTTCCTTGCAAATCGCTTTACCACTTCGCTCCAAGATTCCGTATCTATCGTAAATAAAAATGCAATCTTCAAGATTTTATTTAAGTAATCGCATTACTAACCGAAAACAATTAGCATATAATTTACATGAACGAATCCACCGAGTAACACACGAACGCATAACCTCGTAGACAAAGCAGAACACTAGCTGTATTATACTATCTTGTTGACGAATGGCTTGCCCCAATATGTTTCTCCCAGCTGCGCTTAGCCGGCCCGTAACTCAAATAACCTCACTGTACAAAGTTATTTGTGTATCATTCACTACATGTTGTATGTACTACCAGGAATACAGTAAGCAGATGAGACAATTGTTGGAGGATTTGGAAAATAAGGCCGAATGTCTGGAGAAGAAGTTCGATGTTTTGTTGGAGTCGGACAGAATGGCAATGAGGTCTCAGCTGGCGGCCAAGCAGAGTGAAACTGAGGGCCGCAAGGACAAACAACTTCTTTTGCAGAGGGAGTTGTTGGACAATGTTCGGGTTGACCTGGCCCAGTATTATAACACTGTCACCGTCAACAACCTCACTCTTGTCAATTCGTTGAAGGTAATTTGGAACATGATAGTTCCTTTTTCAATGTTCATGTGTTCAATGTGTTTTAAAAAGCGTCTAAACCTGCAAAGTTATTTTGAAGTTGAGTCTCTTTACCAATGACAATTGAAATTCTTACACAAATCAATTGAATCTCATATCAAAAACCTTCTTAGAATATTCATTAAGTTGTAGCATCATATTTGCTGAATTAATTTCAATATTTAAAACAATCCCAAAAAAATTAAGTTAAATTAAGTTAACTCGAAAAAAGGGGCATTAGCCTTATTTAGTACACTGTACAAAGACGCATGGTAACAAGTATCCTGAGAATAAGAACCGCCTGCTGCAATAGCAACTTTAACGTGCAAACTCCATTGTTGTCAATCAGCATTAAATGTTGGTTGTCATCTAGCCGGACCCCCTTCTATTTCCGATTCAGAGTATTTTACGGGACATTCCCTTTCCTATGAAGGTGAAGACGAAGTAGTTACATTTATCAAGTGTTCATTAATAACTTTCATGCATGCCAATAGGTATATCTCTGAAAAGAAGGAAAAAAAATAGAAAAAAAAACTTGCCTTTCTTAGTAGGCAAAAATAGAATTCCCAATCAATTCACACACACACACACACACACACACACACACACACACACACACACACACACACACACTTACCTAGCCTAATCTCGAATGAATCCTAAAAACCGGAGAACCAAATGGTTTACTTTGGCTCGCTATGGCCTGATGGCCTCGGTTCTCCTTCTTTTTATAAGTACAGACCAAATGCTAAGAACAATCGGCATAAATGGAATCCCAAATAAATGCATATACGGGCATATCCTAGCTGTATAACTGTGGGAGAATCCTAGACACCGGAGGTTACAATAATTTGCTTTTCGTAATTATAAATTATTAAGTTGATATAGGTTATAATTATAATAGACTATAACCGAGCTATTTTGACGTGCACACTACTGCATTGCCAAGGCCTGTCTCCTACTCACATTAAAATATAAAATTTTGCTATTACTTCCATTGTTTCAAAATTATTTCATGACAAGTTTCTATAGCATGTTGTGCAATACTTGTTTTATGTCGCTTATATTCTCTTACTGGTTGCTGCAAACATGCTTACTAATTTCTCATAATTCTACACATTCCCATTTTTGCATGCCTACCGCCACAGTGAGTAATAGTACATAATAAAATAATAGATAAAGGAGGAACAGAATATTAAATGTATCATAGCCAAGCTACGAGGGTAAGTCTATAAGTTTTCATATGGTTAAGCCGGAATCATATGGACCTATCCTCATACAGAAGGTTGAAGCATGTCCGCGTACAGAGGGTTGACATTTTGAACATCTGCTGTAAGATGAGGTAAATTATGGTGTGTGATTTCCTGCACAAACTGGGCATTAGTTACTGGTAATGAGTTACCGATTACATGCAAGGCCGTAAGGGATGTGGGGTCCAGTCACGTTGCTAACAAAAGACCCAATAGCTTCAATATCATATAGAAAATTGGGACTTAATTTTTTACTTTCATCTATATTTTCAATTTTTCACATTGTATATTAAAAGGGTAGTGGGTTTAATTACATCTTGGCATATTCTTTACTCTACCTAGTTACCATATTTTACATTGTATCTTTTTTCACTTTTATTTGCCTTAGAATAATTATGATTTTGTCTTATTTATTCAGAACGAAATGGAGTCGATAAACACAGACTACGGACGAGCTAAAAAGCTTTTTCGCGAAGCTGAGCATAAAAATCTAAATATGAAGAAGTCCCTTGAAACTACAGTAGCTGAAATCGCCGTACTGAAGTTAAATTTGGCTAATGAGGGAAACATCACGAAATCAACAATGAGAAGCAAAAATGATCTTGCCGAAGTTATGGCTGAGAAGGAAACTCTGACTTTTGAGCGTGAGGTACTGGATATTAGATGCCAAAAGGTAAATTTACAATAAAGCCTTTAATCTCTGAATAAGTAAATAATGGTTTTTAAATATTAAAATGAGCTTAAATAAAAATTAGCGATGCTGCAGTTTCTACCACGCACGGCTAAGCAAATCAAGCGTGACAGATGGATCAACTTTTCTGATTTTCTCTGTCATGTGCACATTATCATTAACATAAACGCCAAATGCATTTGGTTGATAGCCCCAGACTAAAAGTCTTAAAGGCATGAGATTCGCCACCGTGATAGCCATGCCTTCCTCCAACCCTTCCTATTCAACTCTGTGGAAATATGCTATTCAGAAATTCACAAAGATGTGTCTCCAGTATGAAGAAATTCTATCTTGTTGAAAGATGTCACACCATCTATCACTCACGTATAGCAGTGCATGTGGTTTCAACATAAAAAATAATAAAATAAAATTATACATCATGTATAAGGGTAAACCAAGCGTTCACTTTCGGGCTGTTATGTTTATGGCTAATGTAGGTAAGCAGTTGTTCATTAGCCCTTATCTCAACGTTATGTCGATAAACATATGGAAGTTGTTTCATACCCAACATAATGTGCTGTAAGAATTTTCATCTGTGCTGATCTCATCAAGCATCTTTACAGCAAAATAAAATGTTTTAGTTTACTAGTTGGACGGAATGCCTACAACTGCAGTTTATACTAAAAACGGAGCCATTTCTTCAAAGATTTATGAACTGGGATCTTCCGTATACCTTCAACAGTCTCGTCTCTAACCGGTCACCTGTAGGGCGTTTTGCTATCAACAAGCTGCCATTCTTCTTAGTTTGGCGACACCGTCGACGAAGGTTACATTTTTGAGACCCCCTGCGCGCACCCAATACTACTTCCCATTTCCAAAGTTGTCTGAGCTGCTTTTCCTATGTCTTCCCCTTTGAACGAATTTTTCATAATGAAAATACAGCTGTCAAAATGCAAGAGCGTCTAATGTGGCTTCTACCGTCATCAACTGCAGTTAGTCAATCGCCTCGATCTGCGGCTCACCTTATACTTTCAATACTGAAAGATCCACACATCATTAACTGTTTCAATTTACACAATAATCAAAGACTTTGTTCTCTGAATTAAGCAATTTGACATGGTTGGAGTCCCACCCCATTGTCATACATCATACATTCCATCTTAATACTACTACCATTCACAATTCATCATCTTAACCCACCTAAATTGCTAATCATTCTGCGTAGCTAACACACTCAATTGAATCACACTTGTCTACCAGTCTGGGCACTAGTCAGGTTATGGCATGCTATGCATGCCAGCATTTACAAACTAACATTTACTACTGGAAGCGAGAAAGTGCTTTGTAATTGACACTTGGGACGCGTTTATGCCGGCGACCCAGCTGGAGAGAGGCTCATCTTCTCGCTGACCAATTATTAACAAAAACATATTATCGTCAGAGGTATGGCATCATCGGCGTTGCATAGTTAAGGGAATTTGTAGGATTCTGATAAACAACAATAATTCAAAGTGTTAGATATTTTAAACTTTGCTGATTACTTCCCCCCCCCCTGTATTTCTCGCTGTATGTTGAACATAGAGTTAGGTAACTGCTGGCTTTAAAATGACTTATAGGCATGGTAAAGACAAAGAGAGTGTGTTAGGAGATGGCGTAACTACTAGAAGCCAAGCTCGGGAATTTGTGTGTGCCCTTTGGAAAATATTTTGAAAAAGCAAGGGATAATGGCGGCCCTCTAATTCCAGTACAGAAGGTACTTGAGAGAACCACCGCAACTTTAAATTTGCATGAAACCACAGTCTACTGGACGTTATAGTAGTGGCAACCATGTTTCAAGGCCGCAGAAATTATCCCATGCATGAATAGCTTATGTTTATTTCTTTTTGGTTGGTCGTAGGTTATGTTGCCAATATTTTTTTAGGTGTTCATGCTAGACGATGAAATTTCTGTGGGTCCTACTGAACGTATCAATGTGAATTCCAGTTTCAAATTTGAAATCCGAAGCTCATAGTGCAAAGTGCATACAAAATTTTCTTTCACATATCCATTTATGTCATATAGAATTAAAGGGGCCAAATACAAGGATTATGACATAACGCTATATCATAAAATTCTGAAAAACTTTAAAATTGTCATTAATTGGTTGGATAATTTTGTACGTGATATTAATCGGAACATGAAATAGACTCCATATCTGTGGTGTCACAGTTCAGCGTCATCATCTCAGTTTGCACAGAATTTATTTAATATATTTTATATCATTACTTTCGATTATGTGCTTAACTTATTTCCACTTTTGTGTTTTAAAACTCGTGTTGAAGAATTTAAATTTTTACAAAATAGAGTATTAAAAACATCATATTTAATCATTTCGACAGATATTTACAAAACATACAAAAAAGAAAAAAGTGTTTTCTATATTCTGAATATTATATATTTATATAAAATATATAAAAATGAAATGAAAACATTTCCCTAAGACTATAATTTTTATAAAAATGAGAATACTAAATATCAGAATGTTACATTCTTTTTTCGCTGTTTAGAGTAAAGTTTAGACTTAGATACACAAACTTCACGAATGTAGAATAGAGTGGTAAATAGTCGAAGGGAGAACTTTCTTTAAACGGAGACTTAGCTTGTCTTTTTCTACTTTTTAGTTGTATACGTGAATGAGCAATTTGGTGTTTCAGTTAGCACAAGAGACGAGGTTCCTCCGCGAGTCGCTGCTTAAGGAAGCATTAAGCGTTCAGCAACGCGAAGGTGTGAGGTATGCCATGCTCCAGAAGAAGCTGACAACGGCAACTCAGTTGCTGGAGAATAACGAGCTGCAGGAGCACAGCATTCTATTAGCCTGTGCAAGTACTCCACAAACAAAATCTGATGCTCGGGGAAAATTGGAGGTAACGCGAACGGTTTGCTTTAGTCTTTTTCTTAACTCCAATTTTTATCCTTGTGAACTTCAAACTTTTTTTTTTTTTTTGTCTGTATTGTGAACATCTCCAAAGACAAACTTTATACAGATACTTTCTGTAACTTCGGCAACAGAAAAGGCAAAGCGAAAGTTCAAACCTAAAGATACAAACTTTAAATTACTCTGTTCTAATTAAAGTGTACTAAGCATAGCTCAGAACAATGAGGGGACTAAGATCCTCGTAGGAGTCAATATTTCCAGTTATTTATCTCTTTTTGTGATTAAAACATGCAATAAAAATAGATAAAATGCATTCTGTCATCTTCCAATAGCACACATATTACGACAGCTGAATGCTCTTTTTCAGACCATGGCGAAATGTAAGACTAGATTGGGAACAGCACACAAAGTCTGCCATTGGTCGCATCGCTCCCTACAGAAACCACAAAAGAAAGAGGAAATAAAAAGTTCCGCCAGGAAATTCTGTTTCAGAAGAGAATTTTTATTAACATTCCAGCACAGAAACTGAGAGTTATCTTCCTTTATCCGCCAGAATTTCTTATAATTCAGATAACATTTAGTCTACGTCTGAATCAGGAGCGCCAGAAATCGCCAAAAATTTGAACATAAAACTCGGTGATTTTCTTGAATAATCAGAAAATCCTGCAATGTTAAACAGAGGTTTATGTAGCGAAGGCAATTTTAATGCAGGAAAATACAGTGAATGTAAATTTTCTTCGAACATATGGAAAAATTGCTTCCTATTTCCAAACGTTAATGATAAATATATGGTTGAGAAAGAAGTCAAAAATTCTACCAGAACGTATTTAAAAAACGTAAAATTTTCAAATAATTGCAATTTCGGTAATAATATTGTAAATATTTCTATAAAATATGATTTTCTAAGATTATGATGTTCTTTTATAAGTTTCATTTTCTGTCGAAATCGCCCCATAGAATGTACAATATCGGACAACTATAAAGATCAATGGTGTTTTCAAATACATCTCAACGTGTGGGGAGGAGGGTTTAAACGTTTTGATTTTTTTAAAAAAAAATACAGTTATATAGTAAAATACATGCACTATACTTATTGTTTTCAATTAAGTTAAAGAGTATTCCTTTGTTAGGGTTTTAGATTTTGAACAGAATATACAAATATAAGTAGCGAATTGTCCCAATTGTCGGTATATCTGTGTTTGTATGTCTGTGTCAATTTTTAATGTAATACCTGAACTCGACAGAGTATAAAACACACCTTAACAAACATGTTCTAAAAATGAAGTGTTTTATGTTTCAGATGTGTCTGTTGAACTCAAATAAGGTGGTTAAGGATCTGAAGCGGCAGCTCTCTTCTGCTCTACAGGCACACAATATTCTCGTCAAAACGTTTCAAATTAAAATGGAAAGATACGGAATGCAAGAGGCCGATCTTGGGTTCAAAACAAGAGAATTGTATAAGTCTGTATAGTTTTAGAGAATGTGAAAGTACTGGTAATTAAATCAATATTTTGTTAACTCTAAACAAAAACAGCATTTATATTTCCTCTAGAAGCCAAAAAGGTTTTGAGAATAAAAAGTAAAGAACTTAATAGGGTCGTACATAAAACCTGCTGTGCTTGGTTCTGTTTGACCTGCGCACTGTCTCTCACGAACCTTGGATTCGTTCGTAACCAAAATTTATGATTCGTTTCAACTTTTCGAAAAACAACAACAAGGTTCCCTATGCGTATTTCAACGTCCCTGCACGCGTAACCTGAATTGTGTCAACATAGTCTGCAAAAATGAGAACCTAAACACCATCATACAAAGTATTCATGATGGAAGGACATGTGAAACTACATTTTTAGCATTAACAATACACCCACAATTACCGATAATATCAACACTCTACCAATAGAAATCATCTTTACAAATAAATACAATGCACCTACTATCGTTTTTATACCACACACACGCAATATTTTATCCAGTCATATTCCTCTTTATCATTACCAGTCACTACATTCCTTACCGCCACGGGTGGCCGAGGTCGTTAAGTCTCGGACTCGTGAGCGGGAGGTCTGGGTTCGAATACCGCCAGGACCGTCCTTCCTGACTGAGGTTTTTTCCAGGTTTTCCTCAGTCCTCATAAATG
Source organism: Metallyticus violacea (assembly GCA_030762175.1). Classification (NCBI taxonomy): domain Eukaryota; kingdom Metazoa; phylum Arthropoda; class Insecta; order Mantodea; family Metallyticidae; genus Metallyticus; species Metallyticus violacea. The sequence goes on along the minus strand of CM060843.1, from coordinate 107,442,080 downwards.
GCAAATGCCGGGGAGGTACCCTAAACTGAGGTCTGGAACGATTCCTTCCATAAAATCCTTTCCCAATATATCATTTCATCTCATGTATCATCAGTGTCCATCGCCTGTGGTGCCTCTGTAGCAAAAACGGGCGTTAAACATCATTCATTCATTCACTACACTCCTTATTTTCACAGCACAACACGACATTTCTCGTCGCATATTTTACAGTTTACATTACATCAGTTCCCTCAGTAGCTCGCGGACAGTTCAACTTCAACCGCCTACACGTCACTGGCAAGTCAACATAGCAAACTTAGCAAAAATATCTCAATACTTGCGTCTCTGATTAAACTGCTGAATCAACGATAATTCTTCCCTTTTTCAAATGTACCGCCAAAACAGATTCATGGAGATTAAAAGCTACAGTGCCGCACTTTGTGATGGGATTATCGTTAATCCATCCGTTTAATCCGGGATCTTTATATTCGGACATGTTTAAGGCACGGACTCGTGAGCGGGAGGTCTGCGGTTCGAATCCCGCCAGGACCGTCCTCCCTGACTGGGGTTTTTTCCAGGTTTTCCTCAGTCTTCATAACTGGCAAATGCCGGGGAGGTACCTAAACTTAGGCCTGGAACGCTTCCTTCCTTTAAAAAAAAAAAAAAAAAAAAAAAAAAAATATCCTTTCCCAATTTATCATTTCATCTCATGTATCACCAGTGTCCACCGCCTGTGGTGCCTCAGTAGTAAAAACGGGCGTTAAATACCATTCAAAAAAAAAAAAATCGGACATGTAGCTTGGCGCGAGACCTTTGGAACTTTTTCCCACCCTTAGGCTGTTGATATGACTGCATAACTTGATATCAGATTCTCCTTCTGGTAGCTGAGAAATTAAGTTTACAATGTTTTACAGGTCCTCTTAAGTTGCAGGAACGTTTATAGTAACAATATTTATTAAGCTTCTACTTAATGGAGAGCACAGAAAACAAAAAAGAATTTGAGAAAATGTTTTTCAAATTAAAGCATATACTTGGTTACACACACATACTATATGAGTGTACTTATGCATACTACAAGAACGTTCAATAATATTACTCATTTTATTCTCTCGGCTAGTTTATCTTGAAGAATTACATTATTTAAGGGGTCCACCGCCGTGGTTCTAAAGGTAGCGCGTCTCTTTGTCAACTGGCGGGCTCGGGATCTCCCCAGTCTGATATGTTGCCTGGATACCTACGATATTTTCCACAGAGTTTTTCCTTACACTGAAAGAGTGAATACCAGATAACATTAGACACTAACTAAAAAGCTAGTGTACAGTTTCAACTTCTTCTGATAGGTAACGGTAAAATTTCGCACTGGATTTCAGAGTGGTCATAACACAATACTTCAATCGTTAACATACTGCGATTCTTTGCTGCTGGAACTATGCAGTTTTAGATCCTAAAAACTTAAAACACAATTTGTGTACTACAGAGAAAAATATTGCATAAAATAATGAACATGTCCTCTTTCATTATTTCTTATTTACCTGCGAGAAAAATATATTTATTTGTATAAGAACCCATTTCTAAATTATAACTTTTATAACAGGTATAAATTCACAGCTATTCACCAATTACGGCTGAATGTTGGCTGCTAATATTCCCTCAGAATTGCTGTGGACAACAAATTCCAAAAATTCATAAATATCTTATACTGTGAAAATGATCTTTGTATCAAAGGATGTCAGTTCTACATATTTAAACAGAAGAACGTCATTGACACTAATACACTCTATTTTACCTACTTGTATACCCTCCAGAACGTGTACCTCAGAGAGTGACAACGTTTTACAACCTCATATTCCTGTACGTTTGCCTACACATGAAGAATTCACACATTACAATGTATTTTTTTAAAAAAAGTCACATTGAACTCTAAAGTTCAATTCCAGATTTTTATATACATGACATATTACAGCAATATATGAAGTGAACTGTAATAGCAATTAGCAAACACTTAAAATGATATTTCTATGTGGAAATGACACACATTAATGCTTATTGCTCAGGATAAATCGAAGCTGCAGTTTGTCTTTGTTTCTACAGATGGTATGGAGTTTCTGCATGACTTTAATTGCACGTTCTACGCATTGGTTACTTCTTAGTATGTTTAATGCAGAAGGTTCTTGCTACCAGTGACTTTTTGGTAAGGTCTTAATATTTCTGATAAGCGTTGTACTATGCAAAAGACCACGGGGCACACAGACCTCTGTGATGTAGTGCGTGCGCTACGCCCCCTGGACCCAGAGCCTGGTAGTACTCGAAATCACACAAGTACTTCTGATTACTGAACCAGTGGTCTGTCCCGCCTTATGAAATGAATCTGCAAACGTTTTCAAAGTGTCTCTTGCTGTAGGCATAAGTATGAATGCAAGTAGAGCAAGAATGGCTCTTGAAATCCATCTTGCGTTGCTGATATTTACATTTTCTGAAACTTAATCAATGGGAAATTCTCTTATTTTTTAAAAAAATCTAAACACAAGTTGGTACAGAAATTTCGCATAATCTCTCCAGCCTGATTTATCCAGTATATCTAAAGTTCGGCTCACAAACTGTGCTTTCAATTACTCACATTTATCCACCAGTTGAAACAAAATGGATATTCAGTGTTTGGAGAACGGGCAATTTCACTAACTTCTTTATCCATCACCAAAAAGAGCATCCTGTCCAGAGCATAATTCTGCCAACCGAAAAGTAAAGGTAAATCAATATCCTTATCTGCAAACATTTTTTGCAGTCTGACAACAACCCCGTTCAATAATTATATTCATCAAGAAATTCAGCAATTCCTTCAGCAACAGTTTGGACATTTTCATTTTTCAAACGTTGCAGTCAAATTTACTTCATTACTTTCATTAAGTACCACTACCTGATATTCACTTACCTGAATGTTTTGCCATCAAAATGTAAGGGTATTTGATCTGAAAACCTTTCAAATTTCTTTTCATAGTACCGAATGGTATTTAGCTATATACCCCATCGTGTGACTACAGATAAAGGGGACGGGAATGAACATCGCTTTAAAGACAGAGAAATTCTACGTGCTGATTGAAGAAATAGTTTCTTCTCCGACTTCATACATGTGTGTGTGTGTGTCTAAATACACTTCTGCAATTATACGTATTTTAATCTAAAAAAGGGGAAATAGTAAACTGTAATAGAATAAATAAGAGTACAAAAATAAAACCCAAATTTAGCTGTTTATTAGGAATTTTATGAAAGTGACTATTTATATATTTTTATTGAAAATATGTGTTTTATGTAAAATAAGATTCTGCGTTTCGAAGTTTTAAATTAGGTTAAGCGCATTTAATCTTCACACAGAAAAATATTTATATACATAAGATTCAGTGAGTGCGTTAAATTTTTTTCTTTTGGTGAAAATGAGATCATCACTAAAATATTAATGCGTTTAAGAAACATTCATGGAGAGACGAGGGTCGACACAAATAGATACCAACTACAGAAATAAAAAAAATTAAAGTTCTTAAATTTAATAAAAAACGGTGAATCAATAACAAATCATTCTACAAACCAAACCCTCTAATCACAAGAAATGAATAATAACATTCTCCATTGCTCGTCCATGATGCAGTTCAACAGTAAAGTGAGCTATGGCTTGCGAGCTATTGCTAGTTAACATACTTCTGGATCGTCACCATATATGTATTTTATTGCTAGGAATCCATTTATATCCCGAAATATAATTTTTGACCGACATTCCACTTACTTCAGTTTAGAGCTTATAATTACTACATTTATGCTGTGTAGGACATACTGAGATAGTTCTCTCACTTTATGATTAAACTAACAATAAAGAGTAGATACAGATAAGTTTTTCTAATGTACGCCAATTGCAAAACAATTTTTTCCCTTTTAGAGAGATAAACTGCTTTCAACTGTTCGCTTTGATATTCTTAACGTGAAAGTTAAGTGTTGAGCTTTCGAATTTCAGAGAGGGCAAATGTATTGAATTATGATGTGAGCCATAAATGTAATAACCAGGTCAAGGAACCTAAAAAGGAAAACAGAAAGTTACAATGAATTTTCTTAAATGTAATAAGAGTAATGATACAAGAGGAAACTGGAGAGGTATGTAAGAGCTAAGTACTTAAACCTTCATCCCTAATATTGAAAAGTCGCCAGACAAATCATTATTTCTTTGTTCTCTTTCTCTTAGAATTATTTTAGCGATTCTTATATAATAAGAACCTTTCTCTCTCTCTCTCCTCTGGTTTACAGCAGTGCGGAAGTTAAATTATATAAGCATATCTTAAATATAAAATTCAGTAACGTAAAAATAAAAGGAATTCATATGCTACACTGCACGTTATTTTCCGCCTAAAGCCAACATAACATTGAAGTAAAATTGCCAGTGTATTCATTATTTTCATTTATTTTTCTTTGAATCTATAAAAAGTCATCTCTATAATGGTATTTATAGAGCTCGTAGGAACTTCATCTTCGTCTTGTTTGTGTATTTAAAAAAGAATCGCTTACATAACCTATTACCAACCAAGAAGAGCACAGCTGCTTTCACAAGCTTATAATTTCTGTCGCTAGATGGTACTATTGTAGTTGTAACATATTTGACTTGCGGAGGAAAATCGCGCCATTTTTTTTTTCTCCCCCACAATCGGCAGCCTCTTTAGCTTAAACTTCACCTCCTTATTGTTGGGTACGTGTGGCAGCTTAAACTAACTTGACCTCCTTATTGTTGGGCACGTGTTGGAGATGTGAATGCTATCCTGTTTTTTCGTTTGTTAGGTTTAAGTTAGACGAACCGTGAAATTATTTGTGCTCCAGAAAAATGAATTACTTAGAAACTATATTGTTTTTGGATATGTAACTCATACATTCACTACATTATTTAATTTTTCCTGTAATCACCATTTCTTGTATGATACGTCACTTCCATTAAATCACTACACGGGAACTGAAGCGTTGCAGTGGACCCGTTTGTGTTAAACACTATTAAAAAAAAGTTTTCCAATCAAGTTGACTGAATAGCTACCTATCATGGCCTTTCCAGGGACAGGAAGACAGCAGAATTCCGTCTGCTAACTCCTAAAAAACAAAGCCCATGACTTAGCATAGGTTACATTACGTTTTCTTCGAAAACTGTGTTTATATCAATTTCATGATATTCGTTATATAAATGTTGAAAAACTGCACGTGAATTAATGTTCTTTATTATTTTTTATAAATGTTATTTTATAACATTTGTGACTGTTTAACAAAAACAATACAATAAACATCCAGAGAAAACATGTCTCCATAGTACACCCCAAAAACTTAAATGTTATCGCAATCGTACACCTATCACTGTGAAATGTGCTACAACAATTTCAATTATGCATTTAACTTCAAACACCAGCGAGGCTACCATGGTAAGGTTTAGGCCAGAAAGAAAGCAATTACTTGCAGATTATGCAGTTCGGCTCTTCCCGCTGTCGCTCGGACCTGCAGCTCCAGCAGTCGTAGCAATAATCTTCCTATAAGGGCAAGACCTATGGTAGCTCCTTTTCCCTGCTAGTCCTGGCATGCCGATTTCTGTTATTCTTACATGGGGAACGTGCGTTTGATTTAAAAGAAAACTTTCCTAAATGTAGTTTTAAAACGATGTTATAAGTGGATACATTGAAAACATCCGTGATATAATGCATTTGAGTGCAATAAATAATTCTTTTTCCACAAATAGAAGTGAAATGCATATAATAATCTAATTGCAATAATAATAATAATAATAATAATAATAATAATAATAATAATAATAATATAGGACATAATGACCAGGTATTAAATTTTACAATTTCTTGTGTTCGGTTAGTGTCATTGATCTTTTATGGCACACTGTTAAGTGATGTCTGTCAAATCTCCTTTAACATTTTAGTTAAAGAATTAGAGATGTAAAAAATAAGTTAAAAGTTAATAATTCAAAGTATTATTGTTATTTTATTTATTTGTTTATTTATTTAAAAAACCTAGTCTGGGGGGACAGTCCTGGCAGGAACCGAAGTTCAGAAGTCCGTGCCTTAACGACATCGCCCGCCCTGCCGGTTTTTTAAATGCTAATACCTACAAAATATATATAAGTGGACATTTGTAAGAAACATTTGAGCTGTTTTCGAGTGAACAGACATAACTTTATTCTCATATTTGTGACTTTAGATTAATCATGAATCTGGAATCCAAAACAAAAAGTAATAAATAGAAACACAATATAGTTTTGTTTCCATTTATTAGGTAACTTCCACACTCCCTAGGTAATTTCATGCAGCGATTAGGAGACAAAAACATGCTGCCTAATGTTTGGCATGCTCAAGGTATTTTCTAGTTAAGTCGGTATTTGCCGACGAAAGACAACATAATTATTATGCAAATTTAATTTAAAAATTACAATACGCAATCATGCAGAAATTTTGAGGGGAGCTATGTTCTTTCTTCTACCCATAATCTTGTGTTGCAATGGGTGCAATTAATAAAGCCAGGTTGAACTGCTGAAACATCCTATATCTACTCTCCTGATCTAGCTCCCATTGACTTCGGGCTTTTTTCATAACTAAAGAGGGGAGGAAATGTTCATTAGGTTATGAAGTCGTGGAGGGTATAAAAGTATAAACCAATGGTTTACAGATGTTGTACAATAATAAAAATGCCATAATAACATGTAATAAAAAGTTTATAATATATAATACCATTAAAAAGTACATAATGATATAAAGTTTAACTCAACTAGGAATGAGTCGGAGTAAAGCATAGGAATGGACCTTCAAAAATAGATATTGTGGAATATTCCATAAAATTAAGGAATAATAAAAATAGAATGGCAAAAAAAAGCTATACCTTAAAGCAGTAAATATATGCAATGGTAATTTAGTACTCGTAGATGAAAATAGCCAGAAAGTTACATATCAAGTAAAAGTTCATAAACTTTTATCATCAAAATATATAGGGGTTTCTCAATAAATTGTGGAATTTATTCTTCTTTAAATTACAGATAAAATAGAACAGATTAATAAGCAGTCTAAGTATCTAAGAGCCGTAACTTTATTTGTTTGTCGTTTACCTTTAATCATCCATCGTGATATCAGTTTCTTTAGGTTCATGGTAAATACTAAAAGCACCAACATAAATATACATAAATAAAAATGGAAATAACTCAACATAACAAATAAATCAGTTACAAATTACAGCTTTATTATGTACATACACAGAAGTTGAATGGCACTTATTGAAAAAGTGAGAGGAAAGAAAGAAACAAGAAAAGAAAGAAGGAAGGATGGATGGATGGATGGATGGATGGATGGATGGATGGATGGATGGATGGATGGATGGATGGATGGATGCATGCATGGATGGATGGATGCATGGATGGATGGGCGATACTCAATTTCATTTGCTTTTTTTCTGAATCAGTTAGGTAATAGACTCAGAAAGTTTTAAAATAATGGGGCATACTCATCAATAAGACGTCACAACTCTTGTTTCCTTTGTCTACAAATATTACGTTAGTGACATTGTGGAGATGTAGTCTATTAAGCTACACCCAAGAGGACTTTTTATTAAATTATAACCCAAGTTTTCACACTAACACAATATGATATTTACATTCTTTCGGATGATCAAGAGTGTGTGCTACTATTATTATATAGCTGATTTTTCCATAGCGAGTTCAGCTGCGCATGCCTCTGGCTGGGGAAGGTGTTACATGCGACACATCATCACCGTATGGTTGTTTATTCCAGCCTAACTCTTTCCTAGCCCTCGCCAGGCTTGCTACGTAGTGAGGGAACGCCCAATCATCAATCAGATTAAAATACAAGACTTACTTCTGGAAATTTCTGACAACTAAATACCACCATTCGTCATTTTCCTTACAGACATTTTTACGCAAATAATTAACAAACACTCTAAACAATGCATGTGCCACAGTAAGTTTAATGAGACATAATTAGAAGCATTCCAACAATGAATACTTTAAGTTACGCTAGTTCTCTGCCTTTGAAACAAAACCTGGGTTGATTTTTGTAATGAATATTTTATTTAATGTTTGATTTATAAATTAAAATAATAAAACATTTTGAAAAGCATGTTTAGCTTAGGGGCTCTGGATTAAACTATTTTGTTAGGCTATTTGTATTGATGTGGTTTAATGTCATTTGACACGAATACCTTAAATAATGTATAATATAAAGTGTATTTCATTTATTTGAAGCATTTGCGACACTGAAGCAAGTCTGTTTGGCTGCCTTTGACTGTAATAGAATAGACGTCTCCAAAGGCTGCCTTTCATCTTTGTTTGGTCAACTTTCCTTCAGCCATCGTAAAGATTACCTTAAAGCACAGGTGTTGGAAACTACAGAAAGGTTAGCTAACCATTAGCAAATAATTTTTATTTAGAATTATATTCCACTTCTTGTAACAAGATTAGAAGTTTAATGGCGGCCACTATTTGTTTATCAGAACAACAGTTTTTTTATGATACTAGCGTCCCAACCTAAGATCTATTGTACCAGTTGATAGATGATAATTTGACCGAATGAATTTTGGAATTCAAAGAACTACTGACAGAAAACTCTTGAAAAAATATTAGTCAGGAAAATAACCCAACCGGGAATCGAGCCCGGGCCCGCCTTAAGGGAGGTGAAAATACTACTGCTAGCTACGTCGGTGGTCACAGACACAGAACGTACCTGTTTCTAAGTTTTACTGTCCTTTCGCTTGTTAACAACGTTGTGTAAAATCTGTTGCCAGCAATATTGAAGTTTTAGCATGCCGTTGTTAACACTTTCTGGAACTGAGTGATCTACTGCATGAAGAATCTGGGCAACAGTTCTGAAGCTAATGCCACTGTTGGTTCCTTCATCTTAGGAATCAAGCAGCCGAAACTCGAGTAGTCATGTAAAATCGATTCTTCAGAATGTATCGCCGCTTATTTTTCACAGCTGATCACAGAGTGTGTTCCAAAAATGAACAATAATCTGCGCATTTACGATCTGCCTTAGAGCAAGCATGCATCGGGATAACATTATCGCAGTCATAGCTGGGATTCTGCCGAGCTTTCGATTTTCCTGGTGACGTTAATTATGCAACTCATTTTATTGCCATTTCATTTATGGTTCGTATGATCTGGATCTTTATTACCGAAATCTTCAACATTAGTGCCGTCTTGGGTAACTCCCATGAGAGTGGAGAAAGTTCAAGCGATCTGAATGTTGAAATCAGATAAAACCCCGATGCTCTCTTTAATTTCCGATCCATCAGTTCCAGTTTCAAAGGTTCAATCCGCTTGTTCCCTTTATTGGTCGACATTCAAGCCAACGTACCCTATCAATTTGGTTTCGTCCGGGACATTCTACTATTCAACAGCTGCTAAGGGTAATGGAGGGCTCAGCCCTGGGTTTTCAGACAAGGCCTTCACCTGTGCGGTGTCATTGGACATAAAAATGGCGTTCTCTACGATCTGGAACACCGAGCTCCTATAAAAATTTATCTCGCTTGGCTACTTAAAGACCTCATATTTAAAACACCGATACTTTAAGATGGCGGGAAACAACTCTATACTTAAACATAAAAAGATGTTTACCCAGATTGCTCTCTACTATCCTCCGTATTGTTCAACTTTCCGCACACACCGAACATAAACATAGCTCACTTCTGATGATCGTTATTCAAAACAAACTAATGCGTACTCAGAGATATCAGCACCATTAAAAAATAATTACACTTAATCGAAAAGTTTTGCAAGCGCTGGCGAATTTCTAAAACGCCATGCCATCATATTTAGCCAATATCCGCAATTTGCCCTACACTTTAATACAGACACCAAACCATAGAGTGGAAAAACTCCATTCATATTTGGGCGTTCAGATAGATTGAGGCTTGTTTGGAAAACATATCAAGAGTATTGCAAACAGGACACAAGGACTAATCGCTCAACTGTGTTCACCGTCGATACATGTACACCTTTTTAAGTCTCTGATAATTCACTCATGCTCTATGCCTGCAAAGTCTGAGGAATGGCCGCAGAGAGTTGGTCGTGCATTCTAAAGGCACAGAATAAAGGACAATGATCCATTTAATATGCTTTGTTTATACTTTGTTAATCCAATAAAAGTCTCCTACTTTATAATTCCTATAAGTATCTTTATAAATAAAGTTATTCCTTTTATTTAATCATTTTCATATGTGAAATGAAGAAGTAATAATGAAATTGATTAGAAATAAAAACAATTGTATCCAACACAACGTAAATAAGAAGGAAGAGCTAAAGAAAGGCAGAGCTAGCATCTTATACTATATGCAAATGTAAATATCTGTTTTAAGGTATGATGAAGCAATGGCCCTGCTCAATGCAGTCATTCAATCTGATGAAACATGCAAAGAAGCTTATAAGCGACGCATTGCTATTTTTAAAACACAAGGAAGAACGACAGAAGCTATTAAGGAACTTACCGAGTACCTGCAAAAGTAAGTAGCAGTTCTTACTTTTAAAAATGTTCACTTCTTGCTCTGAGCTTCATTTATTTGATAAATTATGAGAAACTACCAATCTACGTCACTAACTCAGATTTAGGAATGGAAGTACGTAAGCGGCTTTTGAGACTTAACTAGCTAATATACTGAAAACGTGAAGGTAGAATATTATTGTGTCTTTTACCAACAGTTGAAGTTCCTAATAACAATGTATATCGATCCATATGTTAAGTTCACAATTGGCGGTCAATCCATAACAAGAGTTCGGTGCGAGTCTTCTGAGGTAAATTAAAAGTACAACGTTATGCGGGATGGGAGAGGGTTATTGGTTCCCTGGTAGAATAGCTACAAAAGATAAGGCAAAATAATGGGTGATGAAATATTTAATTTTCGAAAAAGCTAGTAAACTGGCATTCCATTTACAGATACAGATTTTCATTAGTCATACTGACTAACAATGAGTGAGAAGCTCAGTCCTTTTGGAAGTTTGATATCTCTTACATGCATCGTTTCCCATGACTTTCCTTATAAGTTTCAAACTAGTACACTATTTTGCACCTTTGTGACTGCTCTTAGGCAGACCTTCATCTCCTGCAGCAATTTACGCAAGGACTTCCGCGTGGAGACTTGTAATCTGTTTTCGCCTCCTGCACCGTTGTTTCTGTCTGTTTTTGGCGTCCTGTTTCGTGGTCATCTAATAATGTTCCTATAAATTTCACTTTTTCTGTTTTAAAACAAATAATACATATTGAATGAATATTTTTACCATTTGCCTCGACCCCTAAACTGCCCAATAAATGCTTTATCAACAGAAATTTCTTACTGTACTGTATATACTGGTTTGTTTGTAACACAGAAGCACTGTGACTGTTGACGATCCCATTACAACAATGAGAAAATGTACCACAGTTATCTTTTCACAAGCACATCATAGTTAGATTGAATTGAATTGAATTTATTTACCAATAAGGTCTCTACATAAATAGTTAACAATTTAATTCACTTCCCATTTTAGGCTCATTGGAATTTCCTGAAGACTCAGGTAAGGCTACACACAATATTCATAAATATACACACAAATTATTATTATTTACTAATTTTTAGTAGTTAAATTTACATAAACGAACAAATCCCTACAAATGTACAATACCAAAACTAAGGTCCTGCCATATCTTAACCACCAGGTTATATGTATAGTAAATGAACCCCTGCAATAAATCACTATTTGCACAATTGTATGTATGTGCCCACAAGCTCCTTCCTTGTACTTCTTCTCGCTTATCCCTTACTTTTCCTAACAATTCCCTAGTATTGTTTATTTTCTCTGCCCTCATGTCTACAACATTTTAATTGCTACTATTTCTTGTTATAATTTATCCCATTTTTTATCTCAGATACTATCTCTCCACCTTTTTACCATTTCATGTTCCATTAGACAATGGAACACATTTTCTACTTTCCTGCACATAATACATCCTTCTTTTAAATGTTTTTTAATCCTTTTAGAAATGATACCCCTGTACACATCCATGCAAGACCTTTTCTTACGAATTGATCACAATCATCTATGTATTTCTCCCGTCCCGTTCTTTTAACTATTCTAATAAATGTAAAGAAATTTTATTCTCTAGGCTAGCCAAGTCTCTTGTTGCTCTATGTCTACTACTTTCTGTCTCACTTTCCATAATTCACTGATGTTACTTTCGCCACACATCCCCCCATTCCAATTTCTTCTAATAGTTTCCCCATCTCCCCAAACCAACTCTCACCTCCCAGTACATCTCTTTGGTACTTAAAGACATTCTTTTAGCACATTGTTATTATATAGTTGCAACAACTGTGTCAATATTTGAAGATTCTCCCCACTATTATACCTCTCCTTCCTACTCTTCCTAGTTCTGCGATACTTACCCCCTCAGCGAACCCCAGAACTTCTCTAAAAACATTAACACATCAACCTTTGTCCACCCCTTTGACATTCCCCACATTTCTACTGCCTAACTCAATCACAGTCTCATGTAGTCTTTCTAGTCATTTCATTGACAATGTGGGAACTTTATACAAACTTGTTCTGACAGCTTTCATAGCTAATTTACCTTTGGTTTGTGCACATTTAGACTGTATTTCCCATCTTCCATTAATCTTACGAATAATAAATATTTAGTTACAATTGGTTACTTTCTTCTTATAGGCAAGCAAAACGAAAAGCACTTTCCCCTTACTTGATTATAGCATGTACTCTCCTGGGTGCTGAGTAGCCTCATAGTGTCACTTGAAGGAAACGGTTGTAATCTTGCCAATCGCTAGCAGCTACATTATTGATACGTTCTGAATATTTTACAGTACACTAACTTCTGATAATTACACTCGTAATAAGTTGTATTTATCGTTGTTGTTAACCATTAAATACGTTAAGAACAAAAATTATAAAATATATACTTTACTTTGAGGTCGTTGTTCTAAGTGTTAAAATGTTAAACAAACCTCGCTTACAGGATTTAAAACCAGCGAGCGCAAACTTGTTGCGAATAATTAATTTTATTCGTGAATTGAAACTTCAGATTATATATCTTTTACTAACGATAATTTTGTACAAAATGTGTTGACTGTTAAAAAAAATTATGAATAAAATATCTCAAATGACTGCATACCAAAAGCACTAATTAACATGAAAATCAAAATCAAAATTTATCTCGAGGGATTAACATAACTGAATCAAGAATAAAATAAAGAGGAAACCAGGTTTTCTGCTTTACGGTGAGATAAAAGTATCTTTTCCCAGTGATTTGAAAAATGGATAAGTTTTATATATTATTAGAATTTGTTCAAATATGTGATCGTTATTCTTGATACTCAATTTTCAGCCTTTGGACACCGACTCATAGATGGCAATGTTTCAAATCCAGATTCGGGAACGGCCGTTTGATCAGCTAACTGTTGCAAGTGAATCAGATAATGTAGTTTCCAAGAAAACAATTCAACTTTCACGGTACCTTCAAACGAAGTATCTTATTATCTTGCTGGATGAATGTTCTCTTTTACAATGGCTATCAACTCAATTTAGGAATTACTAAAAGTTTCTCGCCCCTAAATCATAATGAGACCCTGCCCCCACGCTGTTGCCATTGCTATTCACCTTTAATGAGGCTTCATAATTCAAGCCCAGCTTTATGTCGCCCAAGGAACAATATGCAGGTTTTCAAACGATGGATTGCAAAAGTTTCAGATCATGTATACTTCTTCAGGTGCAATGATCAATTCCTAATTCGAACGACCTTTACCTGAAGGATGATTTTCAGAAATTTGATGAGATACTGTTAATTCAATATTGTCAGGCTTCTGAGGACCTTTCTCATTCATTGGAATTTTTCATTGGTTTAGCGAATTCAAGAAGGAGCAACAATATGTTAATTTCCAAAGAGCGGCAGGCCTACAGAGGTAGTAACCAAAGTGAACATTTCATATGTACAACAAATTGTCAGAGAAAGTCCATAGTTACAAGAAGTTAGGGTTGGCTTTAAGCATCATTTAGTAAGTTTTTCTATCATTGTTCATGAAAAAGTTCTGTTCAGTTTAGGGTTCTTGACAGTTTAATAGAAAGACAGAAACTCTTTGTGATGCAACGCTACCAAGAAATGCTTCAAATAGTCAACAGTGAGATGTCCCTACATATATGACATTGTCATGGGACATCTAACTTCAATCCATCAGTTTGATTCTGAAACCAAGCCATTCGGGTCTTCCCTGATGCTCAGTCAAAAACGAAAGCCAAAAGGACAGTAAGTGCTCGAAAGAATGTGGTTACCACTTTCTTTTTAACAAATGGTCGTATGGTGAACGTTGTTCTAGATAATTAGGAAACAACTACTGCAAAGTGGTATATAAAATCTGCCTTCCCAGAGTTCAGCAAAACTCTTGAGTGACAGCCAGCCAAAAACCGGGCTAAAGAAGCATTTTGTTATATCATGACAATGCGTCTGCTCACACTGCCAACATAACAGTGACAATTTTGGAGAACACAGAAGAAAAAATGTTAACGTACTCACCTTAGCCTCGAGCTGCCGACCTATTGTGAAGGACAATTTTTGAGGTCTGATTTTCCAGCTCTGAAAAAGCAGTCACTACCTACAGAGGGATTTGGCTTCAGTGCCGAATACAAGGGCATGGGTGTTACCAAAAATGGTTTCAAAGAGGGCCATTGTATACAATGTCAAGAAGAGGTTGTGATGATCAAAACTCCTCTGTGACGTTAGGTTACCGAGTATCCCTAATTTATCTGTGACTCCTACATCAACACATAGATGTGCAAACACAGCACTTTATATTTTTAACTTCAATATTACAGTCTCTTTTTTCATCTCCTGTTTTTCAGTGGCAACACTCAATTACATATCAACAAATAGATGTGCAAACACGGCACTTTATATTTTTAACTTCAATATTACAGTCTCTTTTCATCTCCTGTTTTTCAGTGGCAACACTCAATTCATCGCTCTTAAGTGCACACTTGCAAGTTTTTTCTCTCTTGAAAACGTAGTTATTTATTATTGTGTAATTAAAGAAGTTCACAACAAAATATTTATTTACATATTATACCTTATCATTTAAGATTTCACACACTTTTCTGCTATTGCTTGCAGATTCATGGCTGACCAGGAGGCCTGGCAAGAGCTTAGTGAATTGCATCTCAAAGAATGTCAATATTCAAAAGCTGCTTTTTGTCTTGAGGAGTTAATCCTACATTCACCGCATAACCATTTGTTTCATCAACGCTATGCCGAGATTTGCTACACTCAGGTTTGAAAAATGATATTTCTTATTTACATACAAATATACTGAGGAGGCCAAAAATGTATACTCACTTTCACAGTAGATATATATTTAATATATTTCAACGTTGAACCAAAATCAGCGTAGTATGATGTTCTGTAAACAGAGGTGACTTACATTACGTTATGCTAGCGTTGCTACAATAAAATGGGCCTTTTGTTTGAACAGCGGAAAGCAATTTTGAAGTGATATTGAAAACTGAGAATGTTGTTGAAGTTCAAAGGCAATGGAGACGTGTGTACAGAACAGAACCGCCAACGCCAACAATTGCACCCATTCGAGACAAATTTGAGACTTATAGTACCGTATGTGATGTTCACAAGGGCAGATCTGGGAGATCTCGCACAGCAAAAGCCCCGCGTCCTTGGCTACGGTTTTGGAACGTTTTAAGCACTCACCACAGAAATGTACAAAGCAATGTGCACGTGAGTTTCCACCGCGTTCTCCGGATCAAACTCCATTGAACTTCTACCTATGGGGAATTCTTAAGGACGTTGTATAACGTAGAAAACCAGCTACACTGACAGCACTTCGGGAAGAAATTAAAACAGCATGTGTTGCAATCGCTGAGAACACTTTCGCAAACGTTGCCCAATCAGTAGTTCAACGTACTTAGAAGTGTATCGACGTCGATGGTGGGCATTTTGAGCAACTGTTGTAACTGTAAAAGTCTAAGATGATTAGTGCCCATTATTTTCTGTTTGTGTGAATTCAGTTTTGTTACGTTAACACCGTTTTTTCTTTGCTTGAAGTGTGTATACATTTTTTCACTATATATACGCTTCAGCGTCAACGCATTGGTATCAGCTAAAACCGAAATAAATGGGAGTAGTTTCCCATACCATAATTGGGTCCTGTATTTTTCCCCTCTTCTCCCCTTTCCTATGTACAAGCAATTTTTATAGCACGAGTGCTATAAAAGACTACATCCAGTGTTCCTCTCCCTGTTCATTCCTGATTATAACTTCCAAATTATAGATCTAATTCGTACATAGTAGGCACAGACATACCTTCATGCATTAAAAACTTGATAGAATACGAATTGCGGGCTACTCTATAAACAACGTATTCCGCATTTTCTTTAAGATAGACTGCTGTGTGGAAGAAAATGGGGGCAGTAATATATTTTAGTCCTTACTGTACTATAGTATTTTATTACTGAATATATGAATACCGTTAAATATCGCATTACAACAGCATATTATATTTGACCTCGAAATAGTTCAACATCTTTTCTAGAGTCCAGAATCTTTCTCGATACGATTTTCACTACCTAAAAAGACACTCTTGGAGGTGGATTCGAAACGGACGAGCACGTATCAAACTGTGTGGAACTATCAGCAGCTTAAAATATTCTACAAGATTGGTAGTCTCCCTGAGTGATAACTTTTAGTGTTTATGGAAGCACCTTTGGGGTAATAACTGCCCAGTGACTCTTCTGGAGTCTGATTCGCTTTCATTAGACTGTCCCTCATACATTTCCAATGAGAAACATGTGTATCAAGTAGATTATTATTCACAATTCAAATATTCTTATATTCTGTACGCAAATGTATTTGTTTGTCACATAATTTTCTTTGTTTTAATCTTAAAATTCATATAATTAAAATGCACTAACCGCCTAAAGACACAATCTTAATCCAAACACCCCTATGACATAGAGTTCAATGACCAGACCAACTGTTGAATAAGTCAAAAAAAAGTTTGTGAGCGACCTTGAGTGCCTCAGTTTGGACTTGACAATACAAGGTGTTCCCCTTAGATCAATCAAGAAATAAATGATACTTTGAAGTATTAATATTAGTTTATTATCATACCCTTTTAACTAACTTGGTATAGAAAGTCTACAAGTTTGGGAAAATGATTAGTGCAACTTGACGTGTGCGTTTCCAGTTTCTCTGCAGACATCCATACGCGGCGTACAAAACATTACACGCGTTGATTGTTGATTTGTTTTATTTACGGACGCTCTTTAATATCTCGCGTCATCAGCGTCCCATTCAATTCAGGACATGAAACGGCAGATGTATTTTGCTCAAAGACCTTTTCTTTCAGGCTTCAGGAAGTCATACTTAGGATTTTATACCTGAAATATTCATCGACCCTGGCCGGGATTGACTCCACGATCTTGGGTCTACGAGGCAAATGTGGTTACCACTAGAACACTAGGACCGACTGTACACGCGTAACGTACTGCTGAGAGCTGGAGAAACGGCTATCGCCATATTATGCGGGAAGAGTATCTGCCAAGTAAAACATTACCCACTGCATGTGTATCGTCCATTCAGATACTTAAAGAGTCGGTCCACCTCTTTGTGTTAACAAAAGCAGAATATCAATAGTGAACAGTTTGACGTTATGAGCACATCCCTCTGGCTAGCCATCTCTCCAGCTCCTAGCAGTGTTTCTGTTGTGCTAGCCTTGGCTAGCCAGTCTTGTCCTAGCATTAGGCAAACCTAAGTGCACATGCACTTGCAAAACCTTCACACTATTGTTGTGTAAATTGGGCGTTTCTGTATCTTGTAGGATGCAAATCACAACATCTTCCTCTATGTCCATCCACTTAGTGGAATGCGAGTATCGCGTATATACTTTGCTCTGACTGATCTAACGCAGGGATAGACGCGCCGAGCCAAATGCAAGTTACACCATGCCCGCAAAGCAGCGAAGGATTTCAATGCATTGTCAATCGATGGCGTTAGTGGTGACTGCTCTGGACTGCTGCCGCTAGTGATGCGGGTTGCAAACCTGCAGTTTGGCTCGGTGTTGCCCACACCTGACCTAGCGTTTTAATTTTTCTCCTTATTTTTCGGTAACCTCTGCGTCATAGCTGTGTTGTGAGTGACGGTTATCTCAGGGGAAGTTAATGGTTGAACTGTAGTGAAATACAATTACATTTAAGTGACAATAATACTTTGTGAGCGCTTTTGCTGTTTACATCATCACCCTCATTTAAAGCATTATCTGAAGTGGTGACTTAGGTTTATATACTTTCATGTTGTGCGCTATTATCACAGACTGCTTTCACTTCATTACAGGGAGGAGTGGATAACTTAGAGATAGCAAAAGTGCATTACTGCACTGCCTTGAAGCTTGCTCCCAACAACATTCGTGCTCTATATGGTTTATTTCTGGTATGTTCACTTTTAAAGTTAAAAATGAAACAAGTTTCTAGCACAAGTAAGTAATTCAGCATATATAAGCAGCCAACTTTTCAGATTTGTAATGAGAAATTCAAAGAGTAAAGACATTAACTTTAAAATAGAGCTAATTATAATCATTCGTTTTTTTTTTTTAATAGTGTTTAACTCCCGTTTTTACTACTGAGGCACCACAGGCGGTGAACACTGAAGATATATGAGATGAAATGATAAATTGAGAAAGGGTTTTTTTTAAGGAAGGAAACGTTCCAGACCTAAGTTAAGGGTACCACCTCGGCATTTGCCATTTATTAGGACTGAGGAAAACTTGGAAAAAACCTCAGTCAGGGAGAATGGTCCTGGCGGGATCCGAATGACTTCGGTCACCCGTGGCGGTTTTTTGCTTTGCTAATATTCATTTGACAGACTTCAATTGTGTAAATGATCACGTTCTCACTTCTGTGAAGTTACTTCCAATCCTATTAATTGAGTAGCCTAGTAATCTAAACATGCGTACAATTATAAAAATCGTGAACCTATAATGTATCGCCAATTGTTAAAACCAAATACATCATTATTTTTTTTTTTTTTTTTTTTTTTTGCAGTGAATTTAATACTAGATCAATGGCTGGTCATTTAATGTTGAAATCAAATAAATCACGGTTCTCCTTGTGTTGTTTGTTATTGAAACCAAACCTGTCAGGATTGTATGGTTTCAATAGCCTTTCCTTATCAGCACTTGGCAACAGTGCAGTACTGCTAGAAGCATGTATTGAAAATAAAGGTTTTTTCCTTCCATGTAATTTTGCAACACTCAAAAGGGAAACACTTGACCGACTTTATAACCTATAAATAATAGCTAACAGCAAAAATAATGCAACGGTAAAACGTATTGTTAGTCAGGAAATACCTGAAATTTATATTTTTTGTAAAAATGTTGTTTCATAACAGAAAAACTGATAACAAAGTCTTCTTTTTACCCAGCCGTTTCAAAGAAATAAGATATCTTCACGATATATGGTAGACCTTTATACATTGACTGAATGGTATTTCATGCATTTAAAAATCGTGAAGCCATTATTCCAGGATTCCTGAACAATATCCCACCTTACCGAACTAATTCAAAGAAAAAATGTACCGATGTGAAGAAAGTAACTGAATATGTGACACATAAAGCAAGATCGTTTTACAAAGAGCTACTTTTTTGTTCAGGGACTGACTACAGTCATTATTTCAATATTCGATTATTAATGTTTGTCATTATAATACACTTTCAATGTGTTTTGGCATAGCAATACTCGTATTATTCATTTTTAGTGTTTAATGTAAAATAATGTTATAGGTAAATTAGAGACAAACTATTTTATAAATGGTTGAAAAAGTTATAGGGAAAATAAGGAGCCGAGAGGTAATGAAACATTTGATAGAATTGCAACAATCTTAGAATCGTGGTTCTTAAGTAAGCATTAGCCAATTAATCAATGTTTGGTACACTGATAGAATAGTAATTAAATATGCCTATCATTTAAAGAGATTCAGAAAATAAAACTAGCACAGATGTTTGCAAAAATTACCAGAAAGCAGAGCTGTCAATTCATTATTTATGGATGATATAAAAGACAAACAATCAGAGTATTGATGAAATCTAATGCTCCAATCAATCGAATAGTACATACCCTAACTTTGGAAGCTTTAGCAATGAGAAAAGATATGAAACTTGGATCAATGAAGTTACCATGACAGACTACCAACCCTAGCACGGTAAGTCCAGTAGAGGGATGTTCCCTAATAGCCTCTGGGCAGGCTTTCAGGCCATGTTTCCTAGATAGGTTCCCTAATACAGCTCTTGAGTATCGTTCACCGTTAATCTGCTTCTCATTAAGGCAATTAAATGCTTTTACGGTAAAAAGATATTAAGACAAGTAAATAAGAAAAGGCTCAAAGTGGAGCGGGTGAAATTTGCTTGCCACCTAATATGAGTGACAATAAGATATAAACAAAGTGATACAAATAGAGAAACATTAAACGTAAAAAATGTAGTAGAAGAAGTCAGAGAATACAAATATAAATGGATAAATTAAATGTCGGTCCTGGTGGTGTAGTGGTAAGCATACCTGCCTCCTAAACCCAAGATCGCGGGTTCAATCCCGGCTAGGACCAATGGATATTTTCGGGCGTAAAAATCCTAAGTATGGCTTCCTTCGGAAGTGAAGTAAAGCTGTGGGCCTCATGTCCTACATTTACGGCACGTAAAAGAACCTCAAGCCTGACAGAAGAGATCTCTGAGCAAAATTTGTCGGCGTTTCACGCTCTGATTTGAATGGGACGCTGATGACCTGAGACGTTAAAGAGCGTCCGTAAATAATCCAAATCACGATGAATCATGTGGAAAGAATGGGCCCTGATCGGCTGCCAAAATTATTCTACAACTACAAAGAGAGTAGGGTAGGCAGAGTGTTGAATTCCTGTTTTTTCCAAACCTTGTTTAGGAAGAAGAAAGAGAGGATCAATTAATTCTGTAAAAATGAAGGTAATTTATTTACAATTGTTTAATGTGCCATCTTATGGACAATGAAGGGGATGAACGAATAATGACGCTAATAAATTTGAAGTCCTTCAACTTCTTCGATTTTTCAGCGTAAGGTAATGCTCTAGAAAAAGAAATCCCTCAAAGAAGTAATCCAATTAGAATTCAAAAATATATCCTCCATTTCTGATCTCCAAAAACACTAAGGCATGCAACTAACTAAAATTTGAAATGAAACACTAAAAAATAATAAACGAAACTGATTTATACGAAGGTTGTCTCTGTGCTTCACTACTGACCCTTTTCGTTTATCCGTATTTTTTTAAATTCACTTTCCAGCATACTCTATTTGATTCCTAATACACGATTCCCTGTAGTGCTGTAGCATTTCTGCAGATTCCTGGAAGAAGGGTTGTACAATGTGTTCAAACTACTGATTGACAATCTCATTGACGTTACTTTAATGATAATTCCCTTCCTCGAAGGCTACCTTTCAGTTTTGGGAACAGCCTGAAATTGCTGAGAGCTAGTCTTGGAAAGTAAAACAGGGTGTTCCAGCACTTCAAACCCTGCCTTTCATAACGTAAGACTTGTAGTCTGAAATACAGTTCTAATGATAGAGCACATCTTAACATAACTTTTGACGAAGTTTCTCTCTGACTACATCTTACAAATTTTTCAAGTTAAATTTGCATATAATGTTATTGAAATTCTTCTATATAAATAATCGACTAGAACAGCACCTTGTGCACCATAAAACAACAGAGAGCATGGTTTTTTCTGCCATTGGTTACATTCAATACTTTCCATTTTAGTTTCACGATCGTAACGATGAATTCAGGAATCGCTAGTATTCATAAGCCTATCAAGATATTTATTTTTGACCGCCCAAAATACCTTAAATGTTGTTTTACAGATTTTGACTTCCAACAAATTTTGAGTAATTGTTAATATTTAAGATAGCTAATATCTAATATTTTAGTTAAAATAACAGGAGACTGTTTCCTCTAGTATAACCTTGATGGTAATTCGTTTACCTTGCTATACGAAATTGTGCACTTGTATCTTCTTATGTGGCGAAAATTTCCAAGGTCAGCTGGCAGCTTATATTCACAGAATTTTCTATCACATTTAAATACACGACGCAATATTTTCACTGCATCATAAGATACAGCATAATCCCCTAAGGGTGATAAATTTTAAGATAAATTCCCTTCATTTACAGATATTTCGTCAGATTTTTTTGCTCGACACCTCAATTTCTTAGTAAGTTAGCCCGGGTTTACATTTCAACAGCTGTTCTCACGTAATACGAACTTGAAGCTGTGCACAGAAATTTTATACATTACAGACATGTTTTAACGTGAATTGAAAATATTAAGTTAACTAGAAATGGATTAGGAGTGAAGCATAGAAGTAAACCCTCACATAAAGACTATAGTAATCTAATAATACGAATAATCGTATGTTCTATATAGCTAGGGAATAGTTGTAATATAACCACTTCTGCAGTCATGTTAAGAATATAGGGAATTTACTGTAATAGTGAATATATTTTAAACTTAGCTCTGTTATATTGCTAAAGTACGCTATTTGACATTTCAGACTGCATTAACTATTGCTATGGTGAAGCATTGCTCTAGAAGGAAGAAAAAGTTAAGCTATGAATTGGCAAAATGGGCTATGGAAAATCTTAACAAACGGTAAGTTGCAGTTTGGGAGAGTCACTCCTAAAATTATTCAAAGATAAATTTGTTCTATATATATAATACAAAATCCTCCATTCAGTAATTAGTAATGAAACTAAAACGTTATTAGATAATAAGAAGGAGGACATTCAAAACGGTAAAAGTAAGAGTATATACGGTGAAAAACAAGTTCATACAGAGATCCTTGTGTAAACAATTGCAGGTGATCGTGGTTTTCAAAGGTACATACCATCTTTGCTGAAAAAAAAGAATGAAAGAAAAAGAGGGAACCTGCACACATTTGATATTACTTTAAAAAGAAACGCAATTACTGCGATTGGTTCCAGCTGTATGAGAAATGTTAAGCAAGGTATATGCTGTATCAGACATCTCTGGAATAAAATAATAAAATAAAATAAATGAAGGATGTGAAGTGCTCTATCGCAGCTCTACATCATCAGACCCACTTACTTCCACTCATCGATGGCTGCCACAGTCTACTTGTATACCTTTCAGGAAGTTGTGAATCAATTGAACTACTAGGGTCCCTACCGACTATTTTCATCAGAAGGCTATTAGCTGTCATAGCTTCAATATCAATGTGGCTAAAATGTTTTCCTTTTTGTCACTTCTAAAGCACTTTGGCTAGCGACGTCGTCTAACAATTTATTCTTATGGGGCATGCTGGGAAGAAATGTGTATCACATCAAGCCACAAACTCTAGTGGGACCGTAGGAAAATAAAGTCTTTGACCCTCGTGTGTCAATAAATACTGTTGCAACAATGAAAGAAGTATGCCTTGGTGCTAATGCAACTACTTTAAACATCTGCTATGAAACCATCGTGCTTCTTATATACCAAAGTATATCCGTGTCAAATGTCACCAAATTATGTTCATCAATTTGACGGTTATAAGGGAAAAGTGTGGGCCAAGAAAAAGTGAAAGTGCCAGTTCTATGACCTTCCTTAGAATTAGCTAACTTGTAGTCACACCATGTAAAATGATTAACTACGTGAAAAGCTCCTCTCATAGGGGACATATTTCTGTAACAAAGTCTTCTGTCTGTGGATAAACATAATGAATCGTACATACCATTATTTGTATTTTACTGCAATTTATTTAGTAACAACACTTATAAAATGCTTCTAGTGTTGTTTTTATCTTGTATTATGATTTTTTACTTTATGAGTATACATACGTAATATTAACTTAAAAATTTGAATACACTATATACTGTTCATTCATGTGTCTGCGCCTTTTTTTTCTTCTTCTTCCAGGTATGAGAAACATCAGGTAGAGAATTTCTGCTTAACGGAATTACAATGCCTGCTGAACTCTGTAAGAATATAAAAAGAAAAAGCATTTTTCCAATTCTTTGATTTGATTGTTTCAATATTTTTTTCATTATTTCCTGCCAAATGTTTCTTAAAAACTTTTTTTTCCCTTTCATTTGAAATTGTAGATTACAAAAGAAACAAGATGAATTTTTTGAAGGGAAAAGTTTCAGAATAAAAGTAAAATATTCTGTAAATAATTTTTGTTAAATATAAAATATGTGCATCGTTATAAAAACAAATTATATGCTTAATTTCTTTTTCTTCTAATTTTACCAATTAAAAAGTAACTACGAAAGTTTTGAGATGAGGAAAAGTGAACCAACACTCGCTTTAAAGGAATATGTCATGTGATAGCCCCATCCCTTACAAGTAAAATGATTCCAGATAGCGACCCTTCTCACTGCCGCATTCTAGAGTGTGAGGGTAAATAACCCCTTTCGTGCACAGTTAGCCAGTCGTTACGATGGAGCTGGAGAGAGAGAGCATTTTCGAGCTATGTTCTTTATGATTTTAAGAGTGGTTTATATTGAGTCCCAAAGACTTGAAAGCTTGCAACAGGCTTTTGGAAACCTTGTTCCATTTAGAGCAACAGTTTTCCGCTGGTTTGTAGAATTTAAAAGTGGCCGAACTCACTGCAAGATGAGGGGAGAAGTGGGTGTCTGGCAACGGCAGCGACTGAGGAAAACTGTCGCGGTGGAAAAAATGGTTAACGATGGAATCGCATAACATTTAAGGAAATCGAGATAGCCTTCCAGACTGGATCGCCAGCAGTACCAAAAATCCTGCGCGATCATCATCGTGTCAAGAAGGTTTCCCCTTGTTGGATATTCCAGAACCTGACAGAGGCACAAAAGCGTATCCGTGTCGAATGGTGTGAAGAAATGCTGCAGAGATTCGACGTAGGGTGCTCAAAGCGTGTTTCTGATGTCATCTGGGTTTACCAATTTGAGCCGGAGAGTCGGCAGTTTGGATCTTTACAGATGACGATCCATCAGCTAAAGTGAACAGGGATCGAATTGTTGGAAAGAATATGGTGCCCTTAATTCCTCTGGAGGAGTAAAGGACGGCTATTTCTCAGTGGTACACCACAGTCTGCCTCCGAAAGTCTTTGACAAACTCCGAAACGTCCACCCATTTCCTTATAGGTAAAACTCATGAGCCATCTTCCCTATAGTCCTGATCTGGCTCCATGCGATTATTTTCTCTTCCCACTGGTAAAAAAGTCAGAAAGCGATTTTCCAACCCTGAAGAGGCTGTGGCTGCATGTACAAATGAATTTTTCACTCTTGAGGAAAATGAGTGGCAGAGACGCTTTGATAAACGGTTTTTGAGAACGAGAAAGTGCATTAGCAAAAAGGGTTTTGATAAGATGCAGCAGTCAGAGTCTACCCACTCCCAATTTGAAGTGTCTAAAAGCTTTCGTATTGACCCTCGTAATGGCTATGGGTTACACATTATAATTTTCGGCAAGATATGAGCTTGAAAGTTATGTCTCTATATAAAAAAATAATTTTAATAAGATATGATGATTTCAAAACGTACGTACAATTCGCTTTTGTTTGTTGTTGTTGATTTGATTTATTTATGATAGTGCTTTAACATCTCAAGTCATCAGCCTCTCATTCTATTCAGGACGTGAAATAGTCGGTAAATTTTGCTCAGATGCTTCTTCTTTCAGGTTTGAGGTTCTTTTACGTGCCTTAAATCTATGACACCGGACCCACGGCTTTACTTCTCTTCCTAAGGATTTTTACGCCCGAAAAAAAATCCATCCATTTTGGCCGGGATTGAACTTGCGATCTTGGGGTCTACGAGGCAAGTATGGTTACTAGACTCTCAGGACCTACTTTTATTTTTTTTGTAGCAATATACAACATATTCAAAATTTTAAAAATGTGAAGTCAATAATTCTGATTTTCTATCCGATTTCACATGAAATAGTCCATACATGTGTTTTTTAAAGTTAATTTATTATAATGAAGTCATGTCTTATAATATGCTTCAAAAGACTTTTAATGTTTATTTCTTTAATTTTTGTATCAAAACCTCCCTGAAACATTATATTTCTATTTAACCACAGACTTTCAAAGAATGCAATGCTCCACGTATTTTACGAACAAAACAGTGACGTTATAAGGTGTAAATGCATCGTAAGGCATAATTCAAGGAAAAAAGAGCAAAGCTTATAATTAAAGTCAAATGTTTTAATTTATAAAATTATATTAGCTCTAAATACGACATCCAGATCACTTTAATCTTTTTAAAATACTTTAAATCAAATAACTTATGTCATTTGTTACAAGGGAGGGAATATGACATAATCTGCCCTAACGTAATTTTACAGCAAGCTTTGCTGACCTCAATACGCTTTAGTTTAGTGTGGTGTGAGGTAGGAAAAGGAGGGGCATGGAAGACGTGAGACATGAGAAAGACCGGAAGGTTAATGGAGTAACTTTTTTATTGTCAGAGAGGGGTTCTTTTAGCTTGTTACATTTTTCAATTTATTAAATTAAATTTGAGAATTTTCTGATAAAAATATTGAAGTAAAGTTCATTTTCAAAAATTCTCAGTAAGTTAAATTAATACTAAGTATTCAAAAATTAACTTGAATGGCACTTAAGACATTTTCATTACATAAAGGTATAATTGCGTATTAAATATTGATATTACAAAAATAACTTTCATAACTATGAGATTCACTGTAGTCAAATATATTTTTTGAACATGTAGTTAGTTGTAGTTTGAATCGTAATATGTGGTTGTAAATGCAACCCATCTCTGACAGGAATTCAGTTCTGCAGTTTATTTGCATTAACTTCAGATACTTTGGGAAGAAAGTAAATTGCATTCAACTTCACTCTTTCCCCGTCTTTTTTAATTGTTTTACATTCTTTCTATACATGAGGAGATTGTCCTCATTCAAAGAATAATGGAGAACAAAGTATAAGTTTTTAATAGATAGTTCTTAAATATATGTATTATTCAGCGGGATTAATAGAACTGAATTCCAAAATGTATAATTTTAATAGCCAGTCTAATAAAGGTCCAACAGGCTTTAAAACATTGTAATTGATTTTCTAAAGTCGAGGAAGGTGCATTTGATGCCCCTTCTATGTAGGGACGCGAGTGAGATAAGGGGTCTAGGGTTAGGGAGAGTTCTTTGTCCTTCAACGACTACACTTGGTGTTTCATGTTACCTTGGGAAAACTGAAGTTGTTTCTGAACAACTTCTCAACGATGTTCGCGAAAATTTTAGAATATTTAATGCACTATTACACATCAGAATAGAGCTAAGAGTAGATTTGCAAAACAAAGCTTTATTAATGCATCCTAGTTGCTGTTTATTGCCTGTAGAAAATTTAATTTGGTTTTTCGTAAATCATTCACTTTAATCTTGGACCTTTAGTGGGCTTGTAGAGTGGCAAGAGGTTTAGAAGATATTGCTTTTCAGTGTAAGCCCCTAGGATCAAATTCCACTTATAATTTACTATTCATTTTTATTATTAATATTATATATATATAACATGATGCTGCCTTAATATCAGATTATATTTTAACATATTTAAATTTTATGGCATTACTTCAACAAAAACCTAATTACAAACTAACATATTCTTTACAATACATAAATAACTAAATAAATACATGAACAAAATATTTACCTTCTAAAGTGCAAACACAGAAATAAACAAAATTAGTATTGAATGTATGAACCCTCAGCATGTACAATTGCCCTCAATTATCAGATTCCTATAGTAGTGTGGACGAGAGGCTACAACATCCTAGGTTTCTTGATTTTGTGCTCATAAGCCTCCTTTGTCCTTCATGCATGCAGCATATTCCATTTAGATAAAACAAATATCGAAGGAAATATAATTTTTATATATATCTAACTAGATAAGCGGAAAAAGGATGCAATATTTCAAACAACTTTTCTTCTAAGGCAAGAAGACAAATGAAAGTAGTAAAAATAAATATTGAATATCGAAGGTAACTTAATGCATGACAACAGATTAAACAAGCAACAAGAGTGTGTGTGTGTGAGAGAGAGAAAAACATAATATGTATGTATGTGTGTATATATATTTATTTATTTATTAAAGCTTGCTGTATATGGGAAACAATATTACGAAACTAAGTGAATAAATTATACTTATGAAGGACAATGGAGGTATAATATACCCTACCCTAACGTATTCAACATGTTCACACTAACTCCACTTACATAACACTAGGATATGTTTCAGAAGTTCTTGCTTTCATCATCAGCTCTACTATAAACTTGTTAGTCTAGTATAATTAAGTGAATAAATTGTACTTGGAAGCTGTAGACAATGGAGTCATGGTATATTGTACACGAATGTATTAACTCCATTTACATAACACTATAACATGTTTCAAAAGCCCTCGCTTCCATCATCAGTGTAGAATATATTGCAAAACTAATTTGTCATATGTTACAAAGATTTATTAAAAAAATGCCGGAAGTCAAACCTAAATGTTCTTAACCATGGTATCACTGCACACAGGCCGACACAGAGCTAATAGAACACATACACACTAGTCAGCATCTTTAGTGCATGTCATATAACACAACTGCTGCAGTGGCTACACAGATACCCTGTAAATCACGAGCTGCCTTGGAAGAATTTTGAGTTCAAGAGAGGACTAATCTTTTTTGTCAAAGGGTGTATCTTTGAACAAACACATTTTCGAAATAAATTATAATTGTTGCATAAATCTTAAAAATGACTGAGAAAGGCAAAGCAACTTTTGATAGTTTGCAGCCGCATTCAGTTTTGGGACCCCTGCTCTTTCTGATGTATGTTAATGATTTTCAGAGATCCACAACAAGCAACCTAGGTTGATGATACCTGGAAGGTATGCTGTAAACCTTGATCCAGTTAGAAACCACCATTACCATATTTTAAAAGCAAAAGAGGCAAATTTTTATACATTTTAGGAATATATGCAGACTATAATTTGTTCTAGAATCCACATGTAGACTTTACATGTAAAAAGATTAGTGTATCTAGCACTGTATTAAGACCATTAAGTTCTAAAAACTGTATACTATGGACTGTATATGCAATTTTATTTTATAGTATTGAATTATGGGGAAGTTGTAGTAACATTGTTACTACAAAAGAGGTGTTTTAGATGTATATATGGGCTAAAATCAAAACTCTTGTAAGAATATTTTAATAATTAATAGGCTATTTCTATTTACAGTTTTTTGGGGTGGACATGCGCGCGCGCACACACACACACACAGATTGCAATTTCCAAAGTTCCAAAGATGAAAACATCTATATTCTTATAATGCAAGAGGAAAGGATAATTACCATACAAAAATATTTAACTTGAAATCAACAGACAAATATCCTAAAATTAAAGGATTAATATTATATAAAAAATTATCATTGTATGTAAAAAGATTGTGAAGTAAGTAGATTTAAGCTTAATCTCTAGAACTATATAATTGATAAACATTTATACACTAAACAAATTTTAAATTTATTCTATATATAAAATGACAATATCAGAAACTTGTATTTTGTTGGCCTGGTGGTGTAGTGGTTACCATACTTGCCTCCTAAATCCAAGATTGCGGGTTCGAACCTGGACAGGAACGATGAATTTTTTCCGACGTAAAAATCCTAAGTATGGCTTCCTTTGGAAGGGAAGTAAAGCCATGGGTCCCGTGTCGCACATTTACATCACGAAAAAGAACCTTAAGCCTGAAAAAGAGGCCTCTGAGCAAAATTTGTTGGCCGTTTCACGCCCTAAGTTGAATGGGACGCTGATGACCTGAGATGTTAAAGAGCATCCATAAATAAATCAATCAGAAAAGAAAAAAAGAAACTTGTATCAAGTTATTCACAGTATATTATTATTATTATTATTATTATTATTATTATTATTATTAAGTATATGTATATATACTAGTTATGAGTTATATTTAAAGAAAAAGTATTTGATTTATATAAACCTTAGTCTTGTTAAAAATAATGTATGCAGTGTGTATATGAGTATGTAATAAACCATATTGGGGAATAAATATTGTAATTAGCTGTTGACAATGTCAGAAACTTGTATGACCAAATCTATTGACCACAAATAAACATTTATTATTAATATAGTATTTAATCCCACCAAGTGGCTTAGCTCACAAAGTTCATAATGCAACTACATTTGCAATTGATAAATTTCATCTTTTTTATTCAGAAAGGCTTGCTACAATATTTCCTGTCATTCACAGATAGTTGAGGTTTAAATTTTGCAAATGTTTTCTTTTTAATTTTAAGATATGGAATATACAGAAATCTGAGACATCTGCCTACATGATGACTGGGCATTTATCCAGCCATTGATGCTTTCCTGTCACAAAATCTTATTTTGTATCGTTTGGAGAGAAATGTCCTGTAGCTATAAAAAACATTTTCTAGGATGTTCATAATGTGATGAAGATGTATCTAAGAACACATTGCTGTTTTTCCATAGTTGTCTAAAAATGTTTCATGACATGGTGCAGTCATTAGAACAAAGTAATTTTTGGGCTGCTGAAGTGTTTTCTATAATGGAATTTCTGAAAAAACAGAACAGTAAATATGGATAGATTTTTTATGACCTGTCCTAATTTTCTGGCCACAGAAGATGTACAGTCAATGGAGTTAAGGTTCATACAGTGAAAAAGAAAGGCATAGAATATTTGACATCTATGTTTGATTTTTCAGAAAATAAATTAATTGTAAACTTAAAAGAAGTTAGGAACTGTGAAGTTGTTAAATATGCAAATGAGTCAGTATTAGGTGACACTAAAACTTAACTAACTGGTTAATTCTTCAGAACATATTTCAAGAGCTTTAGCATGCATCTTCAGCTGGGGACAGACTAATGCTGGCAGGTGATGTACTGACCTCTGGTGGTTCTATTAGATAACAGAGCAGGAAGCCCATTGGTGGAATGTCAAAGCTCATAATTCAATGTTTATTTTTTAAAATATAAATCTTTTCCCATATTGCCAATTCCTTAGGATTGGTGTTAGCTTTTAACAGTTTGATTTCTGCAATGTCATGATCTTAAGTCCATAAATGATCTGCAACCACCGATTTATCCACTTGTTTATATCTTACATTTCTGAAGTGTTCTTTGGTCCTTGTCTCCAAATTTCATATTGTTTTGGTATTCATAACTTAATGTTGGAAACAAGTATCATGTCATGGAAAAAGTGATTAATTTCAAATCTGTTCTTAAAATGGATTTTGTCAGATGTTGGGTAGAGCCCAATATATATCAAAATCAGTCATTTTTCAGTATTCATGTAATGTTGCACTCAATTGTTGCCATTAACAGAAATGCTACAAATTATGTAGAAATGATTCAGAGTATTATTGCACCCTCAACTGAAGTTTTATTTTGAGAAGTTCTTCCTGATTAGTCATTTGAAAGGAGGTTATAAATGTCCAGGCCAACAAATTCTAATAATGGAGGGGATGTCCGTGACAAAAAGTTTTGCACTTGATACATTTGTATTATTCAAATAACAGGGAAAAACTGGATTTTCTGATCATCAGACCAACCGTTAGCTCTAGCAAACACATTAAAATGCCTAACAAAATCTAAAGCTGATAGAGGTGCTGATTTGTCAAAACACGAGTTTGATCACTGGCCTAGATGCTCTTGACTGCATTGTGTTAACTCTAGCAGATACTTGAGCATTGGAAGAGTTGAAGTGAATCTAATACCCAAAGTGACTCTTCCTCATTACGTGCAATAAATAAGTCTACTGGTATATTGGAAATCCTGTCTCATTTTTCTTCTAGACATTTTAAAAATTGGAACATCCCTACAAATATCATAACATAAATGTGTTATCTTATCACAAGGGACCTTGTCCAGTTAGATATATGAAAATAATCCTTGGCACAAAATTTAATGAAAAACGGGAAATTTATTCCACTTAAAGGAACAATGCTATCAGGTGAGGCCTCATTATAATACAGCAGTGCGTAATTAAGATAATGTAATTTTTTTCACTTTTGCCCTAAGACAAAAATCTGAAGCAGAATTATGGGAAAAAAATTAATGTTAGTAAATCAATGTAACTACCCACTTACTAATGGAACTAAAGGAAACAACAACAAACAACCCTTGATAGTCGAGCAAAAGCTACTATGGAAATAACAAAATTGTACACTACTTGTTTCAGCTGCATCCCTTACTGTTAATGATGCTGAAAGTGCATACTCATTAGCTATGAATGAGCATCCCATGACTAAATGCTTTGAAATCTGATAAATGCTGTTTTATGTGTACAATTCCTAATGGAAACAAATTAGCAGTTAATCCTGACTGAACACTGCTAATGACTACCACTGTACATAAATCTTGAATCATATTACAATAGTTTCCTATTAATTATTCGTATAACAAAAGTATATGAGAAAAGAAAGAAGATTAAAAAATAGCTGAAAGCAGGAAAAATAAAGTGAAAGAGAAATATTAAAAAGAAAAAGGACAAAAGAAACAGGTAAGGGAGAATTAGAAAGTAAAGAACGCTCACCAAAATTTAAGTTACATAATTTAAATACTGTTTTCTCTGTACAACTCTTAGCACCACTGTACATCTTAAATCAAATTACAATAGTTTCCTATTAATCATTCAGGTAACAACAAAAGTATATAGGGAAAAAAAGGAGGAGGGATAAAAATAGCAAAAAGCAGGATAAATAAAGTTTAGTATAGAAGTATTAAAAAGAACAAAAACAAAAAAATTGGGAAGGAAAGAATGCTCACCAAAATATAAGTATAATTTAAATTACATGGACAAAAAACTAACAAAATTTATTCAATTTGAAAAACCTAAAAGGAAAGATTGGTTATTAGCATGTGAAGAAAAGATGAACAAATAAAATTTAATAAATTGTACTTACAAAGCTATAGACAATGGAGTGGTAATATATCCTACACTAATGTATTCAACTTGTTTACACTAAACTCTACCTACTTACATAAAACTAAGACATGTTTCTGGAGCATTCACTCCCATCTTCAGTTGTTGACGGACTGCTATTACTTGAAATGGTGACTGGATACCCAGATGCTCCTGTGGTGGTATCTGGTGGTTGTAATAGGAACTTGCTGAGTTCGTTCACAGGAAGAAATTCAAAGCTCATTAAATTTTCCTTATTTTTTAAGATGAAAATTTTTCCCAAGTGGACAGCTCTATTGGGTTGTGAAGTTGTTTCATTGATTTCAATTTTTCAGTATTCGGGAATCAATACAGTGAAATCGAGTATAAAATATCCAGTAGATAAAATATTTTAAAATGCTAAAAACATTTCTGTGGCTTCACTTCCAATGAACAAGAAAGCTTTCTGAGTTAAAAACATTTAAAATATTGATAAAATGATAAAACACCCTTAAAGCGAAGGTCTCACGAAACATATCCTGAATTTTTTAATTTTGAGAGTGAAACGTTAATGGCGTTTTATCTTTGTATCAATATTTTAAATGTTTTTAACACCGAATACTTCCTTGTTCATTGGAAGTGAAGTCACAGAAATGTTTTTAGCATTTTAAAATATTTTATCCACTGGAGATTTTCTTTCATTGATCTTAACCTCTCCAAGCAGTACATTGAATAGTTAATGCTGCTTAGATTTTTGGATAGCCAAGCTTCATGTGCTCTCTAATTTGTCATTGTAGTATCTAAAGGTGTCATCTGTTCAACGGGGCAAAGTGTATTGTTTGTCTAATGATGTACTTAAATATACAGGATTATTATTTCCTAATAGTCCTGTCAGTCGAACTATTTAAAAAACATTCTTCCTAGTTTCACTTATTCAAGATTTAATCAGGACATACCTTTGTTCATATCCTCAGCTTGTTATAAGACTGTGGATCAGTGGTTGGTGGTGATATCTAAGTTGAGGGTAAACTTAATATGATCTTGAATATTGAGCTGCTTGCTTCCAGATTGTCAAAATTCATTAAATGTTGCTCATAATAAATAAATAAATTCATCAATTAATGAAATGTTCCTCATTCAGAATCTGTGATTTCAATGGGTCTAAGTGGATAAAGAGTTTAAGCACACTCTGCTATGATGTTGTAACTTATAATACATTTTCAATATATAGGTTGAGATACTTAAAACAGCTCACTCTATAACATGGCCATTTTTAGTGATAGGAGAAAATTCTTCAGACAAAAGTTGCTTGGCTTGATGGATATATATATATATTATTGTAAGCTTTTTTCATAAATACAGGTACTGAGGGGATAAAAAGTTTTGTTATTTTTAATTATATGTTTTATTATAGTTTCTAGCAGAGTTTTAAAGATGCATATAATGTATATGTTTGATGGTCAATAAATAAACAATGTTCTATATCAAGGAACAGATCAAACATTTCATTAATTTACTTACATAATACTATCCATTCAAAATGGTAATCTTGAGCATTGATACATGCTGTAAAGCAATTCTGTGTGGGCAATACTTCATCAAATTTCATTTGGACTTATCACAGAGCAAGCAAAGTCAGATCATGAAGAAATGGTATGATCAGGATATTTTTTCATAATACAATCACACTGTTACTCTAACTTGGCAACATTTGCTATAAATGAAAACCAAATCAACTAGCTTTGTACAACACATTGTTAATGTCTGAATGACTTAAAAAGTATGTGTCTGACTGCTGCCACAGCCTCAGACTAAACACTATACATCAGGAAACACATAATTAGTTGAATGTTTATTTACATTCTATTTGTAATGTATTGGTTGCAGATGCACAGATTTATGGTATAATAGGGAAACAAAGTTTCTTGAAGTAAATTATTTCACCTAGTCATTGAGCTTCTATTATCTCGAAGCACAATAATAGTAATCATCTATAAATGCCTCATTAAAAGGTAAATAATAAAACAAATCCATTTAAAATTATGAATTTGACTTTCATATTTCATTGACATCTCTGCATACAAAAAATCTAACCATAGCATGCTGTGTCTCCTTCAATCTATGCAACTTTTATCGGAAGAATTTTCTTCTATCTCTAAAAATTGATTTTTTTTCCATCTCTAAAAATTGTTTTATTCAGGTAGTCTGTTTTAATTGCCTTGCCCTGTATAATCACAACTAATATAATTTTATGATATCAAGGATGAAATTAAATTAAACCAACTGAGAAAGGTGCTATATGTAAATATTTTTATTTTACCTAAACCAATATTCCAAAATAAAACTACAGAGGTTTAAAAGTAAATCTTCTCAAATACAGAAATCATATACTGGTTAAGTTACTTCTTAATGACTCACAAAAATGATAATTCCTTCTGATTTTCATAATTCCTTTATACACAATACCTATGCTATGTAGTTTGGAAAAACATTATGAAAACAACTTATTCTGGCTAATTTCTATTATCTGCGCTAATGAGGAGGCAAACTCTTCTAAGATCTTCTCTTCCATATTGATTACCCCCAGTCCAGCAGCCTGCGCTTCAAGTGCCTGAGCTAGCATACACAGGACAACCGCCTCGGCAATTTTCTCTGATACCATTTCATGCTTGAATATTTTGCGTAGTGAGTGAGACAAAACTAAATTTTGGATGTAATTTTGCTGAACATTGTTATTAAGGCATTTCTCACACTTACAAAGTTCAGAGCAAAAGATATTTGCTTCATAACATTCACAGTATCTCTTTTGGCACTTGGAACGTTTGCATTTACAACCACGAGTATGTTGTTGCACTAATTTTAAAGCATTTTCAGAAATCTTTCGTTGGAAAGCTTTTTTATTCCTCTGAAGGAGGATCTGGATGTACTTCTGTCTTTGCTCCTCATGGTTCATGTTGTTAAAACAATCCTGACATTTGCACATATCGCAAAATTGACCATTAGAAAAACATGTGCAGTATCTCTTTATGCAATGTGAAATGCTGCAGGAACAAGCTATTTTATCATGAGCAGCATCTAATAAATGAGGTTTCTGAGAGTGCTGAGTAGTGGAATTTCCCATTCCATTCACTGGGGCTTTCAAACTCATTGTAGTATCATCACAAAATGTCTGTAATTGTTCAGACTGCAACACCAAATGGTTATGTTGTTTGACTGGAGTTATGTTATTAATGGACTGGTGTGTTATTGGGAAAACTCTGCCTGCTATTCCCTCTACTGATGGCAAAGATGTGTGCAGTACTGGATTAGTTTTCACATCCTGCATTTGGTATGCAGTTACAATAGTCATATTAATAGGTGACACTGTCTGTAAGTTTCCAATTCCTTCAATTTTTATTTGATTGTCATGCACATTTTGATTACCTTTAACTTGGAATAACAGTGGACTGTGTTGTGTGCTGCTATTCACTGTAAGATATTGCAAATTTTTTGGAAGTATTTTTAAATTGGCAATTGCCTGTTGTGTTTGGTTACTATGTGATTCCATTGTCAATGGTTCATTACCCTGCACCGAACTTGAACTGACCCGTGTTAACCATACATATTTTCCAATTACAGCTTTCTCTGCCTGAGTATTTGCTTCAGTTTTTAACATTACATCCACATTTTGCTTAGAATCTATACCCAACCCAGGATTTGATGCTGCTGCCTCAGAATTTTCTTTACTAGCTAATATATTTATCATTCTGATGGTATCTGGAGAATACATTGTATTTAATTATGTCATGTGTTTACAGGCATATGTTTCCTTTGGTTCTAAAAATATGTTACATTAATATAATCCAATAAAAAATAAAACTATTCAGCAAAATGGATGTGATTAATATTTGAGTATGCTAATATACAATAACCATTCACTCCTCAATGAAAAACTTTAACAAAATGTGATGTTTTGCTATTGTAGCTCCAAAACACAAAATGCACTTTATACAGTATCATATAGTTAAAACCAAAAATGTAAAAAGCAAAATGAATATGATTTATATCTGAGAATGTTAATTTAGGTTACTGTTCACTATGTGATGCTTCACCACTGTTGTATCAAAATTCAAAATGCTGTCCACTTCAAACTTCACTTTACTTCTTGATGCTGAAGTTTCTAAGTATCCAGTTCACATTTGAGTTACCTACCAACAGCTTGCGCAAATATAATCCAAATGTAGGCTTCCATTCTTGAAGGTGCATTAAAGTTGACTAACAAAGAAATTATACTTTTAACGAACACAATTTACTAAACAACGCCTTTATTTAAGCTTCTTAATTGTACTTGGCGCCTAAGTACTTTGCAGAGTTGTCAATGTTTCAAGATGAAAAATCCTTGAATAACAACATTCAGTCCAAACAAACTTCTCTTCCACGTTCACTATCATAATTATCATGCCATCTGCTACCAACATAACACCAATGCATAGCCAATCTTGCTTTGATTCTTCCCGAAATGCTGTAATTCGATGAGATCAGGGATGACAACAGACGTGATACAGAAGTTCCCATATCTAAACTAAAAACCAGAAAGGACGTTCTAAATCAGACTTCGGCTACCTTTGGTATGTGAAACGATTTTGAATGTAAATGAAAAAAAAAAAAAAAAAAAAAATGCAATTCTTTTAAAGCTAATCCTGTATTTACATCCTTTCAAAACTAAACGAAAGTTCTTGAATATTAAAGGAAAGCCGGAAACAAACTATCTTCAGCAAGGCAACCTGGGCCTTTTCACCACAATCGCGGCAACAACGAATGACTCCTTTAGGAATCACCAAAAACATCACTAAAGAATATTATTAGTCCCACAGTGTATGCTCCTTCAGTGCTCGTGTATTTTAATAACTGTTTACATGTAATATAATGATTGTGTGCGATTGTGCCCTGTAACATTTCCGCTGCGCCACTTCCGCCGTATAATAAAAAAAAATATATATGTATTGACTCCGATGGTTTTTCATGTGCGATCTGCGTACCCCTAATGTTAATTTTGCCAAATATAAAACAAATTGTTCAGGTATCCTATTCTCAAAGATAGCCGTAAATTATGTCTTTGGAGACTTCGGTGTACATTTTCTTTGCAGGGTACATGATGAGGAAGTACAATTAAAATTTTCGAGAGAAGAGCAAGAATGAATAGTTTTTCCTTTAGAAATTTGACATTATTCCTTTAAAGCAAAAGTCTCTCTTAGTAAAGAAAAACAGCTTTTGATTAAAGGAACAATCAAACGCGCTATATCGACAATCGTGATTCTCAGCTGTTTTAGAGGAAGATGTACAAATGCGGTGTTTAGGAGCGAAGTTTGTGTGTTAAATATTTACCATTTAACACTTCATTGATTACATATATCTATCACATTTCCTTTTTTAGAACAAGGTAAGACGCTAATATGCAAAAAAAATACAATCAGCTGTACTCGATTGCTTGCTCAAAAGATCACCCCCTCCCCCAAAAAGATTGAATTACAACAACTTCCTGTACTCAGTTTGTTACTTACAAAAAACTAATTAAGTGGTTTATACATACTTGCATATTGAAAATAAAATTTATTATTCTAATTGTAATAGGAATAATGGAGACAATCACCAACGTATATCAGTAATATATCCAAATTAAAGCTATAAAACGAAATGTGCCTAAGCAAATTCTATGGGACTAGAAACAATTCCCATTATAATCGGGTTTCTTACAACTACCAAAAAGTTTGGAGTACCGACAAAC
This sequence comes from Metallyticus violacea, assembly GCA_030762175.1. Lineage (NCBI taxonomy): Eukaryota > Metazoa > Arthropoda > Insecta > Mantodea > Metallyticidae > Metallyticus > Metallyticus violacea. Next base: position 107,403,376 of record CM060843.1, on the reverse strand, counting down.
CTTTGCATAATTAGTAGATTAAACGCGGCAGGACTGTGTTCCCTTAGATTTTTCGCTGAGAAAAATCTAACTGGCTTAGGTTAGCATTTGGAAATTAAACAGATGTTTTGCTTTTTCATTTGAAAACTTAATCTCAAATTAGATATGCCACCACTGAGTGGAATAACTCGTGTGATAATGTTTTAGACTGGCATTCGGAAGGTTTGCATTCAAATCCCTGGGGATCCGCCGTTCTGAACTTATATTTTTTCGTAGTTTCCTCTGGTCGCTTCGGTGAACGCTGTGATGGATATTTCCTTTCCAAGCACTTACATTTCATTCTATATAGGGTCGAAACTATCAGGCAAGGCGGCGTGGCGATGAATGTGCGCTCTGGAAAAGGCTCCTGTTCTGCCTTCAAGTTGATTCTGCTCAAGTCCGTTCGGGCTGCCGTTTAGTGATACCTATCGTGGCGATAATGGTGGCTGTTGCAGGTCCACCGGTGACTGGATGGAAAAGTTTGGGATCCCAACGCCCCGGGATATGCCTGTTTGGTATCCCCTATCTCTTTCATTCCTCGCGGAGATGGCCTACTTGGACATGGGTACAAAAGGAGCATCAGTATGACTGCCGTACTGACTCCGTCTCTAACTATCCTAAGATACGTTACCACAAGGCTATGGTTGAAACTATAATCTCTAGTGACCCTTTCACAATTATACATTGAGTTTCTGATAGCTCTCTAGGCAGTAAAATATATCTAGAATGAAAATTCTCCTAAAAAATTATAGATGTTCGAACATCGCTTCAGAAGGCTTAGATGGCGTTTTATTTAGCACGCATTAACTTCGCCATTGTCTTACATGCATGCGTAGAAATAAAAAACTACCAACATAACTTATGATCAATCTAAGAGAAACAAATATATCCCACCCACGTGAGTTTTACGATTTTTGCTTCAAGATATTGTAGTTGAGACATGTTTGCCATCAATATAACACAAATTACGCTGATTTAGCAGTCAGGATAGCGACTTCGATACGCAAGATGTCATACGCTACTGAAAGTACCATAAAGTCCGCTTGTTAGACAAACTGCTTCATAATGGCGAACATGGCTTTGATTTAATGTTATTAAGTTAGGTTGTGATCATTTTAGCTAGACAAAGGATATTCAACACTTTTGTCACATTTCATATTCCAGATTAAGTGTGCGAGCATAATTAAAATAGATAATTATAAATAAACGAATATAATAATGTTAATACTACCAATAATAGTGTTTAATAATAATAATAATAATAATAATAATAATAATAATTTTGTCATTAACTGTGCAAATCTATAATCTAACTCCAAAGCATTATTTTAACCAAGAGGATTACAGCATGGCAATACGAGGTCGGTTCAAAAAGTATCGCGAATTTTTTGTTTTTTCAAAAAGTATTTATTTATTCATGAATATCTATTTTGTTCCCTTCAAAGTAATTCCCACCAGATATTATACACTTGTGCCAACGTTTTTTCCAATCCTCGAAGCACTTTAAAAATCGTTTTTTGTGATCTTGTTCAGCTGCTTCTTCGATGCCGTCTTTATCTCCTCAATCGTGGCGTAGAGTCGTCCTTTCATGGGCCTCTTCAGTTTTGAGAACAAAAAAAAAAAAAAGTCGCAGGGGGCCAGGTCTGGGGAGTACGGTGGCTGCGGCATCATAAGTGTGTTGTTTTTGCCCAAAAATTCGCACACAAGCAACGATGTGTGAGCAGGAGCGTTATGGTGCAAAAGCCAATTTTTGTTCTTCCACAAATCCGGGCGTTTCTGGCGGATTGCTTCGGGCAAATTGCGCATAACTTGCAGGTAATATTCCTTATTGACCGTTTTACCCTGTGGCAAGAACTCATGATGCACCACGCCCCTGCAATCGAAAAAACTGTAAGCAAAACCTTCACATTCGACTTGGCGGGTTTTTTTCAGTCTTGGCTCGTGTGACAGCATCTATTGGGATGATTGAGCTTTAGTTTCCACGTCATAACCATAAACCCATGATTCGTCACCAGTTATGACCCTCTGGAGCAAATGTGGGTCGTCGCGGACAGAGTTCAACAGCTCCTTAGCAACGTTCATGCGATGGTGTTTTTGGTCGAAATTGAGCAACTTTGGTACGAATTTTCGGCGACCCGTCTCATGCCCAAATCATTGGTAAAAATCGAATGGCACAAGCCAATCAATATGTTTAGGTCCTCAGCAACTTCTCTAACGGTGATTCGACGATTGGTCAATATTATTTTCTTCACTTCTTCAATGTTTTCGTCTGTTGTTGACGAGCTAGGGCGTCCGGGATGCTCTTCGTCGTTCACATCTTCTCGACCCTCTGAGAACATTTTGTACCACCGATAAACGTTGCTTTGGTCCAAGGTAGCTTCAGCATATGCCACAGTCAACATTCGGAATGCATCCGCGCACTTCATTTTGTTTTTCACACAAAATTTGATACAGATTCTTAGTTCCATTTTTTGGAATAGGCAAAAATCGAAGACGAGCCAAAACACGTCCAAGCAAAATAGCTGTCAACAATTAACTGAATTTTCAAAATGGTCGAGCTTGTCAACATAAGTGAGGGACATGAGTACCAACATAACGCCACAAAACAATCGAAAATCGAATATACGTAGCCCGCGGAAATTCAAAATTCGCGATACTTTTTGAAGAGACCTCTTATATTAAAATTCTTTTTTTTTTTTTTTTTTTTTTTTGCAAACGTTTATAACCATTTAGCATATGATATGCGATTATGGGATCATAGTACTGCAGCTAATAGTATATTTAAATTGCAAAATAAAGCAATGAACACAATAGAAAGGATAAATTCAAGTGAAACATGTATGGCATTATTTACAAATTTAACTTTATGGCACTTTATACCTTGTGTGTATTTTTAAATATAAGCATGTAAAAGAGCACTTTGGTACATAATTACGAGACAAGAAACAGAAAAGTTCTAAACATACCGTTTTCAAGTATTAGCAGACATAAAAACCACTATTATTCCATTGCTATATAAACACTATGGAAAAATCACCACTAGAGCTCAGGCAGGCAAATTAAAATAAGTTCAAAAATGATATTTTATTTTGGTTATTAGATAACCCATTATATGTTGGTAATGCATTCGTACACAAAGATCTAACATAATTACAATATGGATGAGTATGAAATCCCACCATGACTTTATTGACACACAGTATATAATTCTGTTACTGTTGATATTAAATATGCAATGCTGTTATCATTAGTTTTTATTATAAGCAATGCCAGGTATAAGCTCTCCTCGACGCCTGGAGGATCTGAGTGTTGCTGCTTTGCAGAAGTATGTGACGTACATAACACAACGATTGTCAGAGGAAACCGCTGTTCTCAAACGTCCTGGTAACAAGGTGCCGCATCACGTTAGGTCAGTGTGTTCAGCACTGCGTACAACGCTCCATGCCGCCGTTCCCCCTCAACTTGCTGACCTGGTGACAAGCAAGCTTCTGGCCGCCATCAACACTTGCAAACGACTTTATATGCCACACAGTCAAACGGTTATCAAGGTAAGGAAACGTAATACTCCAATTATTCTTTAATGATCTTTTGCTGAAAGTGTATAGTAGATTTCGGAATTCTACCACGATACTGAATACCTTACTGCTGTTATAAGCAGCAATAAAACTTAGAATAATGATAATACAATTTAGATAATTGAAAATGAAGACTCAGACTTGAAAAATTCTGTAATAGCCGGGATTCAATTCACGGATCTTCAACCTTCCGGGCTGACGCTCTCTAAACATGAAACTGCGAACCTCTCTCATCTGAATCTTCCTAAGATTTCTTTACCACAATACTACAAGTACCTATGGCCCAAGATTCTAAATTAACCATCAAGAGTATGAGTGTTAATTATATATGGATTTGTTCAAGTGTGATTCTACATTTCCGACTTACGTCCTGTACACGGCTAAAGTGAAAAAACAGTTTTAAATTCAATTTAGTTTATTGTTTAATGTCGTGTGCGGTCTACATTTTCATTTACTCCATTTTCAGGACATATACAGAGCACCCACCATCGAAATGTCATTATAAAACATACATACGTAATTGTCTAGAGTGCGTATTGGACAATGGTGTCTCCGCAGTTTCAACGTTCCTGACTATGAACGCTCTGTTATCGATACTCTGGATGGTAGCAGGAATGTTAATTTTCAGTTCTTCCAAAGCGTGTGGATTGTTTTTGCATAATATTTGTTTTAAATTTCCAAAGGAAATGGTAAGATCAGCAACATGTGTCCGGTTGTCATCAAAGAATTCCTTCAGCATCATCATGATGGAACATAATGCATGACGGGGCATACTGTGTTGCTGTGTCCAGTAGTAATGTTCGTCCAAGTGTAGTAAGGCTATGAACTGCCTGACGTTATCTTGGTGGACTTCAGCTTTTAGGGTTGTTTCAAAGAGCAGGGGCCCGATTATTCCTCGCCTTGACATGGCGCATTTCATAGAATGCAGATAAAGGGATTCGGATTCCACAGCTGCATGTTCGATATTTATGCTCCACTTAGATGAAACCGTACTTCGTCTGTGAAAACCACTTCATATGAAATGGAAATATCTCCTCAAATGAAAGCGTTAAATCACTGTTAGTACTGCACACGTTTATGGCGATCGATCAGTGTCAGTTCATGTAAAATGTAATTTGATACGAATAGAATTTCAGCTTTTTTTTCACAACAGCATGAGCAAAGCCTAAAGAGATGATCTTTTCTTAGCTTAAAATGTGAAGAAATCTCGTAAGAGATTTCAGGATATCGTTCACGATGTCTGCTGTTAACACATAACTGTCCAGTTGTGTTTAATGTTGAATAGAGACCCAATAACGCGCAAGTTCCTCAATTGAACTCTTTGTTGGTGCTTCTGTTAGCAGAAAATGATACTTACTTCTAGCCTTTTATAGCCCCATGTGGGCCTTAGCTTGCCGCGACGACCGCTGCGTCGTCTACCTCCATCACATGATATCATTGACAGAGTGCAGTATTGCAGGGGGTAAGAGCATGTGATCAGCACATCGCATCCCGCCAATCGCTAAATCGTGCCTTACTAGATCGAAGATCGCCGCTCTCCATCAGACAGCTTCCCAATTGTCCTCACGGGTGGACCCCATTCCAGACCTCTCTAACTTAGAAAAATTCCTAAGTAGATAGCAGGAATCGAATTCTGGCCTCCCGGCCCGCAGTCAGCAACGGTAACCACTAGACCAAGGAGGTGAACAAACGTTTTTAATACTTCACAATAAAAAACGCGTCCTTCGATTTCGAACCAAGTTATTAACTTACGCTATCGCAACGGCAGCAGCAATAACAACAATCGGTAACACCAAACATTCTACTTGTGAGGAATTTGTTCACCTACATTCCCCCTACATTCTCCACCAAGCTCTTTCTCTACATTATAATACAGAATTTGGCTGTCTCTACAAATCGCTATAAATAAAATATGTACACACTTATGTACTTGTCAATGTAGGGTGTTCCTTTGAAGTAACGCACTGTATATGGAAGTCATACCTATATAAAATGTAAGTACAGTCCTACGCAAACCTTATGTGCAATAAAGTTAAGTTAGTGATACATCTTTTCACTCTCTCTCTCTCCCTCCCCCCGAAATATAAACGTAGTCAGCAAACACCTTTCTCCATAATGAAGTAAGCATAAAGTCATGCAGTGAACTTTCACAATTCATCTGCGTTATTGCTTAATATTTTATATAAGATCAAAGTATCACTATTTGTATTGGTTTATTAACAACGCAATTTCATATGAATGCACATGACCGGAAAATAAAATAACAGAAGTCGATGTTTATAACAAGGAAGTGCTTGACATTTTGATATAAAATATGTTTTACCATTAAAACATTTAAAATTCAATTTGTATTTAGGGGAGATCGTACTATTGGACACTATTGAATTTTTTTATTTGATTTAAGGTCGAGCTTCGAATTGAATAAAACCTGATTATACCTATCGAAGTTTCCTTTAACATTTCATGTTGGTATATCTTGTTTTATAGTTTATTAAATGTATAAAATAAATTAAAATTTTTGTTTGTACTGTGTTGCTTATGGACGAGTATTTTCACAGGAATTGATTAGCGCAGTTATTCATCCGGCAGTCAATACACTCAACTGCGTCCACATGGACAGCTGTATCGCCATGTCATTTAAGCCAGGAGTCGTGCGAAATATACGATCCTGGCATCTGAGCTGTAGCCGCGCACATAGATATGAAGACAACCTCATCATTCAGACCATAACATCTATGAAGAGCCTCCAAAACCTCACCATTAATAAGAACTGCAATGATAGAATTCTCACGAGTATCCCAAAGGCCTGTCCCAGATTGAAGTCTCTCGACATATTATGGTCTAGAGGTGTCTCCAATAAGTGCATAAGTGCCATTCTGAGTTTAAGACATCTTCAGCACCTTAACCTTATGGGTACGTAAGAATAAAAAACAATATGGAGCTGATGACATTAATTGTACAGAGTTTTTTTTTTTTTATTTTGTTTATTTACGGACGCACTTTAACACCTCAGATCATCAGCTGCGTCCCATTCTATTGAGGGCGTGAAACGGCCGACCAAATTTGCTCAGAGGCCTTTTTTCATGCTTGAGGTTCTTTTCCGTGCCGTAAATGTACGACACTGAACCCACGGCTTTACTTCCCTTCCAAAGGAAGTTATACTTAAGATTTTACGCCCGAAAAAATCCATCATTCCTGGCCGGGTTTGAACCCGCGATCTTGGGTTTAGAAGGCAAGTGATCATGCTTTCCGCGTCACCTTTTGGAAAAAAGGGAGGGTTATTACTAAAGGAATGAGGGACGTAGCTTAAGCTAAACACGGCTGCTTCAATATTTGATGTTACTGTTAAGTAAATAATCATACGAATAACTGCCCAACTCAACACGGTCATACTGTCGGCGTGTGGAAGGAAGAGTGGTTTGTCCAAATAGCCATTAGTATATGCAGAAAAGAAAGTTTGTTCGGTTAAGGGCAGAAGGAGAAGATGCATTCACAGCTTGACGGAAATTCGGAAGACAAGCCATATATATTTGGACGAGGCTTGCAACATGTCTCTAGTAAATGCTACAATAACTTGAGTGTTAATGTCAAGTAAGTTTTCAACTTTAGGAATAGACCGTAAGAAAACCCTCAGAATACGACTTTGGAAAGGTAACTCTTAGTACGGGAGAAAAAGGATAGTTTACAAAATCTAACACTGGATAATTCAATAAAATTTTATAAACAATACAATGCAAAATAAATCTGAATTTATAATTACAAAATTGTAATAGAACAGATAATGTGAGTAGCTTTAACATATAACTGAAGTAAATGTATGTCAGCTGTACATCGTAGAACTGTTTATAACATGATTAATACTGTCGCAGAACTTGTAAAATTTTATAAAAATTCCTAACTGCTTGGGGCATGGGTTGCGACGCTAAGTGCAATCGTTATTAAATCCTTAATAATCTTAAAACATTAACACGGAAAGGAATTACGGAATCAAATGCTAAAAAAACGCCATTTATTTTAAGATATGCCAATAGTTATTCTTTCCAAGTATTTCACGTTAAAAGTATCATTTACATGTTTCTTTGTCCCTGGCTAACCGAAGCCGATGGGCCGTTCACATGCTGTTCTACTCACTTCTTCCTCTAGACTGACTCAAGCCATGCTATCTAACTCAACCGATAAAACTGGCCTGGCTCTCCTCTCTAATCCCTTGCCCCTCTTTTATCAAGCAAACTCTGCCTTTTGTGACCAATCGTCTAACTAACAATATACAGCAACAATGGATTGACAATGTTTTCATACCACATACACAATGTTCTGTAGCATTACCAATGCTTTATTACGCATATTTTGGCCACAATATATTAAAATACTATCTTTGAATGTTTAAATTTAAGTTGTAAATCTTGCTAAGATTGCCACATTTACCACATAATGATTTATTAAATTACAAAAATCCAAACTAAAGGTAGAAGAATATCATAAAATCTTCTCATTTAAAGTAAAATAAAATGCTTTAATGCGGTGTCTAAATTATCGCAATGTAATGCATTGGCTTGCCAAGCTAAACAAAATTGTCTAGCCTGCCTAACAAAATTTCAAAAACGGAACCCTAAGGCAATATAATTATACGCAGGAAAAAAATTGCTTAAAAAGAATTTACAAAAACTGGGTCACCGGGTGGAGACAGCAAAGTGAGTCTTGGGAATAACAATTTGGAATTGAAGAGTGGTAAAAGTCTGCATTCCACCTTAGCAGAGGTCTCTTTGCCGTGTCTCGGAGAGAGACAGAGAGAGAGAGAGAGAGAGAGAGAGAGAGAGAGAGGGGGGGGGGGGGAAAGCCGAGTTTGGCGCACCGCATGAGTAGAAGCCCTGATTTCGCCCACATATGATTTGCTTCAACCCATAGACAATCATTCTGCTGATTACACCATGGTTACTTGGCAGAGCAAGGAAATGGAAGATGGAAGCTTGTGTATTGATTGGAAAAGAAGGAATGCGTGCAAGAACAGCACATGCTAAAGTTCATCATTCAAGAGAGAATCATTTCCGCCTCTCTACATATATTGAGAGGCTTTCAAACGTACAGGTTGGAAATTTAACGGCTCGGGCTTTGTATATCTTGCTGAAAATACGGAAGCAATAAAATGTGTCTTCAATAAAAGCAATATACACAGTTCCAGGGTAATTCATTATGGCTGAAATTTCTCCTCTTTGGTAGAATGGATCTTCAGATGTAAACCCAATTGAAACGTTTCCGCTGTGTTGGTTAATGACGAAACTGCAGAGCAAAGAGAAAGCCTAAAGTTTTGGAAGAATATATTCAATAAGTACCCATACTTTGAATGAGTTTTGGGGTTGGGGAGGATGATGATTGTGATTGGGAACTGGAATCGGGATATATTGAGATGATTAACTAAATCGTGACGGCCGATAGCAGTTCTCGAAGCAGATGCTCGAAGCAGATGCTATTTACTCCTCGTGCAGTTGATCTCCGTGGTATTTCGCTGAATTTTGTGAGCTGAAAGCTTGCCAGGACTGATTTAGGGAATTAATTGCGGAAATCGACAATAAATAACGTCTCGTAACTTGCTAGCTGCTGTAGTCCATTCGCTCGAACGTGAGTATCTGGGCATTCTCTCGTCTCAAGTCGGATCACTGGAATACAAGTTTGGCAAACATGTAGATATGTTATGTTTGCCAAATTGGTGCTGAATACAAAGAAAGTGCTGCCTTGTGATATTTCTGATGCAGCATAATGGTTCAATAAAGTAACTCGCGTAATGATTGATTGTCCAGACTCGCCGATGCTGGACTTGATTTCGCGGACTTAGGCCGCTCTTTCTTGAACTGCTTGGGCGACGCGACGGACAGAAGGAGCTAAAGCACTGGAGATTCTGAGACTGTCCTTTAACTGAGCGCCTTTTTGGAGGAATCGGTTCCTTAAATACTCGACATGGAACCGACGCTATCTGTGGAAACTGACGCTAAATGGTGCGCTTTTTCTGTGTTAGGCCTGCTCATAGGCTATTGCTTACATCACTGATCATTCATCCTATTCGTCATACAATTTTGCTGAAACAATAAGCTTCACTATTCATTCTTAAGTTTGACTTCGAAAGATACCATCCGTTAAGGTCAATGACCCATAACTAACATCCGTGCTCCCACACCTGTCTCGAGATGGTTTCCCTGCCTGAGAGGTAACCATTCCTTCACTTGAATACAAAGAAAGGATTTAACATGCATTGTTTGCCAGCTAGCCATAGGCCCTATTTACAATGAAAATTAAATGTCAACATAATAAAATAAGACATAACACGTTAACTTAGTAGTATGTAGGCATTCGTAGTGAAAGCCGTAAAGCAAATGTACGTATTAGACAATCAAAAATGTGAACAATCTAAAGTCAACAAATAACTAATAACTAACAACATTTTGCAATATAAGAGTAATTTCTTTTTTTAATGGATTACTAAACCCTTCAATATCATTATTACTAAATCATCAATATGTGTGGAAGTTATAATATTCATTCTAATCTTTAATTTAAGAATTTTGAATGCAACAGTGAGTAAGGCTAGTTAGATTCTGCTAATTTCTACACTAAATCATAAATAAAGTTACAATTCTCATTACTATACGATGCTTGAAGGGCAGTCTTTTGTTTGTCTTACAGAATACTAGTAAAGAGAGAGTGCTTGGGATTTAGCTTGTCATGTTCCCTACGCAAGTATGTCATTGTACGTTTACGTGATCTGCGCCACAGTTAACCCAAAATTTGTAAACGAATCTTAGAGCGATATGTAGACTGCGGCACAAATATTTGTAAACTCCGTCGCCAGGATTTTTCTTAAGTGGGAGAAAATATCATCATTCTAAATACAATGATTCTTAGTTCTTATAAATCAGTAGATAGTAGATAGACAAAGACTCAAAACTCATTATGAAAAATTATAAATAGGAACCACGGACTATAACATCTACAAATAACAAAAAAGGTTCATTTTTTCTCGATGTCTTTATGGCTGTGAAACCAGAAAATAACATTAAAATTGTATACTGCGTTTTCCAAAACTGTTATCTCTCAAGACGCCCAGTTTCCACACAGTACAAACACATACGAAGGGGACATGGTATACAAGGAAATAAAAAATGCAGTAGAGCCATTTCATTCCAAATTTGTTTAATCATTCCAAACCGAATGATTTTATATTCTTAGGCACCTTCTTCAATTTCAGTTTCATGTCTATGTGAAAACCATAAGCTGTCAAAATGGAATACCAGTAAGAAAAGTAGTAAAATTTGTTGACAAATACTCTTCTAAATGAGCGGAGAACCAATGTTTACATAATTAAATATCACACTTCGAGTTTATTAAGAAGGTTTCATAAGAAAATAAAGTTACAAAGAAGTGAGTAGGGCCTGTACAATTTAACATTTGGCAAGGTTCCTGGTCTAACATACTAACATTTTTTACCACACCTATGTATTTTCACAGTCAATTCTAAGTCTGTTAAATTGAGAAGGAAAATATTAGTTTATTACAAATATTCATGAAACAATTTACAATTACTTGGGAGAAGTCCGCGCCAATTACATCACTTCTTAGCGTACATTATACTATCTTCATTGGGATATATCATGAGCGTAGAGCAAATTACCAACTACAATCTATGTGAAGCTAGATGTAAGCACTGCTGGCCATTTAAATTGAAACGCCCACAAGAGAAGCGTTAAACTGACTTCTAATTTGCTCAGAAGGAACGAGTATAATTTGTCGGAAATGCAACAATATCAGCAGAATTTGATCGAGGGAGAGTTATAGCATACCGATAGTGCGGGATATTATTCCGAAAATGTTGTCTGTCGAACGAAATGTGTCCATAGCGAATATAAGATAAGTGGATTAAGGTAAAACGAACACACAAACATGAAGGATTCCAACGACACCGCCAAACAACCGAACAGAAGACAGACGTAATTTCCTCGTGGCTAATATGAACATACATAAAGTGCTGCAATTTTAATGGCCAGCATGTAGGTATACATTTTTGTTAACGTTTATAAACTTAGGAATAAAATTTAAATTTAAACTTGTAATTTTCTTTGGATGTCGCTAAAATTGCGCGTTTTTCGCAAAATAAGTTATTACGCAGCAATGGTAGATTTTTGCTATAATTCATTAAAATAATATCGATATTTTACCGACTAGAATTACCTGTATGATTGGTGAAAGTATCTCTTCGTCACTTTAATATAGCTATAATGATTATTAGTGATGACTAATGATGACTGAATTCACATGTTTGAAAATTAAGCATCAGTTTAATATCATTGACACACATCATTTTAATAGGTACAAGGATCAGCTCAAGTTTGCTGATTCTACTGCTGAGGTCTTCCCCAGTTGGCCAAAATCTCCGCAGTATCAGTTGCAGCAACGTCACTAGTGGAGATTTTAATAACCTTATACTTGCCTGCCCACTGCTGGTACAAGTGCACTTGCATGAGTATGAGAGGAATATTCCAGTCATTGCAAAGCCACAGGTAACTTATTAAATAGATTGTTTTCAACTTGTTGTTTTTTCAGCTGTTGAAACAATGTGCTGTTATAGCTCATATTCTTATTAATTTAAATTTACTTTCAAGATGATACTTTTTCATTGTATGTGATTCAATGAAAAAATGAAAGCATACGAGCTAGTTGTTGCAAATCTGCGCCAGTAACTCGAGAAGATCTGTAGAATGTGTGTGGAGAGAAGATGGACCATCAACGAAATGCTAGATCGGCAGAATTCCAGCGATAGGTTATCGTGGCCTTATCTGACATTTTGCTTGATGGCTTATGAAACACATATACGGTGCGGTGAGGTATGCGTTCTCTTATGAAAGTAAACACTACACGCATTTGTCTATTGTTTATAGTTCGTTATGAAAGATCTAATGCAAAATAATAGGGTTAATTATTCTATTCTTCAACGAATGTTCCCTTATAATTCAAGTATTGCAAAGAATTCGCTTATGCTGTTAAAACATTGTTTCAAGAGAAACTCCAGTATTGGAACTCGGGTCTTACTACGATTCATAACTAGACTAACCAATTTTGTGATACTGGAAGCTTTAAAGACAAGAAGCGAATAAAACGAGTATACAGTTCACAAAATAATAGTGGCATTGCATACCTTCTGGAGGTCCCCTTAAAATCTGTTCACTGTATTTTCCATCGGTCCTGGTGGTCTAGTGGTAATCATACTTGCCTCCTAAACCCAAGATCGCGGGCTCCTTCCGGGCCAGGACCGAGCGTAAAAATGCTAAGTATGACTTCTTTCGGAAGGGAGATAATGCCGTAGGTCTAGTGTCGTACATTTACGGCACGATAAAGAACCTTAAGCCTGAAAAAAGAGGCCTCTGGACAAAAATTGTTGCTACAACAAAATTGTGCCAAGATTATCGTTTGAACAGCGTAAAGTAATTTTGAAATTGTATTGAAAACCTCATAACGCAATGTGAGTCACATCTGTTTACAGAACATTATACGATAATCTTGGCTTCATTTGTTCATTGTTGATTTAACTGTCACGTAGAAACGCTATCTTAATGTATGCGAGTCACATCTGTTTACAGAACATCATACTACACATTACTGTTGTTTTTCGATACAACTTTGAAATATGTTAAATAGATATCTACTGTGAAAGTGTGTATACATTTTTTGCCACCCTCGCTATTTTAAGAATTCAGTCAACATATTTGGACTTACTCCAGGTTTATTTTTATCTCCTGCAGCTCTTAAAATCATTGCGGGTGTCCTACTTCAATGATATAAAGGACCTCTTGGAGGCTGTAGGAGAGAGTCTAATTGCTCTAGAACTGAGTCAAACATCCAACCTTAACATAGAGCAGGTGTTATACAACTGTCCACATCTGCAGCATTTGGCAATCAATGGAGCTGTTTTTCACGGAAATTCTTGTCCGGAACAAGGCTTGAAACATGTTAAACATCTTGCCCTTAAACTGTGGGATAGTGCCAGTTTTGCTCAGCTTGCTGCTAAGCAGTGTGTGGAGGTCGAGAGCATGTCCTTGCATCTCATGCAAAATGAACTTCCTCAGGTAAGCTGCACAGTAGAAAAGTGAAATATATTAAAAATACACAAGTTGAACTAAAATTGAACAAACTTTAATGAGAAAAAAAAGATAGTTTGCATCACAGGAGTTGCATACATGGACAAGAACGTTTAGAGACATATCTTATATCTTCAACTAAAGGGAGTCAAGGGGGGGGGGGTTAAATCGATTAGGTACCTTGTGCTTTATGTTAATTACAAACCAAATTGCAACAACTCTTAACCCAATTATTATTCAAAGCAAGCACAGCCTAGCTAGTATATCTGCGCATGGGGCTATTACACGCACTCTTTTTTCAGGGCATACACTTCTAAACTCTCCATTTTTCATTGGTATGCTCTTTTGTCCTTTTTTTTTTTTTTTTTTTTTTACACCAGGATGTGAATTTCGGTACCTTGGCTGTGCCACTCTGACTCTGGGATTTTTCGTGGTCTTCCCTGGTAGTTTAGGCGAATGCTAGAATCATTTCACGCATTTTCCGCTCTAACATTTCATATAATTTCATTCATTTGGTTCTGTTACAGAGGTAGAAAGTTCCAGGACGCTGTGCGCTTTGTAAAGGTTTTTGCCCAGGTGTCTGGAATCGAATTGGGTCTACTAAGGGACTCAAACAACTCGAGAGGGGGGAGGCCTCCATCGGCTTAGGGGTGTTGTTTTATTTAGCGACCTTTCTATGCTCGCACAGTTAACGCCTGTGGATCCTGATGTCTCCCTCACCTTGTCCCTTCCTACCGAAGGTGTCCCCATTGGAAGCGTGGACACAAAGGGCCAACAAACTCAAGTACCGAAAATAGCTTCCTCCTCAGACCATCCATTCATGTCTTTAAAGCCGCACGTTATGATTTCCGTAGTTTTGTGCATTGCAGTTCAAATTCATTATTAGATTTAACTTAAAAAGCAACTAATTATTCGCTCATTTGTGTCAAAAAAGTCGAAGAGCGTTAGAACGCGCACTCCCTAGTGTAATCGTTAAGCGGAAGAAAACTGCTTTGGGTGATCAATGATTTCGGTTTGGGCCCTAAATGCCCGGGCTACCCCTTTCAGAGACATGATAGCTAGATTTTTATTTTGTTACACAAAAGTTTCCCAACTTCACATCCTCTTCATTAACGTTTCTTGTCCATCTCAACTGCAATATCTTCTCAGTTAGTCATTTCAGTGAGCACTTTCATTGTGTTGCTTTGCAACTTACAGTAGATTTTGAATTATTCACTTTTTACTGTATACTATTGACGAATTTAACTACATATTTAAAACATAACATTTATCTTCATACAATATAGAATGTTTCACTCGTTCTCGCTCCCTGCCTTTTCTTTATAACTTACAAACTGGTGAGCGTTGATATTAACATGCATTAGTGAACGAGAAGTGTTTCAGTTTGGCACACTCCCGTGAAGGCTGATAGCATTCTTTATGTCCTGAGCATTACTGTGATACATCTGACCTTACTTTGTTATGGGATCGTCATCATGCTATTGTGCTAACAACAATACAGTACGTACAGTACTCTATGAACCAGTACATAGTGTAACAACGAGTCTCTCTTGTCCGTACTTTTACATGTCTGAGCAGTTTAGGACTCGGAAACTACATACCTGTAAAATCTCCATTTAATATCCAGTAAAGAAACTGGGAACCACAGGAACATTATTGGATCCATGACGGAGTGTGTCCAAAACTGGCAGAAGAAGCGGTGCAGAAAGAGGAAAACATACTGTAGCTCTCCCTAAGCAGAGCTCTCCCTTGGTTAAACTGTCACAGGAGATGGGAGTTTGCACAAGTGGGTTGCAAAAGAATCAATGCTGCACGCCTATCGTGTTATTACAATGCAAGAAACAAAACCTTTCGACGAACATCTGTTTCCACGGGTTCTTCGACTAGGCATCGAAACACACTAGTTTCCAGAATACCCAAATTTGGGTTTATAAAATCCCACATTGTGAGCCATCTCTTCATGTCTAATTATTGACTGAGGGTGTGTTTCTTGAAGATTGTGTCATTTGATCACCAAGATCGCCTAATCTCATCCCACCAGAGTGGGATAGAGGGAGTGCGATATGCTGAAAGGAAAATGGTATCGCAACAAGACGGGAATTTTCGTGGAACCTCAAGAAAACATTCGGTTGAATATATTGGTAAACCAATATTTATTTGTTTATAACATTATTAACGTCTGTTTAACAAATAAGGTCTGAGTTGCGATGAATGAATGTTTTTAAATGAGCCTGTAACCCACAGCATTTAAAGTTACCAGACATTCATCTTTTCATGGTGAGGAAAAACTCCAGGAAAAACTTTACCAAGGCAATTTACGGGAGTCAAACAACAAGGCCTCCGGCTTTTCAATCAGACACCTGATCACAAGACCACGGCGGCGGTTTATGAATGGGGAAGCGTGTACAGAAATGCTTTGATGCTAATCGAATGCACATTCAACAATCGCTATGAGACATTAGTTCTTCACATGCAACAAATTATGTATGTCAAACTTCAATGGATTACGTCTATATTTGAAAACCATAAGTACGAGGGTAGGTCCATAAGTTTCTTGCCTAACCATTTTCTATGTACGATAAAGACAATAACTTATTTCACTTTTCAATATAGTTACCCTGTATTGTAATACACTTCTCACGTCTTTAAATTAACATTTCAATCCCCCCCCCCCCGCAAATACTCAGATGCCTTATCTGCAAAATGGGCATAAAAAGCATCCATCACTTCTTCGTTACGCTTAAATTTCCTTCTCGAAGGTACTTCTTGAGTTTTGAGAAGAGGTAATACTCACTGGGAGCTAGATCTAGGCTGTAGGGTGGACAGTCGATCTCCTTGAAGCCACATTTCTTCACAGCTTCCTTTGCAATAAGAAATGTGGGCACAGGAGTTTTCGTGAAGAAGGCACAAACCACCACTCAGCTTTCCTCGCCCTTTCTCTTTGATGGAAGTAAGTAGTCTGCGTAGTAGGCCAGCATAGTACTCCCCATTTACTGTGGTGTTCCTCTCCTTGAAGTCAATGAAGAGTATTCCTTCACTGTCTCAAAAGATTGTGACCATGATCTTCTTGGTTTACTGAGTGATCTTGGCCTTTAGAGGCGGTGCTTCGTCAGGTTTACTCCACTCCGTTCATTCTCATAGTAGAGGACCATAGTTTCATTTCCTATTACAATGGTTTGCTAAACTTCTCTCTCTCTTTGCCACGGCAGAGCTCCAAAAATGCCTGACAACTAACTGCTGCTTTTGGACTGAGGAAAGAAGTCTGGGCACCCATCTTGCACTAATCTTATTCATGTTTAAATGCTCATGAATAATCCGAAGGACTGTTGTTTTAGAAAGGCCCAACCTTGCTGCTATTTCTGTGACTTTGAACCGCCGGGCTTCTATAATTTCTCCTTCCACAAGAACGATGTTTTCAGGAGTGAGCACCTCCAAGGGCCGACCTGCACATTCTTCGTCATTAATGCTTTCTCGACCATTCGAAAAAGCTTGGCCCTTTCTTTTACTGTAGAATATGAGGGGGGTGCTTCCCCATATACACCGTCCAATCGCTGTTTAATTTCATTTGGAGTAAGATCTTTTGTGAAGAACTTAATTGCTGCTCGAAACTCCATTTTGAACAAGTGATAATCTTCTACACACAACCTTCTTTATGCAACTATATCTGAACAACTGAAAACAGTGGAGATGAGAGTTACAACTGCAATTATTTACCTAACAGATAAGGTATGACAGCAGATAATGATTTTGTGAAGCGACTTATCGGCGAGGCCGGAAACTTATGGACCTTCCCTCGTAAAATGGCCAGAGCGAGTGAAAAACCGGTATTTAAATGGAAATAAGCTAAATTTTAGTGATTTTGGAAATATCTTTTGTACTTTGACAATTCACTGTTTTCTTTTAGCTGATCAACCTTCTAGAAGTGAACACTTTCCATCATCTGGAGCAATTGAAAGTCTTTCCTCCTCTTCCAAGGAGTACCGTACAGAATCTTGCTGCGTATTGTCACAAGCTTAAACACGTTCAGAAAGTCGACACTTCAGGCGACATTGCAGATGTGCACGAATTCCTTAAGTATATGAAGGCTAATTACCCTGATATTTCACTAGGGTAGAACTTTCACTATCCACTGTATTTTTTAATGTTTTGCTACTTGAATAAGTGCACAAATTGGTGTACAAAGTGCATCAGTTTTTGGAAGAAAGGGGTAAAAAATAGAACAATTCCAATCTGAATTTTCCAAGGGTTAAATGGATTGAGCAATGTATTTTTTTTTTTTTTTACAATTTTTACTGCTTTTTTGTAAATAACTAAATCCTTTTTACAGCTATAGTTTTCAAGAATTTTATATCAGCTCAAAATAAGAGCCATATTTGTCAAAATCTTATTAATTTTGATAAAATTTAATCAGTTATATGATCTTCTAGAACATATTTTAATAATTTAAGCAATATTTATGTATATAATTATGATTAGGCGGTTTAACTTTTATATAGTTTTCTTTTTAATCTAACTCTTTTAATAATGCCACGTGGATATTAAATTGTACACCCATATTAAATGAAGAGAAAAATATATATAAAATAAAATTGTCTCAACAGCTTGGTTTTATTTACGGATGGGGGCTTAACCCTTTCCTACAAACCTAAATATGCACGTCTAGCATGATAGAAATCATACGGAAACTAATACCCCAGCCGGTATAATCTTAGGCCAATGTTTTGCTTCAGGTAGCGCAAAATATTCTGGAAGCCCTACACCGTTGTATTCGGATGAATCGGAGGATCCATTTCCCTGAAAAATTTAAACAAAACAAAGTATTTTTTCATAACCCTTAATGCAAATTCCTTTTTGAAAGTAGGAGAGCAAATAGAACTCATTAAACTCATTGAAGAATATAAAACAAAAAATTTGACAGTCCAAGAAGCAAGATATGTGTCAAGTCAAGAGATCAGAGAAAACCAAGAATACTATTTCAATATTGGAATAGACTTTTTCTCCCACAATTCAAAAGTAGAACCAATTTTAGATTTCAGATCCATGTCACCCACAGTGTCTATAATCACTTTAATGAGTGGAAACAAACCATATATTATTTTCAATATTCATGTCCCCATTATTGAAGACATTGAAAGAAATCCAGAAAAAATAGAAGAGCTTTAGTTACAATTAGTAGAAGAAAGTGAGATATTTTCCAACTCATAAAAGAACAGAAATTGTGAGAGATTGTTAGTCGTCTGTGAATCATTCAACATGAAGTTATGTCTACGAAGTTCAAGACCCCGAAACAGATGAATTCGCAATCATATAATTACAGTTTCAGATAGATCATATAGCAAAGAAATAATGAATGTCGAAGTATAGAGAGGAACCAATTTTAATTTTGATCATTACCTCAGGATCAAAGATCTAAAAATTAAGTAGAAAATAATACAAATATCATAGATAATATTAAACACTGGATTCTTATGAATAGTATACAATGGCTCAAAGAATCCAGGAAGCAGCGGAAAATGTTAATTTCCTTGATAAAAAGAAGAAAAATCCATGGTGGAACGAGGAATTTGATTAGGCTTTACACTGTACAGATGGCCGAGGTCATTAACTCACGAGCTGGAGCTCCATTCCCACCACGATCTTCCTCCCTCACTGAGGTTTTTTCCAGATATTTCTCAGTCCTCATTAATGGCAAATGCCGGGAAGTCATCCTAAACTTAGGCCTGGAATGATTCCTTCCTTTAAAAATGTCCTTTTCCAATTTATCATTCCATCTCTCATCACCAATGCCCACTGTCTGTGGTGTATCAGTAGTAAAAACAGGCCTTATACACTATTAAAAAATGGGGTTTAAGGAAAAGTTCTGAGGCATGAAACAGATGACGTTCAACTAGAGAGAATTCCGAAGAGTTCCAAGAACAAAGAAAAAAGAAGCGCTAATACTTTCAGAAATATTAAACGAGCATTTGAATGGGATCATCTGCAAAATATGGATTTTCAAAAAGAACAAATCTAGAGACTTTTATTAAAATTCTGAATCAAAGATTCAGGATTGCTGTCCACCCGGCTTCTGATTTAAGAATGATCTAGATAAAACAATTTTTAGCAATAGGAAAATTTATGAACACCTGGTAAGTTACTTCAAAGAATTACTTAACTGTGATCCACGTCTGTATAAAATTACTTTCCAGAAACCGCAAATTAAACTGCAAAAATCGCGAGAAATTAGAAGAGATTATAAAGAACATTAGAAACAACAAAAAAATCTACAAAGACTCAATCGTTGCAAAACCTTTCAAACATGCCAAAGTTCCTGGAACAACAGTGCAACTTCTTCCAACACACCTGGCAAGCAGAAAAGATCCCAGATGCGTGGAGAAACACGTTTATCCATTCAGTATATAGAAAAGGAGATATGACAAATGTCAACAATTACAGAGATTTATCACTTCTAACAGTAGCGTGTAAGATATTCTCCAAAGCACTTCAAAATAGAATATATTATCTTATAGGAAGAATACATTTACTTTAAGGCCATTGTTTTCTAATGCACTGAGATTGCCTATTTTTCTTCTCCATTCACTCAAGAAACAGAAAAATTTAATCTATCAAGTTGTAAACCCAGCAACAAAACTATCACCATAAAATCTCTATAGATACATGCACCAGTTATATTTTTATGTTGGATTTTTTCTAAGAATGATTTTATAACAATATTTATTTCATATCAGCAGTATGCACTACAGGTAGATACTTATGAGAGTTATATATCATTATGCAACAGTACAGCCTTCAGAGTAACTTTTGATGGGTTTGTGAACAATCATCACTCACCTGGTCGATGTTTACGTCCAAAATTCTCCATAATGTATTAAACATGATCTTTTTCTTAGCGCACGGAAAAGTTACATTCCTGCACCTTTGTGATCTTTTGATCCTGTAACTTAAGTTCAATTAAGATTGTTGTGTACACATGATTAAATCACAAGTAAGATCTTTAATATTGTTCAACTAATAAGTGAGATTCTGATGAACAATTTGTTTCGCACCTGGAATCGCTTCTCTGTTTTCTCTTCAGCATGAGTTAGATAGGAGTTATCACCTAATATCACGAACTTTGGTTCAGATATAAACAATCCTTGTTGCAAATGATAAATTGGAATACTTGACTGTATATTTTATTTTTGTTGTGATTCCCCCAATGTTAACTGAACAGAAGTAGCAACCAGCTACTTGTTCTTCCATACCCTCCAAAGAATAGAAATTGCAAAGGGCATATGATATGTACATTGCTGTTCATTAGAATTGTCGAGTCGAAGTCGCTATTGACTTGAAATATTATCGACTTACGAGGATTTCTCTATGGAAACGAAAGTCATAGCGATATGGAGAAGGCATTGTATACAAACCCTATTTTAGCTGTATTATAGTAATATCATTCAGCTTACATGTTTACGATTGTGATAAATTATACATTTTATAAAACACCATACTTAATATGACAGAAGTCACGCGTGGACGTAATATAGCAATGTGGGAAGCAAGCCCTCCCGAGAGCAAATGCTGTAAACCATTTTAATGACGATTCCCAGATTAATGGAAAGAATGCCTTTAAATGAACACACCAGAGAAAGAAACAACAGTCTTAAATTCAGATAGAAGTGGTCCTTTTAAATCTGCGACCGTAATATCCTTAGAGAACTGGATTTTAATTGCAGTGTTATCGTTAAAAGACGTCTACATAATAGTGGCATCCATTACAGAAAAAGCGACTCCAATTTATTGCAACGCTCATATCTATTTGTCTCGGTACAGTCAAATGTTTCAGACGTCTACATAACAGTGGCATCCATTACAGAAAAGTGACTCCAATTTATTGCAACGCTCATATCTATTTGTCTCGGTACAGTCAAATGTTTCAGTGAGATTGAACTTAAGATTCTGTACTTATATTTATAATAAAATTGGTACTTTTCTGTTACTACAATATGAAACGTAACATGCTCTAATTTGTAAAGCTGGAATCAAAGGATAATAAAGGAGGCCGTGGTTATAGTATTTAAACTGCAGTTTTACTATTTTAGTATAGTAATTATAGTATTCTTATTAGTGTTATAAATAAAAGGTTGGTAAACATTTAATCAATTCAAATAAAATAATAAATTGAAAATGCATTACAATTGTATTTACAAGTTTTAAATAGAATTAATCTCAAAGAAATAATGAAACAAAAGAAAAGTTAAACACTCATATTAGTAAATCACGTTCTTAAATATACCGTAATTGATTAGCGAATAAAACATTTGAACTTGACGATACAACAGGACCACCATCAGCCTGCGATGAATTCAATAGCAATGTATAGTTCTGTTATACACAGTTATAATCAAGAATTTGAAAAAGTGTTTCTTTTATAAGGTAACCCTTACCAACGAACTGAAGCCTTTTATCCTGTTGATGACAATTTTCTGTAATCTCAAACTCATTTTCAACGATTGTGACATTTTTGCTGTCCACAAACTCAGTTGGTTTTTGGTTGCTTATAGCGCATGACGTTTATGCAATAATTCCTCTTTCTATGTGGCGTTATTTTATTGTAATGCCAGTGTGTTGAAGTACGGTTTATAGGCAGTTCTGATTTCTGTGTACTGTGGTCGCGATCGAACATTAACTTTTATGTGTATCTAACATCTTTCACCCTCCTTGACGCGCTAAAGACCCTTGCCTTAGCAAGCCAGGTACCATCACAAGATGGGAGAATACCAAGTTTGTTTTCGATATGACATCTCTACAAATGGCGCAGACACCATTAAAAGCTTAGGTATACACAGTGCGTGCGCTTAGCAGGTTGGTTTCGGCGCTTCGAGCAATTTAAAAGTGTGTATTGTTTACCTGTTCTTAAACTGCAAGAAATCCATTCCTCCACACCGCCTCAAAAAAGTGAGTTCAAAGAAATTATGTGTAAAATTTTTGTTTGAATTTTCGGTACCAGCTTTCAATTCTTAATTCCGTCATTTTCGTTCCCATTCTCACCTCCATGTCATTCCAATTACCGCCACACTGTAGTTCAAATTAGGTTACCATGTACAGTTTAGTTTCAATTTCCGCCATCGTCATATAATTCCCGCCACTGTGTATTTCCACAGTATAATATAATTCTAGTTTTGCCCACTACCATGCAGATTTCCTACTACAATGTAATTTGAATTCCACTTCTTACCGTATATTTCTAATTGTTGACACCATTGTGTAATTCTTGTTTTCATCATGTATTTCAAATTCCGTCCACACTATAATTACATAAAAAATTCAATGAATAGAAAAATTGGCTCTAACTTAACCAGTTGATTTAAGATAAGCTATCGCTAATGCACTTTTCAAATTTCCTGGCTGGATTAGACATAGAATTTTCCCACCAAAGGATTAAAAGCAGCACTGGCGCTATCTAGCAGAAAGATTATTGTTAATCTAACTGGTTAAGTACGATTACTTATTCCTGAATTTGACGCTGATGACCTGAGCTGTTAAAGAGCGTCCGTAAATAACTGCTTTTCACTTAAAACTTCAAGAGTTTAACTATTGCCAAAAAGGTAAAATTGTAATCAATGGTTTCCAGGAATTTGAGGTTTTTAAAACTTTTAGACACACTCAAAAGTGTTTATTTTGTTGTTATTGATGAGACCTATTATAATCACCTGCTTTATCCATGCTACAGTTACTTCGGATGAAGCAGAAATATATTATAACTAGCCACAACTGAATAATAATAAAATTACATTTTATTTTATATTTCAATTAGCATCGTGAATAAAAATAATAGTATAGTCGCCAAAGACATAACTTGTATGTACACTTTAGTTTGCATACATTTTCTCTTTTTATTACATGTTTCTCAGACATTAACTTTGTTTTTCCGTGATAGTATATCGACCAAAATAAATTGTGGTGAAATAAAATGAAATTAACATTAACCAAATAGTAAATGAAAAACTATGCAAAATTATTTTACTGACATCAGGAACGAAGATAAAAGAAAATCTTTAAAGCATTACTGCCTAAGATAAAATACAAGAGATGCAGATGTTTATATTGATGCATTCAAATAATTTGTAATTATTGTTAGCATTTCTATGAAGAAAGAACACAAGATTGGTTTGTCTAAAAAATCCATCTAAATATAGTTACGATAGGTTAGCAACAGGGTGTACTCTGATGCAGGGAACTTTTATGCACTGGCAAGAACTTTGTTAGGCTTGCCAGACTCCTTAGTCACTGAGGAGCAGTTGGCAAGTAAGAGAGCATTTCTACGTGTCTTCCTTTTTCCATTTGAGATGACGGAATGTTTGGAGGAGATATACAGTTTCCAGATTTTTGTGATAATGAAATGCGTTGCAATCGTTCCTTATTCTCTGCACACTGCACCATATGCTTTCTGATTGTTTCCAAAGATAAAATGTGCAATAAAGAACATTATACCCAACGTAATTGTAAAATTGAGAGCCATTCCAACACGTAGCATACCAAAGATCCTTCCAGCATTTTTACTAAGTGTATGGAAGCCCAAAGCGCTTACTTTGAAGGTAATTAGAAAGTGAACTATACTAACATTTTTTCCGATTTAAGGTCGGATACTTTTCAGACAGATATCTATAATCGGAATAGCCTGCAGCCTAAATGAAGCAGTAAAAAAGCAGAATTTGATTACTTTTAAGATTTGGGTTTGTGAATTCAGTAGCTACATTATGCTTAACAACAATTACATTTATTCCATTTTCGATTTAATGAAACGTGCGATATCAAAATGTCCTTGAGACTGGGCGTTCTGATAAGCGTTACCATCAATATCAGTTAGGGTAAGACTTGCTCCATGATTCACCAAAGTGAAAGAGGCGCTTGTTCTGCCATTCCAAGCGGCCATGTGCAGGGGAGTACTCCCTCTGTAATTCCGAGCGTCAATAGCGGCGCCAGCTGCAAGGAGCATTTCGACCACCTCTGTGTGACCATGTCTGGAAGCAAGATGCAGGGCCGTCTCCTTCCTACTAGGAAAAGTTGCATCCACAGGAATCCATTTACCGTCCAGCAAATAGCGAACTACGTGCGGTCTTCCATATCGGGCAGCTGAGTGTAGGAGAGTGTACACATCGGAATCAACGTCGTAACGAGGATCCGCGCCCAGAGCCACCAATACCTTCATCACTTCGACGTGGCCTTCTGTTGCAGCCCAGTGCAAGGGAGTACGTTTATAGTTGCCATTTTCAGGGTCCTTTACATTTATGTCAGTACCAACGTTCACCAACGCTCGCACAGCTGTTGCCCTGCCTTCACGCGCTGCCTTCAGCAGGGCCTGGTTCTTAACGCCGGTATCAAAAAGTCGTAAAGCCTCTGCCTGCAACAAAAGATTTGAGTTGCTGTCATTATGATATTACAGATTTTGACATTGCCAGTGTTGATTTTTGCTTTCTGCATTTCTACAATAGAAATGATTTTGATTTCGCAATTGGTTTCATCTTAACAAACAAAATGTAACACACATGTGAGTGGAGTTCATCCTAAAAGAAAGTTTCTCTATCTTGAAAAATTTTAAATATGATTTTTGCTTTGAAAATTTTTATTTTCACAACATAACTCCTATTTTACTTTTTCACATAATTATCTTCTTTGTCCAAACATTTCCTATACGTGATACAAGTTTTTTCTGGACTATACCATACCGTATTCTGTTTTCTGTCATTTTTTCACTTAGGATATCACTTCACCGTCACTTTCAAATTGCTAGGCATCAAGATCCACCTTGAGTTTGACGTAAAGATGCAAATTACTTGGGGCAAGTTCCAGTAAAATACGGAAATAGGGGGGGGGGAAGTAGCAAATATCGTGATGAATGTGGGTAACCGTTGTCTTACAAGAGCAGAACTTTGCGAGTCAAAAATCTAGGGCGTTTGCGTTTGCATGTAGTTCGAAGATGCGTCAAGATCTCTCGGCATCCATGCGGTTCTATGAGGCACTTTTACTGTATACTGCTTCAGAACCACGAAGCAAAGAATTTTCCCGTTTTTAAGAACTGGTTCACAATGAACCTCCTCCCTGACACTCCCCCAAACTCTGTAATTGACATGAAAAAGGCATAGAATCATAGTAAAAAAGCAGATAAAGCTCCAATATCGCCATTCAATATGCTATAGATGCAAACATGGCTAAGGGAATATAATATGGAATTTTATTCTAAAGCAACTTAGGGAATGTTGAATAAAATAATCAAACTGAAAACCGATCAATTTAAAACTATGAAAAATAGACACAATTGCTGAATTGCCTGACCACACGGAAATGGAAAGGTTGCCAAGGTTGAGATTCGAGCAGTACTGTGCATACTAAAAACAGCAACAAAGGATGGCTATACATTATCGATCGGTGGCGTAATGTTACGAGAACTCAGGAATTCTATCCGTCACTTAGAAATGTCCAATACCTTCTTGGCATTGAAAGAAGGTAATTAAATCTTCATTTTGTTTGATATTCTGTCATTGATGATGAAACCGTATAGATAGCTAGAGTATCTCCATGTCTTCAACAGATCGAATTTAGGAATGGGGACTAAGCAAGCCAAACTAGTACTGTGACACAGCATCTTTCTAATCACTATATGGCATGTGCTTAGGCATTATCATGCATATAAAGGAATTTGGAGTTAAACATTCAACAATAAGAAGGACCACAAACTCTAAAACATCATGAATGTTACCGTTTATTATTAGTCTATTGTTCCATGGACTAAAACGAGATCTTTTTTTTTCTATATACATATATCGGTATCCCCTCCCCCAGGTCATGGTAACTTCCTTCGAATTTGTGAACTTCTTGTATATGCCTTAGTCTCTCTGCATCACCCATTTGTCAACATATGCGTATTCTCCTTGAATCTGGATGCAGACAGAAATGTGAGTCATTTCTGAAGATAACACGTCTATTGTTCTTGTAGCAATTGATATGGGTAGTAAAGACTCCTGTTTAAGCGGTTATATTAACGATAATCCTGCAAGGATATGGAGTTGGTGTTGCTTTTATCCTCTCCTCCATATGGAGTATTAGGGAAAGTGTAATTTGATGGCAAAATATCGTTAAATCAATTGCTTAGGTAGAGACCATTTTATTTATTGAATATACTCGTATAATTACAAAAATATATATTAAACAATATAAATGAAGCAAAAATGGCGGGTTTTTAAGATTATGTGTGGCAAAACTGTGCACTAAGGTAAATGGTAGGGGAAAGCGGCTAGTGGCAAAACTGTGAAGTAAACGGAATTAAGGAAAATAGTAGACTGAAGCGCCCTGCTCGTATAAAATCATATTTCGCCTCTTATTTTTAACATTCTTTTATGAAAGAACAAAACGGCTAACCATTCAAGATCATCCATTAAATTTCTACAGGTAAGAAACAAACGACTGATATCAGCGATACTCATTCGAAGGGTAGTGTATCGCGCATGTATATATTTAACTTTTTATATCACATACCTGTATCACGACACATCGTCGTGTTAAAGAGACAGCACTGCTCATGCGAGCAAGAATATCTCAGTACACAATAATGTTACACATTTTTCTACTACATTCCATCATAGAATCCAAATTTAAAAAGGACAATCTTACCATGTTGTTTCTTTCCAGAACAAGAACCTGTTTCTCTTCCAGGCAGTGAGATATTCCCTCAAGTTCAGCATCACGAGCATTAAGCTGCATTGTCATACTTTGAATATTGTTTTTTAAAATCTGCAAAAGAAACAAATGATCATTATAAGCAGACAAGAAAAGCACTTGTATCTGTTACTTGTTCTAACTTGTACTTAGAAAGCTGATCACAGATGTTTGCATTGCAAGGAACGCGTTTACTCCTTCCCTCTTTGATCTATTTAAAGTTTATGGACAATTGGCCTATTCGTCTATTTTTAAAGTCATTAGTTAAATAAATCGGTACTAGACACGCGACTTCCCATTACATGTATTAAATGGTTGTGCAATGTTAGATATAATTTTGGAAAATTAAATTTCTTGTGCTCTGAAATGATTAGAACATGCGGTCCAGGAGATAAAAATGTTTGCTCAGTGTAAATAGTGTGGAATCCTAAGGCAAATTTATTAAAAAGTATATAGGCTGTATTTTCTTCCCTTATTTAATTTGAAATTACGTATATTAAGGTCGTCTCCACATTAAAAGATAGTATGCAAGTAAATGGGCTATATCTGTCTTTCTCTAACGCACACATGTTATCATTAGCTCCGTCCTTTTCTACTCTCGCACTGTAGCCAAGTAGCTAATAATACGGTGTTAAATATTGAGTCATTATAAATTTCACTTCTCAGCACATTGTCCTGTGTAGAATATTTTTCTCTATTATATTATACCTTTCTATGGGCCCAAATTTCTAAAGAGAATGTGTTTTCCAGTAAAAGTCCGACATTTCTGATTGTGTGCTTATGATGCAGTACCTAATAAACTAAGGATTACAATACACCAATCTTTTTTTTTTCTGTGCTAGGACAGTTGGGAGCTGCTATTGAATTCTTTTGAATTCCCGATATTTAATAATACGAGTTTATACGTTTTAAATGAAATATTTTTGGTTAATTCTGTAGCTATACCCAGAAAAGTTAGGCAGCGAGAAACTTGTTTGTTATTGGATTTACAACAGGGACCAGGCGAGAAGAAATATTGAGGAGGGCTGGAGATTGTTTTTAAAAGAAACCGGAATCCTGTAACTTATTGCGTTCATTGTTTAATGACATGCAAAGGTCGCCCATCTATTCAGCTAGCAGGCGCCAGCCTGACAGGCAGCAAGAAAGTGCAATATAAGCTTTATCATATAGTTTTACACATATTGGAGATGGAGAGGAAACCATCCCAACACCGCAGTGTGTAGTCAGTCATAAAACACTTCCAAATCATTCCATGAAACTTTCCCTTTTGAAATGTCATTTTGACACCCAGTATGGTGATTTGAAACACAAACCAGTGGAACATTTTCCGAGAAAACTATCACATTTGCCATCTAGGAAAAAACAAATAGTCTCATTTGCAGGATCTTGCATGAAGACTCTACAGGCATTTTATGCAGTCAGTTTAAGAGTAGCTAAAGTGGGAGTCATTAACATTACCAGCAGCTATAGATACGGTTAAAATAATGTTGGGGGACAAGGCAGCAAAATAACTTCTCCAATAAATACGAGTATTTAATTTTAAAACTACCTACAAGAAATAACTAAATAAATCACTAGTATTATTATAAATGCAGTGAAACGCTTATTTTGACCATTGTACCACAAATTCGCTCTAAAATCTGCTTACTAATATAATCGTACGTCACTGGAAAAGGTTGAGAACCCTTGGTTTAGACCGCTCCAGAATTCGTCATTTTTTGCCGTTATTATAGGCACATTTCTTTCATATATAGCAAATTAAGCGACTTTCGCAAGCTTCGAGTGTTTCATAAAGGCAGGTCGTGCTAAAAGTATGCGGTCAGAACGTAAAATTGTCATAGTGCTCACAATAAATATGTAAATAAACATATGTCAGCAGAGATTCACAAAAGTCCAAAAAATAGACAATTTTACAAGGTTATTTTAAATGTGAAACATTTATATATATAAGCTAATATTTGCCACAAATTTTCTAATGTAATAATTTTTCTTACTCTCATTCTTAATCATATATCACTGTTATGTTAGTAGTATTTGAAAGTTATTATCCCTTGGATTTCTAGAAGCCCTGGCCTGAACCCAATGGAAAACTTATGGGTTGCCTTGTATGATGTAGTTTCGTTCGAATATTATTATACCAGTGTTATTTACCTCCATGATATCAAGAATTAACACAATAATACAGATATAACGGTAACCAGAGTGTCTGCTGATTAATACAATGTAAACAAAGACAAAGTTATGACTCGTTCTTATTCTATTATTTCTTCATTATAACAATTCCGATTCATTAAAAGATTGGTGTAACTATGACAGTTGAACTGCAACCTTAAGCTATTCGAACACTAAATCTGTTTTATGACAGTGCCCTTCATCAAGTAAAGTAACTAATATTAAAACAACCAAACGAAAGTACTACTTATCGCCTAGATTAGTTATCCCCTTCCATATCGGTCCTGGTGGTGTAGTGGTAATCATACTTGCCTCCTAAACCCAAGATCGCGGGTTCAAACCCGGCCAGGATCGATGGATTTTTTCGGGCGTAAAAATGCTAAGTATGGCTTCCTTCGGAAGGGAAGGGAATTTGTCGTTTCACGTCCTGAATTGAATGGGACGCTCTTGACCTGAGAAGTTAAAGAGCGTCCATAAATAAATAAATAAAACCTTCCATTTATATAGCTATTTGTTATTAATTTTATATTAATTTCTGTAATACTTATGTGAAAAATATAAATAGTGTTTTGAAGTAAAATGAAAACAATCTTGGTGAAATAAATTATGCTATATTTTTCTAAGGGCAAGATGAAATATAAAATTGCTTAAGTTAGCTTTTCACGTCATTCATAAATTAGCATTGTGTGTGTTTCATGTTGTTTTATACCACTTCTATACCAATGTAAATACTAAGATAGGATCCGTATGTAATATAGTATAACCTCCCTGATAAAATCTCACATCCTCCCTTTGAACTAGATACTCAAGCAATTATTAACAACTTACATTTATGTCATTAAAAGAAAGATAATTTTGAACGCTAAGCTGTATTTTATTAAGTAAGTGAACTAAATTGCTTAACCGACCAAATAATCAAAGGGGAAAATATAGCGGCCGGACTATCCGTGGCTGCACTATAATACGGCCACTGTAAGGTGTGCACCTCTTAGTTCTACCCAGCGAATTTCTACAAACTTAAGAATTTGCACCCACGATTTGAAAATCAGATACTCCCCTAAAAGTGTGGATTTATATAGACAATTAAATGGCAAGGCCTTTTATATGCACACTCCATATTAATATTTCAGCATATCAAGTTTATAGACTTTAACACTCATTTACAAGAGTTAATGGCAACTACAAAATTGAATAATAATAATAATAATAATAATAATAATTATTATTATTATTATTATTATTGCTATATTCTTAATTTTTAATTTTCTAAAATTGATGATTCATTAGAAAAGCTGCTAGCTTACCTTAATTTGCTCCAGAGCATCCCCTCTATTATTTTTGCATGTGTTTAGTTCTTCCTGCAAAACAATGGGTAACAGTGAGTAGTATTCTAAGATGATTTCTTGTTTGAAAACAAGAATGCTTAACTAAAGTCTTTACTTTCTCTGCACAAACACTTAATATAAATTATTAATTAAAAGTTTTATTTTTAGGGGTTTGAGCACACTTGACATCCACTGTTACGCTAATGACAAAGATAAATTAATTATGCTTGATGGAGCAAATGAAAGCAATGGCGTTAACACAAATGATTTAACTAATCTCGCCTTTTCAATACGAGAAAGATTTCAAAATAGGAAAAGAAAACTGCGTAAGAAGGTGTTGGTTTCTTTAAGGGCGCTTCCCTGGATGGGAGTAACTCTTGCAACCTTCTTTGTACATGGTATGTCAAATTTCACAAAATTACCTCAATAAGTTTGAAAGTTATCAAATAAAATTGTATTTTTACGCTGCCTGTGTCCTTGAGAAAAGGTTTCTTGCATTTGTTATGACCATGTCGGTAAGTATCCTATTAGATAAAATATAACTAGGATACCCCCTATACCCTTCATTATAAATAAAGTGCAGGGGGAAAATATCAAAGTCACGTTTTCTTAAAATAAAGTTATTTAAAAATAAAGCAATAACATTGAAATCGTCTTACAACAAAACTAAGGTTTACCGAGATCTTAAGTTAGCAATACATATTTTTCAAAAGTGTCCAATGTTATTTTTGTTACATGTCACACTTTGTATACCATGTTATAATACTCTAACACTCATTTTACTTTTCTTTGAGATGAAAGAACTGCAATTTTCTTATTACAAGTAAATAAAAAATTAAACACTATTTTGAAAGTTATACACACTACATATTCATTTGTTGAACAGTGCTTTTACTACTGAGGCACCATGAGATGAAATGATAAACTTGAAAAGTTGTTTTTTTTTTTTTTTTTTTTTTATAGGAAGGAAGCGTTTCATGCCTAAGTTTGGGATATTTCCCCAGTATTTGCCATTTATGAGAACTGAGGAAAATCTTGTAATACCTCAGTCAGGGAGGACGGTCCTGGCGGGATTCGAACCTCAGGTCTCCCGTTCACGAGTCCGTGTCTTAACGACCTCGGCCACACATTCATTGAACTTCCATTCTTCTGAATGTGTCACTTGGAAAACCTTATCCCCGTCTCCTGTTAGATGGCATATGAGTAACTCATCATAGAATTTCCGGGCTTATTCACAGCAGGAGAATCTCTTGAGAACTTGCAAGTCATTTATTTTAGGATCCGCATTCGGCATAAATACAAAGCTTCGAGGCCCCAGCATATTTTTGGAAAACCTGCAGACCAGTGATCTAAATTTTATGCAAATCACCCCAGAGTTCTCCCACTACCCAATATATGTAGTTTTAATATCATCCCAAGCAGTGAAATAACTGCTACTTGGAAAACTTTAATTTTAGGCATAACCTCTCTTCCTAACCTCATCTGTAACGTGACAATTGCAAGTCCTTTTTTGATGCATCATTGATTCTCCCATTTCTCTTCCTCTTTCATATCATTGTGGTTACACTATTATCACATTCTTCATTGTTCATCATTAATATGTGCAAGGTACTATAAACTTCCTCTCTTATTTAATAGGATAAAAATGCTTACTTAAAACCCAACAATGTAGTAATATGTTTAATAGTTATAATAACACTCTCAATAATGCTTCTATCCATTATTGGTGGTTACATTTTTTCAGTCTAACAGAACCTAGCCTATACACAAGGTTAGACAAAGGACTCTGGTCATTATTTCATATAATACATGAACTTTGATTGTTTTTTTTTTTTTTGCTTTGTTCCCCCCCCCCTCCATTTGACTTCTTATTTCAAGTTCTCATTTTTTTGTGCTCCTGATAATTTTATTCGCAGTAAAATGTAATTGGGACAGTAGTACTGGATACCTTCTATCGGGTGACATTGCAAAAAAAAAAAAAAATTTAATTGAATCTTGATCTTTTTTCCCTGAGCCCTTCAAGTCTTAAAACCCAATTTATACTGTGCATGGAAGCGCTGAACAGAGCCCCTGCAACGCTTTATATAATTCACATTCTGCATTTACACACTTTGGCCTTCAAAACCTTCATGCAAATATTGTTGCGTATTTTAACGCTGTACTTGTATTGTAATTATTGAATTAGGGATTTAAAAATAAATAAAAGATTTACACAAGATGTCATGCTGCTATTTTATCCTACTTGGTGCGATTTCAGCCATAAAAGTAAATACATTATTTGGTGCGAGTGGGTTGGGATAACAATTTAGATTCATATTATCTACTAACAATATTTATCTTCCCTCTTCTGTTATTCTAGGTAAATTTAAAACTTTATTTGTGTTGCTTACTCATATTCAAGTTTCATCCTGTAATTAGTTTGTGCGCTTTTTCTAAAAAGAAATATATATATTTTAAACATTGCCCCTATTGTAACGTCTATGGCAATATTTGCAAATCACCGCGCCTAAAAGACAGGATGTCGGAACCTAACAGCCCCCCTTCCCTCTACTTTTAAGAGCGTAGTAATACATATCGATCTCCACTTATAAAACAGGAGTGTGATGGAGTCAGATTGTACGAGTTGTGAAAGGAAAAGAACAACTGATTCCAGACCTCAACCCTTTAGCATTTCCCCTTTTGCTGTTAATATTTTACCTGCCATTTTGCTTTGGAATCGTTGTATCTTCTCTCCGCCTCAGACATAAGCTCTTCCACCCAGCGCTTGTCCTCAAGAGTAGAATGCAGCACCTTCTTCTGTTCTAGCAACTGGTTCTGAAGTTCCTCTTCTCTCTCATCACAACGAGCTCTCTCTTTGGCTCGTCGCTTCTGTTCCTCTGTTAGACTAGTAGCAGCCTGCAAAATAGCATTGTTTTTGTTGTAGTTGGCATTGTTATTGTTCAGAGGTCATAATGAAGACCAAGTCAAATTATTACATGGGTCACACTGAAAGTTTCTGCAAATTTTAAGCTTCCATTTGTCGCTTGGGGTCTGAGAGACCCATAGCATCATTTAGATGCTATAATTTTCTAACGAACCCACCTACATAATTGACTTACTTGCACATCTAATAGCATACCCCTCTCAGTAAATAGAAACTGAAGAAATACCGTAATTTATGAAAAATTAATGACTTCTACATAATTCGCTTTTTAATTTACCTCTTAATTAGTTGATTTTCTTTTCTTTCTTTCTTTTTTTTCTTCTTTTCTTTATTTATTTATTTTTTTTCCTTTGCTAAACAGCCCTTTACTTACTGATCTTGCTTACCATTGTATTATACCCATAGGCATAACAATTTGGTATAATTTGCTGCTAAATGCACTCACCTTGTTTAAATGGCAGATTCAGCCCAAAATGGAGCGGAGATGCCGTGTGACTACCGTTTCGCCAATTTAACAATTTAACAGGTGGCTTGCGGGCTTTGGCCAAGACAGTTACTACACTTTCTATATATTCAGGGTGCCAAAAAATGTATACACACTTCCATAGTATATATCTATTTAATGTATTTCAAAGTTGAACCGAAAAACAACAGTAATGTGTAGTATGATGTTCTGTAAACAGATGTGACTCACATACATTATGATAGCGTTGCTACCTGAAAGGTAAATCAACAATGAACAAATGAAGCCAAGATTATCGTATGATGTTCTGTAAACAGCCGTGACTCACTTTACGTTATGTAGCGTTGCTACAACAAAATGGAGTCAAGATTATCGTTTGAACAGCGGAAAGAAACTTTGAAGTGGTATTGGAAAACCGAGAATGTTGAAGTTCAAAAACAATGGAGACATGTTTACAGAACAGAACCGCCAACGCGAGTAACAATTGCACACATTCCAGACAAATTTGAGATCATGGTACCGTGTACGATGTCCATAAGAGCAGATCTGGGAGACCTCGCACAGAACAAGCCCCGCGCACGGGATCCAAGGCAGTATCCAAGGTACTGGATAGGACGAAGAGGTCCAATTGAATTTCCACCGCGTTCTCCATATCTAACTCAGTTGGACTTCTACTTATGGAGAACTCTTAAGGATGTTGCATACCCGTAGCAAACCAGTACACTGGCAGCACTTCGGGAAGAAATTGAAATGTGCATCGCTGAGGACACTTTTGCAAACGTTGCTCAATCAGTTGTTCAATATACTCAGAAGTGTATCGACGTCGATAGTGGGCATTTTGAGCAACTGTTGTAACTGTAAAAGTCTAAGATGATTAGTGCTCATTATTTTCTGTTTGTGTGCTTTCAGTTTTGCTTTGTTAACTTCACAGTCCCCCCCCCCCTGCTTGAACTGTGTATACATTTTTGGCCCCCTCTGTACTTATAGAGCCTGTATAGAAAACTTTCGTGCGCGCACACAAAGTTTGCTTTTAAGCTTGCTCTTGCTGGACCAGGATTGCCAGTCTGGTGCTTTTGGCACTGGATCTGGTGTTTTTGAAAGCCATCTGGTAACAAATTTAAATAAACCTCATTATAACAAAATTCTGGTGCTTTTGCAATACATTTGGCTACTAACTTGGTGCCGTCAGTCCAAAACACAACAGAGGTCCTCTCTTTATGCAGAATCTAAACTGCAAAAGTTGCATCTTTATAGATACCACAGCACATGCCTTCACGAGCCCTGAGTTCAGTGGATTGTGCGAACTAATGCGAAGGAAACTTTCCAACAGAATTTTGAATGTAGATCATGAAAAACGAGTTACAGAAAGCAATTGAGCCTTGAAGATGAATCAGATAATGCCATGAGTAGGAAGCTGAAAAATGTGAAATATCAGTTTTAGACCATTAAAGGCTGAGTATTTGATGAATTCGAAGTGACATTTTTTTTTTTCAAACAGCTTTCGTGCATAGTTGTGAGAAAGAAGTTTTAGTTCCTTTTGAATTTATTAGGCACTGGACATGCTTTTCAGAAAACAAAAGTTCTTCAGGATATGTTACATTTTTCCTCCAGAAAGGCGTCCAAAGTCAGTTAAGTGTTCTGCTATTGAATTGGCAGCCTTTCCTGCATCCAGTGTCATTACAGTAATAGATAATCAATGGAAAAGTTTGTACCAATTAAAATGGTTGGAATTAACAGACACAATAAACTCTTTATTCGAGTATGTGTCGTATATAGATGCCAGTGAAAAATCCTTTCGATGAAATTGTAAAAATTACACTATCAATTCTTTCTCTTTCACACTCGAAAGCAAGGATGGAGAGAGTTTTGAACCAAGTTAAGTATAATAAAATTTGATCTTAACAACGAAGGGAATATACTCATAATTACGATTTGCCGAAGGACGTAGTGGGTATAAATAAAAGCACGCAGAGATGCAGTTCACAAGAAGCTTCAACCTCCAAAGAGAAGGACATACCAAATTCTGTCGTTATTAAGGATGACTCAAGGAAGACAATTTGTATAAGTGAGTACTTGTTGTTTTATTGTTCTTATATCTAGTTTTTTTTTTTTTTTTTAACAATTTAGCGCTTCCTCGTTTTTAAAGTTGCCAACACTATCTGGATATTTGACGTTACATACTGTACAGAAAAATATGCATTCTAGATGTGGTAAGCTGGCAGCAGCAATCCCGAGCGGCAGCGGAGAGAGCCGAAGTTGACCCACAGATATAGCTAGTAGATACTAAGGCTTAAAAGCACAATAGCTCAGGCCTGTGGCCCAAGCGGTTGGATTGTCATGCTGTAGTTGTGAATATAGTGGTTTAGAATACTCACGTCCTGATGCCTTTTCCCTGCTATAGTTAAAGGACATTTGCCGCATTACAATGATTTACTCGGTAACATAATACCACGCACAGAATATGCTATTTTTTGCTGCTATCAAAGGAAATTTACCCCCATTGCAGTGATTTACCCGCCCCTGTCAATGTATATTTACGAAAAGAATGCGAGCGTAGGCCATTAGGCCATAGCGAGCAGCAACAAACCACTGGGTTTCACCGGTTTCTAGCATTTACCCGAGACTAGCGTTAGATTAGTATGTGCGTTTGTATGAATTAATTGCGAATTCCAATAAAAGCACATTTGCCACCGTTACGATACTTTACTAGCCTAGCAATCTCCTATCAATTTATATTTAAAAGTTACGGAGAATAACGCATAGGTTACATTATGTTTAACAAAAAAATTATACATGCAACTTTTACACTGTTACCAGCGATCACGCCAACAGTAGTTCGACTCTCTCCTCTGTCGCTCGAGATTGCATTCCCACAGATTCCATGCTTCTCTATCCAAGATGTAAAGTCAAGTTGCTGTAGTCCCTAAGAGGAGCTGGCGAGTGAGGTAGTGTTGTAGTTTGGTGTCCCATTTTTATTTGTCTGGAGTAATATGACAGAACACATGGAGCAGTGATACTGCAGTCTAAGAAAGGTGTTGCAAGTACATGACTCTGTGTGACTTCTGCTTGTTCCCGAAGATATAATTTCGTAATGAAAGGTATGCGCAACGCGACAGCAGAGTCGAGAGTCATTACAACAGAGACATTGCAGAGGGCTTTCAATAATGAAAGGCTCCTTGAGATAAGTGTGTGGAAGCCCAAGGAACCTGCTTTGAAAGGGATTAAGGAAATTACACCACTTTGGTAATTTTTCCCGACGTAAGGTTGTATACATTTCAGACAGACATGTACACTCTGTGTTTAATCGTTAATATTCAGTATACAAACCCCGAGTAAAGTTTACTTGGAGAGTTAATGCAGAATGGATATATTGAGAAGCATATATTTTATAAATACGATACTTAAAGTATCACCTACTACATTAAAACAGTTGGTAGCTGATAATGATCTGTATTAAACAAAGACATTGAACTTACTGTTTCACATTTCCTATCAAGTGCTTTATATGCCATATCCAAGGCATTCAACTGAGCGACGACCTGGAGCAGTATAACCGGCAACTGATTCTGTGTCATCACTGGTTGATACATGGGATGGATTGCTCGGGCTGGTACGTCCATTGCTGATACTCCTTGTAAAATATTCACCTGAACAAAAGCGAAATCTTAAAAAATATTTAATGTAATCTATTTTTGACAAAATAAGACTGTAAAATCTATTAATTTGACCACGTTTTTTCTTCCTTTCTTCTCCAATCCATGGCAATAGAAAATAAAATCGAACTAAACAGTGCAATACAGAGGCTTGAGACAACAATAACGAGAGCAATGCACCTTGCCGCGCCCATTCAACAACCCAAATTATTCCAACTACATCTCCCTGCCGACGTAAAACTCACTATAACACAACGTAACAAAGTTCGCAGACTTTATCAATAAACACGACACCCGATGTATCTCCGACAGCTGCGAGACTTGATATCAAAAACCAAATACTTCAAGCGCAAAACACGCATTGGAACAACACCCTCAAATACCTGGACCCGGAGCTTCACCAAATATGGCGCATCTCCAATCATTTTACTCGCAAAATAAAACCTATGCCTCCAAACCAGCATAACAACAACATAGCACAGACACGAAAAAGCCGAGGAGCTGGCCGATACCCTCACAAATACTTAAAACCCAATGATGCTCCCTTCTCACCAACATTCATCACGGAGACACACAACCTAGTGGACAACGTACACACTAGATCCGCTCATGGCAAAATGCGGGAGTCATATGGCTCATTAACAACCTCCGTTACAAAAAGGCACCCGGTTCAGGCAGATCCCCAACATAGTGCTCAAGCACTTCCCCTACAATGCTATTACATTTCTTGCCAACATGAACAACTTTGTGCTTGACCATGGCCGTTTTCCTGCCCTCTGGAGGTAAGCTATAGTTCTTCACTTCCTTAAACCAAATAAAGACACTAGTTACCTAAACAACTATCCAACCACCAGTCTCCTTAATACAATGAGCAAGCTACTCTAAAAGATAATACTCAAGTGAATGAATGCACATTTTAAATAGCATAATATTCTCCGCGATGACCAATTTGGCCTTGGAATTAAACACTCTACCACCCGCCAAATCTTACGGGCTACTGAACACACTATACATGGATTTAACATTCGGAAATCCATGGGGGATCTTTTTCCTTGATTTTGAAAGGGCCTTCGATCGGGTATGATATGAAGGACTCCTGCGCAAACTTAAAATGTAATAAGTTCAACGATTCATTGATTAAACTAATAGCAAACTAGCTCTCAGATGAAGCTTTCGATCCCGCGTCAATTATGCGTTCTAAAAAAAAAAAAAACTATGCAGGCCTCCTACAAGGTAGCATATTAGAAACACTACGGTTTAAGCTGTACTTCAGCGACCTGCCAACCTTCCCCAACACTACTACCTACATTTACGCGGACGACACAACCACTAAGGCCCAATCAGGTGAGCCCCACTTCATTCACACCAGACTTCAGCAAGTACTTGACTCACTTGCTGACTGGTTGACCAACTGGCGGATCAAGGTCAATACCACCAAGTGCCAGGCTATAATCCTCACCAAACGCATTCTCCATAGGAAACACAATTTACCATCCCTCCTACTTTTCGGTAACCCAATAAGCTCAATCTGTCTGCGATATACCTCGAAACCATCATGGACATTGGCCTAACGTGGCAACAATCCAAAACATTCGACACAAGGTGTATGCGCAATTGAGGGAACTTGCCCCCTATTGAATGACAACAGTATGTTAAGCGTACATACTGGCCTAATCATATACAAAATGCTTCTCCGGTCACATATCACGTACGCGGCACCGGTTTGGAGGTATGCTGCACCATCTCACATCAATAGACTGCCAACTTTTCAAAATAAAATATTAAAAGCAATAACAAAAACACTCTGGCTAACTCCGGCGCCCCCCTCCACCGCGATCTCAACATGCTAACAATAATGCATTTCAGCCCATGATACATATCGAAGAACCAAACAACACACAAACCCTCTAATTCGCAACGTAGGTCAATACGATTCCCTCATAGGTTTCTACAAATGCCCATTGTACATCTTTCATACACCTTATAGGAGGACATTACTGACGCCGATATCCAAGAATATTTTAATAGATTAATCTCACCCGCATAAAACCGAGAGAAAGTGTGGCTTGCAGGACATTAAAAAGAAAAAATTCAAGTCACAAAACATCAGCTAAGCTACCATGCACTAGCCTACCCGGAACCATCACCTTCACTTACCCCAGTTATCTTAATTCACTCCCCACTCAACAACTCCACAGAACCAAATGTCAACATTTCACGCAATAGCACGAACACAGGTCTTACGCCAAATACACAAAACTAGGACTAAGTCCCTATGAAATCATAACATTACCCATTGTACCCACTATTTGCAGGCTACACTAACAAAACAAAACAAAAAATAGTCGCTGCTTACTAACAGCTTGAATCTGCTTAAACTAACAGCATGAATTATCCTAGAATTGACCCGGGCTTCTATTGAAACCTTCAACACTAACACTAGTTCGAATTACCTACTCGCTATGAACCCAGTTTGCAATCTCCCGGTAGACAGCACTACTGTAGAAACTTCCAGAGTACCACCACCTATCCACATGAAATAACCTACCCTTACGCTGGATACCCGCCAAATTTCTTGATACACAACAAGTACACCTCCCAACCTCCGTCTGATGCTCAGGGCCTCGCATTGTGTGCCGCTCGGAAACCCCCTCATAGATGGACCCCTCTGCATGAATAATACAGAGTGTGTTACCACCAATAACCAGGTTGCTTTATGCGGGACCTAACTAATATTACTAATTGCATTGTAGAATTACTAACTGCATGGGGAGGCGATGTAGACTGCATGCCCGAATGTCGGGTATTTGCCACCATGGGTGGCGGGAGTAAGGCCGCCCTAAATTACAAAGGGAGGGGGTGCGAAGGTAGACTATCTGTTGCAAAAAAATGATTTTTTTTTTTTTTTTTTTTTTTTTATTTTGACTGATTTTGACCAAAGCCTACTCCCAATGTTCCTTGAACGGCCTTTCAGTAATACTTTAAAGAATTTGAATATTACATCTTAATATCTGGAAACAAAACTGTTATGAGAATGTTTATATAATCACTTACCTGTTACTGTAGTGTTTCTTCTTATATCACAATCTGAAATATTACGCAAAGGTGCATAATTTACAAAAAGCGGAAGCGTACAAGTTAAATATATATAACCTACAAGTATCTGGTTATATATGCAGTAAGCAGGAAAAAACTAAAGCCCGGCTGGAGGAGGAAATCATGCAAAAAGTTTGCTATCAGAAACCTTTGAACCGAAAGCGTTTCGACATATGTTTACAACAAATTGTATTTATCTCTAAAGAGGTTACCAAGCAAAACCGCTTGCGTCACCTAAGGTCTCGTGCTCCATTGGGGAATTCCGCAAGAAAAAAATTAAAAATGAAGTGAAACATTTTAGTTAATATGACCTTTGAAATCGATTAGTGTTTTGATTCTTTCATATTTTGTGTTTACTAAGTTATAGACAATTAAATCACATAATTTAATCCTATTCCTAACAAATTAAATCTCCGTTGCTAGGAATGGGCTATAAGGGAGAGCGTTTCGCCCCTCTAAATTTGTAACAAATATAATATACAGATAAGCATGGAATTGTTTTTATTTCATTGCAACCATTGTCCACTCCAACTTGTGGGATGCTCCTCCAGGCTGGAGAGAGTGTCACCGACTTCTGCAAACAACTATCTCTAATTCCTTAAGAAGGGCCGTATGGTTGACATACGAAGGTAAGTCCATATTATTTCGGCCTAATCATTTTCTAGGTATAATAAAGACAAAACTATATTTCACTTTTCAATTAAGTTACCCTTTATTACAGTATACTTTTTCCATCTTTGAATTAATTTCAATTCCACTCTCCCCAAAATAGGATGTCTTGTCTGCAAAATGGACATAAACAGCATCCATCAGTTCTTCGTCACACTTGAATTTCTTTCCTTGAAGGTACTTCTTGAGTTTTGAGAACAGGAAATAGTCACTCGGAGCTAGATCTGGGTTTTAGGATAGATGGTCGATCTCCTTGAAGTCACATTTCTTCACATCTTCCTTTGAAACAAGAGCTGTGTGCACAGGCGCGTTGTCGTGAAGAAGGCGCATATCACCAATTAGCTTTCTTCAACCATTCTCTTTTATGGAAGCACGTAGCCTGTGCAGTAGGCCGGCACAGTACTCCCCATTTACTGTGGCATTCCTCTCCTTGAGACCAATGAAGAGTATTCCTTCACAGTCCCAAAAGACTGTGAC
The DNA here is from genome assembly GCA_030762175.1 of Metallyticus violacea. Taxonomy (NCBI): domain Eukaryota; kingdom Metazoa; phylum Arthropoda; class Insecta; order Mantodea; family Metallyticidae; genus Metallyticus; species Metallyticus violacea. The sequence goes on along the minus strand of CM060843.1, from coordinate 107,361,189 downwards.
CATGATTTTGTTAGCTGACTGAGTGACCTTGGCCTTTATAGGCGGTGCTTCGCCAGGTTTACGGTACTCCATTGGTTCTCTTTTGGACAAGGGATCATAGTAGAGGACCATAACTTTATCTCTTGTAACAATGGTTTACAGAACTCAATCGTTGCCACGGCAGAACTCCAAAAATACCTGACAATAGATGACTCATTGCTGCTTTTGGACTGAGGAAAGAAGTATAGGCACCCATCTTGCACTAATCTTATTTATGTTTAAATGTTCATGAATAATGGAAAGGACTGTTGTTTTATAAAGACCCAACCTTGCTGCTATTTCCGTGACTTTGAGTCGCCGGTCTTCCGTAATTTCTCTTTCCACAACAGCGATGATTTCAGGATTGAGCACCTCCAAGGGCCGACCTGCACGCTCTTCGTCTTCAATGCTTTCTCGACCCAATCAAAAAAGTTTGGCTCATTCTTTTACGGTAGATTATGAGAGGGACGCTTCCCTATATACGTCGTTTAATCGCTGTTTAATTTCATTTGGAATAAGTCCTTCTTTTGTGAAGAACGTAATAACAAATTATGTAAGGATAATTGAAGTTCAATTCTTTTTATTTGACAATCTGTTAGCTGTGAGAAAGCAACCATCAAAAAAAAAAAAAAAAAAAAACCGATTTCATTGCAGTTTTGCTATCTGGGTCTCTTTGAACTAATATTTTTTTCTTGGCGTTTATTAACAAATTTCACATTATACCAAATCAACCTGTCAAAATCTTCAAGCTATGTGATTATATTGTTATTGATATCACTGGTCCTAATTTTTCTTAAGAATATTGAGAGCAAATTTGGGAACTCAAGGGAAAACACCAGAAATAAATATATAAAATCAAATTTAAAAAGGCCTAATAATCTGCGGCACAAGCTCTTGTTTCACCCTCCCATTCACCCTCAATGTCCGTTTCTGACTTAAAGAGTGCGACAAGTTAAGTTTCCATATTAAAAATAACATCAGTCGTTCTACTTTATAGCTCCATCTCGCAATAAACACTGAGCTTCCGTATTCTAGCGCTTCTGATCATTTTGGTGACCTTAAAAATGGTGGTCTTTCAGTTATTGTTTGAAAAAACTCCTAACACTTCTTTATTTTGTTTATTCATTCTTGTAAAATTAAGCTTTTGAGTGTGGCAATGCACAAATATGGTCTATGTGTATTTTGCTCTGAATATAGACTGCATACCGTTGTGCTCGATAGCCATCACGGCTTCTTCATCATAGGTTTCAGCTACAAGTTTAATACATTTGAATTCCCCCGTGTAGGTTGAATAAATGCTTGAACAAACTAACTATGGTGTTCACTGCTTGTCAAACAATTGTATAATTATTTTTTCTGCCATGATATAACGAAAAAGTCCGTCACGCAGGAGCTGCGTAAATAAACTAAGCGAATTCCTAACTGGGTTGAATAATTGTTAATAAAAATTCATATAAAATCCAAACTATGACCTTATTAATTAATGAAATGACATTACTATGTGGTATTAAGGGAGTAAAATTAAAATTCTAGTAACCTACAAGTATTACAAAAGAGAAACTACATTTTTGCTATTATTATTATTATTATTATTATTATTATTATTATTATTATTATTATTATTATTACTGAGAAAACCGCAAAAATTCATATTATGCTATTAATTAAATTAAAGATGTGACCACTGATAGACAAATTTTTAAACATTTTAAATGTAAACATGTTTAGGAACTGAGCCCTTGATATCATCTTTACATTCACTAAAATAAAAAGAAATAACAGAAAGTTTCGAGTTACGTTGTGTATAGAAGAAGATGATGTTCATATATAAAACAAAAATATGTTACTATTCAGAAACAATTATAATGTACAAAGCATTAATAAAAATAATCAAAAGTTATATCGATTTGCATTGGCTTTAAAATTTAATTTAAATGTTATTGTAGTAAAAACATGTGACGAAAACTTTTTCTGAAGGTTATTACAGAGCGCGCTTACATATAAATATAATTCCCACACACGTATTAAATTAATATTACCCATTTGCTATCTTCACGATGATGCTTTTGTTAAATATAAAATATATACCGTTATAAATACTGAATTAATTAGTCCTTTTATTTTAAAACAATTCATAGAAAGTTAACTGTTAGTGCTTTTTATTGGGTTTTCCAGTATACTCCTAATGGTTCAATTTCTCTAATTTTCAGAAACTATTGTTCTTGGGTGATTTAAATTATATATACCAAATTTTGTTATGAAGAAACAAATATTGGTGCAGCTAGAGTCATTTTTAAATTTTGGGTTTCAGATAAATTCCCACTCCTAATGGTCAATCTGCCTGATTTTCAGAAACTATTTTCCTTACTTCATTTAAATGCTATATACAGAATTCCGTTGCGCAAAAAGCAAATATTAATGCCGCTAGAGAATTTTTTAAATTTTGGGCGTCAGATAATCCCCTACTTAATAGACAGAATTCACTAAGTTTCAGAAACCATTTTTCTTATTATATTTCAATGGTACATATCGAATTTTCTTTTTAAAAAAGCAAAATGCGGCGCTAGAGCGATTTTTAAATTTCGCTTTAACCGCCACTCGTTTTTTTTTTTTTTTTTCAGATAAACCCCCACTCCTAATAATCTCAGTTCACTTATTTTCGGAATCCATTTTTTCTTATTTTATTTAAATGGTATATACCTAGTTTAGTTATGAAAACAAATATTGTTGCTGCTAGATCGATATATTAAATTTTGGATTTCAGATTAATCCCTACTCCAAATGGCCCCATTTTCTTGAGTTTCATAAACTATAGTTTTATTTTATTAAAATAGCATATAGAGTTTCGTTGCAAACAAAAAAAAAATAATAAATATTATTGCTATTAGAGCGGTTTTTAATTATTGGGGTCAGATCCCCCCCCCCCACTTCCTAACAGTTTTATTTCACTGATTTTCGAAAACTCTTTTATTTGTTTTTCTTCAATGACATATGCCGAGTTTCCTTTAATTTTTTTTTCAATTGCTTCCGCTAGAGCGATTTTAAAAATTTGCTTTAACTCCCACTAATTGTTCTGGTATATCCTCACTCCTAATGACTCTAATGCCACGATTTTCCAAAACTACTTTAATTTTAAATAAACTTAGTATCTTTCGTTGAGAATAAACAAAAATCGCGGCCGACTTTGTTTTTTAAATTTAAATTATTAAAAACGCTATCCGTAGATAGAATCGGAATAGCTTACATTCCTTCGGAACAGCTATAAAAATAAATAAAATAAATAAATAAATAAAACAAAAAATAAATAAACATTTTACTGGCCCGACTGCAATCGCTTCATTCCTTCGGAACTCCCTAAAACTCTTGACAACTGGAACTTATTAGATACATGGGTAGTTTTATCGTCATAACATATTAAACTTTCCTCCTTCACTTCTTTGTTTATTCAATAATTTAAACACGAAATATACATTCAAAAACACTATTCTGAATGTGGTTTGATATTCCAGAAAGCACAAATACAAGCCTGAAAATATTACTCTTAATTTATCAGATGTGAAGTTCACTGTCCCTAAACGGCAGCTCTTGCTGGACTAAACAGCAAAGAACATTTGTTATTAGATGAACCATTAGGTGCTTACGTATGAGTACCTTTTACACCTTCATTATATGTATTGCTACGGTTAAGGATGTATCAATTTTCGTTTGTCAAACTGATTTAGACATATAATTTATGAAAGTCGTCCATATTGTTAATATTATCTATTGTCTATGCATTGCAAAAGAAAGCAGACATAGCCAATAAGAGTTTTAATAATTCTGCACAATCACACAGCCACGAAAAAAGCAAGGTTTTTTAATACTTGAGTGACTTTGTCTTTAAAATTACTAATTCGTCTCCCTCTAGAAGCTATGCTCATTTTTCACTGTAAGTACGCGAGAAAACATGTAAAAGGGTGTTTTGCAACACATCACTCTTACTACAGGGACTAGATGAATCTTCAACAACGAATTTTGACGCCGTTCTTCATGAAAGAAAAATCGCATATTTTGCTACTGACTTAATCGACAATAGACTTACTGATAAAAGCACACTGGTCCCTCGCAAGTATAATGTGCTATATTGATTGGATGCTTGACTTATTTGCCTTTTGACAATAAGAGCAAACTTACATGGTAGGTAATATGTGGAAACAATAGAAATTTCCTCTAGTTGATCATCCGGAAAATTTAGCATTTAACTTGTAATTACGAAGCAATAGTGTATGCTTATTGAATATTAAGATGTAATTAATAATAAGAAATACAAATTGGTATTATTAATTTATGCCTCTGTCTGGTAGAAGTTACACCCATACCAGTTAATACAATGCTTGAACAAACGTTCAAGGAAGCTGAGCAAGGTATACAATTTAAAAATTAGGTGACTTTGCAGAAGAAATGTTGAAATTATGACAGCTAAAAAGTTTTTTTTTTTTTGATTGATTTATTTATGAACGCTCTTTAACATCTCAGGTCATCAGCGTCCCATTCAACTCAGGGCGTAAAACGGCCGACAAATTTTGCTCAGAGGCCTCTCTTTCAGGCTTGAGGTTCTTTTTCGTGCCGTAAATGTACGACACGGGACCCACGGCTTTACTTCCCTTCCGAAGGAAGCCATACTTGGGATTTTTACGCCCGAGCCGGGTTCGAACCCGCGATCTTGAGTATAGGAGCTAAAAAAAAAGGTGCTTAGGAGTCGTAATGATGAAAGTTAAATAAAACAAGAGAATTAAAATCACGTTGAATTTATTGTAGAGTGTGGGGTGAATTTCGTAGGATATATTTCAAGAAAAGAAAAACTTGCGATCTTTGTCTCCCAGCAACTGAAGAGCATTTAAGGTCCCTCAGAAATCTTAAAATGGAACGGTGACAATTCCAAGCAGCCCCACCACGGTAGAAAGATAATAATCACAGTATGTGCTAAAATCATCCCACCCAAAGAAAGCGGAACCTGTACTTTTAAGTAATGACAAAAATTTAATTTTCGGTATGAACCAACTTGTGTGTTATCAAATCTAGAAAAACTGCTTTTGTAAGAGTTACAGAAATATATTAATCATTTTAATTGATAACATGGAAACTGGAACTAGTGAGTTCAGTGTTGTTGCTTTTTCTAATCATAATCTGGATTTACTAAGTGTATCAGTTTATTTTATAGCATGCGCGTTGTTTAGATTGTTCGTTAATTATATGCGGAAAGAATGTCCGTTAATAAGAATGACCGTTGGTGATTGTTGATTGCAAACTTTTCTAGAAGCAAACCTAGGGTTTTAATCTAATTGGTGGTTAGGAGTTTCCCCTACCCGTGTAGTTAATCATATTTATTGCCAAGTTAGTAGTTCTTATTTAGATAGTGAAACCCCATAGGGGCTAAGTCTTCACCTTGTCACCAACGTAATCAACTGGATTCGTGGCATCTTATTGGTGAGAGTCGCCAGGTAATTGTAAAACCTAAGAGTGTGTACTTATGTCTGACGGTGAAGAGAAATCACATTACACAAAATAAGTATTTTATTAAAAACATTAAGTTCCTCCAATATATGGTTGTTAATGAAGTAATAACAAATTCTCCGTCTCTCGGGTGATGGAGAAATGATTCCCAAGCTATAAGATCTTATGCAATTTTTAGAAGTACTGAAGACAAGAGCAACCTCAGAATTTACGCCCTATTTGATTAAACTGAGCAGCATAATTTGTCATAAAAATCTGTATAATGCTCTAGTTCAGTTTTTTTATTCTGATTTCAAATATGTAATTATAATATTTCCATCAGGCATAGTGCTTTTGTGACAATCACTTTTTTTTATAATATACTTATGTATACGAGGACAGGTCCATAAGTTTCGGGCGTAACCGTTTTCTAGATATGATTAAGACAAAAACTATATTTCACTTTTAATATAGCAACCTTTTATTGCAATACACTTCTCGCACCTTTGAATTAACATTTCAATAAAAAATAATCGGAAGTGTTGCCTGCAAAATGGGTCTAAACAGCATCCATCATTCTTCGCACACTTAAATTTCCTTCCTCGAAGGCCCTTCTTGAGTTTTGAGAAGAGGAAATGGTCACTCGGAGCTAGATTTGGGCTGTAGGCTGGATGGTGGATCTCCTTCTTTACAGCTTGCTTTGCAACAAGAGCTGTGTGAACAGGCGCGTTGTCGTGAAGAAGGCGCACACCACCACTCAGCTTTCCTCGCCTTTTCTCTTTGATGGAAGTAAGTAGTCTGTGTAGTAGGCCAGTATAGTACTCCTCATTTACTGTGGTATTCCTCTCCTTGAAGTCAAAGAACAGTATTCCTTCAGTCTCGAAAGATTGTGACCATGATTTTGTTAGCTGGCTGAGTGGCCTTGGCTTTTATAGGCGGTGCTTAGCTAGGTTTAGGCCTCTGCATTGATTCTCTTTTGGACAAGGGATCATAGTAAAGGTCCATAACATTATCTCTTGTAACAATGGTTTGCAGAACTTCTCAATCGTTGCCACGGTAGAGCTCCAAAAATGCCTGACAATAGATGACTCGTTGCTTTTGGACTGAGGAAAGAAGTCTAGGCACCCATCTTGCACTAATCTTATTCATGTTTAAATGTTCATGAATAATGGAAAGGATGTTGCTTTATAAAGACTGCTGCTATTTCTGTGACTTTGAGCCGCCGGTCTTCCGTAATTTCTCTTTCCACAAGAGCGATGATTTCAGGAGTGAGCACCTCCAAGGGCCGACCTGCACGCTCTTCGTCTTCAATGCTTTCTCGACCCATTCAAAGAAGTTTGGCTCATTCTTTTACGGTAGATTATGAGAGGGACGCATCCCCATATACGCCGTTTAATCGCTGTTTAATTTCATTTGGAGTACGTCCTTCTTTTGTGAAGAACTTAATAACAGCTCGAAACTCTATTTTGAATATATCACAATCTTCTACACATAGCCTTCTTTATACAACTATATCTGAACAATCGAACACAGCGGAGCGGAAGGTATGACACCAGATAAGGGTTTTGTGAAGGCGATGGTTTTTATCGGAAACTTATGGACCTACCCTCGTAGTTTGAATGCTGTACTTATGCATAGTTTCAATGAATCAACACTAATAGCTCAGTATATAAAGTATAACTGGAATATGTGAGATTTGAAAGTCATAGCTTCATTACTGAGTTTGCAACTTGGATGCCCATTCCCCCCATTTTTAACTGAAGCATCAAACCACGGAAAAGTAAAGTTGTTTCCTATCGTTGTTCGGTTTATGATCCCTGCATTGATATTGAAGTGAAAGTTCTAGAACTTCAATCTCAAGCTGGTGACTCATCGGGCATAGTTGTGAAATATTTAAGTGAAATGCTGGAGAAAAACGATTTTACAAGTAGCATAATTTAATTTGCTGTAAAACATAATTCAGGCTGAAGTACGATTTTTGTGAATAATAATTCTAAAAAACTAAACAGTTTTGGGGGGAGGGGTAGAGAAAACAACATCGCATACATCATCCACACCACCTACTCCAACCACTATCCCGAAATCATAGGTAATCAAGAAAAACTGGAAACGCTTTTGACTTATTCAACAGACTCGCTAGAGGCAGAGCCACGGCTCATACATGAGCCACAGGCCTTTTAAGGCCTGCCCAACGTTCTACACCACAAGGAGCCACACCAAAAGTCACAAAACCGCCAAACGAGCTATAAGAAATGCTCACATTAATAAATGGAGGAATAAAATACAAAGCACTTGCCCATCCCAAACTCTCCAATTAACCGCTTGTGTGGTTGCCAGGGCTTTGCAAGGGCACTTAACGTCTGTCTGCTCTCAGTCACTGACTGACAGTTTTTGCAACTAACTGCTAATAACGAAAGTGTACAAGTGGGATCCCAAGCATCTTTTCTCTTACCCTTTCCATCTATCGCCTTTCTACCTTCTACTTACACCACCTTACTTCCCTTAGGTTTAGTTAAAAAAAAAAAGTGGGCGCAATCACTTTGCAGAAGATTTCCGTACAGAACAAAAGCACAGAAGGTAGGGAGGAAGCAAACAGCCAGTCACTGCCTCATCTCCAAGAAGATCACAACGAGCATACCACTGAACGTCTGGGAAGATGGAGGAGAATCTCATTGGACCACTACAGCCCGGAAGATTCGCTTCATTTAACTGACACCGGCAGTGAACACCTTCGTTCTAAAATTATAATGAGTCGTGAAATTTAGTATATCCGTCTACTTAATCACTTTTTAAGGGTTTTCAAAATGCACACTGAATCATGCTTCTCACTCAGAATAATACAAAAAAAAAAAAAAAAAAAAACTATGGTCAAAATAATCTCAACTGGATTACAATAGGAATTAAATCCTTTTGTAAGCAGAAAAAAAAATGTTTTACACTTAAATAAGATGTAGCGAACTTAAACTTAAAATAAAATTATAAACGATGTTGTAAATGACTTTGAAAAGTTATAAAAGTAGAAAACAGCCTTCATTATAAAAAACGCACCGAGAAGTCCGCTAATAATATAAGAATCGCCTGGCATATTATAAAAAGGAAAACTCGCAACACTAACATCCAGTCATATTAATAATAGAAAGAAATAAGTGGCTCAGAGAAATGTAAAGGTGAGAAGTATTTTTTTAAATATTGCCAACAATATAAATATAAATTATGGAAGTAAAGAAAATGCATTAAATATATTAAAGGCGTCTTTTTATTAGCTTCCAAACGTTCTGAAAGCTAATATTAACAGGACAACGCCGTTAAAAATAACTTAAATTATCAACTCACTCATAACAACACAAGAATTACCAGGATTTGATTAAATTTCCAGAAAAATTTTAAAACATGCTCATCAATAATAAGTGTACCACTCAGTTATCTATGCAATGAATCGATGGCAATTGGCATTGTTCTAGAAACACTTAAGTATACCATTGGTACAAAAAAGAATGGAAAAAAAAGGAAACAAAACTTGGTTCTGGATTACAGACTCATATTACTTAACGCTTATATTCCATATTATGGTAAAGAAAAACTAAAATCAGCTTTGATTGTGTTAACCATGAGTTCTACTCTCAAAACAGCATATTTCTTGTCCATTATTTACAGGTTACATTGTAGGCTTATCTTTTTAAAAAAAAATGTAATTACTCTCACGGGAGAATATATATGAACTGCATAGTATGCTATGTAGAAGTTAAAAAATAACAATAATAATAATAATAATAATAATAATAATAATAATAATAATAATAATAATAATTCAGTTTACATAGGCTCGATACTAAAAGCAGGAATAATTTGTTTAGATCGGCTAGCTGATTACAGATGTTACTGATGGCTGCCTATTATTCTGCAATTCAGATATACCGGATGATTAAAAATGAATGCAACAAACTCACATAATGCAGATCCCCGAAAAAAAAATCGAGCGTCCGAACTGCATTGTGACCGACAGAAACAGATAACTAAATGCCCCGACTGTGAGCGGTGCAGGAGTACACATTTATTTGTTTCGTTTGTTCATTGCATGCGGTGCCAATTGTTCAGAATGTAATAAAGTAGGTAGGTGAATACATAACTCAGCAAATCAACAGTCACATTGTAACTAAAATAGTACAGCACCGAAAGGCTACATCACATACACTGGAAAGCAAGTATCAGCTATACAACTGTTCTATACACTTTTACAACAGTTATTCAAAGTGTCCGCCTCTTACTTCTAGGCATCATTGATGTCGCATCCTCTCACAAATCCCCGGTATATGGCGTATGCGATCACAAGTTTCTTCTAACCTAGACAGAAGATCTTCCATTCGATCAACAGGCTCTTCATACACTATACTCTGCACAGGGCCCCAGAAGAAGAAATCCAGAGGATTCAGATCAAATGATCTGGCAGGCCACATAATAGGATCGTATTTGCCCATCGATCTCCAAAAGTCGCAGTAAGATGCTGTGGGGCTACGTGGTTGCGGTGCGGGGGTGCATCATCCTGCTTCAACCACATTTGCTGTCTTACATATAGAGGTGCGTCCTCCATCAGTCTTGGCAATGAGTTCAACAAGAAGTCGCAGTAAACAAGCCCTATTAAATATTTTGGAAGAACGACAGGACCAATCAGGTGGTCAGAAACAATTTCACATCACACATTTAAAGCAAACCGAACCTGAGGCCTGAGAATATGGACTTTTTCTCAGCCCATACTTGTTCATTGTACACATTAAATGCACCATCTCTGTGAAGTAGCTTCATCGCTTAATGAAACCAGACTGGTAAAATCTGACATCTCCTAACCTTATTGTAAAAACTGTTATCTTTCGAGGATAGTCCGCTGGTGTCAAATACTGCAAAAGTTGTTTATGGTATGAACATTGTTGCTGGTCATGAAGTCCACACCATATGATGCTTTGACCTAAACTGTCCTAGCAACAGCACGAGTGTTGGATTTTGTTCTCACTGCTCCAAGATGTCTATCTTCATCTTCGGTATGGCACGATACTTCGTTCTCTCCATGAGATGGGTCTATGGTCGTAATGCCTATTTGTATGTAGTCTTGAAACAGTGACTCAATCTCTTTTCTTCCCATAACAGCTCCATACATTAAAATCATGTCAGTCGTTTCGTTCACAGAATCCTATGCCTTGTTCTTTTAGTACAGAGTGCAGGCAGCAACTAATCGTAATAAGTACACAGTTAACCGCGAAGAAAGGACTTCTGTGTTTGGTTGCTAAGAACGCTCTATGCTTTTCGCATGTAAGTACATACTAACTTGCGCCACCTTGCAGTCACAGTTCCTTGTATCTGTAGTCCAGATTCTCGAGGGAAAAAAAAAAGACAATAAATATACATATACAATTTCATATATATAATAAAATTAATTTAAGATGCAATATAAGAGGAAAAAGAGAGAGCGCAGTTTATTTCTACATTGTCATTTGTGTTACAATTATGTACGTGTGTGCATATCATCCTGAGCGAGAGTTCTAGGACATAGAACATGCCAAAATATTTATATATACATATAATACATAATTATGTCCAAAACATTCATCCATTCTGTAGAAGGTGTTAGTTATTAAGAATTTTAAGAATTTTTTTAAAGATGTAAATTTAGAATCATTTCCGAATAATTTAATCTGTTGGGTAGGCCATTATACAAAGTGATTCAGAATGAATGCGACAAACGCCCACATAATGCAGGTCCCCGTAAATGAAAGACGAGGGGGGAAATTTTGAGAATGTGGCCTACACAATGTGCATGAGTCAGTATCAAGCATTTGTATATATCTCAATCTTTCTTTGGTTGGCAAAATATCATGAATGACAGTATACAAAACAGATCTGATAGAAACGGGTAGCACTTTGAAGTTAATATTTTTTCCGTGACTGGATAAAATTAAAATTGGAAGGCACAAAGTTCGTTATACGCATGGATCCAGTAGGCAAAGTATGTAGCAGCTGCTTATATATGTCTCTACTAACAGATTGTACATTTGTATCTAGGGTTCCAATCTAAATAGTACCCTTCAAAATAGACTAATGGATATAGATTCTTACGTGGTAATCCACCAAGATATGGAGGTTTCGAAAATCAATATTATCTTGCTAGAATTGCAACCAAGCTCAGTGAAAGTGTTCTGACCTCGAACCAGCACATTTCTTCGCAAGAAAAGAGAAATACACGTCAGCCTACTGTTGACTAAACCAATGACTCCTTCATCGGGGGAAAGATATATGGTAGACAGAGGTACTTTAAAAATACTGCCTCGCCAAATGGACCATAACATAACACTCGTATGTGAGCTGCTGAGGGCAATAAAACCTGAGCCCTAGAGCATAATTGAGATAGAATGTAAGCTTGCAGTACCCACATCCATTGATAAAGACAAATATCACGATGATGTATCTCCGTAGCACTGAGTTTAACTCTTCGTACAAGAGGATTCCTATTTGCGACTTGATGTTGCCTTAGATCTCTAAAATAAGTAAACCCCAAAATCTTCAAGTACTCTGCTATGTATAGATATATGTTATAGGATGAAGTCTCCGTGCACTCAAAAGTAAAGCCGAAGATTAGAGATTCCACGAAGTGAGCAAGTATGTTCCACATGCGGTATACACCGACCTTATCCTGTAATACAACGCTAAAGGCAGCCGCATACGCTAAGCAATTCTATAAATGTTAAAAGTAGCTATGAACAGCGGCATTTAATTTGAAAAGAAGCGGATTAACAGCTAAAGTGAAAAGAACCATAGAAACAGTACAACCTTGTCTAATGGATGTATGGATAACTTATAAGAGGAGTAAGAAATCCATTAACTTGCACATAAGCATATATATAGTATATAAACTTCTTATATAAGATATAAAAGTATGACTAAAACCACGCCACTTCAAGAAGTCAAAAATATATGAATGGGCAACACTATCAAAAGCCCTCTTGAAGTCTAAGCAGGCCAAAATAACTTTTGTGTTGGTATATTGGCAATAAGGAATACAGTTCCGCAATGAGGATAATACATAAAAAATAGATTTGCCAGAAAGGCTACAGTTCTCAGTCGGATGCAATATTCTTCCCATAATTGATCTAATTCAACTAACAAGAAACCAATTTCATCAATCACTCATGTAATTCTAAATCTTGATTTGTTCTGTGTTCTGATATATGAGAACTCTATGGGATGTAAATATATATTTATCTTCCCGTAATATGTCATCCTTTTTATATATTTCATTATTAGAGCATATAAGCGTTTTCATGGTTAATTTTTTAATAAGTTAACTAGAAAATGAATAATTAATTATATTTGTAGGGAAATTCGGTAATAGAGTAGAGTTTTCCAGCAAATACATTGGCTACATTGATACAGCGGTCGGTCTGAGTTGCAGACAATTTCAGGTGATCGACCTCTAGTTCCTATTACAAGTCTGTTACGAATGTCAGTTTGAGTAAGGAAAACTTTTTTACTTTTCGGTAAACATAATATTTTTATTTTATATTTTTAGAAATGCTCATATTAATATATTTTCATCGTCACATAAAGCCCCAAAGTATTAATATTATTAGTTGCATCCGGTTACCTGATATTTTTTCTGTTCTCATTTTACGAGAGCTACGAGTTCTTTAATTATGATAACATTAAAAAGCCTTTCTGCCACTATTGGCATTTTTGTTGTTTTTTTTTTTTTTTTTTTTCTATTTTCGTAATATAACACAAATACTAGAGATGTGAGGGAAAAGTGCCTTCGATAATGCAGTTATGAAAAGTAAATTAGGATTTTCCGCCTCAATCTCATGTACCGCATTCCTTTTATTTGTTTTCGTAATTCTGTAAAGCATTAAGGTCTTAAAAGCTTAGAGAGCATTGAAAAGAACTCATGTTAGCTGTCAAGCACAACTTAATCCATGCAACTAATGTGCATATAATTTCAAGGGTTATATTTTATTTAGTTTTAGTTGTGGGGTTTATAAGTAATAAAAATTAACTCCTTTAGTAGGATTAATTACTCTCTAAGGCAAAGGTGCTCAGTTTAAAATATTAAAAATGATATAAGTTTTACAGAATGTCAATAAAGCATTTTCTGGTGTATCCACTAAGTTTCAGCATTTCTAAGCGATCGACCATTTCCAATGCCAAGATAGCTTTAAATCTCACCATGAAAAAAGCCAGAGTGCTGTGGCATTAGGATAATGAAAAATGATTTGAAACCCATCTGAACAAGCATAAATTATTAAGTTTGGTGCTCATCCAGTAGCCTAATCAATTAGCCACATCTGCAACTATTCATTCAAGATGGAAATATTTTTAGAAAAGCCTGAAACAGGCTGTACATAAATATTTGTATAAAAAAGGAGTATTTTCAAATTATAGACCAGTCTCACTTTAACCTGTCTCTAGGTAATGTAATAATCATAGTGTAAATAATTTTAACTCAATTATAATAATATCCTAACATTCTACACAATTTGGTTTTAGAAGGACGTCAGTTGTCAATGACACATCTAAACTTGATGTTATACAGAAATATTTATTGTAATAAGTAATTTAAAGTAACCAAATAACTATGGTGTAGTATCACGTGTATGTTACTTAAATGTTTTTGATTGGACATGTTTCTGCCACACCTGTTCCCATTGTCAGCTATTGCATACTGGAGAAGGATCCATCTGATTTTGGTCTTAAAGTTATCCTGACACCTGGACAAGAGGCTTCGAAAGACAACTCTAGCTCTGGCCAGGCTGAATGAGAGAACAATTCGAAGAATGAGAAACTTGATGGAGGAAAATCGACATATTACTGTTGAATGCTAAGTATGGAAGTGAGTATCACTATTGGCAGCATGGACAGTATACTCCATGAATGTTTAAAGCTACAAAAAAATGTGTGCAAAATGGGTTCCACATTCCCAAAATCAATGAAGAGAAGATGAAAGGGGAACATGTAAGGAAACTGCTGAGCATGTTTCCACCAAATGGTCCTGAACATTTGACATATATGCATTAGTTATGGAAGAAGCTTTTATTACTAAACCACCCTGAATAAAGATCAGAACTGCATGTGGGTAAGTGAGAATGACCCCAAGACTAGGTGTTCTTCTATAAGATTTTCATTCTAAGAAGCAAATGTTTACTGTTTTCTTCAACTATGAAGGATCATTAGTAGTTTTAATGTATGCCAGAAGTAATGATATTAAATGGGGTGTGCTATGGCACATATATATTGGATCTTTTACTTGAAGAGCTGACGCTGGCGGCAGCAAAAGACAGGAACTTCAAGGCTGTTGCTTTTGAATGACAGTGCATCACCTCAAAGGACGGCTGCAAATTTGAGGAAATTGGAAGTCACCAAAGTCCAGTTGCTTGACCATCCACCGTACAACTTGGCCGTGCATAATACGACTTCTGGTTGTTTCCTCAAGTGAAATCTTTCATTGCTGAAATACCTTGTAAACGAGTGCAGGCAATTGCTCAAGCCATAAATTCAGCTCTGTTGAATACACCTCCTTCCGAATAGCATAGTGCTTTTGAAAAGTGCAGTGTCTACAACATGTGTGGAGAGAGATGGAGAGTACTTTGAAAGATTGTGAGGATAAGTTTTTGAATTCAGTCCTTAGCTTTGATACCTGCAAAACTTTTTGAATGGACCTGTAATCACTGAACTGATACTCCTCATTTCTTTCTATGTATTTGGGTACTAAAATTCTTTCTTCTTGCAACACTTTTCTTCCAATAATTGATTTGTTTAAATTTCTCAAGGTTCATAACCTTGAACTTCACTCATTCTAAAAAGTTTAATTCCAATTCTACCTCTTCTGAAATCTGTCAACTTTATCTTATCACATTTTACCACCCATTGATCTTATTGCACCTGGACCAAAAATATGTATAGAATGGTTTAAAACAAACAAACTAGCTCTTTTAAGTTTGACAAACCAGTGTTACAAATTTCATAACTTATATGTCAATGGGCCTCAGTCTCTGCATAGTAAATAATATCAGACTTATTAAAAAAAAAAAAACCCACCAAATTTCTTGGATTTAAAGTAGATATTCAATTAATTAATCAATCACATATTGAGTAAACTGAGCTCAGCATGTTATCTCATTAGACCCTGGAGCAATGTTAACTTACTAAAAAGTATATATTTTGCTTATTTTCATTCTACCTATATTGAAATATGGAATAATCTGAAGTGGTTGGATCAGTAAATAACAAAATCAACTTAAAGTACAAAAAAAAAAAAGCAATGAGAATAATTTTAGGGACTCATCATAGAGCCTTCTGTAGGAACTGGTGTTGCAAAGGGGTAATTTTAACAGTGCCATCTGAATATATTTATTTTAATTTTTTTACATTAAAAATCAAAATAAATTTACTAGAAATCTACAGTTGTGCATTTTTAGCACAAAACATAAAAGACCCCATTGGACAATAGCATGTTTAACTTGTTACCAGGTACTTTAAGATTTACTGGTTAGTGCAATTTGGACAAATAGTTTACAAGGTAAAATTAATGGAAATGGCCAATAATTATTGGTTTCTATTAATGAGGTTTTAAGGATAAAATATTTCAGAGATTGTTTAATTGTTCAAAGTAATATTAAACAAGACAAACTTGGGCTATTAAGTTAAAAAAAAAATTTGAAAATATTGGTATGTGTATGATGAGGAATAGGGAACTAAATAAAACAGCTTTTTGGAAGTAAATTAAATTAAGAATTGAAAAAATTTATTTGCAGAAAATATTTGTAGTTTCAATAATAAATCTTAAGCATATATAGGAACTTGAATAAGATATTGGGGTGTTGAGTTCAGTGACAAAAGAGCAAGTGAGAGATTTGAATGGGCAAAATCAGGTGTTATTAGGCAAAGGGGGATTAGGAGGAAAATTTAACATAGAAGCTCTCCATTATGTGCAACAATTGGTAATATTTGGCATAGTATATGAGGATCACTCTGAAAGTTTTGAAAATGATAGCAGCAACATTTTAAAATATGCAATCTGATCATTACATTCTATGTATCTCACTGTTCAAGCCATTTTGTAAATGCTAAATTTCTCAAATGCTTTATTTTATTTTGAGGAATAGAAAAAAAGTTGAATGGGGGCCAGATATGGACTGTATGGAAAATGTGCCAAACATTTGACTCCTGATTCCTGCAGAAATTGAGTTGTATCAGTGGAGTGTGGGCAGAGGCATTGCCATGGTAAAACAGAATTCCATGTATACCAATTTTAGGATGCTTTTTCAGTACATTGAAGACTTGGCTAAGACATTTTGTGATAGTTTTTTATTCCTCAAATGGAATTTTCACAATGTGTCCACTAGCTGAGTGGAAAATACAGGACATCATCTGTGAACGCTTCTGGCTCACCTCATTTTTTGGGGGAAATCCTCTCCCGGGAACACTTAGACCAAATCAGGCTAATAATTGTCACCTAGTTTCTGGATCATTCTGTAAATCCAACTTTCATCATTTGTTATGATGTAAATATGAATTGATCTTCCTCAATCATTTTTCCAACACATTGTTGCATCATGCTCAGACTTGCAGATAGTGCTATCTAAAGCTAGGAATATATATGCAGGCTTGTCATAACTCCTTGTTGTACATTCTGAAAATTTTCATAGTGACGCTCATATTAGGATGCCAAGAAACTAAGCTATGAAGGAAGAATTCTTATATAAGAAGTAATTGTAGAAGTAGCAGGGAGGAAGCTAGTAAGTGTAAAACTCAAAGAATATGAGGACTGTTCAGAAAAGAATGATGATAATTTTTTTGACAGTGTACTTTTACTTATTCTGATAATTTAATGATCTTTGTCCAAGTCCCCATTGGATCCAATGCACCTGTCTCAGCATTTCTACCAGCCTTCAAAGAAATGCTGGAAACCATTTTATGACAGTCCTTCAGAATTACCTCCTCAGTCTTGATCACTGCCACAAAGGTGTTTCTTCAGTTATGAGAAAAGGAATAGTCACATGGAGCTAAACCTGGACAGCAGGGAGAGTGAGGGATACACTTCACATAATTTTTGTGAGATATTCAGGAACAACCTTTGCGATGTGTGGCTGTGCTTTGTGGTGTAGCATCTGGCTTTTTTTTTAATCTCTTTAGTGTCGCAAGTCATCAGTGTCCCATCAAATCAGGGTGTGAAGCGGCTGACAAATTTTGCTCATAGGCCTCTTTTTTCAGACTTGAGATTCTTTATCATGGGGACCCACAGCTTTACTTCCCTTCGGAAGGAAGCCATACTTAGGATTTTTACATCCGAAAAAATTCATCGGTCCTGGCCGGGATTGAACCAGCCATCTTGGGTTTAGGAAGCAAGTATGGTTACCACTACACCACCAGGACCAACAGCCTTGTGCATGGAAATGTGATCTTTTGCATGTGATATGACATTGCAGAGTTTTCAGGACATCTCTGTAGTATTGCCCAGTTACAGTTTTGTATCAGGTAGGCATGCTGGTAAACCATTCCTTGAATATTGAAAAATGAGATGACCGTAACTTTCCCAGCAGAAGCAACTACTTTTGCATTTTTTTTGTTGGTGATGATAGAGATTTCCATACAAAGCTTTACTGTTTGCTCTCAGGATCAAAATGATGTGGCCAAGATCAGCAGGGATTACCTTTGAAAGAAAATCTGTGTCAACTGCATGCAAATCTGCATGTGAACATCCTTTGTTCCAGAATCAGTAGTCTTGGAATCAACCATGTGTAATTTTTAATTACCAATATTTTAGTGGCGAGCAGTGAAATTTTCAGAATTTCTGTTCATATGTTCTTCCAATAGAGTACAAACTGGAGCAGGTCTACTTTCCTTTGAAATTGATTGCTTCACCTCTTTAATCATTTTAAATTATCTTCAAGCTGTGTTATGGGGAAGAACAAACTGTCCATAGGCCTTCTGTAACATTGCATAGGTCTCAGCTAAAGATTTGTTGAGAGGAAAACAGAATTACAGAGCAGTATATTAGTTGTTCGTCACATATCACCTCCATTTTGCTATATGCAGAGCTGAACAGGTTTCAACTAGCACACCTCTCTCAGGCAGGAGCCAAAAGTGACAATAGTGAAACTAGTATCACATGTACATTAAGCATGATTATGGAGCTTAGGTTTTAGATATGAGGATGATCCTTACCCTAATAACCACAATGTTAAAAGTTGGTGAATATTAAAATTATATTTCTGTATTACTCTTGAAAGAATCTATGGTTTTTTTTTTTTTTTTTTTTTTTTTTTTTTTTTTTTTTTTGAGTAGTGTTTAACGCCCGTTTTTACTACCGAGGCACCACAGGTGGTGGACACTGATGATACATGAAATGAAATGATATATTGGGAAAGGACATTTTTTTTTTAAGGAGGGAAGCTTTCCAGGCCTAAGTTTAGGTCCTCCCTGGCATTTGCCTGTTATGAAGACTGAGGAAAACCTGGAAAAAACCCAAGTCAGGGAGACGGTCCTGGCAGAATTCGACCCGCAGACCTCCCACTCACGAGTCCGTACCTTAACGACCTCGGCCACCGTGGCAGTAAAGAATCTATGTGAAAAGCTTATTGCTCTGTAAATGAATTCTTTGATGATTACAGTACTATACCTACAAGTGTAAGATACAACTTTTAGTTTACACATGTTGATATTAATTTAATTGGTATGTTCTACATTCATTAGCTATTATGGCTATATATGGAATCTATAGAATGTAAAACCAAGCAAAACATTAATACTACTGATAAAGCAGCAAATAAATAGGCATGCACATTCATCTCAAAAACTTTTTAATTATAAACTGTATAGGATGTAAACTGTAAAAGAATTATTAAAAAAAATTCGTAGAAATGCTCTTCCCTCTTTGGCTGCCAGCAAACTATGTATATAGGCATACATTTTCAACAGATCATCATGTTAACTGCAGCTTTCATAGATTGAATTCTACAGGTGTTAAAACAAGTGAAATTTATATTAATTTGTGCTACACTTAAATCTCAATCTTATTCAAGGATGGCTTATTTTTTTCACGTGAATGATATTAGTTTTGGTAGCTGGTGAACCATACTTTTTATCACTACAGCAAATTTTATATATCTTTCCACACATTTAGAGTAAACTATAAGACTGCAGTAAATGATTAAGTGATTAACTTAAAGCACTGGAAAATAGGCTTTAACTGAGAACATCGTGTATGGAATAATAAAACATTTTTATCAAAATAATTTCATTGCAGATATGTATCAGAATGATGGATGGGAATCTCCAGTAGAAGATGAGAAATTGGAATCTGATAAGCATTTTAAAAACAAAATTGAAAGAGGAAGAGGTGGAAGAGGTAGAAGCTACAGTAAACCAGGTAATATTACAGAAATTAATATTTTCAGTATGGAAAATATGTATGTATATATGTATGTTTTTTCATAAGGACAAGGAAGAAGTCATAATGATCAGATATCCTATTTTGTCTGTTTTCACATAGCAAAATTATTTCAAAAATAAAAATGCACTTGCCAACCAATCTCTGCAGCACTTAAATGTTTACATATATAGTTAGAAAAAGTAGGTGCAAGGTTGCAGCATAGTCTATTGATACTGCACTATAATAGAAAGAAATTTGAAAGTTAACTTTAATTCATTCATGATATGTACAAAGAATTTCCTTCAAATGATATATCTCTTCAGGCATTATAAATGGGGATTCTGTGAACGGTGCTTGCATGATTAATAAGATTTTTAATATTAATGTAAACATGTGTTTTACAAAATAGCTGGATTAAATAATATACTGTAGTTCATGCTTACCTTTGTAAGTTTTGTTACGCATGGTATATTTCAAAACAGACCCAGACCATGAGGAAACATCTTCACAAGGAGCATACTGTGGACTTGCTTCTTTGCAAATTCACTTTCATTTACCATTTACAAATATGCAAGCTGGCATATTTCTTTTTTCTGTCAGATGAATTTTAATGTAAAATATTTTTATTTGAGTCAAATGATTGCCAGTTGATTTTTTATTCCCCATCTGCTTAGGTCTCTGGTGCTCCACAATAAACTCCAGGCAGTTTTAAGTAAGAAATCTGTCATCTTTTTTTGCAAGTTCAGGTGCTCTGCATTTCACTATTGCAAAATTGAGCTTGTAGAGGAATAACTACTTATACCATTTTACTGATTTTCATGTTTGCAAAACTTGATTTCCTCTGTAGATCAACACTGCTCATTTGGTGGCTATATTTTTCTGTTACATTAGGTTTGAAAATGGTTGTTTTACTCTGATGGGCCATTTTGCCAGAATCTAGTAGAAATGAAAACTGTAATATGACAGTTTTAAATAGCTGGAATTTTCACAGTGAAATGTACTGTTATTTTGCAATTTTTATGAGGAAATCAATCAAATTTCACTAATTTGTTAAAATCATAACAGCCTTCGAAACATGGCCAAGTAATTCATTTAAGAACTTTCGAAAAATAAGAAAATTTTTAAAAATTCTGTTGGAACTCACATGGTGAAGCTTGTTAAATTTAAATGCTATGTAATCTGTTGTCTAACACATTGTTATGCTTCACTTACTTTTAAATATGGTGGGCCTGGTTTGGAAGGGACATTCTCTTCATCTTCAACCAATTGGATGACTCAAGTTGGTTGAAGATGGAAGGATGTCTCTTCGAAACTGGTCCCACCATATTTAAAAGTAAGTGAAGCATAAGAGTGTGTTAGACGACAGATTAGATGGTATGTACATGTCCAAGTAAGTTTAACAAAATTAGTAAAATTTGAGTGACTTTCTCATAAAAAAATAGCAAAATTTTAATATGATGTGTTGAAAGAGCAAAGACTATCTTCCTGTTATCTAATCAGTATACACTAAAACACCACTAATGAGAACCCTGTTAATCCAAAATTTCAGATAAGCTTAACCAAATCTCATTGAATAATGAACATAGAGCCCATTGCCTTTTTGAATGAATAAATCAGCCACTAAGTGCAATATGGTATAAATTGAGTTGAGAGAGGTACCATGCTTTCTCTTATTGGACATTTGTGCAGTTTACAAAATGCTCAACAGACTTAAAATGATAAGTAATTGATATAATGCCTTGAGACTTGCAGTACCCTCTCAACTTCATGTGCTACAAATTGATCATGTACATGATTAAATAAGCAACTGTAAAATTATGTACATAATTACTGTTGTACTTTTAATTTTAACAGTTTTGGACAATCCAAATATTTTCTAATCTGAGCAGGCACGGGTTCCATATTGGGGGTTCAAGTGTGTATCAAAAGGAGTAGTTCATGTATCTCCATTTTCCTTCACTTTAGAACTTTTGTGCTTATACTGGGCAGCGTAACTTGGTTTGAATGTACAGCTCTTTTGCGTTTGTGAACCTATTATGCAATCCAATATAAATCTTGGGCAAATTGTATAAATTGTATGAATAGACAGTTCTGTAACTATGTGGGGAGTCCCATGAGAAGCAGAATTATTGACCCTTACAGTCCAAGTTTTCTGTTTTCCATTACCAATGTAAACACAATAGACATCCTGTTCTGCTTTCACACAGATAAAAAATTTTTATGCTAAATATGGTCATTTGATTTTGATTTATTAATCTTCCCTTCAAAGCTGAAACTTTCATCAACTGGAATGTAATTTTCTTTTAATATTTATACCAGATATTAAATATTGGCCAATTTTTGTTTAATACACTGTCTATAACTTGTGTATTGGCAACAAGAGAATCACCAAATGGAAAATAATTTTCGTTTGAAATATATATTTGTGGAAAAATTGATAAGGCCAACATAGCCATTCCATGTCAAATTGCACACCTACAAAACATGTCCTTTTTCCAAAAGATAAATTTTTATTTCATGAATTACAGGCATGAAATAAGAGGAGACATTTTCTTTTTTATTTCCAGTATTTAAAATTATTTATCTAGTTATGTCCATTGGAATTATGCAAGCTATGCATGCACTGAAATATGAAATAGCTTGTTACTCTTAAGTCAATATACAGTTGAGAATTGGGGCTCAGTGCACTTAAAAAGTTAAATACATGACTTTTTACTGCTTTATGACTATCAGTAATAAATTTAAAATTTAGCCTGATTTTTTATTTTTCAAAATAAAAATCACATTTAAATTGATGAGTTAAAATCTGAAGAAAAAAAAAAAGTACCACAGACATGTTCCTTGAGGTGTAATGTGTAAAGTAAACTATTCAAAACTATGGGATCTTTATGATTTATTTATGATTTATTTTCTGGGGGTATTCACGTGCTTGTAATCTCTGGCTAAGAAACCATATTCATACATAGTGGAGAAGCTAGCCACTGAAAGTCTTTGGAAACATCTTGTATATGATACCTGGTAGCTATATAGCAAAATATGGAGTCATTCATCAAATAACTAATGCAGGGGTTACCAATGTTGAATCAAACTAGTGATTTGCAATTCCCATCGCTTCATTTCTAAGTGCAGACAGGTTCCAGATTCATCATAACATAATCCATTAACTCTATATTTGGTTATGCAGAGAAGATTTTACAGTAATTAGGTTGTATAAATCACATCATATGGTCTTCATTCCATGAAATTCAAACTATGACTGGTTAATTTTTTTATCTATTATACATCCTTTAATTAGGATCTGTTTGATATAAGGGATAAACAGTAGTGAAAACGGGCGTTAAACACTACTCAAAAAAAAAAAAAAATAAGGGATAAAGGTCAGACCCTGCCTAGTTAATGTTGTAGAGGCCTCCCTTCCTCATCGGAGCTGGCAACTAAGTAAAATTAATTTAGAGAATGCATATCATTTCTTAAAACATTAGTCCAGGAGTTGCCAATGCCATGTCAAACTTGTGTTATCCTACACAGTGCAATTATTTACTGCAAACAAGCAATGAATAATTGCAATACCTATGTATCACTCTTGACAAACAGAGTTCAAGCAAAAGATATATTAAAACAATACCTTTTAAAATTGTTTTAAAAAGTATACTTTGAACTAACACAGTGAACCCAAGTCATATGAATAAATTCATGTGATATATATCGTACTAAACACTCTTATTGCTTCACTTACTTGTGTGATATTTGGAATCGGTTTCGAAGAACTTCGTCTTCATCTTCAGCCAAGGGTATGACTGATTGGAGAATCCAACAGCTCTGTAGAGTTGAAGCTCTGCCCTGGTGGTGTTATAATGTACTTAAAGTTGGTGTTTTCTACCTTTGGAATATCAAAGTGCATTAATCGATCTCTGTATTTATGAATGTAAATTTTTTCCCAAGTATCCAATTCTATATGTCCCTGAGTCTCTCTTATAAATCTACCTTCATCACAATCTTGTGGTTACACCGCCAGGACAGAGCTTCAACTCTACAGAGCCGTTGGATTCTCCAATCAGTGGTACCTTTGGATGAAGATGAAGGTCTTCGAAACCGGTTCCAAATATCACACAAGTGAAGCAATATGAGTGTTTAGTACAACATATATCACATGAATTTATTCAAAAGGTATATTGTTTAAAAAAAAACTAATCAATCAAGAGTTTGGAAATTTGCTCACACTAACTCCACTTATGCAATATTAGTACATGTTTCTGGGGCAACCGCTCCCAGCTTCAGCTACTCGATTTGGTGGCTGTAACCCAAGGAGCTTCTGTGGTGGTCTCTAATGGTCTAAGTAGGGACTTACTGAGTTCATCCCTGGATGGAACATCAAAATTCTTTGTTTTACCTATTTTTTAGGATGTAAATATTTTCCTAAGTAGATAGCTCTATTGGGTTGTAAGTTTTTTTAGCTGCTTTAATTTTATGACTTTTGATCCAAATGAATATTTCTAAAGTGTTTCTTTCTCAGAATTTCTAAAGTTCTCTGCATTTTTCCAATATATCCTTGTTTAAAATTGGTACATTTAATTTTGTAAATCCTTGATTTCTGTCTGGTGGTGTGTTTTATCTTGCATCCTTATAAATATTTGATATTATATTTGTTCTTTGGGACTAACTTTGTGGAATAAAAGTAAGTCTAAAGTGAGTTCTATCTTCTTCTGAAACATTGCAATAACATTTATCTGCACATTTGCATGTCTAGGTATCTGGAATTTTACCAGCAATAGTTTTGCCTCTGTACGACTTACATTCATGCTTTTCACCCTGGCATTTTTAATAATGTTCTCCTGATACATATTTTGATTCACCATATTCTTCCCTTTTTTTACAGGAACTTCTAAATCAGAATTAGTTAAGTCGAACTTCAAGATGTTCTCAATCTTAAGGACATTTGCTTAAAAAAAAATCTTTTTTCTAACCCTTTTTAGTGAGAAATATGTTCATTTTATTCTTAGTATGATTCAGTTATAAAATATGTAGGCTTAAGTATATTTTTGTGACAGATGTGCTTCCAGATGATGGCTGGCAGTCACCTGCAGAAGATGAATTTGATGGTCAGAATTTGGCACATGATCTGTATTTCAGAAGCAGAAGTGGTAGAGGCAGAGGAAGAGGAAGGCACTATCAAGAACCAGGTAATGTTATTAAGCCATTTTTGTTTAACAATAAAAATCTGCTTAAAGCAGCTTTGAAGAGTTAGGACCTGCGTGCTCAATTTCTGTGAAAGAGACACCCTTTTGGGAAAGTTGCTAAGGATTGCTGGAAATCAAACTAAATGTAATGTCCATTACATTCTCTCTCCTTGGTGAATTTTAATGATTTTTCTTCTAGATTAAGTATTGCATTATTAATTGCATCTTCTAGGTGTTTCTCCAGGACTATTGCATAATTAAATTATCATTCACCATGGAGAGATATGTAACAGACAGCTACCCTTCTTGGATCTTAAAATAATTAAGAAAGAAATCACTTCACATGCAGTGTTTCATAAATATTCAATATCTTATATTTTCTGAGTGTAACAATGTTCTTTTATCTTAATGAGAAAATATCTATATTTTTTATGCTTCATATAGACTTTGAACATAATGTACCTGGACAGAGATATTTTGAGGGGAAAACTTTATGAAACCATTTACAGCATGCTTTTATTTTAACTGTTTACCTAAGGTTGACTGTATTTATCTGCTGAATATTGACTTAATAGGTAGGTTTCAAGACAGTAGATGGGAACCCCAAGTAGATAATGAATCAGAAAGTGAGAGAACTGGATACAGGAAATTTGGTCGAGGTTTCAGCAGTAGAGGTGATCGAGGAAGAAGAGCAAGAGAATGGAGCTATAGGGATTCAAGTAGTGTTGTCACAATCAAAACTCAAGATGTGGGAAAAATAATTGGAAGAGGTGGCTCAAAAATACGAGAACTGCAGGATGAAAGTGGAGCACATATTAAGGTATGTAAAATGCTAAGTATATTTCAATAGCCTAGAAACTTCAAATAATTGTACTGAATAAAAAAGCTGTATTTTAAAATTTAAAACAAAATCCTGAAATGTTTTTCAAGGGGGCCTATGGCTTTATTTTAACCTCTGAAAGATTATATTATTTTGAGGATTTGATAATCATTTTATTTTTCACAATATTGCAATTCAGGAATCAATCTACTTGCTGTTAACTGCTTGACACATGCAGCTGCCTAATAATGAATGAAAGGTTGTTAACAAGTTATCCCAGCTTACAATAAACATTAAGGGATTACTCGCAATAAAAATTATACTTAACATAATGTAAACACATGAGTAGTCGAGGTAGCAACAGCATTGTTTTTGTTTAAGGGTGCGCATGTACAATGATTATTAACACTCAAGTATAAATCCATATCAACGTAAAAAAATAATTTTTTTTAATAGTGTTTAACGCCTGTTTTTACTACTGAGGCACCATAGGCGGTGAACATTGATGATACACGAGATGAAATGATAAATGGGGAAAGAATTTTTTTCAGAAAGGAAATGTACCAGGCCTAAGTTTAGGGTATCTCCCCGGCATTTGCAGTTTGTGAGGACTGAGGAATACCTGGAAAAAACCCCAGTCAGGGAGAATGGTCCATGGTCCCCAGACCATGTCTTAATGATTTTGGCCACCAGTGACAGTAAAAAAATAAAATAAAATAATGTAAAACAGCATTTGACTTTTAGTCTTTCAGGTTCAGTAATTTAAAAACAAAATATAAAATCAACCAGAAAAATCTGCAATTGCAGAACATACCATTTAAAATTTACATGGAATAAAAATGGAGAGGAATAATTGCAACAACAGGCCTTAGAAATAGAGCAGCAGATTATATAAACAAAGATTGAAGTTTTCAAATAAGCAAACTTGGAATCTGGTACTGGTCAACAAACATCTGCACAACTCTCCCAACAGTCATATCCCCTCCCAATCATAAAGTTGGTGAAAGCTCTGATTTTTAAATTAATTTAAAACTAAAAACCACATCAAAATAGCAGCAATTATCAATTTTAATAATAACAATGCCAGCCTTGAGAGCCTATTTTTTTTTTTTTATGTTAGAATAATTTTTATTTTTTTGCAGATTGAGAAAGAAAATGAAGAGGATTTTGGGGCCACTACAAATATAACCTTGAAAGGTTCAGCTGAGGCACAGAACAAAGCCAAAGAATTAATTGAAGATTTTCTGCACAAACCCAGAAATACTGACCAATGGAGCAATAATAAAAGACGTGAGCAAGCTTCTTCTGGGCAAAATGTGTCAGATTGTGAGAAACAAAATATCTTTGAAATAAACTATACACAGCTTTTGGAAGAATGTGTAGGTATAGTTTAAGATATTTGTTGTTGTTGTTATTATTTATTTCTTTTTTTTTATTTATTTATTTGTTTATTTTTTTATCATGTATAGCTTGTCCATGTTGCTGTCCTTGTCTTTGGGGTGACTACCTGATCCTAAAAAGCAAGTACCTCCACTCTTCTCCCTTTCTAACTATTTACACACCCTCTATTTTCTTTGCAAAACTCATCTCCTGACTTAGAAATTGAAATTTCTAAGAATAATGAAAGAAAATTAAAAATTACTGGATAATCTATTATATATCTCAATGAAACTTGGATAAATGTTTGCCACATTAAAAATAAAATTTGGAAAAACAAAAATGATGAAGGTAACTCTCCAATTTTCCTTTCCAAAGTTCTGATTTGAAAATATCTGTGGATGATAACTTTTCGTATCAGATGTTCCTTTGGTTTCATTCCTAATACTCTTCTCAAATTTCAGCCAAAATCAACAACGGTTATAAAAAGAAAATAAATGGAACTTTTTAATCATTGGTTTATAAATAAACTGTTACATTATAGTTCCCAGAATGGTATTATAACTAGACATTGGATTTGTATGCACTAAAAATATCTAAAATGTGCATGCATTTGTGCTGTCAAAAACTTTAAAATATGCTCTGTAAATATGAAAATATGCACTAAAATTGTTAACTTTAAACTTATACATTTTGGTAATTACAATGTGCATTCTTCCTTAGACATCATTCCTGTCATTTTAATTTGATTTGCAGTATACAATGATCATATTCTCCAAATGCTCATATGATGTTTATCAGTTAACATAAGTTTAGTTTGTATGCTAAGAAGGATCTTTCCATGTCTACAGATTTTATTTGGAAAAGTATGAAAGCAATAACTATGGGGAAACTCCTTTAGGAAGTACTATGCTTTCACTGTGAAAATATTTATCAACAAAAACACAAAAATATAATGCCAGGATTCTCTGTAAAACACTGCACAATTTACCCCTTAATTTTTCTTGAATACTTTTAAGGAGCATTCTCAAGTTTACTCTAAACTTAATTGAGAACTTGTAAAGATTCATGTAAAGACAAACCAGATTTTTTGAGTTTTTTGTGACTTCAGCTGTAATTTTAAAATGTACCTTAATTACAATCAAGTACTCTTGCAAATATAAAAATATTCTGAGAATGTTGAATTCTCAAAGCATCATTTGGATTCAGATTGTCAATGAATTCTTTAATTCTTCAACCAACTTGAGTCGTCAAGTTGGTTGAAGATGGAGAGAATGTCTCTTCAAAACCGGTCCCACTGTATTTAAAAGTAAGTGAAGCATAAAAGTGTGTTAGATGAATGATTAATTATAATTTACATTTAACAAGCTTCACCTTCACTGTGTAAGTTCGAACAGAATTTTTTAAAAATGTCTTATTTTTCGAAAGTTCTTAAATGAATTACGAAGGTATTCAAACCACATAGGAACAGACTAGGAGAAACTGACTCATTACGGAATAAGAAAATGGAAGATTTACAGAGTCATCAAGTTCGTTGAAGATGGAGAGGATGTGTCTTCGAAACCGGCCCACCATATTTAAAAGTAAGTGAAGCATAAGAGTGTGTTAGATGACTGATTAATTATAATTTACATTTAACAAGCTTCGCCTTCACTGTGTAAGTTCGAACAGAATTTTTTAAAAATGTCTTATTTTTCGAAAGTTCTTAAATGAGTTATGAAGATATTCAAACCACATAGGAACAGACTAGGAGAAACTGACTCATTACGGAGTAAGAAAATGGAAGATTTACAGAGTCGTCAAGTTCGTTGAAGATGAAGAGGATGTGTCTTCGAAACCGGTCCCACCGTATTTAAAAGTAAGTGACGCATAAGAGTGTGTTAGACGACAGATTAATTATAATTTACATTTATAACACAATGTTTATTTTTTAAAATATAACTCTTCTCCCTTATTGCCAGTTCCTTGGGATGATGGTTGGTAGCTTTCAATAGTTTGGCTTCTTTGGCAATGTCATTTCATTCATAAGTTCAAAAATGGTCTGCAACTGCTGATTTATCCACCTGTTAATATCCTACATTTCTGAAGTGTTATCTGCTTCTTGTCTCCAAATTTCTTATTGTTTTGCCTATATATATATATATATATATATAGAAGCCAAACTGTTGATAGCTACCAACCATCCCAAGGAATTGGCAATATGGGAGAAGATTTATATTTTAAAAAGTAAACATTGTTTTATAAACTTTGACATCCCACCAATGAACTTCCTGTTTTGTTACTTATTGGAACCACCATAGGTCACTTCATCACCTGCCACCATTAGTTGGTCCCCAACTGATGATTAGAGCGGACACTCTTGAAACATGAAACATGTTCTGATCATTTAATCAGTTAGTGAAGTTTAGTGTCACCTAATATCAACTTATTTGTACATCTAGGAAATCAGGTTGGCCAAAATAAAACAGAAATGCAATTGGTACTTAACTATTAGGTCCAAATAGTCTTTTGTTTCTAATAAAATGAATTTTTTCATTCTTTTTAGAAAAAGGCTGAAATTGAAAAATGGACCAAACTTCCACCACTTAAAAAAGATTTCTATATTGAAGATCCTGATGTAGCAAACATGGCTCCTGAAGAAGTAGAACATTTTAGGTGAGTTTAGTCTAGCTATTATAAGGGGTATAGATAAGCAAAATACACTTTACATTTCCTAAAAGTGGCCTAGCTTAATAGAGTTTTTGATGTTGATTTATGTACAAATAATAGGATGATATTATAACTAACTGCAAAACATGCTAAGAATTGTAAGACAAAAGACATTACATTTCTCATCTATTCATATAGTCATGCATATCTTCAGTTTTAGAAACATAAACATCAAAATTGTCTAAGGTACAACACGCATTTCAAAGCAAATTCTTGGTATATCTAAACAGATGTAAAACAGTGAGTCAATATGGATGCTTTGTTTTTTTGTCTACTAGTTACTATAGCAGTCAAATTTGTTTTATTTATTTAAATTGTGAATGAGTAAATAAATAGTTTTTAATATAGGAGTATGGTAACTTTTCTGTGTTAAAATATTGGCAGACACTATAAGAGTTATTTTTAATAAATAAATGTAATTTAAATTGAGATGAAATGTTTATGGCAATTGGAATAATTAGGATTGCTCGAACACAAGTCAATGCCACAACTCTGAATATCAGTTATATTCAGGATGTGGAGGTAATATTAATTTTGCAATCCAGAAGAACACAGGTAAACCAAAGATTACAACTGCTACACAATATAGATTTCTGCTGCCATATTAAGAAGTGTCCTGCAGATGAACAACAATTTAATGTTTCAATGCATATTGTTAAACTGCATGAAAGAACTCATTCCTGTTATCCATCAAGGTGTTCAGTGATTTGCATTGGAAATGGAGTATGTTGTATGCATGGTCCTGCAAACTTATCGGTTGGCTGCAGAAACAATTGAGCCATGATCTCTTCACAGATTATTCAAGTTTTGATCTGCATCCAAATTCCAGAAGAATATGCATATGAAAACAACCAGTGATGCAGAAAGACTGAGGCAAATACAGGAAGCTCATAAATTCAAAGCATGTGTATCATTATGATCTGAGAAGGAATAATGACAAATAGAAAATCAGGTCTGATTTTGATCTTTGGAACAAAGAATGCAAACAGATACATTCAATTACTTAAATGTAAATTGGAACTTGCACAGTGAAGCCAATCATATTAATTGATATCATTGTATGATTCAGTTGAACTACACACTCTTAAAGCTTCACTTACTTTTCATAAGTTGAACTTTAGCCTGGCTGAAGATGGGAACTAAATGTTCTCGAAACCGGTTCCATACATTTATGAAAAGTAAGTGAAGCTTTAAGAGTGTGTAGTTCAATTGAATCAAAGAATGATATCAATTAAGATACATTCAAGGTTATTTGCAACATATGGTCCTTCCTAATGCTGAAGCATCTGGCACTGAATTCTTTTACATGCATGATAATCCCAGAGCACATGATGCAGGGTGAGTTGTATAGGTAGTTAGAGAGGCACTATGTTACAGTACTAGAGGGGTCTGCTCAGCCCCTACATCTGAATTTGGTCAAATGCCTGTGGGATACCCTTCAAAAAAGTTTTGGAGGATATTGAAAACATCAAGATTCCTGACCAGATAGTCATACATCTCCATCACCACTAGCAAAATATCAAACTAGATAAAATCATCACATTTCTTCAGTGCCAAGAAAGCGTCAAGCTATACTTAATGCAAGAGATATTGAAACAACTTACTGATGGGACAAGCATTATGGAAAACTTGAGAAAAAGGGCAATTTACATATTTTTGTGATTGTTTATGTATTTTTAAACATTCTATTTTTGTAGACTACTATGTTGTATTATCAATGTAAGTATTGCAAATTATTGTTTACACAGCTATGATGAGATTTCATTCATAATTAGAAAATTTAAGATTAATGCTGTCTTCCTTGGAAATTTTTATATGTTGATGTAATAATGCACAGAAGATAATACTGGAGTCACTACATAAGTTTTGAGATATGAAAAACTGGGAATCCTTGGGTTAAAAATTGCTGTGAAATGACATATTATTGCAATTATTGGTGGTATAAGAGATAGAAAATGTTTAGTCGGTTTTATCTGCGGAATTAATTTCTGAATTTTGTTAGATGCTAATGTCCTGAGTAAAACTATGGAAAATGAAAGAGCATTTTCAAGCCATATTTTGTATAATTGTAAAAAATAGCTTAAATTAGACAAATACACTTGAGCACGTACACCAGTCTTTTGGAGACTTTTGTGTTTCATATGCACTAGTTTTCATTGACTTGGCAAATTTAACAATCTCTTAAAAATGAAGAGAGGAGTGGCAGGCCAGTAATGGTACTGACCAAAGCAAACATCTCCTGTAAAGAACAAATGATCCAAGATTATGTGTAAAATTGGGTAGGAGAATGCTGTGTTTCTTTTATTCTTTATGAACATCAATGAATGAAAAAATATATGTTCAAGATGTATGCCTAACATTTAAACAAAAGACAGAAATACTGAAAGGTAGAATGGTGCCAAGAAATGGTTAAAAAATTCAACAGTAGGGAGTCTCAGTGTGTACCTGACCTTGAGACAGGAAATGAATCTTGAATCTAGCATATGATCCTGAAACTAGAGTCCATCTTCCATTTGAATCTTCTCTGAAGTCCAGTAACCCTGAACTCAAAATGGCAAAGTGTGTTGAAAAGAAAATGGTCATTAGGGAGTACTAAAAATATTTTAAATTAATTTAAAATTCAAATAGCAAAAAAATGGTTCCTGAGGTCACTTCTGTTATACACAAAACATTATTAGCAATAACATTTTAATTTTCACTGGGCACAGCAGCTTTGAAAGTTTATCTTCATGCTGCTACCTGCCCACTTCATTATGTTTGTAAACTTGTGCCATTGAATTATTTTAAATAATTTCAAGCAGTTATGTTATTCTGGTTAAGCAAGATCTATTTGTTGATTGTCTGAATAGAGTTGAAGGACATGCCACCAGATGACAGCTGCATGTACTGGTGTGTAAAGACCTCTATTATACAAGTATGGA
Source organism: Metallyticus violacea (assembly GCA_030762175.1). NCBI lineage: Eukaryota > Metazoa > Arthropoda > Insecta > Mantodea > Metallyticidae > Metallyticus > Metallyticus violacea. Next base: position 107,328,285 of record CM060843.1, on the reverse strand, counting down.
CATGCTCCATTTTGGGTGTAACTGTTAGAGAAACTCCCATAAGACTATTAAGTTTCTGTTTCTGACAGTTTACATGTCAAATTCAACCTTGAATATGATATAACGTAACACCTTTCTTTCCTTGAATTGTACAACCAAATGTACAACACCCAGGCATATTAACTAAATTAAAATAAAATTTTAAAAATGTTCTCCATATAAGCATATGGCACAACACACAGATATCAGGCCCAAAATGGTGGCTGATGCTAGAGAACCAATCACAGAGCTCAGTTGTTGGCAAATTCTGCTGCAAAACTTGTTCATACTAGTATAATATAGGACTTTACTAGTCTGTTGCTCTCAGTTTGCATTTGGAAAGCAGATAGCAAGTGCCTGCATAAATGCATAAATTGTTTATTGATAATAGTGTATGATTAGAGTTAACACCCAATCTTAAGACCAAGGCTAGCTGAAAGATATCTGCTAACCACCAGAAGACTTAAATTTTAATAGGCTACTACTGCATAAAGATATAGTACATTGCTATTTATTTATAAAAACAAATCTTAAAAGAAGTGTAAAAAACCTTCTGGACCCTCAATTGCTGACAGTGTAGCTAAGAAAGCAATGGATGTTTGGAAGAATGCCCTTTATTCTAATAGTGATAACAAAACATGGTAAATGATATGTGACCATCATAAAAAAGTGAAAAACATTCTAAAAAGTGGAAAAGCGAGGTCATCAAACCAAATAAAACTTATTGAGTGAATGAAACTTCTAAGTTTCTCTTGCAAGCTGTAAATGAGACAATTCTGACAAACATAATTGCAATAAATGATGGAAAGTGCCTCCAATGGAGATTTCCTAATTATGTAGATCTGTGCATCTGCAGGAAAGTGGTGAAATGGTGAACTAATGAAATTTATTGTTGTTGATTTGTTTTATTTACAGACGCTCTTTAACATCTTAGGTCATCAGCATCTCATTCAATTTAGGGCGTGAAATGGCCGACAAATTTTGCTCAAACGCCTCTTTTTTCAGGCTTGAGGTTCTTTTTCGTGCCGTAAATGTACGACACGGGACCCACGGCTTTACTTCCCTTCCGAAGGAAGCCATACTTAGGATTTTTACGCCCCGAAAAAATCCATCGATCCTGGCCGGGTTTGAACCCATGATCTTGGATGTAGAAGGCAAGTATGGTTACCACTACACCACCAGGACCGACAACTAATAAAATGGGGAGGGGAAAAAAATGTTCTTGAAGTGATATTTCTAATATATCTTATGCCAACCAATTTCATGAAAAATTTGAATCGTCTAGTACAATCTATTCTTATAAAGGATCAAGTCAGGACTGTTACTTAATATGGCTCATATCCTTTAGATCCACCACAAAAACCAACCAAAGAAAGATGCATGATACACATGATAATTTTGTTACCTAGCTTGAGAATAACAAGGATAAACTCAGAAAGAAAAGTGCCAACACAGTATTAGAAGATTTAAATATTATCTCAGCATTATATGTACTAGTAAATTATTACTGTGAGTAAAGAAAGTTAAAAAGTAAAATCAGGCAGAAGTTAGGAAAAGAAATGCAGGATATACTGAAACCAATTGCACTTTATTTTGATGGAAGAGAAGACTTGACTTTGGTAATAACAAAAAAAGGACCAAGAGACTACAAGAAAACAAACTAAAGAGCATTATATAATCATGCAGTAATCAGTCAGCAAATATCTTGGCCATACTTGTACGTGTATTTCTGATAATACCAAAAACATATTTTCTGCCATTTAAAAAGCTTGGATCTAAGCAATCTTGTGACTGTAGGATGTGATGGTACCACTGTCAATGTTAGTTGCATTAGTTAGTTAGTTATAATTATAAAAGGAGTGGTTCTATAAGATCTGGAAGAATTAAGAAGTGGCACAAAAAGGGACAATTCATCAAAAGAAGTGACATATCTTTCATATTATGTATCACTGGTAGACTCAATAAAACTATTATCAATTCATTTTAACAAGACACAGAAAACTGTAAACTATGTTAATAATTTAAGATCCAAGATCAAAATTCATGCTTAGGCACACAAGATCCATAAACTGTCACACCTCTGATAACAATGTAATCTTCAATGAAAAAAAAAAAATACTGTAGTATGCAGGGGCAAGAGGTGGTGAGAGCTGGCCAATGGACAACAGCTCACTCAGGAAATATTTAAATTAATTTCAAAAATTTGTTAATTCTGCAGATTTTTATGAAATTTAAATGAAACTTATAAGTAGTGTTTAATATATATCATAAACTTCAAGAAATATACAACATTATATAAAAAAGAGTAAGTATCTAAAAAGTCATACTGACACAGGTAGCCGAGTTTGCTAAGGCAGGGACTCAGGACAGGAAGTCTGCAGTTCAGTTCCTGCCAGGACCATCCTCCCTGACTGAAGATTAAGATTTTTCCAGACTTTTCCCAGTCCCCATCAATGGCAAATGCTGGGTAGGTACCCTAAACTTAGGCCTGGAATGCTTCCTTCCACAAATAAAATTCCTTTCCTAATGTTTCATTTCATCTCATTATCACTGTCCATTGCCTGTGATTCTGTGATACTGTGATGCTTTACAGTAAAACAGGCATTAAGCACTGTCAGAAAAATATTAACAAGTCGTCTAATATCTTTCTTTATAACTTTCAAATTTATGGATGTAATTTAAGTGAAATTTGTTGTATGAGAAACATGTTATAGAAGGGCATGAGTGGTAGCAATATTCTCTAACGTTTAAAGCCAATAGCATATTTGCTGTTCTTGGCAACAATGTGATGCATCTGGCCATGCTGCTGTTATGAAATCATCAGTCATCATGCCTTTGTGTTATGAGAAACACATACAGTACAAGAACCAGTAAATAGTGGAACACTCCCATGTTTATTGTCAGCATGCACTATAAAATTGCACCCATAAAGGACTGCCCAAGACAATTTATTGCTCAGTTTGGGGTTTATAAACCACTGGTAAAATCCACTAGTTTGTATCTGCTGATGAAACTGCAAAGCATGTTGTTGGAGTCCATGAAACTTCTGGGAGCAAGAGTGCAGGAGATGAAAAGCAGATTACAGGCCTAAGTTCTTGCATAAACTAGCTGTCTCATAAGATGGGATGAAATATTCATTATTTGTGTATAGGACTGCTATCTTTATAATAAATAATAATAAAATTAGAAATAAATATATATCTCCACAGCACCATAAAAATTGGAAGACCTCTTTACTAATATACATTAGAAGGCAATAACTCTTATACATCAAGTATCCAACATAATTAAAGATACGTAATTCCCAATTATTTAGGAAAGAATTGAAATAATAGGTCATTAACAAATGTCTATACTCATTGGAGGAATTAATTTTTTTTTTTGCAACTTTAGGTATGTTAGATTTTAGTATAAAGTGTATATTTTATGTATCTATATAAGTATAATATGGGCTAAGCTTAATGAAAAGTGTTGCATTAGATGAATTAAGAGAGAATTTATGTATAGAACCTAAGCTTCAGTGTTTTTTAATTTATGATTCTAATCTATATTTGACATGTCAGAAACTTACAAATCTGGTAACAGGAAATAAATTATTATTTCCATGAACGTACTTGAAAGGACTAGCAAAAAAGGGGGGGGGGAGGAACAGCTGCATGCATATTGGAAATCTCCAGAAACAGTAGACTTTTAATGCCATTATCCCAGCAGTTTTTCAACATGCATCTGGGAATACTAGACTAAGCATGATTCTCCAAGAAAGTATGGTTTTGCCTAAGTGAGCACAAGTATGAGGGTAGGTCCATAAGTTTCCACCTAACCATTTTCTAGGTATGATAAAGACAAAAACTATATTTCACTTTTCAATATAGTTATTCTTTATTGCAATACACTTCTCACATCTTTGAATTAACATTTCAATCCTCCCCCCAAAAATAGTTTGAAGTCTTGTCTGCAAAATGGGCATAACAGCATCCATCACTTCATCACTACTAAAATTTCCTTCCTCGAAGGTCCTTCTTAAGTTTTGAGAAGAGAAAATCGTCATTGGGAGCTAGATTTGGGCTATATGGTCAATCTTTTTGAAGCCACATTTCTTGACAGGTTCCTTTGCAACAAGAGCTGTATGCACAGGCACATTGTCATGAAGAAGGGGCACACCGCCATTCAGCTTTCCTTTGATAGAAGCACATGGTCTATGCAGTAGGGGAGCATAGTACTCCCTATTTACTGTGATGTTCCTCTCCTTGAAGTCGATGAAGAGTATTCCTTCACAGTCCCAAAAGATTGTAGCCATGATCCTCTTGGTTGACTGAGTGACCTTGGCCTTTAGAGGCAGTGATTTGCCAGGTTTATGCCACTCCATTGATTCTCTTTTGGACAAGGAATCATAGTGGAGGACCATAGTTTAATCTCTGGTAACAATGGTTTGCAGAACTTCTCTCTTGCTGCCACGGTAGAGCTCCAAAAATGCCTGACAACAGATGACTGGTTGCAGTTTTGGACTGAGGAAAGAAATCTAGGCACTAACTTTATTCATGTTTAAATGTTCATGAGTAATGCCAAGGATTATGGTTTTAGAAAGACCCAGCCTTACTGCTATTTCTGTAACTAAGAGCTGCTGGTCTTGCATAATTTCTCCTTCCACAAGCGATGTTTTCAGGAGTGAGCACCTCCAAGGGTCGACCTGCACGCTCTTCGTCTTCAATGCTTTCTCAATCCATTTGAAAAAGTTTGGCCCATTCATTTACAGTAGAATATGACAGGGATGCTTCCCCATATACACTGTTCATTCGCTGTTTAATTTCATTTGGATTAAGTCCTTCTTTCGTAAAGAACTTAATAACAGCTCGAAACTCCATTTTGAACATGTTGCAATCTTCTACACATAGTCTTCTTTATGCAACTATATCTGAATAACTGAACAGAGAAGAGCAGAAGTTACAGCTGCAATTATTTAGTAACATAAGGTATGGCATCAGATAAGGGTTTTGTGAAGGCGATAATCTTTATTGGCGAGGCCAGAAACTTATAGGCCTACCCTCATATTTCCGAATACCCATAATTTAGTGAAAATCATTTCACATGCATGAGGCAACTCTTCATAATGAAAAAATTGGGATATGCTACGCCATATAACCCCATTTTTTTTAAACACAGCAGTTATTGCAGTCTATAGGTAAATCCTCCAAAAGTATGTGAATCAGAAAACAAGAGCTCTCTACTGGCTATTTTCATAAGGATGGTCCATATGCCACATCTCCAATGTCAATGTAATTGAAATTGTTTCCTTCTTTGAAGTTGGTATCATTTCTAAAGAACTTTGTCCAGCATAGCCACCAGATTTCTTCCAATGGAGCATCATTCTGAAAGGAAAAGTGTATCACAAAATGCTTCAGACACACATGAAACTGCAAAAAAACATTTATTGGGAAATAGGCTCCAAATGCATTGTTAAATACCTTCTGTAACATAGAGAGGCATATGTTGGAATGTCTTGATGCTAATGGTAATCATTTCCAACAGTTACTATGAAATCTTTATGGTTTTCATATGCCAAGGTATATTTGTATTTAATGACACTAAATTACATTCATAGATTGAAAGTTATAAGAGAAAATCAGTGGTCAAGAGCAAATGAAACACCATGTTTAATTTTAAAAATGCACACCTACACATAATGAGCTTTTGTGTGCTTTGAAGCATTAATTGCATGAGCAAGTGAATCAGAGCTAAAGTTAATTTTACTGCCAATCATGGCAACTAAAATAATAAATTTTAAAAATAACACAAATGTTCATTAGTCACTAGCCTTTGTAATTATGTTATATATCTTGTAAATACTAAAACTGATGTGCTGGCAGTGTAATATTTAAGTTATGCAATTTAATAATGTTATTTGCTCTTTTTTTTTTTTTTTCTTCTCCAGAAAAATGAACAATAATATCACAGTTTCTGCACCTTTTGGTGGAGATGATAATATACCAAACCCAATTCAGACATTTGAACAATGTTTTGAGCCATATCCAGATATACTGGCTGAAATAAGGAAGCAGAATTTTCAAAAGCCATCACCAATACAATGTCAGGCATGGCCAATCCTCCTGAAAGGACATGATTTGATAGGCATTGCTCAAACTGGCACAGGTAGGAAAGATTAATTTCATTTAACATGCATCTTGTTCAAGGCTAACAAATTATCAAGTTAAACAAACATCACTAAATTCATAACATAACTCACCTGATCACACATTACATATAATTATTATTAATTACATTTACATGAGTATACTGATACAAAATTTCTTCACCTTCAAATTTATAGATATTAGGAAAGTACATATAGAGTATATTACTCCTTTCATATCCATTAGTGAAAGTACTAATGGATATTCAATGAATAGCGTATCATTACACTACAATAACAGCATTAAAATAATTAATCTTATTATAAAAATTTACTTTTTGTTAAAAAAGTATATATTTTACATAAATTGTCATAATATTGATTTAACGAAATTTATCAAATTTTTGTTAAAAAGTATATATTTTACATAAATTGTCATAATATTGATTTAACGAAATTCATTAAATTGGACATTTTATAACCTAAGTTTAGGTTATATTGCCACTCCAGCTGTCAACAGCTTCGTGAGTATAATATTTATGGACATTTTATTTTGGCATTCTTAATAATGACATTTTACGGTACCTATTTAAACTTAAAGGAAAGCCTCTTTCATAATATTTGGTATTATAATATGTATTAAAGCAGCTATTAATTTGGTTTTCCTTAAAACCATGAATTTCTCTTTTTAACAATGCTTAACAAATTATTCAGTGAATTTATTAGTCTTTCATTTTTTTAATAATTAAATTGTAAAAGCCTGACACAGTAAGCGCATATAAACTTGTATTATATTAGCTTTTATTTCATTTCCTTATTACAGGAAAAACATTAGCCTTCCTGTTACCAGCACTAATTCACATAGAACTTCAGCCAATTCCACGCTCTCAGAGACAAGGAGCTAATGTACTGGTTATGGCACCAACAAGAGAACTTGCTTTGCAAATTGAAGAAGAAGTGAATAAATACAGTTACCATCATATAAACTGGTAAGTGCACTGTTTATTTTTATAGAAACTTTTGTTCTGTTAGCATTGAAGTAGCAGACAGAACTTAAGCGTGTGGAAATGTTGACATATTTTGCAAAGTATAGGTATATCTAGCACAGTGCATGAAGAAAATCACCATAGATTTTTTTTAAAAACATTGCTAAAGTAAATAAAAGCAATTATTGTTTTGCAATAACTTAAACATTTAATAATCATCAACAAATTAATTACATTATATATCTAGAACTCGCAGAATATCATTAATGTAGAAAATAGACATATAAAGCTTTAAACATTGCAACTGCTAATTATTGCAAACATAGTCATGTCTCTGTAACCACATCATTGTTTAAAGGGTGGATTATGTATATATATATATTTTTTTTTCCATTGGCGAGCTTTATAAGTTATCCTTTCTTGTTTCCTAGTAGAGAGATGGTAATTTGGTTTTGTCCTTCTGTGTATCACCAAATTAGTTTTAAATTTAATACTTTGGCCATTTATATATCTTTATACATCTTTTCTCATTTATGTCCCACAGTGTGTGTGTGTATGGTGGTGCTAGCAGGCGTGATCAAATTGACATTGTAACAAAAGGAGTAGAGATCATTATTGCAACACCAGGACGTTTGAATGATCTTGCTAAAGCAGGTAAGCTTTTGTAATAAAAGTACATTTAGATTTATACTTTGTCATTTCTAGATGTCGATCCTGGTGGTGTAATGGTTACCATACTTGCCTGCTACACCCAAGAACGCGGGTTCGAACCCGGCCATGACCGATGGTTTTTTCGGGAGTAAAAATCCTAAGTATGGCTTGCTTCGAAAGGGAAGTAAAGTCGTGGGTCCCGTGTCGTACATTTACGGCACAAAAAAGAACCTCAAGCCTGAAAGAGAGGCCTCTGAGCAAAATTTGTCGGCCGTTTCACGGCCTGAGTTGAATGGGACGCTGATGATCTAAGATGTTAAAGAGCGTCCATAAATAAATCAATCAAAAAAAAAAATCATTTCTAGATAAACTTTCATCTCTATGAAAGTGCAATAATTTGAACTAATCCTTTTATTGTGCAAAAATAAATCTATCACATCTGCTATTTTTAATATATGATCAACTAAAATATCTTAATTTCCCATTTCTTTACAAATTCAAAAATTTTTATGTAATTAAATCCATTTCAGAATGATTCTGAAGCATGTTATTCTCATGTTGATCAGGTAAGAAATGCTCTCATTTATATAACCATATACATAAACCACACAGAAAGTTTCTGCAAATTGATATATATAGCAATAAACTAGTTTGCATTTAGTATGAATAACAATTCAGTTTTTAAGACAACTGCTGTTTATAGATCAAAAAAATATTTCCAAACTGTTAGATACTTTTAAAGTTAATAGTCTCTAAAAATTTGACAATTTCTGTAAGGATTGGCCTGCTTCAGGGACCATTGAAGAAATATCAACCTTGTGTCTTAAATAATGAAAAAATATATTTGAATCACCTATGCCAAAATTCAGGTAGCTTGAGGGAAGACATGAGTGCAATATAAAAAATTCTCCATGGCCATCTTGCTGTGGAGAAGCTGAATGTTTGGTGAATTCCAGTAATTTGACAGAAGTCCAGAAACAAACACAAGTTTAATTGCTGTGAGGAAATGCTCAAAAGACTGGATTTAGGTGGGTAAATTCTGTTTTAACAGTTGACAAAATATGGATTTAATGTTATGTGATTGGCAATTAATTTTTTTCCTAGACGAAGATAAGCCAACAAAAGTCAAAAGAGGCTGAGGAATGAAAGTAGGTGGTTACCTCATTATCATTCTGGCTCTGTCACCTATTCTACTAGAGAGCTTTGGGTAACGTTGAGTTACATATCACCATTTGTTTATTGACAATCTTGAAATAACCACAAACAGAAAAGACATCAAAACTGTATCATCCTCCACCATAACAATGCATCATCTCATGTTATGGAACAGACCGTGGTGTAATTAAAGGAGTTAAAATCTTCCAGGCTGTTTTGCCGTAGTCCATAATTTAAGTTGCTACCATAGCTTTTACCAACTACTTCATTTGGCATCATCAGTGGGCAATGTACAACACCTGACCTGATCTGGTATCATTTCCAATCAGCAAGAAGAAAATGTGTGAATTGTCCTTATAACACCACTCAAGCTGAGATTGAGGCTTTCAATGAACCAATATCTGAAGTGCCTGTAGAAAAAGTCTTGTTTTTTAATAAATAGTGTTTAGTGCCATTTTTTATACTGAGGCACCAGGCAGTAAACACTGATGTTACATGAGATGAAATGATAAATTGGTAAAGGATTCTTTTAAGGAAGGAAACATTTCAGATATAATTTTATGGTAGCCAACCAGCATTTGCCATTATGACGACTGAGGAAAACCTTGAAGAAAACCTCAGTCCTTGAGGATAGTCCTGACAGGAATTAAACCCAGACCTGTGCAGTGTCTTGTAACTAGTTCCATCAAATGGACAAGCTAATAAGATATCCTAAACTTAGGTATTCATTTTTTACACTAAACTCCATTTGTTTACATAAAATAAGATGCGTTTCAGGAGAATCTCTCCCATATTCAGTTGCTCACTGAGCCACCATTATTGGAAACGATGGCTAGACACCCAGTTTCAAGTAACAGCAGTTTAGTGAGCAACTGAAGATGGGAGAGATGCTCCCAAAATGCGTCTTATTTTATGAAAGTAAATGGAGTTTAATATAAAAAAATGAATACCTAAGTTTAGGTATTCATTGTCAACAACTTCGTAAATGCAATACTTAAGTTAATAAGATTTAAGTGGGAATATTTTGGGAAGCAATAAAGCTGAAGGCAGTAATAATTTTTTATTATAAATAGCAATTGCAGAAACTTTCAGTATTCCTTGTATTTGTTTAAAATTGCTCTTCTTTGTCCAGGTCTTAAAATTAAGAAATTATCCTTGCCTCTTTTAAAGGCCTTTTATTCCATAGTTTTGCAGTTTTGCAGTAGTACGTTCATAAACACATTCTCAAAAACTTTTGATAAATCTATAAATAGGTGACTACTTTTTCTCCCTTGTTGTAAATGTGCAGGTTTCTCATGGATAAATTCAGCCACAGCTCTGATAGTTGAGCAGTTCTTCCTAAAGCCATGTTGTACATTAAATAGATTAGGTTTAGTAAAAAAGTTATCAATCTTATTTTTATAACTTTCTCAAAACAATTTACCAATACTGTAGTTCATGACATTCTTGTCTTTAAGCAAATTGGAAATGCATTTTGATTAATTAAGTCTTTTATTAAGTATGCCAATATGTAAATAAGTTTTCATTTTTTAAGGCTTAAGAGACCTAGGAAAAATCTTATCTTACCCTGAAGAAATTTGATTTTTTATTTCTTAATTATTAGTTTGATGCATAAATTTATATATATAAAGTTCTGTATGGGGAGAAAGTGCGGCAAGCACAAGGTTGTGTTGTTTCAAAGAGGGCCACTTTGATTTAAGTGATTTGCCATGTTCAGGAAGATCATCTGGCTTTGATGAAAACCTTATGAACTCTTTAATCCTTTATTATCTGTTATTCAACCCAAGAATTAGAGATGTGATGAATTGGGACTATTCAACCATTGTGTTACCTGGTTAAGGCTGACCAGGGGTATGGTTAAAAAATCCACTGTATGGGTACCACATGCTTTAAGTGAAAACAAGAAAGCAGATGGCCATTTGTGCATCTGTTCTTGCTTGTCATCGGTTAGCTCTTGAACAATAAACCTTTCCTATCCAAGATATTACTGTACTGGTGATGAAAAATGGTGCGTCTATGTCACCATCCAAAAGAAGAATCATTAAAATAAATGCAACACCAGCAGTAAACTAGTAGGTTTTTTTAGACAGGGAATCAAGAAACTACTCCAACATTGGGAGAGAGTCATAGATAATAGAGGAGAATATACTACTTATTAATTTATGAATGCTGTTCATTTCAAATAAAGATCGCCACAGGTGGCCAAGGTCATTTAGGCATGGACTCATGAGTGGGAGATCTGGAGCTCGATTTCCATCAAGACAGTCCTCCCTGACAGGCTTTTTCTAGGTTTTCCTCAGTCCCATAATGGCAAATGCTGGTAGGTACCCTAAACTTAGGCATGGAATGCTTCCTTCCTTTAAAAAAGAAAAAAATAATAAAAATACTTTCCCAGTTCATCATTTCATTCCATATATTATCATGTCCATCACCTGTGATGCCTGAATAGTTAAAACGGGCATTGAACACTTAAAAAAATCTCAAATAAAAACTTTTATCACAGCCAAAAAATGCTACAAATTTATGCATCAACCTGATATTTTGCTAATTTCCATTTTGGAAATGTGAGTGTGACAGATTAAATTTGGAGATGTTTACTTAAAATATAATTTTCAGTTTGACCAATTATAGATTCCTAATTGTTCATTTTAAAATACAGCTATATGTCATAAAGATGATGAATAAAATATACTTTTAGACAGACAGCTTTTAACATTCCACATTTCATTCCACTACAGTATCCTTAGGATTGGGGCAAGGGCATTCACAAGGGAGGGCATAGAGGGGTAGTTGCCCCTCCTCAAGGTTTTGAAAATTAATAAATTTCCATTTACTGGCCAAAACACTAGTGTTTTAAAATAAAGCATTTAAGGTGAACAGAACTGATAAATCTATATTTTCTTTGTTATACAATTTTAATAATTAGGTTGTTTAATTAATTTTTCAAACCTGGTAAATTTGAATCCTCATCTACTTTCAAAAAAGTTGTCCCTCCCTCAAAAATATTCTGCAAATGTCCTTGGATAGGGGTAAGCCAGCACGAGCTGAAGATTTGTTTGTATTTTTCAGAGTTGCCATGTCTTTATCATGATGTAGTTATGTATGGTGCTTGTAAAAATTTAATTATTAAAAGTACAAAACTTCAAAAGATAATCCTTTACTTCTAAAGTCACCCCCTTTCAAATGTTATTTAATAAATGTATAATTTCACTTACTCCATATTTCTTAAGATTTTGTGATTCAACTTTACATTTTATTTGGGACCAGACCATCTCTGTAAGACTTAGGACAAAATGACATGATGGAAACATTGGAATAAATGTTTATAGGATGTCTCTACTTCACAGTCTTATATTTCTTGAGTAAGTAACCGACCATTCAAAATATCCGCAATTGGATAAACTTCAACTATTAAATTAATGATTATGCAAATGAAAACAGAATCCTTCCACATCTAAAGTATCTGGTATTCAACTTTTTCAAGGTGAAGGAAATCCTAGAGAAGGATTGTCCTAGTTTCCCCTCTTCTTTTCTAAGTTTAATAAAATTTTGTTTCCAGGTGTAATTGATCTTTCAACTATTACATACCTAGTGTTAGATGAGGCTGACCGAATGTTAGATCTTGGATTTGAACCACAGATCAGACAGATTATGTATGACATACGTCCAGATAGACAAACTATTATGACCAGGTACTTATTACCAATATACTAATTCTTGAGTTATTGCAGAGCATGTAGGATATAAAGGGCATCAAATGAAACTCAGCAAAAGCCTTTAAAAGAGTAATGTCATTAATCCCCACCATTGGCAACATATTGTTTTTCAGTATACACTAGAAAGATGGAACTATGTGTCTTAATTTAGTTTAACAGCTAGGCTGATCATGAAGGATTTTGTACCAGACTCCATATGAGCAATGAAAACTTCAAGAACAATGTGATGTGATCTGGATCTCAATATGAAGGCCACATGGCAGCAGACATTCACAATCTTATTATAGTCAGCAGTGTTAAAGTACTTGTATCATCAGGGATGCATGTTAAAGTTTGTTCTTTACAGGATGACCCATAGCCAGCAGAATACCATGTTGTGATTACAAAAGTCAATGTGCAGAGGATTGATGAACTAGTGGGCTGATGAATGAATCACAGAATAGCAGTTGGCCATGGCAGTATGAACTGCTGCTTGACAGGCTGCATTGTCATAAGGTTTATGCTCAATGGGTGTCACAAAACCTGACAGGAACAAAAAGGACTTTTGCAATTCCAGGATGATGATTTCCTGTTTTATAAATGACAGGGGGTGAGAGAATGCTTGAGCAAATGTCAACATTAATTCTGATCAGCATATTGACACTTGAATTGTTGTGGTAGCAGAGAGGTGTGGGTATGTTTCCTAATGAAGGGCATTATCCTCCTCCATGATAATGCTAGGCCATCACAGCCCGATATGTGAGTGCACTCCATAAACTCTATTAGGAGTTTCTGGTTCATCCATGCTAGAGCCTTGATGTGTCCTGATGTCATTTCCTTGTGTTTGCTTAATCAAAGAAATTTTTGAAGTGTCTCACATTCAGTCAAATGAAGTGCAGGAGAGTGCAGTAAAGACCCCATTCACAACCACTAGAAGAATTTTTTACCAAAGGCATTTATCTCCAGGTACCTCAGTGGGAGCACTGTGTTCTCGTCTCAGTGATGGAAATTATTGCTTTCCTTTTAAATTTAAAGACTTCTGCTGAGTTTCATTTGTCCACCAATATTTATACTGTAGCATTTTTATACAATTCACAGTAAGCACTGCTATGTATTAATTTCCCTCATTTTTTGAGTACATTGAATTTTTCCCAAGGGCTACAAAGTATTTGTATGTATGCTATTGCCAATACATATTATTTATAAAGAATTTAAAAAGTAAAAGCATAAGCTTTTTTCATTTCTGTTACTGTGCACCAGCATTTACCATATCATCATATGCTTATTCTATGTGTAGTTATATTTCATGCAAGCTGGGTGTGATTTTTAGGCTTAAAGCATTAAAACAAATAGCATAATTTAATCCAAAATGAAATTAACCTATGAATGTAGTTGGTCAACAGCTGATGATGGAAGCGAGTGCTTCTGAAATATGTCCTAGTGTCATGTAAGTTAAGTGAAGTTAGTGTAAACATATTGAATACATTAGTGTAGGATGTATTTGGGACTTTTGTTTTAGCATTTATCTAGCAAATTTCTTGTGAGTTGGTAATACTAGAGCATAGCACTGCATGGTCAGCTTGAGCATTCAAAATCTTAAAAATTGTAACAGTTATTAGTTAAAAGTTATAAACTATTATGTTGCAGTGTGAGAATATTAATTAACAGCAATAATGGGTCATTGTTTGTTATAATAAACTTAAACTATTGTTCGTTATATAACTGTGTGGTTTGAAAATGTAATAATCAATTTTATAATAAATTGTAATATATGGTGTGACTTACGTCAAGTGAATGTACAATTGCAATAATTACAACATTCAAAATGAACAGCAAAAAGTGTGATGGAGACAAAGACATATCAGACAGAATCACCCAATTGATCTTGTAATTTTGCAAAACACAAATCATGCCTTAATTGATGGTGGTAGTGAAATTCAACAATAGCAACAATATTGGTATATAGAAGGTTATAAGGATAACATTTTAGGTGACAATTGCACCAGCATGATAGAAGCATTCACCAAGAACGGAATCAGGATTAGGCAAGGACATGAGTGTAAGTAACATATTACACAACTTTACAGCTACATTTTAAATGAAGTTGAAGTTGTTTAATAATAAATACAACATTGAGGGCAAAAGAAGTACTAGTGACATTAGAGCAATAGCAATGACTCTTATGAATGTGACATTGGTTATAAGAATGCTATAAAACCCAGCAAGCAACAGTGCATGTATATTGGAAGAGAGTTTATGATTTGAACCATGGAATACAGGTCAGTCTCAGTTGTTTCCAAAAGGCCTTGTAAATTGTACAAAAGGTGCTATTTTATATAATTTTAAAATGTTAGTTGTTTATTTAATCCTGGGTAAAGTGGAGATAGTTTTATAAAATTTACAAAATGCTCTTTTTTCATTTAAAATAACAGGCATATTGTTTGTTGCAGTGCAACTTGGCCAGAAGGTGTCCGCCGACTGGCTACAAAGTATATGAATAACCCTATGCAGGTTTTCATTGGGACATTAGATTTAGCTGCTGTCCACACTGTTACTCAGAATATCATATTTACTGATGAAGAGGAAAAGTTTGAACTGGTATGAAAAGCTTTAATACAGGGCACATTCAAACAAGAATCTGCACTCTTTTTTCTCACTCTGTTTATTAATTTTATGTGAAACAAAATACATGTTTTCTTAACAATCCCCCTGTTTTGCAATACGTTTTTCCAGCATCCTACTAACTTTATAAGTCATTCAGAAAAGGAGTTCTTTGGTTGGGCACATTATCATTGTTACACACTGCTTTCGTGTCATAGCATGAGCATTCTGCTTTTAAAACTTTTTTTAAGCAGATCAAAAATATAGAAATGAAATGGTGCTAAATCTGAACTATAGGCTAATTGAATTACTAATTATGGTTTTCTGTACTAATACAGACGTTCTACATTATTAGACACAGATTTATAAGTGGGAGATCTGCAATTCAATTCCTGCTAGGACCATCCTCCCATGAAAGATTTTCCAGGTTTTACTCAGTTCTCATTAATTGCAAATGTTAGGGAGGTACCCTAAGCTTAGGCCTGGAACACTTCCCCCAAAAAATTCCTTTCCAATTTATTATTTCATCTCATGTATCATTAATGGCCACTGCTTGTGTGCATCAATAGTGAAAATGGTAAATGGCAAGGACACATTGAAGAATTTTTCTTTCAAAGAAAAGTTGTTTTGAAGTTCAAGCAGCTCCATTTGTGACCTTGGTGTGTAGGCAGCATTAATGATAAATGGTTACAAAAATAAATCCAAATTCACTGCACATTATGAAAATATTTCTTTGAATTCACTTTACAACACGGCTAGTTTTATAGCATATTCTTTATGAGACAAAGGGCTGAACCTAGAAAAATATTTAAAAAGAGTTGAATCTCCTCTTCTTCTTCTTCCTCCTCTTCTTCTTCTTCTTCTTCTTCTTCTTCTTCTTCTTCTTCTTCTTCTTCTTCTTCTCCTCCTCCTCCTCCTCCTCCTCCTTCTTCTTCTTCTTCTTCTTCTTCTTCTTCTTCTTCTTCTTCTTCTTCTTCTTCTTCTTCTTTTTTGCAAGTTGTGCCTGTCAAAGTTTAAGCTTGGCCAGAGACGTTCTGATATGATTAAACAGTGTGTTCGCCAGTTGATCTTTGAATTGTAACTATATATTTAGTAATTCAAATGCAATGAAATGTCAGTCACAAAGGCAAAGTCTGTCATCCACTTTGGATCATTAAATTCTGCAGTCAGTCTCCCTTTGCTTTGCTTCAAGTCCAAGACCCTATTAAGAACCTTCCCACTGCTTAGCCAACAAACTTCACTGTAATGAACCACATTGCCATTATTTGTTTCACATCTGTAAGGTTAAAAACTCTTAGAATTTACAATGATTCATTCCTCTTGCCCTAATAAAGTTCACAACAGTCACAATATTGCATTACAATCTCAAATCCAATGGTTTTTTTTTTTTTTTGCACAAATTTTCGGTGGATTAAATGATGGTAATGGAAAAAATCTCCTTATAGTTCTGGCTCTTTCTGTAGCAGCACTACAAAATCTTTCTTCGTTCTCACCAAAGCATGAGTACCATAGTTAACACAGCCTAAAGGTTGATTAATGTAGAATTAAAATATCAGTGTTTTCTGGATGTCTTCAAAATATCAGTGCCTTTTGTCATTCCTCAAAGGCATGAATGCTAGCAGTTCTGTCACAAATAATTGTTAGTCAATGCCTTGGATAAACATATGGTACATTTAAAATATAATAGCTTCACTGTAAACAGCTTCAAAAATTATCCATATATGTTGCATTAACTGTATCTTAAACATCTGCACTCTCATCTAATGCAAATATAAATGATGAAAATTCAGACAACTGTTTTCTTTTACAGTTCCTTTAATGTCAATCACAAGTTCATCATGCAAAAGTTATTGCAAATAAACACAAATTTTAAACACTTCTTTATTATTTGGGAACAGGATTCCACCAGCAGTGATCAGACAGTTCTTTCATGAACTCACACACCACAAATGCTTTTGACTTACTAGCAATTTTTTTCAGTTATTACATAACTTTCTCTGAAGCATGCTTCATTCTCTGCCCTCAGTCTTTGCAACAAACCCTGATGGCACTTTTCAGACTATTCAATCTGATATCAGAGCCTGTATGCCATCTTGATCATGCAGATATCGTTTCCTCATTATCATCAAAAAGTACAGAATTTGTTTGGTAGGATGAGGGAGGAAGAGCAGTTAACCAAATATTAGTGACTTTTTCTAGAATGTTTAGATTTTGCATGGCTTTGTACTATCATGCAGGGAAAAACCATGTTTACATCTTTGTAAGGGTGGAGACACTTTTTTGACTTTTAAAGAATTTTGAATACATGAAATGTGATTTTTTCACACAAGCTGTGTGTTAGACTAGGGTTTGGAATTAAGAGTCAGATAGAAAATATTAGATATCATGGTTCGACACAGCACAGTAACTCAGATGATAAAGGGCATAGGCACACCAAGCCAAAAGGTTTAAATTCCAGCCAGAACCTCAAAATTTTCTTTTCTGACTTATTCCAAACCTTAGCCTAATATATGACTTGTGTAAAAAAATTACATTTCTATACATTAACTCTAATAGTATGGTTAACAATAAAACCAAGCCACAAGTGCTCCTTGGGTTCAAGTCACCTCTTCAGACAAAATCTCTGCAATGAGATCACCTTATATGTTTCCAGAACATATAGATGCAGATGGAAGAGATTTATGGTTGTGTTTGGACAGGGCACAGTAACTAAAATAGTAAAAGCATTGCCACAGCAAGCCACAGATACATGGTTCAATTCTTGCCATGACCTCAATTTTTTCCTATCGACTTTGATTCCAATGATTCAAAAAATTCTGAATATTCTTCAGAGTGAACTGTTTCACCATGAGACAATACGTCAATCTTAGTAATCTCTTGAGAGTCCCAAATAAATTGGATGTCACTTTACCAGCTGAGGTGAGGGTATTGTCTTGATTCTTTTTTCCCCAAGGAGAAATTTTGTAATGACAGTCCATAAATTGTCTTTTGCTATTATTAGGTTCAAAGTGCTGAACCCATGTTTCATCTCCCATGGCTGGGCAAGCATTCATCAAGGAGCAAGGAACTCTTGAACAGATTATCGTTCTGTTTGTTAAGATCAAAAGTTACCTTTAAATATTCTAACTGGTGGATAATTGGTTGACACTGCCAAAAAGATATCAAGTTGAACAGCCAAGTTGTTTGATTGTTATTTGCCAGTCATGCCAAATAAGGTTGTTAGCATGTACCATCATTGATATGCTGCTGCCTGTAACAGTAAGATGAGGCTTGACTACCTTCATATAATAATATCCTTATCAGACGACAATTGATTGTGCTTTTAAATCACATCATCTCTGCATACACATTTCTTAAATGCCTATAAATGTTGGTGATGGTCTCATTTTCCATTAAAAGAAATTCAGTTGCTGCTCTTTGTTTATAATACTAATCACTTACAAACCTCATTTTGAAAGCTAATGGCACCATTACATCCAGTGGAAGAAGATGAAACAACTATGTAAGATAGTATGCAAAGGTTGAAAGACACAGCAACTAAAATATTTTTTCCAAGATAAATTGTCGAGATAAAAAATTTGTTGTATTACTAATTGAATACACCTAATACAAACTATTGTTAAGTAAAACTGCAGAAGTTATTTTTTTGTTTTCTTTAAAACTGAAGATTTTTTAAAATTTTTTAAATTTATAATCTTATGTGGTTTCTTCCTCCCTCCCTCCCTCCCTCCCTTCCTTCCTTCCTTCCTTCCTTCCTTTCTTTCTTTAAAATGGAAGATGTTATTTTTTTTTGTTTATAATCTTATGTAGTTTCTTTGTATTTTCTTTTAGTTGGTGGAATTTATCATGAAAATGGGTGAAAAAGACAAGATGATCGTCTTTGTAGGTAGGAAAGCCAGAGCAGATCATGTCTCATCTGATCTAATTTTGAAGGGTGTTGAGTGCCGGTGTATACATGGTTCAGTAGAACAGTCTGATCGTGAACAAGCAATAGAGGACTTGAAGACTGGCTATGTTCATATACTTATAGCAACAGATGTTGCATCCAGAGGAATAGACATTGTGGATGTCACGTAAGTAAACATTGTATTTTACACTGTGATTATTATGCTAATTTATTTTAAACTCTGCTGTATTTTGTTATGCATAGAATTTCAGGTTTATTACCTAACAAGAATAGCCACCAAAGTTCATTTCAGGTATAATCCTGAAAGATAAACACCAAGTGACTCTTGATGTCGTGAACTCTTAAATTCATTTGCTTCATAATTTCCTTCATTACATTCGTTCGTTCATTCATTCATTAAGGATGCTAATAAACAGTTTAACAAATTCCTCATAATAATGGACACTTAGATTACATATTTTTATTGCAAAGAATGCATCAAAAATGTTGTATCTAATATTGAATGTTTCCTTTGCTCTTCGCTCCAAATGTTTCAAATTGGTGGACATAATTTATTAGAATTCTACATGCACATACCTTGGTGTATAAGAAGTATGATTATGGAAGGACATGAGTGGCAGTGCTACTCTCTAGCCTTGTCGCATATGTCCTTGAAGATCAATTGTTAGTTTGTAGTATGTGATGAATTTGACCATGCTATTGTTACAGAATTGTCAACAGTCACTATGCCTTTGTTGCAAGCATTAACATATGTATAGTACATTGTAAATTGCTACAATGAACAGGGCATGTCTATTCTCAAGCATGCACAGGAAAGCTGCGTCAATAAAGATGCCAAATATAATTTATTGCACAGTTGGTTTTGGAAATCACCAGCAAAATTCTTGATTGAGTGAAGAAACTGAAAATTACTGGAACATTGTTGAATGTCCAAGAAGCAGAGCGTCTGAAACTATCAGAAGCAAGGGTGCAAGAGATAAAACAGATTGCAAGGCTTCTTACTGAAATTCTTGAGCAAATTGTTGCAGAAGAAGCACATTTCAATAAACTGGAGGGGGATAGGGGTAGCAAAGCTGCATGCATGCTTTGTTTCAACTGTACTAGAATAGAAAATTGCTAATGAATAAACAGATCCAATTACTGTTATTGGTTCCAGCACTTTGTCATTGCACAGAAAAACTATTTGGACTACCAACTTTCGGCCATGTACTAGAGCTTCCAGGAGATAATTCATGGCTGTCTGGTAACATAAAAGATAACAAAACAAAACTGACATTGATTTTCAAGGAAGTAGATCTCAACTATTTATCAAAATGAACTAAATGACCTTATTAGAGATGTGAATCTCTCAAAGCAGACTTCTAAATTGTTGGTTTCCAGGGTAAATGAAAAATATTGCCTTTAGCCTAGAACTAAAATTTTGTTTTATTATATCAGAGAAAAAGACTTACTGCTCTTCTTCTCTGC
The DNA here is from genome assembly GCA_030762175.1 of Metallyticus violacea. Classification (NCBI taxonomy): domain Eukaryota; kingdom Metazoa; phylum Arthropoda; class Insecta; order Mantodea; family Metallyticidae; genus Metallyticus; species Metallyticus violacea. The sequence continues at coordinate 107,307,678 of CM060843.1, read as the reverse complement.
AAAAACTGGTAGTGTTTTGCAACATTGTCAGTCGTCTTGCCCTCTATTAGATTATAAGGCAAATGAATTGACAGCTCCAAGCAGAATTTAAAATGTGTTCTTTTACATAACAGCAATAAATAGGGCTCCATGCCAATTGGCCACTCCACCAGTATGAAAGAAGTATGAAACTGTCTCTCTGTGCTTTAATGTCTTTAGAACTGCAGAAATTTCAATTTCAATAAATTTCATTTTCAATAGAACTGCAGAGTCAAACATGGCCACTGGATAACAAAAGAATTGCCTTTGAGGACAAATATGCCAGTTGAAGAGCACAATAAAGTAAATAAACTGGCAGTGACAAAATCATCTTTTCACTAATACATTATTAAACTTGGCTTATGAAGCAGTTTGTCAAGACTGAATAAAGAAGTTTTTATTTTGGCTATTTATTGAGTAAATTCCCTTTACTGAGCAGTGAAAAACTGAAAGCCGGGATTTTTATGGTGCATAGATAAAAGAGTTTATAATTAATTCATATTTTATGAATTCGATGGAAAATATTACACCCTGCCTAGTCTTAATTTATATTTTTTTATAGTGTTAAATGCCTATTTTTACTGCTGAGGCATTACTGGCAGTGGTCACTGGTGATATGCGAGATGAAATGATAAATTTGGAAAGGGTAATTTTTTATGGAAGGAAGTATTCAAGCCCTAAGTTTAGGGTGCCTCCCCAGTATTTGCCATTTATGAGGACCGAGGAAAACCTGGAAAAACCCTCAGGCAGGGTCTTAGGGATGATGATCCAAATTAAAATCCAACTCCAGGCCTTCTACTAACAAATCCATGCCTGAATGACCTGAGCCACCCATGACAGTGTACAAAATGTGAAAAAATTTGTAGACAAATAGAAAACTCCTCTAAATGAATGAGATATGTGTTCACCAATTTTATTAGGCATGGTCATGGATGAGCATGAAAATGAATTATCTGAACACAATGATTTAGATTGCTTTCCAGAAAATATTGGTGATGTGAACAAAGACAGGCATTGTGCTGCATCACTAAAATGTCTCAATTGAGTACTCATTATGTTATCATGTTCTTTGCCAGATTAATTTTCAGGATTGCGAAAAAATCTATGTAGGAAATACAAAGAGAAATATAGACATTAGGTTGAAGGAACATTGGCGAAACATCTGATACAAGCAAATATAAAAATCTTTAGTGGCAGCACATTTTTGGAATAAAAGTCATATTAAAAAAAGCATAAAGTTATTAAAAATAGTTACAGAACCAAAGGAATTAAACATGTGGGAAAGGATTTATATAAAAAAAATTACCAAAACTTAATGAATTTCAACATCCCAGAAGCAGATAGCTGTTTCTTTATTCAATTTTATAGCAAGACCACCAGAGTCAACCCAGATATCTACCAACCAACTTCTAAGAATGATTTAACAGTCATTTAACATTGGGTCAATGAATTAACATTGATTTAACAATGATTTAACATTGGGTCAATGAAACGTGTCCTGAGTAAATCTCCAGTAAGTGAAGCCAAAAAGAGTATATTAAATAGTTTAACTGGAAGAAATTATTCAAATTCATATTCAAAATTTAAAGCTAAGCTTGAAATTTAGTATTAATTTATAATTCAATGACCCAAAATATGTAAAGATTAGCTAGTCTTGTTTACATACATTATGTGCATAGAACAGTATAATAAAAAATAATATTAATAACAATTAGGTGCATATATAGAATGGCATCTGTTATTGAAAGTCTCAAACAATACTTGAATTCAGCAGTGGCAGATTTCCAAATAGTGGTACTACATCCTGCTGTGGATGAATGACCAGAGAGACTTCAGTCATTTTGAGAACTAATTGATGCTAAAAGTTTGGAATACATATCAAAATGCACATAACATTTTTTTAAAAGGTTTTATATTTATATAGAATAGAATAAAATATTTGTTGCACTCTGTCATTAAAAAGTTTAACAAATGCTTTTACATTTTTTTCTAGAATAATATTTTTTGGAATTTTATCGCTTAACACCATGGTTGTATATATATTAGATCCTACTTTCCAAGTTCCTTCCTTATTTCTATAGATATATTCTTCCTTAATTTTAATCACTCATTTCCATCATTTCTCTACTTCCCTATAAAATCACCAAATTTTCTCAAAAATTCTTTGTAATCAGTTGTAAAAATTTTGGTATCACAATTGCTACCTGCAAATTGTACCATTTCTTAATCCATACTTGTTCCATCCATTCTTTAGTTTGTGAACATTCAGCTATACAGTGAAAATCCTTCTCTACTTCTGCACATAGTGGACACACTTCCTTTTCCATTTTTAATCCTCATAACCCTAATATACCTGCTCTACCCCAAGCAAATTCCCTCCTCCTCCTTTTGTTACAAATATCTACACATTTTTTCTACCCCGATTCTTTTTTAAATTTCTTATAATGTTTCAAGGTATTCTTGTCTTGTAAACTACTCCATATTTCTTGCTTTCCAAACATCCTGTATCCTTTGCTTCACTTTCTTCCATAGCCCTCGTCTATTAATTAGCTGTTGTTTCTCCACTTTACCTTTTCCTTGTAATTATACAAATAAAACTTTGTACCAATATTTATGGCAAGATGAGGTAACATTTTAACTAAAGAAATAAAGATGAAAAAATTAACTGTAAAACTTTATCTCAAATGTTGACACCTAATCAAAAATGCTAAGTAAGGAATGAAAATAAAAGGATTCATCCACCACCCATCAAGAAATTCAGGGTACAACCATCAGCAGACAAGTCAATGCTGTCTGTTTCTTGGGATGCACTTCATAGCGTTCTGGTTGAATATGTGCATAGAGAAGCCATAGTAACAGATCATTATAATGCAAATTTAATTTTAAAATTATGAAGCTCAGTCAAGGAAAAATACTGTGGAAATTTGAGCTGAGGTGTGCTCTTTCTCCAGAACAATGCTTCAAGCTACAAGTCTTGTGCTGCAGGGTTTGAACTTCCAAGACATTTTGCTTACTCTCCAGATTTAGCTGCAAGCAATGTCAGACTTTCCCAAAAGTGAAAGAAAACATTCAAAGGATGACCTTTTCAACAGGTTATGAAATAATGAAAGTTTTAAAGCAGTATGTGCAGATGTCAGATAACCCTTCCCCTAGGAAGTTGCAGAAATATTGGAGTATCACTGGAAGAATTGTATCAGTCTTCAAGAAAAGTATGTTTGAAAGTAAAAAATTTAGATCAAATAGAAATGGGCCAGGGATGGAGCATAGGGAAGACCTATCATTGGAAAGATTGAATTTTAATTAATTTAGTATTCTATCTCAAACTGATTGTGGCTATTTTTTTTTTCAGGCAAATTATTAATTATGATTTTCCACATAATATAGAAGAATATGTCCATCGGGTTGGAAGAACAGGAAGAGCCGGTAAAACTGGAGAGGCAATTTCTTTTATTACAAGAGAAAACTGGGGACATGCAAAAGAGCTGATAGCAATACTTGAGGAAGCAGAACAGGTAATTTTTGTAAGAAACCATAGGAAATTTTCTTTATACTGCTTTGCAAAACCTCACCAGACATTTCCTCAAATCCTATATTGTATAATCTTTCATTTCTACAGGTTTCCATATTTTTTTGGTAGCTTGTATTTTATTTTGTTCTGTTGAATTTTCATAATTTGGCAGCAGTCATTGCAGAAGGTTCTGGCTCTGACAGATTTTAAAGTAAGATTTGTGGCATTGGGATTTCCTTATGCCAGGTAAGGCTAACTTCTTATTAAAAAGAAAGAGAAAGGAAGAGTGCTTTTCTTTCCTGTAACATTACATACCGAAATTGTGCGCTATGTTTGATATTTGGATGGCCAAAAGCACTGCTTGAGTTAGGAGTTAGAGGTAAAATTGATTGATTTGTTTTATTTATGGATGCTCTTTAACATCTCAGGTCATTAGCATCCCAATCAATTTAGGGCGTGAAATGGCTGATAAATTTTGCTCAGAGGCCTCCTCTTTCAGGCTTGAGGTCCTTTTTCATGCCGTAAATGTATAACACAGGACCCACAGCTTTACTTCTCTTTCAAAGGAAGTCATAGGATTTTTACAGCTGAAAAAATCCATCGATCCTGAGCAGGTTTGAACCTGCAATCTTGGGTTTAGAAGGCCAGTATGGTTACCACTACACCACTAGGACCGACTTTAGAGGTAAAAGTCTTATTTAGCAACTGAGATAGCCAGTATATAATTCGAGGGTTATGTTCATCCTCTTATAGGACATGAAATCAAAACCAAATTATTGACAAAATTTAATTTCATCTGTAAGCTATTTAACAAGGTAATCATCATAAATGTTGAGGTACTTGTCATATCAGTGTACTGAAGGCCCGCATTGGAGTGGAAGCGCTGTCCTTTCAACCACTTCTTCACCGCCAGGAAATAGTGTAGTAATTACCATACTTGCCTCCTAAACCCAAGATCGCGGGTTGGAACCCAGCAGGACCGATGGATTTTTTCGGGCGTAAAAATCCTAAGTATGGCTTCCTTCGGAAGGGAAGTAAAGCCGTGGGTCCTGTGTTGTACATTTACGGCACGAAAAAGAACCTCAAGTGAAAGAGAGGCCTCTGAGCAAAATTTGTTGGCCGTTTCACGCCCTGAGTTGAATGGGACGCTGATGACCTGAGATGTTAAAGAGCATCCGTAAATAAACCAATCAAAAAAAAAAAAACAAAATGCCAGGAAAAAGTAGAAATTGCTCTGCCCAGATTTAGGCTATAGGGAGGGTGAAAAACACTTCCCAATGCGGTTAGGTATTGTCATGAAGCAAGACAATACCTGAAGATAGCATGCTTCTCCATTTGTTTTGTATGGCTTGTATGTTGTTTTTTCCATGTCTCTCAGTATGCATCCACATTGATTCTGGCCCTTAGCTCTGTAAAGTCAACCAGTTAACACAGCTTGCTAGTTCCAAAATCCTGACCATCAGCTCCTTGTTGCTGAGTATGTTTAAACTTTTGGACTTGTTTGAGGTATGGTGTGCATCCACTGTTTGTGACTACTGTTCCGTTTCTTTTTGTCAAAATGAATTCATGTTTTATCACATGCCACTATTGTTTTTTAAAAGCTTTTCTCCATTGTCCCTGTAATGCAGTAGAATTATTGAGGCTTATGTCATTTGCCTCTTCTTGTGGTTGTCAGCCAGTTTCTTGCACAAATTTTACAGTATCCAAGGTGGTCTGTAGCAGTGTTATATAGGATTGACCATGAAATTTCCATGAATTTTTCAGGCAGTTCAGAAATCATAAAACATCAGCTCTCACGAACTACTTGATACATTTACTGCTGCCACAGACTTCTGTCCCTGACTGTATTCATCATGAACATCCATTCTGTTCTACATTCTAAATTTCCTGCATCACTCTTGCACCACACTGTCAGTCATAAAGTTTTGACCATATACAAGGCTTATTCTGCAGGGAATTTTCACACATTATGCTTTGCTGCCTATAGAAATTAAATAACACTATGCAACTGCACTTGACAGGAGAGTCGATTGTAGTGGACATCTTATGCACCGATAGCCAAGCTTCAGCCGATGAGTTGGCCTTGGTAATGGCAGGGAAAGCCAATTTTATGCTATATGACACCCTGCCTCCTATTGTTTCACAGGCCATTTGGTGTCACAATCGGAGGTTGAAAAAAAAATAGCCATTGTATATATGACAGAAATGTGAATCCTAAAGCAGCATATTCTTCGGTAGCCTGTTTTATATAATATTACCTCAGAAGGGTATCAAAAACTGCAGTGTATATATTTAGGCATAGTAGGAGCCTAGGATGACAGATTTGAGGAACAGCTTATAATCTATTACTATAATCATAACTTCTTCCTTGTTTTTATTAGTTTTCTTTCCTTTGGCATTGAGTGTATAATTACCTTTCTGTGTGCCTTATGTACAGTATTGTTCAAAAACCATTACAAGTGGTATGTCATAAATTACAGTTGGCCACTAAGATGTCACTTGGCAGCTTCAGCTTAAGTTGATGTTCTCTGCCTTCTTTATTAAGTCATACACATGCTTCATGGTCATGCATGGTCATAAAAGAATAAATATTGGGAGAAAAATACTGAAGTGCTCCAATGTATAAGTAGAGAAATTATGATTTTGCCATAACGTGAAAGCATTGGAATTTGGTAGCAATTCAAAGCCAACAAGAAATGGGTTGTACATTTTATGAGAAGAAAGGATCTAAGTTTAAGAAGATGAACACTGCTCTGTCAGTGATTACTGCCTGATTACACCAAAACATTCATTGCTTTTCATTGTTATATCATTGGACAAAGAAAAGTGCAGAACTATTTGCTTTCTCAAACAAGCAATCAATCATTTTCATATGTCCACTATTATTAATGAAAAAAGTGCATTTACATCATAGTGTCTACCAAGCGTGCTGAGAAAATTAGATGTGTTGTCATGATAGGCATAACTGCCGATGGTAGGAAACTCCTTCCATATGTAGGTAATTTTTAAATAGAAAATTCTACCAAAAGAAAAGTTTTCTAATAGTATTCACATTAGAGTGTATGAAAAGGGTTAGATGGTTGCAGATCTGTTTCAGGACTGGTAGAAACCTGTGCAAGGTAGAACAACAAAATAAGCAATAGAAGCCAAGTGGGAAACAAAAAAGTTAAATGCTATGAATTATAGACATTTTGCTTGTGTGATATACGAGCAGGTTTTTTTTTCTTTCTATTTTTATTGGTTTTTTTATGGTGTTTAACGTCCGTTTTTACTACTACTATTCTTCTTTCAGGCTTAATATTTTTTACATGCCGTAAATCTATGGCATGGGACCAATCACTTTACTTCCCTTCTGAAGGAAGCCATACAAAGAATTTTTACACCCTAAAAAATCCATTGCCCCTGGGCAGATTTGAACCTTGTCTATGAGGCAAGTATGCTTACTATGGGACATCCAGGACTGAAAAATACCTAGCAATTATGGGATTTTAGAAACTCACTTTGCTGACAATAGTGGCATCACTGTTGTAATAATTTCAGCTGAATGTAAATTATTTTCACACTTATGACACCTAGCAAATTCATTTGCTGTTACCCCATCCCTTTACCTTCAGTTCACATATTCTTTAAGTCAATTTAATCCTTTATGATCACCTTCTTACTCTAGTGTCTATATTGCTGACTGTTGACCAGAAGGTCCCTGTTTTGATACCTGGCTCCTGGTTAGAAAATTGAATTGGTGACTGTTGGCCAGGAGGTTCCTGTTTCAATCTCCAGTACCTGCTTAGGAATTTTCTAGAAGCTCTGAAATGAAAATAATCATGAGAATAATTGAGAAACTGCTGATAGAGAGGTGGCATCCTTTAATCTTGGAAGTTACATGATAGGCAATTGATGGGATGTCGACATGCTGATCACATGACCTCCTGCAATACTGCCTTCTAACCAATGATGTTGCAAGATGGAGATAGAGGATGCAACAGTCACCGCAGTAGGCCAGGCTGTTGCACCATAGAGAAGGAACAACATATTAATTCTGATAAAAGACCCTTCTTATTTAAGATCCTTGTGTCTGCATAGTGTGTAAATAAAGATATTTCTAGTATGTAAAGACATTTAAAATAACAGCAAATTAAATATTTTCAGATATATAATTCTGTTATAGATATAAATTATATGTAATTTTTCCATGTAATCTTCCTCCTTTTCAATATACTTATATCAATGCAGCAATTTTATTCTGTCCCAAAAATTGGTTTTGGTTGTGCCTACAGAAAGGAATACAAAGTTTTTTGTTCTCATCAACACTCCCAAATCTTTCTTCTCTCAAAGTGTCCTTCAGAGGTGCAAACACATGATAATTTGAGGGAACAAGGTCAAGACTCTATGAGGGATGCTGTAAGACTTGAAATCTCAATCTCCAAATGGTATCAAGAGCTGCAGTAGCATGTGAAGGCATGTGTTATCATGAAGGAAAAGAATGCCTTTAGACAGAAATTCTCTGTTACGATTGCATAATTCCATTATATAAGCAGGTGTATTTCTTACACACTTCACTTACTGTATTTAAGTTAGGAGATTTTTCGAAAACCTAACTTAAATACAGTAAGTGAAGTGTGTAAAAGTTTACCCATATTATATAATACCTTCACTGTAAACAGTTTCAAAACTAAACAAATATATGTATTGCAGTTGCAACTCCTCCATTGTTGTGTTGTTTCCCCGTTTCCCTGACATTGTTCCAAAACTGGCCTTTTTATATCCCAGAAGAAGTCACCATACTCTTCTAGCAGAGTTGAGATTTGTGCCACTATTCCTTAGGCTGCCTCTTGCTTTCTGGCTTGTTTCAATGGCTTTGCCTGTTGTTTTCTATGACAGTACATAACTGGAAATTTTCTTTACCATCTTACCATGCCAGAAAGGCTATGGAAGTCTGCCAGGCACAATTGTGAAACTCCATGCCAATGAATGCATGGATGAAATGCATCCAATTCCCTGATCAGAACATCTAAGGAAAGGCACTTGTTTCCAGAATAATAGTGTAAGTCTGACCCACCTTCTAATCAGCGACTGCCATGCTAGGATGACCAAAGCTTTATTGTTATAAATATGGAATAATGTCTATTCATTTTTAAACCCAACTACCAACTCAAACACTCTTCTCTCATCAATGCAGGCATTTCACATTGTTGGTTTGGTTGATTTTTATTTACGGACACTCTTTAACATCTCAGGTCACCAGCGTCCCATTCAAATCAGAATGTGAAACGGCCGACAAATTTTGCTCAGAGGCATCCTCTTTCATGCTTGAGGTTCTTTATTGTGCTGTAAATGTACAACATGGAACTCACAACTTTACTTCTATCTGAAGGAAGACATACTTAAGATTTTTACGCCCGAAAAAATCCAACGGTCCTGGCTGGTTTCCAACCCATGATCTTGGTTTTAGGAGGCAAGTATGGTTACCACTACACCACCAGGAACGACATTTGCAGGTTTCTGTGAATATCAAAAAGTTTCTACTTCCTCTGATGACTGGTATTGCTCCCCTATAGGTTGCCATTTTGTATATATTGCACTTCCAATTAAACATGCCATGCCATCTACTGAACAGGATCGATTCCTTCTCTAAGGATGTATCTTTCCTGTACAGGAGTGTGAAATCCCTGGGTATTTCTTTTTCATGAAATGCTATCACTTGGCTGTTACTTTTTTTTTGAAATACCTTTGTAATTTACTGCTTTTGTATTCAAGTTTTGCAATGTAATTACTCTTAACAGCAATTTGCATTTTATCATTCATTAAAATCCATCATTATGAACATTTTATGTCTAGTATTGTGCATATGTATTATTTCAGAACTATTTAGTATTATCTAAAGTATTATTTTTCTTCTTAAAATAATTTTTAGGAAGTTCCTGAAGAGCTAATGCAAATGGCAAAACGATTCGAAGCATTTAAGGAAAGGAAAGCAGCTGAAAGTCAGCGGGAGAAAATGGATAAACAGTATGCAAGAAAATTAAATTCCAGATATTGATAAATGTTCATGATTCACCATGTTCTTAGTCTGGCTCTCCTAGAGTATTTTTTATACTTGCTATATAACTGCAATAGATGCTTAATGCTGAATTATATATGGATTCATTATTTGTATTTATGTTGAGCTTAAATAAAGATTAGTTAAAATGTGTTCTTTTAGTTTTTGTGTACAAGAAACAATATATAATGTTTTGGAAGTCCCTGAAGAGCTATGCAAATGGCAAAGGATTTGAAGCATGTAAGGAAAGAAAAGCAGCTGAAAATCAGGGGGAGAAACTGGATAAACAGTGTGCAAGAAAATTAAATTCTAGATATTGATAAATGTTTATGTCCGCCATGTTCTTAGTCTGTTTCTCCTACAGTATTGTGTATACTCACTGCATAGCAGCAATAGGTACTTTATGCTGACTTATGTATGGATTCATTGTTTGATTTTTGTATTTATTTTGAGGTTAAATAAAGATTAATTAAAGCTAGTTCTTTTAGTTTTTCTGTACAAGAAATAAGGTTTCTCATTACATTTAATGTATTAGGATACTGTTGTAAATCATTTCAGATGTTACAGAGTTTATAGAAAGAGTATGTGTTTGAAAATATCATTGTATGTTTGCAATATTGAGTACATGAAAAATCTAAGGACTAAGGCAATTGTTCAAAGTTTAATTTAATGAACATTATTGTGTGACATTTTAATTTATGAGGGTTGGAAAGAAACTGTGGGCATGCATCAGTATCTGAGAAACCATTTATTCTTATTCTAGAATTAGTTTACTGTAATGTTCCTTCAGTATAAATTCCCTGTCAAATTTATCAACTTTTGCCATACTTCTGGAAGATGCTAGATGCTGAATACCAGTTACAATACTGTTTTTGTTGTCAGCTAGCAAGTGTCCTAATATCCAAAGGATTGTAGAGAATTGCTTTCCTGTGAGTGGTTTCTATCTTTGGGGAAAAGATCTCGGACTCATGTCTGCACTTCATGAACAAGAATTAGGACACACTAGATCACTAGTGCAATAAATTTAGATCAAACATACAGTAACATTTTTTTTGCTTAATAAGTCAATGTACCCCCTCCAAAAAAAACGTTAACATGAGTAAAGCATGCATATCAGATAATGGCCTTAATATATAATGTAAACTTTTTGGTTCCAGAAACACAATCATATTCCATTGACACCTGCTAAGCTAAACTTAATTATCTTTTCATCATATGATAAACAGGAGCTTAATTTATTTTTCTGATTTATTTTATATCCTTTAAATGTGGTACATTCGGACTATGACATTATTAGGAGGATAAACAGTCATGTATACCATTTATTTAATGAAATACTTAATCTGCATTATTTACATTACAAAATATTTGTTGAATAGTAACAATGTGCTTTAATATTTGGAATGCAAAATTTATGTGTGCTTATTTACGTTTGTTCTTTTCATATATATCTAACAATTTTTCAAAATGGCCTTTTTTACTACAAGAATTACTTGAGGTTATCAATATTAGGGTGCCTTTTCTTACATGCCATACCCTCAAACAGTAACCATAGTTAATATTGGAAGGACATTCTAAGCAGTACCTAAAGTTGGGAACATATCTCTGAATCCAGGTTTTGATGGATCTTACCTTGTGAGCTGGTAATGAATTCTGCTGGGAGATCCATTGTACATTCTTGAGCAAAGTTCTGTTCAGATCTTTTACCACAGGTTCAAGAAAAATGGTTCCTTACACAATGAATATTGTGTTTATCTCCTTTGACAGAAATGCAGTTTAATGATACCATCACATTCTTTCACTTACAAATCATCATAGAGATAGGATGTTGGCCTTCTGGTGAGCTGCTTAGGAAGCCAAAAGCATACACTCTGTCATTTTGTTTGAAAGCATTTTTTTATCTGAAATGAATTTGTTGTTGCATTAACACTGAGTGTAAGCATCTGCATTTCAGCTTCCTCTGCTTCTTCAGGTTTGTAGTTGATATCTAGTGCTCCAGCAATAAACCATCAATCCAAGGATTCCGTGAGCAATCTAGAAACTGAACTCCTGAACATTTTCATTTTATGGGTCAGATTGTTGCTTCTGTACAGGATTATGACAAATATGAGCTGTAATGATTTATTCATTGTAACAGTCCTCATATGTTGGATGATCATCCAAAGTACCAGTTTTACTGAAGTGGTGAACATATGTATTCAAACATCTTATTGATTTTTGCTTCTTAAGAATGTGGAAAATAACAACACAGTTCTTGCAATTTACCCACTCCATAAGTAAACATTTAACTGAGTATATAAACAATGTATACAGTTTTTTTCACACTAACTCCATTCACTTACATAAAATTTGGACAACAGGTTGAAGATGGGAGGGATCGCTCCCGAAACATGTCCAAATTTTATGTAAGTGAATGGAGTTAGTGTGAAAAAAACTGTATACATTGTTTATATATATACCACTCCATTGTCAACAGCTTCGTAAGTACATTTAATTGATTTAACTGAGTGCTCATTATTTTTGCAGTTGAACTCAACAATAACCAAAGTAAGAGTCTGATAGCAAGGGCATTGTCTGCTAACAAAAATTATGCTGCAGTCCTTTTAAAGCATAAAAAAGAAAAAAGAAACTTTCCAATATGTATAAAAAGACACAGCCATTATGTTGGAGCATATAGAAATGCACTTTATACCAGAATTTATGAGGTTATGGCTAGAAAGATCAGAAAGGTATGAAACAAAGTACACTGTTGTTCTGAGTATAAAGATACTTTATAATTATACTATACAATATAAAATGCGATCAACATATATCACATATTACAAAATCACAACCAGTGAATCATCTCATCTGAAAAGATGACTTAACACTTTATCATCATAGATGTCTTTGTTTCATTTATAATATATACAACATAAAGTTTATTTACATTTATAGATACAATAATCACAGACACATTACTGCAACATTTTTCAGTCATTTTGCACATAAGCCTGTAGCTAACTATCTACTGTTAACCTTTTTTCTCCCTCATTTCTTGTGTGCACTAAAGGTAAGAAGTCTATATCAGAGATGGAGAAGTCCATCTAATGTGTATTTCCTAATGTATTGAAAAACTTAATTATCATGTAACACAATATTTAAGCAAATTATGTTTCATTAAATGAAAATTTACTATACATTTAATTTTTGTTTATTTTATTTTTTATTTTTATTTTTTTTTTTTTTTTACTTTAGCTGCTACCTAATTCTGATTTCAGATCCGAATCTGAACCATTGAGTAAGCAATGCTGAAATTTATACAGCAAAATTAAGAAGAAATGGTAATGAAACTGGTAGACTGCTATAGCAGCAAAGCAGGCAAGAGAAAGTAAATATCTACCTTGTGTCTCTTAATTCAGCATGAATTCAAACATGTAGTTGGAACAGTTCTTAAGGCTGTCAGTTAACTGACCTTCTAACAGAATCAGTGACCCAATATACTGTGCCACTATTAAAAGAAAAACAATTTCTATAATTCTAAAATATCGATTAGTGAGATAATTGTTAATAACAGTTTATAATTGTATAAATCCCTTACATGATTTATGCATCATTTTGGTCTATAAAAGGAACAACTCCAACCCTCTATATTTAGTACAATTAATCCTGAGATTTAACATGGATATTACTGGGTGAGCAATGCTTGAATCAACCGCGGGACCAGCTGCGCAGGTGGGGAGTATATTTCCTCTCCGCTGCGCGAGGCTTCACTGTGAGTTGAAATCTTGTGCAAGTAGCATGTGTTTGTTAGGCGACGCAATACAGTTTATTGAGTGAAAGTGTATCAAGTGAAATGGGACAATAAAGTATTCTATTCTCCCAAGAGTATTCATGTATTATTCATGCATGTGTACAAAATCAGCACGTGCTGTGAGAGGATTATTTTAAGAGGAATTTCCTGATGCTCACATTCCTAATCGAAGTTCGATTCATCGATTAGTAATTAAATTTCGTGAAACAGGAAATACTCTTGACAGGAATCATAGACAACCACATACAGTACTTACAGAAGAAACTGGATAACATTGGAGGACATGCTGTGGAAAGATCTAGAAAATCAATTCGACATCAGAAATGCTTGAATTCATCCTGTATAAGGAGTGTTTTTGAAAAAGAGTGTTATTATGATAGGCGGTGTAGGATTATCTAATTATGAAATGTCTAAGAGAAATAAAATTAGCTGCAGGCATTCCACGGTCTTCTTTGTTAAATTGGAGATATTACAAGAAATTATGAAACTGGATTAAAACAGCAGTCAGATCAAGAGAAAGCATTGAAACGTTTGTGTCTGAACATAAAGCATGTTCATTGAAGTTGAAGACTGTGGGAAAGTCATCCTAGTGCTACTGGTTATATGACATTGACTAATGGTTAGAACGTATTTGTTGATCACTATAATGAAAAGAATTGCCTTTAGTATGCCAAAGAACATGTAAATTGATCAAAAGTTATGAAATATGTACATCATTGAACCAATGAAACCTACTATTAAATTAAATAGACTGTAAAATCTACAAACTAACAATCTTGGGATACATAACAAGCAAGGAAGGTGGTAAAAAGAAGATTTTAAGTGGTACCTTGTACCCTATACAGTCATTTTATAGGAATGCGTCAAACTTTTCCTTAATTTTTTAAACAGACCAGCAATTTTCAGCAAGATTCTGCACCATGCTGTACTATTAAAAGATTAAGTATACATGAGATTTGTGTAGTACATACTTAGAACTTATTGTATAGTACAAAATACTTTACAATTTTTATAAATTCTTCACAAGTGTTAGAGTAACCAGGAAACAGCCCAGATTTAAACCAATTGAAAACTGTTAGTACATTTTAAGTGAGAAAATATGTGGGGGAAAATCTTAGAAGAAGTGATAAATCTATTAAGAAACTATATCATGAACTTGAATCTGATTATGTGAAAAAGCTGACAGGTGTAATGATGTAGTAAAGATTGTAAGGCAACATTAAGTATTAGAATATGTATGTAAAAAAACATTTGATTGCACAATTTGATTATGCAGATTCGTTTTTAAATTTTATAATTGAGACTGAAGTAAAATTTGAGTTTATGGCATTATTCATGTAGAACTGTTATTACCATATATTTCCATATCATTTACATTTTCTTAATCGAATAAATTAAACATAAATATATTGATCCTAAAACATTCTTGCACAAAACTGTTCTCAAATTATTAAATATACAAATAAAAGAAACATATCATAACAGAATCATAAGTACAATTGTTTATACTGCATTACATATTAAAAAATTGAGGGAATAAAATACAGCACTTGACAAAAATGTAACCATATTTGTGTGGCAAATACAAGGGATCTGTCTGAAAGTATCCAACCTTACAATGTGGGGAGGGAGGCTTATTAACTTGGTGTGATTCACTTTTTAATCCCCTTCAAAGTAGGCCTTATGCATTTACACACACATACATTTATAGCTGGAAGCATGGAATGTCTGTTGGAATGACTTTTGACTCCATTATCACATGCAATAATATGCTTTCATTAGTGATTTTGCTTTGGAAACCACCAGAAATCACATAAAGCATTATCCAGAGAATAAAGAGCCTTTCTTTGTCACAAATTTCTTGATACAGTATCTCAGTTGTACTTGTTTCATCATCCCAGACAAAAGAAAACGTAACTCATAGCTCTCACACCAGTTGCCTATAAGCAACTGAGGGTCTGATAAGACTAGTCTAATTTGAGTGCATGAGCATTGCTATCCTAATTACTTTCTGTAGGAAAAAATTAAATTTTATACTTTTCAGGAAGACTTCATACCATTTCAGAAATGTTATAATATAATGCAAATATTGCATTAGAGTGCATATTAAGTGTAATGCATTGTGTTTTAAACAAGAAATAGACATTTCATCAGAAAAAGCATAAATTTACAACTTGAGTTGTCAAAGGTATTTCGTCAAAAATATAATTTACAATAAAATTAAAGAAAACAGTTACATAAAATGGTATTGCTTGGCAGCTACATTGAGCAACATTTTAAGGAATCCTTGCAGCATGCCAAAAGACAGTGCTGACAATGCTAGAAATATTATTGTTCTGAATTTATGTATATATCTCCGTGTCCTAAATCAAAAGATATTGATAAATTCTTATTACAATAATATATTATAATATAAGTGTGGAAAGGGCTCTATTACAAAATGAAGATATGTTTTGCATTTGCCATTTCTGCAAGTGTCTTACATGCTATTTGTTTCTACAAAACTGAAAGAATTAAACAGACTAGGAAAATGTTATAGATTTCAAAATGAGTCTTTCAAACATGAGTTGTAAGATGTGTTTCTAGAAAATCATGATCTCATGGTAACAATAGTATACTGTTAATGAAAACAATATGAGCAGCTATGAAGGAAATTTAATTCTGCATTAATGTGAATTGCTCTACATTCTGTATGATTAATATCATTCACCAATAACAATTTGTAAATTACTGTAGAAATGTTTTCTTCAAATATATTATGAGAACAATATACTTCTTTAGATGCTTGTATCATGAAGTGTGCAGAAAATACCTATAAATACAGAAAATTTATATCCACCCTCATTAGAAAAACTTTTAGTGCAAGTTTTCTTGTCAGAAACGCTGCACTTATGCATTTTTGTAGAGCAAATATTTTCCACTCCAACTGCATGACATTCCTGCTTGTTACACAAATCATAACTTATTCATCACTACACCACAACCTCAATACTGAAGAATTTTTTGTGACAATGCACATTTTTACATCATAAATATATTCCTCTAATAATGCCAGAAAGCATGTCATAATATTACATAAAATAATATATAAAATAACTTACATAAAAGTCCTTATATACAAATTGGTATCAAGCTGACTAATTGAACAGCCCTTAAAATCAAGGCTTTTCAAACTGAAATTCACTTGGGATGCTTTTTCTGTGGAAGTTTATGCACTCTGCAGAGGATTGCATGCACAGAACACTCTAAGGAATTTCTGCCATATGTTTTCATTTCGCTCAATGCGTTCCCTCTTTCTTAGTTCCTTGAATTCCTTCCAGTCGTTATAAATTTTTGTACTCTTTGGTCGCCAGTGTTCTGATGGCTGGAATGCTGATTTTATCATCTGATGAAAGAAATGCATAAAATAAGGATGAGATAAAAACAAGATAATATTAATAAGCTTAAGTTTTAAAATATTCCTAGAATTTTCTTCAGAATACTAATAAAATTAATTGAGCTATAATAAGACTTTGAGCATATGAGGATCACTAAAATGTTTTGGTAAATAACTGAATGCTGTATCCTTTCAGATTAGTCTCTAGCACACATTATACATCATCTCATCCTTATAAATCTCCAATTAAAACTCATGCCTTATACTTTCTTCCTATATTCTTAGGTTCATTTTGGCTTCTTTAGGGTTGGAATCTGCCAACTTTTCACATGAATTTTCATGACATGGAAGAGAAAGAAGCGTAAATGGGGAAATCTAGACAATAAGCAGATTGTGCCATCAATTTCACCCCATTTATCTTCAATATGTTGATTTTAGCATTGATTGTGTCAGCTAATAATTTTAATGATTAGGGTTCATATTTTTTGGTGCTTAAAAGTCAAAAATATGTTTCAAGGAGAAAAAAATTACTTTTAATGTCACTAACCTCAGTGATAGGGTATCCTCTTCTGCGTGCAATGACAACTATTGCCCATAATGGAAACTGCATTACTCCAAATACAAACAGTACCCATCCTGCAGCTGCAACAAAGATATCTGTATAGAATTTTGTTTTACTTTTGCTTTCATTTTGTTACACTGCTAGAATTGAGCATAGTTTTCAATGCACTTCAAATATAATTAATCCTGAGAATATTATAGTTTTACTTTAAAGTCAAATGGTGGTGTTATCATGAGAAATTTATAAAAAATTAACTTTATATTAGATGCAGGGAAGGGACTTCTCCCCAGAAACTCAGAAGTTTAGACAAGATAGAGGTCATAAAGTCAATAGAAGTTAGAAACAATGAAGTATATTGATTATAATACACATAAAAAAAAATAGATGACACTAAACACCACTAACTGATCACTTAGTGTATAGTGTCACCTAATACCGATTTGTTTATGTGTGTAAGATAGAAGTCATTGGACGGCCTGCTAGTTCAGTATTACTCCTTTTGTTTATTGATGATGTGGTAATGAAGGCAGTAAATTAAAATATGCCAGTTGTTGGAAATGTGATAATACCAATATGTTTTTTGTAATAGTCTGATGGCCGGTTCTTTTTCAGTAATTGGTTTAAATTATGTCATAACGTAGACTGAGATATTTTTGTAAAGAATGGTTTCTTAATGTGAATTAGGGTAAGATTAAAGTGATGGTGTGGAAGAAAAGTTCCAAATTAAAGAAAAAAGGAAAAATAAACTATGTCAAGTAGGAACAGGTAGTTAGTGAATTTTCGTATTTGAGGTGAAAAATTATTAGTCTTTATAAGATATGATGCATTTTTATTCTTACCATAAGCAGAGTTGGGATAAATATATTTGTGAGATCCATATGTGAGAGGTGTCCAGTTGGCTAGTGAATACACCAGGATAACGATCATGAGGACTGGTGTAATAAATCCCCAGCTTAATCTCCAGTAAGCACTGACTTTACGACCCACCATGAACTCCAAATCATCACAGAAGTTATCAACACCTGCAACATGTTCAGAACAATAAATTAATAGGATCAGCACACAAAGCATTTTTACAGCAAAGTATCTTTTATTTGGAGGCTTACCATAAATCCATGCAATTCCTATTATTTCAACTGTTGCAAGAATAAAGACGGTAAAGTTTGCGCCATAGTTGTCAACCAGTTCCAGAATGTACTGTCCGCCCTAGAGAAAAAAATATAATACATTAATTTTATCCTTTTTAAGAGTACATCATGATTATATAAAAAATTGTGCATAGAATATTACATTTCAAATTTATTACATCTAGATACTTTCTGTACATTCAGATTTTAATACTGATTGTTCCTTATTACTTAATGTAAGGCATAAGGAACATGTAAAACTTTTAAAAGAATAAGATTTTCTATGTGCATTTACTGGTCATAACTATACTTTAGGAATTACATTTAAATTTCTTGAAATTATAAAATGTATTTTGTACTAAATATATATTTCTATCTTAATTTTTTTATTATTTGATAATTATATTGAATTGCTTTGTGCAGGCAATCTATTATTTTTTCTGAAACAATCTAACAAAAATTGTGTAAAGTGACCTGAATGCTGACCTTATCTAACCTTCCTTGTTTCTTCAATTATATTGGTTATTTTTGTAACTTTTAGTTTGTATTTTTTAACAAATTATATACAGCATATACATGTCAATATTTACCTATAAGAAAATTTAACATCTCTTCAAGCAATAATGACAAAATTGTCTTGTTTCATTGTTCTGAAGCAGAATCTCAAGTTTTATGAAAAATGGCAGGAACATCACTTAATAGAACAAGTGAACAATATGACTTCGTTTTCATCAGGAAGTTTATTGCTGTTTTTGGTTAGCTAAATTTAAGTCTCCTGAGATTTAGAACCAGAAGGAACATTTGCCAATAAAATGCTATCTCAAAGTGATGTAGATAATGAATCTCTGAAATGTGTATCATTCTCCAACAAAGCAATTTCTAAACCCACTAATGGAAAACTGCAGGATATGGTGTATAGAAAATGTGATGTGGAAACATAAATTAGGCAGCCCCAAGTTAAATGCCTGGTATGTGTCTGGCTTCATGATTGGACCAATTTTCTTTGAACAGACTGGAATAACTGCAGCAATACACTATATCTCACATTAGAATTGCCATACATTCCAAGAAATTGAGATAGTCCCATTTTGTGTACCAAGAAAAGTGTCCCACCAAAAATCTATAAAAATTATAAAAATCCTCATTTTAGAGTTTACTGTGAGTCTGTGAGTAGTCAAGACTAGCAAGATATTAAATTTTCCGATTTACTTTTTTATCTCTATAAATGAACATATCAAGAAATAATTAAATTGGCACTAAACTAACCAACACATAATTGCATACTCCTGAATTGAATAACAGCTCAGATCCTGTCGACAGTCCCAAGTTACACTGTTAAATATAGCCTATGAAAGAGTTGATAAGGAATAAAAATGTATTTCTAAAGTTAGAGGATGGAAAAAAAAGTAATAGCAACACATTTGGCTCATTACATATTAACAAGTGATGGCACTGCCATTGGTAGAAAGGGAACAAACCTATTCAGTGCTCCCAGTGTTACTATTGCAGAGCTTATGGACAGATGCATATGAAAGTCTGAAGTATTGGTGTCAAAGTTCATGACCCTAAAAATATTTTTTTTCTTAGTTTGAAAAACAGGCATGTTATCAAAATTGAGGTGTCACATGGAAAAAATGCTAATAGATTGTCATGAGGGTCTACTGCTGGATAGCAATGATGCCTTGTCATAACAGATGGTTTGCATTTTGCCAAGAACATGATAGTGTGGAGACTGTTTCATTTACAGATTGCCCTGACATTGCAGCATACTATGTGGAGTTTATTCAATCTCTGCTTTGGGTGGATAGGTGATGGGCATTGAGGGAGTTGGTTTATAGGTTTGAACAATCAATCCAATAATGTTGGATGTGTGGTTATTGCAAAATTGCATCCCATTGGGGTAGGAGGTATTTGATCATTCTCTATATTCACCAGACATGAGACTCTGTGACTTTGAACTCCTCCCAAAGTAAATGAATCAACCAGAGGATGGTATTTCCTGCAAGAGAGGCAATTCTTCAAGCAGTAGGGGGTTCTGCTGACATCAACAAAAAAAGTACTGCTACCTACATTCAGCACCTTCTAAACATCAGTCAAGGAGTGATAAATGCATCAGAATTGTATTCAAGGAAAATTTGTTTCTTTATAAGTAATGCAAGCAAATGAATGAACAAGTTTATCACATCATTAACATTAAAGCTATTTAAAAAATTTTATGGCTAAGTGCATCTATTAACATTATTTGTAGGGGAATAATAACAACTTCAGCCTGCATCTGTCATGTGAAACCTTGCATACTAGTAGACAAATTCTTATTAGCACAAGTGATGTAATTCAAGGCAAGACATTATGTGTCTAGCTGCAGCGAATTTTTGGCTTAATCTAGATTCCTTTAAGGCCAATGAATGTAAAAATCAATAGCAATAAGTTATCAAACTAAATATTTACTAGTTCTGAACATATTTATTTGAATACTCACAGGCGTGATGTATATGAGGCCCATGCAGAATCCAATGAGACATGTAACAAGAGCAACCAACCAAAACTTAAACTTTGGGAACTGGTCACAAATGATAGTAATGACTGCACCTTCCAGAGCAACAGCACTGCCAATACCAAGTGTGTACAACATAAGAAAGAATACCACAGCAAAGAACTGGAACAAAAAATAATATGTATGACATTATAGTGCAATTGCTAGTGGTATATTTATTCAGAAATACCAAATCTGTTTGTACCAAATACATATAAGGGCATTTCAAAATTAACAACAAATTGAATATTTTGAGATACTGAATTAAACGTTTTTCTACATAATTACCTTTCTATTCAATATACTTCTTATTCCAATGGAACAATTGCTTTTGGTTGTGCCTACAGCTTGGAAAGCACTATTTCTTTCACCTCATCATTGCTTCCAAATCTTACAGCTCTGAATGAGTAATTCTGTGATGCAACACATGATAATCTGACTGCCACAGATGCCCGAGGTCGTTAAAGTGCAAACTCATGAATGGGCAGTCTGGGGTTCGATTCCCACCAGGATCATCCTTCCTGCCTGATGTTTTTTCTAAGTATCATCAGTCCTCATAAATGGCAAATGCTGGGAGGTACCATAAACATAGGCCTGGAATGCTTCCTTTCTTTAAAAAATACTCCTTTCCCAATTTATCATGTGCCATCCACCTCCTGTGATGCCTCAGTAGTAAAAATGGGAATTAAAAAGAAAAAAATGATAATCTGAGTCAACTGAATAAGGACTTTAGAGAGAGTACCGTAAGATTTGAAATCTCATTCTCCAAAAGATATCAAGAATTGCAATGGCTGTATGAGTGTATGCATCATAATGAAGAAGACCTTCTTAGACAAAAGTTCCCTGTGATGGCTCCATATTGCAGGTTTCAGCTTCTCGAACATTGCTATATATCAAGTGGTATTCACCCTTTTCCTGAAATTGGCATTTCATATCCCAAAAGAGGCCAACAGGACTTTTCAGTGAAGGGTTAAGACTAGATCCTTCTTGGCTGGGAAAGATTTCCTTTTGCATTCAAACTGATAATGATACACCCATTTCACCTCATGTGACAATGCGTGTCAGGAAGTTTTCTTCTTCACCCTTAAACTGAACCAAAAAGGCTTGGAAGTTATCATGCAATTTAGCATGTGTTCATCAATTAGCATCCTAGGCACCCACCATGCACGTAACTTATGATACTTGGGAACCTCTTGATGCTGAATCCAATACTTACATTCAATGCCGTGGCCAAAACTTCTAAAGAAATGCATTATGCTGGGACAACCAAAGCATTGCTCACCCTGATTCTTCTAAGAAATTTATAACATTTTATACCCTCAGACCACAGAAATTAAATGACTACACATTGCTCCTCTACAGAGAAAATAGGTAAAGTTACACCATTGTGATTAAACATGGATACCATCAATTGGGCAGTATCATCACCTTCTCTAAGAATGTGTTTTCTGTGTGCAGGAGTATTGAATCCCTGATATTTTTGTATCATAAACTATTATCAATTTCCTGTTACTTTTTGAAATGCTCCTGCATAACAAATAAGGTGATTCCATATATCTTACAAATAGATAAATTGTAATAGTCAAATATTCAAATTAGGGCTATATTCATGCTCTGAGAAACCAAACATGGGTGCAGTTTATTCACTCACCTGTGGTACTACATCAAACTTGGCAATGGCATCTGGATAGGAAACAAAGGCAAGACCTGCCCCATCCTGCACAACTTTGGTGATTTTTGTCTCACCTAGTTCCCACATCAAGTTCCCAAGAATGGAGAAAATGGTGCAGCCAGCCAGTAGACTTGTCAGAGTGTCTATTGATGTCACTATCATTGCATCTCTGTACAGAAAAGATTATACACCTTGGATTTGCAATAATATGAGCTGACTTAAATTAAATCAAACTCAAACAAAATAATGAAATCTTCTTTTAACTGACTTTTCAAATTCTTATAGTATAATATGAAGTGGTATATAGTGGAACAATGTGTTTATTTTCCAATCATACTGAAAACTGAATATTAATGGTGTTGGTGTTGGCGGTGACAGTAGTAGTAATGATAGTGATAAGTAATTTTCAGGAAAGAAGCTATATAAATATAGAGTCAGCATCTTTCTCTGAATTGGTACTATGTTACAAATTATTTTTATATTACACTGGCAATGCTAATAGGTGTTTTAAAACATTTTTACATTATAGTAACATTAGCATATTGAATGTATCGTGATTAATTGTCTTGTCTCAAAAAATTCTTACATTGTGTAATGAGAATGGTGTATTAATATTTGATGTAATTTATTTCCTAACTTTCTCACTTTCTGTTTCTTCAGGAGAACAATTTAAAGATTTTCCTTCTAAGTAATAAAGATTATTTAATAATGCAATTATAAGCTGAATGAATTTTAAATATTATGCAAATATAGAATAACAATGTCAGAAACTTGTACAGTTTATTATCATGAAAAAAATTAATAATAATAATAATAATAATAATAATAATAATAATAATAATAATAATAATAATAATAATGTGGTGTCTTATATTAAATGTGCGTCACCAATTCAAATTTTTCAAACCAAAGCACTCATTGAGCCCTTCTGTGAACTGTCCACGTGATACATGATTTGCATCACCGTCATGTGATTACGTATGTGTGCATTTTAAATCTACCCCAAACTTCTGATACTGTATTAAATGTTATTCAATGCAGTGCAAGTATCACGGCTCTATTTTACTTTATTCGAGTACTGTAGGAGTCTGATCTTTCGAACGCACTGTATATATTTGTGTGATGTTCTTGTATTTGTAAAAAAGAGATGCATAATTACCTCACAAGAAATATATGTAAACTTTATGTCATGCCATAGGTTATGTAAAACATATTAATTACTTGCTTCAGAGTTTTAGGAATGAGGTTAATAATAATTAGTATTAGATGTCTGTAATCAACATGTGAATAAGTATTTTAAAACTAGATTATAGAAAAGGTATTACTTCAAGCAATCTCTTTCAAATCTGCTCTTTCATTGTTTTTTTGACGAAATCTGTCGCACAAGTTATTTTATGCTAAACGATCAGTATGTTAATATAATCAGGACCCACAGCACGGCCATTGCCTCAGTTATACCCCCGATCGTATTCCCGGTACCACGGGCAGAGGGCATGTTATAACTTGCCGACTTTACCAGCTACTATTATGCAGTTCTCTGATTCGGAAAAAATTAATGGAATGTGTGGTAACGATTGAAGATAAAGATAAACTAAAAGCAGGCAGAAAATCTGCCCAGAGACTTGTCTGCCACAAATTCCTCTAACGGTTACTGGGAACGAACTCTGGCCGCCTTGATTGAAGGCGCAGCCCTAATGACTAGAGTAGCTTGCGGGAAAGAATATGGGGAAACATGTTCACAGCTATCTTTTTGAAACCCACTAATTATGAACTTGGCTTTGACATAGCCACTTTCCAAATTACGAAATCCTGTTTATTAACAGAAACACCTGCATAAAAATAATGTTCCGCAAGAAAAAGTAAGCAAATCAGAGACAGAATAAGAAAATTCAAGGAAAGTCATTTATTAATGAATTTTATAGCTTTTCTTACAATATTCATGGGTTTTTTTTTTTTCCCCCAGAAATAGTTCGTGTTTTATTTTTCTGTTTCGCAACGCACTTTGTCCACCTGTCCAGAAGCTTTTGGATTACTTCAAGAAACATTTTTGTTCTGGCCTTTAACCAACTTTGTACTTAGGGATCACTTCTGATTCCGCTTATATTGTTTCAAAGGTTCAAACACGTTAAGTCCAACTATGCCAAGTCCGGGCTGTATAACGGACATTTCAATCTGTCAAATTTCAGATTATTTAGCGTAACCAGCGTGTGCGCAGCTATATAGAGGCGGCTGCTGTCGTGAGGTTGCATACTCCTTTTGAGATAAGTCCTCGGCGTTTCGAACGTGTCGTGAACTTCAGCTTTTTCATCAGCATGTAACTGTATCGAGCACTGATGAATGTGATGTTTCTTGGAAGTTCAACAATGTAGATCAAAAGATTGCACAACAGAACTTTCACAGCGGAAGTCTTGTGTCTTGTAATTTTTCCTTGGCTGAAGACAATGGGTGCATCGATTGTCTCATACTTTCTAGTTCATATTAGTGCATCTTATCACACAAAAGCATGTCCAAGCTCCACACAAATCGTCTTTGTGATCACCGCATAGCTGCAACATATTTTCATGCAAAGGCGTGCTTCAAGTTGAACTCTCCGGCAAGTTCTTTAATAGTGGTTTACTTATAGCGTGGACTCGCTTTTTTGCCAAGAAAACTGATCTCCCACTCCTCACTCACAAAAGTGTCTCTTTACTGAACCTTGATTTTGATGTAGATTTCAGAAGGGTTTTGCTCCCTCTAACAGAAATAATATTAACAATAATGCTTCATAGCTCTTTCATTGTGCATTTGACATTGGGAGAGGTTATGTTTTACGAGCCATTGCGCAGGTACATATTGCCGGATCATCAAGACCCCTATAAGAATCCTGAAATAAGAGTTTTTGCTGCGCATACACAATTTCCTCTTACTTTAAAATAAAATTTGGTTTATTTAATGGCTTTTCCTTGTATAAAGGAAAGAAAATGAGAACATTTTTGTGAATGAAGGTTTAAAGGATGAGTTGTAACCTGCTCTGAATCACCTGATGGGATTCACTTGCTTAGCATTTTGTATATCTATATCTAGCAGCGAGTAAACAAACGACTCACCTATAAACATTGTGTTGAAAGTCGTTGTATGAAGCATACATCATGAGCGTTCCAAAACAAATGGAAAGGGAGAAAAATGCTTGAGTAACTGCTGCATACCAAACCTTGTAAAACAAAGAAGTACAGTTAGATGAATGAATAAACCAACGCACTGTTTTCATCATTACTTTCAAATAAATAAATAAATGTTCACTGATTTAGAAACAGCTTAATCTATTAAATTCAAAGTGTTTGCGATGGATGTTTATAAAGTACTATAAAAAGTTGTATCTGATACTTATTTACAAAGACTGGTTCTGCACTATGACGTTTTTACACTGTTTCTTTAGAAGTCACCTGAAAGTATTTTTGCTCCCCCCCCCCTCTTTTTGCTGCTCCTCTACTCTATATTCGTCTTTATTTTCAGCATCAACCGAGTGCCTCAGAGAAATACTAGAGACGTGGCTATGTACGGCACAACACAATATCAGTAATTTATTATAAAATTAAGACTTGCCTCAGACTCGAACGCGGGACCTTAAGTACAGGAATCTGTATTTTTCCTCTGAGTGATGGACTTTTTAGATGCTTCTCTTATATGAAAGTAATTCTTTCAATAAAATTTCCGAATTTTTTTCTCCAACAACACGTTTCAAATTAATGGTTTGAGGAATAAATTGTAAATTGGTGCTAAATGAATTATTAAAATAATGAAATGAAGGTAATTTTCTGGCATCTATGGGAAGATGTATTTTTATCGTAGCAAGCAACAAAGATAATTGTAGTATTAAAAGTTGTATCACATGAATATAAATAAAGAAAAGTTTATATGTGTTAAAAATCAAAAGTACAATAAATTCTACTGATGCAACGAATAACTGGTTAAGTTAGGTTAGATTAGGTTCGTTTAAGCTGGATGAACATGAAAATATTACGAAAATAGAACCGCAAAATTAATAACTTCAAAACTGAGTACAGTGTTCTTCGCCAATATTGTTGTGCAAGAATGTAGTAGTACATAATCCAACTTTTTTGTATAATTTCTACTCAAAAATAACTGACTAGCCACGATTTTTAAGGAAAATATAAACGATAATAGAGTTGATAGGAACATATTTAGGATAATGAAGACGTATTTATGTGACAGAAAAGAATACTTGTTTAATATTTGCTTTGCTTGTAGAATGATTGATGTAGAATTCACTATTATTGCATGTAATTGAAAAGCTACACAATTTTTCAATTCTGCACGGAGATGTATATAAATATTTGGGAATCCGGTATCGCTATCACTTGGGCTCATAAACGGGAAATCTGTGGTTTGAATTTTATAGAATCATTCTCCCGAACTGAGCTTTTCCATATTTTTCTCAATCCGTATCAATAGGCCTTACACTGTTTGAAAAAACGATTTATTTGTAGTGTATTTGCATTCAAAATGTCTCGATACAGCAGGGGGAAGGGCAAAAAAATCATTATTTTGGTTATTTTGTAGAATTTGTGTTTAAAGTACTGATCATGTAACAGATTTGATTGATTTATGGACGCTCTTTAACATCTCAGGTCATCAGCGTCCCATTCAACTCAGGGCGTGAAACGGCCGACAAATTTTGCTCAGAGGCCTCTCTTTCGGGCTTGAGGTTCTTTTTCGTGCCGTAAATGTACGACACGGGACCCACGCGTTTACTTCCCTTCCGAAGGAAGCCATACTTACGATTTTTACGCCCGAAAAAATCCATCGATCCTGGCCGGGTTCGAATCCGCGTTTTAGGTTTAGGAGGCAAGTATGGTAACCACTACACCACCAGGACCTACATCATGTAACAGAGTTAAAAGCAATTGGATAATTGTATCGTTCGCTTCACTTAAGAGTAGCTGTCCATAACAATTCGTAAGCTTAGTGCAAAAAAGTGCCTTTCCTTTTTTTGATGTTGTGGCACTTACAGTTATGTTCATTTTTTTTATTAGTCATAATGACTGGATCAAAGAAAATTTGCTGTATCCCCCCTGAGCACATAAACTAACCAAATATAAAGTTAAATTTATGTTTTCGTTAGCTTTCGATTAGCTTGGCTTATAATATACACAAAAACATCCACATATGTTAATTAGTGATTCTTCAATGTAAATAATACCCTGCGTATATCTTATAAAATGATAGAAAACCGTTCTAAACATTTCATTATAAACATTTTGCTGATTCAGTCGTTGATGAATACTGATACTGTGGCTCTGCATTCTTTTATTTATAATTAAAATCTTTGTTTTCAGATACAAACGTTTCTTGTAATAATCGAGCCGTTTTACTAATGGCTACAAAGATTGCGTGTTTTTACACCTATTTATAAACTGTTTTCTTTTACAATGGGAATAACGTGCTTTATTTTTCCTATGTCATTTATTCTATGCCAGTAGTTCCCTAAATCTGGGAGAATCGAGAAAAGATTTAAAAACTACAGAAAAAAATTAGTATGTACGTATTTTATATTTAGAAACATAAACAACGATGAGCATAAATACGATTTTTTTTCGGTAGTTATAAAGTAAAAAATGTGTCTTTTCTCTTTCTCTCTCTCTCTTTCCCAGTAGCTAACCTTAGAATGTGGGATATTTAGTCAGTTTATGACAGTTGTTTAAAAACGTTTTGAGTGACTGTCGCAATTGTTTTGAGTTTCTGTCGGAAAAATGCTCCAAAAAGATGTTAACTTATGCACTTCCGTGACAACAAACTCAGAATTTGCCATATATCACTAGCTAAATGTTATATTAGTTCTTTCTTTATACTGAATTAAATTAATTTTCTTTTTGTTAGGTTAAGTCGAGCAGAATTCGTTTCTTTATTAAACTTCAGATTTTATCTCTGGCTGTTAATGTTAATATCTTAGTCATGCTATTCCATCGTCTGTCAGCGAGTGGCTAGCACGTGGTTGAATGGAACGCATTATTATTCACGGTGTTTAAGAGTTCGAAAATATCAATGAAGAAGACGTAAGCATTTTAGATTTGTAGTGAACACGCCACCGTGGTAATAGTTCGAGGTTCTACATGTGGAAATATTTCCTGTCATATTACATCTACTTTCTGTGGTGACCGCTGTTTTAGCTAAATGTATTGTTGTTTCCTATCTTACAGATACTTTTATTCTTTGATATTGGTTAAAGACGGTAGTGAGGGTCTAAAACAAAAGTGGATTGCGCCTTCAAACTTTCGGGAGCCACTGTTGTTGTAACTACAGTATAGGGCATTACTCTTACTTACATTGGGGTTCAACAGACTCTCCCACTGCGGTTCAATGAAGAACAGGATGCCATCCACAGCGCCCGGCAGTGTAGCGCCGCGAATAAGAAGGGTGATCATAACCACGTAGGGGAAAAGTGCGAGGAAATAAGCTACCTTTCCAGATCCCTTTACCCCTCGTACGATGACAAGGAAAATTGTGGTCCAAGAAAGTAGCAGACAGAGTGTCAGTCGCCAGTCTGGTAGTCCAATGCCATCATGAATGGTGTCCTTTTCATTCAAGACGTACTTGCTGCAATGATAAAGAGTTTTGTCATCATATGATGTACTATTTTTGGATCAGGATGAAGAATATTGGCATCCTCCAAAAATAGGACTAACACCCTCCTGTGAGAGACATTGAAATATTTTTGTATCAGTGAACGAGCTGTAAATATATTTCCTGCTTGGTCAGAAACAAACTAATGGGACATTGAGCACTAAAAAGTGTGTAAACAACAATTATACATTCATGACCTTTTTTTCATCATGTTAATAAAAGAACGAGTAAATAGGTTTTTTCCTTTATCTCCCTTTGCTATATGCTTTATCATAATATGGTCACTCCTTTGTGCAACTATTTCAGTATTCTTGTAACGGTGCTATCTTTCTACCCCCCCCCCTTTTTTGCTGTTTAACGCCCGTTTTCACTACTGAGGCACCGCAAGTGGTGGACACTGAAAATACATGAGATGAAATGATATACTGGGAAAAGATTTTTTTAAAGGAAGGAAACGTTCCAAGTCTAAGTTTAGGGTATCTCCCCGGCATTTGCATTTATGAGGACTGAGGAAAACCTGGAAAAAACCTCATTCAGGGAGGACGATCCTTGCGGGAATCGAACCCCAACCTCCCGTTCACGAGTCCGCGCCTTAACCTCGTGAGAGGAGGTCTGAGGTTCCATTCCCTCTCCCTAAATGAGGTTTTTCCAGGTTTTCCTCAGTCCTCATAAATGGCAAATGCCGTGAAGGTATTACGTCCTATGTCTGGAAAACTTCCTTAAAAAATCCTTTCCCAATATTTCATTTTATTTCATGTATCATCAGTGTCACCGCCTGTGGTGCTCCAGTAGTAAAAACGGGCGTAAAATACTATAAAAAAAACACACACATACACAAGGCTATTAAATGAGTGAATGTAACGGTAGTAACAATTTGATCCCACAGTCAGCAGATGGTTTGCAGAGAAAGAAACACTTTTATTTTCTTTCTTTTTCTTTAAAAATTAATATTTTCTTAATAATTTGCTTTTCCGTTATAACTTTTCCTTTGACCATAATGTCATTATAGTGGGAGAAAATCTACAAAATGTGGGGCAACCCAGAATGATTGCCAGATCTGTTTTCATGAAACAAACTTTAATGCTGTATTATTTTTGAGTGTGTTTTATAGAGTGAAACACAGATTAAGAACTGAAATCTTACTTACTAAAAGTAAAGTTCTGAGGAACTTTTGTATCCTGTCATGTTATCCCGGTGAATCGATCCATTTTGCTTTGAGTCAAAGCACATGTCCCAGGATTTATCACAATGGGACCATGGAAGTTCACTGCTGAAGGAGGCAAAGAAGTAAAAACATGTGATGGCCATCAAGGAACAGTAGTAGGTCAGTACAATCACTGTGGCAAATATCTGGCCGTATCCAAGACCTGCAAATTCCACGATGCTTGATTATTTGCAGGATCATTAATGAAATAACGGCTAAAAACAAAACACACCAGAAAAGAGAAAAAAGAAATATAAACAGAAAAAGAGGAATAAATAAAAACTGACAGTGAGAAAGAAGGATAAAACGAATGGAGAGAGAGAAAAGGAAGAAAAACAGAAGAAAACGAGGGAGAAACTTTTTGAAATACAATTTTATATTAAAACAAATTAACTTCAAATACAAAAGTAATGTTTGTTACAAGCAATGGGAAATGTATTTTATAGCATCTAAGCCACAGACATACACTAAATGTAACAGCAGTAAATGTAACACACTGTACAAGTGGCATTTCCAGTTAGTACAGCAACATAATAGACTGTAGAATTGTGCACTTAATGTTGCTACACTTAACTGCACACTGTAAACTCTCTAAGTCTTGCTTTATACGCTGCACTACCTTCCAGTGTGACCAAGCATGATTTAAACAGTCAGGAACGAGAGTGCTTCAAACAACTTGGTGGCTATTGATAATTAGTCTTGTAAAACATTGTTAGGTTAGTATTCTCTTTTAAATAATGCCTTTTCTATTCTTTCTTGTTTTACATTACAAATGGGAACCTAACAGCCACGTCTTGCATTAGTTAACGCAAACTATTTCTTTTTATCGGGTGTATCGTTCGCTCTTGCCTCTGGTTTTCTCTTATAACTTTCAAATTAATTGAAAATTGACACAGATATAGTGGCGGTGCCACCCACTAGTCCACGTGTCGGGCGTGTTAAGTGTTAGCTATCGTCAGCAGGAGTGTGTTGTTACTGAATGGACGAGAATCATCGTGTCTGTACTAAGCAGTACATTGCTACAGAACCGTACGAGGCGACGCACAGAGGGATGGCGTATGTTTATTGTCTGCATGTATTGAAAAACCTGGACGACAAAGCAATGCAAAGACAAATTTATTGCTCAGTTTTGCTTCAAAAACCATCGGCAAACTCCAGCATTCAGTATCTGATGAATAAACTGGAAGTCAGTGGAACACTGTTGAATAGGAAGACATCCGAAACTGTCAGAAGCAACCGTGCAAGAGGAGAAAACCACAGAAGTCTTTGTGTAAATTGCAGGAGGTTTACCACAAGCAAATGTCAATGAATTGCATGCACATCGTGTTACTTTCGTGTAAAGATTGAAATCTACCGATGAACAGAAAAAAATAACTCAATTATTGTCAATGTCCAGCAGTTTATCGTTGTACTTTGAGCAATACTGAACTATACTTGATTTTCGCAGAAGCCGTTGTTCCACCTATTTGGGCACGCCAGTTTTCAGAATTTCCATTTTTGGACAGATAACAATCCTCTTATCGCGCATGAATGATGGGAAATAAATGTGGTATGGGTGCTGTGTTGTAGGAACCCATTATTAGTCCCTTCTTCGATGAATATTGCAGTCTACATGGAAATATTCCACAAATTTCCTAAACAACGATTTTGGACATCAAGATCTCACAAGAGGTCCTCTTATGAGAAATGTTGAACTGCAAGAAAACATTCTGCTGGAAATTTAGACGTGACTCAATGTGTTGGTGTATACCTTAGTAACATGGAAAGGCGTATGCAAAGCATGTCTTGATGCTAATGGTAACCAATTTCAACATTTGCTATGATATCATGCTTTTTGTATGTCGGGATCACATGTCACTGAAAAACGTTCATTAGCTTGAAAGATAAAAGGTAAAATCAAGACCAAGAGCGAATGCAACACCTAATGTTATTATTGGTCATAGTCCCTAAAGTTATAATTTTCTATCCTGTAATATGTTACTTTTAATACCCCTTTATTAGCTCACTTATAATCTATGAGGTTTTAGTTATCACTTTCCTTTTAGACAGAGAAAGGAATACTCGCTACATAGACTGCACATGGCCAACACTTGCAACAATAAGAAATGCAGTAAACGGAAGGCTACATAGCGAACAGTAAGCAGTTGTTGACAGACATAATTATTGCTGGACAAGGACAGCAAAAAGGTGTCAACATAAACCTCAGAGATTTAGAACAGTTATCTCATAGAAATGTGATACATCTCAGAACGTTCTAAAATAAGATTATGAGAATGCAATTGTATACGTTAGACAAAATTCCCTAATTACATTCAACAATACGCTGTAAATGGTGCATTTACCTTTGAGTGCAGGAGATAGTTGCCAGACTTTAACTGCACCTGCTGCAGCAAACTGACCAAGGGACATTTCCATATAGTACAACGGCTTTCCAATAAGGAACAACACTATGATATAGGGGATAAGAAAAGCTCCGCCCCCATTCTTGTAGGCAGTGAAAGGAAACCTCCAAATGTTTCCGAGTCCAACTGACATAGCAATACACGACATAAGGAACTCCACTCCATTAGACCATTGCTGGCGTTTGGGGATATCATCCCCTCCCTCTGTCCCTGTTTCCTGAAAAACAAAACATTAATTATTTTTTCTGGCAGTAACGGTGTAAACGGCTTTATTTTTAATTCCTATTTTAGCACTTTTCTGTGTGTTTCTGTATAAGAAGGTAAAAATGTTAACAGTGGTAAATATTTATTCGCATTTACCATAGACACAGAATAGATACATATTTCTAAGTTTTACTGTCCTACGATGTAGTCCGCGGGTTCGAACCCGGCCAGGATCGATGGATTTTTTCGGGCGTAAAAATCCTAAGTATGGCTTCCTTCGGAAGGGAAGTAAAGCCGTGGGTCCCGTGTCGTACATTTACGGCACGAAAAAGAACCTCAAGCCTGAAAGAGAGGCCTCTGAGCAAAATTTGTCGGCCGTTTCACGCCCTGAGTTGAATGGGACGCTGATGACCTGAGATGTTAAAGAGCGTCCATAAATAAATCAATCAATCAAAAAAAAAAAAAATACGATGTAGTCACCAGCATTGTGCAAATCGCATTGGGGAGCCTGTTCTGCTGGTATTTCCAACAGAGCGGCTACTGCCTAAAGAATCTGTAGAACACTTCTGAAGCGAATGCCACGAAATGCTTCTTTCATCTTAGGAACAAAGTCGCAGAGGCTTAAGTCCAGTATCATCGATTGAACAAAGCAGCACGCCTTGCGCTATGTGGGTTCGGTGATGGGTGCCGTTTTTTTCTCAAAGCTGTTCTCAAATATTATTCCAAAAATGAACAGTAATGCTCAGCATTGAAGTCTATCTTGGAAATACGCATCTCAGAATACCATCACCAGAATCGTACACGAGAATCGCCATCACAACTGTATTTGGGGATTACTAAAGAGAAGTTTAGCGTACTATGCCGTGTTTGAGCTCATTCATTCTCCGCGATCAGTATTTCAAGCAGTGTTTCTTCTTATCTCTTCACAACTATTTCATTTATTACGTAGGCATAGCTTCATTTTAAAAGTGTTCGTCTATTGGCTGAAGCACCTTCTAGGAACCCAATTTAGAGGCTGTGCTACATGTTTAGTTTCTCAGACGCTTTCCTTCTTTTCGGTGAGACGCAGTCAAGAAGCTTCGGGCGTTGAGTATTTTTCGGCTTCCTTATTTAGAAATGTTTATCGGAGCGTCTTCACTGTGCACATATAATGGCTTCAATATTTCATGATGAGCAAAGGTTATTTTAATTATAAAATGTTTTAATTGTTAGCGTTTTAATCATCATTTTTTTTAATGTACACTTTGTAATTATTTGCCAGGTTGCTTCAGATGCATTTTGTAGTGTATTGTCAATGAAGCTGAATTGGTAGTAGAGTTGGAAAGTTCTACTATTTCTGGCAAAGTTTTAGTATCTTATCTCTCGTAAAATAAAAAAGTTTTATATAAGTTTCGTATTTATCATCCATTCTCCCAAGAGTAGATACCGTCTGCTAGTTAAATGGGTCAATTCTTTAATAATCTGCTATATGAACCTTTATTTAAAATAGTTATTTTTGAGCTTATTAATCACATTGTGAATTAATTGTGCTTTGTTGTTTCTGTGTGTTTTTATTTATTTTATACTAAAGGGTTATTATACTGTATTTTACATTTTATTATTCTAAATTCAACACAAATTTGCATATGCTTTACACATAATTGACGTTCTTTAATAAAATATAATTTGTGTGGTTATTATTGGATTTTGTGAGTTATTCTTCTTTTCCTGCACTGTTGAGCCACTTTTCCATGGTTGGAGCTTTTACTCCGGCACATTCTAGAGAACAACGACATCAGAAGTAATTGTTAAATTATTTATTGACATATATGGTATATTACTTTTTTGTAAATGAGCAAAAACATAACCAGTGAATATTAAACTATGTTACTGAAACAATTAAGCAGAAACATCCTCATATAGTGAAGGAAAATGTTCTGTTACATCACGATAAAGCCCAAGCGCAAAAATTTGTAGTTGTGACTTCAACATTTTTGTACTTACGGAATGAAGTTCTTCCACGTCCCCCAACTCTCCCAATTTGGTTCCATTAGACTACCTTTTATTTCCCAACACGAAGAAATGCGTGACTTAAAGAATGTGCAACAAATGAAGATGTCACCGAAACAAATGTTTTATGGATTTGTCGGTCCTGGTAATGTAGACCATACTTGCCCCATAGATCCAAAATCGCAGATTCAATCCCGGCTAGGGGGAATTAATTTTTTTTCTAGCCTAGAAATACTAAATATGATTTCCTTCGGAAGGGGAGCAAAGCCGTGGGCCCCTTGTCGTAGATTTTCGGCAAAAGGATCTCAAGCCTGAAAGAAAGACCTCTGAGCAAATTTTATCCACCGTTTCATGCCCTGAATTGAATAGGACGCTGATGACCTGAGATGTCAAAGAGTATCCGTAAATAAACCAAATAATATTTTATGGATGTAATGAACAAATTATAAAATCGTTGGAATATATATTAAGGATACTATATTGAGAAATAAAACTTTTTTTTTCTCCAAAAAGTTATGTCCTCTTTATTTTTGCACAGATTTATCGAAGCTGGGATTCTGAGAACTTTTGATTTTCATGGTGACCGTTAATTCGTTCGATTGACGTTTGTTTTTGGCTGGCACAATCTGGCCCATGTCTCCTTCAGCGTCATGATAGACAGAAAGTCAGCCTCTCTTTAACGCTTCAAGAATGAGCTGCGTGCAATTTTTGCCATTTCTGCATTTACGTGCAGAACCCATCATGATGTAATTTTTCACATATCCATTAGCTCCTTCACAATGTAAAGCACAACTGTATGCGACAAGGCTAACCCCCTCAAATCGTATGACGGCAATCCATATCGTGCAAACGGCTGCACAAGGATGACCCAGTCAAACCATGTCCGTATTTTGGTATACCTTGTTGAAAATGTATATCCATTTTACTACTGTACTGCAAGCCTGTAGGCAATGGAAGCCTCTGGGAACCCTTGGAGACACATTCAAAATATTTCAACACCGCTGCTCGTGTCTTAAAAACACTGTGACTGCAATACATTAGACTACCAGCTAGCACGAGAAGCTAGCTGTTCGTTACGTCACTACGCAAGCTTGTGGAATGAGGAGATTTGCTCTGAAGTGTGACATAAGCGGAGTTATCTCATTACGTTGCATGCCGTCTCTGCGGCAGTATTACCACTATCAAAATTCCAACCTTTTGTTGCGTTTCTCTAGAACCTATAAAGTGGCAATTAATTTTTTTATTGATCGTCAAACTTTCATGTTAAAGAACTGCACATTGTTACCATCAAATCACTGTAGTTCAAGTACAACTAGCTTGGGTTCAGTTTTCACTTGGAACAGTTACCTGGAGAGCTTTCAAGGTATCTTTTGCTTGTTCTATAAAGTCAAATGCTTGATACGTTTTGGTTTTGCAGTCATAGACTGATTGATTGCCCTAAAAACGTAAGATATTAAAGGCTTAACATTATGATTATTGTGTCATCTTTCAATACACTTTTTTCAGGTACTTACTGTTTCTAGTTAGCTTGTTTACATACTTTGGAATTACATGAAGGAGAATAGAACCTAAAACTTGTTCAAATTATCGTGTTACTTGGACTGTGAACTGCTACTTTCAATTTTTTTCCTCCATTAGATCCTTGAGCTTATCATAACAACAACAACTCATTTAATGCTCCATTGGTTTCATTGTATACTGTTGGGGAAGGCAGCTCATGCAGAACTGAGAGTATAAATGGAAGTCGAAGTGAAATCTGCCACACCATGTCACACAAAACCCAACATATAAAGTTATCGTGTTACAAGTGTCTAATTCTTAATTTATATATACGGAGAGTGCCAAAATGTATACACACTTTAAGTAAAGAAAAAACTGTGATAACATAAAACTAAATTCACTTAAACAGAAAATGATGAGCACTAATCATCTTACACTGTTACAGTTACAACAGTTGCTCAAAATGCGTCGGCGTCGATACACTTCTGAGTACGTTAAACTACTGATTGGGCAACGTTTGCGAAAGTGTCCTCAGCGATTCCAGCACATGCCGTTTCAATTTCTTCCCGGAGTGTTGCCAGTGTAGCTGTTTTTCTACGGTATACAACAACCTTAAGAGTTCCCCATAGGTAGAAGTCTAACGGAGTCAGATCCGAAGAACGCGGTCCTATTGCCTTTGAACTTCAACAACGTTCTCGGTTTTGCAACACCACTTCACAATTGCTTTCCGCTGTTCAAACGATAATCTTGGCTCCATTTTGTTGTAGCTAGCATAACGTAATGTGAGTCACATTCATTTACAGAACATCATACGGTAATCTTGGCTTCATTTGTTCATTGTTGATTTGCCTGTCACGTAGCAACGCTATCATAATGTATGTGATTCACACCTGTTTACAGAACATCATACTACACATTACTGTTGTTTTTCGGTCCAACTTTGAAATATATTAAACAGATATCTATTGTGAAAGTGTATACATTTACCCTCGGTAAATATTAATGACCAAAATATTACAACAATCCCTCTTCACCTTCATTGCTTAAATCCGAGTATGTGCAAGGGATAAACAATTTGCTTGGCTGCCAATTATTGTAGTCATTGTCTTAGGCTGGTGTTTTTCATATCGTGTTCCGTTATTTATATGTTATACCTATGGCAATGCTGGGATATATTGAACTTCTGCTAAGACGTTTAGCAGTTGGGGAGTTGGTGGGTTTACCAGTTCCAAGAAAAGAGATCGTCATGTTTTGAAGCCACGCATACACGCAGCTTTTATAAAAAAAAATCTATTAAATTAATTTTTAATTAAACCTAAAGTGTAACACATATTTTGTTTTTGTAAATAAAACACACAATTTTACTTGAAATTCTACAGTGCAAAAGACAAGAAGACAATGACATGTGATCTGCCCTACCTTTAGAAGCAGAAGGCATTTAGAGTACTCACCATTCCATCTTTATCTCCACTAAGAACTGATGGCAGTTTTTGGTGTGTCCCTTCAACTTGACCATGGTCATTTACATATGCAGGATTTATCGTTCCCAACTCCTGAAACAGAAAACAACTAATAAAGGAAGGT
This sequence comes from Metallyticus violacea, assembly GCA_030762175.1. Classification (NCBI taxonomy): domain Eukaryota; kingdom Metazoa; phylum Arthropoda; class Insecta; order Mantodea; family Metallyticidae; genus Metallyticus; species Metallyticus violacea. The sequence goes on along the minus strand of CM060843.1, from coordinate 107,269,548 downwards.
GCTATGCTATCTTATCTTTTGAATGTGCATCAATACCAAATTCTTGAATTTCCAAAAAACGTGAAAATTTGAGGTGAAACAAAAATACCCCCTCTTTTCAACTTTTTTTTTTTTATTTCAGTTTTAAAAGATAACATTGTCTCCTACCAGATCTATAGTTTTGCATCACTATATGCCTATATCAATCTGCAGGTCTGTCTCTCAACCTCTTTCAGTGTCATTATCCTGATGAAAGAAGAGAGTATTGTTTTTTTCGACTCCAACTGTTTCCATGTCCAGACGTTGTATGAAAGAAGATGGGATCAATAATGTGGCGGCCGATTGAATGTAACATGTCTTTAAAATTTTTCTTGTGTTCTTCCCGGATACATCAGCAATGGACATGACTAAGATTTTCATCACCAGATTTCTACGATGAAAAACAAGTACCAAGGCATATGGGCTGCATGTATGCAGGTCGATTATTGCATTTGTATAATAAATATCAATCAGATCATAACAGAGCTTTGATTGTGAAAGTTATTGCATTTCTTTGTTTATTTCAATATTTAACGAAGATCAATAATATTTCTGGAGATAAAACAAAATAGTAATTGATTACTGACTGCAAGTCTCGGCATAAAACCTTATTTCTGTCTCTGGAGGTATAGTTTCGTTTTATTCCTCCATTTAATCATGTAACAACTTCCAGCATGTTTCCGTTATCTATAGTCTTTCGCTTCTGTTGCCTAGCCATGAATCTCAAAATAACGGTCAGTTTTCTCCAGGCGCACCGTCTGGGCAGCTAGCGATTTAGGGACGTAATCGAAGCGATAAGTGCTGACACAGTAGGAAAATGTGGCGTATAAAGCAAGAAGATATGGTTAAATACTTGCAAATGAAGTTAATGTATCCTGAAATTCATTAAGATGTATCAGCAACTTTGGGGGAATCTACTGTGTTTTGATATAGTAAAAGCATGGCGAGTTTATACATCGTAGAACACCCTATGAAGATGAGCTTGGCGAGGGTTCTTTGAAAACTGTCATATCAAAACAACGTAAATAAGATGATTAGTTGCTATCAGGGATATGGTGAAGGAAACAGACATCTCATGCCATAGTGTATATACGAGAATATTTCAACTAAAGAATTATGGATGAAAACATTAACTGTATGTTGGGTACCTACCTCGCATGTTGACACCTGCTCAAAAACGGCTGAGAGTCAACTTTATAAACAACATTTAATGCGTTCTCAGACGAACAAACAGAACGTTCTTCATAAGCTTGTTCGATGTGTCTTTGGGCCATCACTATGATCGAAAACCAAAATGCATAAAACTTGAGCATTATCATTCATTAAGAAATTCATGGTACATCCATTAGCAAGCAGATCATGCTGTCTTATCATGTAAGTTTAATTTTAAAAGTATAAGATACAAGCAAGGAGAAAACGCTGCCGAAAGTTGAACGGGTATGCTTTTTCATCAGGAAAATGCTCTTGTAGACTTGTAGCAATGAATGCAATTGATAAAGCAAGGTAAAAAACTGCTGGAACACTGTGCTTTCACATCATAACTAGATCCCAGTGACTTCAGGCCGTTCCCAAAACTCGTGGAAGAGGTAAATCAGAGGTTTCCAGAGGAAACTGTTGCAATGTTAGAGCATTGCTGAAATAAGTGCGTTTATTGTTGAAAATTGGTGTAAAAATAAAACGTGTAGATAATCTAGAGATAATGAATGAATAGTGTTTAACGCCCGTTTTTGCTACAGAGGCACCACAGGCGATGGGCACTGATGATACATGAGATGAATTGATATATTGGGAAAGGATTTTATGGAAGGAATCGTTCCAGGCCTAAGTTTATGGTACCTCCCCGGCATTTGCCATTTATGAGGACTGAGGAAAACCTGGAAAAAACCTCAGTCAGGAAGGACGGTCCTGGCGGTATTCGAACCCAGACCTCCCTCTCACGAGTCCGAGACTTAACGACCTCGGCCACCCGTGGCGGTATCTAGAGATAGGTCAGGTATAGAGTAAAATGAGTTCGAAATTTTCTCACTGTAACATTACACGTACTTTTTTTCTCTTTATGTGAAGAGAAGCCCTTACTGAAGGGCTTAAAAGGGGGGTGGGGAGAGGAAGGGAAACAGAGCGTTATAGTTTGTAATACAACATTTTAGCAGCATTTATTCAAAGTTAAACATTTTTAAACGTTTTAAAAGTTTATATATTTGCTAACTAAACTGTAAATTATGTCATTCGAAATAGTGTGACAGCTGCTAAGATGAATGAAATATATTTTTCATTAATTATCGACGTACAAGGCTTAGGCCTAAGGATTATTTCGGTTCCTAATGGACATGCGAGACATTTGAATTAGTTACATTTTGCACCTACAGGCGTCAGAAAGATAGGTGATCAGCCCATCTAGTGTGATGCTAAGGTATTATTTGGATGTGAAATGACCCGCAGTTTTGTCTATAAACCTCTTTTTACAAGTATGAATTTCTTTAACGTGCCGTAAATCTACAATACTGCAGCCAAGGTTTTAAATCTCTATGGACTTGCGCTCAACCACGATTCGGCCGGGTTTGAAATCCCGAAACGTTGGGTCCACAAAAAGCGCGTAGCTCCTGGAGCACCGAGGCCAATATATTCTTTTAAACCTATATCTTAAAGAAAATAAATGCTTGAAAAATAGAGTGCACAGTCACAAAGGAAAAATGAGATTTGAATGTACAAAAAAAGAAAAGAAAATTTAAAAGGAACGTTTTAAGCAGGAATGAGACTCCCCAAATATTAATTGAAAAACTGTTTTGGAATTTGGTTTGGCATGTAGCGTGTGGATATTGTGAAAATCGGTGACACATGACTACTCTTTGAGCACAATCTGAATATAGAATAGAAAAGTCGCAGCTTTTCCTACCCCACCAACATTGAGTAATGTTGGTTTCTACTTCCAGAACTTGCACTAAGTAAATGTAGGATCTCCTCTCCTTTCATGCTGTCTTTATTCCCTACAAATATGAAAAAACAGGCTATGGTGCGGCACTCTTCTATTTGGGACCTATCAATAAAGTCATGGCGTGGCGATGATTTAACCAAAAATGTGCAATCTTTCAAGACAAACTGAGTTACTATACTGTAATATACCATTTTATAACTGACCTTCCTTTGTTTCAAGGAAAAAGGAGGGAAAAATAACAGTTGACACGCAACGTTTCTGATTCTTGTCTTGCAGCGTTGTCATGTTGTACCATTTCAACTAATGCAAAAAACACACCTTGCAAGGCGTATAATCATCAAATTGCAAACTTTTTGCTTTTTAAAAAAGAGTTTAATACGCTGAGAACGATATTACTTTTCTTTCTGTCATAAAAATTATAATCCTATATAAAATGTATTCAAGAATTAACAAACAATGTTTTGTATGTGTGTTTTATTTGTGGCGTTTTTGTTTGTTTTCAAAAACCGCCTGAGATAAGCTAAGTTATTAACAAAGAAAATTATTGGCCTACTTTAAGAGAGCTATATTAGGAATGAACATCAATATAAACATCTTAACCGCTAACTGTTGAGACGAGGTTTTATCAGGTTGTCTAGTGCATAAACGCTTTATATCACTTATCGACTTTGCAAAAAGTATCTAATCTCATTATTTCATTTCTTATCTTCACAACTTATAAATATTATGTCTCACTCTTGTGTTAGACATGTATGTATTTTATTTTTCAATGTCAACACATACGAGTATGTCCATTAGCACTTTTTAGCATTCTTCCGCAGCCTGGCTAGATGGTAACTACTTCTAAGGTTGAGACGTCTAGCATATTGTCAAGTATTATCGAATAAAATTACTAATGAACTCTACAAAACTCAATTGCACAAATCTACATGACTTAATTCTTGGACAACTATTTTACGCTACGTAAAGTTTCAATTTCAGCAATTTAGTACCTATTCTCCTGAGTTGCACAACACAACTATTTCTTTGGAAAACGCTCTGTTTCTTCAAAGTCATCAAGTTTTTCTTCCGTTACAACATTTTCTGCTATAGTGTTAATTTGTGGGGTGGTATTTAATTACGTCAAACTCCTGCACAAAAATACAATTATTGTATATTGAGAACAGTTGTTAAAGCAGTGCAAGCAAGATGTCAACTAATTTGACGATTGAACAATTACCTGGAGCGGAGTGTATATGGATTGAATATGCTGGGGCTTTAGTCGGTCGGTTGGCCGACTTGGATCATGTTATATAACAATAAAATCACTTTTACATAACAGAATTATGTGACCTATAGACAATTAATATTCTTTGAGGGCTCTGAAAATTAAATTTTCTTTCGTCTATTTTAAATTATAGCAATTAACTAATATAAATACTAACATGTTATAATAATTACTTCTGCAATAACATGGAATTGAAATTCATTTTTGGAACATTACAGTGAATGAGAAAGAATTTTGCAAAGTTGAAATGCATAATTGACTACCAAATATATATTTTTCTCAAATATTGTCAGGAGTGTGTTCTTATAACAAGAGAATTTCTCTACGTTGATGTTATAGCTATTTGATAAAACAGTCAAATTATTTTAAAAGTTGGGTATCTTGGATTCCTATTCATAACAATTTGTAATGTTGTAAAACTGCAACTCCACTTACTGCTGCCATGCCTTCTCCCACAAACAGAACCGAAATGACTTCTGATAAACACTCTTCCATCTTCCGGGTTACAAGTGTCTTTGCACAGATCACATTGATCTTTGTTATAAGATGTGTATTTCATCGCCCAATCAAGACCCCCCTCTTTGAAATCCTGGAGGCCACCGACACATTCGTCGAACTCTGTGGCAAAGAAGGGTTTCTGCTGATTCAAGAGCCATTTCTAATGGACCACATGATTGTGACATAATCTCCTCTCCGCTACTGCCACTGCTCTCAGTGTCCTCACAATTGCAACCTCACATGCATGATAGGCAATCTGCAATATGCTTACCACTCCCCTTCCAGAGCATTTGTCGAGGCCGAGTTAATCCATTGCAGCACTGCATCCTATGATTTCATTGCCAAACATTTGTGTTGGCATTGAGCTCATCGGGGATCCAGAAAAAACGTAATCATTCACTTGATAGATCAGGTCCACAACTTCGAGTACAGGGTCTCTGGCAACCCACACACAATCCGGTAAGCAGAGAACAGCCATCTGCCATCGACTTCGCGATAATCAAGCAATACTCACATCTTCTCACCCTCACATGTTCAATACATTATACTCTGATCATAACCTCGTGTTGGTAGAAATCATCACAAGGATTGCCAGTCTTGATGCTGCAGGTCTCAACCGCGAGATCGATTGGAAAAGTGTAAAAAGTTTCTGCATCATCCTTCCAAACCTTAATATCACTGATATACCAATCAGCAGTCTCATTCTTCTCCCTCAGGTAATACGAGTAACTCACAGCCTTACAGTCCATAACACTACCCCTCTTCATTCAGATGCCATCCATTAGACCTAAAGTTCCTAATCCGTCGATCCTGGGCAGCCCGCAGACTCTATCAACAACCTGCACACCACATCAAAAACTCTTGAGACGCCTGCGCCGAGAAGTTAATGTCCGTCCTTGCGAACACGGAAGGCTCGCCGGAGAACAAAACTAGATAAAATCCTGCTAATGGTGATATATGGAGGATCAGCAAAAACCTCCTTGGACAACAAATAGGAACACCCATCCCAAACATGGACTAGAGGCTGGTCTATAGCCCACAAGCCAAAATGCTTTCGCTGACAATTTGGAACTTCTTTTTAGGCCTAGAGACGACCCCTAGAACGAAACATTTTCACGTCAAGGCGTTCGTCGAGGAGTTCGTCAGTGTTTTCGAGGACCCCCAGACTATGAGAATTATCGTATTCCTATATTCCACCCCAGCTAAGTCCTGGGAGCACTACTGCGTCTCTAGCCCAAAAAGACTGGCGATCCTGATAGGTTAACCCCACTCATGCTTCGCAAGCTTCTTTTCAATGCTGCGTTCTTTGTCACCAAGGTTTTCAATGTGTGTGCTAGCCTGGGTCACTTTCCACGAGAGTGGAGGGATGTCCCAGTGATACAAGGCCTGTCTACTTAAAGCTACACCACTTTAAAAACTGATCATTCCCATCATGAAACATGGGGCAGGTAATTCGCTGTCTGTTCTACAAATGGCTCAGAATAGAGGGTTTAGAGCTGTCTATTCCGTATACTGCTGCTTTCTCACTAAATTACTGCATGAAGCATCTTCTATTCCATATGGGGAGGGTGAAATTAGGCGCCGGACAAAGAAATCCTAAGCAAATGACCTTTTCGCGAGAGTGCTGTCATCCGTTCACATAGTAATTATAATTGCCAAACCAGACAATAAACCAAGATTCAAGGCGCCACTCTTGGCCTCCCGGTATCTTGGGTGACAGTAGTGCAAACTCAATTAACTGGTTTATAATCCTACACATTTCAAGTTGCACTTTTTGATTATGATACAGCAGTTAGCAGTGCGGACATGCTGACAGTTGAATTCAGGTTATCAGGACATGTCCATACTCAATATCACCCACGAAGTCAGATCCACTCGTAACTATACAGAGAAGTCAAGCACTATCTCCATTTAGTCCACTCCCTCATACACACAAACTTCCTACATTGCGGTTAAGGCCTAGCACGGGTAGGTACAGCAACTATATACAGGCTGCCTGTTAGCCTGGTTCTGGTTCTGGAATCAGTTAACCTTTACAGTGGAACAGTAATAACAAAGTATGAATAAATACATTTGATAATGTTTTGTGGTCAACAGATGGGCTCAAGCGTTAGCACTCAGTGCTTGTAAAAGCGTACTTTGGACACTTAGAGGATTTTGCAGAGGATGTATATGTTTTAGGGGATGTTATCACTGCTTTATATAATAAAAGTTGCTCATAATGATCGTCACCAATTTCTTCATAGATTTTGCACCTCCTTATCATGTTTTGCCAAACTCTCTGAATTCTAAATAATTCCCGGTGTTTCCTGTTAGTTCCACCTGTAACTGCAAATCTTGTTACTTTCCAATGAAATTTCACTGCCCAGATAAACAGATCCAGAAGAATCAAGTTAGGGCAGTGAGGGACATTATTTAATAGTGTTTAACGCCAATTTTAAATTACTGAGGCATCAAAGGCAGTGGACACTGATGATACATGAAATGAAATGATAAATTGGGAAACAGTTTTTTTTAAAGGAAGGAAACGATCCGGGCCTAAGTTTAGGGTACCTCCCCCGCATTTGATATTTGTAAAGACTGAGGAATACATGAAAAAAAAATCTGTCAAAGAGGATGGTCATATTGGGAATCGAACCTCAGACCTCCCGTTCGTGAGTCAACGCCTTAACGACCCCGGCCACCCGTGGCTGTAGTGAGGGTATGTACGACACATATTGAAGATACATGCCACAACAGCAACTACTTCTTCAACCTGTGACTACAAAGTGGGTAACCTGGATTAAAGTTGCGAGTTTCTACAATTAGCAAGTACTTCGAAGCTGTGACCAGTGATTGAGGACATGCATGATCTGTGAATGAATAATGGACGACACTTGTCTCTTTTGTGTTCATTTCCATATTTTAATGAATTGCCATATAATATTTGTAGAATTGATTGATTACCACTATTTTGAAACTTCGTGAACAAATTTCTCAGTTTAACTATTGTAACTTAAAGAAAATAAGAAGATATCTTCCTTAATGTGTAAACACCTTTTGCTCTTAAACAAATTAAATATTTGAACTTACATACAGTTACTTTATTTCATATTTATCTACACGTTGAACAAATTTTGGCTATGTATCTATTTTTAATTTATTTCTCAATGTCTTATAACACAAATGTCAGGTTCTAGCTATTACCCAGAAACGGGTAACTGGATAAAACATCACAGGCATGGCATGTCGGTTCACCGACATCTACATAGCGGAGGACACAAATTGGAGCCTTTCTACAGCCACGCTGCCTGAATGAGATGTTGTTTACTGCGGCTAGTCTAAGCTAAATGCTTTAAACATGTCGAAAATCTCGCGGTTTATTCTTCTTTGTATTCCATGCCGACCATCACTCATGCTAAGTACAAGGAGGGTTCAGAACTTCGGCACCTAAAATATCTGGCAATAATTTTATACGGTGAGGGAACTCCCTGGGAAATAACTCAATCGAGCTACTTATCTGAACTAGGAATAGAAGTGAGGTTTGCTCTTAAAAGTAGAAATATAACAGTGTCCATTAAGTATGTTTTATATTCTTCTGGATTGCCAAGTCTTACAGTCTGATCTGTGATAATACGCGAGACCTTCACAATTCACTGTGCAGAGTTTCACTTTTCGCAAGTGAAACGTGACGTCAGCAGTTTGCTGCCAACATCCCAAAGCACTACCATCATGTCTGCAGGCCACATTGTTGCATCATCGTATCTGCAGGGATGTTGCCATTCAGCTTTCTTTCTGCTGCGCCTTTAATCGTTACTAAGTACATGAATTATTTTTACTGAAGGGAGGATGGTTCACCTCCACTTCTTTCCCTCGTGTACTATTTCCTCGAGCGCGATTGTCCCACTGTTTTCTACCTTCAGTGCCAAAAGGGCTGAAATGCAAAAGTTGATCACTCACCAGTTCCGTTTTATCCCCCAAGGAACTTCTCATGATGGCCGTCTTGATGCTCTGTGAACAGAAAACAAGGGCGGTCAGAAGGACAAAGCTTTCAGTTCCGGTCTCAACACGGAAGTTGTGCTGCCGTGGCCTCAACTCTCAACGCGATTTCTGCAGTATAATGCCACTCTCTCCTGTTTAACTAGTAAATAATGTTTGTTTATATTACACATTTGTTGTGGAAGTAACTTTGCTTTAAATCATCGCCTACTTCCCAGATTTCTACTCTGTTTAGCGCAGATTAAACTTGTTGTGATATCAATTATGTAATTTTCTGCAACAAGACTCTTTTGCTTTCTTATTGCTTAGCTTTAATATTTATTACAAGTTAAGCTCCAGAATACGTATGCTGTGTTGTTCTCTTAGAAAAACATTGTTCTAAATAACACGATATGGTTCTTAATTTCATTCTCGAACACTTTCGTGATGTTATGGTAAGGTAAGATTTATCCGTATTGCGTGGGATTTTCCATATTTGAGGGTTTCAAAAATTCTTCCATATGAACCATTAAGTGGATGCTAAAAATCCAATATTTCGTCCTTTTCTATAAATTGTTGTGATTATTTTACCATCCATTTGTCAAAATTCCATTAACATTACCAATTACTGAAGTACTCTATAAAATACTATAACAATAACTGGGCGGTGTGCTTTTAACTATGAACTTAATAAAACAGGAAATCGCGTCAAGTGCAAACTAATAAGGTAAATGTTGCAATAAATCGGGGTTAAAATAAAACATTTTACTGTCATATTTACATATTTGCAGTGTACGTATTTGCAGAAAACGTAATATAAGAAAGTTAACTCGCATCATTCTCGTGTTATCCATCTGCTCTTAAATAACACCAACGACTCCTAACAATTCCATTTAAACTTTTTTCCCCCCTAATTCTTGTAGAATGATAAAATAAATAGGCTATTCTTGCAACTTGTAGCATTAAATTACAATTACGTATTGTTTCAAATTATAAAAAGTTTAGTAAACCAAAAGAAATAGTGAGTATGCTTTTGCTAAGAGCTGAATATGTTGATGGTATCATTAGTTTGTAAGTGTAAAAACTGTGTTGTGTAACAAGTATTTAAAGTAAACAATAGATTAATATTATGTATGTGTAACATTTGCTGTACACAAATCATTATTGTACCGTATTGTTGCACAGTACACTAGAAACATATATAGATTAGATTAGACCCCGATGTCCCAATAGAGGTAATGAAAAAGATTGTGAAATTGGTTTGAAAGCAGTAGGTTGGGTTTTATTACAGCTATCAGATGTTATTCCTATGTTAGGAAATGGTTCTGTGAAATTATGAAGTTCTTTGTGATAACGTATAAGGGAAAGTTAGGTTAGGTTAGGTAGCAAGCGAGTGTTGGCATTAGTTAAAAGCATTACGAATTTGAATATACACGTTCTTTAATAATACCATAACTTAACTGAAACTCCACTATGTACTTTATGAGTTTTTAATCACATCGATAGCACAAGAAGAGCAGCTGTCGCTATCTACCATCTCTTTACAGGTCACGGGCTTTCTGGGTAAACATCTATGGCGCATTGGGCCCTTATACACTCAGGTACAAAAAACCGGATACTTTTATATTGCTTGTATATTGCAATATATTTGTTTGTCAGAAAATATTATGTTAGGCATTTGTTGTCATGGAGATATGTAGGCAATGTTGAATGTTTTTTGTTTTATAAACAAGCCATTATAGCCGAATATTCCAATTATGTGTATAAAGTCTCAGATACACAAATTTTTCTTAACCATTTTGTGCCTCACTACCATTATTTCTTTATTTTTACGTGTTGAAATGTAAGTAGGGTTATCACATTTCACCTTAAAAAATTCAACCTGACGTTGTGGCTAGAGCTGTAGCCCTAAACGATGGCGGACACAGGGTACGTTACATTGCATATGCAATGAAAATGGCTAGTCCATGATACCATAAAACGGCTTAGGGAAACCCTAGAATTTACCAGAAGACCAGTTTGGGTCGTCCGAGAGCTACAAAACAAAATGAAGACGGTACATGGTGTTGATAGTTCTTAGGAAGCGCAATAGCCCAGCAATTTGTTAACATGCATGGACGCCCGATTTTGGCCAAAAAGGATAGAAGAAGGGTGAAAGTAAGCGAACTGATATCAGGTAGATCTGCAACCTGTTCCAGTTTGCTCAGAAGGCATTGAGTCGAACAATTACGTTTAACAAATGGTAATAGATGTTGGAGAATGAATAATAGAGCTGTGTTCTGTTTACATACGAGTCCTTTTTCAATCTGCACTCACCTGATGGACGCGAAAGAGTTTGGAGAAGGAGGGGAGAACGATTTGCACAATGCTGCATTTCCGAAAAGTTGCCATTTAGAAGTGGTGGAGTGATGGTTTGGGCCGAAGTGTCTATGGATGCTCGTGCTGAGTTAGTTTTTAGTAAAAAATGGAAATTTAACAGCCGATAGGCACATGAATGAATGTTTGGTTAATCATGTTGCACAATTTGGTCCATTTACAGGCGTAAATTTCTTTTGTTGTACGACAATGCAAGTCCGAATATTGCCCACGTGGTCAGAGATTATCTGCAAGAAGTGGGAATCATGTTTTACCATGGCCAGCAAGGAATCCCGTCATGAATCCGCTTGAACATGCGTGGGACACGCTGGAACGGCATTTTAAGACAAGACTGCCGCTGTCAGAAACTTCTCTTAAAGAATGGGAGCATATGCATCAAGAAGCCATTGCTAACCCGATCGAAAGCATGCTAAGACGTATAAACACAGTTATTCAAGCCAGAGATGGAAAATGCGTTTTTTAATGTTTCAAGAGTCTAAAAAGGTACTCACAGTTAAAACAAAAATGTTGTTGTTTTATGTCCGTAAATTTTCTAACCAGAGGAAGTTTTGTTTCTATTATTACAATTTAAAGTACTTAATATAACAATTTTTGTGTAAATGGGATTTCTTTCATTTTAAAATAATTAAGAACAGAATATAATCAAATATAAAAGTGCCCGGTGTATTTCTGTCCCTGAGTGTATATACACAGACATCACCTTAACACTTGTGCAGCACTCGCCAAGTCTACACAAGCACATAGATACTGTAAACTTTATGGCATTTGTGCATTGAAGCTTGCCATTAGAATTAAACAATAAATACTTTATAACATGACGTGATGTCACAAGTAATGACGGATTTTTGCAAGTGCGCCCTTCGTTCTGTAAATTTAGGGAGCAATTATTATGGCCGCCAGTACTCCTGTTATTTCATGGACAACAACAACTTGCATATTGATTCACTGCTAACAATAATATCATATAATGTTTTTGTGTAGGTGTTTTAGTTCTCTGTTCGAATCCCGGCTCGAATGTCCTCCAGTCTTGAAGTTTACCTTGGCAACTTCCGCCGAGCGGAATGCAACTATTGCCCTCCATATAGATGATTCAATGAAATGCGTTTGTTTCCGCATACAGAATGCAGTTTTTTTAACGCCCTGTAGTCTCAAAACATGACAAAAATTCTCACAGTAGCTGTTAATTTTCTATATAATACTGGTTAATATTTTTAGCAAGTAAAGTGGTAAAAATAGCCCTTTTCCCTCTCTTTCACCATAAAATCAAGAGCTGAACATTACTTCAATCATGCAGTCTGACATGGATGGTAAAAAAAAAAAAAAAAAATCTTTGCCACATTTAATTTCCCCTTCTTTCTTTCTGGAGCAAGCAAATGCGTTAAATGGGGTTCTATTCCTCGTCAAACATATTTCTATTATATTAGCCGACTTTTTCTTAATACAAGTAAACTCCGAAGCAATTAAACCTGGAACCGTAAGATAGAAGAAAAAGAAGAAAAAAAAAACATGCAATTTATACCTCATGGCCACGCCCTTGCGCAGTTCACCTTCAGGAAGTGCCTTGGAGAGCATTTGTCTATCGGACTTGATTTTGTGTAGGTAACAGCGTTTGTTATTTAAATACACTACAACGATAACAAACGAAAGCAATTTACTTACCATCCTTCTTACTTTTGTTTGCTGAACTAAACAGCTTCTGTCATCGCGCCAGAAAAATAACGTACAGATCTAGTCTCTAAAGTGTATTTTTCATATCCTTTGAGATTATTTCATAAAAATGAAAGTATTATCTCATAAGATGAGTTAACAGTATATAGATGGAGTTTAGAATAAAAAGTTTTAACCTAACTTTATTGTAGTTAAGTTAAAAATCTTGTTTTGTACGAAAGCGGTTTTAGGATATTTATAAAACGGCTTAATAATGGCCAATGTTAACATTGTGTAATCTTATGCAAGGAAAAACATATACCCCCCCCCCCTTTTTTTCCACAGTAGGTAAATGCTTTTCTTATACTTTTTCACGCCTGCTTATAATAAATTAAATAAAATCTACTTAAGTAAATTCTACTTCTAAGTAGAAATCTGCAAGTTGGTTTGTATTTTTATTTTATACAAACTTTATTTAATACGTCAAGCTAGTTCATTTCTTGTTTCTGGAAGTCTAATGGTGATAAGGTCTTTAAAGCTGAGGCAATTCCTTAGGTTTTTAATTTTCCTTTCCATCTCACAAAACAAGTTGCTAAATGCCATAGTAATTTTATTTATACGTATATTTGTATTCTGAGGTGTATAACACAGACCCTTGTATCATTGTCACAAACTGCAATAACTTTCTATTTGTTTGTATAATAAAAATATGTCATAATTCAACGTCTGCTTATATCTAAAATAGTTTTTCCAGACTGTAGTCAAGGTTTTATAGAAAACATAGAATCAGAAAGTCCAACAAGTGCATGAAATGACAATTGCACTAAATATGCTCAGATCACAACAGAGGGCAAATTAGTTTTTATTAAAAATTTTGTTGCATATCTTTGTTTATTTAAATATTTCAAAAAGTTCTATGAATACATATTAAATGAATATTTATATCAACAAAATACAGATTATTGACTGCCAGTGTCGGCATGTTCGTTAACCCTTGTTTCATCACGCTAGAGAATACAAGTGATTTTGTTTATATTTTAATATTTTATTCACGTTACTTCCATCTCAGTTAATGCTGTTTTTTATGCTTAATAATGTAACTTTTTTTCTTAAACGTTTATCTCCCGCCAACTGTCAAAGTCTTTCAGAACGATGAATAAAACGAATGAAATGACTCAAATGAAATCGCAATCCTTAGCGCCTAAAATAACCTGGTATTCACCTTTTCAAGATAAATGAAAACTGTTTTTTTAATGGTGTTTAACGCCCGTTTAAATGAAAACTATGAAAAAGAAATTTTCAACCAGGCAACTTGTCCCAAACGGAAGTCGAAGTAGGCGCGCTACTGCCATTGAGAGTTCACAAGATAAACTCCGGAATTTTTCTATTAACCACAGTCTTACATCTGCTATTGTCTTGTGACAGATATCAAAATGGCGGGAACAAGTTGCTACAATTTTCCGTAACATCAAATCATCTGTGCATATATTAGTATGGCGACTTCTAAGAACCAAAGACTGCAGCGGCGAGCATAAACTTTATCTTCAAGACTTTTTAGTAAATTTGAGGGTTAATATCTATTCTCTTCCTTTACTCTATCTTTACTTCATCTATATGTTCTATTTAAGGGGGGCAAGAATTTCTGAAATGTATAAAAGCCGTGTGCGTAGTATCAAGTTCATACCTTTTTGCATTATGTCACAGCAGACGATGAAATAATTAGAAGTCTGACTAATTAGGAAAATGGAGTGTGTCGAGCAAAGACCTGCAATATCTTCTAAACCGTCAAGATATGTCAGCAAGTTCGGGGTAATGTGCTGTGTCTTATAGTTAAAATTGTTCTAGTGAGTTTAAATGTGGTGAAACATACTGTATAGATTAGCATGGTAGTTGTCCTTGGAAAACTGTCACAACAAAAAAGAACATAAATAAAATGCACGATTTAGTGTTGCAAAATCGACAAGTGACTGTCAGGGATATAGTAAACAGGTATTTCATGCTATAGTATGTATAATATTTTAAGCAAAGAATTAAAAATGAAAATATTAACTGTTGATTGATACCTCGAAAATTGACATCTACCTAAAAACGTTTGAAAATGAACATTTGTAAGCAACATTTAAGATATTTCGGGCGAACAAACCGAAATGTATTTACAGATTTGTGACCTATGAAAATAACAGGTCATCGTCACACAAATTGAATTTCACAATTACTAGTAGCAATCAAGAAGAAACGTTGCGGAAAGTTGAGACAAGCAATATTCTTTCTTCAGGATAATGCTTCAAGCAACAAGTTTTGTGTTGGATGACTGCAATAATTGATAAAGGAGTATCTGAACTGTCAAAACTCTATGCTTAATCTCCGGATTTATCCCCGAGCTTTAAGCTATCTCCCCTCCCAAAAAAAAAAAAAAAAAAAAAAAAGATAATCTTCAGTGAAGGAAATTTTCACCAGGTTGTGAAGTCGCGGAGGTGTAAGCAGGCAGTTGCAGATGTTCAACAACACTTCAAGAAAACGGTAGACATGTTAGAGCTCACTGGAAAAATGCATCAGTCTTCAAGGAGGGTATATTAAAAAGAGAGGTAAAAATGAACAAATTAAGAGCAAAGAGAAATGGATCAGGGAGCAACTCTCACATATATGATACCTGCTCTGACAACTGCGAACCAATATGTGAAAGGGCAAGCTTGTGTTTCTATTCTGTATTGACGTTGATTTAGTTGAATTTAACTCTGCCTGGCTTACACTATTAAAGCAATGGAGCTAACTGCCGTTTCTGTGAACTATTTGTTTTTCCCTGGTACATATCCAAATTCTGTACATCATTTTGTTATTGTTGAGCGAATTACATCTTTTTATTTGCAGGTATTATAACGTCTGTTTTATAGTTCAAATTTGCATGTTCCATATCAATACCATCATATTTCTTTATGCTTATATTTTAACATCTCTAATTTTTTCCTTTCAGTTCTGGTATATAAATTATGTTGTGCTCCTTTTCATGGTTCTCCTCTTACTTTTTTATTGACTGTTATTGTTATAAGTGTTCAAAACGATGAATGAACGCAAATGACTCCGGAGTCCTCTCTAGCGCTTGGGAGAGAGATCCCCATGTACTGATCACGTGCTTTAAGTGAAAGGTCTCAAAGCTGCACGAGAGTTGCGCCAGGCTGGCGTAGCGGCCTTCGAACGCACTGGAGGAAACAGCGAACACAAAAGTTGCTTTATTGCAAACAGAAACAATGAGATGCCGCGATATTGCGCCTTCCAGCTGGGAAAGCCCATGGGAATGACACATAATCTCATTCGGTTGATGCTGAAACTAAGTTATCTTTGTAATGAGTGTTCGCATACCAGCAACTGCGCCAACACTATCAGAGTTTCAGTCTTTTCTAAACAGGTTTACAGAAATGTGCTAGTTACTAGGTTAATACAAAAATTTAATACTTCATTTGTTTAATTTATTGTTCACATCTTTATAATGAAGAAACTACTGGGGAATCGATAAAAGACCTAAAATTAACAAGCGTTAGACATTTATGTTTGTTCTTTACAAATTAGTGTTGTGGTTTGTACCAAAGCCATGTATCATCTACTACAATTGCCATAGAATGGAATGCAGAAATTTTATAATATTCATGTAAGGGCTAGGAAATTTCCCAAGCAGTTTTGTAAACAAGATACCGACAGCATTTAGCATTATTTATGGTCTGGAATAATTGGAGACTCATTAACGGGGCCCTTTATTTTTCCTGGAATATTACTGTGACCTTTTAATGGAGCTTTTAAATTGTCGGAAGAATTTCCACTAAACTTAATACGACGTATGAGGTTCATGCATGTGAAGCAACGCCTCATTTTCTCTTGTTGTTAAAGCGATACTAGGTCAGCGATTCCCAAATAAATGGACAGGTCATAGGGGAGCGACAATATGGCTCTGCTCGTTGTCTTTTGGATTTCCTGACATGGAGCAATTTAAAGACGGAAATCTTCGTCAGCCCATTAAGTTATGTTTACGGCAGATACGGAAGGTGTCAAGTAAAATCATGTATGTTTGCTACAGCCTTTAAGTTTGTATTCCTGCAAATTTTAACAGTACGAGAGCTGGTTACACCGTATAATTATATCAGCTGTTGCCCCCCCTTCCCAATATTTATAAGCATAAGAATGCTTTGTTATTTAGTGTAGCATTTAACAAATTTTATTTTGACAAGTCTTAAAAATACTTATTATTAGAAATCAAAATCAGAATATTTACCCAAATGTGATTTATTAAATTAATATCATTTGCATTTTTCTCTCTTACAATTTTTGAGGTTATGAGGTTATGTAAGTTAGTGTTACAATTTATTTATTTCTGCAAAAGAGTTCATATAACATTAAATGATTAAATTAGCTGCAAAGTTAGCTGTTAGTATTATTATTTTTTTATTTGTTTATTTAAGGACGCTCTTTAACATCTCAGGTCATCAGTCCCATTCTAATCAGGGCGTGAAAAGGCCGACAAATTTTGCTCAGAGGCCTCTTCTTTCAGGCTTGAGGTTCTTTTTCGTGCCGTAAATGTACGGCACGGGATGCACAGCTTTACTTCCCTTCCGAAGGAAGCCATACTTACGATTTTTACGTCCATCGGTCCTGGCCGGGTTCGAACCCCGACCTTGGGTTTAGAAGGCAAGTATGGTTACCACTACACCACCAGGACCGACAGCTGTTAGTAAGCCACATTAACCGTGCGTAAGAGTTTAATGACTGCACCCTGAACGCCAAGGTAAGGTAAGAACAAACTAAGCGCAGAAATTCATATTGACTCTTTCACTTAGATGAGGTTCTAGCCAAATTGTGAACAGGCCTCTGGAGAGCAGTTGATGTTTTTGCTTTCGCTGTTCAACAAAGGACTTTGCTGCAGGACTTGCAGCATATTTTCTGAGCTAAAAAGCAAAGCTCATTCCTGCAACGGCTGAACCATTAACAAATTTGTTTAGCATCTAAAGCGATCAAACTTAATTGTTTAAACTCTTTCTTTCTTCGGATATGCTTTTCTTGTGGGTTTGTATTTGCCATAAAGAAAGCAGCCGCTGTGTATGGATAAATGCAGATGAAGGATGTTCAGATAGAACGTTATTTCAGTCATGGTGTGGAATATTATGGAAGCATAATGTATGCACAGATCGTCTTTACATCGTCGAAGCAGCAATGAGAAACAACGGAAGAAGACTGATATCCCAGTTGAACTGGCTTGCAAAATTTAAAAGGTAAAATTGTAGCCATGGCCTGAGAACAGCCCTGCTATGAATCCATAGAGAATCTGAGGTCAATGTCAAGCTTAGGTTGCAGAAAATCAGCCTCACTGGCATCGAGTAACAGATTAAAACATGACGTCATGATAAAGGTACATAAAGCGAATGACAAAATCGTATAAAACGCATGCCAAGGCGCACTGAAATGCTAATAAAGGAGAAAGGCCGGTTATATATTCAGTTTCTTCATAGAAGTTGCCTTTTGTTGTACAAACATCCTCGCCCAATCTTTGCACGGTGCTTTCGTTCTGTAGCTCCAACATTACTCAAAGCTCTTCCCTCAAAGAAAGTTTCATATAAATAGAAAGAGGTTTATTATTGAACGTAATCTACCCCCACGTTACATAGTTACACACTGCTATCGCCTCTTATTTTCTTCCCCGAACAAACTTACTCTCTCTCGAAGGCGCTACACTTCAAAAAACGAAATGAAATAGAAATTGGATAGACAACGACGGTACAACCAGGCTATGCTTCAACTCCAGATCAAACCAATTGCACACCAAATGCGCAGTTTAAAGTTCATACATTGTTGCATTACGTCATTGCAGCAGTTGATCATTAGGAATGCTGGGTCTTAAGGAAAACTAAGCACGTCGAGCAAAGAGCTGTAATTAAATATCTGCAAATGAAGGTATGTCTACTTAATTTCGTCAAGATATGTAATCAGCTTTGGGGGAAGGTGCTGTGTCATATGATATAATAAAAATTGTACAGTGAGTTTAAATGTGGTAGAATATTCTGTGAATTGTACGACGATAGTGCTTGGAAAAATCTCACAAAATAAATAATAACAAAATAAAATGAAATTAATTATTAGAAGATCAATAAATGACAATCATAAATGTAATAGAGGAAACAGACATTTTATAACGTAGTGTAGAACATATTTGAACTAATGAATTAGAGATGAAAAATGCAAAATATAATACCTACTCAAAAAATGGTTGTTAGTAAATATATTTTGTAAGCAACAAAAGACATTTAAAATATTTTCAAAAAGAAAAGTTTCTCTACAGTTTTGTGAAGATATACGAGTCATGCTTCATACCATGACCTTGAAACCATAACGCAAAGTACGGAATGGGAAACATCAGCAAGCATGATCAAGCTAGTTTGCTTATTAATAACAGATTATTATCATGCAAATTTAATTGAAAAATTACAAGTCAAGTTAAGGTGAGGTGTGCTCTTTCTCCAGGACAATACTTCAAGCTACACGTCTTGAGCTGCAATGGAGGAAATGGATTCTAAACTACTAAAACATCCTGTTTACTCTTCAGGTCTAGCTCCCAGTGACTTCAGGCTGTTTCCAAAAATGAAAGAGTTCTTTTTGAGGAAAAAAAAAGTATATCGTATGAAGCCATGATGGCTGTAAGCCAGTGGTTTACAACCGTTCTTCCAGGTAGCAGTAGAAATGCTGGGAGAGAAGTTGGAAAGTGACATAAAAATAAAAACTTTAAATCAAATAAAAGGATCAGCGGTGAAACATAACAATCAGCCTTCCTAACAATGCAGCAATAACTCCAAGTAGTAAGACGATTGTCAATCACCTTCAGAGCCAAACTAAACTGCTCTTTCATTCCTCAGGAATGACTTTAAAGTAATAAATAACAGAAGAATAGTTAAATTATTTTCCCGATCTCAAACCTAATAGAGTACAAACCTCTGAGGTGAAGTGATAAATTCTGTGATTTAGCATTTCTCATTGCTGTATTTTTGACAACATCCATGGCGTTACTGTTTCAGTAACCAACGACTAAATTTGACGCCATTCTTGCAAGCGGTAGTTTTGGGCCTAAGTTCGATTAAAATTAATTTAACCAGTGATATTTTAAGAATAAACCCATAATTATTGGCCTCATATTAAGTTTCTATTAGTGTATTGTTTACACTGCCACAAATGTTTTTGCATCATAATCTTACAATATTTAGATATCTGTCTTACCTTTTCTTTGTTACAAATTGATCTAATCAAACGCATTCTATAAAAATACTACGTGAATTAACATTTTATAATCTTTACAATAACTCTAAACAGTATTTCACGGTGATAACTAAGACACCACAATTCCCACTTCCTATACCACTGCAAAGTTTCATATAGTGCTATAATAAATCTATTGCGTGTTTAACATGCCAGTGTTAAAGAAAATCAAACATTCCTTCACATCCACGAAGAAATTCTATGCTCCCCTTAAACTTGAAATAAATGGAAAATCGTATAATTTCGTTAACGCTATACATACAGTAGAGATAGAACATTATCTAGATTTGATAGTGTCAAAAAGTGAAATACGTTATAACTAGTAGTTTTGACAATTGTGAACACTAGATTTCTTATCAAAGAACAGCTTCATATCTTGTTCCCTACTTTCCAACTAAAATTAAGCAAATGCTGGAGCTATATGCTATTTTTTTTTCTTCCCATTTTATAAATCCTTAGTTTATGGTATTTAAAACGTTGATGGAGAAATTGAGCCTGTGTCTACATCACTTCAAAATATTTTGCAAAGACTTTGTAATGTTCGCCTAAATCAATTTGTCACCTAAAAGCCAAAGAATATTAGAATATTGGAAAAGCCACATCACCTAATTCAACTAACAAAAAAAAAAAAAAAAAAAAATCAAATTTCGTTCATTGACAACGAGATTGCTAACCATCTTGCCAAAAAGGAAAGCAACCTATGAACAATTTAAAAGTTCATGCAGTTAATAAATTGCTTTCTCCAAATTTCAAAATATAAAATAAAAGAATTTTCATTAAAGTTAAAAAAAAATAAAAGATATGAGTGTATCGACAGAAAACGAAATATAATTCTTCACTACCCACTGAATAGATACATTTTTTCACCACTCTGTCCTTTGTATAGTCTTAAAGAAGATGTAAATCAGGACCATCTTCAGTGATGTCCTTTCACATTATCAAAAATACAGCATGAACATTCGTTAACAACAATTTGTTTACTGTGTGAAAAAAGCGTTGTTATCAAATGTTAAAGGCTTGCGAACTGTTGAAGTGACTGAGGAAGATTCTTTACTCCCCCCCCCCAAAAAAAAACCCAATAATCATCTTAAGACATGTTATAATATAACGATGATAGAAAACAGTTTAAACAGACTATGGCTAATGGGTGTTCACAAGAAATTGCTTTTGCAAAAGAAGAAACGACTTTAGTTTGCGACCTCTAGTTCGGAGGTTCTAGATTCGAATCCTGGTCAGTTCAAGCTGTCCGAGTGAGATTTTTCCTGGGTGTTCCTTTGCTCTGAGAAGGTGAATGCCAGACAGTTTTAAGGTGCCAAGGACTCCGAACTCGTTTGCTCCATTATTAATTAATTTCATTTCATTCCTATACACAGCCATACACCTGTAGTATTCAATCTATAGACGTTGCGAGAAAACCAATGCAATCAAAGAGATAAAAAAAAAAAAACATTATAAAGATAAAAGAGTTGGAGATGAAAGTTATAGAATGATTTGCAGAGTCTCCAATTTTCTAGTATTCTTTCTTTTCTTTTTTTCAGTTCGAAAAATAGTTGACAATAATTTTAATAATAAAATTTTAACAAACAGTTTGAATATGTAGCTTTTTAAATAGTTAATGGAATTAAGCCAGTGGTCAGCAATCGTTCTAAAAATAGCAATGTAAGCCCTCCTTATTTTAAAAACATTTCCTGTTATATGAGCCTTTTAAAGTTTCTGCCTTCGCCCTCAATCGAAAGAAAGTGTTTTATGTAAAAAGAATTTATGTAAGAAAGTGCGTATACATATTTTAACGTAGGCAAACAGGAAGCAATCTATATAAGAGTAAAAAATCGTTTTGTGAACTTAGGTTTCCGTTTTTCTTCATTTTGTAAACAACATTCCCAACACTTTCCTTTAAATATTGCTTGCAAAACTGATAGGCAACTGGCCTATCTCACCCCGATTTGCTCTCAAACACCATTCTCCACACCTCAAATTCGCACTTTCATTTGTAAATACTTATTTGAAACAGTAGCAACGTTTATTATCATTAATAAAAATATAAAATATTGATAACTTCCCAATACAGCGTCTTGTAATCTTTTTTATTATTGTTATTACTGAAATTTAATATTCTAAATAGTTGATCACGGAAAAATTTCTGAAATTTACCATAATCTGTAATTATTTTTATAAACATTTTGTATAACCACCACAAGCTCAAAACATTCATATAATTTCATTTATTTTGACTGACGTAAATTCTTACGATGTTAGTCACTGTGAAATATTTTAGCACGTTTGATAATTTTGTAGAGGTATTAGTGGGGTGTGTTTTCCTTAAGTTTACTATGACTGAAATATGAATGGAAATGGACTCCTATTAAAACGTGAAATCCTTGTTACAAACCATACGGTAATGTGAAATAAAAACAATTAAAATTTAAAATCCTTCGTGCACAACATTTACTTAATGAATGAAAGCGATACAGAAACATCAAAACAGTGAAGATTTTTGCACAATACGGTACTCACCTCGAACTCTTAATGATAATCCTGTCAAGTGAACGCGTGCGAATGTGGGTTTCGCCGACAGGTATCAGGTGAAAACTACAGCTGTTCGCCAACTGACCGCAGTCTATCTAACCTGCTCAACTTATTCACAGTGGAGACTCAGGTGGGCGTGGAGAAGGGGAACGGGGAAAGAAACGCAACTGTGACGTCTGGCGATCCAGAAATCCCCGGCTTCCACCTTCTTAACCACAGGGGATGCCGAGCTGAGATACGCGTCATTACCTTACACTGTTTTCGGCCCCTCCACTTTTCTAAAGCAGATGTCCTTAAGGACCGCTTTCCTGCCTTCCCGAAACAGATCTATGTTAACTATGTTTCGCTGTCTAGTTAGACTATGGTTCTTAACACCATAAATACCTTCTTCGTGTTCTTTTTCTTCTTTTGCATTCATGGATAGGTGTTGGCCCCATCTTGCCATGCAGCCAATGAAAGGCTGGTGCATCTCTTACCTTTTAGTTTGTAATTCAGTAATAGTTTGAGACGTCTGTAATCGTTCATTCTTGTGTGCATGTAAAACAAATACCTTTCAAATTATTACATTTATCAGTCAAGTTAACTAGGCCTAAAGCCTCTCTGATATTTGCACCTCGCTGTTTATCTAAAATGGTCAGTCCCGCTACTGGCCCCGCACATCTTATCTCCTTCACTTCGATTCTTCTTTATCGGACTTTATTATTGTTCAATTTTCATTGCAATAAATGAGCTTAGGAACGGCCATTTTGTAAAACTTCATTTACGAACATCTTCTACTTTTACGTATTACGAATGATGCTACGTATTGTATTAAATGTATTAATTTTGATATAAATCGCTTCATTCCTTGCAATGAGACCAACTATATCCTACACAATTAAAAATATAAACTAGTTCCATAATGTAATCATTTATAATAATTTTGCATATTGAGTGTTGTTTTCTAAAAAATTCCACTGTTTTTGTTTTTATTGTGCTAATTTTCGTATTATATTGGGCAAAGATTTGATGTAATTAGTTGACTGCCATTTGGAGTTAGTCTTTGGTGTTCCCAAACCAAACCAAACCATCTCCAAATAATATAGTGTTTAAAATAACATTACAACGTCTATCATTGCTAAATGGCATCGTCAATGTAAATATAAAAGTGCATGAGACAAGGAACTTGTTTAACCACTTTGTCAATATACCGAGTAGTTCATTTTCAATAGTAATAACTGTCCTAAAGTAAAGGCTTAGAATAACCTTGTATCAAATATTCCGAAACGTCTCTTTTTATCATAAATTTCACAACTTGATTGAAACACCCTATCGAATCTACCATTTCTGACATAATTTTCCTAATTTTGTTTCAAAACAGAATATTTTGTTAATTATATCTTAAGATACTATGAGTCAGTCACGCAAGAAAAGAAAGAAGCGGAAAAGAAGAAGCTGATGATTGACTTACGTCAAGTGTCCTGCAGTGCGTGAGCGGAATTGGATGTGTAAAACACAAAATCCAACATCCGCGTAGCGGTCACCTCAGCATTTTCCTTGAGGAAGTACTTGATCCTGAAGCAACTTCCACTGCAACGAAAACAAGGTAGTGATTTTGAATGTATGATTCATTGATACAATCAGTAAACAGCACTGCACTCGGTATTTCAGTCGGTCCTGGTGGTTTAAAGGTAACCATACTTGCCTCCTACACCCAAGATCGCGGGTTCAATCCCGGACGGTACGATGGATCCTAAGTATGGCTTCCTTCGAAAGGCAAGTAAAGCCGCGGGTCCCGTGTCGTACATTTACGGCACGATTGGCTCTTTCACACCCTGAATTGAATGGAACGTTGATGATCTGAGATGTTAAAGAGCGTCCGTAAATAAACCAAGTAAAAAAAATCAATATTTCACAGTTAGAAACAATCACTGTTTAGTCGGAGACAGTAAATAAACTGATAATTTTTTTAATGGTGTATTACGCCCGTTTTTACTACTGAGGTACCACAGGCGATGGGCACTGATGATACACGAGATGAAACTGTATATTGGGAAAGGATTTTTTTTAAGGAAGGAAACGTTCCAGGCCTCAGTGTAGGGTATCTCCCCGGCACTTGCCATTTATGAGCACTGAGGAAAACCTGGAAAATAATCCAGTCAGGGAGGACGATCCTGGCGGGAATCGAACTCCAGACCTCCCGCTCACGAGTCCGCACCTTAACGACCTCGGCTACCTGTGACGGTAAAAACTGATGCTTACATAATGAGTGTTTCCAAACAAACTGCAAAATAGTTTCCCTTATCATCAATAGAGGCTCATTAGTATATGGACAGAGTTTGTGGAATTTATAGCGGGCGATTTTAGGTACTTCAAAAATAATGCTCATATTATTATTGCGTTATTTCACGTAAAAACTTATTCAAACTTTTTACGGAGACACCTAAGGCTAGCAGTCAACAACAAAAGTACATTGTAAATGTTCATTCTATTTTTTTGGTTTATTTATGGACGCCCTTTAACATCTCAGGTCATCAACGTACCATTCAAATCAGGGCGTGAAACAGTCAACAAATTTTGCTCAGAGGCCTCTTTTTTCAGGCTTGAGGTTCTTTATCGTGCCGTAAATGTACGACACGGGGTTACTTCCGTTCCGAAGGAAGCCGTGCTTTGGTTTTTTACGCTCGAAAAATCCATCGATTCTGGCCGGGTTTAAACCCGCGATCTTGGGTTTAGAAGGCAAGTATGGTAACCACTACACCACCAGGACAGATTGTCAATGTGCTTCCTATTTGGTATAGTATGCAATATCATATACAAGTATTAACCTCACTATGCTTCATCTCTAATTTCTAATTTACATAAATATTATTTTTATTTAACTTTTCAACATATCTCCTTACTGCCTGTGGTGCCTCAGCAGTAAAAACGAACGTCAAACACTATTAAAAACCCTCTCCTTGAATAGTGATGTACAATAACATTTCTACAGCTTCCTGGAAGAAGCGTTGTTCAATTTCTTCAAACCACTGGTTTACAGCCTCCATGTCTTCGTAATCTCATAAAAATGTCCTCTCTAAAGTTCTTTTACCTAGAGAGTAAGGGATGTTCCAACAGTTCAAACTGTTTTATTAACATTAGTCATTGCAACGAAACACTGTCCTGAAGAAAGGGCGCACCACGCCCCTAACTTGATGTCACGCAAGAGCTGCGTAAACTATTGAATTCCTCACCTAACAGAGTAACATTTTAAAAAGAATATCAAATCCAAGTTATTTCCTTATTAATTAATGAAATAAGTTATGGCATTACTGTATGATATTAGGAGAACAAAATTAGAATTCTTGCAACCTATAAAATGACAAAATAGCACCACATTTTTAGAATAATTTTATCATTAATATTGAGATTAAACCATAATAACTAGTGGTATACTATTAATTAAATGAAATATATCACCAATGATAGACAAAGCTATACTGTGTGTGTATTTTTAAATATTTTTAAATGTATATGAACCGAGCTCTTGATATTATCTGTACATTCACTAAAATAGACAGAAATAATGCAAAGTTTGGACTTACATTGCATATTTAAGAAGATTGTGTTCATATGTTTCAATAAAACAAACATGTTACTATTTAAAAACCATTAAATATACTAAATTAAAATACACAATCAACAATAAACAATCGAAAAATTCATCGATTTTCATTTACTATGAAATTTAATTTAATGTTATTGTATTTAAAACATGTAATCAAACGTTTTCTGAAGGTCATTACAAAGCTTTCTTACATACATATATTATTCTCAAACACATATTACATTAATATTTTACAGTTGCTATCTTCACGTCGATGCCTTTGTTAAATATAAAACATATACATCGTTAAAAATACAGTTCATATGCATAAATATTTTGTCCTTTTATTTTAAAACAAATTAGAGAAAATAAAACGCAAGAGCGCTTTTTTTAATTTGGGTTTTCAAGTATACCACTACTCCTAATTGTCTATTCCCCTAATTTTCAAAAACTATTTTTTCTTTTGTTATTTAAATGGTATGTATGGAGTTTCGTTGCTAAAAGCAAATATTGATGCCGCTAGAATAATTTTTAAAATTTAGGGTTCCAGATATACCCCCAACTCTTAATAACCTGATTTCACTGGTTTTCAGAAACTATTTTCCTTAATTTATTTAAATGGCATATGCGCGGAGTTTCGTTGCCAAAAATACATATTAAGGCCATTAGAGCGATTTTTAAATTTTGGATTTCAGGTAAACTACACCCTCCCCT
The DNA here is from genome assembly GCA_030762175.1 of Metallyticus violacea. Taxonomy (NCBI): domain Eukaryota; kingdom Metazoa; phylum Arthropoda; class Insecta; order Mantodea; family Metallyticidae; genus Metallyticus; species Metallyticus violacea. The sequence goes on along the minus strand of CM060843.1, from coordinate 107,242,761 downwards.
CCTAATAGTTCGATTACAATGATTTTCATAAACTATTTTTCAATTGCATGTACCGAGTTTCTTTTTTTTTTAAAAAAAAATACCATTTGCGGCCACTTAAGCGATTTTTTAATTTCGCTTTAACCCCCACTCGTTTTCAGGTATATCCTCACTCTTAATGGCCTGATTGTCCTGATTTTCGGAAACTAATTCCATCAATTTATTTTATCGCAATAATACGCCTATTTAAATAAAAAATTCCACTCTCCTAATTTGCAGAACAGTAAACTTGTCAATGACTCTTTGATTAAGTCTGGAATTGTATACTTAGTGTTTTGTTTTGAAATCACAGTTTGACGTAGGTTAATAAATACTTTAAATTCATCTACACAGTATTTTAATTTCAATCTTCTCTTCCAATGAACGCAAAAAATAATTAGGTAAATTTAAAAAATAAAACTTAGAATGTAAGCCTTCTATAGTGTTCATTTTCTTTACGTTCAGTTAACATAAAACGAAATAAACCAACTACTTCACGGATGCACACCAAATTTCACTAGCCTGCTATTCAACATCTTACAATAACGAAATGTTCGCTGCTGAAAGGAGTCTGCAAAAGAGTATTTTTACTTCAAATGTAATATTATTTGGTAACTGCAAGTTTCCTATGTTTTATATATATGATTGTGTTGTCAGTAATTTACAGCTTATATAAAGAAATTGTTATTTCACACTGTAGGACATAATTGAAAACAAAGAGCTGGACACGGTAGCTCAGTTACTAGAGCGTAAGTCAGGAAGACTGAAGATCCGTGGTTCGAATCACGACTATGACCTGAAATTTTTTAGTCTGATTCTTCGTTTCCATTTTTAGTTCCAATTTAATTGTCTAATAGTCTTTTAATATACTTATTTTATTGAACTTTATAACGCACAACAATTTCTCTTTATAAATATCGAGGCAAACTTTCCGTGTAAAGCATGTGACGAGAGATAAATACGCACATAATGGTTTATATGGGCAAGGGGCTCCTACTACCGTTTCCTCACTTAAAATACTCCACCTCGCACCGTGATGTAAAAAATTTAGATGAACTAAAAATGGGAAGCGGTAGAGCACAGTGATGAGCTCCCTTAGCCGAGCAAACCAATTAAAACACGAGAGTTAGGATATGTTAATAGCTGGTCTTGCGAAATTTAAATTTTTAAGAACCTTACAAAGGAAAAAGGTCGTTCCAACACGGACTCTAATTTGTCGACACAAACTACATGTATTTAACTATGAAATTAAAAGATATACCTAAACAGGACAGATTGTGCAAAGTTTTGTGATAGTGAATTACTAGTAACTTTAAAATAATTTAAGTATCTTCCATCTGACTTAGAAAATGTGAACTTGGGACCTTAGTCATTTTATTATGTGCATTTTTATTCTTTCAGAGTTACTTTGACGTACGTATAAAGATTATTACAAGGAAAAAAAAGCATTAATCTTTTGGGCCAATCGTACAGGACTTATAATAATCAACATTCAATGTTTACAATGACCAGAGTCAGATTCGTGGAATAAAGTGAAGGAAGAACAAAGAACGACGTGTTCAAAACTTCCTCTCTTTTTGTGGGTACAAGAATGTGACTCCAACTTCCCAGCGTTCAAGTCATAGGTTAGCAAGTTTTCCTGGTCCTTGCCAATTAGTCATCCAAAAAACGTGTGATTTTTCCCCAGCTATATATCCTTCTGGTATACCCTGCTCATCCTATGAATGCATTCATGCTTCTCTGCCCCCCGCCCCCAAAACTCAGTTGATTTGGAAATGTATATTTTCCTTGTCTTGTGTGGAACAGTTGCCTTCTCTAAGGATAAAATAGATTTGAATAATTTTCCTATCTATTCTAAGGAGTACACATCTGAACGAATGCAGAATGAAGTTTGGATAAAAGTTATTGCACAGTTAACATAAAAATTAGTTGCACAAAGTCCGAATTATACTTACTTAGGACTTCACTGGAGTTCATTCTCCAGTCTGTTGGTTCTAGCGGTTGCAATTTTTGTTTTTTCCTCAACGAAACACGGTATATAACCATCAATTAACAAACAACTCTTCGACTTCAAAAATCAGTAAAATTGGACCATTAGGAGTGGGGGGTTAATCTAAAGCTGTGCACACGGACGAACGTATGTGTCTCTGTTAATGCTCTAACGGCCATACTTTTTTTTTTTCAAAGGAACTTGGCGTATAATGATCAATTAACAAACAGTTCATCAACTTCGTTAACAAGCAAAATTAGACCATTGGAGATGAAGGCTAACCTAAAGGGAAAATTTAAAAGTGCCTCTAGCGGCCGCAATTTTTTTCCTCAACTAAACGGCGTATATGCCATTAAAATACAATGAGAAAAATAGTTTTTGAAAATTAGTTAAATCTCACTCTTATGATTGGGGGTTTACCTAAAATCTAAAATTAAATAATCACTCTGGTGGCACCAATATTTGTGTTTTGGCAACGAAACTCGGTATATGGCATTGAAATAAAACAATAAAATATTTTCTGAAAATAAGCGAAATCAAACGATTAGAAATGTAGGTTTACCAGAAATCCATATTTTAAAATCACTCTATATTTATTTTTTTTTTCGCAACAAAACTCGTTATGTATTATTTAAATAAAACGTGCTAAACTTGTTGGTGTTACACTTGATAGTTATTTAACTTGGAATATGCATATTGCTGAGTCACTCTGTATATTGTCTAAAATAGTTTTATTGTCGACCAAAACCTTTGGTGTCTGAAAATGTATTAATTCATGTGTATTACTTATTATCTCATTGTCATCTAATATATGGGGCAAAGTTCAGGGGCAATAGTACAAGAAAAACAACTGTAACATTTACATTACAAAGAAGGGAATTGAAATAAAAATTGGTTTATGTCCAGAAGCGCATTGTAAACTACTTTTTAACAGTTTGAAATCATGACTCTACCATCTACTTACCATCCATATATTCTTTTCTTTAATGTGCTAAACAAGATATTATTATTATTATTATTATTATTATTATTATTATTATTGTTGTTGTTGTTGTTGTTATTCATCGCAGGAACAATTATCATCAGCACATACATCAAGATATTAATAGTCCTATAGTAAAAATTTAACAAAACAAAAAAAAATCTTTTAACAATGGAATGAAATGTTAAATTTTTTTTTTTATAAATTGCAACTAGAAACCTGATTTTGGAGCTGAATAATAAAATCTTTAAAAATCTTTTAAAAGTAAAATTATTTATTAAACTGATGAATTTTGAGGTATTAACATGCAATATTGAATAATTTTTACTTTATCCACTGTCATATGACATAATTAGTGAATTAATTGAATTGAATACTGTAAAAGTATCGTTGGAGTTGTGCCAGCTCTCATTAGCTTTCTCTAGAACTTTTTTTATGAACTATACTATCGTTCACTGCATCTGCTAAACCACCATCACGCACCGGTCTGGAGCCTGAGTTCTTCTCTCCTTTTTTGCTGCAGATTTTCTTGTCTCTTTCTTTATCGGGTCATATTTCTGGCGGAGTTGATTTGCTGATCTGGTATAGTTGTGTGCATTATGTAACACGAAATTGTCTCCCATACTTTTACCTTTGATTTGAGGTCACAGGTGAACCATCTTGTTCTTCAAAATATGTTTATATTGTAAAGTTCACCTACTTATAGTATCTACCTTCTAAATAATAATTTTGATTTCTTCTTCGTTCCTTGATATTTATTTTTCAACGCAATGTAACATCAATAGAAAAACATGCGAGTAAAATTAAACGTAATTAAATCTATGACAAAAGACTATCTAAATCATTGCCAACTTCATTTCCAGTTATACTTACCTGGAATAAGCATCTCTGGAATAAAGTAGCATCACCTCATACAGTTTCTTATTCGATGCTTAAGCTATTCCAGGAAATGTATCTGGAATTAGTACAGGTATGACGATTAACAATAGTAAACCCTGATTTTGTTCAATTTGCAATTTCTGCTATTTAGCTGTTTATTCCTAAAATTGTTACAATGTTTGTCTCCACAATATTAGCACATTTATAGGCGTATACAAATTTTAACATGCTAAATGAAAGAAAAATATTTAATATATTTCCATTTTAGTAGTTTTAACAAGTTATTAATAAAGCTAGACCATTGAAGTCAAAATTCAGTACAATTAATTTTATTCCACAAAATGCTGATTTTTGTAGTAGAATTAAAACGTTTACAAAATCTAAGTTTTCTTTGGAGTTATGAAGTGCTTTATAATTGTGTTAATGATCGAAGCATTTTTTGTTACATTTTTAGTGAGTTACCTTTTAAAGCCCAGAGATCGGGTACTGGACTCCTGAAATCTGATCTGTCTCATGTATGGCTCAATTTACTGACTGGCTAAAAATATCCCGTCATATGACTTTTTTAGTTCCGAGATAAGACAGGGGACTATAAAGCAGCAATTGGACAGATAGCTCGTGACCAGAGTTTTTTCTACTTCACCAAATAGCTTAACTTTGAAGAAAATGAAAGTGTTGAGATTTGGAATGCATCAAGATGATGACCCAGATTTTGTGGAAAGTGTAATTGCTCCAAGCCTCACTTACTATCACGGAAGGATCTGAGTGATTTAGTTTGTGACCTTGGATACAAGCAAAGCAAAATTACTCGCTTCATAATTGAAAGGCTGGTTCTGCTACAGAATGACACAAAGTAGGAGGATCTGGTTTTCTGTAAACAACGTGAGCCTCTGCTGAAGCGCAAATGAAGAGTGGCGTTGATTAACGATTGCTCTAAAGCAGTTGAGGTGAAGAAAGTTCTTGCTATCCATTATCCAGTATTACGAGAGTGTGTCCATAAGTTTCCGGCCTCGCCGATAAGGATAATCGCCTTCACAATATCCTTATCCGGTGTCATACCTTATTTGTTAAGTAAATAATTTCAGCTATAACTTCCGCTCCGCTGTGTTAAGTTGTTCAGATAGAGTTGCATAAAGAAGGCTATGTGTAGAAGATTGTGATATATTCAAAATGCAGTATGGAGCTGTTATTAAGTGCATCACAAAAGAAAGACTTACTTCAAATGAAATTAAACAGCGATTTGACGGTGTACATGGGGAAGCATCCCCCTCATGCTCTACCGTAAAAGAATGGGCCAAACTTTTTCCAATGGGTCGAGAAAGCATTGAATGCGAAGAGCGTGCAGGTCGACCCTTGGAAGTACTCACTCCTGAAAACATCGCTCTTGTGGAAGAAGAAATTATGGAAGGCTAGCGACTCAAAGTCACAGAAATGCCAGCAAGGTTGGGCCTTTCTAAAACAACAGTCCTTAGAATTATTCATAGAAGTTTAAACATGAATAAGGCTAGTGTACAATGGGTGTCTAGACTTCGTTCCTCAGTCCAAAAGCAGCAACGAGTCATCTGATGTCAGGCATTTTTGGAGCTCTGGCATGGCAAAAAGAGAGAAGTTCTGCAAACCATTGTTACAGAAAATGGAACTATGGTCCTCTACTATGATCCCTTACCCAAAAGAGAATCAATGGAGGTGCGTAAACCTGACGAACCACCTTCTCTAAAGGCCAAGGTCACGCAGTCAACCGAGAAGATCGTAGCCACAATCTTTTGGGACTGTGAAGGAATACTCTTCATTAACTTCAAGGAGAGGAACACCGCGGTAAATGGGGAGTACTGTGCTGGCCTACTGCACAGACTACATGCTCCCATCAAAGAGAAAAGGCGAGGAAAGCTGAGTGATGGTGGACGCCTTCTGCACGACAACGCGCCTATGCACACAGCTCTTGTTCCAAAGGAAGCTGTGAAGAAATGTGGCTTTAAGCAGATCCGCCGTACACCCTACAGCCCAGATCCAGCTCCCAGTGACTATTTCCTCTTCTCAAACTCAAGAAGATTTTCGAGGAAGGAAATTTAAGTGTGACGAAGAAGTGATGGATGCTATTTATGTCCATTTTGCAGACAGGACTTCTGATTATTTTGGGGGAAGCGGTTGAAATGTTAACTCAAAGATGTGGAAAGTGTATTGCAATAAAGGGTAGTTATATTGAAAACTGAAATATAGTTTTTGTCTTTATCATGCCTAGAAAAGAGTTAGGCCGGAAACTTATGAACATGCTCTCGAACATATGTGTATTACACTTTGTCTATACTTACATCTGATGCTTTTTGTGTACGTGGCAAAGCAAAGACAAATGAAAATAATTGTACCAAAAAGGGACACTCATTCCAAGACAAGAAAATATTTTTTGTTCTGAACAGTTCTTATTAACATTAATACATATCAAATAATATTTTATTAAGAAATCGTGAAAAGCAATGGATCCTTATGTGAATATATTAATTTTTCTGAAGCATGAGTTTTCCACAATTAATGAAACTAAAGTAAAATATAGAAGATTTATTTTATGTTAAATGAGCAAGAAGGTACATCGTATAAATTAGGAAACTGCAGGTCAAAGCTGTCAATGCTCTAATTCAAAACTACAAATAGATGAAAATCACTGAAATATAACGGAACTATTTTTAAAAATTGAGTTCAAAAAAATTGGACATTCAAAGGAATGTTCCTCAAGCAACATAGCCAAGCTGAACGGGATGGCTCAGGAGATAACGATTGTGACTCGCATTCAGGATGTTCCGGGATTAATTCCCATCGGGCTGGCCATTCTGCATATAGGTGAATGCTGGAATGCTATTTACATTTAACGAATGTTTCGCTTTTCCATTTTCATATCATTTCATTCCGTTGGTTGCCAAGTTGAGGTGGGCTGGCGCGGTGTTACGGTGGCTTGCGCTTTGTAAAGATATATGTTCCAGTTTCTGGAATGGAAACGGGCCTTATAAGAGGCTTGCACAACTCAGAGTGGGAGGGGGCTTCATCGGCGTCGGAATGTTCTATTTAGAAACATGTTTGCATTTCCGGAATCGCCGACTGTAGATCATGGCCGCCTGGTGTCTCCCTTCTCTCATTCCTTCCTCCCAGATGTACCCACATTGGAGTGTAGACACAAAGGGCCAGCCGTGGGCAAGACTCAAGTACCTCCTCCCCACCATCAATTCAACCTATAACCAAAGACCTATTTCACATACATTTCAGGTATATAAACATAGTTTCTTATCAGATGTTATAATATAACGGTATTAGATATTTTAAAATGTATCTTTGAAATTCATGAGAATTTTTAATTTTGCTGGCTAGTGTTATAAGGATATTAACCGAAGATGTGGCATGTGATATAACGTGAAGTGCAATTTTCATTGTTAATATTAAGCTTATGTTGAAATACCTTCCTTCATTTTTAGCGAATTCCGAAGGAATGTAAGCTATTGCGGTTGTACCCATGAAGCGATTTTGGAACACTTTTCAAATCTCCATCCTTCTACCTACTAGGCACCAAAAATTACAATGACAAAAAATGTTATATATACATGTGTGTGTGTGTCGAATAGTGCTCTAGTGGTAGCAATTTTTATTTTTTCTCAACGAAACTCGGCATATAACCACAAATTAACAAGATTCATCGAGTTCATTAACCAGAAAAATTGGACCATTGAGAGTGGGGGTTAACCTGAGGCGATTTTTAAAACAATTGAAAAATTGCTTTAGCGGCCACAATTTTTATTTTTTCTTAACAAAACTCGATAGATTCCCTTGAAATAAATTGAATAAAGTATTTTTTGAAAATCATGGAAATGAGGCTATTAAAAGTGTGGGTATACCTGAACAACGAGTGAGGGTTAAACGAAATTTTAAAATCGCTCTAGTGGCCGCAATTTTAAATGTTTAACATAAACTGGGTATATACCATTTAAATAAAATAAGAAAAACAGCCGGTGAAATCGGACTATTAGGAAGGGCAAGGTAGTTACCGGAAACCCAAAATTTAAAAATCGGTCTAGCGGCATTAATATTTCATTTTTCGAGGTTCATTTTAAGAGTTTTACCTGAAACCGTAATTTTAAAAATTGCTCTAGCAGCACCAATATTTTTTATTCATAACAAAATTCCGCATATAGCATTTAAATTAATTAATAAAAATAGAGTCTGAATATCAGTGAAATTAGATTATTAGAGTGGGGGTTTACCTGAAACCCAACGTTAAAAATTACTGTGGCTGCATCGTATTTGCATTTTCGTAACGAAAACTTCATATACGCAATTTAAATAAAATAAAAAAAATATTTCCTGAAAATCAGGGAAATCGGTTTATAAGAGTGGGGTTTATCTGCATCAAATTTAATAATTGCTTAGCGGCATCAATATTTGTTTCTTTACAACAAATTCGGTATGTATATATATATATATATATATATATAAAATAAGAAAAACATTTCTGAAAATTAGGGAAATTGGACCATTAGAAGTAGGGGAGCACTTGAAAACCGAAATTTAAAAAGTGATTTTTCGTTTAATTTCCTCTATATTGTTTTAAAATGAAAGGACAAATTAATCCATTATATACTATATTTATAACGAACATATGTTTTATATTTAACAAAAGTATCGTCATGAAGATAGCAAATGTGAAATATTAATCTAATATGCTTTTGAGAATTATATTTGTATGTAAGAGAACTCTGCAATAACCTTCAGAAAACGTTTGCTTTACATGTTTTTGTTACAATAACATATAAATTAAATTTCAAAGCAAATGAAAATCGATGGAATTTAAATTCTTTTTGTTGATTGTGTATATTTCCTTAATATATTGTAATTATTTTTAAATAGTAACATGTTATTTTGTTGAAACATATGAACATCTTCTTAAATACACAATGTAACTCGAAACATTGCTATTTTAGTGAATGTTTAGATATATCAAGTTCATAAACAGGGTTACATTTAAAATGTTTTAAAAATACCCACACTGTATAGCTTTGTCTATCAGTGTTCAACTATTTCATTTAATTAATATCATACCATTAAGTTTTGTGGTTTAATAATAATAATAATAATAATAATAATAATAATAATAATAATAATAATAATAATAATAATAATAATAATAATTTTAAAAAATGTTATTTCTCTTTTGTGATACTTACGAATTACAAGAATTCTAATTTTGTTCCCCTAATGCAATACAGTAATGCTATAACTTATTTCATTTCATTAATGAATAAGGTCATAATTTGGATTTCACATTCTTTTATGAAGTTACTGTCCTAGGTGATGAATTCGCTTAGTTTACCTAGCTCCTGCGTAACGGACTTTTATTCTAACATTTCTTGCATCTGTCATCAATAACATTTCGCGTTCTGCTTTAATAAAAACTTAGACGAACATCTACTATTTAAAAGTGGAGCAATCCTTTCTCAACACAAAGGAGTAAAACAGTATTAATGCATCCATCTTCAGATATTAAAATGCAGAAGGAATTTTACATACGAGCATAAATTGCATTCTAAAAAAGGTTCCAAAGGCAAGTAACAAAGCTCTAGAAGTTTCCTTTTGTACACAAGCAATGCTTAGGATTAAAAGCCTAACTGTTTTATCGCTTATCAGTATAGCCTCTCCTGTAAAAGGCAACCTGATGAACACAAGCACGTAGAGTTACCGAATGCCTGAGAATCCGTAAGTATTAACATATCCAAAAAGTCATTAGAGAAATCACTCATATGTGCCACATGGAAAAAAAATAATAATAGTCATCGACCAGTGTAATTTGTTGTACTCTTTCGGCCACGAGCCGTTTACCGTATAACTGCACTTCACGATCTATAGACCTTTCCAATACTAGGCCTACAAATGTTTTAAAAGTCGAAGTTTATATAGAATTTCAACAAAAATATAACAATTGACATCGCGTGTCTGTAACCAGGTTTGTAAAGCTTGGAGTAAAAGATTCCGAAGACACACTGAAGATTGGCGTTAGTTATTCTTGACCTGTGAGCTTCTTTGTTACCGTTCACAGGCAACTCCCAAAATAACATGAGTATTATGGCAAATGTTATTCTTTCTAGATTCTTTATTCCTAAATAAAAGTAAAAGTCTGATACCCCAATTTCTCCATATATGACGGTAGGTCCATGAGTTTCCGGCCTAACCCTTTTCTAGGTATGATAAAGACAAAAATTATATTTCACTTTTCAATATAGTTACTCTTAATTACAATACACTTTTCACATCTTTGAGTTAGCATTTCAACTGTCCCCCTCCCAAATAATCAGAAGCCTTGTCTGCAAAATGGGCATAAACAGCATCCATTACTTCTTCGTCACACTTAAATTTCCTTCCTCGAAGATGCTTCTTGAGTTTTGAGAAGAGGATTTAGTCACTGGGAGCTAGATCTGGGCTGTAGGGTGTACGGTAGATCTCTTTGAAGGTACATTTCTTCACAGCTTCCTTTGCAACAAGAGCTGTGTGCACAGGCGCGTTGTCGTGAAGAAGTGCACACCACCACTCAGCTTTCCTCGTCTTTTTTCTTTTATGGAAGCACGTAGTCTGTGCAGCAGGCCAGTACTCCCCATTTACTGTGGTGTTCCTCTCCTTGAAGTCAATGAAGAGTATTTCTTCACAGTCCCAAAAGATTGTGTCCATGATCTTCTTGGTTGACTGCGTGACCTTGGCCTTTAGAGAAGGTGCTTCGTCAGGTTTACGCCACTCCATTGATTCTCTTTTGGACAAGGGATCATAGTAGAGGACCATAGTTCCATTTCCTGTAACAATAGTTTGCAGAACTTCTCTCTTTTTGCCACGGCAGAGCTCCAAAAATGCCTGACAGCACATGACTCGTTGCTGCTTTTGGACTGAGGAAATAAATCTAGGCACCCATCTTGCACTAACCTTATTCAAGTTTAAATGTTCATAAATAGTTCTAAGAACTATTGTTTTAGAAAGGCCCAACGTCGCCGGTATTTCTGTGCCTTTGAGCCGCCAGTCTTCCATAATTTCTTCTTACACAAGATCGATGTTTTCAGGAGTGGGTACAGGCTCTTCGTGTTCAATGCTTTCCGACCCATTCGGAAAAGTTTGGCCATCTTTTACGGCAGAATATGAGGGGGATGCTTCCCCATATACACCGACCAATCGGTGTTTAATTTCATTTGGAGTAAGTTCTTTTGTGAAGAACTTAATAACAGCTGGATATTCCATTTTGAACATGTCACAATGTTCTACACATAGCCTTCTTTATGCGACTATATCTGAGCTACTGAACACACCGGAGAGGAAGTTACAGATTCAATTAGTTACTTAACTGATAAGATATGACACAGACAAGGATTTTGTGAAGATGATAATCCTTACTTACCCTGGCACCCTCAAAATTAAAGTTTTTCGCTATAAAGCTGTTAAGCTGTTTTTGGCTATGTCAACATCTTTGGAGGTAATATTTTATCTCTAAAGTAATCACTAAATCAGTAAATACAACAAAGGTACAAATGTTTGCGTGTCCTGCACAGACTGCAGAACAAAAATTTCCATTGATGCTGACTAAGCAAATTTGTTCTTTGGAAAAATTCGAAGATGGAATTTTGGAATGATTTTTCTTCCCTCAAATTGTTTCTGTAATTATCTTTTTTTGGGTGCTTGAAAGTTTGGGAATTAAAACAACGCCTGCTATAAAACTCTTCTTGAAACTAAATATAAATTGGGAAAATGTAGTTGGTTGGGATTCAGTGTTTTAGGAGCGTAAAACACTTGCCAAGCCTTTAAGTAGAACATAATATATATTGAGATGTTTCTGTCGACCCCCGTTTTTCACGTATAGATTTTTAGTTATGCTGATGTTTGTACTATTTTGTACACTTGTTTATTTTCTATAATTTTTAAATTAATTCGAAAAACTGAGAGTTAAAAGATATTGGAATGGTTTAAATATAAAGATATAATGCAAGGCAAATAGAAAAGAAACATTACAACATTTTCGTTAGTCAATATGGCTGTCTTGCGTACAATGTGTTTGCGAAGTTTTCTACTGTTGTTTGTCCAGCTTTCTATGCAACAGTATATACCTTAACCTTAATGCATAAAGCAAATAAGTGGGAGGCTTCTATCTGTAAATAGCTCCTTTGAATAACAAAAGACCGTCTCTAAGCACCTAACATTGGTGCGCTTTGAATAGACAGTAATTTCAGACACTAAAGAACTTGAAAATCGTTTGCAGCATCGTCCCACAAACCATTATTAATAGACTGATATTAATTATTTATATAACTTATTTCACAATGAGTTGTTTTATGTAATGAAATGATATACCATAGGCTTCGTATAATGGTTTCGGAGTAACAGTTTCTAAGACAGCCGTCGTTTGTTTAATTACTGAAATAATAGAAGCATAATGTTTTATTTAGTCGCTTTGACTGTATTGGTCTTCTGGCGACGTTTATATGTAAGTCCGTAGTTACAATGGAATGAATAAACGATGGCGCAAATGAACTGGAGTCCTTGGTACCATAAAACAATCTAACTTTCGCTTTCTCAGGGTAAGGATAAACTCCGAAAAATTCTTACTCAGGCATCTTGAATCGACCGGGATTCGAACCCATGATCTCCGGATTGGTAGCCCCAAACGCCACTACTAAGACCACGATAGCAGTCGAAAACGAAATTTGAATGACATTGTTCAGGAAGTTAAAACGGAAATTCAGGCAGCTGAAACTCGAATGATTCCGTAAAAAATAAAAAGAAGTATCTTAAAATAATATGAAAAGAGTTCTGCTTGGCGTAGAAGAAAATAAAACGTTACCACCAGAAATGAAACAGTCATGGCTTATATAACCGTACTGGAAATTGTTTTATTATTTGTTATTAACATAGAAAGCAAGTTAAGTTTAGATGCTAAGTATTTATCCTCTCTGTCTAAAGTTTTCATGCCTTCATCGCTCTAGTTGTACTCCAGTTTATAGCTAAGCTGAAAGTGAAGGAAAATATCATGAGCATTTCTTCGTTCGTTTATTTATTTATTTTTATGGAGTATAAGGCGAAGCAGAACGTGCTCTCGAGGCCAGAAACTGACGAATTTCTTTAAAAAAAAAAAAAAAAAAAAAAAAAAACAATAGATGATGATGTGCTGATGAATGTCGCTACGGCTTTTGCATGTGGACTCCATGAGCCACTCTATTTGTGCACTAGGTATGTGAGTGCTGAAGGCTGTGTTCTTGTACGTATGAATATTCGAGACAAAAATAATTATTGTCGTTTACAGTCGTGACTATTGTGTTACGGTGAATTGTGTTACGTTTGCATGGGAAGTGTTCTACCTGGCGTCCAAAAAAAAAAAAAATGTATTGCAAGAAGTTATTTCCAAGGCAGAAAATACAGTTGTTAATTCGTGGGAACCAGTCAGAAGATCGCAAAGTTTCTGAAGTTGTCAAATGCATAGTTTAAGGTACATGAAGCATTGCTTTTCAATTCAGTTGCAGCGCGTCTAGTGTTACTGCAGTATAACATCGGAAACTTTTTGTATAAAACTTGTGTTCAGAACATGTTCTAGTCGGTTCATGTTTTATATAAATAAATGAGTTCTGTACATGCATAGGACGAAGTTCCGTTCGTCGCTAAATGAGCGAAAACAATTCTTTTTCTGCAACCCGATCATGCGCACATTGACCCAATTAATGGCATTCTCCCCTCCCCCCCGCCATCCCCACTTTTTCATAAACAACAAACATAGAGTGGTCAGTCACAAAAATATCATGTTTAATAGAAGAAATAGAAGTGAAAAAAACTCCACATTAATAGCAGAAGCAGCAGCAGCAGCCAGAACAAGAAAGTTTCCTCCATGTTGAAAATAACTTGCAATAATGTCCTTTACAAACGTTCCAAATGCAAACACTCTTCATTTGTTTTATGTGGAACAAATCTGTATGATCAAAATATCATATGCAGTTCTATACAAAAGTTCTTTATTGGTTAGGAGATTGGAAGTCAACAATGCAACGATGATAAGATAGCATTAGAAATACCAGATGTTAACTAAGTAGAGACCGGGAATAACTTCAAATATAACGAATTGTATTTGCAACTTTTATCCGTAGAAGTAACAACATAACTTCATAAATGTGAAAATGATTGAATGTAACAACAATGTGTTCTGCTTCATGCGATCATGTCATGTTACCATAAACATTAGAACCCGGTTCGAATACCAGATGATGGATCAAATTGCTTAACGTAGGTCAGATCTGCTCTCTTATTCTCGCTCAGAGCGGGAACCACCATGAGGAAGTTGCTCTACGCTATGACGTCATCCATGACACAGTTATACCATATTGTGGAGGATTGAGCTCCAATATCCCTGCAGAGTGCAGAAGCTGAAGGTGCACACACGGAGCCAAACACTCCGCCATAGTTGTGGACTTACAAAACCTGATGTACGCTATAGGAGAATTAATAACTTGTTACGAAACAAAAAGCGGGCTCCGATCTTTCCTTATGACGCACACAATGTCTATGCTTGTATTGAATCACCATTTTTATACTGCCAGAGCCTGCTCGGTTATGGCTGTGAAACTGCCTAAGGAAAAATCTTTCTTCCTTGTAAACGCAGAAGCCATTGGTTTATCTAATATCGCAGGATATTCTTACTTCATTCAGTCTAAATAAAGTTTAGTGTAGGTAACTTCATGCATGTCCACCGCTACGGAGGGCCGTGTTCGATCCCTATTAGCGACAAATTATCTCTCGAGCTTTTTCCCGGAGTTTTCTCTATCTTGAAAAGGGGACTTTAGGCGCTGAAGGGCTTCTGGTTCACTTATTTTAATAGTGTATAACACCCATATTTGCTATCCCGTGATGGTCCATCAAGTACATATGCTATTTATAACTAGAAAATCTGTAATAATATGCATAACACAAAACGTGTATTCTTATAATTATTAATAAATAACATAATTTATGAATTATAAAAAAGTAAATATTTGACCATTAATAACACACCAGAAATGGAAAAATTAAACCAATATATATAAACTAAATAGTTAGGAACAACTATTAATAATAAAAAAATATTGAAGATGAAACAAAAAGGAACAATTATTAATAACAAAAAATTAATGAAGAAGAAACAAAAACAGAGTTGAAATGAGCATTAAATTCAATAGATTAAGATAAAAATATCTAGGGAAAAAAAGATATTTTAAAGTGCTTAGTTTAATACCCAAGTCACAAAAATTAAATATAGGTTATAAATGAAAAGTATACAAAATATGAAAGTGGATTATTTGACAAAAAGTGTAAGAATTTTATAACTTGGCTAACTAAGAAATGAAGAATAGAAGAATAATGAATCTTAAAGTAAATAGATAAGATGAAAGGAGATTGAAATGGTATGGACATCTGCTGAGGTTGGGAGAAGGAAGATAACGACAAAAATTCTCGTATATTTATATTTAATTAGAAACTTTCAAGAAGAAGCAGAAGGGAATATGCTGTTAAGAGACAGACAAAAAAAAAATGTAGACTGACTAAATACTAGAAGCCCAGTATTTAGTAATACTAAAAGGGCTTGAGGATCGAAAGTATTCAAGAGAGTGGCGTGAGTGAATTATTCAAGAAGACGACAATCAGCTGTATAATCCCATAATGTTTATTGCTTATGTCTACTGCTAGAGCTTTTCATCCAAAGACTGAAGAAAGTTAGGTCAACTTTGTGATTTTTCTCGGACAAATGTTCAAAGTTGTAAACCATTTATCAACCCAGTTTAATTTGTTTAAACACTATTATGGGATGTGAAATTAGAAAAGCAGGGAAAACGAGTAGCTATGAAACAGGAAATTCAAAATTGCAGATTCCTAGAAAGGAACCTTGCCTGCAGTCCTGAGAAAATACAAACATTTTGTATGTACTTAACTTTATTAGGAGCAGTGTCATGTATGTCCATCGCTCAGCGCCCGCTTTGTGCCCCTTATATTGCTAATTAGCTTTGCAAAATTACCTCAATAAAAACTTAAGGCACTTTCTAGAGATGCAGGTGCAATGAACAGCGCCTTCAGGCTCAGGGTGAACATGACGTCATGCCAGAATATTCCACTTTCTTCACTGTGGCCGCATCGTCCGTCATTGATGGTCTTTCACTGTTAAGTTCATTGCAGCTTTAGTTCGAGATTGGATGTTTCAAATTTGAAACTCAAATACATTCTTAGAGAAGGTGTTTATAGTGCCCTTGCCTGGATTGGGGTGTCCTTTGTTGTTTGCAGCATAGAGGAGCAAAGATCACAATCGTCCGAGAGTGTGAAATTTTATGAAATTCGCATTGGTAAGATTGTGCATGTATGGGTAAACCTCAATCCGTGATGAACAACGCTCTGGTCCTCCCAGCAAGCAGTCAGTCATAAGATAGACCAGGCTGATGTCATTATTCATGAACATTTCTTTAGAAATTCTGGCCAGTGAATTGGCCATCAGCATCGCATCCGCAAACATGAGTCGCCCCCTTTTTGCATCCCCAGCCTACATCGAAGGGAACGGAAGATCCACGAGCCCACCCTCTGGTCCGCAGGACGGTTTATGAGGTTTGTGCTTTAAAACAAATCATGTTGCAAAACGTTCTTTTTCTTCCTCTTTCTCCTCAGTGCATTCTCGGAAGCGAACACGTATTCTAATTCAAGACTTTGGTTTTGTTTAGTTGTGTTGTACAGTATATATTAAGTAATTTAGTGTTAATATTAGGATGTAGAGACCTTGGAACACAAATCAAGAGCCAGCTTCTCTAGTACATATTTCAGAAAGTGATCCTAAACAAACACAAGAGAAATACAGAGAAATAGAAAAAAAAATAGAAATAGAAAAACTAAACTTTAACTAAGCAAAACAAACAGTTTATATGCAACGTGCACGATTATGTCCAAAAAATAATTTAGGAAAAGGAGCAATTTCAGAGACAGCAAAATTAGTACCAAGATAAAAAAAAACTGCATAAAAATCATACAAAAGGGCCGAGTTAGGCCAAAGATACCCGGCAGTAAAAAAGCAAAATTTAACAAAATGGAGAATTTTTTTGGTGATATTATTAAGTGCGAGGTTGTCGTTTATATTGCAAAGGGAAATCCCCAACCGTGTTTGAAATATTGAATCAATTGAAATGTGTTTCTTTCCTTACCTTTCCTTTCGTTTTCGTCCTTTGAGAAAGAAAAAGGCAACAATGGAATCGACGAGAATTGTGGCTAGGCGCTATGGATATCTTCAAAGAGTGCATCAGCTGCGTAAGTTCTCATTCACCTGAATGTAGCTTGATATGCCACCCAGAAAGGGTGAGAAGTAGTACTATCAATTGTGTTTTTAAGTCCCCATCAGCACAAGGAAGGCGCATTATGGCGCTTCTTGCTAGTGGCAGAGGACTGGGTCCCAAATTATTTACACCTGTCAGCTAAGAACATTGCGAACTGTAACGCTGATAGCCATGATAAATTAATTGCACAAGTTTTTGAAAACTGGTTAAAAAATCTGCCAATAGAAAACATTAAAACGGCAAACATCACAAAAAAATCGTTGTGGATGAGCTTGCAGTTATTCATGTTGCGTCTTCCTCACTGGGTGATAAATTCAATGGAATGGGCTCTTAGAAACAACAACGTAACTCCTCGGTCAAATGCTGTGGGATGATGCAGAGCTAATTGCATGATTGGAAGGCAGTATTTCAATCACGATACAGATAACACCCAGCGGAGTTTCGTGATTCATGTGGAAGAGAGTGATGGGTAAAAGTACGTCCAATTAAATAGCATTGATTTGCAACTCACTGCTATTTTAGATGTAAGGCGCCTAACGCAAAGAATCAGCTGATATTATGAACATGCATTATTGTATATTATCAACAATTTTAATTAGGAAAATGGCCATAGTATAAAATGTTTCGCACCCCATTTCTGTATAATTGTTCCCGGATCTAGCAGTTGTAGTTCACTTGCACAGTTTGTAGGGAAAATATTTCATTCTTCAAATATGAAGTGTCAGGAAGATGTGTTGCATATCTGTCAATGAAAAGAATAATCTTCCTGCACCCATTTTTGCACCAATGGATTTTAGTAAACACCTATGTTGATATCCAACGCTTTATGTTGTGTTTGTATCTGGTGGGGAAAGTTACATCGTGTCTTTGCAAATTTGCCAATTGACAAGTATAAAGTCCTTGATCCAGAAAAAAAAAGAAGTTTTTTATTAAAGTGTGGCAATAGCCCATGCCGTTTGTGACTTTTAAGGAGGTTGTGGGTCATCGGCTAGCACTTGACTACCACATAAAGGCTGCTGGCTGAGGATCGAATGAACATGGTCACTTTACCATTGTGACGGAAGTTCTGAAGTATCGCATAGTATGTGTCTAGATTTCCACAGTCTTTCTGACACGATGTAAGCATGAAGGAGAAAACTTTCTGGTACTTATTGTGTCATTGCAGCACTAAGAGTTCGACAACAAGAGGCAAATCTTCTCCAACCAAGAATTTTTAAGTCTGGACTCTCCGCCGGAAAGATCCTATTCACTCACTTCTGAGATATGAAAGAATCAATTTCGGAGCATTTTAGGAAAAGAGGGAAACAGTGAATAGTGTCTGAAGCGGGTTTACAGGTGGGGATGGTTATAGTTTGCCCCAAATCCTGAGTGCAAATTTGAAGTAGGATTGATCAACCAAATTCTCCTCCATGAGATTCTCTCTCTCTAGGGCTTTCCGCTCAACTTTGACAGTTGTAAGCTAGCCAGGACTGAGTGAATGGGAATTTGATATTGAATGCCACGATAAATAGTGCCCCATAATTTAGGAACTGAGGTTGTTTATTCTCCCAAACGTGAATAATCAGATGAACTCACCTCTCTTGCCTGATCACTGGCAAGGTAAGTTTGGCTGCACATAAAGTTGGTTGTGCTCCCAAATGGCGCCTAATATAAAGGAGGTCTACCGCAATAATATTTGATGCAGCACAATTGTGCCACATACCTAGCTTTCGTGCTAATTCCGTTGATGCCGGATCTTGTACTCGGACTTAGGACGTTCTTCCTCTAACTGCCCGGGGGATGCAGCAGCACTGTCTTTGCCTGGGAATTTTGAGCCTGCCTCTTTTTGGGCAATTCCATTTCTTACATACTCGGTAAGAAGTGACACTCACACATGAAAAGCGACGCAGGGTTTTCGCGCCAGTTTTGTGTTAAACATGCTCATAGGTTGATGCTTACATCACTCATGGTTCTTCCTATTTGCTACCAATTTTGAAGTCACGAGCTTCGCTATTCGTCAATAAGATGACTTCAAGCAGATTTCACCCGTTACTGTCAATAAACCTTTACTTCCACATCTACCATTTACCAAGCGAAAATAGCCTGGCTTCCTGGCCTAAGGCATAGCCAACCCTTTACTCGCCGCATTCCTGAAGGAATTAGTTTCTGTTTAGTTTTTTGTGCGATTTGCCAAGAATTACTGTGGTCGGAGAAAGTCGAGAGTTTTCCTTGCTTTGCTATAATATTACTTATTATCTATTAAATATTACAGAAAGTACAGATTAGATACGTTATGAACACTTTTAAACACTATACAATATTAATTCTCCATTACCGTGTTGAGTTATTAAAGTTCTTCCAAGTAAAGAAACGGCAACACATACGAGGATAGGTCCATAAGATTCCGGCCTAACCATTTTCTAGGTATGATATAGACAAAAACTATGTATAACTTTTCAATATAGTTGTCCTTTATATATATATACCTCCCTCACAGACGAGCCAAGGCCTAGAAGTTCATCAGTTGTTTTTAATTGTGTTTAACGTCCGTTTTACTGCTGAAGCACCACAGGCGGTGGGCACTGATGATACATGAAATGAAATGATATATTGGGAAAGAGGTTTTTTTTAGAAAAGAAATCGTTCCAGGATTACTTTTAAAGTACCTACCCGGCATTTGACATTTATGAGGACTGAGAAAAACCTGGGAAAAAACTTCATTATGGGAGTGCGGTCTTGGTGGGATTTGAATCCCAGACCTCCCGCTCACGAATCCGCGCCTTAACAACCTCGGCCACTCGTTGCGGTCGGAAGTCCACAATGACGAACGGTGCGGTCACGGTGAAGAAAGTGGGGTTTTTAATCCTGGAACACAGACGAGCAACCATCCAAATGATTATGAATGAAACTGGCCTCAGTTATGTTAGAGTGCGACAAATTATTCATAACGACTGCACATATTTAAGGCATTTAAGTGTGTTCACGTTTGCTAACCCTTTTCCGGAAACAAACAAGGCAAGGGCCTGACCTTTCAAGACATGTTGATTCTCTTGGAAAATACTGAAGAGGATTTTTTTGGACGTCTGACAACCATGAATGAATCTTGGGTCTATCAGTATGATCCACAGACCAAAACCAAAACCATGAGCATACAGTGGAGGTATGACAATCTCTTCCCCCCAAAAGGCAAAATTGCAAAAGTCAGCAGAGAAGGCCATGCTCTCAGTTTTTTTGGGACTTTGGTGGAGTCGGCCTCACAGATTACCACAAAGAGACAGGCCATCTCTAGCACATAGTACAACAATCTTCTGGACAAGCGATATGCGGGGTCTCCTAGGTGAAAATCACCAGATCATTCATCTCAAATTGCAGTTGAAAATGCAAGGGCACATGATTTTGAGATCTTGCAGCATCAGCCTTACTCTCCCGATCTCGCACTAAGTGACTTTTTCTTGTTGCCAGAAATGAAAAATCCATTGGGGATCACCAGTTTGACGTCATTAATAAAGCGTAAGAGTGGTTTAAGGCTCAATCTGCAAGACTTCCACAATAACTGAATTCGGAGGGTCAACAAACGCTGGGGAAATTGCGTAAATCTGGATGGTGGCTATGTAGAGAATAGAAAAACTACAACTCAAAACAAGTTATCTGCAAATTTTTTTAAAGGTGATAATTAAATCTTTACAATACCCCCTCGTACAATGAAACAATTAATTTAGATTTATAAAAGAGTGTGGCCATTATTTTTGCAATTGAGGATATTGTTTTCAATTTTTTAATTCCGAGGATAGGTTTTATGATGTCACTCCTGCATTCTCTTTTCATGAAATTATGAATCCCGTGTTTCACCTCTCATTAAAATGCTGGAAAAGAAATTGTCACCTTGAACCGCTAAGAGCGCATCTCTGAACAGATGGTGGTTTTCTGTTCTTTATGATCGTCACGCAGTTCGGCTTTGAGAGACTCATTTAGCATAACTTTTTAACTTTAAAAATTTAACTTGTAAGTAATTGAGTTGACGCTGCGACGGAGAGATCAAGTTGTAGAGGGAGTTGTTTGGTTGTTAATGACCGATAATGATGTTCTGTTATTGCAGGTGCATTAGCCCGAGCGTGGATTGCCACGGCATTCTTCCGACAATGACAACCTGATAGTGTTTTTATCCACCACTATCGCTCCATTGACATTTATTAACCTTCTCTCAGTACTAGTGGTGGTCTCATTTTCTGCCAAAAGAAATTAAATTGCGGTAATGCACGTCATGCATGTTTACAATTATTACAATAATTATAATTCAGCGCTCCTTGTAATTTAAATGTGTTATTTTCTCTTACTTTAACCTTCTTAAGGGTTTCTCAAACATAACCTATGCACTTCTGAGTGCCGCTTAAGTAATAACGCGCACTATCGGAACGATAGATATTTTCTGTCATATAATTATGTTATTTCCAAAGCATTTTATGTATTTATTGACGTTTGAATTGACTTCCTGAAAACAAACGATTCTCGTAACTTTTAATGAATTTGAAAACAACGAAAACAAAGCACTGGCTGTTTTTAACTATGTATGAGTTCCATTCTATTTATTGTACCATGAAGGCTTTAACGTTATCATCAATACTACCCGTATCAACGACATTATCGTCTATATAGTAGCAGCAATAAGCAAAAAGAAAAAAGAAAAACATCTTTTTGGAGTTGAATTTAATAATTCGTTGTTGTGTATGACATTAATTTAAAACTCTATGTAGCGCAAGAGGCTTAAAAAAGATGCTATCTCTTAGGATGCTATTAAAAGGCTATCGGTCCTTTCTTTCACTTTTTATGACATTCTTCAATATTTCTGTACTGTTACGTAGTACCTTGCTGCCACTTCTTGTCGGCGTGAACACATGCATGAAGTACAGTCTCTATACAAAATTGTAAGATGCGCAAATCATGAAGATTTCGACAGAGAATATATAATATGTTTATGCTCATGGATTATATATTAACTATTACATTTTCTTTTTCAAATAGCTTAAAATGATAAAAACAGCGCCTCCCATTTCTCTGCCATGTCCGTGCTTTCAGTTTGTACTTGATATACATTACTGGCTTCTTGTATCCTAACGTATAAATAATAGGTTTATGAAGCAGAGATACTGTACCGGAGATGGAAGTGCACGTTCCATCTAAAAGACCGACTGAAGCCGACTTACGTCGATCCACATTTCCTTGTAAGACCCTCGCAACAACCAGGTGACCTTGTGGAAAAGGAAAATCACGTTTATTACTGTCTTCCTGTTTCATGTTGTTCCTTAAGTGTAATACCCTTCTGGGAAAGCTCTAAATAAACTTCTTCCGATACTGTGACGAGAATGTTCCCAACCATCACTACATTTACAGGGTCAAGTTATGATTTATTTCGTCCTCGGTCATTTTCTCTTCAAAGACTTGTAATATTCAAATATTTTCACCATTAACGAGTTTATAGTACAAGCAAGCACTGAAAGAAGAGATAAGCAAATGGCATTATTTCAGTTCGGAAACGCATATACACAATATTATATCTTTGCATGAAGCGTTTCAGAATATAATAGCAAACTGAATATTTTTAAAATTTGAGATAAATAATTCTGTTAGAGATATGAATGGAGCGTATTTTTTACATTATCACTTTTATTTTCCATGCACTTTTCACACCGTTGCATCAAATTCTTTATTCCAACAGAAAAATGAAATGTTTGGTTATGCCTGTAGCCAGGAATGCACTGCTTTTTTTACTCTTATCATCGTTTCCATAACTCTCTCTCAAAGTGTCTTTAGAGGTGCATGCAAACGCGATAATCTGAGAGAACTAGGTCAGGGTTTTGCGGGATGTGCTGTACGAACTAAAAGATCTTTCTCTTGACGGAGCCAAGAGTTTCAGCGGTCGTGTAAAAGCATGCAATATCATGATAAACAATTAACTCCATTAGACAAAAGTCCCATATGAATGCTCCATATTGCTTCTTTAATATTATGCTGTATCGGGCATGAAGTTGTCCCTGGCTCCACACCAATTACAGAGTAATTGAAATAATTAATATGTGCAATTTTCGATCAGTAACTATGTGCAAGTACGAGGGTAGGTTCAGTAGTTTCCGCCATCGCCGTTAAGTATTATTGCCTTCACAAAAACCTTATCTGGTGTCATAGCTTATCTATTAAGTAAATAATTGCACCTGTAACTTCCGCTCCGTTGTGTTCAGTTAATCAGACATAATTGCATAAAGAAGGCTATGTGTAGAAGATTGTGGCTTGTTCAAAATGCCCAGCTATTAGTAAGTTCTTCACAAAAGAAGGACAAACTCCAAATGAAATTAAATAGCGATTAGGAGACCACTTTGGCAATTACATTTCCACCTCAAAATAGTGTCATAAGATGGACAATCGTTTGCATAAACTCTCATCTTCTCATCGTGATTTTGCTAGGCACTATTGCCCTTAAATGCAGGAACTTTATCACGGTACAAGCCCCAATCTTCTCTATCTTACACTTAGTCACTTCTGGCACAAACTGTAAATAAATAAATAACACAAGAAGCTGTTTTTTCAACATCGTGCACTTAGAAACCAATGATGACACTGATAAAGTCATTTATAATACTTTAAAACTTTACCATAGCCTTTCGTATTGCCTCGTGGTGAAACAGCTGACTACGAAGTATGTGTAAAAACTGCTCGGAAGTTGAAAAAGCGGTTCTGATGCTATCCTCACAAAGTGGTTCTTCAAGTCTGCGGGGAACCACACACAAGAAGAGATCACTTAACTCGGTGAAAGTTTAGCAATCTCCTTCAAAACTTAATTGCAGCAATTCACATTATTTACGTTCTCGAGTGCTTGTATTTCTTGAACTACAACCTCTCCGTGGGTTTCAATTTTACCAATTGAATACCTCTATGGACTGAACTCTTTGAAGCGCATACTTCCAGTATACACGACGTACGGGTATTCTTGAGAACGCTCTGATGTTCAATGTTCTCGAGTATATCTTCGGTTAGAACACGTTATCCTAACACTATGGTTAGGAATTCCATCTTTTTATCGATACACACTGTCCTGCAAGATAATATATTCACATAATAGCGGTACTCAGATGTCTCTCTTCTTGTTTTAATTTCATGGGGTGGCATTTCAATATATTAAATTTAATTCACAAACCATAATAAAGAGTGGATGTTAACGCACTGCAAACTCCGACTGACTTTATGAGAGAACTGATTTGGCGCCTGAAATGTGAGGGATATCGCGGATGGTTTCCAACTTCTGCACTAGTTCTCTGCTATCTGATGCGAACTGAGAGCTGCTGAGTAGGAGTGCCCCCCGCAGAACAGAAAACTTCCGGTGCTCCAGTAGAGCAAAATTCAAATTAACTAGAAGTTGGATTCACTAAGCCACTGGGAGTCACATAAGCAGATGCTTTAAAAATTTAAAATATACATTTACTATTAGCTGGTTCAAGTTCACCTGCCAACACATGCCGCCACCTGCTTCTATTTGAAAGTTTAAAACATTTATTTATATTGATTGGTTTACAGCTGTACAAACGGCTGGAGGGTTCATTCCCCTCAGGTATTCGAAATCCTGGGTTTTATTAACCCTCATCAACGGTAGGACTTGTAAGAAGTATAACTTCTTGTCCCTTTCCGGTGTATGGCCACCTTAACGCTGCCGGTAGACAGTTACACCAGAGAACTACTAGTGTAGATGTATATTAGTATATGTGCGTATCATGAAATATACCTTTAATATGTTATTGTATGTGTCCATGGTGATTCTCTTTTTAATTTCTTCCGGAAAGCACTCAACAAACTGCTGTTTAAAATTGTATGAGTTTGCCACATGATACTTAGATCATTTGTTAAAAGTTCTTCAATACATTGGAAACTTTTATCAAGTGAAATCGAGCAGAAATTAATTTTTTTTATAAATATGATTTTAACCCCAACTGTTATTGTGTGAACATCTCAGTCTTGCTTATTATTATTATTATTATTATTATTATTGTTATCATTGTTATTATTATTATTATTATTATTCAGAATATTCTGAATGTTCGAAAATATCAGCAATAAAGGTCAGTTTATGGAACCCAAAAGAGAAAGCTGCACCACGATGGTGACAGTTCGTAAAATAGAATTAATATTTACTTACGGAATATGACAGTTCGTAAAATAGAATTAATATTTACTTACGGAATATTTTGTATCTTATCATTTGCATAGTTTCGCCTGTTCTGAGTAAAATTGTCTTTCTTTTCGATTTTAAAGGGATGGCGGTTGGGTTGGAGTCGCGAACAAATTTCTCTCCAAAGCGAGCTACATATTTCAGAACAACTGACCCAAATGATCAGTTGCTAAGAAGGGAGCTATTAGGGACAGCCGTTGTTTCCACATTACGTAATGCGGATTTCTTGTCTACAATAATACTATCACTTTAACTATTTAATAGTTTCAGTATTCAATTATTGCCAGATCTTACGATTAATGGAGCTGCCATTGCAGGTAATAACCATGGAATACAGGCAAGGAATGCGAAGGTCACCAAATAAGATAATAACTAAGAGTTATAGAGGAGTTTTGTTCGCCAATATGGTCAAAGCACTCTCCTCAGTACTATACAACGCTCCATCCTCAGAAATAACTTCCGGAAAAACTTATGCTATTGTTTTTTCAGGCATTGCAACAAGTTTCTTTTAGTAAGCTGCAATTGCTTCTTCAGGGCTGGAAAATTACTGACCTAGTAGATGGTTCTCTACGAGGGTACGTCCATAACTTTCCGGCCTAACCATTTTCTAGGTATGATAAAGACAAAAACTATATTTCACTTTCAAAAAGTTACTCTTTATTGCAATACACTTCTCACATATTTGCATTAATATTTCAAACCCCCCTCCCCAAATAGTCAGCAAAATGGGCATAAGCAGCATCCACCACTTCTTCGTCACACTTAAATTTCCTTCCTCGAAGGTCCTTCTTGAGTTTTGAGAAGAGGAAATAGTCACTGGGAGCTAAATCTGAGCTGTAGGGTGACTGGTCACTCTCCTTGAATCCACATTTCTTCACAGCTTCCTTTGCAACAAGAGCTGTGTGCACAGGCAGGTCGTTGTCGTGCAGAAGGCGCACAACACCACTCAGCTTTCCTCGCCTTTTCTCTTTGATGAAAGCACGTAGTCTGTGCAGTAGACCAGCATAGTACTCCCCATTTACTGTGGTGTTCCTCTCCTTGAAGTCAATGAAGAATATTCCTTTACAGTGACAAAAGAGTGTGGCCATGATCTTCTGGGTTGACTGAGTGACCTTGGCCTTTAGAGGTAGGAACAGAAATATCGTCACGCTGCAACAAAATACCTCTTAGCTCTTTCTTGGCCGCTGTTTATGAATTTTGTTCAATATATTGTTATTATTACGAGGATTATTCCTTCATTATTCAATGAGACTGAAATCAAAACCAAAGTGAATAGCAAAATGATTTTATTGACGAAAGTTAAGTATTTCTATAAGCTACTTTTCAACCTTACCACCATGAAGATTAACACACTCGTCGTAACAGTGCACTGGCTTTCCAATATCATCTGCAAAATCTTTGCCGCCTGTCTGTCGAGCAGATCTACACGATGACTCGAAGGTCCTTGAGGTGATGCCCTCCCAACTTCTTTCATTTTTTCATAGTCGAAACGAAACCATCTTTCATCACTGTCAGAATTGCTTCCCAAAACTGTTCTCCCTCATCCTTGTAACGTAGCAGAAGCGTTGAAGCCGTTAGCCACTTCTGGTGGTTGTCATCAGCAGCAAATTGGGTGGCCATCGTGCACAAGTTTTGTGGTATCCAAGGCTATCTGTAAAATTTTGTAGAGGCTTGACCTTAAAATTTCCTAAAAATCTTCAGAAAGTTCAGAATTATGAACCGACACCTCTCAGAAAGCATAATAACCCACTCATTGCACGAGTTCATCTCCCGCCACAGAATTCCGTCCATGATCATCATGTTCGGCCATCTCTAAATTTCCTGCACCACGCTGTCACTCATAACGTTCTGACCATGCACACAGCTCATTTTGTTGTGAATTCCCACTGCATTACGCCCCTCTGCCTGTACATTACGCAACTCGCATGACGAGAGAGTCATTGTAGCGGACAACTTTACACGCCCTTAGTCAACCTTCACCAACCTTCAACTGTTAAGTTGGCACGGCAGTGGTAGTGATAGTGGAGGTGGAGGGGGATTAATTACTCTGTGTGTCGCCTCTTTTCCTATCGCTTCAAGAGCCACCTGATGATGCCATCGGAGATTTAAAAAAGAAAAGTCCTCTAATTACTATTGTAATTATAATTAACTTAAGGACGATGTACATCTTTGGTCGTTAACATCCCATTCAATTCAGGAGGTGAAACGGTAGGTAAATTTTGCTCATCTTTAGGATAGATCTTTCTCCACGGCACGAGACCGATAACTTTACTTCTCTTCTGAAGAAATTCATACTTAACATATTATAAAGCATTTATTTGCACCGCTACACTCTGAAGAGTTTCCTACTTTCAGTTAAATCTATCTTTTCACTGGTAGATGTTCATGTAAATGGTGAACTATTCTCTGATCATTTGTTGGAATGAGCTGAGTTGTTCGGGCGGAGAAAGATGCTTTGGTACTTCAAGCTTACTCACGGTTGGCCGTTTGTCCTGCGCTCACAACGGAGGCACTTCCGGGAGGATAAGGGACGAGATATGCCGGGCAGCCAGGATATACGGGCGGGGGTGAGGCACGGACGTAGACAGGGTTCCTATATTTTATCGGATAGAGCACACCAACGCCGGTGAAGGGTTCCCCCTATGGAGTTCAAGGCCCTCAGAAGATCCGCTTCAGGGCAGAAATATCGTCAAAGAGTAAGTAACCATCACACCGCAGCATCCCACTTTGCCCTGGCACTTTCGACCCTGTAACAGAACCAACAAAAAGAAATTTTGTGAAAGGTAAAACTGCATCCCTAAGCGATCCCTAAGGAGAAACCACGAAAACACACAAGGTCAGGATGGCCAACCCCATATAATATATTGCTTTAATTGTGTTTGAAAGAAGAGAGCAAAACTCCTATAAATATATTCATATATAATAAGATGAGAAATGTTCGTGGTTCCATGCCTGGAGGACACGGTAGGTTAAAAGACCCGTGGTTCGAATCTCTGCCGCGACCGAAATTTTACATGTGTGTTTCCTCCTTTCCAATTAATGTACTACACTTGACCAGTCTGAAAGATATTTTCATAAAACTCTTTCTGGATTCATATTTAACCGAGGTTTTAAACGTAAAGAGACAGGAAAGAGTGAGCTTCATGCAAAATATAGTTCGTTTTATTAGTAACAGTTTCTACTGAAGAGCATTAAGTTAAGAGTATTTTTAAACTTTCTAAATGAATAACTCTTAAATGTTTCAGAATCTATAAGTAACATTAAGTGAGAGCTCCTGATAAGCTGTTTGTAATAAATCGCTCTTTATTAAATATTATTCCGTCCTGAGGAATTAATTTGTTTCATCATCTTGCAGTCACTATAAAATATTTTATAACTCATATAGAATTAGACACTTTTGAGATTACTGGCATGTTTAAAAGGAGGGAGAAAATAATTTCGGAATGAAACAGGGGCTGTTTAAAATCACTTTCGCTCGCGAGGAATTTCACCAGGCGGGAGCGTGCAGGAACAAACAATTGACTACGGCCTGCGCGTGTTTTATATGCCAAAAACCCTCCACCGCTGCTGAAAAAGTGTTTTATAGATTTCAGTTTTTGAACTCGTTTTCTGATATCGGACCGTGTTTTGAAAATCGACAATTATCTTATTGTTCTTAAAGTGGAATATTTTAATGTGTATTTCAGTGTTTTGATATGAGGGCAACTCTTTTAAATATGTTATAATAACAACCCCTTGATTATATAAATATTGGTTTTATATACTATTAAGAAAACTTAAAAAAGAAGGCAAAGTGCAACTTATTGTGTTTCCGTAATGCATGTTTCCATATTTATTTATTTATTTTCAAAGACGTAATTTTTCTTAAAATATCAATTATTTAATATTTATTGCAACAAAATTTACTGGGAACATGAGTTTATATTTTACTCAAAATTGTTATCTCTGATGCTTCATATATTTAAAAAAAATCATTGACCTTAAAAAATGAGGTCCGTTTTCTTTAATCGTCTTGTTCGATTTGAGATGGAATATCTCAAGATAAAGTGCTTGGGAAACCAATAAAATTAGTAAAACAATGTTACTCGCTGGCCTTGTAACTCTACAGTTTTTATAAATTTGTGCAACAGGACGGTTTGAAAGGATGCAGGAAAATGCTTGAAATTGTGTAGATGTTCAACGGTCAAAGGATTGTAATTACTTGATTTTATTGCTTTGTTTAACGGTTTTTGATCACTTGTACATTCAAGCATTGTTTCCTGCAATTTGACAATTCCAGGAATATTTAAACCTTGGAGTGATACAGAAATGAAAACATGTGATGCCATACAGAAACATGCTAAGAACTGACCTATTACAGGTTAATTCATTTACATTACAAGAGAATCTGCTATGAATCATTTTATTTTTACATAATTATATGTCTGTTGTCAATACATTGGGACTAAGAAACGGGTGAGAGTATGGCGCTCTTTTCTAATGTTTCCATTACCTTGTATGTACTCAAACTATTTCAGATGAAGCGGCAGCATTTGCCATGTCATACGAATATGTTTTAATAATGGGCAAACAAGGTGGAAAATATTTCAATACGATAAATTATAAAGCTCAGATAGCGCTCGAAAGAAATATTACACGAATTCTGGAAAAAAGAAAAACAGATGTTATCCCAAATGCAATAAGATGACTTAAATAACCTCAACAATAGCTCATCACACTGTGCAGAGTGTGTAATGGTTTTAGTCTACAATGGCTAATGACAAGAATTATGGGTATAGGAGCATTTCTTAGAGGGGAAATAAGTGATGTATTATTAATCTCTGGTTTAAATTTTTTAGCAATTTAAGTGCTAATTAACGTTTGCACAGACCACAAGCTCAATTCCATCCATTGTTATTGTTAACCCAATTAATATTCAAAGTAACAAACAGGCTTAAGGGACATTGGGAGTGAGTGATCTTTTAGTCTCTCTCTCTCTCTCTCTCTCTCTCTCTCTCTCTCTCTCTGTGTGTGTGCTGCAAAGGATTCCCTTTTGGGCATCGACAGTGAGTCAACATTTGCATTCCTCCTTCCTTGAATTTCCCACCGTTACAATATTTAACCCGCCTAATAATGCCCTCATTACAGTGAATTACCCGTCCTTATCCATTTTTACAAAGTAAAGTGCGTGTGCATAAGTTCCGCTGTCGCTCGCTTCTGGCTAGCCGCTCGGACACTTGGGCACTTAGCACCAGCAGCCGCTGCAGCAGTTAAGTGATTTTAGACCTGTGAGAATGTCAAGTAAATTTTACAGTAGAGAATATTATAATCAGTTGAAAACACAGCGTCACCACACTCCGAACAAACTGTTTTAATTCCGCGAAAGTACTTATTTATTCGGCATGTGTAATACTTGACTGGCTCACGGCCTATGAAAAACTGAAGGACATATGCAGAATAGAATATTAAGGAACTGTAGAGCCTGCAAATAAGACCCTCAAACCATAAGTAGCAGCATCGTGCAATCTCACGCTGCATAAGAGAAAGATTTGTCTTTCACGCATTAACAATAAAAAGTAATTGGAACATTTCTACACAAATGTTTTAGGTTATATTTTATTGTCAGAATTTATTTTTAGTAAAAAACGTTGTGTACAGTAACATTGTGTACTGGGACATATAGCGCAGTATCCATTGTCCGAGCGGAGCAGAAGCTCAATTAGAGTCGAGTTCAGACTCAACTCAAAACTAACCTAATTCCTGTTTGAAGGCTGAATTTCTCATAAAAAAAAGAGCAACGATCACTGCGCGTTATGTTGTTAACGTACAAAATGGAATAGAGGGGGAAGCAGTTCGTGTCAAAGAAAAGCTTATTTTGATGGAAAACATAATGTTTTAGAAGTTAAACGCACTAATGTTGCATGACAAGAAGAGAAGAAAAAGGTATGGAAAATATTTGTAATGCTTACATTGCAAATAAACAAGTAACAAAGGTAGATTATCTATAAGTTGATGACGTATAATTGAATTTGTAGTTGCTTATAGTAAAATGCGTTGTACATATTTTTCGTTTATGTAAACTGATACATATTCACTGATCTTACATAGTACAACACAGTTACATTTGTTAAATTGGGTTAACTAGTAATAGAATGAAAGTGAGAAAATTTTGAAACGTTTATTTCCATGCATTTATAACTTCTGCTACAGTTAATAACACAGCATTTATAGTGATAATATACCAGTTCATGTTATACCATTTTAAACAAACGAAAAGGGAAAACATTTTTATTTTATACTTGGGTATATAAATGTTAGATTAGTGTTTCAGTGATTAAAAGAAATAAGATTTTTAGTTACCCTTTTCTGCAAGAGCATTTTTCTCTTAGATTAAGCAAATAAATTCTGACGCAACAAATCATTGTTTTATTGGGTACTTGGTTGTAATATCCCTTAAGTATACTAATACAAATAAAAAATGCTTTCTGCTCTCATAATAATGCTTGTATCATATGCAATTACCCATTATGAAAATGCATTGGCAGCAAGCTGCAAACCTACCATGCCTGACCTGTGACTATGCTATAATTCTGTCTTTAATGTGTGCAACAGCTGCAGAAATGATGGGCAAATATGAAGATTCGCAGAAAAATGAAATTAGCGTTGAAAATAGGAGCCGTATCAAAACTGGTGGTGGGGAACCAGTAGCTGAAGTGGAGATTTCCCTCATCTTTCACATTGTGTCAGTTTTCATTTTGCAGTGACACTTTAGCAATAGTCGAGGGTAAGCAACATAAACAACAGAGCTTTAAGAACTATTTTAATTACAGCTGACATAAGAACTGAAGTTCCATGATATTTGAAAGTCAACGATTTCCAGTCTTAAGAAGCAATCCCAGCTCAAGAAAAGGAATTGGCTGCAGTGACGGAAAACGACTGACGTGGGTGCTTCCGGAAATAGTTCAGGGAACTGAAAGTTGTATGCAATGCCAAGTGAAATACTTTGAAAAGTTATGACGAACAAAAATCCTTTGTAACTCTTGGTTATTGAGTATCTACAAACTTATGTAGCTGTAATTTCTTGTGATGACTCAGTTTAAGCAGCTTTTGTCATCTTGGATCTCAGCTAGGGCTGTCAAAGTTAAACTTGGAAAAAAGAAGACATAGTTATGGTTCTATGGAAAGTTTACACGCAGAAAAAGTTCCAATAGTATAGCAAATATGAACTATAGTCCAAAGAAAGAACTGAATGTTTTTTTTTCTCTTCTTCGCCTTTAACGTCTATCACTACTGCCAGATCTCAACTTGAAAAAAAGAAGATACATAGATATGGTAGTATGCAAAAAATATGTAACAAACTCTACAGATTACACATCATTATTTTACAATTCTTACTTCAATCTACATATTTATACATCCTTCATATTACACTTGTTACAAGTATTTGTCATTAGAACGTACTGAATTTGCTTAAGCAAATGTGATTTAGAAAGTAATTATGAACATTTCTACACGATGATTTAGGTTATATTTTATTGTCAGAATTTATTTCACTGTCTCTAGGACAAACTGCTTTTTACATTTGTCCACTGTGCTTACATTGATGAAAAAAAAAAGTTTCCATATTACCATTGCGTGACGGGACAGAAAGCACATACTGTGCAACTCTAAGCAGCTCTGAATTAAACCCTGCGTTTTCATTACGTTTCAAATATAGCAACCATTTTTTGTGACATGCCAGTTAACTAAAATCTTATAAACTTTACTGCTACAAATGTTTTCAAATTACATAACTGATCAAAGTTTTCGGCATCATCTACACACACTTCTCATTGATAAACTGTATAAAAGGTATTGCACTATCCCATGAAACTTGTTAACTCCTCTAATGACGACGCCGTAGACTTTGGTGCCAAATTAGGGCGTCACTGAAGACGTTGACGTCGGTTCTATCACCACAGTATGCTCGGCTATGGCTGTATTTTTCATATTGATTCTTCTGGAGCGTCATTTTAAATACCATGGGTTCACTTGGATAGAAATCGACAGAGGTTGTTAATGTTTAATTATTACTACACAACAGTACACTTTTCTGATTACTATAAGCTCTGATAATATTATTAGATACAGACTGAATACGAGACAGAGGCGTTATAATTTATATTTCTCTCCCGAAACAGGTACTTTTGTCCGTGTACTATTTTCCTACATGGACATCAATTCAAACTCCTAACTCCTATCATACACAACAAATAATACTTTTGTAATTTCTTTCACAAAATATTAATCGCCACTTATCTTTACGTAATGTTAAAATGTAGTTTCACTTTACGAAGTACGAACCACGATTTTTGCTAATGGAATTTAAAATACACTTCTCTCTACGGAATCCAACGCATAACTAACAAAAATTTGAAATATAAACATCACTTATTACAATAGAATTGTAATAAGTACTACACGTTACAATGCATTATATTTTCAATATACGTATATTAAGCAAATGAAATTCGTTGATTTCTATTTAGTCGCAATAAGGCTGTTTGTCTCGTGGTTCATTCTTGGTACACATTATTAATGTTGTTACGCTCGCCATTGGTTGATTCACTGAGTATTACAATTTTCTTATCTGTAGTTTAATCTTTTCATATTCTTGACTATGCATGTGTTCCTTTGAACCGTTGCATTTATATTATTAGGTTTGTCATAAAGGTCAACAAACAAACATTAAGACATACACTGTAATAGTCCTTATCTGATACATTAAAACTTCTTCTTCTTCAGCCAACGTTTGTTCTTGACTGGGCAGCCATTTGACGCCGTACCACCCAATACATCCGTGCTCGTCTTTCCTTGAGTCACTCTCAAGTACCGTAAAGTGTAGAAGATGATCAGCCGTTCCTTCCTCTTTTGAGCAGAGGGGGCAGATCGGAAAGTCGACTATGCCGATTCTGTGCAAATGTTTTGTAGGTGAACTCAAATATATAAGTAAGAAACAATAATAATTTTAATATAAAATATCAAATCATTCACTATTCAAGCAATTCTCATAAGAATAGAAACATCTCCCACACGATTAGATAATGCATTACAAGACTTACAATTTTGATAATAAATAACTAGTGGCCACAGCCACTTCGCAGGGCAGATTGTTGGGAAAAGGTTTTGATATAGTCGGTTCCCATCTTTTACCAACTGCTGCTGCCCTCCAGGAGTCCTCGACGACTTTCTTTATACTGTTTGAAATTGCATTGCATGTAATGGCGTATATAATAAGGGTGAAGGTTGATTCATTGTGTATGCTTCCTTTGCCAATCTGTTAGCTTCTTAAATCTATACAAATCAGCTTATTAGATTTATGCGATTTAAAACGCATTACCAACGAATATATGTTATTTGAATTGATAATTAAAGCTCTTACCTAACATAAAAGCATGTGCAAATAAACTTAATACATTTATATGATTAAAAGCATATTATCAATGAATGTCTGGAGCTTTAAATCGAATATTACAGCCTTTATCTTGCGAATTAACATACGCAAAAAAACTTCTCAAATTAACAGAGCTAAATAGTCATTACCATTAAATGTTTGTGGCTTTATATTGAGCATTGTAGCCTTTTCATAATATACAAATATGTAAAAATGAACTTATTCCCTTTATCGGTTCATTTCTTTTGTTGCTTTCTTCATTTCTAAATTAAGGGAGCCGTGGTCCCTTGACTCGTAGCTATGGCCATGCTAAGAATTTTATAGCATTTTATTCACAAAGCGACGCCATTCGAAATGTCTGTAGGACACTAAAGATCGTAATGACGTGGGCGAATACTGAATAAAGGAAAAATTACTTTACATATACCGGCATGAACACATCTCAAGTAATAATGCAGAGACAAATGCGTTTTATTGAGTACATATGTTCCATGGCATGCTCAATCAAACACAAAAGAAATTATATATAGCAACAGCGATGAAAATGTCATATTTTCGTGGTACAAAAAATACACTTTAGGGGAGGAAAGTTAATTTAGGAATTGTTTGGAAAGATAGTAATATTAAAAATAAATAAAAAATTAAGGTTTAAAAAAGCACCGCTTAATAACTGCGCAGAAGAAAGTAAAGCTTTTAACATAGGCAATAAGAAAGGTTTTAGTAATAAGATTGTTTTTCCAGCATAGTCTTGCATATAACACCTTATCTTTTACTTCCTCTGGATAAACCCCTAATACTTCCGCTAGTCTATGTTGGCGTAATAATAAACGTAAGTTCGCTTCCTAATGTGCCGCTATTAAGTTGTTAATATTTTGCAGTTACGGTGTTAATCCTTGACTCATTCGCTAATCTATTTTTCCTATTGCAATTAAATTCATTACTTAGGAGGATGTTTGAAACTTCGCAGAAGATTTCCTGTCAATCAGGTTGGTCATAAGTTATGTTGACAATATCTTTACTAAGCGTATATGAAGATAGAAACATTTACGGCGGGCATCATAAAAACATCTATGCAAAACTTTGGTCTGCTGACATAGAATAACGTTTTAAAATGAAATATTGAAGGAAAATAATGAACACGGAAGCGAAAAATAAATGACAAACTATTTAAACAACTGACAAACGATGCAATGTTTGTTTTATAGTAGTGCCGACAGTGTACACAGGATACAGGCTTGGGTATTTCGCGAGATTAAATTCTGAGTGCGGATGATACAAAATTGACTACTATCAGTATTTCCCGTGGCTCTGATAAATAAAGAGATGACACAACTGAAAAGAAGCCGAGAACATTTATTGCTATTTTTTTTAATAAATTAAATAGCTGGAGGCATGGCATGCAATCAAAACCCCAATAATAATTATCGAATGTAAGCACTCCGAAATGTTTACTATTGAAGCCAAAGTTTAAGTCACCGGGTTGGTGACAGTTGGCTATTATGTTGGCACTACCCTCTCTTGTGAATTAAAGCCTGCGATAAATTTCTGGTTGCACACTTGCACAGTTTATGACAATAATATAAATTTTGATGTTGGGTCGCATTCCTCTGAATGATTTTGACCAAATGACACTGGAAGTTCCAATTTCGTACTTTTTTCACTCTTGGAAAATCTTAAAAGCAATAAAAGTGCCCCAACAAACAATAATTAGGGGAGAGGAGAGCAGGATGGATTTGATTTGATTTAATTACGGAAGCTCTTTAACATCTCAGGTCATCAGCGTCCCGTTCTATTCAGGGTGTAAAACGGCCGGCAAATTTTGCTCAGAGGTCTCTTCTTTCAGGCCTGAGGTTCTTTTTCGCGCCGTAAATGTACGACACGGGGCACACGGCTTTACTTCCCTTCCGAAGGAAGCCATACTTAGGATTTTTACGCCCGAAAAAATCCGTGGATCCTGGCCGGGTTTGAACCTGCGACCTTGGGTTTAGAAGGTAAGTATGGCTACCATTACACCACAAGGGCCGACAAATAACAGGATGGAAAGAGGGTACTTTATTACAATACTACTACATTGATATTATACCAACAAAACTCATATTTTCGTAATATGTGGTACACTTGTATCTTACGACTCAACTTAGCCTGGTTTTCAAGTATACGTCTTTCCTTTCCATCCTGCCCTCCTCTCTCCTAATGCTAAAACAAATTGCGTGATCCTTTCTTCGTTATTGTTGTTGTTGTTGTTGTTGTTGTTATTATTATTATTATTATTATTATTATTATTATTATTATTTCAGGTTATATTAGGTTGTTCATTGTGGTACAATGCTGCTAAGAAAATGAATGCAGAAAAAGTAACAAATCGAGTTGGTATTTATGCAGCGAAATTTGCTCTTGGATAGTTGCTTATTTTTATAGTAATTTTGCAGAATATCACTCATTACTCCTGCCTCTTTGACATTTTTCTCCCTTTCCCTTACTGGATTATCAATTTATGGGGTTCATATGATAAAGCCGCGGAAAACATAATATACGCTTTCAGAAATCTGTCATTTACAGAAAGGTAAAACTACGCGCACTCGCCAGCTCCTTTTTTTTTTAATATAAAAAACGATATGACATTATTATACTTTTTCAGAAACATAAAAATGGGAATGTAGATTAAAAAACAAGATATACCCACCTTAATTAATGCGGTGTTCTACATAATTACCTTTTGTATCAATATTAAATACAGGAATTTCATATGTGCATTTTGAAAAGAAAAGTGCATCTTCATTACAAATAAAAATTTAATTAACGAATCCGTAACGTCTACGTTTACAATTGATTGCTAAACACAGTTTAGCTACAGTGATACAATGCATTCATTGAGGAGTGGGGTTTTAGGAGCAAGATCATCAAAGGGGCCGGCACAAGCTATCTCTGCTGTATAAACTGGAGTAGTGTTAATGTAAACCATTGTCAGCTTTTCAGTTTCAAACGATGTTAACTTCTCGTATTTAGGAAATAAAAAATTAGACACATGCTCCATTATCAAATTTATTAATAAACACTGAATGATACCTAAAAGTAAGTTATTACACGTATGCTTATTTATGATCATGAATGTTTATGAAATTATACTTCGCCACTATTAACATTTGCACCTTCACTAAGGAATATTTCGTTCAACTTAATTTTGGTTTTACTTTGATGGTGATTTATGGAGGATTGCTTTAGGTACGGATATTTACACCACATTCCTAGCAATAGTGTTCTAAAAAGGTTGCATCAACAATTTAGAATTTTGTTATAAAATGCATACCTTCTTCCTGTCCACACTTAAAGGAAAAACTGACGCTCAAAGGCTCGAGTGTGTGCATCCTGTTCCTGCACAACTAGAGAGAGGCATCACTTCCCAATAAATGGCATGGCGTGCTTCATCGGAAGTGCAGTACAATTATGTATGCTAAATGCTGACGTCTCAGTTGTCATCACCAAAAACAAGCGTCGGTCCTGGTGGTGTAGTGGTAACCATACTTGCCTTCTAAACCAAAGGTCGCGGGTTCGAACCCGGCCAGGATCGATGGATTTTTTCGGGCGTAAAATCCTAAGTATGGCTTCCTTCGGAAGGGAAGTAAAGCCGTGGGTCCCGTGTCGTACATTTGCGGCACGATAAAGAACCTCAAGCCTGAAAGAAGAGGCCTCTGAGCAAAATTTGTCGGCCGTTTCACGCCCTGAGTTGAATGGGACGCTGATGACTTGAGATGTTAAAGAGCGTCCGTAAATAAACCAAATCAACAAGCAACGAGTAGTCGTATCACATTTCTGTGATTTGAGAGAGTGAAATTTGGTGAAATTCATTAAAGAACGCTGCAGCATCGTGGAGATGCCTATATTGATGAGATGATAATGTGCGAATGGGGAGATACATTTAAAAATGGATGAATATCAATCCGTGATGAGATGGGCAACTCTCTCAGCATCCAAGCACGGCTGTCACAGATGAGAAAGTGGGTGAGGCTGATGGCATTATTCATAAAAAAAAGGGGCATATTTAGAACTGTTAGCCAGAGAATTTGATATTAGCGTCAAATTTGCACATAACGTTGCAACAAGTAGGATTTTGGGTATCTAGGATGATGACCGATGAACACAAGATGATGCGTGTGTAGATTTACACAGGTGTTTGGGGGCTAATAACGATGACGGAGAAGACTTCCTCACAGCTATTGTTGCAGCGCACGAAACTTGAGGTATTCCTGCGAAAGAACCAATCTTGGAATATGAAAAGACAATGGTGAAACAACGAGTAACGCCTGCATGTTGGAGAGCTGAAGTCAGCAATCACAGGGGACTTGTGTTTATAGCCATGATGACGCAGCTACTGCAACTCTTGACACCATTAGGAGAATGATCATTTGGATCCTACACCGTTTAATCTTATAGCCCTGGCCTTGCTCCCTGAGGTTATCATGTATTTGCACCTCTGAAGGACAAAGATGTGGGAGGTGTGACGAGCTCAAAGAAACGTTGCATTCCTGGATGCAAGCACAACCAACGGCAAGAAGCTGATTGAAGGACAGTAAAAAGGAGGGTGATTATGTAGAAAAATGACACATCTATATTACATATAACTCAAGGGAATTATTATATTCAATAAGCCGTAACTCTCTGAAGCGCACTTTTAAAACTGAAGCTAAAAGAAAAGAAAGTTCGAGTTGTTATTACGGCTGGAGTGCAGTAGACAATGTGAAATCTTCACATTTTCCGATTATGTTATCGGGCATGCCACTGGATAAGACACGTCTAAATATGCAGTGCATGTAACAAAGAAGAACTACACCGTAAACGGTTATTTCTTGAGGTATTTCTTGATTGGCAGAACAAAATAAAAGTCGGATATCTTTTTCATTGCCTTTCCCTTCCCATAAACAATCTGAGATTTTTTTTTTTTTTTTTTTTTGAGTTGTGTTTAACGCCCGTTTTCATTACTGAGGCACCACAGGCGATGATACATGAGATGAAACGATAAATTGGGAAAGAATTTTTAAGGAAGGAAGCGTTCCAGGCCTAAGTTTAGGTACCTCCCCGGCATTTGCCAGTTATGAAGACTGAGGAAAACCTGGAAAAAACCCGAGTCAGGGAGGAAGGTCCTGGCGGGATTCGAACCGCAGACCTCCCACTCACGAGTACGTGCCTTAACGACCTCAGCCACCCGTGGCGGTAATCTGAGAATGTTATGCCTCTAAGGTTCAGAACATTTTTGTATTTTCCAACATTCTACCTGTTATCTTTAAATTTTAGAATAATAATAACAATAATTCTGTCCATATAACTATTTCTATCTTGGTCACTATCTGCATTATCTGCAGTTATAATTATTTTCT
The DNA here is from genome assembly GCA_030762175.1 of Metallyticus violacea. Taxonomy (NCBI): domain Eukaryota; kingdom Metazoa; phylum Arthropoda; class Insecta; order Mantodea; family Metallyticidae; genus Metallyticus; species Metallyticus violacea. The sequence goes on along the minus strand of CM060843.1, from coordinate 107,202,589 downwards.
CCCAGAGTTTGGACTGAATATGACAGTTCGAATAATTGAACTTAAAACCATGTGCCATTTCTTATCAAGCGTTTTTATGAAGTACAGTCTGACGCGTTATATATGCATGTGCTAATGGCATGAACGACAACAATTCTAAGCATACCTACTAAAGATTTTGGTATACTCATTACCAATTCGCTAGTTAATTTTTTTGTTTTGTAAACAGGTCTGGTCTTTACGGTTAATTTTCTGTCCGGGGATTTTAGAGTGAACTTTGTGAATCTGTAAAGCAACGTCAGCAATGCACTAAATCTGCAAGTGGAACGGGCCAAGAGTACTCAAGAGTAACTTAATACTGTTCTTAAGAAGCACAGATTGCAAAATAACTGCGATAAATGACACCTTTTGATTGCAATAAATCCAAAGCTGTCCACCAGCACTCTACAGTAATTTTCAAACCAAATTAAGTTTTTCTATACGGGAAGAAAAGAAATTCCTTGAAAGTAACTATAATTGAGCGAACTCTGAAAATGGTGACAAAAGGCATTCTCAGTTAATCATCGTTGTACAAGGAACGTTCAATAAGTAACGAAACTTATTTATTTTACTCGCAGTATTTGTTTTATTTCAGCTTCAAATACATTGACTTCCTTAATTCTTTGACTAAACAGCGCTATTTCCTTGCAAAACTATAGTTTAACGACTATTAGATGTTAATTTGTATGCTATCACAGAACCATTTTGCAGGTCTGTCTATCAAACATATTCATACGCCTAAGACTTCCTTGTGGTCAAATCGCCTCCCACGGATTGCAGCTTTTAAAAGAACGAAGATACGGAAATAGCAAGATGTAAGATCTGAACTGTGGGATATCCAGCGAAGCTTAGTGATCTCTTTTAGGGTGTGTGTGGCTTCGCGTTGGCTTGAAGAACATTGTGATGTTTGATGCATCGGGTCGGTCCTGGTGATGTAGTGGTAACCATTCTTATCTCCTAAATCCAAGATCGCGGGTTCAATTCCGGCCAGGATCGATGGATTTTTTCGGGCGTAAAAATCCTAAGTATGGCTTCCTTCGGAAGGGAAATAAAGCCGTGGGTTCCGTGTCGTACATTTACGATAAAGAACCTCAAGCCTGAAAAAAGAGCAAAATTTGACGGCCGTTTCACGCCTTGAGTTGAATAGGACGCTGATGACCTGAGATGTTAAAGCGCGTCCACAAATAAAACAAATCAACAAAATCAACTATGTATTGGAACCGTTTCTTCTGCTTCCGAAGAGTTTTTACATATACTTCGGAGTTAACTGTTTCATCACGAGACAATACATAGATTAAAATAGTCCCTTCAGAGTCTCTGAAGAATGAAAACGATTGCTTTTATTTATTTATTTATTCCCTGAGGAGAACATATTTTATGCCACTTTATGAAAAAGCATTTGGTCTCAGACTCGAAATGATGAATACATATCATCTCTTGCTACAATGATGGACGGAAAATTGTCACCTTCAGCTTTGTACCTCTGACTAGGTTATGTTCTTTGTTCCTTATGATCATTAGCAGTTAGGCTCGTAGTACAAAGCTTTAAATATTCTAAGTGGAGATAATTGAGCTGACATCACCATTAAGTTGAATAGCATGCTTTTGGTTGTTATTCGCTTAGTCGTTCCATCATTGCAGGTATTATTGCAGTTTGCGGCCACCTCAGGTGTGGATTATCAGTGAGGCTGTCTCGAACGTCTTTCGATGATGACAGTCTTTTCGCCCCTTAACTAACAAGTGGTTATAATCATCACCATATCCTCGTAAACAAAGACTCTCATTTTTCGCAAGAAGAAATTCAGTTACTGTCGCTAGTTTCTAATCGCATCTCTTAGAGACTCCATTTGGAAAGTTAATTCCATTGGTTTCCAAACTTGGGTCGGGACTCATAGGGGTGTCATTTGTGGGGTCACGAAAGGTTCATACTCTCTGCTGATAATATTTCACATCATATAACACATTGTGGTCGATCACCCATCATGGAGAGAGTAAATTGTAAATAACTTTCACAATATTTATGAGATTTTTTTTTTTTTTTTTTTTTTTTGCACCTTGAGAGGAGCTGTTGTAGGCAGAAACAGTACTTTTATTTAAGAACTTATCCATTTTCACGTCTATTCTTATTAAGAATGTTTAACCGTTGCATTGTGTGTATTTTGACCAGTTATGTAGCAGTGCAACAATGGCTGTTATGATTGAATAGATGTCACATTGTTGAAGCATGTGTGTATTAAGCAATGAAGTGAGCAAGGGATGAGGTGAGGAAGACACTGAATGGCCAGGATCGAAGGACAATGAGGCAAGAATGGGGCCCTAACATTGTTTCCTAGAGCAGCCTGGTGCAATTCAAACCCCTTAGAAGGACCACTTCCTCACAATTTCAGTACTGGCTCCTGCTTACATAGCAATGCAACATCTAAATATGTTAGAAAATGTCTGAACATGAGTAAGCCTGCATAGTTTTGTTATTCTGACTTCTAGTTTACAGAATAGCTCATTTCTATAAGTATCAAATAAAACAGTGGGTTTAAAGTTAATTCATCCCATGACAAGTGATAAAGATTGACATTTGAAAAAAAGTCATAAAAATCTATTCTTGGTGGAAAATTTAAATTCAGATAAAACACTCTGGAGACGCCATTCAGCTTTCTTGCGGGGAAAAAAATGGGGAGGGAATCATATTGACCACGCACTATTCAGCTTTCTTATGGGGAAAAAATGGAGGGGGGGGGAAATCACATTGATCAGTATTATCAACAAGACCTTATAAAAATTGTACAAAATCTCATAAACTTGGTTGATTCAGAAATGGAGACTTTTTTTTTGATCATATTCTTTTTTCACTTAAAATTCTTTCATTGCAATAATATTGCAATTACTGTTTTCAGCCCAACATTTACATTCATCGCATTGCTATACCTTGACTTTAAGATGAAGAAAACTGCTTTAATACATTTAAAAATCTCTAATTAAAGCCAATTCCATTACATACTATAATTATTCTGAACTGCCTTGAAATACAAACTTGTTTTCTGATGAAGAATCTTTCCTTTTGATTTAAGATAATGTACAAATGCTGTGTAAGATAAATGTATTCATTCCAGAAACCAATGAGTTTGATAAGGAAATCTAATGGATATCAAATACTTTTGTTGTCTTCAAAAATTGACCACTTAGATCAATAGCAAATGCCTAAACATCATGCTTAGTTTTGGGGGGTTTAAGGAAAACAGTATATACAAAATCCAATAAATTAGTTAAAAGATAATGGAACTGAATCTTTTTCAATATCATTCAACTAACAAATTTGCTTATAAAGTGAAAAAAATTATGCATAAAAATGAAGTGATCTCTATAAATAAATAACACTACTAAAATCTTACAACACATTTGACAACTACAATACAGTGTTCTTAAATGGTATAATAAACAAAACAGATTCCTATAATTATATTCTTTAACATAATATAACTTAACTTAAAAATGTTAGCGTTAGTGTAATTTTATTCATAAACAGCAAAAAATATATTCAATGGAAAAATGTCCTTACATAATTGAAGAACTAGAATGAAGCAGAAGTAAGTTATATTGGTACTGGACTGTAGAAAACAGGTTGAAGGAGTACAACAAATCACGAATTACAAACCACCATCTCCTCTTATGCCTAACACTCATCATTCTTGTTTACCTGTTGGGTGGTAGTTTATAATTTCTGTTCTGTTCTGTTGTTTGAATTAATCTAGAGTTTTAAGTGTCCTGTGTACTAATTTGATGTTAAGTGCTTAAGAATTCTGATGCCTAGTGATCACCTTAGTCCTTACCCAATGGTAAGTCATTGTTTCCTAGATATATTTATCCAGTGAAGATTATTGTAGAGAATGAAATACAATAAAGATACATTTTATTATATTTTATTTCTATAATAATTATTCTTATTGTACCTTTGTGTATAGGAAACATATGTTATATTTTCCCATTGTATACTTGTCTATATTTAGACCAACATTTTAAAACAAGTTTATGGATAATAGATAACACCAAACAAATTTTAGTGTAAAAAAGTCATTCTTCTCTAATATAGCCAAAGGTAAGCTATTAACTTATCTATGAGAATGTAATAAAAATGACACAAATAATTATAGGCCATTAGCAGAAAATATCAATAATGACAACAGTAATTGAAAATATTTGGAAAAGATATTATGAAATTTTATATTATAATAATTATTTTTTTAAAATCAATATGGGTTTCATTATATTAAGCACAATATACCAACACAGGTGAATGGGAGATCTGGAATTTCATTCCCTGCACTAATCCACTGACGACGATTTAGATTTCTTCCAGGTTTTCTACATGTTCATCAATGCCAAATACCAATGCCAAATACTAAACTTGGGCCTGGAATACTTTCTTCCCAAATAAATTGCTTTCTCAATGTGTCATTTCATCTCATGTGTAATCAGTGTCCAGTGCCTGTGGTGATTCAGTGGTAAAGTTAGGCATTAAACACTACTTCAAAAAAAAGTAAGCCATATGCTTTTACTGACACAACTGGAACTTTACAAGGAACTTCAGATGAAGATAAAGGTATACGTGGTGCAGCTCTATTTAACACCTAAAGAAAGCATATGATACACTGGAGCATAAAATACTACTTCATAAGTTAGATTAAGCAGATGTATGGTTCCCATCTTAGGTTAGCCAATTCCAGGACACTTTCCATAAGGCTGAAGAAACCAAATGTACTTAGAAGTATTACTATTAACACTATTTTTATCAGTGAACATAAATCATCAATTGTAATTTGATATAAATATTTTCATACCAAATATATGTGTTTTAACTTATTAAAGGAATAAAAATATATTTTTAAAATTACCCTACTAACAACAGAAAATGAATTAATCCATATACACAGAATGTACATTTGAACTTCTCATGGCTGCTTGAGTGAAGTAGTACTGGGGGTTGGAAGATCAGCAGTCACCTTATCTGAGTTTTTGAATCTTTATTTATCTTGAGATTTGGTTTTTTTTTTTTTACCAAGTCCACTCTGAATTTAACATGATCATAAAACTCAGCATATGTCATGAGAGAGAGAGTGGCAGTAAAGTATATTTGGGTGCCAGGTTAAATGAGTATCAAAAATAAGCCATTAGTTAAAAAGGACAAAAATTTTTCTGCTACTCTTCACTTATAGTTATAATTAATGAAAATGTTTGTAAGAGTCTTAAACCAGATGTGGGCTGAAGGGAAGGAATGATTAACAGAATTTACTCACACCATTTATTTCGAATGGCGCTGTTGTTATTTACATTAAGATTATGGTATCATGTACTGCCTTCTATTGAATATACGGGTGTGCAAATATAATGTTGACATGCTATTGAACTGAACATGCTGCCATAATTATGCATTTTGGAATCAACATCAAAAGTGAATTATGTATATGCTTTAAAAAAATATACTTTATATCAATGTAATTAATTTATTAACAATACAATAATGGAATTATGCTTTTGTGACAATAAGGTACTTTTTTGTGTTGTAGATTGCTTACATTATGTACTATGGACAAGTTGTTAATATTAGGAAGAATATAAATATTGTACTTATGAAGCTGTTGACAATGGAGTAGTAATATATCTTAAACTTAGGTATTCATATTTTTACACTAAACTCCACTTACTTACATAAAAGTAAGTGGAGTTTAATGTAAAAAATGAATACCTAAGTTTAGGATATTAGGAAGGATGTTGTTTGTATATAGACATAAAACTGACATAAGATGATCATCTGTTATAAAGGCATTTTATTGTTTTTAAATTTGTTCACTTTAAAAAAGTAGAGACACAAATAAGCTATAATCTTTACTGCAAAATCCATAATATATGAAAATGTTCATTTTCATATTTTGTAAAGTTTCCTGTGGATTTTATCTGAAATTTTAAAAGAAGAACCTGCTCTGCTGCACACTAGTTATTTCTAATTATAAAGTGTAGGGAAATTCAAAAGCGCTGAATGACAGAGGATCAGTAAAGAGACTCATTTCTTTAATATATCTGTTAATATATCTGTAAATCTTTGAGAAGATGCTCTCATTAGTTCCAGTCTGTCTGCCATGTAAGGAATTCAATGATAGAGAGTGATATATAATTATACATTGTTATAATTCTACAATATTTTCCACAATTTTACTTGTATAATAAATTCTTTTATGAATTTAACATTGCTATAAATTTTTCATTTTTTCCCTGTCATTCAGGGTTCAACTCAGTCAACTATTCAACTCGTTTAGATGGGCCAAAAAATCAATAACAAATGAATGATCACTTATCCATCAAGTATCTTGCAATTCTTTAATGGCAATTTCCTGTGAAAATAAATGTCTGTTTAACAATGAAAGATATTAAAATGTAAAATAAAAAATATAATTAAAATCATTTTATGATTGATTTTAACTATATACTCTTATTGGTTCCACTTACTTCTTTAAATTTATACATACTTCGCGGACTGTTTCTGCAATCATCATTAACCGATATACCTTGGGGATGTATATTCTGCTCTGGTGGAAGTGTGATGAACTTAAATTTTAATTTTTACACCCTAGATGTGTCAAACTTTATTAATCTGTCTCTGCATTTATAAATGTATATTTTCTTCCATGTTGCTAACTATGTAGGTCCTTATCTGATTTGAATAATTTTTCTTTATTAACTGTGTTGTGGTTTTCTGTCCAGAAATGAGATGCTACTGCTGATTTCTCCAATTATTTGTATTTTTATGTTCCTGAATTGTTCTATTAACCATGTACCTATGTTTCATTTGTTTTTCAAATGTAGACTTTTTTGCATTCTGAAAACTTACTTGGTTTTTCTTTTATCTCTGGTAGAATACTGTCATTAATATTGTCATTCAGGAGGTTTTTAACATTAAATTTTATATAGGTGCCAATTTCATATTAAAATCTTTTAGAATATTTTGAAATTTTTGTGTAGCCCATGGATGATATGCCAATTTTTTTTTTTTTGGTATCTTTTCCCGCTGAAATGTTCTGGTTTCTTTAATAAATTTCTGCCTTTGAATTTCTGTTCTTTTTTGTGATCTAGTTCTTTGCTAAATCCATTTTTAATCGCTGTTCTTTCTCTTTGTTTGTATTCTTAAAGTATTCTTCCTTGTTAATGTATAGGTTAACTAGCTGTACATTAAGCTGTTTATCACTGCATTTTCATGTGTTTTGGGGTTAAATCTGTCAGCTTTGATGCGACTGTTTGCATGCATTTTCTATCTGTGGTTTCCAAATTCCAGGTTTTCTTGAATGTTTTATTATTTTAATGTCCAGGAATGATAACAATTTATCTGTTTCTGTTTATGTTAACGGCCAGAATCCACACAGTGAAACTATCATTAATCTTATTTTGATTTAAAGTAAAACCACTAAAAATCATGTCATCACATTAAAACTCTCCTGAAGTTTCATAAACACACTTATAAAAGTAATTTTGGGACATGTTTCATGAGGTTATCCCTCACATTGTCAACCAATCGATGACTGAGGAGTCAATTTCAGTAAGGTATGTATGTAGCTATGTTCACTCTGGTGGCCTGTTAATGAACTTAAACAATATGTTGTCTATTGATTGATACACTGTGGGTAATTTTTATACACTTCACTTACATGTTTTTAAAAACAGGACATGTTTCAAGAACCATCGTTCCCATCGTCAGCTGTTGACCCACTGTTCTGACTGGTCCTCTGCAGGTTACTGAATTTTTGTGTGGTGGTTTCTAGTGGTTGTGAGATGAATCTGGAGAGGTAGTCCTCTGGTGGAAGGTCAAAATTCATTGCTGTTTTTCGGTATTTTAAGATGAAAATATTCTCCCATGCTGCCAAGTCATAAGGATTGTTTAATTCTTTCAAAAGTTTTATTTCTGGGTTCATTTCATGGTTATGGCTCCAATAATGATGTGCTACTGCTGACTTTTCCGTTTGTCTCAACTTAATGTTCCTAAAATGTTCCTTCTTGCGGGTTATCAAATTTCTTTTAGTTTTTCCTATATATTTTAGTTCACATTCTGAGCATTCTATTGAATATATTCCTGATTTCTTTACTGATGGTAACTGGTCTTTTAGTTTTGATCCTAGGAGGTATTTAATGTTGTATCTATTGATAGGAGCTAATGTTATGTTAAATTTTTTGAAAATATTTTTGAATTTGTAGTGTACTTTTGGATTGTAAGTGAATTTACAATATCTTGATTTTTCTTTGATTACCTCCAGAGTCAAAGCTTCTTTTATGGATTTTCCTAATTTGTATTTATTGATCCTTTTTATTATCAAGGGGATGCTGAAACCATTGTTTATAGCTGTGTTTATAATGTGTTCATACTCTATCTTATATTCTGCGTCACTGAGGGGAATGTTGACCAATCTGAAAGCTAAACTATTGAACACTGCATATTGGTGTGGTACTGGATTGAAACTGTTCTTTTTATGTAGTTATCTGTGTATGTGGGTTTTCTAAATATTCCAAATTTTAATTTATTATCTTTCTTGATGATTTTTAGATCTAGAAATGGAAGCCATCCATCTTTTTCCATTTCTATTGTGAATGTTATAGATCTTTCTTGCAAGTTGAGTAATTTGAGAGAGTCATGAATATGTTTCTTGGGTACTATTGCAACTATGTCATCTACGTATCTATGCCACATTTTGAAAATCCAAGGAAAAGCTTTTGTGATCTGTGATTCAAGAGATCCCATATATAGTTCTGCTAAAATGGGGGATAGTGGGTTTCCCATCGCTAGGCCTGTAATTTGTTGGTATATGTTGCCATTGAAATTAAAGGTATTTTGTTGGATGCACAGATTGGTTAATTTGGTAAGATCTTCTATTTCCATGGTATGTAACCCAATGTCAGTAAGCCATTTTGTTAAAATAGTTAAAAGTTTTTCTGTAGGAATGCTAGGAAATAAAGATTTCACATCAAAGGAAACTAAATTATTATCCACGGAAATTGACGTATGTTTGATTTTGTCTACCAACTCGTACGAGTTTTTAATGTTATGACTGTTGAATTTTTGAAATGCATTGAATTGTTGATTGAGCCATTTTGCTAATTTGTAAGTGGGAGAATTAATCTGGTTTACTATTGGTCTCATACTGTTGTCTGCTTTATGAATTTTTGGGAGTGCATAGAGTCTGGGAAGTGTAGGATTGTCAACAGTAATTTTTCGTTTTTGGAATGCTCGGAATGTGAACTAAAATATATAGGAAAAACTAAAAGAAATTTGATAACCCGCAAGAAGGAACATTTTAGGAACATTAAGTTGAGACAAACGGAAAAGTCAGCAGTAGCACATAATTATTGGAGCCATAACCATGAAATGAACCCAGAAATAAAACTTTTGAAAGAATTAAACAATCCTTATGACTTGGCAGCATGGGAGAATATTTTCATCTTAAAATACCGAAAAACAGCAATGAATTTTGACCTTCCACCAGAGGACTACCTCTCCAGATTCATCTCACAACCACTAGAAACCACCACACAAAAATTCAGTAACCTGCAGAGGACCAGTCAGAACAGTGGGTCAACAGCTGACGATGGGAACGATGGTTCTTGAAACATGTCCTGTTTTTAAAAACATGTAAGTGAAGTGTATAAAAATTACCCACAGTGTATCAATCAATAGACAACATATTGTTTAAGTTCATTAACAGGCCACCAGAGTGAACATAGCTACATACATACCTTACTGAAATTGACTCCTCAGTCATCGATTGGTTGACAATGTGAGGGATTTACCTCATGAAACATGTCCCAAAATTACTTTTATAAGTGTGTTTATGAAACTTCAGGAGAGTTTTAATGTGATGACATGATTTTTAGTGGTTTTACTTTAAATCAAAATAAGATTAACTGTTTCTGTTTCATATGAGAAACAAGTAAATGGAGCCAATAATAGTGTGTAGTTTGACTCAATGATAAATTGAACTTAATTATATGATTAGCTTCACTGTACAGGTTCCAATTAGCATTTCAAGTTAATGAAAAATATATTTTGGGGATAAATAAAATCAGTACTGCTAGTAAGTTCAGTACTAGTATTAACCTATGTTCTCAGGAAATTGCATATTTCTTCATATAAGGTGTAAAATCTTTTAAAAATTACTTCTGTGCTTGACCACCTTACTTTACAATAATATAGATATCTGAGTATTTTGAATTTATTTCCTTCATAAACTCTCGGAATTGTCTATGTAGGAGTCAATCCTACATTTAATCATTTCAACTATCTTGACTACAATTTCCATTCATTTAACTACTGATTGCACACACAGTGCCTCTATATGAATATACAGTGCTCTGCTCTTAAGTAGTAAGAATTGATTCCAGTTTTTCAAAGAAACTGTTTCAAAAGTACAAAAAATCCATTGCTTTTTCTAATCATTAATGGGGTTGCATCTGCTGCTGCAGACACCAATTTGTTCCAAAACAATTCAAATTATGACAATTGAAAAATATTTGTTTCACATCTTCCACAGATACTAACCATAAAAATTCTTCAAGTAAATTAAGTTAAACTCAACTCCCTTTATAAATACTACCAATTGTGCAGTGTTTTTTTTTTTATCCTAGTCTCATCTAAGGCTAAAGAAAATCATTTTAAGGGTTTTGCTTCTCTACATCTGAACTAGTTTCTACCATTATGTTTGTTACTGTATATAATTCACCAAACTAGTAGTAATATTTTCAAAAGATAAAGTAAAACACTCCTTAATAATCTCTCCCTCTGAGAAATATCTAAGTGTCTCCATTATATGTTGAGAAAATCTATATCTTGACCATACTAGATTTTGAGGTATTAGAGATTCTGTGTTAGAATCTCCTAGTAGATTTCTCAACTATTTTTTTTTGTTCTGATTCTATATGTTAAATTATGTGAACAAGTTTTCATATCTGAGGAATCTTTCTACCAATGCAAAGTCATTTATTTTGAACACTTATCTATAAGTACATATATGCTAAAATCTTTATTAATTATAAGAATAAAATGACATTATATATTGTAATGTTCAATATTGCTAATGTCTGCTGAACAGATGAGATAATAAGCATAACCATTCCACAAAAGGTTCCAGTTCTCAAGCTTCATTGTATCTTAAATCCAGACGTTACTCTATGCATACCTAAAACCACCAACCATAGGTTATTTCTTTACTATACCTGCAGAGTACTGTAAATTTACAACAGAATACTTTGGGTGAGGAAATAAGGAAAATGAAATGAGCCCCAGAATAGAACACAGCCAAATGCTGTCTTGGAGAGAAAAGGCATGGAGCATGAAGCTAAACTGAAAAAGTTATTTTTATTGGTCCACCAATACATAAATTAATATAAGATAGTGTTTTTGAAGACCTTTAATGGAAAATGAGAAACAAGCATGGGTATGGTTCAAGACTGTGTGAAGTAATTTTCTGGAGAATGTAAGGGTTGAAAACTATAAAGAAATAATTGAAGACATGCTAATGGCATAGAAAACTTTATGTTATTGAAACTACGTTCCCACTTTGACTTCTTTCTTTCTAATCTGGGTGCTATGAGTAATGAGAATGAAGAATGTTTTCACCAAGACATTGTTGTCATGGGAGAATGATGCAGAGGAAATGGCAAATCAAGCATGTTAGTTGATTATTGTTAGCAACTAATTAAAGATGTTCCTGATGTGTTTTACTAACAGAAATCTCCTAGAATTTTTTTAATGTGAGTAAAATCAATCATTTGTCCATATTTTTTCATGATAACTGAAAAAAGTTAAAAGTATGAGTAGGTACTAATTCTATTATTTTTCAATCTTTACTAATATTTTATTCTTATTACTGTATTGTGTGATGTCACATTCATACATAATTAAGGATATATTTAAATATGCATATTTTGAATGTTTTATAAAAAATTTAAAACTTAATTTTCTGGTAAAATGGTGCATGATAGGAATTTTGGATTTCAGATCTGAATTTAACACATGCTAATTATATATTTTCATTTAAACACACATATACAATTACTATGGTACACTCTCAACTTACATATATATGCACTCTATTTGGAATATAATCAACAATATAAGGAAAGTTTAAAGATTCTGTAAAGAAGAATGACTGAAGTATTGTTTGTACTATTAATGTTGACATCAACAATTCTGCTGCATGAGAAAAAAAATTACTACCATTAAAAATAAAGATAAAGATACCACTATTTTTGTATAAAGCTATAAATAACATGATGCATTTTTATAATTAAATCAAGTATTCAGTTTACAAAGCAAAATCAGCAAAAAAGTAGATTTAAAGAGATCTAATATAAAAAATTTGGACTCAACTTTTCTTTTTCTAGCATCTAAAGAATGTAATATATTACCAAAAAGCATAAAATAAAGATATTGTTGTGAACTTTGAGATCCTGCCACTGCCAGAGGACATTGGTCAATTTATAGCTGAGGAGGCAAGCATATGCTCTTGAAACCTGTTCTGTGTTTTAAACATATAACAACTGTGTTACTATTACCAACTAGACTCTCATTATAAAATAAATTAAGAAAGTTGATAATTTCAGCAAACAAGTTATATAACACTTATGCAATTGATGCATAAAAAAATTTAAATATTTGAAATAAAAAAATAGGGTACATAATAAATAAATAGCTTTTAAATTTATCTTAATTTCAAATTTTTCTCTTAAAATTATTTAGAGCTATAAGCAATTTTTATTTTTATGTTGTAGTATCAGATGCATGTAAGTATAATATATATATGTATGTATGTATGTATGTATGTATGTATAATGTATGTATAAGATTTCTACTTAAAATAAATTCATTCTATGCCATTTTTATAATATTGTATGCTTATACATATAATTAATATAAAATAGCTGTAAATTTATATATATATATATATATATATATATATATGCCCCTATGAAGAGCATATGCTCAAGTAATCTATATTAAGAATTAAAAAAAATAAATAAATAAAAATATAAACACATAGATGCATGCACAAAACTTACAAAAATAAATTATTTTTTGTACCATTGAATTTGAAACCTACATCACAAAGACTTTTCTTTACTTATTCAAACATAGCACAGATGTGTTGGTAACGTGTTTGCAATAATTAACAAAAAATAATCAATGACATCATAAAGCTATTGAAAAACAAGAACCAAACATAACATTCCTATATGAAACTTTCTACCTTTCTTGTAACTTAAAATAATAAAAAGCTGTTGGAAACTGCAGTTTTGAATGTACAGGAAAAATACACACAAGATAATTACAAAAAAAGATCAACAGCTTTAACTCAAGATCATTTATATGTGCAAAAAAAGGTTTGAAACGTAGACTTATCACTATAACTTTAGCAAAATAGAATACTAAAATAATATCTTTTAAAAATTATATTAAAAAGTATATATGGAACTAACACAGTGAAGCCAAGTAATATGAATAAATTCATGTGATATATGTCGTACTAAACACTCTTATTGCTTCACTTACTTGTGTGATAAACCGATTCCAAATATCACACAAGTAAGTGAAGCAATAAGAGCATTTAGTATGACATATATCACATGAATTCATTCATAAAATAGAATATCTTTAAGTATCCACTCAAATTAAAAAAAAACGATAAAAAGTGGATTTTATTGTTTCACAATAAAGTAAAATAAAGTAAAGTAAAGTTCAAAGGACAAAAGCAATAAAAGAAAGTTACAACACTATCAAAAGAAGGAAATTAAATCTTTTAAAAATTGTATATATCTGTCTTGGCTATGCAAAAATTTTAGAAAGTATTTTACACAGTGGAAAAAACCAATGTATAAAATATAAGCCTCCATTTAAAAGGGCACATCATGAACATGAAACATAAATAAATTAAAAAATCTGCCATGGCAGCTCATTTAATAACAGACAATTATCAAACAGAAAAACAAGTGCACTGTTAAAGATGGATCCACAGAAGTGAACACATAGCAAAACATCTGTATTAATTCATTTAAGAACTTTCGAAAAATAAGATATTTATAAAAAATTCTGTTGGAACTTACACAGTGAAGCTTGTTAATTGTAAATTATAATTAATCTGTCATCTAACACACTTTTATGCTTCACTTACTTTTAAATACGGTGGGATCGATTTCGAAGAGACATCCTCTCCATCTTCAACCAACTTGACGACTGGTATGAGAAACTAACATCTATGAAGACCTATGGCTCTGTCCTGGTGGTGTTTTTTCTTTATAAACTGGAAATTGGTATTACATTCTCCTATAATGTCGAAATTCATAAGATGATTCCTATGTTTATGATTGTAAATCTTCTCCTATGTGTCAAATTCTGTTCGTCCGTGTGCTTCTTTTAGTAACTTTATTTCTTTTTTAATGTTGTGATTATCTTTCCAAAAATGGTGTGCCACTGCTGACCTATCAATCTGTTTGATAGGTCAGCAGTGGCAAACAAAACCAACAAAATAATTTGCCAAATAGGTACACAAAAATTATAGGAAGTAAAATTAATGTTTTTTTTATATTTTTCATTGTTGGATTTATTTTTTTTTTCCTTTTTTGCACTAATAACAAATGGCACCCAGTTACCAAAACATCTTTTTTATATTTATTTTTCCATCTGGATAATAAATTGAAAACTATATCACTGATTAAAATCATTTTGCAAACAATAATGATAAGCACCTCACAAGAAAGAAAACATGATGCTGCCACTGCCTGAACTGGAAAGGTAGGAAAAAGTTCTCTACACTTGAGTAGTAAAATCAGAGGCAAAAAAAATTTGAAATTATGGTGTCATGCCAATCAACTACTTGTGAGAGAAACACGGCTTTGCAGAGACCAGTTCATGTTGAGCAGAATAAGTCCAAGGGTGAGAAAAGCCATGAAAAACCCTTATAACTACCTTTCTTTCTTCCTTTCCTTCTTCTTTAAGTAAATTGCATGTGCCCAAGAATGTATAAAGGACCAAGTTCAGGACATTCGCAAAATAAAGATATTGCAAATGCATTTAGAATCAACTATTAAATGTATAATTGTTAATTTGCATAGTGTTTAATTTTAAAATTACCTGAAGAACCCCATCACTCCCTTGATTCAGTCAGCTGCCCATGGACCAAATGGCCCTAAATAGTTGACAGACATATCAACATCTTTCTGGCAGAAGTTACTAAGTTCAAAATTGGCTGTTTTGAGATGCTGATACTGTTATACAAGCTGAGGGAGTCTAATAGTCAGGTAAAACTCATGAAGCATACATTCCTCTATGTTTCTATGTAACAGATATCTTTGAATAGTCATTAAATCCAGATTTTACTTCTTTCAGTCAAGTAGAAATCATCAGGATAGCTATGTCTCAAAGACAAAATTTTGAATTTAGCCAGAACATCAATGATATACACTGGTGCTGAAAGTTTATTTTACTGCTCAATCACTAGTTATTGTTTTACTTTATTTTTGTTTTTGCAATGAAATATTCAAAATATTTGACCATGAAAAGTAATTAGTGGTAGATTGCATGCAAAAGGGAATGACAATAAATACGACTACTATGGCATTTTTGTGATAGATCCTTTATTTGGAAAATTGAGACAGCAACTGCCAAAGACAGAAATGTCAAGGTTGCTACTTCTATACAACATGTCTATTTACAGAAAGCTGCAATTTAAGGAAACTGGAAGCCAGAAAATTCCAAGTGCTCAACCCCATTCTACAACCTTGTCTTGCACCCTATGATTTCTGGTCTTTCCTTTGAATGAAATCTATCATTACAGAAAAACTTTTAAACATCTGTAGGAACTTGCTCAGCTATAAATTCAGCTCAGTTGACAATGCCTCAGAACACAACAGAGTCTTTGATAAGTAGTTGCAATTATCAATGCAAACAGCTATGTTGGAGAGAGATGAAGAGTACGTTGAAGGATTATGAGGTCAAGGGCCTCAATATAGTTCATAATGTGGATTTTGGGAAGGTGCTTGCAAAACTTTTCCAGTGTTCTTCATATTAACATACCTTAAGAATGCTGCCACCACATCAGAAAAATTGCCTGATTCTGATATTACAGGGCATGTAAATGAATGAAACACTGTTGATTCGCCAAGCAGTAAAAATAAAATAAAAAATCAGATATTTTGAATTTGCTTTTGAGCATTGCATTATTAATAGTATGCTCTTTTGTATGCTGGATTTCTATATTGAAAAATCCCTAAATGAAAGCAAATAGGTCTTTGAGCACATTAAGGAAAAGATAAGAAGTAAATTAGGAACTGTCCAAAAAATATAGTATGATTTTTCAGTATCAGACAAGTCTCCAGAGTATTATAGAGGGACATAGTGAGAGTTACAACTAGTTTCATATTTTCTCCTTATATTTTTATATCTGTTTCAGTTCAAAGAGATTTCTCCACAATTTTTAAAGAAATATAAAGCTGAATACAGAGTGAATAAAATGGGAAAAAGTCTATGATAATATACCTATTTAGCAAATGTAAGATGCATTAAAATTAAGAAGCAGAAATACAAAAACTATAAATGCAATAAAATAATGTACCCATATAATTTCTCAATCTAGAACTGAGATTGGTTAGAATATTTTGAGTAACTGAGGGCTTTTCCAAGAGTGCATTTATTACTAGCTTTTTAAAATTATATTTGGAATCTGTCCTTTTGAATTGGAAGAATAAATGTTCATCTAAGAAAATGTCTGTCGGAGAGAAAACAATGTTACAGATAAGGTACTTGAAACTACCCCCTCAAATATCTCCTATACTGTAATTGATAGGTATCGATGAACTGTTTTTGCTAGAGGGCTAAGAAAACTAGTCTAATAGGAATTAATACTAATTATAAATGGAATATTTTCAGCATAAAATTATATTTTTTTAAATGAAAAAAATTTATAGTAAAGTTAAACTAGATATAATAATAATAATAATAATAATAATAATAATAATAATAATAATAATAATAACAATATTAATAATAATAATAATAATGTCATTTTCCACATTAAGTAGTTAATGAGTGACCATTGTTAAAGTTTTATCCATCAAAAGGAAGAGAACAGTAATGTAGTAATTAAATAAAGATTTTCAGCTGTTTCTCAGTCTGTTTTCTTTGGAACGAATTAGCTGACGCTATCCTGATCTAATGCATTGACTCTCCTTGGTTTATTTCTATGGGGCAAACTGAAGGACAGTTTACAAGGATGTGCTGACAAGTATGTGATTACAAGACAAGCAACATCGTATAACAGCTGCTTCCTTTCTCCCATAGGCTATTCTCTCTCTCTCTCTCTCTCTCTCTCTCTCTCTCTCTCTCTCACTTGTAATCTTGGTAATTATTCCGAATAGTTCATTCAGCACTTATGTTCCTGTTGCACTCACTTATTTCGTTTATCATGACTGGTTGCTTATAGTGTCTGCTGTTAGATGACGTTATGTAGGTTCTACTGGAGTTAAAGGAGATTTGCCACCATTATCTGCAAATATACTAGCACATAATCCGCTATCAAGTTATATTTACGAAAAGGAGGCGAGCGTAGGCCTCAGGCCGTAGCAAGTCGCAGCAAACCACTGAGTTCACCGGTTTCTAGATTTACCCTAAGTTAGGTTGTCGGTGCTGGTGTGTGGTAACCATGATTTCCTCCTAAAACCAAAATCGCGGGTTCAATCCCGGCCAGGATCGATGGATTTTTCGGGCGTAAAAATCCTAAATATTTGCTTCATTCGGAAGCAAAGTAAAGTCGTGGGTCCCATGTCGTAGATTTACATGTAAGAGAACCTCAAGCCTGAAAAAAGAGACCTCTGAGAAAAATTTGTCAGCTGTTTCACGCCTTAGATTGAATAGATTGATTGATTTATTTATGGACGCTCTTTAACATCTCAGGTCATCAGCGTCCCATTCAACTCGGGGCGTGAAACGGCCGACTAATTTTGCTCAGAGGCCTCTCTTTCAGGCTTGAGGTTCTTTATCGTGCCGTAAATGTACGACACGGGACCCACGGCTTTACTTCCCTTCCGAAGGAAGCCATACTTAGGATTTTTACGCCCGAAAAAATCCATCGGTCCTGGCCGTGTTCGAACCCGCGATCTTGGATTTAGGAGGCAAGTATGGTAACCACTACACCACCAGGACCGACTTGGATTGAATAGGACGCTGATGACCTGAGATGTTAAAGAGCGTCCATAAATAAACCAAATAAAAAAAAGAGGTTAGAATAAGATTAGTGTGTGTACGAATTTACTGTGAATTCCAATAAGACAACGTGTGGTAAAAAGGGATAAAATGAAGTTGAAACATTCCTGAAAAACTAAGGTTTTTAATAAGGAACAAAATATTGCAGCCAGAAAGTTAGGGAGAACAATGCATAGGTTGCAATTTTAGATTAGGTTAGGTTTAACAAAAAATAACTCATGCAAAATTTATAGTGTTAAAGGCGGATGCCTTTTTCATTTTGGTTGCAGCTCCAGTACTGCTTCTTCCGTTGCTGTTCAGGACTGCGGCACTGGACTTTCTCCGCTGCTGTTCGAGACTAGAGCATCAGGACGTAGCTGGCTGTACTGGTAAGTTATAAATACAGCTCTAGCGATAATACAGGTACGGGTATCCAATGAAAAGAGTTCGAACAATAAATACTTTGCGTTGCAGCACCGATCTCTCTCTGTCTCTCTCTCTCTCTCTCTCTCTCTCTCTCTCTCTCTCTCTGTGGCAATGTTTAGTGTGAGGTCCACGTGTCTTAAGTCAAGTGCGCTGATTGTATGCGTGGTATGTGTGCTTTTGTGAACAAAAATGTGGAGATCTTGAAAAAAAAAAAATCACAGATGTAGTCCAGCACGAGATTATTGAAGACAATAGAACCCTACTAGACTCCAGTGGAAATAATAGAAACGACTAAAGTGTAATTTACCCTAAGCAAGCCGTCGAAAAGTTGATGTATAGTAAATAGGATATGTGATTAAAAATTTTAAGAAATATATAAATAGCGAAATTGTTAAATTTCACGAGATAGGCAGTTAGTAAAATAGTGAGGCATGTCCCCATAACTCCTCATAAACAAAGAAATAAAGAGGACAAACTTTCATGAAACATACACTTTTATGTGCAATGCAGTTTGCTACAAGATTTATAAATTCTATTGTACGGGGAACCTCCAACTTTACAAAACCTGCTTTTTGAACTTAAGAAAGAACGATTATTCATACAAGAGAAAAACATTGAGGGAACTAATTCCGAAGATTTTTAGATTTCGGACTCTGAATAAGAAGCGAGTAATTATGGAATCTCTCAGAATGATATGCTGGCGCCACTACTTTTTGATAAAAAATTAATCAGTTTCGATCATCTGGGTATCAGATTATCTGCCTTGGTTCGACATTCACGATTTGGTAAGCAAGGGATGGGGCAACGGCGCTTGTGGATATGTTTAAAAGGTTCCAATTTCCAAAGTCTAGTAGATTATAAATGTTCACGCTGGAAGTCGTGAAGGATGAGTGCCAAATTGTTTCTTTCTTTCTGCCAAAAGTATAGATCCTCAAAATACTCCACTCGATAAAGCTTACTGCAAAATCCTACTCACATTACGAAACGAAATGCATGCAGTAGCTGCAGTTCTCTCTGTAACACCGGACACATATATTGTTGATTTACCTCATTTCAGGGCCTCGTATTCTTCAGTAAAAAAAAAAAAAAACTATATTTACAACAATCTCCATGCTATCAGACTTAAAACTTTCCGATCTTTCCCAACACTTCCTATCATTATTAATGATAATAGAGAACAATATTCATCACGATATTTAGAGCAAAGGCATGGCTCTCTAATCCCAATATTTTAACGATTTTAATCAAACCGTAAAAGTAAACAGTAACGATTCACCAGCAAAAAGAAAGTCGACTTCGACACAAGCAAACACGCCACTGACGCCGGAATAAACACGTAAAGAGATGTGATACAACGGAAGGGATGCAAACTGCCTGATATTTTCTGTCCCTAAGGATTTTACGATCCACGGAAGAAAAGGGCCGTAAACAAGAACAGTAGAAAACGTACCAACTTAAATCTCATGGACTCTAATGTAAAACTGACTCAGTGCATCAAGGAATATGCTATTTGATGCGCGTGAATAAACAAATCACATAGACGACTATCATTTTTGTGTAGCAAAAATGACAGGGTTTTCTTTTTAAAACATTAAAACGAGGAAGGTCATTCAATATCCTACTCTCTTCAGGTAGAAATTTCGTGGAAAAGATTTACCTGATCCACCCCGCTTTCTACATGGAAAGATCTTCGTAATACAAAATACCATATATGATGAGATTGAGAATTCGATTATCTTGTATGTATTTTGTATTTATGAGCTTCTAACATCACGTATTCAAATTGAGGTTCCTGGATAAAAATACAAAGGTAACGGTGCTCAAAATCAGAAGTAAGCATGTGGTATCATGTGCAGCGATGTAGTGGATTAATGTTAAAAGTGTGTGAGGAAGAGTGGTACCTACTTACTAATGCATCAAGTTTAAATGCTGTGTTACTATACAATGGCAACATACCTGTGGCATATGTTGCAAACTTATGAAACGTGCGTTATATTCTTCAAGTATAAAATAGAGCAGCACTGTTGGAATATATCCGGAGACTGTAAAGTAATCAAGCAGCGTCCTTCTTGGTTTGCAGAATAGTTTCACAAAAGTTCCTTGTTTTCTGTGATGTAGAACAATCATGACACATAAAAACAGTGCATAGTTAAAGAATGGCAAAAAGTGGCATTTAGTAAACTGGGTGCTTTTAGTTTAGCGAAATAATGTGTCTTTATTCATTAAACTAGAATTTATTAAGAAATTTGTGCAGCGAACCGACAAAGCGGGTGAAGGTTTCAAACATCTAAGATTGATTTTCCTGTTTACGTGATGCCAAATTAAATCAATTAAATTGCCCTCATAAGGTTAAATGGCCGTTGGCATCCACATTCCGCTCTCTAAAAATGGGAAATCGAAGAAGTTGTGCCCGTCAAAGAGCAGCTAGGTATTGTAATCGCTAGTTAAGAAAGGCCTTGATCCTGCTATAACGATTGAACAGGATGTCAGTCAGGCTTCTGATATATATATATATATATATATATATATAGTTGTTTTACATATATGTATCATCGTCATCAGAGCTTTAGTTGTCCCCTGCCTATTAGACCAGCAAGAGATAAACGGAATGTGATTAGGAAAAAGGGGGAAGCTTAGAACCGCAAACAAAGCACTAATTATGGTCGTGTTTATAAACCTTAGACCGCCTTCTTGGTCTAGTGGTCACCGCTGCCAGTTGGTCCCAGGTTCGATATGCTTACAAAGTCTTAAAACTTGGGAGTCTGGAACGGGGTTCACCCAGCCTCATGAGGACAATTGCCTGAGAGAGAGGCGGCGTCCTTCGATCTCGGATGCCGCGTGATAGGCGATAGGTTGAGTTTCGACATGCTTATCACAAGCGTGCCCTCATCTATAATGTCGTAAAACGGAGGTGGTCCACTTAGCGATCGCTGCATTAGCCAAGGCTGTCGCGCCAAGAGGATGTTGTTGATTTGATTTATTTACGGACGCTCTTTAACAGCTCAGGTCATCAGCGTCCCATTCAAATCAGGGCATGAAACGGCCCATCAGTTTTTCTTACAGGTCTCTTCTATCAGGCTTGAGGTTCTTTTTCGTGCCGTAAATGTACGACACGGGACCCACGGTTTTACTTCCCTTCCGAAGGAAGCCATGCTTGGGATTTTTACGCCCGAAAAAAATTCATCGATCCTGGCCGGGTTTGAACTCGCGATCTTGGGTTAACAAGGCAAGTATGGTTACCACTACACCATTAGCACCAACCGCGCGCGCGAAGTAGAGGATTTTTAATAGTGTTTAACGCCCGTTTTAACTACAGAGGCAACACAGGCGGTGGACACTGATGATACATAAGAAGAAATGATATATTGGGAAAGGATTTTTTTAAGGAAGGTTTAGGGTACCTCCCCGGCATTTGCCATTTATGAGGACTGAGGAAAACCTGGAAAAAAACCTCCGTCAGGGAGGACGGTCCTGGCGGTATTCGAACCCAGACCTCCCACTTACGAGTCCGAGCCTTAACGACCTCGGCCACCCGTGGCGGTAACAAAGACGAGGGTGAGGTTGTAATTCTGAGCACTGTTATTTTGTTAGCACTATGCTATTGTTATACATTTTGTAATATTTTTGTTCACCTCACATCTTTATTCTCTGTCTAACAGAATTGAAGGTTCTCGTGGCCACATATATTTGTAGACTGTATATTTCTTCTTCTTTTTATTCTTCTTTCTATGAAATAAAATTGATATATTAAGCTTAGATTATAAGCTTCGATACAATAAGTACCTAATGAACAAGGAAATAATTTAAACAGTGATTTTTACAGATGGAACAATTAATAGGGGAAAATGAGACTTGGCCTTGAAGGGTGACAGTTGCTACTGGCCACAGAGAGCTGATTCTACACATAAGAGGAAAAGTACTTTAAATAGCTTTCTGTCCTTAAATATATAAATATATTTACATCGCATTATTTCGAATAATGTCTTATAGTATCATTACACGTTATAATATTTGGGAATTACTGTTGTATTCTCTAATAAAAGGCTCCTCTGTGAGTCTTTACAATTAATTTTGAATCACAAAATCCTACTTATCGCAGCCCTAGCAGGAAATGTGTGCCAACTGGTCGTATTTACGGATTCGTTGTGTTGAATTTACTTAGAAGCACCTTGTTTCATATCTGCTCATGTTTTAAAATTGACTTCATGTTCTAGATGTAGACGATTGTATTAGAACACAGAACGCTGGTAACGACATGCACTTTTATTATGTAAATGTGTCCAATTGGAGGTCACGGAATATTACACTAAGAACTGGTTTTGTAATGTAATAGCTTCACCGCCGTTGTGCATGCGTTAATGTTTTTAACTTATTGTTCCTACTGTCAGTGTTCTTAGAGACTCTTCTAAGATGTTACAATGCAGCATATTCTACTGGAAAATTGGAACAGATTTCTGTCTAATTAAGAAATATCAATTGTAGACTGATATATTGAAAGAGATGGAACGTAGGCGTATAACTTGCAACAGCACACTTAGGATTTGGGAGTTTCCCCCCCTCCCCTTCTTCTTAATGCAGATTTATGTCGTGCACCCAACCGAATTTAACTTTCCCTACGGATCACAGCTGAGCTGAGTGCAGTATTTCTGTAGTAAAAATAGCTTCATTCACGTTAAGTTAGCAATAGACAATTGCTGTAAAAATGTAAACTATAGGTAGATATTTATTCCTTTTGTTTTCCAAATTCTACGATCAACACTAACAGAGGATTCAGTAAATGCCCACGATACTACGACGCAATTGCCAGGGGCTTTTAATACGCAACCTTAGCCAATTTATGTTAGAAACGATATTTTATGTGTAATATCTTCGAAATTTCCCACAGTATCTCATGTCGTTTCATTTTCTTTCGCTAAGTAACAAGGATGCAGTTAACTTTCAAAACGGAAAGAATAAGTTATGATATAAATTTCTTTATTGTTGGAAAATGATACCATTAACATTCGTCGATGCTGGTAGTCTAGAGTTAACCATACTTGCTTCGCTTGCCGAAGATCACGGGTTCATCCCCCGCCAGAGTTGATGGATTTTTTGGGGACGTCAAAATCCGAAGTATGGCTTCCTTCGGAATGGAAATAAAGCTGTGGGCCGTAAATTTACGGCACGTAAAAGAGCCTCGAGCCTGAAAGAAGATCAAAATTTATGGCGTTTCACGCCTTGAACTGAATGGGAACCTGAGATATTAAAGATCTTCCGTATATAAATAAAATAATAATAATAAATAAATAAACAAATAAATAAAAATCAACATTCAGAGGCATTTTAGAAACTGTAAGTAGAGATAAAATGAAAATAAATGTGACTCATACTATCTTGAGTAAAATGAAACCATTTCTGTATATCATTTTTTGCCTTTTCTCTGCAATATGGCATTTTTGTGTGTTTTATGTAACATTTTTTAATTTACAAATCAACATTTTTATCATTATAACCAATTTTATCTCATTACAATTAAAAAATTAGAAAAAATAAATTTCCAGAATCTTCAGATCTAATCTTCAGATTATGCCAGCATTCAATTTGAAAATACTTCCAGCCTGAGGATTTCTCTTTTTAGGCTTGCAACTATTGAAATAAAGTTACTGTTTCACTGGTAGAAAGATTTTCATTCTGAACATTTACCTTAATATATTCATCCTGCACACTCTCCACTATTGCTGCCAGAACTTCTGGTAAGAATGTGTTAAGTTTCCCTAGTGGACATAAATTTTAGAGCAACTGCAACCCTGAAAAAAGGACATGCCATTTTAGTGTGCACAGAAAGATTAGACTACAAAACATTAACACTATTTAGTTACCACCAGTGAGAAGATAAATTGGATGGATATTAAAAAATCCCAAGAACTGTATAAAAGTACCGATCTACTGGCAGTGGTTTTTGTTTCAATTTCTACACGTCGCTGCGGATTTTTTCTGTCCATGCTCACTCTCACATTTCATTGGAATACACTGTCTCATATTTGCATATTAACATGCAATCTGCCATTTTACACGATGTCGGCTTCATCCATTTGCTGACAATTTCTGTAGCTTTAGTGGTTCTTTAACCTCAGCTTGCTTTACAGCATTCCCAATACACCTGGATCTTGACCATGACCCCGTTTATTTAACCATCGACTTTTGCTTTGTTTTTTTTTTTTCTTTTATTCTTCTTTAAGCCACGACACAACCTAAAACTGTAGCAAAATTGTGGTCGGTGAAACAATATTAACGTCCGTCATTGCTATCTGCCATTTTGCTACGCACACCTTCATTTGTTTGACAGATTTTGAACTAAAGTTACCCGCCATGTTACAGGCTTCCTGTGTTATTGCATTACTGGATGCGAAAAAATGTCCTAATAACTAGACCGTGGGACTCCGACTGTTAACTGTCCATCAGCCACATACGGAATCGCTTCCCACTTCAACGTTCCCTCTTCACATTTGGCGTCTAGCGTATTATTAAACACATTTCGTATTATATTAATGCAGTTACAAGAGGGTTTGAGAGTTGAATCCTCCCTGAGTGTAAGAAAATAGTAGCACGTGTTCCTTTACAACAACCTGGTTCTTAAAATCGTAAAGAATCAACACTGTAAAGTCGACCTATTAAAAAATCAACTCTCATCCCACATTACGAAACAGTGCGTGTTTAAGTGGGAAGTGGTTCAGTTTCTTTGAAAAAGGAAACGTGCAAGAAGGCACGTATGAATCAGCCTGAATGTAAACTGTCACGTAATATCGGTAGCACACTTAAGGTCAAGGTATCGAAACTAATAATCTTCGGCAAGCTCGCTGTGTCGTTTCCCTCTCTACAAGTGTTGAAATACACCATCGTCATCCAAATAGCATCACAAGCTTCGTTTCCCATCTTACATGGTGAATGAAAATATATTGAGCCGGGCAGCACACACGAGCATATTCCACGTAATTCAGGCTAGAGATCACAAAAGTCAGGAGAATGTGGAAGACAAACAAAGAAAAGAGCAGGTTCTTAATTTCATAGCCTAACCTCTGTGCATCAAAATAATTATCAACACAAGTGTGTAATGTTGAGAAGTTAATGTTTGCCTAGTTTTCACAAATTGTAATAAAATATACCATCGAAAACTTTAAGGAATGTTAGGCACTTAGACAGCATTATTTTCTTCGTTAAGGAATACATGCTCGCTGAGACCGCTCACGTGATTTTAGAAGCACATTCCGAGCATGAGGTGTAAACCTAAAGTCCTTCCTATCTGCTCTGTTGCACTTTTGCACAAGTTTGGTGTTTAAACAGTTCGTCCTCCCTGTCACACTGCAGTCGTGCATAGGTTTGTTGTTGAGAAAATACGGAATTCACTTCCAGGTGCTCCAGTTCCTGGTTCCTGCAGGATGGAGCCCCACCGCACTTTAGTATTGATGTAGTGTTCATTTAAGAACAGAATTCAGAGAATTTGGACAGGAAATACAGGATCTGTTGTGTGGCAATCGCGATCTTTAGATTTAATGCCCCTTGAATTTTTCTTTGGGGACTTGTTAAGAGCGTCTTTAGGTCACCCCACTTGACTACAAAATGCAACTGTTTGACCTAACTAAAGTTCAATTGTATATTTTAAATTTCAGAAAAAGATGTTTGTACTACATTGTCAGAAATTGAACGGAAAATTTCATTTCATTTGTACAAAACGTTTTACCGAAGGTGTGACTTTTCGGATGCATATTCTTTATTGATGTGTATTCTTAACAAAAAAAAAATCCTCTCTGTGGTGCCTATCTTCTTCAAAATTTGCAGGTGAGGTCCTGTTACACACTGTATAATTAATCTTTCAAAACGTTCTGTTTCACGTTGGTCTTCCGAATTACTGTATTGTAACGGCTTCTGAGATATCTATGTTTGATTGCGCAAAAATCAAGTACTATATGAAAAGTATTTTGTCTGGTAAAGAGGAAAAAATATCACCATAATAGTTTGTTATTATTGTGAAGAGTAGCTTTAACTTTGATGCTGGGTTTTGTTTATTTCGCTATGATGCGCCTTATAGGGCTCTCAGGACTTCGTATTTACATAAAAATGTATTGCCAACATAACCCGTTACTAACTAAACTGAGAGAGGTAATCCCTATCCATGGAAGACTTGATTTTTACCGCCAAATGCTATTACATCAGTTGATCAAGCTGTACCAGCTTTACTCCCAAAATATAATTTATAACACGTTTTTACAAATGACATTTAATTTCGCCTTTGAGAGTTGAAGATTAACTCACTACACACAGATATCAAAAATTGTCTGGAGGAATTAAACGTTTGTTTGGCATGTTGCAATTTTTCTAACAGTTAATAATATGGAAATGTAATTTCAACAGAAAATAATAGGCCTAAAGGAAAACAAATGTTTTTACTAACATACACACTACAACTGGCTCTCTAATTACATTATAATGCACATCTAAACATATCAGAACAAGAATGTTATTGATATTCTACCATTCACTAAACATTTCTATGGATACAAACAAAAGAACAAAAGAAAACAGTAAATATACACATAACGTTAAATCATCTCATGACAGGCATAAATAATTTTACCCACAATTTGAAAAAGAAAACCCTTCCACAAAAAAAGTGTTCCATGTGAAAAATTTAATTACATGTTTCAACTGAGGATAATAATTAGATTATCACAATATTTAGTTTCCTTTTGAAAAAAGCATGCAGCATTACGAATGATTGTATCATGCTGCTAGGATTGCATAAAATGTAATAAGACGTCACAACTTAAAACATTCATGTGTATAGGGTATGCCATATCTATATCATTGCTTGCTTCTGAACTTGCTCCCTGAACTCCATAAACTTAAAGCAACGGAAAGTTCCATTCCACACACAAGACCATAAAAGCAAATGAATGTGATAAGCAAAAAACATCTCACAAAGTGGTGTCATTAAAATGAACATTCACTTAGTGGACAAAGGGAAAAGAAAAAATAGCTGAAGCAAAGCATCATAGCAATGATAATTATGGTAATAGCTTTTACTCTGCACCAGAAAGTCACCACTCTTCTTGTGCTACAATTACCACATTCCATAACATAAAAACATTGTGACCAATAACGTTCAGAGGCCATAACAACCATATTGATGCATTTGATTACAATTGCCCTGCGTTTTCTTTTACTTGTAGCTATGAGGTTATTGCACCATCCCAGGGGAATTGTATAACGCAACCCAACTTTCGGTTTGTTCTGGTTTTTAGATAGATTTTACAACAGCAAAACTCCTGGCGTTTACTCCCTTTCGGTAGGAAATTACCCGTAGAACTTCTAGAGAATTCTAGAAAGTCATAAGGACGCATATTACTAAATTCAATACCAATTTTCCTAGAATCGCTCGGAAATCGGAATTATTTAAATACGGCAGAATGGCTCATGAGAGAGAGAGTAGATAGCTGTTGCCTGACAAAATCCACGTGAGTCGCAGCCGGATCGTTTGGGCGTCACCCTCGACCCGGCCCGTTCAGCTGACCACACCATCCCCTATGTAGTCGGTCCAGGTGTAGTGGTAACCATACTTGCCTCCCAAACCCAAGATCGCGGTTCAAACCCGGCTAAGATTGGTGAATTTTTTCGGGCGTAAAAATCCTAAGTATGCCTTCCTTCGGGAGGAAAGTAAAGCCGTGGGTCCCGTGTCGTACATTTACGGCACGAAAAAGAACCTCAAGCCTGAAAGAGAGGCCTCTGAGCAAAATTTGTCAGCCGTTTCACGCCCTGAATTGAATAGGGCACTGATGACCTGAGATGTTAAAGAGCGTCCGCAAATAAAACAAATAAAAAAAAATCCCCAGTGTAAGCTTTCAGTCCGGATGGACTTGTCACTCTAATTTGGGATTAAACCATTTATACAGAAAATGTCCGGTAATGCAAACTCTATTACTGATCCCATTCCTCATGCCACGATTACATTGAGTTCAGGTGCAAGAAAGTGAATATATTTGTGATCTTTTATTAATATGAATAAAAGTGAAAAAACAGTAAAGACTTTTGATTGTGTGAACAGATTGCCTTCGGAGAAGCCTTTAAAGATATTTTATATTTTACTGTTGTACATAATGTGTTTGTTTATGTTATGTGAGCGTTTAACGTGTCGTTCACTTATTAGATATCAAGATATATGTGGTTAAAACGAATTGGAAGTCTGTTGGATCTGGCGCTTAATTTATCAAAGTAAATAAAAAAAAAAAAAAAAAAAAAAAAAAAAAAAAAAAACCTAAAAACCAAGTTCGAGTAATTAATAGGTGCACTAGAACATGCGTTTGCTCTATCAACTTTTGTATATGCTAAATTTAAATTATTTAAAACATTTTATACTGCCGAAAGAGGGAAGATACTTAATGATAATAGCTATCAGAAAAAAAAACTCAAATTTTATCATAAATGATTTAATTCCGATAGGTGTGCCCCATTTTAGGGAATCAAGTTATTTATCACAATTATTTTTTTTTTTTTCTGAATTGTGAAGGTAAGTCCATAAATGTGACATGTCTTATATGAATGCTATTCATAAATATTTTCTTTTTATTACAGAGTGGAATTTGACGGGATAAATACTTACTCATATCAAAATAAAGTCCCGCTACTTCAACGAGTTGGAGAAAAAGTAGTCCGTTTAGTAAATGAAGCAAAAGATAACTGAGGTCAATGATCTATGTGTCAGTGCTAGGATTGTTGAAAAGATATAGGTAACTGGAAAATTTATATTCTAGTGAAAGAAAAGGAACTCTAAATTTTTACTTAAAAACTTCTTCGAAAAGTCGGAATTTGAAAGGCTTTCTGTATTATTAGGTTTACCAGCCGTTGATACCTTTGAATCTTTTGGAAAAATATAAATCTGGACACTATATAGACAATATTAAAATAAATTACCGACTAAGAAATATGAACTTTTGGCGAGGAGCAGCCAGGGTATCAAGAATAGAGAAAACTAAAACTCAAATAATTAGAGAAATTATGAAAACTGAAAAGAATATTATTGAAGTAATTGGAGGAAAATTTTGAAATATTTTGGACAATTGACAAGGCCGGGGAAGGAAAGATTTCCAAAGATGATAATGGAATGGAATGTTGAAGGCAGGAACAGGCTTTCAAACAACTAAATATTTAATTACGTTGACAGACGGCAGAATAATGAATACAAAAATCATAAATTATGTAAAATAAGTACTTGGTTTATATACCTAGAAAGCAAATGAAATATAACACCTTTCATTATTTACAGGTATTTATTTGTAACCATGTTTTCAGCAGTCGCCTTACCATCCTTCCCTATTGATAGGGAACACCTCAAATCTTTTTCTTTCAATTCCCAGCCCATATCGCTGTGTATTAAATTACTATCACTATTATCATCTTGTTGATTTGGTTTATTTGCGGAAGCTCTTTAACATCCCAGGTCATCAGCGTCCCATTTAAATCAGGGCTTGAAACGGCTGACAAATTTTGTTCAGATGCCTTTCTTCACATCGGTCATAACAGTTTTGGGACGTCCTAAGGGCTCATCATCTTGAATGGATGTACAACCACGCTTAAATTTGGCGGCCCACTTTTTAACCGTCAAAAGGGAGAGAACTCTTTAGTGTGAAGTCTAACTCCTTTGTATTTCTGTTGTGGTTAAACCCTTCAAATAGAAGTCATTTATCACAGCTCATATTTCAGTTTTATCCATTTTGTAGAAAATGTTAACATTAGTTTGTTTATATGATCGCCACAAACAAGTGACTACACTTACGCGTCTTTACAGCGGCCATCTGAATGGATGACATTATCATAGTAATTTGACCGTGTTCACGATATCTCTGAGTTAGGCTGAGATCTTTAGAGCACCTCTCGAATTGCATACTGCGTCAAAGTGACAAATTATCTTGCATGTCGCTACACACACACACACACACACACACAGAAGTAGAACTAGAAATTAAATGAGTTGCATTTGAGGACAAAGTCTATTTGTTTTTCTGAGTTCTTCAAGAAATTGAATCAATTGCTCACGATTGGAATGCAATGATGACAATGATAAGAAGCGAACGGCCCATCTAATTAGACAGAATGACCTTATGTTAAACCGCACCATCTCCTTGTACTGCTTCAGGAATGAACGAACGTCTTTTAGACGAATTCCTTACAAAGTTAGGACATTCAACATAAAAAAAGATAAATATATCTTTATATTATTATCAGCCTTTGAACATATTGGGATGAAGAATTCAGCCTTCTCTGCGAAAACTTTGGGGGAGGTCCAGGTCCCTTCGGACCCTAAGAGTTGGCGCCTATGGACACTACTTATTAAAATGTATCACCAAATTAACTTAGAGACTTTAGGCTGTGCGCTTTCTTATCTGTGTAAAATTTGTGCAAACCACAACTCATAAAAAATTTACTACTTAATATTACATAATAAACACTGATGTTAATATTTCCGTAAACACACATATTAGGTGCAAATGATAAAACAGCGAAATCGTGCCACAAGCTGTTACGTAGCTTCCTGGACGTGCTTGCTACCAAATAGAGGTACAAAGATTGTCATCAGAGGTAGTGCCAATAAGTATCACGTTCTTTGCAACTTGCACGTCTTCAGCTTAAAAAGATGTCCTTTCCTTCTGGTCATATGTCTACGTTTTGACCCAATGTTTCTGTTTGGATCCAGGCCAATGCTAATAAGGCAAAATTAGAACTAAAGTAACAGAAATCTGAATATTTTGAAATAGATAATTCTATAGACTTTGTACATCAACCATTAAGGGGGTGGTCGTGCCTGCTGCCAGGAATGAACCGCTTCTGGACATCATCGCTTCCAAATTTTTATCCTATTAAAACGTCCTTCAGGGGAGCAGATACGAGATAAACTGAGGGAAAATATCAAAGATGTATATGGGATACTGTAAAATCTGAACGCTCAATTGTGTCATGAGTTGCAGCAACAGTGTGGGGGCGTGCGTTATTATAAAGAAGCACGCCCTTAGGTAAAAGTTCCTTGCGACTGCTGATTTCGCCCGTTTCGTTAGAGTGCTTCAAAACTAACCCTTTCGTAGTTGTGCAGCCAGGTGTCCCCTGTGACAGTACACATTAGGAAGTATTTACTTCATCGCTATGTCCACATTCTAGACATCCACTATACAAAATTTGCGATACTTGAGAACTTCCTTGACACTGGCACGTGAGGATCCGATCCAATCTCTGGTCAAAACTTTTAAAGGGATAGGCGTATTTTTAAAACGAATGGCATTAGCCTGTCCCATCTTCTCATCAGTGGCGGCCAAGAGTTGTTCATCACAGATGATGTTTACCTATTTTAATTCTGTCTACCCAGCTACCGCCAGGGGTGGCCGAGGTCGTTAAGGCGGACTCTTGAGCGGGAGGTCTGGGCTTCGAATCCCACCAAGGCCGTCCTCTCTGACTGAGGTTTTTTCCAAGTTTTCCTCAGTCCTCATAAATGGCATATGCCGGGGAGGTACACTAAACTTAGGCCTGGAACGCTTCCTTCCTAAAATAAAAAATATCCTTTCCCAATATATCATTTCATCTAGTGTATCAGCACTGTCCACCATCTACCCAGCTACCAATTCTCCCCAATGCAGACACATCCGTGTTTTTACAGCATTGTTCAATGAATTTCGAGCTCTCAGACCACAGAAACCTGATGACTGCTCGTTGCGCTTCTACGGTACAAGCAGCTATGGAGCTCACCGTATTTTACATGCTGCACTTCCCCATCATTGAACAGTGTCAACATTTTCTCTGAGAAAGTACTTTCTTAGCGTAAGAGTTCGAAATCTCTGTAAAATTATTTTATGAAATACGGTCACTTTGCTGTTACTTATTGAAAAGCACTCCTATGTACAAATAGAACGTTGCGGTAGAATAATTTTCTACAGGGGGGTCTACAAATGACTGAAGCTGTTTCATGATTTCATTTTAGGAATATTGTTAAATATGTGATTACAAAACCGAAAGGCTACACTTCATTTTCATTGATCGTCACGGGTGGCCGAGGTCGTTAAGGTACGAACTCGTGAGCGGGAGGTCTGGGGTTCGAATCCCGCCAGGACCGTTCTCCCTGACTGGTTTTTTTTTTTTTTTCCCAGGTTTTCCTCAGTTATCATAAAATGGCAAATATCGGGGAGGTACCCTAATCTTAGGCCTGGAACGCTTCCTTCCTTTAAAAAAATCCTTTCCAAACGGGGAATTGAGGACCTACGATGGCGGCGTGTCCCAGGGGAGTGCCTATGGCGTGTACCCTGGGGGTCGGTGCGCCGGAATCGCCGTTGTTAGTAGGGAGGGTGGTGGCTACCTTAATGCTGGGGTGACTTACCTCTTAAATACGAGGAGGTCTAAGCTAGTATGACCTATCCACCAGTGAGAATCTGGAAGCTAAGGGAACTTAGCGCGCCTGGGCGCAATCGTCTGCAGCCGAATGGCGGGTCGGTTTAGAGTTACAAGGTACCGTCCTAAAGCAAAATACCACGGGTGGCACAGACCTCTGTGTTGAACCCCTGGACCTAGAGCCTGGTAGAACTCGCAACCACATGTATCACCAATGTCCACCGTCTGTGGTGCCTCAGTAGTAAAAACGGGCGTTAAACAATATTAAGAAAATACATTGGTATGTTAAAGAAAAAGAGACAATATAAGGCCGTAGAGAGGCAAGAATGCTGCACATTGGCATAGGGGTTTTCAGGTCTCCAATTTCGCCCTTTCAGTTTATCATTCAAATAAATCATGTTTCATCACTGAAAACAGTTTATTACAGAACTCGACCTCTTCCTTGAAATTTTGAAATATTACAAAACTCAAAGCGACAAGCATGGTCGTTGATCGACAAAGCTTGTAATAACTTTCAATCGTTTTCTCAAGACTTTCCAAACGGTGGGTTAGTGGCTTCTTAAAACTGTGTATGTAATCTCGGCTTGTAGCAAGTGCTGGAAAGCTAAACAAGCATCGGTATGCGACTGACAGGATTTAATTCGACCACTGTAATACTTCTCATTCATTTCGCATGCTTTCCTTGAATTCTTCCAATGTGTGAGGATTTGTTATATGCACTTTGTTCTTCAGGTTGTCCTACAAATAAAAACCACAGACTGCTAGATCTGGGGAGCCAGAGGACCATGTACCAGCAATCAACACTCATCTTCAAACACTCCTACACGAGATGATATGATAAATTAGGAAAGGCTTTTTTTTAAAGGAAGGAAACGTTCAAGTCTTAAGTTTAGAGTAACTCTCCGGCATTTGCCATTTATGATCACTGAGGAAAACCTAGAAAAAACTTCAGTAAGGGAGGACGGTCCTGGCGGGATTGGAACCCCAGACCTCCCGCTCACAAGTCCGCGCCTAAATGACCTCTGCCACCCATGTGAGAACAACTTGGTCCCAGTATTTTCATTACATTATGCATAATTTATGCTCATTGACAAAGAACATATTTAATCATTTGATTGTACACTCTGACTTGGTGGAAGACAGGCGTAAAGACCAAGAGCTTCGCGCCCACCTCGAGCATCTGTGTATGGCATACTTGAGAGATATGGGGCCAAAAATCCATTCTCTAGTAATAAGAATAATTATTTCTAATTAAAACAGACGTAATTAAATATATTATCTTCCCAGCCTAAAGAAAATACAGACTCTTCTAGCTTACTGACCTGTGTTGCACGGTCGAAAAACGGGCGTTAAACACCATTAAAAAAACAGTCGATATTCTCACCATAGAACAGAATGTCTCTAAATAGTGAACTTACATTGTTAGAATTTTAAGAACAATAAACATTTGCATTTCCTTCGTATTCGACAGTTAAATATACATTTTCTCATTGCCTATTTAACAAACATTTGAAGATGACGACCACTATCACAAAATACGCTGCATTTTCAGACACATTCCTTCAAGAAGCAGTCAGATTGACAGTGGGATGTCGCGTCACAGCTGTTTGACCAACTCAGTTTAACCTTGCTGTGCCCGCTGTTCGTCTGCTACTGTTTTTCTGGATTTATTATTTATTGGCTGACCACCTATCCTTCTGACATCTGGGGTGCTAAGTATAACTAAATTCGAATGGTTCTTATGGTCCGTTAGGACCCGCAAGGTCTAATGGACACCGCTGTCAAGTGAAAATTGCCTAAAAGAAGAAGAATTATTTAGTACAGCAGTGACCATCACATACTATTTCTCTTTCACTCTTTACTGGAACGAACCAGTCACATGCAAAATGATAATTCTATCACTTCTTGTCCCAAGTATGGACGTGACAATGACAACACACAGATAACTTGTTATGTAGTTGTAAACCTTACCGGCTTCGCTCCACTGCAATGAGTTCTAACCGTTCTGGTAGAACTTACTTTCCCCTTTAAAACAAGCGCCTTGCTCGATTGTTTCGGTAATGCGCCACGATAGGCGCTTGCGAGTTAGATCAATAGTCATTTTGTGTTTATTTGGAATGTGATGCTGGTGGGCGTGCTACGGGGCATCTACAGGAAGGTTATATTGCTGGGAACGGTAAGTAACCCTTTCCCTTTTAATGAACAAGTAATTTGTGATATATGTAGCCATCCATTAAGTAAACACGGACACTTTACAGGAATAAGGCATAAGGGCAAGCCAGCTCCATGTTGTAATTTGGCATGTCTGATGATTACTAGCGAAAGAAACATAATTCGGAAAGTTTTATTAATTAAAGATATTTGCTTAGAACTTCAAATGAAACTTTGTAGTATCGGTGTAGCAGAAGTCAAGAGAGGTTCACAACCCCATAACATTTTTGCTTTTTGTGCACGTGGTACTAACTGACGTGCATATCAGGCTTTGCTATTGTATAGTGGTCCCTAAGTGTGGTTCACGACCCTCTGGGGGATCGTTTATAGAATTGAAGGAGACCGCTAGAGGATTTAGAAAATATATATGATTTTCTAGCTCAAAACGTCTCGCTTTGGTCTTTATAGCGACCAAGACGACAAAAATGTTTATGTATAAATGCCATGTTGAAAACGCTATCGAAAATCAAAGACGTCCTTTGCAAACCCGCATTGTTCTTTTGATTCAAAACTGGTTTATCCTCTGGAAAGAAATTTTTGTTTCAATGTGTCATCAGGATGTATTTCAATGAGTTTTTACTTCATTTTTGTTGGAATTCCAGCTAGTTGAAATTAATTGTCCAAAATCCGATTCGGTAATCACATTTGTTTCAATTTTTTTCGGGGAAACACAAAAGCATCTGTTGCTTAAAACTGTGCAAATTTAATTATATTTACGCAGAAAAAAACTCCGAAATAGCCAATCAAGCATGGCTAAATTTTCTGTAATGAATACAGTGGGTTGAATAATTTCTTTTTATCAAGTGGTGCGAAGAAAATCGTGCTTCTTTGTAAATTCGTAGCTTTTATCCCTGACTCTTAGTATTTAACATTTCACTTTTGCAAGTTACTGTTCAAAGAGTAGATATTCGAAAATACTACAAAGGAAGGCCAGTCTAAGAAGGCAAATAGAAATAAGATAACATAGTGAGTGAGGTTATTAAATTTGAGCACTTCTCCCCGTATGCACCCACGCTCTGCCAGCTAGTATAAACTTCATTATAGTTCAAAGTACTCAAAATGATGGCATCCACTAATTTTTTATTTTAGCTTTTATTTTTTAGTAAAACCATCTTGTTGTCTATTTTACAAGGACTTATTTTTCGAAGAAGGGTAATAGATGACCACAAACTAAAGTCTTGCCCTACAGTAGGTCGTCCCGTCAACAAGTTTAGGAATCGCTGCTGTAGCATACAAATCATAATTCATAATAGATGAGATGTAGCTTTTAAGAACCCCACAAAACATGCGGTAAACCGAAAAACACCAGAGGGCAGTTAACGCATCATTCTATTGCATGATATAACATATATTGCAGCTAAATGTTACGAACATTTCAAACAAGTTAAAATAGTGTTACTTTCATTAGGTTGCATGAACTAAATCATAATTCACTCAAAGATTTTCTTAAGTTAAATAAATATTTTGCAATTCTCTACCCTTATTTTTCGTTGTTATTAAAGTTTTTTTTTTTTTTTTTTTTTGATTAGATTTATTTACGGACGCTCTTTAACGTCTCAGATCATCAGCGTCCCATTCAAATCAGGGCGTGAAACGGCCGACAAATTTTGCTCAGAGGCCTCTCTTTCAGGCTTGCGGTTCTTTTACATGCCGTAAATGTACGACACGGGACCCACGGCTTTACTTCCCTTCCGAAGGAAGCCATACTTAGGATTTTTACGCCCGAAAAAATCTATCGGTCCTGGCCGGGTTCGAACCCGCGATCTTGGGTTTAGAAGGCAAGTATGGTTACCACTACACCACCAGGCCCGACGTTGTTATGAAATGAAACGCTTGTTAAATGAACGAGATAAAGGATACTTTGACCTATATCCTTTTTCATGACAGTTGAAATTTGCCTTCGTAGCTGATAATTTATCAATCATTCTTTTACGAATAATAATCAACACTTTATTTGTTATCATAACTGGAATATTATATTATGTCCAAAAGAAACATAGCTCGCAAGTGAACTTTTTTCTTTGAAAACAAAATTTAAAATATATTCAGACGAACTAATTAATAACGGTTGAGGAAAAAATAAACTTGCAATACGCAATGTATTTTGCAATGACTTGTGTGACATTAGTGAGTTTCGAGGGTTTCCGAAGTGCATTCGCTTATCGAAAAGTAACGATCAATAACGATTACAAATACAAATGGGTGTTGATCTTTGTCCTTGAAATTAGACATCTAAAAATTTAACTTACTTGTCTCCATTGGCATTCAGGATTTATTTTTGTATTTACGGACGCTTGTATTTAACAGCTCAGGTCATCAGCGTCCCATTCAATTCAGGGTAGGAAACGACCTACAAATTTTGCTCAGAGGTCTCCTCTTTCAGACTTGAGGTTCTTTTACGTGCCGTAAATGTACGACATGGGACCTACGACTTTACTTCCCTTACCTAGGTAGCCTATACTTAAAAAATTTACAGCCTAAAATATTCATCGACCCTGGCCGGTTTTGAAACCGTGACTATGGGTTTACGAGATGAGTTGGGTTACCAATAGACTACCGAGACCGATAAGAAATTGTAAAAAAAAAAAAAAAAAAAAGTTACCCGCATATAAAATTGTGTGACCTTTGAATTAAGATATATTTGTTAGTTAAAGCCAATTAAGTGTAAACATAAGATATCGTCTCCTCAATATCTACGTAGAAAAGATGCTGAGAATAGCCGTAACAAGGGGAGTGACAGAGCCCGGATTTCAACTTCTTAAAAAAACGAGTAGCTATAACTGCAAGTTGTTTTAAAATTACTATAGCATTGTTAGCAGGTAATAGCAATAATAAATTAAAATGAATGGATACAGCCTTTTGCACCGTATCTGCTGACTGGTTTCATGTTTTAATCATTTGCACCGCGCCTTGGGCCTTTTGTGTGCCTTAATGTCCTTCCTCCCCCCCCTCTTCTTTTTTTATAGTAATAGGAAACCGGATTCCCTGTTCCAGCTGTAATAAACCGACGATTTAACAAAAATCTTCCTTGACTGAACCCTATTAGAAGAAAAATACGCTGTCAGCACTGTCGGAGATTTCTCTCAATTCGCTTCCTGTGTCTGCTGGTATATGGTTACGCATTATAAAATTAAGTTATTTTTATGGCCGTGGACAGGTAACGCTGTCGAAGTGTATAATTAAAATCCAGGTCCTTCATTTTCAAGGACCTCCACGGAAAAAAAAACCGTAAATAGTAATCGAAATAGGAACAAAAGGGCGGAAACAGGCCGTTAAATTTTATGGGAAGAGTGAAAATGTGGTGTTTTATGTGAGAAAACTGAACAATTAACAGTGGATGCGATTGATATAGGAATCATCACTGTAAATACGTTTTCTATTATATTCTCGAAAATTATTTTACTCGTACAAAAAAGCAATGAACAGGAATAAGATCCCTTCGACAAAATAGATGGTTGTGAGTGACATGGCATAACACAAAATGCAGAAATTCTGACTAAAAAGGAGAGAAAAGACAACTGGAACTGATTATGAATGTGCTCATGAAAGTAATACCATGAATTTGCGTCAAATGAATGTAGTGTCGTGAACTAGAAATCTGATGGGAAGGAAATGAAATAATTTCTTGGCGTTATATGTACATAAATTAAATTTACGTTTTATCATCAAAAGACTTTTTTTTTTTTTTTTTTTTTTTTTTATAGAAAATATTCTTTAGAAATGTTTTGGTGTTATGGCACATTGATATATACCATAAATTGCATAGTAACAACACCGCAGAAGGCAGAACAAAGGCTAAAGAATTCTCATCTTGCACTGCTTGGCAGATTAGGTACTTAACCCCCTCTTCTATTCTCTTGCCGATCTCGTCCACCTCCGGATTTCGGGAATGTTCCGGCATGAGATTTCACGGATGGCAGCGGAGAAAACCAAACGCCAACATACACTAAGCCGCCTAGCGGATTCACACGCTCCTCTGTTAGAGCCAAATTGTTAATTGTGTTGTGAATAAGTGAAATTACTTTAGGCAAATAACTTCCAAACCGAGAATGAAGCCCTTGTTCGCTCGGTAGATACAGCGTCTGCTAATAATGTGAACGGCGTGGGTTCTATTACCTATGGGCAATTTTTCTTCTTACTTCTTTTCTCTTTCTCTCTCTCTCTCTCTCTCTCTCTCTCTCTCTCGCAGAATATATGTTGTTGTTGTTGTTTTTTTTTTTTTTTTTTTAATCTTTCTGGATTTTCTACACATTTCTTAATCCAATAATTTTTACGTCTTAAAGGCATGTTCTCTTTCTTGTTTCTTTGTTCTAGAAAATTTCTTTCCATTTTTCTTTTCCATACTACTGTAATCATAACCAGTCGGCTTTCTTCGCTACCAAGTTTAGCAGGCGACAGGCGACATTCTGTGGCGTTCGGTTTTCTCCGGTGCCATCCGTGAAGTCTCGTGCCGGAGCAATACCTCCTTTCACTAGATCGGAAGGAGGCGGACTAACGGCGTTGCCAATTTTATTTATCCATAGATATACGGATTTTTTCGTCCTCTACGGATATACAGATTTTAAAACTGATCTATGGATTATTTGACAGCGTTATTTTAATATATAAGTGATAAATCGTTAAGATTTTTTTACCATTTCATTTTAGTACTTTTAGCAAACTACCACACAAATAACATAATCTATTTCATATTATTAGTCACCCATGACAACAATTGACATACGATTGCATATTTAAATACACAAGAAATCACAAATTGGGCGCGTTGTCTTTGTTTGACTGAGCTTGCCTCTAGTTGGATTAATGCGGAGCCAAACAGCATTATTGCGTTTAACTTGCAGCAATTTAAATTGAGTATTACGGGTACGGACTAGTCTTCAGTTCCTCTTAGTTTCAGTTGTGAACTTGTCTTTGTTGGATGGATAGTGTGGGACGCTATGTTTTTTCCATTATTAGTTTTTTTATATTATCATTATTAAAAATATGCACTTAATTTTATATAAAGAACATACCGGAAGTATATGAAATACAGCTGAATTAACAAAGACATCAATGCTAATTATAAGTACCACAATTAATTTACTTGTATTATTATACGTTACTTTTGTTTTTGATATATGCTGCCAACCGTATATGATATAATGTTAACCACATTTTTATATGCCTCATCTTCCGTCCTTACCTCGACTCCCTTAAACTGCAATACACAAAATCGACCTGTTTTTATACCCTATATACGGATTTTCACAGTAAAGGGATTGGCAACGCTGCGGACGAGATCGGCACGAGAATAAGAGCGGGGACTAAGGTCAGGTGATTAGGTTACAACAATGACGCGCTCGCGCCCTATAATGGCTAAGCTTCGGAACTGAAACCTAT
This sequence comes from Metallyticus violacea, assembly GCA_030762175.1. Lineage (NCBI taxonomy): Eukaryota > Metazoa > Arthropoda > Insecta > Mantodea > Metallyticidae > Metallyticus > Metallyticus violacea. Next base: position 107,161,896 of record CM060843.1, on the reverse strand, counting down.
ATCCTGGAAAAATATGGTTACAAGTTAGAAATGTTGTTAACCAGCGAAATATTGTGAAAGAACACTTCTATCTGTGCACAGATATCGCTGCCCATGAACAAAATAATAAAGTTAGTCGTCCTTGACAACATAAGCAGTTCGCACGTGTACTGTTTATTTGGTAGGTGTATGCATAGTGATTGTCATCTTTAATGAGAAATATTCCCCCATGCTCTCGAAATTGTCATTGGCGCGTGAAATTGTTTCTGTTGTTTATGGCTATATATTTTCAGAATCGGAAAGACAGCATGAAATAACATTTCTAGGTTATCGCAAAGAATTGAGACAAGTGCAAAAGAGCTACAGGGGTAACTGTAAGGACAGTGAAGAGAATCACTAGGAAGCGGTATCACATGAAGAAAACGGCAATTCAGGAAGAACGCGCAGTGTTCGAAAGCGTCTGACAGGGCTGAACAATTTTGACAAGCAAGTTATCAGAAATAACATTCACAATTTTTATTTAAGTGAAAGCCCAGTCCCCATAATTATAACTTTTCTCATTAGTTTAAAGGAAAACTTTTTCAAAGACGAGAACACAAGCTTAAGAAAAGGTAAAAGAATTTGAGTTGAAATGGATTAAGACAAAAAATTAAAACGCTGTTCTGGTGGGAAATCACGATATAAGAATGCTGCAGGCATTATTCCTAAGGTCTCTATACAGGTTTTGAAGTAATTTTACTTTTTTGTTACAAACTTTGGATATACTGTATCATTGCTGTTAATACCACGTTCAACCATATACCCAACCGGTATCAAAAGATGTGATATACTTTTGATATATAACCGTTACTCGATATCCCAACATTAACTCTGTAAACTCTCCCCCAACTGTAGGTTTGTCTAGATTGCTATTGGCTGAAGCTAAAATATTATTGCTGCTTTCAGACGGAGAATTGCTGTCACGATATTAGTAAAGGCTCTGAGAAAAATAAGACGATCGATTACAGGCAATTGTTACATATTCAAAATAAACCGGGTGCAATACAAACTCGGCAATAATACCAATGGCGCATATGTTCAACAGTGATGTGTATTGTTGTTTGGCAAACCATTTTCTTTAACATCTCACGTCATCAGCGTCCCATTCAATTCAGGGCGTGAAATAGCCGATAAATTTTGTTGAGAGGCCTCATCTTTCTTTCAGTTATTTTTTTCTGCCGTAAATCTACGACATGGGACCCACGGCTTTAATCCCCTTTCGAAGGAAGCCTTACTTAGGAATTTTGTGTCCGAAAAAATCCATCGACCCTGGACGGGATTGAACCCGCGATCTTGCGATCATATATTCCCCACCCCCAATTTTTCTTCCAAAGAAAAATTACACTTGTTAGCTGGATATTTTGTTTTTACTTTGCGTTCGATTTAGGACATCATTCAGTATTCCTGTTATATCAACTAGGAAGGTAAATAATATCGATTTTACTAGTTTCCCAAATTTTCTTTCAACATTTTATTCAAGAAAGCTCAGAGGAAGAAATAAACATGAAAGCTCTCAGTTGACTGCACTTCGCCATGATTTCAGCGTGAGATTTCAGGTTTTTGGAATGTTTCGAAACCCATTTTGATTAGTCACCAAATCCCTGGTCAGTAACGACAAATGTAACTGGATTGTCTATTTTTGTACCTGAGATTAGAAATCTGAAAAACGAACTTATTGATCTTAAGCAGGATTCAGAACTAGTATGTATTTTTCAAGAGAAACGAAAAACTAATTCAGTTCTAGAATTTTGGAATTTACTTAGTAATACAGTTCGAAAACTTTGTGTCATATGCTGAAATGATATTGAACAAGATCAAGTTCATTAAGGGTAAACTTGAATCTGGTCTCTCCAATGAATACTTAGAAAGCCTGTTGAGATATGTTTCAAATCAACCAGCTCGTATTCAAAGATTGTACAAGAGAATAGTGCAGTCCGACCTTCAACTTCAATACACAGCAGTAATCTATATAAAAGTGAGTTATTCATTTTTAACTGCTCCCATTAGTAGTTGAAATATTAGTAATAATAAGAACAACAATAATACTAATAACAATATGCAAACATTAATATAATATAATAATCAGTCATAATAATAAATGGATACAAAAGAAATGTTTAAGTTTGCACGTTACTAACCTATTGTACTTGTTTCTTATATTTGTCTTCTGTAATTTGTAATGAATGTCACTGATCTAGGCCGGAGGCAGTTTTCGAATGAAATTAAAAGCTGACGACTATCGCTATACAATGAATAATAAAACTACATACTTTAACCAGAGAACGAATTTACCGCAAGATTCGGTCCTGGTGGTGGACAATGCATTTTACCATAATACACAAATTAATAAACCACCAAATTCAAATTCCAATTATGAAAAAAATAGTCGCTTGGCTCACTTTCAACGGAGAATCCTTGCAATCCTTAAAGTCTAAAAGAAAACTAAAACTCTACAATCTTACGAAAGCCAAATGGCCTAAAGAAAAGGCATACGTACCACCCAGACCTCAATCCCATAGTACTTATATGGGTTGACATGAAACAATAGGCTACGGCAAGAAATACAACTTTTAAAATTAAATACATGGAGCCAAGAAGTTTTTACCGAGGTGGAAGAAAGCCTGCGCTCATGTCCAGAAAAAAGCCGAACAGAAGCAATCAATGTTGGATGAAACTATCACAGGTTTATCATCACGTTTGATAACAGATATACACTGGAGAAGTCGAACATATATAGTGATGTGATTCTGAAAGTGGCGGAACAATATCAAAAATCGAAGTGTTGGCTGACATGGTTAGTTTAGTGTTCAAGAAACAGATGAAACTGCAGGATGCAGTGACGTGTTGTTATTGCTCGGCAAGAATTCGCACCTTGGCTTATATTTTGATGTTTATTTCCTAATTGGGGGATCAATGTTTGCAGTACTCATAACATTTGTCCCTTCTTTGGACAGCAAACATATATAAGGGTAGATCCATAAGTTTCCGGCCTATCCAGTTCATAGGTATGATAAAGACAAAAACTATATTTCACTTTTCAAATAATCAATAATGCCGAAAGCGAAAGTCTAAGATTGCATATATTTGTTGAAGGCTTTGGCAGTAATTATTTTGTTATGAATGTGGATATAATTATGTGTAAATTGAATAATGTCAAAAATGAGAGGATACAGACAGGATATTTCTAATTATTTCAATACACATTATAAAAGGTATAAGAACACCAGGAGCCGATATATGAGATATAAGACATGTCTTAACAAACTTATCACATTCCACTTTCACTGCTCCAGTTTTTTTCTTAGAACAGCAAGGGTCGTCGCGCACCAAGGATTAAAATCTTACAGAGTTGTCTTGTTCCTTTTTTTTTTTTTTTTTTTTTCGGTAATCGTTTTTATACCATTAATAAAATGAACAACTTTGAGTTCAAAGCATTCTTGGAGAAATATAACATACGAAACTACTTTGCGGACACTTATTTGCAAAAACGTACGAGAGAATAAAATCGATAAATGAATGCACTAATGCTGCCGATAGATCGATGATAAATGCAACTGTCGGAATTTTTAATCGACAGTCCTTTAAGAAATTTTTACTAAAGCTAAGAAATTAGAAAACTTCATACGAATATTGTGACTATTTTTATTTTAATAAAATGAAGTCTGCTATCTCTTCGTCATTTCATCAACGGAGGTTTTATACCATGCGATCAGCTTGACTTTCTTCCGGACGCGGAGCGAGCCTCCACTCGTTTGCCGCGCCGTGGACGGGGTAGTTATAAAGAATAAAACTAATCAACATTGAAGAAAATACAGAAATTAAATAAGTGTATCAAAATAAATATTTAGAAACATAGTTATGTAAATGACAAAGATGACATTGAAGAGGAAGAACAACAAGAGATAAAATATAATTTAACAAAGTAGGAAAATTTATCGTGTTTAAATCCAGTATAATTTGAATCTGTATTAAATTATTTATAAAAATAGAATGTTTATAATGAAAAATACAGAAAAAAAATTGAGCTGCAAGAAGAGAAAAAAATTCGAGGAATAATCAATATAGAGTAAATGTTTTAGATTAGATCAATTGTTTGAACATCTGATGAAGACTGAAGGAGTGTGGATTAAAAAGAATCATACTTAGAACCATACCAGAAAAAGAGAAAGTAGGTGAACAAATACTATAAGCCCTTAGGCATAAATAAGAGAAGATAGAAGTTGGAAGATACTGGACATAGACAGCGTTGGACATTTAGCTCAATTAAATACTATCGGTCTTATAATCTTGCATTCAAGATCTCTCATTTTTCAGCATTAAGTTGTATGACTTTATTTCTAAAGTATTTGAACATTCTCTAAGGCTATAACCAGTCAATATGTTTACTTTACTAAAATTATATGAAAAGCATATAACCTTATAAATCATATGTTTCTACAGAGTAAAGCAAGACAGCACTGTTAACCTGGTCGACCTCGAGACAGAGTAGTAGTACTAACGTCATTCAGAGCAACTTGTTCCCGAAACCTGTTCGAGGGCACGCATTTATTCTCCTTAATAGGATCCAACTATTTAATTTGATCATGTTCAGTGTTTTCATTTGACTTAAAGACTGGAGCAAAACATCGTTAAGAAAAAGCGAAGCAAGCTCTTTGGATTCTTATCCGACAGTAGATTCAAATGTTAGTTCACACATTTTTCAACATTAGTTCCATTTTAAGAACAATCTCTGATGCTGCCTCAAGACAAGAATAAAAGTCTGCTTTATTATTTTAAATATATGATTTACTTGATAAGTGACAAGCCTCTGGGATATTGATAGAGGATATAAACACAAATGGGATATAAAAAAGCAAAACAAGTTAATATAGATACATGGCCAATTTCGCTTACTTTTTACATTACAAGCCGCAAGTATTTTTCTCTTTGCAAATTGGTTCAGTCAAAGCCATCTGTCATCTACCACAGCTGCCATACAATGAAATGCACAACTTTCACAATATTCATATCGGGCTAGTGAGAATTCATGTAGAAATAAGACAGCAACGAGAGGTCATCGTTGAAGCATAGGTTGGAATAATTGGCAACACATTAATCGGTCCATTATTTTACCAGCAGCACCATCATATTGTGACATTTTAATGGAATATTTAGGTGTTTTGTATTAAGAAGTCTCACTAAACTTAAAATGCCGTATTTATTTGATACATGAAAGAGTACCTTTCATTTTTTTCGCGTTTCTAGAGTGATTCTGGGAAATGATATCGTTCAGCAGATGCCACTCCGGTGTATTTTTATATATGGGATCATTCAAAAGCCATTGCGTATTCCAAATCTATTATTGACAACGTGGACATTTCTCGTCAGGCCAAATTGTGTTGTTAAGGTTTTTTCCGGATTTTTCCTTACCTTGAGAACGTGAATGTCAGATAGCTTTAAGGCGCCATTGACTCTGAGATCATTTGTAGCATCATTATTTCATTTTATTCGTCCCTATTGACTTATAGTATTCATACCCAAAATATACAGAAGACCAATGGAGTCAAAGCGACAATAAATAAAAGATTTAGAAATTCACAAATTAAGAAGTAATCAGTAAGTATGTCGGAAAAGTTGAAATACTTGTGTATTGGGGGAGAAATTAGTATTTAAAGAGTTTAAATATAAATGCGCCTTACTGAAGAAAAGTTATGCATTTAGTAAGGCGAACAGTTTATCTATACTGAACGTTGTGCCACAAAAACTGCATCAGTGGAATCAATGCTCACTTTATAAAGGAGCATATTTAGTTTTTTTTTAATCATTGAGAACATTGTTTTGTACAAATTTAATACTTTTAACAGTAAATTCTATATTTATTCATTTAATATGTATGCACCAAAATGACCATAATGATTCTATATGAATGCCATAAACTCAAATTTTACTTTAGTCAAAATTATGAAAATTAAGAACGGCATCTGCACAATGAATATATAAGTATTTTCCACACACACAATATTTTTACACTTAATATATATAGTTTTGATCAGATGGTCTTATTAACTTTTTCCCATAATGAAATTCAAGTTCGTGGTTCCACAAAAGTCTTATCACTTCTTATACTTTCTTCTTTTAGAGGTTCAATTGCCGTTGGGCCGGCCTTCCTGACCTTGGGTTGTTTCGTGGTTTCCCTTGATTTTTCCTTCTCACATTTCCTTTCATTTCATTTCACAGCTTCAGTTACAGACTCAGAAGTATCCGCTTGCTTTCTGGAAAAGCTTCTGTCCTGGAGTCTGGTAGACTCCGCTTATGGCCTCCATGGGACCGAGGAAGAGCTCTCGCGAAGACCGCCAGCGTCTGGACTTGTCATCTATGGAAACGTCTCTGGGGGCCCATCTAGTGACCTACGTGCGCAATTTCTCTTCTTTGACCATCCTATCCTATCTATAGAGGGTTTCACCTGTTTGCTGTCTCTAATGTGCTCAACCAGAGTGAAATCTGGGAGATTTCCCGGTCGCTCAATTTATATTTCGTTTAGATCGATCTTTTCATCGTCCTTTTTATCTTCTTTTTGGTCTTCGCCCTGCTTTGAATCCCATTGGCTACCATTTATATATTTCCTTTATTTGATATTCTAATTAAATGATGTCGGTCCTGGTGGTGTAGTGATAGCCATATTTGCCTTCTAAACCCAAGATCTTTAGTTCAATCCCGGCCAGGATCGATGAATTTTTTCGGGCGTAAAAATCTTAAAATTGTCTTCCTTCGGAAGGGAAGTAAAGCCGTGGGTCCGTGTCGTACATTAAGCCCATTAAGACGTACCTAACTTTACTGTACTGTAAAGGCAAGTACAGAACACAAAAGTTGTGACCAATCTCTATGTTGCAATATATCACTAAATAGCAACGTTTAAAGAAAAGGAGTCACTTTTCAAAATAGAACGAAGAAAATTTAACTTGTAGTTTTCATTTGCAATTGGGATGGCACATTAACATGTGGTCTTATACAGAACCGCCTTGAAAGAGATAAAATGAGAAAATGGATAGACATACATAGCATTCGCCTAAGCGACCAGGGAATACCACGAAAATTGTCAAAAATTGCCTTTTAAGGGATCTGAACCCGGGACGTCCCGTAATGAGCCCCAGCGTTAGAGCTTGATCTCCAATGTCGGTCATGTTACTCTTAGTTACTTTTTTTTTTTATTGATTTATTTACGGACGCTGTTTAACATCTCAGGTCATCAGCGTCCCATTCAAATCAGGGCGTAAACGGCCGACAAATTTTGCTCAGAGGCCTCTTCTTTCAGGCTTGAGGTTCTTTATCGTGCCGTACATGTATGACACGGGACCCACGGCTTTACTTCCCTTTCGAAGGAAGCCATACGCCCGGAAAAATCCATCGGTCCTGGCAGGGATCGTAACCGCGATCTTTGGTTTAGGAGGCAAGTATGGTTACCACTACACCACCAGGACCGACCTCTTGGTTACTGAGCATATATTTAGTTACAATGATATGGTGGGTATTTCTGTTGAACGCAGAATTTCAATTATTTCTGTATCTGTTCTTGTGCTATATACGTTTCATTTACGCACAAAATTGCTTCAGGCATGGTATATCATATACCATAGTCCGACGTTGTTTGTTTTGTTGTGCTCCGTACAGGTGGCTTTCACGTGTTACGTAATGTTTATGTAAGTAAGAGTTCCATAAAATGTGGGAAATACGCCTTATTTTACAAGCTGCAAGGACAACACTGATTTTTTCCCGTTAAAAATAATTTCCGCGTTTTTTACGAAACAAACCTAACACGTGCTATGGTTGAACTACAACTATAGTTAGGATCTTACAGTCATACCGTTAAGTTGCCCAGGTTAAAATGCTGAACATCGTGTGCACTGCGTAAGCGTTCATCGTATCAAATGTATGAGAATAAAAAGTAACATGCCATATTCGACATGCCTGCATAAAAGAAAGTTGAGAGTGTAGGTTTCGGAAGTAATAAAAACTATGCTTAATAATTTGTGCGCATGTCGGAATCGGTGAATAAAATTATGCCACTAAAAAGTGGAAAACACGTGAACTTGTTAGGAGGAGGAATTTGCCAGCCCAATCACGTGTGTTGCCGAGTGGACTCGAAGACCTTGTGCAGTTGAACAGAAGGGATGGAGGAAACAATGTCTATAGAGGAACGTGTTGTCTTTTTATCGCCAGAGATCAAGGTAAGAGAAAGATCAAGATGCACTGCATGCTGCACTGGATCACAAAACTACTAACACTTTATGACAGCATGCAAACAAGGCCCTACAGCAAAGAAACAAGGCATGTTTCAGAGGTTTATGAGTAATTGATGGCCGGTTTCACTAAACTTGCTTATTGTTGCAATTTAAAACTGATCATTAGTTCAGTTTTGTGTTTCACCAAGTGCCGTTATTGGTTACATGTCAATATATACGTGACGTTAACCCTTATATCTAGCAATAAACTAAAAGGTGGAAAATATCCAAGCCGAAATTAATGTGCGATTTGGAATGCCTTTAAGAATAAGAAGACTAGTAATAATTGTTTCATAACAATTAGAGAACAAAATGTTTTCTGAAAGACATAGATTAACTCTGCAAGATATTAAAAGCAGATAATGTCGGGAAGAGGTGTCGAATAAAGTATTCCCCAATGCCCCTACCTACCTAACCTTTGCAATAATTATCATACGTTGTGTTGGCAACACTTTAAGTTTTAACACTTATCCCCCCAACTGCGTGGTATAGATACGTCGTACCGATAGAAATAATCAATTTACTTTTGAAATTTCATGCTATGGTACTAATAGTTTTCTTTTTATAAGTGATATTGCTGGCGCATTTAAATCTGTCGTTTTTAGATATGTTTATTGCATACTTGCAGTCCCAGTATAACATTTTCCCCACGGATTGTAAACCGCCAATCTTATCGTCTGCGTCAAACTTGTCATAAAACGATTTCAAATGATTTACATTCAGTTTTACTACATTTACGTTGTTGTTATTGTAGTCACGAACAAAATTCTCCTATAAAATCTCCTTTGTTTCAAAATAACCTTATTAATTTATGAGTTTTCTGTTATATTTACAATAGTTCCAATATAGATTAAAAAAGCTTACCTTTTCTGCTATCGAAAAGTTACTGTGTAGCGCTTGATTTTTTTTATTTTGCATATCGGAATATGTTTGTTCTGCGTGTACCTACATTATTTAGGTTTTCAAGCTATGAAAAATGATGCTGTAACTATCGATCAATAAAAATGTTCGTTAAAACCCCTCTCATAATTAACACTGACAAACACAACATTTGTTGTAAAAAGGGGGGTGAAGTTAAATAAGAACATGCCTATTTTTATTTTGTATATTAGAGTTGTATCTAACAGTACATTTGGAACTTTCTTAAAACTAATAACAGAAGATCAAGTATAAAGAATGATAAATCTTTAACATTTTCCTATTTGTTTGCACAGTGGCCACGTTAATTATTTCGGAAACTGTTTTTCAAAATATTGTTTATTAGTATGCAATTAAAACTAATCTCAAAGATTTGCATTACTCAAATTTGTTTTCTACAAAATTACATTTTTTTTTTCAAAAATATTCTTAATGTCATTCATACAACGCCCACAAACTTGCACGAAGCACTCCAAACAAATGTCTTTGGTATTTCTTTAAAAAGTGTACGTGCAGGGCATCTTCCTGCTCTTCTCCCAAAAAAATTAAAGCAGTTTGTTGGTAATATTTCAAAGGACGTTTTAAGTAAGTGTGCGTTTTACAGTCGGTCACGTTAGATATTGCAGTACTGCAATCTGGTCATTGAATGCAATTTTACTGGCTATGGATGTATGCCTTGACCACGCTGATGTCGAGCCATTGACCAGTGCTGGTCTTTTTCCAATACATTTTTTTTAATCAAGGGTACCCGCTCTACCTTTTTGAGATATGTATAATTAACTCATTCCCGGCCTTTCCTTCTAATAAGTTCCTTGATGATTTACGAAGGATACTAAAAGAACAGCTTTTACGAGAGTATAACAGTATCATAAGTAAGGCCGAAGATCAAGCAACCTTCTTTGCGATTTCTTGAGAGAAGAAAGAAACCTCTTTGTTTTCTTTCTTTTTGCAGCATAGTTGTTCATGGTTGATGCAAATTCATTAGACGTAAACCAGTTGTCATGGTGATGTTTATTTCGACGTTTTAAATTAGTTTAGCCTCATAACTGTTTTTGTAGGAAGTGAGATGATTTTTCCTTCATTAAAAACAATTATAGTTTCCTTTACTACAGTATACGAAAGCATTATACAACTTTTTGTGTGTGTTCTTGTTAAACACATCATTATGCTGAATTTCTCTAGTTTGATGGATATTGCAACTTTATACTTGAATCGACCTCGAAAACCAATCAGCATTTCATCAATAGCATTGGGTCACTAATATACACACACTGACAATTATTCATGCTATAGGATCGATTTTCTTTCGCTAATACTATAAAGCGATTTTGCCATAAGACTTACTCGTGAAAGGGAGGTGTGCGGCCCCCTTTGGCTTATATATTTATTTTTTCTTCCTAGATTTTCCTCAGTCTTCATTAATTGCAAATACCGGCACATAGGCCTAGAATGTTTCCTTTCTAAAATGTTTGTTTTTTCAACTTCTCATTTCATTATTCGTATGTGCAGCGAGCAGGTTGGTTCAGACAGTGAAGCTCGTTCTGCGGCCTATTAACCTAAGGTTTTCCTGCTTTTTCCTCAGCCCTGGAACCGAAACTTGGAGCACCTTAATATTAAGTTTATAATTTAATGAGCATTATAATTAAGAATGTGAATATTCGAGGAGACATGTGTATAGTTTGTGCACAACTAGATTCTTGGTAGAAGTATTGTATGCTTTTTTCAGATTTTTACTATTATTGTGGTGGCTGGGAGATACCTGTATTAAAGCCTTTTTGCAAGAGCCGTTGTATATTTAGGATGTTATTGTATGTAACGGAAGGTCTGTACAAGGCTTAGCAGAAGTATATAGAGAAGAGAAGGCAGAGTTCAGGGGAAATGGTTATTCTCATCTGTGTGATTATTCGAGAAAGAACATTGCCGATATATTGAAAAGGGCCATGTCCACTTTCAGAGCAAAAGTTTATGTAGCGGAGCAAAGGACAAACGACGTTATGTTGAAAGTACGTATTTCGGTGAAAACATCAGAGATGGCAGATAGGAAATAGTATATAATCCATTAAAGGTTCTCGCAGTGAATTCCCAAGAAATAGAGATAGCTGACAGATGGTTAAAAACTTGCGTTATCTATGTGGATATTTGTCGATCTAAAAGTAACCAAGAGAGAAAAGAACAATTACTATAGAGGTCCAGCGTTAAAGGTGAAAGCCGAAATTTATAACCGAGGTTTTCCTGGGAAAAGAACGGATCAGAAAAAGTGTAGGATTGTAGGGAAAGAATTAGAATAACCAATGATGTCGTTTTATATGGTACAAATCAGAGTCAATCTGCGCGATAATAAATATTAGGTGATATCCAATAGGGAAGCCCGGAATTCAATCTGGTTTCAGAATAATATAGTATTAAAATTCGCGCAGGAGGGACTTAGAAATAGAAAATCAAATGTTGGGACGTTAATAGAGAAGTCCTTCAGTAAGAAGTAAGTTGAAGTATTTCAGTAAGAAGTCGGGAAGCTACAAGTCAGTCAGTCAAAGTCAAAGTCGAAGTCAGTCAGTTAAGCAGTCGCTCAGTCACGGTCAGTCAGAAGCCTAAGAGTAACCGGAGAGCCAGCAGTGTGATAGTAAGAGTAACTTCCAGTTATCGCTAAGGTTATAGCCGTACATTCAATATTGTCATAGAGTCTTTAACGGTAATGTGATTAGTATTATTATAAAATGTTAACGCGAAATTATAGGTGACTGTTGGATTTCAAAATTGTGTTAAAGTGAGTAAATCCACTAGTGAAGGCAGTGAATTATAACCCGAGGGTAGATTATAAAGTAGGGCCAAAACAATAACCACACAACAGACACACATCATGTTCATGAACTCTTCATTATCGAATAAATTAAAAGTTCAACCAGAAGCGAACTTTATATTATTACAGTGAAGAACCCCCTTCCTTGCCTAATGACATTACGTCATCAAAAACAGTCCGTGTTCCCCTGAGATTCCTATCCTCTGCATTGGAACCACAGAAATAAGAAACATCGAACTCCTGACTTCAAGAGCAGAGGCCACTCAAGAAGACAGTCATCTGACTATTTATTCAGGTATTTAAAAATAAAAGACCGTTCAAATTAAATCCTCAGTAAAACCTAATTAAAAGCCCCCAGCCCATTTTAAGAAAGGACAAAAGTGGTGTTAGTATTTCTTTGCCTCGGATTCACCTTCCATTTTATCATTTATCTTTATTCCACTTATCTACTTATGACGTCCTCCGTGTTTGTGACGTCATAGAGGCGGCTCTGACATGTTAGCCATTTATTTAGGGAGCGCCTCGCGTGCATGTGACAGGTGACGGGCATTGGTGTATCACTTCCAGAGAGTGTAATTCCTACAAACGGAGGAGGGTAAATATATAGAGAGAGAAAAAGTATCATCATTTCCCATGGCCTGTGATGCCTAGTAGTAAAACCTGATACTGTTGTAAAAAATTGGTTATCTTCATTGTTGGATTAAAATATTTCATTGCAGAAAATAATGCAACAAATGCCCTCAGCAATACCTTTCATGTTTATACTTTTATCTTTCCTTCCCTATGCAATATCCATCACCTTTGTCGTTTATTAAAAGTTGCCAGATAAGACCAGGAAATTTGAGCACGATGCTATGGTGTGTTCGAACTCTATTGAAATCCATTCTGTCCATAAAATGTTTCGCACGAAGCACTGAAGTCGTTTGCAGGATGAAACGAGATGTCAGAAACAGGGCTTGCGTTGGAGGTACATTTGTTACGTCATTTCCTTGCTCTTCTTCTTGTTCCGAAGCATTTTTATGCTCAGATGCTAAGCAAATGTCTTCATCTGCAGAAAAATAATTTCCTGACACACTTTCATAAAACCAACTTCAGCTTGTTTATTCATTTTTTCATCAAAATCAGATTGTTTCCGACATTGAAGCGATCTATCGTTTGTTGCTTAACACTCGCGTCCGGTCTTACAGACGTGCCGAAATTTTCTGTAACAAACATGGCCTAGTATTGAATTATATATTTAGGGACGGAGGAGGATATTTAGTATGTTGTTCAATGGCTGGCCGTTTGCGCCTAGCCCCCTACCTCCGGGTAAAGGGAAGTAGGGGCGACCAGGATTCACAGGCGTTGAGGCACGACCATATATTCCAGATAGAACTCCCTTCAAGGACTTGGAGCTTCTCAGAAGGATTGCTTCCATATCAGACACCGGACCAGAATCCTTTCCAAAGCAAAAGCCACCGTCACTTCGACCCTGTAACAGAAACAACGGAATGAAATTCTATGAAATGGGAAAGTGAAAAGTTTGTGAAAAGATAAGGTTCATTCGAGCATCGCCTAAACCCCTTAGTTCAAGAAGGTACTTCCCTCTGAAAATGCGAGTTCCAAACGTTTCATCCTGAGCCCTCTCAGTGGCCTAGTAATCAACGTGGTTTATTTACTCTATTTAATAAACTCTGTTTAAATTCCTAGCTTCTGTTAACAGAACCTTTCAGGCATTAATAACAGGGATTTTCAATAGTTCGTCAATAGAATGCGTCTTAAGAAAAATTTATTTAGCAATATTTCAATATTGTTAAATATAAGACGCTGTTATAATTTCACGTAGTATGTAAGGTGATTAATTCTTCTCATTTAAATACATTTATTTCTTATGTATAATTAATTAGTGTATTTTCACACTTTAAGTGGGCTAAATAAGTTTTACTTTCGTAATTAATTTCCTCTTAATTGTGTAGTATATCAAGTTTCGCAAGCCATATTAGTTAACATACTGAATGGTAAGTAGCTTTAAGCTCATTTAATAATTTCAGCTCATGGCATCCAGTTGAAATGTAAAGAGAAGAGACAACTGAACGCAGAATGTATTCGAGAAAGCTTTGGAAGTTGTTTCATGAAAAAATATCTATCTATAAAACAGTAAAACAATTTGCTATTCCTCTAAGACCCAGGTCTATTTTGTCTATATATACTATTAAAGTAATGCTGGGTGCAGCGGTATTTATTAGAGATAAAGGTGATAATGGAGGAGATGATTTTATGGAAAAGGAATTTATAATGACTTGATTAAGGATAGGACTAATGGGTTGGATTAATAATTGAAATCTCAGGGTAATTTTCTTCTTCTTCTTCTCCTCTTCGATGATATTTTCCGGTTCCCACGCCTGCTGAGACTCTGCTGCCGGATACTTTTATGAACCTGTGACCACAGGGGAAGGAGTTTTGGAGATAAGAGATAAGATTTCTCGATTTCTCGATTTCTCGATTTCTGTTGAACGCAGCTGTCCTACAAACAAGGCTACCCTCATACTAATCAATCATTTTCGTTCGAAAATTAGCTAGGTAAAATTTGTTTCCTTTTGCCACAATTTTTAAGTGTCTAATAAACACAAAAAGTTATTAAGACCGGTATGTCGATTGTTGTCTTCTACAGACTGCAGTCATGTAGACAAGAGTTCAATGTCCTTCATACTTTGTCCTTGTGCGTACTCTGTAAACATTGAACCATGAAGCGCGTCTGTATTGAGACAGTGGCTCAGCGCTGGTTCCCAGTTACATGAAAGCATTCTCGCCCTAATATTATTGCACGCTACAACGTTTGCAGCAAAATCTGTTAAAAACCAGCTGTGCTCAGTGTTGCTACAGGCTCTTCCATTAACCCTTTTTATTAAAGGATTGGCACTCCATGCCTCATTTATATTTCCATATAGCAAACAATGAAGTCTTAATAGTTCTTCAATCTGACATTTTTAATGTTTGAGAAATATTCGTCCGCAGCCAGTCCCGTTGTTCTTTTAATTTGAAAATTTGAGCAAAAAGAACTTTTTTTTTTGGCCAATTCCTAAGGATCCTTTTATATATATTTGTTCAGAACAAAATGATTGCAGTAGGCAAAATTTTCTTCTATTTATATTTACCTTTTTAGTCTTAGAAGGTACCGCCACGGATAGCCGAGGTTGTTAGGGCGCGAACTCGTGAGCGGGAGATTTGGGGTTTGATTCCCTCTAGCACCCTCCCTGATTGAGGTTTTTTCAGGATTTTCTCTGCTGTATAAAATAAAAAGGTTACTTATTTATAATAATATAATCATTTCTCTCTAACAGAAATTTCTCTATTATTTATGAAAATACTGAGTCTCCAATCCTTGCCATACAAGCCGGAGTTCTTCAAGGAAGCATTTGGGCGCTGATTCTTTATCTAATACATACACATGATCTCCCAAAAGATAATAATCTAACAATAGCACAGTTTACTGACGAAATGGCTATTCTAAACAAAGGTACATGGAAATTATCAGCTGATAATCTCAGACATATGTCAATCTGTTGGGCATATGATGCAAACAGTGGAAAATTATAATGAACCCTTGTAAATCTAAAGTAGTTCAATTCACTTATAAAGCAAAAAACTCCTTTCTCAAATATTTCTGTCGAAAGAGAACTAATATACATTCCTCATCGTATCTCGGAAATATACTGGATAACAAAATCAACTGGAGACAGCATATAAATAGCTTAATAAATAGACTACGACACGAAATTATCTAATTCAAGAATCGTTACTTTTACCAGTTCACTCAAAAAACTAATCTACTTCTCAATGATAAGACATATATGGGAGCGCAATATGGAGTTAGGCTTCCGATTCACAACTGAAAGGCTTCCACACTTTCCAGAACCGGATTCTCCGCCTGCACCGTGGCACATCCGCAATGAAACTCTACATAAAGATTTACACATTCAAACGGTGAACATTATCCTTCGCTCCTGCCACAATCCACTTCATCGCGCCTTTTTAAATCATACCGATGAACTTCTAAGCAACATCCCAACCCACTTACCACCACCGCGATAGCTTCGAAGACTGAAACGAAAACGACATTCACATTTATTGCAAAATTAACATTTAGCACATTTTTATGAGGACAGCCGTTGGGCTGCAATCTCAACTCATATGTTTTGTATATATTTATACTGTGCTATATGTTTTTTTGCAAAATTTATACATATTGTATAATAAAGTTTACAACTTATTAAAACATCTTCCAGCTGTGCCATAAGAAAAAACAACTCTCCATAGACTTCCTGTAACAAAAGTTTCAGTAGACTTGTCGAGACAAAAACAGAATCTCCATTTTGCTGTAGGCGAAACATGTCTGAGCTTGCGCACATCTACAGGCGGGAACCGGAAGTGACAACAATAAAACTAGTCCACGTGTACATTGCGCATTAACCTAACAAAATATTGTCAAGTTAAATTTTATGCCCGTAATAATAATGATAATTATTTTTGAACAGCCTTCGAGTAATTAGCCTTTGCACTGTTAAATACTGCGCAGTTAAATAATAACATCTAAGTTCAGAAATCTCTTCGCTTAATGAAGACTGTTCTGAATTCCGTTCAGGCAGTTGGTTACTTTCATTATATGCTGGAAATGTGCGGATTTGCATAGTTATCAAGAGTTCATGCAGAAGATCTATGTTTTGTTTCCTTTTAATTTTGCGAGTGTTCTGTTTGCAAAGTACGACATTTTTGATGCCGTGCATCTACCACCACCTTACTCAATTGTTCAACAGATGGCAGAAAAATGTCCTTAACATCAACACGATGAAATAAAATATTGTGAATATTTGCTGGACCTTTATACCCACCATGCAATTTAACAAGTAGCTTTGCTGTTTCAGTCGCGTATTTCCTCAATATATACAAGTTTGCAGCTCGTAAGCGCAAGATACAGTTTCAAAAATCACAGAGAACTGTGATGATAACTTCTGCTGCTGTTTTAGCCACCTTGACTGTGTTACCACCATTTCTACTTCCGCTTCCTGTTTGATGACGTTCATAAGCAAGCCTGTTTCTTGACGAAAGCTCGAGATTTCCTCACGCCGCCCCCCCCCCCCACCCTCTTTTCTTCAAGATCAACTTTGTTAGGTTTTCACACTCACGAGAGAGGGGTCTCTAACGGGATTGCTCGATTGTTATGAAAAGTAGTTATTTGGCTAATTTCAGATTACTGGTTGCAATGCTGACAGTCACCCGTTTGGGTAAATGCCCGGTTCTGAGTTATTAACAATAACAAATATGGGCTCTTGTTCCACTTTTGCACACAAGCTGGCAGAGTTTACAGAAAGAAAAGTTTTTACTATAGGTGCATTACAAATAATATCTTGGTATATGCCAAATCGGCAGTTCCTTGCCCAGCCACATCGCTAAACTTTTTTCTACGTCGTATATTAAAATTAATTGGGCTATTTTTTTTCCTGGGGTGGGGGAGAACTCAAACTGTAGTAGTTCATTTTATTGCGAAAAAAAGTATTTATTTAATTCTGTTCCTGGCATTTCCTCATAAGCGAGGGAATAGTTCATTTTATCTTTTACAAACACACCTTATTTTGTAATTACTTGCAAAGAAATAAATCAACAGGACTATGACGCACAGTGAATAACCTCACTTTCTACTTGGAATGTCACTGCAAGGGAGCCGTGGGCAAAGGGGACCTACGTAACAATATATCAGGGCGTCATTAAAATAACTAGTATTTCTGAAACAAGTGACTGTCACCATTGCAATCAGCAGCCTCAAATTAACCGAATATCAGACTCATAGCAATCAGAATAATAGCATGTGTCAGACGATATGGGATATGCAATAGGTATTAAAAATCGAACATGAGCACGTAGCGTGGACCAATAATCTAGTCGGTTCTGGGGTGTAGTGGTAACCATTCTTGGCTTCTAAACCCAAGATCGCGGGTTCAATCCTGGCCAGGATCGATGGATTTTTTCGGGCGTAAAATCCTAAGTACGGCTTCCTTCGGAAGGGAAATAAAGCCGTGGGTCCCATGTCGTAGATTTACGGCACGTAAAGAACCTCAAGCCTGAAAGAAGAGGCCTCTGAGCAAAATTTGTCGGTCGTTTCACGCCCTGAATAGAATGGGATGCTGATGACCTGAGCTGTTAAAGAGCGTCCTTAAATAAACAAATAAAAAAATCAAGATGTGGAAGACAAATTCTTACAGGAGACAAGAATCTTGCTTGCATTCAAGAAACGAGGCTGATTTAGGAGGACATTTGTACAAAATCTCCAGTTAATGAAATTATAAAAAAAAAACTCTTTATCGTTGGACCGAAGTCATATCGCTATACTATTCATATATTTTCCACCATTTTGATGGAACCAAGCCTTGAAAAGAACACAAGATTTGGGTCGATTCACCATTCAGTATTGATGGGAAAAAAGAAAGGGGGGTGGGAAACCGCTCACAATAACGCAACATGCGAAGGGGTCACCTTGTTGTAGACAATGGACACGTTTACACTTGTAAGGCTTGAGTTTTAGACATTTTGTTGCTATATGCACAGATGATATTGAAACCTCAATTATTAGTTGTGCTAATTTCGGTAGTGACTTTGTTGACGAACGTCCAAGATTTGTCCCAATTTTATTTATCTGTTTTCTGTTAAAACTGTAAGTTTTCGCATGTGTTTCTTGCTTTGCACTGAACCAATTTACTCTTGGGTTTAGAAGGCAAGTATGGTTACCACTACACCACCAGAACCAACATTTTCCACATCTGGAAATCAACCACGATTTCTTGACTTTTGCTTTATACAAAATTAGTCGTTTAGTGAATTCGGATAGATTTCTTGAGCTATCGTATAAACTTGTTTCCGTACTATGCGCCCACTTCGACAAATGACCGAAGTGATCGTCCTAATTTCTTAATAATTAGAGAAGTGTAACTTTTTGTAAACACAAATGTAATCGTTATCTCTTCTCCTGATAGGGGCTTTCCATGCTGCATTGTTTGCAATAAATAATGAACGATGCTCGCAGATATAGTCTATATAACTGCAGCGATTTATTTGCATTCATCCTTTGGAAGCTTGAATGGTGTTAAATGCCCCTTTTTACTACTGAGGTACCACAGGCGGTGAATACTGATATATGAAATGAAATGATAAATTGGGAAAGGATTTTTTAAGGAATGAAACGTTCATAGCCGAAGTTTTAGGGTACCTCCGCGGCATTTTCCAGTTATGAGGACTGAGGAAAACCTGGAAAAACCTCAGTCGAGGAGGACGGTCCTGGCGGGATTCGAACCCCAGACCTCCAGCTCACGAGTCCGCGCCTTAACGATCTCGGCCACCCGTGGCGGTCTTTAGAAAGTGCCAGCAGCACTACTAAGAACTGTTTTGCAGAAATATGTAATAATAAACGATATATATATATTTTTTTTTTTTTTTCATTTCCCGCAAAATCAAATTGCCTTTATAATTATTTCTATCGGTACATTGAAAGTTGATGGCGGAACTTCTGTCTTCCGGATATTCCAGTAGGAAGCTACTGGAACCAAAGGTAAGGGTTTAGTAAATTTGAAGTAGTAACGGACCAGATAGCTCTGAATATTATAATGAGAAGCTGTCTGTAATTATTTACATTAATTAGTAACTTGCAGTTAAGGTGTTCACTGTATAACATTGTTATAGATCACAACAAATAAGTTACTAGGATCAAAACCAGGCACACGCCAATTTGTACTTCTTTCCCAGCATTAAATAAATTTATAATTCTTTTTGTGTTAAACGTCTGCTGCCAATTGCCAAGTCCTCGAGACCACCAATCAAATGATTTAGAATGATGCAAACAGGCCCGTATTCCTAGGACACTAAACATGTGCGGGATGAAGAATAGCTCTGGAAAAAAATCCCATGGCAACCAGTCCTAACCAGAAATCGAACCTGCAACCTGCACTTAGAAGCTGTACCAACAGAACACGGAAGTGGCTATAGTTTTACATGCAAGCACCACAACATATTATTTTTTCACGAAGTAATGTTCGGATAACGGTTTTTTGAAACATAAACCGCTGTTTCCGCAATTTCGTCAGTCATCCCTTGACCTTGCGTTTGTGTTACGGTTTAGTTTCCGTGAATGAGTTAATAACATTGCCGAAAGCGATTGGTTACTCCATGCGCAGCGACCTACTGCCCTTGAGAGTGACAGAACAGCAGTAATGAACATAGAATACATTCAAATAAATAAAACCGTCGCGTGGGCCTTACGGCCGTACCTAATAACGCCCTTATAACAATCAAAATGGCCATACACGTACATACATACATACATACATACATATATACATAATTACATACATACATATATACATACATACATAATTACATACATACATACATACATACATACATACATACATACATACATATATACATAATTACATACATACATATATACATAATTACATACATACATATATACATACATATATACATACATACATAATTACATACATACATAATTACATACATACATAATTACATACATACATAATTACATACATACATACAAATCTACATGCACGCATACATACATACATACATACATACATACATACATACATACATACATACATACATACATACAAATCTGCATGCATGCATACATACAAATATACAAATACTTCGATATAGATCCCTTTTTTCCCATTAATAATTTTATATACAGATACATAAACATGAATGGAACCCCCTTACTCTTGAGCCCCGTCCATTAACTCACATCCCCTCTCCAACTCTCCCTTCTTCACTATAGCCATTAACGTTCTTTGTGGGGTCTTCGCTAGAAATATTCCCAAAGTGTGTGAGTATCTCGCATGCATCAACACTCCCTGGCAAATGTTCAAACTTCTATTGGCATCCAAAAAATTGCGGTGATAAATGCTCATTTCTTAAAATCTCCGTTTCCCTGCATTCAGCCAAAATTTTCTGTGCACAATGGGCAAATTCTTTCCCCGAGAGCATTAATTGTTTTGTTTCCTTTCCAAGCCCCTAATCTGAACCATGCGAGACCACTTCTTTCTTCTCTGCCACAGATATCTAGATAATGTCCCCTTCGCCACACCGGATATTTGAGCCTGCAGGTTCAGCGATAGTAGGAAAAATGCGAAATGAGAAAGAGCGAATTTGAGACTCACCTCAATTATGGGTAGATTTTAAATCTGTCATTGAATATAATGCAAATACATAATATACTTGTTAGCATAACACAAATATTATGTGATTATTCACAAACATATTCAGACAGATATTCCTCCAAATGTACTCTTATTATCTTGGAACTGTTGTCAGGTTTATATATAGCATAACATATTTGAGTGTTTGCAAATCTATTACGTGTTGCTGATTTTCATTTTATTTATTTATTTGTTTATTTACGTGCTTAGTAGCATACCAAAGTTACCCAGAGACTTTTTCTGAAGAGAATAACTTCTACTCTGCATAATTCTAAAGTTCTTTTACATTTCCTAAACAATTTTCACTTCCCTTCTTATCGATCATTCCTATTGCTTCTTCGTCCTATTCGAAAACTCTCTAAGAGCGGTGGATTAACTATTATTCTCAAATAATTTGTTTAATAATACCATTTTCTCTTGTTGAATCAACTGCCTCCTCCATAAATTTAAAATCTCACAGTCAAATAAAATGTGCAGAGTTACCCTGTCGCTAATCACCGAAACCCGGCTGGCCGACTCGCCCAAAGGCAAAACACTCCGGGATCGCACTTACATTTACACATAATATAATAGGATGAAAAGGAAAGGGGGGAAAATGTACTAGGATTTGGTAGCAGTTCGTGGTAATCAAGTGTGTTCCTTTGATACTGTAGCGAGATGAATTTGAAGGGGAGCGAGACACTTTGAAACATGATCATCCAGAAGCGGTGAACGGTGGAAGCAAACAGGAAAAGCTGTTGGTATCAGTGTTGCCAGTATTTACACTATGCACACTCACTTTCCCTAACAAATGAACAAAAAATGGGGAGTATGCATGAAAATTCATTACACAGTAGCTTTATTCATCCCCATTATATGGTGGGTTTTTTCAAAGTAGGCCCCGTTGGATGCAAATGCGCTTGTCCTAGCATTTCTGTCAGTATTCAAAGACATGCTGGAAGCCATTTTTTTGACAGATTCTTCAGAATCGCCTCAGCAGCCTTCGTCACTGCTTCTGATGATGGAAAATGTCCTCCACTCTTCAATTTAAGGACTAAATCTGGTCTATAGGGAGGGTGATAGACACACTTCATACATATTTTTGTTAGATATTCAACAGCATTTGCGATGTGCGGCTATGCATTGTCGTGGTGCAGCGTGGAAATATGGCCTTGCAGAGCTTTAAGGCTAGTTCTGTAGTATTGCCCAATTACAGTTATGCGTGCCGGTACGACATGCTGGTAAACTATTTCTTGAATATGGTAAAATGTGACGACCGTTAGTTTCCAGCAGAAGCAATCGCTGTGTTGGTGGCCACACAGAGCTTTACTGTTTGCTCCCAGCCAAGCTTCATAGAAGTGATTACCTTTGATGGAAACTCTGCGTCTTCCTGTAATATCATCTTCAACTGCAAGCAAATCAGCAATCTTTATACCCACCGCGTACAAACGCGTCTCATGCGCTACTTTTCAGTTACTAACGTACGGGAGGGCACTATTGAAATTTTCAAGAGAAGACTTGAGACAGCAACCTCCTATTGGGCACGGCTGTTGCATCGGTTTCTCCATAAATGAGATGCTTGAGAAACGTGAAATCTGCCATTAGAAACAAGTAGGTAGTGTTGATTCTGATGGGGCAATTCTTGACGGCAATGATGATGATGAAACAATTAAAAAAAAAAGAAAGAAAAGAAAAGAAAGACTCTATGTGGTTTTGGATTTTGCCAACTATATATATTACTTTCAACCTTTTTTTATTTTGCCCACATAATTCGCCCAATTAGCGCCTTAATTTATTTGTAAGCTTCTGAGATTAATCGCCTCATTTCTGGTTGTCTACTTCTATACACCCTGTATTACTATATGGGTGCCAGACTTGGTCACTAACAGAAAAACAAAAGAACAAAATTCAAATATGCCCAAGAAAAATGCAACGCAAGATCCTGGAAATAACTTTACCTACAGTATTAATAAATCAGTTATTTCAGACAACAGACATCGCACAAATAGCTACCAGAATCAAATGACAATGGGGTGGTCACGTCGCAAGAATGCAGGACGACAGATAAAACTACAAGATCTCCAAGTGGGATCCCCGAATAGGAAAAAGGACACAAGGCAGACCCAGAAGAAGATGAACAGACAGGTCCACATTGGTCAAGGGTAGCAAGAGGGAGAGAAAAATGGAAATCTTTAGAGAAGCAACTAGTGCAGTGAGAAATGGAGTAATCAAAGAACAAATCAGTCAGAGTGTCTTAAAATGATACGACAAATAGTGTGGAATAGCTCACCACGTTAGGAAAAAGCGAACGTTCCTACTTGTTAGGACGTCTTTGCCCTTAGGCCATCGTTATCTTTATAAATGACACATGTTTCATTTAATTTTATATTTATGAACATACTATTTTGATGGAATTTAGTTCACCATGGTCTGGCGGCAAACTAAGAAATTTGTCTTTGTTATTTCATCAGCAATGTATTTATCGTATCTGTCTTTATGTTGAGACACGATGAACAGAAGTGGTGCCCATTTAAGCATATCATATTCAAATAGAATTCCTTTCTGAGTAAGGCAAATACATTACCTTTCTTGGCAGTAGTGTCGTCAAACAGGAGCTGTTGGTCGTCTTCAAAATGAAGCAAGCAATCACAACACAATTCACCGCTGTAAAAACAAATGGAAGGTGACGTAATGGAGAACGAACGATCTACAGTCCCAACATCTGCAGCTTTGCTGGTGGGTAAAAAGGCGGAACTACAAGATTTTTGACATGTGAAAAACGTTTCTCTTCACCTCCTCTATCATCTCCCAAATGATATAAACGTCCTTTTGAAACATAATGTATTTGTCTCGTATGCCTAGGACAGCGCTGTAAAATTCCAGAGCCCAATGTGGCTCAATGGTTTGATCTTTGATCATTTCTATCACGATCCTCTGTATTCTCTAGCAGTTTAAGTTAACTAAAACATTTTTTAAAATTAAAATAAATAAATTGTTCTGTGATGCACAGTTTTTTCTATTAAATGCATATTACTTTTCAGACTGGTACAATTTTTACCCTTGTGTATGTCAATAACTTGTTAATCTGATGTAAAAATAAAATTTTATTTTTGTTGCATTCAGAAGCCTATAATTTTGTTTTAATTCATGAAATAAAATAAAAAATATGGAAGAAACTACTTAACACTTGGTTCATTTCAATGATGCCAACCATACCTAATTTATTTAGACGAAAAATTAATAGCAAATTGCATTATTATTCTAATATTGTAAGTAATATTAACATTCGAACCACAAAATAAAAAAAAATCGAATGCCGGGTGTGAACTAAAATCAAATATGCCTCTTCCCTCAGCGTAAAACCGCCACGGGTGGCCGAGGTCGTTAAGGCGCGGACTCGTGAGCCGAGGTCTGGGGTTCGATTCCCACCAGGGCCATCTCCTCTGACAGGTTTTTTCCAGTTTTTTCTCAATCCCCATAAATGGAAAATGCCGGGGAGGTACCCTAATATTCGGCCTTGAACGTTACCTTTCTTAAAAAAAACTCCTTTCGCAATATATCATTTCATTTCATGTATCATCAGTGTCCACCGTCTGCTGTGCCTCAGTAGTAAAAACGGGCGTTAAACCCTACTCAAAGACAGCGAGAGAACTGATTTCCGCAGGCACTAACAGAGTATCATTAGTGTGGTTCCTTGTCCGGTCTCCAAGTAGATTCCTAACATCCCATTCCACCTTCTGTCACCCTTCCCTTCCACAGAATTTTATTTCACTCGATTTGAGTGAATGTTCAGTTAAACATCCGGCAACTTTCCCTCAAACTTTTTATCCAAACTTGGGACTGACGAATAAAGATAACCGGAAGTTTAACATTTGCAGAAAAAGTCTTGTGTTTCTGTAGCTGTTTATGGTTAGTATCTTTATGTTTGGCCACCTTCATGGTCTAGTGGTTAGCGTTGCTGACTGTTGACCGGAAGGCCCGGGTTTGATTCCCGGGATTTGCTTAGGATTTTTTTTCTAAGTTAGGGAGATCTGCAACTGAGTCCACCCGCTTCGTGAAGATAATTGGGGAGCTGCCTGATGGAGAGGTGGCGTTCTTCGATCTATGCAGCCGCTTAGGCGACCAGTGGAATGCCGCCATACTGATATGTCCCTTTCTCTGCAATACTACCCTCTATCAATGAAGTCGTAAGACGAAGGTAGAGGAAGCAGAGGTCGCTCATCCCGGGCTGTAGCGCCAATGAGTTGAATATATATATTTCCATTTAGTTTAATTATTTTATTTGAACTTTAAAAACGAATCATTCTTAGTTATTCTATTCAATGTGATAACAAACCATTTTCTTCTTCATTTTTATTTTCGTTTCATAGGGTGTATCCAAGTAACTTTACTTAATCAAATCAACTAATTTCACCATTTTGTACAGTAGAGCAGTTTAAAATTCCCGCAATTTTGAATACCGGTGGCAACACTGGGTCTCAGAGCCGATCGACAGAACATATATCGGAATTTTTAACCTGTTCTCACCATATTTTAATATATCCTTGAATGACTTTTGCATTTCCAAGAAAGGGCTATGGATAAACTTTCTGAGTTCGTCGCTGCTTCTCATGTAGGTATCTATTTGAATTTGCTCCAGGCTTCCACAAATACAAAAATGTCAGGACGAGAAGTGATAAAACTTCTCCCAAAGCTGACATGTGAAGCGGCTTTTATACGCAGATGTTGATGTTGTTGTTGGAGGCACCCGAGAGTCCCAATTCATACCCCGGGTCGTCCAGGGCCCCGAAGTCGCCTTTCGTGTCTTAGTGATCACGAGAGGAGGGAGATGGAGGTGGTTCAAGTCACACAATTTTCTTTATTGAACGCATTGAGATGTTTAATCACACGACACTTTGTTATCAGCCACCTCGTTCGTTACCTTTAAGACTTTAATGATGCGAACTACATATGGTGTTTGAAATTGCATCTGTGTGCCTCTTGTCTATGTCTCTGGTAAAGCGATATTGGTAATTAAGATGTGCTTTTTCAAAGTTGTTTTCCCTTATATACGAAATTCAAAACGTCGCCACGTGGTCACAAGAGCTCACAGGGTCACAGCATAGCTCCCACAGATTCCCGTGTCTTTAAAATATTTAAATACTATTGGTGAGCTCTTTTGCTCCCAAACGCGCTTCCTTTAAATTCATCACTTCTTTGACTCCTTATTGAGGAGCTCATGATCATACGGTGTAATGACGTCATCGCTGACGAACTGATCCCTTTCTACCTTTTAATGAATTTCGAAGCATCTCCAGAGTAACTAAGATTCAGAAACCCATTGCTCTAGCCATTATCAATAAAAGAGGGCACAAAAGATGACAAAAGACAACCTTTTCATACGTCCAGGTAGCCATGATTACATTTTCGTGATACATCATATGTTCCTGTTTGTTACTACAGGCTATATAATATTTAATAATTATTACTATTTAAATTATATAAATACATTCACTCTTGGGCATGCGTGGGTGTGAAGACCTGCCACACATGGAAGAACTTCCATTTGTACAACTGTAGTGTGAACTGAAGTCAAAGAATCTGAAGCAAATTTTTGCTGAGGAAAACGTTTTGAATTGTCTACCTTGTGTACATAAGACCTTCTCAAAAGCAAGGGGGGAGAGCCTGCCTTACTAATTACTGCGGAACTCTATAATATGTGATGGTCACTCCACTAATGATTCTGTGGAACTTCATGTCCGCTCGAAGGTTGAAGGTTCCGCCGTTATCAAGAAAATGCCTGCAAAAAAAGCACTAGCCACGGGTCACTTAATCGGGCCGCTCTAATGTGCAGCTTTGGCCTAGGATAATGTTAGCATTGAATATTTTGGTATGACTATCCTGTTATTTTGTAAACTTGTCAATAAGTTTACTTTAATATGTTGTTAATTAATGCGTATTGCAAATGTAAGTCTATTCCGGATTCCTTCCCCCGGAAACCATTGACTTTTTTAAACGCTACATGATCTACAAAAACATTTTGATGTGACTTAGTATGTATTATTTGATAAGCTTAAAAGCTGAAAAAATACACATATGTAAGTGGTATAATTATATAATTCTGGTCTTCTATTAATTTAAATTTGTTTTAATCATGACACCATCTGATAAATTTGGAAAAATATGTACAGGATCATACATTCATTCTTTAAAATTACGATCTTTTATTTTTCGCTAAAGTTGTCAACACCGCGAGTTTAGAAAAGAACGGAGCGAAAGATAAAACATACGATTAGAGAGAGATAGAGGTAAATACTGCATCCACTTCCGTATTGTTTTGTAGAGTGAAACGCAATATACTGCAGGGAGGGATAAAATCAGAGAGCTTGTAAACGCTGTGAAAGTGATCTCTGAGTAGAAGGAAACAATCGCGTGGGGTAATCCTCAAACAGCACGTACTGTCTTTCTAGAAAGTACATGTATACTTTAAGAAAGTCCACGTTCACATGCGAAAACTACTAACCGTTTTATATGCAATTAGCTAGAGTTGCGTACATGAAGTATCTCAAGTATATCGTGCACCCCTTCAGTGTGAGAGGTCGTTAGTTCCATCTCAGGTCTCTTTATTTAATTTTAATTTCCCTTTTTAAACATAACATGAACTCTATGCTGCATTTTTGTTTTCAACACTTGATAGATTTTTACTTATTCGTCTACGGGTAATTTAATACTTGCTTCAGCTAGTAGTAGTTGTAAAAGATGGATTTGAAGTACTTTTGTGGCATTTTTCCTATTATGATTACAATATAACCAATGAGGACCAACTAAGAAACATGTGACAAGCATTTCTACATTCACTAGAAATGCAGCGAGCGAGTACATATTCCCCCTGGATCCAGCTTTACCGAGTGTCACCGATGTTACCCGAAGTTGGACCGGACCACTTTAATACAGCCGTGCATGTTCAAAGGGTCGTATCCTCTCAGATGAAGAATATTAAAATTAAATCAGTAAAAGAGCTTACCGAGCAACTAATCACTTTAGCGCCATTTCGTGCATTCGCTTGGCTTTATTTATGTACACAACAAACAAAAATATTAAAATGAACTTGCAGTGGAGTAATAAGGATATTTGGGAGGGGGTGGAATAATGGGGAAAACACCGTACACGTGTTATTATTATTGTAGTTGTTGCCCTGGAAACAAGCCTGTCTATGTAAATCAAGCTCTCTATCCTCGAGTAGATTCACCACCAGGTTGTAAGCAGGAAGTCTGTGATCCTTTCCCGTTCGTGCACGCTAATTGTTATGAAAAAATATTGCAACTGTATGAATGTTTCTTATCCATTTTAACTTATATGAACGGGAGGTCTGTTGTTTGATTCCCTCAGGACCTTCCTCCCTGACTGAGGTATTTTCCAGGTTTTCCTTAGTCCTCATAAATAGCAAATGCCCTAAGTTTAGGCCTGGAACGCTTCCTTCCTTAAAAAAATATACCCAGGAATTACAATTTCATCTCGTATATCATCAGTATCCACCATACCGCCACGGGTGGCCGAGGTCGATAAGGCGCATACTCATGAACGGGAGGTCTGGGTTCGATTCCCACCAGGACCGTACTTCCTGATTGGGTTTTTTTTTTCTGGATTTTCTCAGTCCTCATAAATGGCAAATGTCGGGAGGTACACTAAACTTAGGCCTGGAACGTTCCCTTCCTTAAAAAAAAATCATTTTCCAATATATCATTTGTATCATCAGTGTCCACCGCCTGCGGTGCCTCAGTAGTAAACACGGACGTTAAACACCATTCAAAAAAGTGTCCAACACGTGTTATGCCTCATTTAGTAAAACGCGTGTTAAACACCATTAAATAAGCACGATAATAAATCTTAAAAAGTTCTATGGCATGTAAGTCGTTTTCTAAAGTCATGCTAATTCGTGTTCATCTGGATAAAATAGATAGACTAAATTAATTAGTCAAAAGAGAAAGTACGAACATTTCTACATTTGTACAAAGTAGGATCCGAACACAACACTGACAAGTTCGTACAAAATACGGACTTACAGCAATCTGTATATGCTCAGGTTGATTTCAACTTGCGTTACAAAATGATATGTTTCAGCCGAATTACCGGCACAACGTCAAGTAAATCCAGACTAGAAACGGTCACGGCTGTTGAGTGAGTTCCCTGACTAATTTAATTTCACACCTGTACAGAAGTACGTAAGTGTCAGGGTATGTGACCTGTAAAACATGTACGAAAGATTGCACAACGGCTCGAGTGTGCATGTCAGCATGGAACAGTGTACATCATCTCGAGCACAACTTGCTTCACTATTCTCAGCTACAGAGCATTGCTAATGGCAGGATGTTGTTTGATTGACCTATAATGTTTCTTGTTCACATCTATAGCAGATAGCTGGCGTGTGTACTTGACTTACATAGTTCTCTCAGCAATCCCTCCAAAAAAGTATATGACACGATTTCATTTAAGATTCAGCTATCACAAGTAATATCACGAGAGGGTCTGAGAAAACCGATACATTCACGAACATAATGAGTCTGGAAAGCTCAGACCCTCGAATGATATTTATTAGGACTATTTCGCGAATAAAATAAAAAAATTATATATAATTCCTCTAAACTTGGCTTAAAAAGTGTAATAATTGTTTATTTGTACTTAACCTTTTCAAGCAACCTTGCGATAGAATAATGTCAGTAATGCCATTGGAGAAGAGTAAAATACGGGTTTGGGACTATTTCATGAATACAATAAGAATAAAAGTGATATTATATATTTGAAATTCGCGCACAGAATATTAACACTTGTATAAAATGTTATACTTAAAAATATCTATTCTATTCAGAAACCGCGAGACTAAGTGGACAAAATTCCACTATTACAGTCGCTACCGTTCGATTTTCTAATATCAAATGAGAGAGATAAAAATTATATACATTGTCTCTATTTTTCTTTCTAATCTGTGGTTTGGAATTCCTAATAATATCAATTTGCACATTTGACGCATCACCAAAACGCTTTGAAGAACCCTCCATTTGCGTTATGATTGTCGATTGTCCGTGCTTTTGTTGCTATCAATAGCTTCCCACCGCCTCTAGCAAAAGTAGTCAGTGATGCGTGTTCAGGAATTATAAAATGGAGGTATAGAGTTGGCTACACTGACCACAAGACAAATGTACATCGTGTGATAAAACGGATTTGATCTTTTATTCCCCGTTAATTTCACTCCATAATCCGGCTGTGATTGGTCAAGATTCAGAATATTGTTCCGTTTCATTGACTGAATTTAAGATGATGTTACATGGGTGAAATAGTCGCTTTTATTCATTCAGTTCTTTATTACCTGGGCGCTGCCATTATTGCATTCCAAGAATGTTCCAATAAAGCAGAGGTTTTGTTACAAAGTTGCTTTACATACAGGTGGAGTGAAAGGATGTCCTCTGAAAAGACAGAGGGATTACGAAACATTGGTGACGTCATACTACTGCGTACATGCACAAAAAGTTCAGCAGTAAAACAGCGAATGGGGAGACAACAGTGTTAGTTGCAAGTATTCAAATTGTCCTTATGTGCTCTTTCTTGTGTAGTGCAAAACACAGAAATAACTAAGTTGAACGAACTCTGCCCTTCGTTAGCACCTGTGGCTTTTATCTCTGCAGGTAGGCAGACATATATACAGGTATACATAATATAATTATTTTTTTCAGTTGAAAAACGAAAATCCAAACTTCTAGCTAGCAAACACAGTACCTGCCTGAGCGGCAAAGTTTTAAAAGCATTTGGAGTTATAAATATCTAAGTATTAAGAATTAGTGAGTTTTTGTATTTTCATGGAGACTTTAACTCTTGGTGTGGAATCTGCATGAATATTTATTTATTGACATTGATCGCAACTCCAATAATATGTCACCTGTCAAACTTCATGTTTTAATATTCTTTAATTACAACAAACTTTATTTCACCTAGCAGCATTAATGACGACAAAGAATCAGCTGTTGAACAGATAAAACAACATTATTGGAAATAATGATAACATGCACTATTTTACAAAATTTTCATAAAAGTTACTCTCAGACTATTTTAAACCTTGAGTAAAGCGAATTTTATAACAGTACAACAAATAGGAGAGCATTTCAAAAAGTAGCAGCAAAATAATATACAGAGGTATATTAATTTACTGTCCCAGATATAAACAATGACTTGTTTTTCAATATATTTTTATCTCATTTCATTGTTCCAACTTTTTTATTCGATCCGCAAAAAATGTTTGGATATGCCGCTTCTGCTGGGGATGTTATGGTAATCTCATTTTTCCAAATTCAAGGAACGTTTTACCAGCATGTCATACCTGCACGCACATTTGTATGTGGGCATCCCTCCCTGAGACTAAGGGAATACACACAGAGGTCTGTGCAGCCCACTGATTTTTACATTTAGGACGGCATTTAATTTCTTAAACCGATCCGCCTTTCGACCGTAGACAATCCCGTCGCACAAACGCTCTAAGCGAACTAAGCTACCAGATTCTCAGTGGTGGATACGTCACACGTCTAGCATAGACCTGC
Source organism: Metallyticus violacea (assembly GCA_030762175.1). Lineage (NCBI taxonomy): Eukaryota > Metazoa > Arthropoda > Insecta > Mantodea > Metallyticidae > Metallyticus > Metallyticus violacea. Next base: position 107,130,110 of record CM060843.1, on the reverse strand, counting down.
TCAGTTTAAGAGGTGAGTCACCCCAGCATTAAGGTAGCCATCACCCACCCCACGATAAGCAGCGATTCAGGTAAACACCTGCCCCCAAGGTACACGCCATGGGCACTCCCCTGGGACCAACTGCCGCCACGGGTACTCGTTTACCGTGAGTTACAGAACAACCGGCTCATCTATACAACTTCCCGACGAGAGGGGCTCGAACAAGTCCGGCCCGGCTGCTTCTAGTAACGTCAGAAGTACCACGGGTACTCAGAGTCCGCAGAGCCCTCTCCGGGAGCATCTGTAGAGAAACGACCGAAATCGCCCCCCCCCCCCCCTCACACAACTGTAACTGGGAATACAACAGAGATGTCCTTAAAGCTCTGCAAGGCCATGTTACACGTTGGATAATGCATGGCCGCACATCGCAAATGTATTTGCCGAATATCAATATGAAGTGTTTCCCTCAACCTCCCTATAGCCCGTCGGTCCTGGTGGTGTAGTGGTAACTATACTTGCCTTCTAAACCCAAGTTCGCGGGTTCAAACCCGGCCAGGATAGATGGATTTTTTCGGGTGTAAAAATGCTAAGTATGGCTTCCTTCGGAAGGAAAGTAAAGCCGTGGGTCCCATGTCGTAGATTTACAGCACATAAAAGAACCTCAAACCTGAAAGAGAGGCCTCTGAGCAAAATTTGTTGGCCGTTTCACGCCCTGAATAGAATGGGACGCTGATGACCTGAGATGTTAAAGAGCGTCCGTAAATAAACAAATAAAAAAATTCCTTTAGCCCAGATTTAACCTCGTGTGAATTTTTCTTTTCCCAAATTGAAGAAACACCTTCGTGGGAGGTATTTTCCACATCAGAAGCGTTGATGCGATTCTGAAGGACCTGTCAAAAATGGTTTTCAGCATGTCTTTGAAAATTGACAGAAACGCTGAGACAGGCGCTTTGCTTTGAAAAACACTATCAAAGGTAGTTGTAGTTGTAGTAAAGGTAGTTGTCAAAAGTAAGTATTATCAGCTCTCGTACTTTCTGTTTGTAACATTCAACTGAAAACTACAGCCATGCGCGCGTTTTACACAACTGGGTCGCCTAATTCTGGAATGTTCCTGCTGCTACTGTTAGTTGACGGGTCGCGACGTGATACATTACATGTATATGTATGTGTGAGTGAGTGAGAGAGAGAGGTTTTCCGAACGTGCCAGGCTCTTCTTTTGGTTACATTTGTAAGCTTTGCTGACTCTTCTTTAATTTGTGATATCAGTAAAGTTTTATGTACGGGGGTAAAGTTTGTGGACCGCAGACATTCCTTGACAGGTTGCGGATTCGTTTCCCTTGCTTTAATTGGAACTGTAGTAACCATTTTTGCCAATTAGAAGCAGTTGGACAATAATAATTCAAAATAAAATGAATACGTTGTTTACTGCAATTAAATACGTTATAAGTGAATAATTATAACAGTAAAATGCTTTGTTTGAACGCTTATTTTCCATGCTGCAATTATATGCCTCATTAGTTGTGCCATTGTGCGTGGCATGGGTTGCCAAGGTCATTAAGGCACGTATTCATGAATAGTAGGTTGCAATGCGATTCACACCAGGAGTGTTCTCCCTGATTTTTTTTTTTTTTTTTTTTACCACATTTCCTCAGTGCTCATCAATGTAAATTTCCGGTGAAATATCCTTAGCATGGGCCTGGAACGCTATCTTCCCAGATGTATCATCAGTTTCAATGTCAGAATTGCCATTAAATACTATTGAAAAACCCAAAACAAAAGATTGACGTAATTTCCCATGCAGTTAAAATGCCTGACCCAGCGAGTGTTATACTAATTTAATCAGTGCCCAATGTTTGGGGGAAAGGAAGGTAAGGAACTTAATAGTATTCGAGTGCAAAGGGACGAAAATCTGGAGGAAATAGTTTATAAATGAGAAATGGTTTAAATTAGATAGAAACATAGCCTTCAAGGAAATCATCAGTAAAGATAGCAGGAATGTAGGGGAGTTCCTGAATAAAGTGAAAAATAAATGGAATTGGGTACTAAGAGGGAACTAAATCAAATAACTGAAAGGGTTGTACTTGTTTAATTATGTTACAATTTAGATAAAGATGATTATGCTTGGGAATGGAAATACAGAGGGTGCAAAAAATGTATACACACTTCAAGCAAAGAAAAAACTGTGTTAACATAACAAAAACAGAAAATGATCAGCACTAATCATCTTAGACCTTTATAGTTATCTAGCACTGCCATTTTGAATCTCTTTTATATTATTTGGGTGAATAAATAATTCAAAACTCATATAATTGGCTTTATTAAAATATGTAATCAACTTAATGAAAACTTAATATTCATAGGAACTATAATTTTAATTATTACTATTATTCAATGTTAAGCAAAAGTCTTGGGATGAAAACGTTCAACTTTTGCTGTTTTAATAATATGACGTACACTGCTTTGCTAATCCTGCACATTGTTTTGTAGATTTCTGCTGTCAATGCTCAAAACGTTCCAAAACCGGGGCTTGTAGCTGTGCGAGGGCTCCCAGATCTGCCATTGTGAACATCGCATACGGTACCATGAGTTTCAAATTTGTCTCGAATGCGTACAATTGTTACTCGCGTTGAGTTCTGTTCTGTACACACGTCTCCATTGCCTTTGAACTTCAACAACATTCTCGGTTTCCAATACCACTTCAAAATTGCTTTCCCTGTTCAAACGATAATCTTGGCTCCCTTTTGTTGTAGCAACGCTAGCATAACGTAATGTCACATCTATTTACAGAACATCATACGATAATCTTGGCTTCATTTGTTCATTGTTGATTTCCCTATCACGTAGCAACGCTATCATCATGTATGTGGGTCACATCTGTTTACAGAACATCATACTACAAAGTACTGTTGTTTTTCGGTCCAGCTTTGAAATATATAAAATAGATATCTACTGTAAAAGCATGTATACATTTTTGGCACCCTCGATATTTAAGTTTGATTAAATTATAGAACTTGTGATTGGAAATTGTCTTATGAAAGTGAATAAATGTAGCATTTATAGTAGGCATTTGAGAGATAAAGGCATTAGAGACTGTAGCTAGCTGACAAAATAATGGCACAGGGATTGGAATGGAGCCTGGTCCCCTGGAATTCTAGTAGGCTGCAGCTGATGAACCGAGGACTGGGAATTGATGCAATCAAGATGGAAATTTTGTTCAATTATATTGGAATTTAGATAAAGGTGATACTACAAAATTAATTGTGTGTGTAATCGAGAGGGGTCATAGCTAAATGGCCTAGGTATAGGTGGAAGGCCCTTCGTAATTTGTATTTGTATTTTTCTTAGCATTTCAATAAATTCTATACTAATTTATACAGCATTTCAGAGATGTTAATGTAAGTGTGACAAGTGCATGAAACATTAATAGGAAAGGATGAAATACAGTCTTTTGACGTCTCTTGAAGATCTACATGGGATACTTTTTGGAACCCTGAAAAAAGAGAAAGCCCGTACAATGAGAGACGGTTGACAACCCTGTGCCGAATCGGAATCCATTAATGAATACTGTAGGATTACTATACGTCAGTATATACGAGGACATGTCCGATTGTTTTTATAATAAAACTAGCCGTCTTATATGTGTGAGTGGAAATTATGATTTGTCCGCGTCCGCGTTTTTCACATTAAATTATTATTTATGTACTTCGTGCACTTGAGGGGCGACATGCTGCGTTTTTTCTATACTCAATGTTGGTAACGTGTGAATAAAGGTGAATATGTTGGCTAGGGACTGCTTAAATTAACATTCGAATCGATATTTCGATGTTCTCAGTTACGATCGGCGATATCTGGTAGCAATGTGTACAAATTGATGACAGAAAATGATTTCCAATTTGAAGAAATTGACACTTTTTAATGGTAAACAGAACCAAGTCAAGAAAAATGTGACTATATTGAATTTTTCAAAACTTAGGAACAGTATGCAGAGATTTTGAAGATGGCTCAATTTCTTTTTGAAATACAAGGCCACAAGACAATTTTAAAAGCAGGTTGTTTTCTCTAATCCGATGAAAGCACAACGGACAAAGGAAAGAAATAGACTTAAACCATTGATTCTGTCAAAGATCTAATTTTTAGTACATTTTACATGCAGACATGTGTTTATTTTTTTATTTTTTATTTATTTATTTTTATTTTTATTTATTTATTTATTTTTTATTTTTTTATTTATTTTATTTTATTTTTATTTTATTTATTTATTTATTTTTTTGTAGAGTAAGGAACTGTTAAAAGAAATGAAGTTTAGTGCGAAATATATAGGAGACTGCAAAGTGATACAAGCAAAAAGTTGGTAGAATGCAGTGGTGAAGGGAAGAGTGTCACCATTTATATGTACCCCTAAGTGTCTCACTCTCCTCTCACTGCCACGGGTGTGACTGAATCTCGTTTAGGTGCGGACTCCCACAAGGACCGTTCTCCCTGACTGAGATTTTTCCAGGTTTTCCTATGTCCTCATGAATGGCAAATGCCGGGAAGGTGCCCTAAACTTAGGCCTGAAACGCTTCCTTCCTTTTAAAAAAAAGTCTTTCCCAGTTTATCATTTCATCTCGTGTGTCAACAGTGTCCATCGCCTGTGGTGTCTCAGTAGTAAAAACGGGCGTTAAATACCATTCAATTCTCTCAATTCTCAGAACTGCCGACAGTGTAACCTTGAACCTAACCTCGAAAAATGTATGGTTTGTTGGGGGAATATGGCACGTGTATAACCCCAAATAGGAGTGACGGCAAAGAGAAGAGAAAGGCGCTGGAGGAGTGGTGGGGATGTAGTGAGGACCTGAGCCGTCGCTTCAGTCGGTCTCAAGTCTCCTGTCTTATCGGGCATGGTTGTGGTGCATTGGTGTGTTGTGACATGACGGTGACACTGTGGTGATACTGTATAGGAATGGAACAGCCCTCGACTAAGGTAAGGCACTTGCAGTATACTTGACGTAAGATGAAGACGTGGTCATACAGGTTATTGGCCTACTTTCTACTGCTTCCGTAGATTGGAGTGACCCAGTGCGTTTTGTTTCTATGTCATTGCTCGTACAGGCTTTAAAAGAAGAAAACTACCGCCCAGTTCCCACTTAATCGTGTTCTTGATAGTGCCAAAGAGACTCCGAAATGTCTGCATTTTTTTTAAACTATCTCATTTGCATTTCCGCCTTCTTTACTGAACTAACATTATCTGCATGAAAGTTTTCTACTATTATTTGCATGTTGCTTGATGTTTCCTGTAAGTTATTAAATATTTTAACGAAGTTTTAATACAATCTGTACTAATGACAACAGCATGAACCTTTTCCGCATTATGTTATTTCACAACATTACTTTTTTTTGGTAAGTATAGGGTCATCTCCACTATGTCTCCAAAAACGAACAAGGTTTTCGTCTAAAAATAGCTTATAAACAAAAGTCTTTGCACAGAGCCGATCAGAAACATGCAAGGAAAAATTACCAGTATGTAAAGCGTATGCGAAATAGGTATTCATTTGTTTTTCATTATGGAATCGAAACTTAGAGCTCCTTATTCATGTTTTTTAATTAACATTTCATGTATGTGAATGTTCGACCAGACATTATTGTGGTGGCTGGGAGACACCTGTATGAAAGCATTTTTTGCAAGAGCTGTTGTATGTTTAGGGTTTTTATTATATGTAAAGGAAGGCCTGTCTGCGCGAGCCTTAGCAGAAGCAGAAGGTAGACAGGAGATGGCATATTTGGGGGGGGGGGGATGGTTATTCTCATCTGTGTGACTATTCGAGAAAGATATTGCCGACAGATTGTAAAAGGGTCATTTCCACTTTCAGAGAAATCGTCGGAGATGGCAGATAGGAAATGGTATATAAAAGGTTCTTGCAGTGAATTCCCAGGAAATAGAGATAGCTGACAGCTGACAGATGCGTTTCTTTGAGGATATTTTTCGCTATAAAAGTAACTAAGGAAGAAAAGAGCGATTACTTTACAGGTCCAGCATGAAAGGTGAAGACCGAAATTTATAACAGAGGCTTTTTATACGAAAAGAACGGACCAGAAAAATTGTAGGAGTGTAGGGAAAGAATAAGAATTTCCAATGAACGCCGTTCTAAATCGTAGGAATCCGACACAGCTGTACGATAATAAATATTTAGTGATATCCAATAGGGATGCCCGAAATTCAACCATGTTTCACAATAATATAGAATTAAAATTCGCGCAGGCAGGGCTTAGGTATAGAAAACTGAGCGTAAGTGTTGACTAGAGATGAAGAAGATGGCAAACGAGAAGTATAACAAGTATAGTGAATGGAGAAGTTGGTTTTTTTTTTTTTTTTTTTTGAGTAGTGTTTAACGCCCGTTTTCACTACTGAGGCACCACAGGCGGTGGACACTGGTGATAAATGAAATGATAAATTGGGAAAGGATTTTTTTTTTAAGGAAGGAAGCGTTCCAGGCCTAAGTTTAGGTACCTCCCCGGCATTTGCCAGTTATGAAGACTGAGGAAAACCTGGAAAAAACCCCAGTCAGGGAGGACGGTCCTGGTGGGATTCGAACCGCAGACCTCCCCTCACGAGTCCGTGCCTTAACCACCTCGGCCACCCGTGGCGGTGAAGTTGGTTGTGAAGGAGAGGTAATGGCGAAGAGGAAGTAATCTAGGGAAGAAGTTTTTTAAGAATAGTCAGTCTTGAGTGAGTCAGTTAGGTAGCGAAGCATTATAGAGCAATAAAACTGGTCGAGATAAGCGTAGCAAGGCGACGATAAGAGTGGAAGCAGGGCGAAAGTAACTAGAAATACAGCATTAGCAATAGTCAGAACTCAGGCTTCCGCGAACAGTCCGTCCTATAGTACGAAAACTTTATCAAGTGAATAAAGTGTGACTTATAGAGACTATCGTGCATTTTTCTCTGTGGCTGGTGAGGTCCCGCTGACCCTGATGGGTCACAAAACATCCACTATAGCGACCGTTGAGAACCCAAAACCCACAATAATACTCACTCTCCCGTACATACCAACTCACACTCCTCCAACAAAACTGTTTCAAATTGGCTTCCTAACTTGGGGCGATTAGTTAGAACACTCACATAATCACAATGCTCGCCATTAGAATTTCAATTTTTTTAAAAATATCCACATTATAATGATTTTTACTGATAAAGTTTAACGAGACTTCGATCTAATGTACCAGATGGAGGACAAGAGAAAATTATTTGGCTGAATATTTCAGGAGATTTTGCAGCCTAAATTTCCCAGGTATTTATCCTAAAAACTGAGGGAAATATAGAAATAATTCTTAATCGGGCCACCTAGATCGAAGCGAATGCTAGAGAGTTGTCGGTCCTGGTTAGTAGGGGTAACCATGCTTGCCTCCTAAACCCAAGATCGCGGGTTCATAGCCGGCCAGGAACGATGTGTGTTTTTTTTTTTTTTTTTTGTTTTTTTTTTTTTGCGGGCGTAAAAATCCTTCGGAAGGGAAGTAAAGCCGTGGGTCCCGCGTCGTACATGTCGACTATTTCATTCCCTAAATTAAATGGGACGCTGATAACTTGAGCTGTTAAGGAACGCCCCGTTTTCTGCCTCTCATAAAGTTAAATAACGTACATAAAAATGTTGGTTTTCAGTATAATTTTAAGTACAACTAAAACGCTTATTCCGCATATAGTGAGAGTCATTTGTATGAGTATTTATTCAATTAATGAAAAACAATATTTTGTTGTGAAACTAAACGGATAGCACTTGCACCAATATCTCAATGGAGAAAATTTTTGTAAAAAAATATCAAATTTTAAAAGCAAATATATCGGAACAGCATCAACGATCATATTATGTTTACAGCGAAGCTTGATATTTCAAACAGAGTTTATAGTTCGCCGATTTATTGTACATGTTGTTCCTTTGTGAAGTTGTTAAATTAGTCGGTGAGAATTCTTACAGCATGCGGAGAGTGTTGAGGTCGATATATCTCAAAAGAAATTGACCTTAATGTTAAATAGAACAGGAAATCCAAGTTTTCTCATTCCTAATTGCACCAAGGTTTACTGGTATTGAAATAAAATGCGCAAGCTCACTTTCGTGTCCCAATTAAGAACACAAACCATGTAGATATTCTCTCTCTGCAGTCCACACAAAGGTTTCAAGCTTCCACAACCAGGAAGTATGTATGCACGTGCTCTCTATATGTGGGCCTGATGTTAGCATTACCATGCACTTCACGAGCTCACCCGCTTGTTATATTCAAGCACCTTAAGGTTTAAACAGTACTTCAACACTCATAGCCATGTGTACCATTCTCGATCAAATCCGTGCTGATCAAGGGTTACAGAAACGTGATAAAACTTTGACCGCGGTTAATTTGTAGTTGTGGTGCATCATACTTAATGCTCGTTCAACGAACCGCCATCACTTGACCGGGCGCTAGGTTGCTGAACGATCACGATTCTACGATAATTACTCAAAGGAAAGTATCTGACTCTATAGCCAAAGGGGTTGTAATGCAATTACAAGCTCCTTATCTATATCGCTTTGATTGTTTCATTACCATATTAGGTAAACGAAAATGAAAAACAAATAAAGGCCTGATAGACATTCTCTTCTAACTAGCTATCTCATATTTCAATAAACTGGAAAACACTGATTCGTGTTTTTTAAAGGAAAACGAGGTGACAGAAATGATTTAGCCATGCATTTCAACATAACACCAGGCGAGTTCTAATTACCAAATAAATAAATTGCTATTTTTAAAACAGTCATGAAGTGTAAAGTTCTCTAAATGGATGAAACAGGTTGATTGCGGTTAGTGGGAAACTCTAACATCTCAGTCATTTCATTTACTAGCCACCACACTGTATCCTTTAATAGCCGGAATCTTTGTTCAAATTTCATGTCCCTATACTCTTCAAAAGGTCAGTTCTTTCTGAAATGATCCGGTTTTGACGCTGATGGTGATTTAAGTAATCCAGGTATAGTGTCTCTCCCACAATACCTTCAAGAAAATTTAAACGGGCAATCATTTTTGTGTAACTTGACCACAATCCCGGTTCAGCAATCGCGGTCAAAGTTGACCATAATCAACTACCTCGTTTAACTTTGATCATTGTCGATGCACCGAAAAATCGCATTGAGCGTGGTCAAAAACCGATTTAAACGCCTTCAAACATTGATCGAGGATGGAGCATAAGACCACTAGTACTGTACTTTCGCGCAAAAAAGATCATACGAATCGTATCCACGGAAACAAGATATTGGTCCGCAAACTAGAGATTGCGTAGCTCTATAATGTGGGTAATTAAGAAAAATATTATTTTGGTCATTAACAGTAAAAAAGCTAATAAATGAATAGGTGAAAAAGGTGGCTTTCAGCTTCCACAATTACTTACAAGGGGACCGCCCCAACTCGGGGAGATTGATTGTAATAAAAAGTTGATAACATTGGATCTACAAATAATTTGGTAATAGGATTATGCTTCACTTTCTTGTTGTTACACGTAATCCGTTGCCTGTAGTATGATTGTGTCCTACCCCTCGTTTCTATCGCTTCCCGCGCTAGCGAGATTAACTTTTGACTCTACAATAATCCATTACTATATTCAACATCATCTCCATGTAGACCGACATTATTTCGGTCTTATCAACCTAAAAATTAATTACACCTGACGACTACCCTACATGTGGTAACGTGGATTCAGAAAAACGTGGTCCGGGCAAAGCATTTTTGAACAGTAAAAGCCTTTGCGTTTCCACATTCTTCCTTGCCAAATACATTATTTTCACACGGAGCATACACTGAAGGTCATTCACGAAACTTTGCACCTTATTGTTTGAAATATATTCTCATTTTACCCACACATATATTTGCATACGCTTAACGACCAGTGAGTGGAACTGATGATAGACTATGGAGTGCAATTTCGTGATATAAATGTGTTATGCAATTTTTGGAACGTAGTTATAATTTTCTGCCTGAAAGATTCCTGATCACGATTTTATATCGCCTAGAGAAATAGACATCCAGGGACCTAATAGTGTACTGTACCCTTTGTGTATTTGCCGGAGCTATCACAATATTAAACGAAGCTTCCCTACCCAACAATTTCTTTACCTTGGTTCCTGTAAACAGATATAAACTGTGCCTAGTGCACTTATCAGCTGCTAACATTTGGACTGGAGTCATGCATTTAGGAACGTGTAACTGATGACATGGATATACTACAGCCAAAGTGTCTCTGATAAGGCTCTAGAAGTCATCTCATATTTGAAGCGTGATTGGTACGTATTAAGTACACATGGGGTGCCTTTGCAAGTTCGCTCGTATCTCTAACAAAATCATTGACTTTTGCAATCAATCATGTTCTACCTTCTTTTTCAAAACAAAATTTGTTATCATGTCCGGTTTTCCTTCTAGAAATTATACAGAAAATGTTCAGAAACAAGGAAAAAATGTCGGAGAAAAATATATTGAATAAAAATAAATAATATCTCAAAAAACTATGCAGTCAATGACTCACTGTTTGAGCCTTCAGGGAAAACTCAGAAATGTTTGTTTGCACTCTAGTAGATCTGTATATGAGCACCATTTGTGACAGCTTACATACCTGAACCATCCGCGTGAGTGTAGAATGCTATGGTTGGTGTACCTGATCCGTTTGAAAGTAATGTTACATTTTCTTTCACAGATTGCAAAGTTCTGCCTTCTCATATTCGGTCCAAAATTCCAATTACGACGGAAACATTTAATTGCAAAGAAACCAAAACTCACAGCGATACTGCTTGCACAATGTCAAGAATAACAATGCGGGAGAAACAATTGTACCTATATATATGCATGCGCGTAGCTCTCTGACTGTACATCTAACTTTTTAAATTTCTTTGGGAACGTGCAAACTGCGAGAATATAAACATATTAGACCTAGTGACCTTGATGTAGGGCTATCTCAGGGGATACTCTCAGATGAGCTAATTCGTATAAACTTACCAACCACACCTGCTATACATAGTTCACTTTGTTCTATTTACTTTAGGTATAAAGGCGTTTCCTTTCACCTGATATTTTCTCTTGATATTCTGGCTCACTCACACTCGTCACTTCGGGATTATCTTTGTGGATGTCCTCTGCTCCCTTTTCTAGTCTTGAATCCTATATCGCCGTGACGTTGACTCATTTGTCTTGCTGCAGATGAAAATAGCGACGTACGGATTTCATTCTTTTTGGCACAGTGAATATTATATCTTCTGCACATTTAATTGCTCTTTTCTTCAACCCCTTTGAATGGTTATTTAAAAAAAAGTGAAGCTCACATCTGATTTCTTATACGAACCTCCACTGTTAAGTTTCTTTTCGGTTTAGATGCATTCCGAGATATTTTAACTCTTTTGTGTTTATTTTTCTCTATAAAGAAATACGACGTGTTTACCACCCAATGGATCCACATGAGGATCCATAAATAAATTTAAGATTTCTAACTTCATTTTAAAGTTATGTGCAAGTAAGAAATGTTGAAAACATAGCAGGAAAATCACTTGTGCAGGGAAAAATAAATTCTCATGTTAACTGCAGCGCTACTTTGTTTTTCATGTGTATTATTATAGTACTTATTTATAGTTTATAGTGGTGATATTTTGGCGCATAATGTTACATTTATACGCTAAATACTTTTATTCCTTGCTTATCATAACAACGGTGTCATCTGCATTCATAGTGAAGACATTTTTACAATACTTACGAAACAATAAAACCGCCTTGGGTGGCTGAGGTCGTTAAGGTGCGGACGCATGAGTGGAAAGTTTGGGGTTCGAATCCCGCCAGGACCGTTCTCCCGGACTGAGATTTTTTCCAAATTTTCCTCAGTCCTCATAAATGGCAAATGCTGGGGAGGTCCCTAAACTTAGGCCTGGAAAGTCTCCATCCTTAAAAAAATCCTTTCCCTATATAACATTTCATCTCATGCATCATCAGTGTCCACCGCCTGTGGTGCCTCAGTAGTAAAAAAAAACAATAAACAAAATTGCTTTTGATACAGTAAATGCCTTTGAAAAAAAAACTCATTTAAATCTGATCATTATATGCTTTATCTATCCCATTAATGTTATGATATACTAAAAGATAATTTGCATCCTTAATAATAAACAACTTCTTTTGCGTTTTTTTTTATTTATTTTTGTTTTTGGAGTTTTAAGAAAAATTTTCTTTGTTTGCTAATTTAAACTTTTGTTCCTTCTCTTTGTTTTCTTTCCATTTTTTAAGATTTTCTAGTTTGTTGGTTCTTGTTTTTTGGCATATTTTATTATTGCTAAGGCATTAAATATGGTTTAGTTTCCATCTTAAAAAAGTTATGAAAAAATAATAAAGAAAATAGTATTCCACTTCAAATTGTGTTTGAAGACCACAGGGAAAAGAGAGTCAATTATGTCATACACACGGCTAGTTTAAATACAATTGATAGTTAAACCAGAACGATTAAGTACTCGTAGTATTACCAGTCGCCTCTTAAGGAATAAATCTCTCATTGTAGAGAACACCTTACAGGGTATATAGAATCACATGAGACAGATTCTGATCCCATGCTCGGGGTTGACACGTTATCTCAGTTGGTTAGAGCGTCAGCTCGGAAGGCTGAACTTCCGTGATTCGAGTTCCGGCCGTGAGTCCCGTTCATCTCCATACAGAGCTAGTACACAAAATTAGATACAATGAGCTATTATCAGGACACGGATTTTGGTGACATGTCATCTTTCTTTTTTCTGTTGGAAACTTTGTTCGTTTATTGTACGTGATCTGCATATTCTATAAATGTATATTTTAGGTAACTTTTTCATTTTCGAAATTAGTTTTTTTTAATATTTGAGATTATTTTAAGTTTTTTATTAAGTTTTTTCATAAATTTAAAATTAGTTTCTGTATTTTTGAATTTCATGTTATTTTTTAAAGTTTTATGCCATTTTCAGGTTAACTTTTTCAAGTTTAGGGTCAATACTTCGGTCATAATTGGGATTCAATAAAGGAATCTTGTATTATTTATAGTTTCGTGTAGATAGCTGCTCTTCTAGGCAGAAAAAAGGATTTCATTTCAAGCATTACTCATAACCTGACGTCATAAATTCGCGTTCCGAGAATATCTGGTGGTTACCAAGTATAAACGGAATATTTTATTCATATAGCTGATTTTACAACAGTGAAAACGTTTATCTCTTTAAAATGTTTTAATAAATTAATACATTAATTGTTGAAAACGTGCTACACAAAAAGTATATTGATTTTTTTATTTTTTAACTCTGACAACAATAAGAATCACTTCCTTGTTTTCTTGACTCGTCATCAATGCCATCATTGCTGTCTGCCGAGAAAGTTTAAACTTCCGCACTAGTCAATCAAAGTAAGGCAAACACGAGTAAGATAAAAGCTTGTGTTTGAGAAAAATGCGGGTTCAATATATCATGCAAAATTTCTCAAATGCCATCAGAAGAAAAATTTGACTGTCAAACAAAACTCTGGTACACTTTTAAGATACATCTATTGTGTTAAAGAGCTATTGCTATGCTCAACAGCATCCTGGCAGATAATCGCCGGATGTTTACCTTCGACCATTCCGCATGCTTAAAAGGGTCAGTTACAAAGCCGAACAATTTGTTATATTTTTCTATAAAATTACTACAATACTGTAATGAGACGTTTAAAGTCCTGTTTTCAAAATCGTTCTATTTTCTTTTCTGAATCTACAAACAAGAAAAAGGCACAAAGATATTTTAAGTAGTAAATAACTCATAATCTGTATTTGTTTTCTACTTTTCTAACAGTGAAAATTTCTAGTGTAAATTCATTGTTACCATATAGGCACATGAATATTTTATTTTAGCAAATTTGTGCGATATAGAATGCTTTTCTGTTAATATGAACGAACTTTTAGAACTCAATAAGCAAATATTTAAACAATATTTGTAGGTTATTTCACAACAAATTCGAGGTTTGCATGTCATACGGTATTTTGTATTAATAAAATTTAAAGTTATTTTGTACATAATTTTTTACATGTTTTAGGCCATTAAAACTTGAACCCAGGCTATTACCAGGACGCTTAGCGTGAATGGTGTAGTTTTTGTTACAAGAGGGTTAAAGAAGTCAGGGTGAATAAACTCATCAATTCAATTCATTGCAGCTGAGCTTATATGACGAAATGCTTGATCTCTCCTCGGTATTTCGAAAGCCATACAGTACTGAGATTCCATAAAACGATATAAGGCTTATTGCTGATTATATCTACACGCAAAAATTAATGCCGCTGGTGTGTTAACGAGCGAAATTGTGTGTGCATATGGAAGACTATCATGTGCAGATACTGTGGAAGGAAGATAAAAGGTCAATGAATATTTACAGCTGTTTAAACAAAGTGTGCGGCGATAAGGCCTCGTTACGCAAACTATCTGCAGATTAGCAAGTGGCGAGGAAAAAGACGAAAAGGGCATCGTCTTCCTACTCTCCGACATTGAATGAACCGAGCCCAGGACCCGATCACCAAGAACAAACGAAAAGTGTTACTGTGTCGCCACATTGCATGAAATCACACATAAAGACGTGCTATTGTCGAAACCTGTGTACACTGAGTACTGCGTCATTTGACTCCAGATCAAAAGGACATGTGTGTGCACAAATGTCATTCGTTTTTATTTTTTGAATTACATGGTACAGACATTAGAAGTACTTTTCACTCCCGGGTTCACCATCACACGTTGAAAACAAAGGAACTGTCACTTTTTTTTTAATGGGGTTTAACGCCCATTTTTACTACCGAGGCACCACAGGTGGTAAACCCTGATGATGCCGGTCCTGGTGGTGTAGTGGTAACCATACTTGCCTTCTAAACCCAAGATCTCGGGTTCGAAGCCCGCCAGGACCGATGGATTTTTTTCGGGCGTAAAAATCCTAAGTATGGCTTCCTTCGGAAGGGAAGTAAAGCCGTGTGTCCCGTGTCGTACATTTACAGGCACGAAAAAGAACATCAAGCCTGAAAGAAGAGGCCTCTGAGCAAAATTTATCGGTCGTTTCACGCCCTGAATTGAATGGGACGCTGATGACCTGAGATGTTAAAGAGAGTCCATAAATAAATCAAATAAAAAAAAATTTCTTTCTGTTCAGCAAGTTTTTGACATTCATCTTCAAACATTTATTACTTTACGACAAAAACTAGTTTTCACAACAATAGTGTTTATATAACACTTTTATTATTACTCATCTCGAGGCATTCCCTCATAATAATCTTCTTTCCTAATTCTTTTTGCGGTTAAAGCAATTTTACTTCGGTGTGCTGGATAGCTGCTAAGGAAAGGAGGCATGTTTTTTAAAGCGCATTTAACGGAAACGTTCAAAATGTCGTTCTTCCTTGCTTAGAAAGTGTTCTTTAGAAGTAGGTTAAGTAGAAAGTTCGATGAGTGAACCTCCTTTCAGTGAATTCTCTTAGTTCGAATCTCTAAGGGTCATTCAAATGAAAGTGTCTGAATGTACGAACATAAATCAAGTCTATCTGAGTTGCTCACTTCAGGAACACTCTGGCATCTGACATATATTTCAAAGTTGTCCTTGTGTGGCTTACACATTTTTTGCGCAACGGAAGAAATTCTTGATCTTATTCAGACGAAGTATACTTTGGTAATGGTCCCACTATATCTCACTAGAAAACTGTTTATTCAAAAGACTAATTTCAAACTGAAGAGGTCGAACTCGTCCAAAACACAAGAGTTATAAAACTTAAATCAATATCCAGTTCCCTATTATTTGCTAACAACATTCCATATTTTGCAAACTCTTATGGTAATGTGGCCTCAATATGGGGGTATCGTTTATTATTTTATTTTAAACTTAATTTCCAGTTATACAACACTGCGCTCGTTTGTTTATAAAACACCTCTGCAGGTAGGTGGTGAGGTGCATGGGCTGCTTGCCACTCACATAGGCGACCTAGATTCGATTGCAGCAGCCTTAAATTAGAATTTGTGGTGGACTAAGAGGCGTTCGGACAGGTTTTCTCCGGTATTCCGGTTTCCTGTGCCTCTCATTCCGCTGTGGATCGATTCCGCTCATCTCATTTCATCATCTGTAGGGTGTCCACCAAGTCACTGCCCTCTGACGCCAGCATGCAGAGCTTTTCTGCCCCGCCGTGTAAATAATGCCTATTTGATTCCTGCCTGGTACTGCGTCGTCTGGGGTAATCGGCATACGGCGAACAGTGGGGCTTTCAGAATATGCGGTTTTGTGTCTCGGCAGCTCAACATGCCATAGCCGGCTGTACTCCGACAGGACGATTTTGGTGAAACCGCCCTTTCTGGAGGGGGAAAAAACCAGAAGCTATGTTTCAATTCATTCTGTAGTCACTGATGGAAGAAACCACTCACAATAGCGCACATATGCTACGGAATCACTTTGTTGTAGACAATGGACACATGTACACTTATAAGTTTCAAGTTTTAACAGTTTTGCTGCTGTATGTGCCGAAGACACTGAAACCCCACCTCCAAGGATGACCTAGGTGGTTAAGGTGCAGACTTTTGATGATTATTGTAGGGTGCAAAACTGCTAAGGTCATTAGCGCCCTTGCGAACTCGTGAGCGGGAGGTCTAGAGTTTGATTTCCAGTCTTCCCTGACTGGGGGGGGGGGGTTCCAGGTTTTCCTCAGTCATATTTCCTCATAATGCCGGGGAGGTACCCTAAACTTAGGCCTGAAACGCTTCCTTCCTTAAAAAAATATCCTTCCCAATATATATCATTTCATCTCACGTATCATCAGTGTCCACTGCCTGTGGTGCCTCAGTAGTAAAAACGGGCGTTAAACACTATAAAAAATGAAACTCCAGCTTGTGCTAATTTCGGCAGTACTTTAGTTGACGAACGTTCAAAAGCTGCGTCAAATTCGTCTAATTTGTCTTCCGTTAAAACTGAATGTCCTCATGTGTGTTGTTTTATACTGATCCAGTTGTATCAAATTTATTCACAAGATCATACCGTGAATTGCAGTTATGGAAGGAGGCAATTACCCAGGAAACTTCCTAATAAATGCCTCGTGAACGCGACCAGCTGCTTCATATTTATAACAACATTTATACACAAAATGCTTGCTGTAAAGTATCCGCAAACAAATGCAGGTAGATAGGCGGACGAGAGTGGAGAGAGAATCGCTCTTGACCGACACGCAAACCTCAGTGCTCGTGACGAGGACATTTTTGTTTAGCATGGATTCTTTATAAATGATTTGAGTTTTCATTTAATATTGTAGATGACACAACTGGAAATGCTTCAATTTTATTGCAAAATAAATGTACTCCGTAAATTTAAAATAACAAAAATTTTAATTTAAAACAATCAATATTAATGTCACATAAATTGTTTATATGCATTTTATATGATTATAAACACTGCAAACATTTTAATACTGCTTAATGTAAAATATTTACTGTTATCTACTATTGAGTTACACCATTTCTGTTAAATTAATATTATGCATATAATGTGATTTATGAATTAGCATAAAATATCCACTGTCATTCACAAAAGAAAAAAAACTGAAAAATACAGGGGGAAAGTATTCCTCAAATTACATTACAATGTTATTACAGGAAACAAGTACAATTATTGTTGGTTTGGTTTATTTGTGGACGCTCTGTAACATCTCGGGCCATCAGCGTCCCATTCAATTCAAGACGTGAAACGGTCGCCAAATTTTACGCCGAGGCCTCTTCTCTTAGGTTTGAGCTTCTTTTACGTGCCGTAAATGTACGGCAAAGGATTCCCGCTTTACTTCCTTTTATCCATCGACCCTGCCGAGATTGAACCCGCGATCTTGGGTGTACAAGGCAAGTATGGTTACCACTACACCACCAGGACCTACAAATAAATCCAAGAATACATCATATTAACCTAAATATTAACAAATGTCTTATTTAAGGAAATGCGTATAACTACATTTTATAACATTTATTTAATAACAATATTACTAAACTACTGGTCATTTCTGTAGCATCAGAATATAGTATAGTAAATATTTCCGCAAATTTTAAACCCTGTATAAACTTTTATAAATAAATCATAATAATAGAAAATAAGGACAGTTGTTTTATCGGCAAATAGTAAAATTTTAGGGAAATTGATGACCGTTCCAGTAAAATAGGAAAAATATAATTGCAAAAGTAGATAGTTGTACGGCCCCAGAGCACAGTACATAATAATTATCCACACATGCAGTGTTGATGGTCTCGCACTAAGAGCAGCTTAAGCAGTTATTGTTTAACAACCGTATCATTCTGCAGTGTAAATTGTATGAACTAATACGATGCATACGCACCCAACAACTCTCTGCCTGAGTAATGATCACTCTATTGCTGCCTGATGCAGTTGCCCAGCCAGTCAAGTTTGCCATTACAACACTCTTTCGGGTAGTTCACCGAATCTCGTAAATTGTAAATGCCCTAAGCTAATGCCCTCTGCCCATGTGCGAAATTCCAGTGCTGAAGAGGCAAATGCGTTGAGAGTTGAGCTCACTCACTCATTAATTTTTACATGCAAGACATTTGTCAGGAAGGGGTTTTTTATTCTATTTTATATCGGGTGTGTCATTCGCTCTCGGCCCATACAAATATACGAGATTAGGTCCATAAGTTTTCGACATCGCCGATAAGGATTATCACCTTCACAAAATCCGCATCTGGTATCTTACCTTATCTGTTAAGTAAATAATTGCACCTGTAACTTCCGCTCCGCTATGTTCAGTTGTACAGATATAATTGCATAAAGAAAGCTATGTGTAGAAGATTGTGACATGTTCATAAAGGAGTATTGACCTATTAGTAAGTTCTTCACAAAAGAAGGACTTACTCCAAATGAAATTAAACAGCGATTGGACGGTGTATATGGGGAATCATCCCCCTCATATTCTACCGTAAAAGAATGGGCCAAACTTTTTCGAATGGATTGAGAAAGCATTGAAGACGAAGAGCGTGCACGTCGGTCCTTGGAGGTGCTCCCTGAAAACATCGCTCTTGTGGAAGGAGAAATTATGGAAGACCGGCAGCTCAAAGTTACAGAAATAGCAGCAAGGTTAGGCCTTTCTAAAACAGTAGCCCTTTGAATTATTCATGGAATTGTTGGATTTGTTGTTCTATATCTTCATCTTCATCATAGTCATCTTCTTCTTCTCTTCTTATTCGGCGCCACATCCCGGGGTAAGCCTTAGACTGCCGCGGCGGTCTCTGCTTCCTCTACCTCCGTCTTTAACACTTCAATGATAGAGGGCAGTATAGCAGGGGATGTCGGCCGCCTAGCACGCGGCTTTCGTGATCGAGAACGCTACCTCTACATCAGGCAGCTTGCCTATTGTCCTCACGAGGCTGGGTGTACCCCGTTCCAGAGCTGTCTAACTTTAGGTACCGGGAATCGAACCCGGGACTCCACTACCACTCTAACCATTAGACCAAGGAAGAGGTCCATAGCTAATATCACAGCCCAAAAATCTGAAATGAAATACCTGTACTGTTATTTGATCATTGATTATTTTGATTATTATTTTTGAACGTCGAAGATTTGGGGGGGTGCCATTACTTTTGCTTTTGTTTCGAAAATTGTAAGTTGACAGAGTTTGCATATTTGACTAAATTGCGCAATGCCTTTTACAGTGCGTTTTCATTACTTTTTAATATCACTAAGTCGTTTACGAAAAATATGCTGTTTAAAATTCTACTTCCCATTGTTTCATAATGTCGTCCATATTACATTAAAGGAGCAGGTAATAAATTATATCCTCGTCTAACTCCTTGGCCTATTGAATTTTCATTTGGTTCTCTAATATGTGCATTATTGTCAATTTTGGTTTCATTATAAAAACTCTGAATAACTTTTATCGGGTAATTTGTATAATAGCTTTTTTCCATGACTACCCTCAATTTTATTCTATTCACTATATGGAAGAAATTCTATAAATCAACATAATAAACATCGATAAGTTAAATTCTCTTCTTTTTCTGGAATATTTTCTTTATTGTAAACATATTATCATTACATGATCTTCATTTAACAATGTATCAGATAGTTATCAGCCGTTTATTTATAATGTTTAATACATTTTGTATATATAAAACAATAGGCTGATTCCTCTATCTAGTCTGTTGCCTTTATAAAATAAATTTCATTGGAATTTGGAATAGTTATACAGCTTCTCCAACATTCAGGAAATTTAATATTTTTATTTCTGCATAGAGTCCTGTATATTTGAATAATTCTGTGTTTATATTGTCTCTACCAGAGGCTTTTCTATTTTTCAACAATTTTATTGCAATATGCATTTCTTCAAGTTGAATTCCTACTATAGAAGGTAGGTTTTCATTTAATTTTATTAATATCTCTTCACTACATATTAAATTTACCTACATACAGTACTTCCCATTTTATAAGTCTATCATAATTTCGTTTATCAGTATATTTAACTGTTTTATTTAATTGTTTTATTAATCTAAACATGTTATCTTCCGTGTATATCGTGTTCTATTTCTGAAATAAAAATTTCCCAACCTGGAAAAGTTTAGTCTATGGGCTTTTTGTTTTTACGCGCTTTAATTTTTTTTCTATGTAATTTTGCATTCATCTTGCAATAATAAGCCGGATGGATTGAAACAAAATAAACACCAATGTTTTATAAAGAACAAATGTATAGGAATAATAGACCGAATAAAAAGCGCAACTTCGAATGTCAGAAGAATAAACACGAAAGAAGAAACTGAATAAAGAAATATGTAGTCAAAAAGTGCATAGCAGTGGTAACCGAAACAAAAATGAAGTTAAGGGAACAAAAATAGTGGAAACTATCTTAATATATTTAGGGTACCCCAAAACAAGAGTGAATTGTTGAGTACCATTGCTCATTAACCAACAGCACAAATCAAACAGAGTATTTTATAACTATATATAAATGAAAGTACTATAGTTAAAAGTTAAAGAAACTATTTATGCATCATCGAAATGTAGGTACCGGAAGAAGACAAAATAAAAGAAACATACGATACACTACAAAATAAATTAAAGAAAAGTAGTATTATTTATCTGGAGATTTGAATGCCCGAATGGGAAATGTCTGAATTCCGGGAAAATGTCGGTAGATTGTAGAGAATAAAATAAATAAAAAACAAAAACATCTTCAATAATTCACAACATATAAAATACTAAAAATCACTAATGTCTTTTATAGGGGGAAAAAATCATACACAAATACACCTTGAGTGCAATAAATCAAAGATATATTATTGACAACACAATTGTCAATGGCAGAATAAAAAGCAAGTGCAAGATGTACGGGTATATAGATGATGTGACTACTGTTTATTAGTGGTGACTTTTACGTTGTTGTGTAAATGGAAAAGTATTAAATGAAAAGGAAAACCGATTGAAAAAGTATTTAAAATATATATATATCCTGAGAAAAGAAAGTGTGAGAAAATCGTATCGTATTAGATTACAACAGCATTTGGAAAAAATGTCACTGAGCAAAAATATAAATGAAGAGTGTAAAAATATTATAATAAGCATCACCAAAATAGCAGGTGAAGCAACAGCAGAAAAAGGAAACGCTTACAAAAGGGAAGAGTGGAGTCCTAGATGATATATAAAGAAAAAACAAACAAACAAATTTTATTTTTAATTTTTCACGATGAAGGCGGTATTCTCCTTTGTGTGTGTGTGTGTGTGTGTGTGTGTGTGTGTGTGTGTGTAAATGTTGCAGAAGACAGAAAATAATGTTATTTACTATAACAGTGGAAGAGGTGGTTGCTATTTCCTGCACCATGTTGACAATGGGATCGTTAACGTTAGTTTTGAAGAAAAAGAAAGGTAGAAAATTAGTGACCTAAAAAAGGGAAATAAAGGGAAAAGAAACGAATATATGAAAAACGATAAAAGACAAGAGAGAGAAGGAAGGAAAGAAAAACGAAAGATAACTTTAAAAGATGGGAATAGAAAAAAGAAAGAGAATAAGAAAGAAAGAGAAGGAAAGAGAGAAAGAAAATAGATACAAAGGGAAAGATAAATGAGAGAAAATAAAAAATAATAAGAAACAAATGTGAGAAACAACGAGAGAGAGAGAGAGAGAGAGAGAGAGAGAGAGTAATAAAGTAACCGAGAAATAGCAGAAAGACATAAATAAGGAAAAGAAAGAAACAGAGAAATCACCAGGAGTTCGAAAGCCAGAGACAATCTAAAACATCTCTGACCAGGAAAAGGAACTGAAAAAGTCCTATTGACTCTTTTGAGATATGAAAAGGCCAACTTTGGAACACTGTCAGGAATAGTTCCCGCAATGTGGAGGAATAACTGAAGCCAGCGATACGTAGAAATAAATATTTTTGTTTAAAGGCGTTCTTCTCCTTTATAATAACGCACGACCTCATACTGCCGATACAACGCTTGATATCATTTGCAGATAAAGATTTGACATCTTACAGCATCCCACATATGACCCTAATTTTGCCTCAAATTGCCAAGGAGTTTACTCCTGAAGGGACACCTCGAGAAGAGTTGCAACTGATAATGCGGCAAAGAAGCTGTACATTCCCGGCTACAGGCATAACTAAAAGCATAGTTAAAAACATTAGAGCAACGGTGAGAGAAGTCTGTTGAAAGGAATATTAATTATGTATAAAATAACAATAATTTTATTACATATTTTGCTGGCCCTTTGTGCCTACGTCCCCAATGGGGACACTCCCGGAGGAAAAGATGCGATTAGGAGGGACAGGATCTAGAGACGGTGACTTTGCGGACGCAGATGAGACCTCTCAACATATTTCCAGAACACTACAACGTCGGTGGAGCCCCCCCTCCCTTCCGGATTGTACGAATTCCTCGAAAGGTCCGCTTTCATTCCAGATGACCGAGCAAAAGTGTTTTCCAAACCGCAGGCCACCATCACACCGCGCCAGCGCACCTCACCCTGGCACTTTCGATCCTATAACGGAACCAACGAAATTAATGGGAGAGCGGAAGATTGTGGAAAGTAAATATATTTATGCGATCAGGGGAAACCACGAAAAAACCCAAGGTCGGAATGGCCGGCCCAATGGGAATTGAGCCCGAGACCTCCCGAATGCAAGTCCCAAGCTTGACGGCCTGAACCATCCTTCCTGGTACGAGTATAAATCTTTTAGAGAACAGAGCACAGTTCTGTTATTCCAGGAGCTGGTGTTGCAACATTAAGTAACTCGGAGATGAGTGCTGAACAAATTGTTTTACTGTAACATTTCGATGCTGAAAACTACTTCAAAACCATAAAAAGGGGTAAGTTAAAACGAATTGCAAAACAATTTGCTATTATGATAACCTGCCAAAAATTGCTTATAAACAATGGATAATAATACGCAATCAAGTCTACGTTCATGACACATGAACGTAGCTCAAGGGTTATTTTAGGGATTTTCATAAAGTTGTTTGTGGTGTAGCATTTTGTAGGCGTGGTTGGCATCTGTGGTGATGTGGCTTTGAATAAATGAAAAAAGAAACACGCAACTTGCAGGACAGAAGCACGGGAGCATGAACAGCGTGCTGCGGTTTCTTTCTTTCTTTCTTTCGTTTGTTTTTTTATTTTATTTTTATTTTACTTTATGCAATAGGATGTCCATCTGCTGGAAGTCACAGAATCACTCACACCATCTCAATGTTTGTGCGCAGTTGTGTCACTAGTGAGGTAAAGAGAATAGAATCTGAAGCGAGGTGACAAGTTGCTGCAGCGCTATAAGAGGTAACTGAGGTATAATAAACAATTGCCGAGTGTCTTAAAGTTAAGCTAAACAACAAGACATCAATTTTAATAAAATATGGCAAAGGTGTGTAGTGTTATTGTTATAATTAATGTACATATTAGGGTTGATATCTATGACTCTCAGCCTGACCCCTTTCTGTTTTATTTAAACTATTTATTTTTACCTTACTTTTCAACATACATTTCTTTCAGCGATGCTCTAACATCTGCAGTTTAAGTAAGATATTCCAGGCGTTTCAAACCCTGTTTTTGTAGTTGCAGCAATTGGAACAAAAGACATGGCTTGAAGCTTGTACTAAAGATAGAGCACACTTCGACTGAACTTTCCGTTTGTCCTTGACTGCGTGTAATAATTGTTTAAATTGCATTTGTATGATAATGGCTTGTTATTATGTATCCTCCTCATAAATAACCCTCGTGCATTCCAAAAACAAACAAACAAAAAATACGATATTGCTGCTGATGGTTGCACCTGAGTTTCATGGGGTATAGAGCTACCTTATATTTCATTCCTTACTTTGCACATTGGTTTCAGGGCCACTAAAGTCGTGCATAGTCTCATTCTGTCAAGAACGTTCAGTTTTTCCGCCCGAACTCTCCTAATTATTGCTTACAAATGTTGACCGTTAATTATTTATGATGTGCCAATCAATATTCGAGTTGTTTCAATATTCGAGTTGTTTCATCTCTAATATACACTACGGTGTGAGATGCCTCTTCTGGAATTAAATGTCACTGATAGTGTTTTGTCGATCTTGCAAAACTTTGTTTCCTTCTATTGTGACAATTTTCCAAACACCACCTCCATACTCTACCACATTTAAACTCACGATACCATATTTTTACTATACTATAGGACACAGCGTTTCCCCAAAGTTAGACATATCCTGGTGAATTTCAGATGGATACTTCCCTTTATTTGCAATTATTTAGTCATGCTCGACATACTCGTTTTCCTAGTGAGTCAAAATTTATCATTTCAGGCATTCTTGTTCCATGAAATACAGCATTTAGATCAATCAGCAGAGATGAAACACAGGGATCAATCCTCACATAATACAATTAAGTAGAGGTCATCTACTCCCCAGACAGATTAAGTTTTAAAATTCATCCATTAGTAGAGAAACTACAAGCAAGTGCTCGCCCTCGTAAGAGCCTCCTCTTTTGCTCGACTGTCTTTAATGGTGGTCTTCAGTGTGCGGTGATGCACTACACCATAAACCAATTGACCGCCCGTGAGTTTTATGAACACCAGACACAAAATATAAATGTTGGTCTAAGTTTGTATTTCGTTGGACTTAATTCATATTCTCACTGGGCTATTCTGCAGGGTGCTGACGTTAATGCTTTTGATAAAGAGGCTGAAACCGAGGGAATATTCTTGTCTCCTTCTCAAATTATTTTCGTAATCTTTAGACCATTAGTCACGATTCGGGCTTTCAAAGTAAACAATTAATTTCGATTTCCACCTGTCTTATGCAGGATATTAATGAACTACATCGAAATAATTTCACAGAGTGTAGAGATGCAATATATAAGCAATTTGAATTTATGGCAATTTATGGTTCACAACTAAATATAACTAAAGTTTATCGTGTTAAACATTTTTGCATCAAATGCTGATAAGTCGGTGTTAAAGCCAAGCCGGGTGAAAAAAAATGGTTTAAAATGTCTTTAAAACTGCCTTGCGAACATAGAAATATCAACTTTCCTTAGCTCGTTATCGGCGTTTTAAAGAATCTAGTGCCATAAAAATCCCACAAATCTCTAACGAATTATTTGACAGTGCGACACTGAATATCTCTTAACTGCCTTTTTGTTGTGTAGCCTACTCTAGAGGAAGTTCTTTAACCGCTTGTTTGGCAAAATGCATAACGCAAAACTGACGTTCCGCAGGCCAGGCGTTCAATTCTCACCATGCGGCTATTTTAACTTAATATGAAGTGCTGCGATACGCACATTAAATATAAAAAAAATTAACAGCATGATGTTAATGAGTTAATAATCGTATATGAAAGATTACCTAAATTTCATTCATAGTTCACCAAATATTCCTGCATTTTCTCGATGCTGTTGACAGCTGACAAAACGTTCTGCATACAATGTTTCTAATATAAATCCTTCCACTTGTTCATGATATTCTTCTTTGAGATTCTATTGCTGGTATTGTGGGTGAAGTACATTTGTTGCTATACACATATACATATGTTTCACATATTATATATATATATATATATATATATATATATATATATATGAAACATAAAAATAAAGAAACACTATTAACAATGTAACAAATTAACACTAATAATAAAAGTAGAAAAAGATAAAACACAGAGAAAGAGTCACACTTGAAATCTTTCTCTGTGTTTTATCTTTATCTACTTTTATTATTAGTGTTAATTTATATATATATATATATATATATATATATATAGTGATAAATGTTTTCTCCGCTTCTCAAACCGCCACGAATGGCCAAGGACGTTAAGGCGCGGGAGATCTGGAGTTCGAATCCCGCCAGGACCATCTTCTCTGACTGACGTTTTTTCCAGGTTTTCCTCAGTCCTCATAAGTGGCAAATGCCGGGAAGATACCCTAAACTTAAGCCTGGAACGTTTCCTTCGTTAAAAGTACTCCTTTCCCAATATACCATTTCACCTCGTGTATCACCAGTGTCCACCGCCTGTGGTTCCTCAGCAGTAAAACGGGCGTTAAACACTATTAAAAAAATTACAGTTGATGTTTGTGTTGTGTGTTTGCTATTTCAGGTGCTTCCTTTACTATATCACATACTTTATTTTCTGTCTGACTCACCTGACAGATTAAAAACCCCATGATTTTCCAATATTTCCATTAACAGTGTGTACTACTGTGACACCATTCTTTGTGTTATTGGATTTCATTTTTCCATCCACTCATGAGTAAAAGTGAGTCCGGAATAACATGCGTTGGTTGAGAATCTTCCTCGTAAACATCATTAAGCGTGCATTTGAAAGAATTTTTCGTTCAGGCGGGTAGTAGGATGGGCAAAATTTCTATAGCATGTACTTAAAATGTTTGCTTCCCACAACATTAAATGGAATGTTGTGGAAAAAATGAACAAATGTTAATTCTATTTCCTTTCTTTCTGAAGCACTCATCTGGTTTGTTATTGTTCCAGATGAATAGCTGAAGGGTCGTTTTGCTAGGTGGTTAGTGATGGAATCCAAGTCAACATGGGACGTTGAACTACAAATGTTGACTTCTACCTCCACAGTACCTTTGACTGACATGTCTGACGTAGAACTGGAAAATGCTGAAAGTATTGGCTCTTGGTTGTTTCTTCTACTGCAGACTCTTCTATGAACTTTAAGGCGTTCTTTTGCTGATTTTAAGAATCACTTCACAGATGCAACATTTAGCAGTTTTGATTTTCAACTTTCACATGAACAAAATTAAGTTTTGTGTATAAACTGGGAATTCGCTTGCCACCTCGACTCGTTATTAGAAATTTCGTCACCAAAGAAAAAAAAAAGTACATTAATTTTTTTAAGATCTACTAAGTCAATGAGTCTATTCGGTTAAGACAGTTTGCATTTATAATTTGTGTACAAGTAGGCCGGTTCACTTTGTTTCATGCAGGGTAGAGGTGCAGTGGCTTTTTACGTGGGTGTTATATTAGCGTTTGTTGAAGCTGGACCTTGCCAATGTTCAGTTCAACCCGTCTTGCGACGTAGTATGCAATTTTTTTTTTTTTTTTTTTTTTTTGTGTGTGTTTAACGCCCGTTTTACTGCTGAGGAACCCAGGCGGTGGACAGTGATGACACATGAGATGAAATGATATATTGGAAAAGGATTTTTAAAGGAAGGGAATGTTTCAGGCCTAAGTTTAGGGTACCTCCCCGGAATTTGCCATTCAGGTCTGAGGAAAATCTGGAAAAAACCCCTGTCAGGGAGGACGGTCCTGGCGGGATTCGAACCCCAGACTTCCCGCTCACGAGTCCGCGCCTTAACGAGCTCGGCCACCTGTGGCGGTGTAGTAGTAGTATGCAAAGTTGAACATAATTGAATGCTATGAAACTATATTTGTCAAGTTTGAACGAACCTGAACGTAACGCAACGGGATGCCAACGAACGTTCATCAGGCGGGAGCCTTAAAGGTGTTTTTACGGTATTGTGTGTATGCTGCGGAGCGCCTTCTTGCATAAAATCAGGTTTCCGACAGCATTATTCTTTATTGCTGATACTATAAAGCCTTGCAATTCGAAAATATCGCTGTCTATTTACCGTTGTTGTTTTTATTTGTCAATTTTCTATTTCTTCATAGAAATCAGATTCTATTATAAAACGCAAAGTAAAACCACACTATTAGCAACTTTGACATCATGCTAATCCTTGCTGAGCAATTGTTGAGTTTGTTCATAGAAGACTTCTGGGCGATTAAAGCAAAAAGTAGCTGCTTTTACCCCAATTCTAGGTTGTGTTCGGATTATTTCCCACCCATATCCTGCAGTTGCGAATGTTAACCGCTCCATTCAATTCGAAACGGCCACTAATCTGTTCACGAGATTTTGTCTAACCATTCAAAGTTATTCTGAATTTCTGCTAACATCCCAAGGGGATTTTTTAAGTACAAAAACCTTTTCATTTAATAAGGATAGATCTGAAACTGTATTTTTAGAATTCGCCTCACTGTTGAATAAGTCATGTCTAAACACTTCACATCCTTTGTTAGCACTACAAAGATGATGGTTCACAAACTTACTGGACTTCCTGTAAAACTAGACTGCAATCACTTCATTTTCTACCCGATGGCTTTTTATAGGTAATGCACAACTTTTCTAAAATTTGTTCGCCGGCTTACGAAATTGTTTTAGAGAGCAGAGGCCATTTCTCAGTCCATGGAACGTTCCATGTTTTAGAGTATTGTCTATTCTCTATTACATTCGTATAGCAATTCGAATTCGTAAAGAGAAAACCAAAATTATTGTTCGAAATTTGCTGTCAGAACTCTAAACCATAATTGTTTATATACGCGTGACAAAGCTGCTATACAAAAGGTAAACAATAAACAAGTGCAAAGGGGAGGGGAAAATTCCTCTGAAAAACAAATATACGAAACCAAATTTTTTATGTACAGAAGACATAGCCATTTCAATGTGAGAACTTATTTTAGAATAAGCCGATATATTATGGTCAGAACTGTAGTTTTCATTGTCAGAGTCAATGTCATTGTTTTGAATTACTTATCCAAATGTGGAATTCGAATCACTCAATCAGTCATTTATATCCAGAAGTCATGTCTGTTAATGATAGATCACTTTCTTTCGCGCAAAGTCCTTTGCTAAATAAACACCATACAGAGAGAATGTTCAGTGGTTACCTCTACTAAACACCACCTTCTTGACAGTCTACAATTCTTTGGTCAGAGAAAAGGCACATTAAGTCAAAAAAAATATTTTTTTCAGGAAAGCTTAATTTTATTATTATTATTTTTTAATTTACTCTTCTCTGGATAATGGTGGAAGAATGAAATGCGTACGAATTTATTAAATTATCCTCTCTTTCAATATGAATTACAATAAATTTGCATGTTTTAAAAGCAAAAATATAAACATTTATATATAAACATTTTGTGATTCAAGTGCCTTTTCCCGCCCGGCCAAAGAATTACAATAAAGACCGAAAAATATAATTTATTACTGCAGCAGGACACAGAATAATGTTTCAATATAATATTAAGCCTAAAATTTGCAATTTATATAATCGCAAGGACGAAAACTACAATAAGGTCAAATGAATGCATATTTTCCCGCTAGAACATTTTATTGTTGGAATGATGTATGGTGGTGCCATCTAGTAGGCTCCAAGGCAAGCACTTTGTGAGGAAAGTGAATCCTGCTTCGTTGACGTTGACCCTGCCATAGTGACTACTCATTTTTTCTGTTGAGAATCGTTTATGCGGGCTATTAAAACAGACGTATTAGGAACAAATATTGCAATAATAAACGACATAAATAGACCGAGAAGTCTTATAAGGTCGAGTGTTTGGAAAGTTTTGAGGGTTATGGAAGTCGAACATGCCGTTAGCTGCTTTCTTGAGGTAAAGCTAACAGACTAATATGCAGTGATGAGCTCCAAGACGAGCTTGTTGTCACTTTTTAAGACGAAAAACAAAAGCATTCAAGACTTTTGGCAGATACCAGGGTAGGTCTATAAGTTTCCGGCCTAATCACTTTCTATTTATGATAAAGACAAAAACTAAATTTCACTTTTCAGTAAAGTTATCCTTTATTGCAATACATTTCTCACATCTTTGAAATAGCATTTCAACCCCCCCCCCCAAATAGTCAGAAGTCTTGTCTGCAAAATGGGCATAAACAGCATCCACCACTTCTTCGTCACACTAAAATTTCCATCCTTGAGTAGTGAGAAGAGGAAATAGTCACTGGGAGTTAAGATCTGGACTGTAGGGTGGATTGTCGACCTCCTTGAAGCCACATTTCTTTACAGCTCTCTTTGCAACAAGAGCTGTGTGCACAGGCGCACTGTCGTGAAGAAGCCGCACACCACCACTCAGCTTTCCTCGCCTTTTCTCTTTGATGGAAGCACTCAATCTGTTCAGTAGGCCAGCTTAGTACTTCCCATTTACTGTGGTGCTCCTCTCCTTGAAGTCAATGAAGAGTATTCCTTCACAGTCCCAAAAGATTGTGGCTGTGATCTTCTTGGTTAACTGAGTGACTATGGCCTTTAGAGGCGATGCTTCGCCAGGTTTTCGCCACTCCATCGATTCTCTTTTGAACAAGGGATCATAGTGGAGGACCATAGTTTCATCCCCTGTAACAATGATTTGCAGAACTTCTCTCTCGTGGCCACGACAGAGCTCCAAAAATGCCTTACAACAGACCATTCGCTGCTACTTTTGTACTGAGGAAAGAAATCTACGCATCCATTTTGCACTAACCTAATTCGTGTTTAAATAATCATGAATAATTGTTGTTTTAGAAAGGCCCAGCCTTGCTGCTATTTCTGTAACTTTGAGCCGGCCCCGATCTTCCACAATTTCTCCTTCCACAAGAGCGATATTTTCAGAAGTGAGCATCTGCAAGGCCGACCTGCATGCTCTTCGTCTTCAATACTTTCTCGATCCATTCGAAAAAGTTTAGCCCATTCTTTTACGGTAGAACAGTTGCGTTTTACGGTATAACTTAATAACAACTCGATAAAATCGTTCTCCGATCTAACTCCGTTGGACTTCTATCTGAGGGGAACTCTTAAGGATGTTGTATACCGTAGGTGGGCATTTTGAGCAACTGTTGTAACTGTAAAAGTCTAAGATGATTAGTGCTCATCATTTTCTGTTTGTGTGAATTCAGTTTTGTTATGTTAACACAAGTTTTCTTTGCTTGAAATGTATTTTCATTTTTGGCATCCTTTATATATGTCGGTCCTAGTGGTAACCATACTTGCCTCCTAAATCCAAGATCGCGGATTCAATCCCGACCTGGATTGGTGGATTTTTCCGGGCGTAATAATCCTAAGTATGGCTTCCTTCTGAAGGGGAGTAAAACGTTCCATGTCGTAGGTTTACGGCATGTAAAAGAACCCCAAGCCTGAAAGAAGAGGCTCTAAGCAAATTTATTCGCAGTTTCACGCTGATGACCTGAGATGTTAAAGAGCGTCCCTAAATAAAACAAATGAATAAAAAGACCGTCGAGAAAGGTATTTATAGTTATTATTATTATTATTATTATTATTATTATTATTATTATTATTATTAATTATTATTATTGTTGTTGTTGTTTCTGTTGTCACCATCATCATTGGATATTTCTTGGCGTATTCCGATTCTGCTACTGCTTTTTCTTGTATTATTACAGGTTTTGGATATAATTAAAGAGGCTGATGAACCTTTGTGTAGTATTTACGAAAATTTAATGAAAGTATTGGAGCATCTGATCTGTCTACGAATTTAGTTTAGTATTCAACGTTGTAACGTAAATGCTGGCTTTGGTTAAAGGAAAATGCTCCAAAATGACAACATTCATTATAAAAGCAAATTGCAATGCATGCAAGTGAAATTCTTTATATGGACATAGAAATTTTCATTGTGAAATTATGCGGCCATTTTTGTGTTTAGCAAAAATATTTTGCTGCTAGAGCATAGTGATTTACTAAGATACATGACCTACAAGATGACTTTTATTGAGAAATGCAGAGGAAGCTTATTAAATAATTTCAGTCAATTTCAAGCTACTTTTAAGAGTAATTCAGGGCGTACACATTATCTTCAAAGGCTTGATTCTGTTTTAGAAGATATTCTTAAATTGCCTAATTTTTAGCAGTATATATATTTATATAGATTGTTTCGTGCAACTCTAAAGCTTCAGGACAATAACTTGACAATTAATGAAAAAGTTGAAACTATGAACAACCTAAGAGAAAAAACGTCTTAAAGAAAAATTCATAAGAATGGAAGCAAAACCTCAGTAGTGCATAATGACAAATTAAAATGGTGAGTAAATATGAGTCTGCTGTAAAATACATGGAAACATCTTTGGATTTTATCAATGATAATGTTTTAGCAAACTGTGAACCTAATCTATGAATGCATTGTCTTATCCTATTTGGGGGGGGGGGGAGAACAGTAGGATCCCTGTATTTTTATGTGTGTTTTGAAAAGTTGTTTTTGTGAATTTTACGAAGGCAAACATACATTAAATTCTCTGATCTGAGTTTTAAAACCATATTAAATAAATTGGTTTTAGCTAAAATGCAGTTTCAAAAGCTGTACACGTCCATGTCGTTGGCTAAGTACACCAGGATCAAATTGTTTTGTTGAGAGAGTTTCTTCACATATAACAGAATGAAGTTAGGAAAGAATTAGATGTCTGCAATTCGTTAAGTCTAATACTCAGATAATTAAACTTGTCAAGTATTTTTGTATAAAGTAAAGGAAGTAAGTAATTTTGCTGATAGGATTGTCGTAATAAATTTGTTATTATTATGTTACATTTACTGTACATATAAGTCGTAAATATTATTCATTATTACACCGTATTGTTTAATAGAGTGTTACTGCACAGTGCATTAG
The DNA here is from genome assembly GCA_030762175.1 of Metallyticus violacea. Lineage (NCBI taxonomy): Eukaryota > Metazoa > Arthropoda > Insecta > Mantodea > Metallyticidae > Metallyticus > Metallyticus violacea. Next base: position 107,097,264 of record CM060843.1, on the reverse strand, counting down.
CTAAATATCGATAGATATGAGCAAATCTCGACAGTGGCGGCTCGCGCTAAAGGGCACAAAGGCATGTGCCCTCCATTTAAAATTGAACCATAAATACCTTTAAATAATTTCTGCATAAATTTTCAACTCAAGAAAGATCAGAGGATTTCATAGTCGAACACGCTGAATGTTTCAGCGCCTGCATTGTACTATAAAATAAAGAGGTGTGCGGTTTGAACGGCTTCTGCGAATGCAAACAACTTGGTGTGTGTGTGTGTGTGTGTGTGTGTGTGTGTGTGTGTGTGTGTGTGTGTGTGTGTGTGTGTGTGTGTGTGTGAAGAGAACGGGCTAGGGCACATTCTTCTTGTGTCCAGGCTTAGCACGGCAGGGTGCTTTGATTTAAAAGGCTTTGTTATGAACCTGGTGGACAAGATGATGAGAGGTAGTCAGTGAATCTTCAAAGGGCAAGCAGAATGTATGGACTTTTCACGCACATGCGCACTGAGATGTCCTCCCTATTGTAGCGAGCAAGAGGAGCTTCCTAAGCGATTTGTCTTGAGATTAACGTTATTACTTCTCATCAGCTGTTTGCTCTTACGCGCCAATGGCGTATTTTTTTAATAGTGCTTAACGCCCGTTTTTACTACTGAGACACCACAGGCGGTGAACACTGATGATACATGAAATGAAATGATAAATTGAGAAAGGATTTTTTCAGGCATAAGTTTAGAGTACCTCTCCGGCATTTGCCATTTATGAGGACTGAGGAAAACCTGGAAAAACCCTTAGTCAGGGAGGGCGGTTCGGCGAGATTCGAACCCCAGACCTCGCTCACTAGTCCGCTCCTTAACGACCTCAGCCACCCGTGGTAGTCCAATGGCGCATGAGAAATCTAAACTGTTAGAAACGCTTCCAGGATAGAGGCAACTCAACTAACATACCTTAAAATAACATTACCTTTTAAAGGAACAGCATTATAAAAATAAGAGTAAACCTGAATGATATTCTAATACATTTTATATATATATATATATATATATATATATATATATATAAAGGCGACGTCAAGGACAGTTATTTTCATAATTTCTACATTCTAAATTTATATTTCTAAAAGTTTCTGTATTTATATTTATTCCTGATATTAATTCTTATTTCTGAACAAGAGTATGTAGTGAAACTATTAACAAAAATCTGAAAAGCATGAGAAATTTAAGTGAAGGTGAATTATTTATTATAGTAAACGCGTAATGAATGTTTTACGTTTAATAAAAAGTTAACACCGGCGCGCAAAATTACTTTTGACTATATTTTCGAGAGAAGTTAAAAGAGTTATGCCTTTTAGCCTGACAGTATATTTTTGCAGATCAGTGAGATAAATTAATGTTAGTGGATTCTAGCAATGTTACTTTTATAAATTTTGTCCCATAGCTAAAATGTGCAAGGCCGCCACTGGATCTTCGGTACCGTTGTTACTTATTGGGACATTGTAAAAACTGCCAACCTTATTTAATGATACCTCTGTATAAAAATGGTTCAGTCGTTAATATGACCAAAAATAAATAAATAAATAAATAAATAACTAAGAAAGTAATTAGTACCGCCTCGAAGATTTATTTAGATTTTGGGCAATGGCAATACAGCATTGATGGGAAATAAATACATTAATAAATGAACGTATACGAACGTAGCCGTTGTGTTGCACTTTCTCCACTTTCACCATGATAGCGCACAGAGTTTGTAAGCTTTGTTATAGGCACTGGTATTCCCGTTTAGCCAGCCCACTTTTGCAAACGAGGCTAATTGCATACGTTCCTTGTCAAACTACCGACAATAGGTATCTTTTTGTACCACTTCAAACTGTCGGAAAATGTGACGGTTCTTATTTTATTGAATTGTGCTTTTGAGTCTCAGAATGCAAAAATAGAACATACCATAAAAGAACTTTCCACCAAGAAGACCGTCACGGGTGGCCGAGGTCGTTAAATCGCGGACTCGTAAGCGGGAGGTCTGGGGTTCGAATCCCACCAAGAACTCCTTCCTGACTGAGATTTATTCCAGGTTTTCCTCAGTCCTCATAAATGGCAAATGCCGGGGAGGTACTGGCCTGGAACGTTTCCTTCCTTAAAAATAAATCCTTTCCCAATTTATCATTTCATCTCATGTATCACCAGTGGCCACCGCCTGTGGTGCCTCTGCGTTAAACAATACTCATTCATTCCACCAAGAAGGAAGAAAGTCGAAAAGCAAACTACTCAGAAACAGCTGCGAAGTAATGCAACAATCATAGATAATGGCAACAACATTCCTTGGCCGTTTTTATCTTGGAAAACCCGAATATTAGCAACCTTGAACCACGGCCCCAGATTACTACCGCTATCCTTGAACCACCGCATACATGTCACGTAGTTTCGTATTGTATCTACAGAGGGCAGATGTAGTTCGCTTTCAATGGGGAGTCTCTAAAGGATGAGCGTTCAAAGAACTGTAATTTATATATTTATTTATTTATTTATTTTTACTGAAATGGGAGAAAATTAAGAAAGAAAAGGACAGAAGAAAAGTTCGTGTGAAGAGATGGGAGTGTGTAAGTCGTGGGGCAAATAAGTTGTCATCATCAGAAGGAACCTTCAGGTCTCATTAATCATCATCACGCTGATGATCTGAGATGTTAAAGAGCGTCCTTAAATAAAACGAACCATTAATCATCCACACTCTAAATTACGTCATGTGTGGTGTTTTTGTTGATTTGGTTTATTTACGGATGCTCTTTAACATCCCAGGTCATCAGCGTCCCATTCAATTCAGCGTGAAACTGCCGACATATTTTGCTCTCTCCTCTTCTTTCAGAAGGTTCTTTTACACGCCGTAAATCTACGACACGGGACCCATGGAGTTATTTCCATTCCGAAGGAAGCCATACTTAGGATTTTTACGCCCGAAAAATTCCACCGATCGATCCTAGCCAGGATTGAATCTGCGATCTTGGGTTTAAGAGGTACGTATTGTTACCACTACACCACCAGGACGGACTTAAATTATGGAACGTACCTACATTATTGTTCGGAAAGATCGGCTAATATCAACCAACAACTGACTGTTCAACTTGATATCTGTCGACAGTGTCAACATAATTATTCACACGTTGGTCCTGCTAGTGTAGTGGTAACATACTGCCTCCTAAACCCAAGATCGGGTTCGATCGCGGCCAGGGTAGATGGATTTTTTCGGGTGTAAAAATCCTAAGTATAGCTTCCTTTGGAAAGGAAGTAACGCCTTGGGTCCCGTGTTGTAGATTTGCGGCATGCAAAAGAACCTAAACCTGAAAGAAGAGGCCTCTGAGCAAAATTTGTCAGTTGTTTCATGCCCTGAATTGAATGAGACGCTGATGATCCGAAATGTTAAAGAGCGTTCAAAAAGAAAAAAAAAAAAAAAAAAGAAAGAAAGAAAGAAAGAAAAGAAAAGAAAAAAAAGAAAGAAAAAAAATATCCACCAGTTAGAACGGCTGGTTAGTTCTCAAAACGCGAAGCCACACACCCGAGAAATCCTTTCGCTGGATTGTTCTTTCCTCACCCACCCTATAGCCCGGATCTTACAACTCCCAATTTCTATCTTTTCGGTCCTCTAAAAGATGCATTTCGCTGGAGATCTGACAGTGCCCAAGAAGCCACCAGTCGCAGACCAAAATGGTTGAGACCTACAGAGTGGAATCGCGATGTCATAGAAGCCCTGACATGTAGTGTCTCCAGGACATTAAATTAAAAAGTAGCTCTGTACAAATAAAGAATTAACAACTATCCAGGTATGTGACACTGAAACAATACAAAAATTACCCTCGTATAGCCAAATAATTAAGGGACAATCCAGTGTTTTTGAAACTGAAATAAAACAAACTGAAAATGGAGGTGGGGAAAAGTGTTGCATTATTTATTAAATGTTCCTTGTATATTTAAAATTGTATCTTCCTTTATCTATAAGCACAGCTGACACAGATTTTGTTTGTGGTTTATGCACCATAAAAATTATGTTCTTACGCACTGAGGTCGATAAATGCATTTAAAAATATTTTGATACAATTTCTCAGCTTGTTTGCAATAAGTAACCTTCATCGTGTGATGAACTCTTCTTATAACCAAGGTGAACAAATTAGCGTAAAAAGAAACATGGCAGTATAGGTAACTGCAATTCCAAATAGCGAGGTAACGCTGACTCCACCATTACCACTACATTGTCTCGCTACTGATAGGGCAAATCCCACTTGAGCCTCTTGGACTAATGTTGTTCTTAGTTATATTATTCAATCTTATAAAGTTAATTGCAAGGGTAACCAAACGCATAAAAACATTCGAGTTATGATTAAGTTAAGCGTGTGCTGTTGGCATTACTGTTGTAGGGACAGCAGACGGACTTGGAGCGAGGAGCGGGACGAGCAAGTGCAGCAGGCAGAACTGCGCAATCTCCAGTCAGGCGACTTGTGTGGGTCGTAGTAGTTGGAATGGCGAAGTTGGCCGTACTTGCATGTTTTGCTGCCCTCGTGTGGTACTTCCTTGGACTCACCTTTCTTATCCAACTAATTCTCGTCGCCTTCGTAGCGTACCTAGCCGCTGGCGGCCGTTACCGGTGGATTTATGTGGCCATCAGGACTGCGCCGCGGGATGTGAAGTGAGTACCACGGTTTTCATTGCTCTAGCTAATTCTTTAATGCAATAGAGTATCTGTTACACGTTTCTTGACGAGCGCAGATCCCGCGTAAGGATCTCTCGCTATTGCAGACGCTTAAGATATAAACTCTGAGATTAAAATCATAAATTCATCCTATATCCTTCAGTATTGATATACAAAATTTAAAGATATGAACAAATATGTGCACATTTTTAATATTTGCCTTTGCATTGTACTGTATCCTTTCACAATGACAATAATTTTAACAATATATTAAAAATATATAAATGATATCTAACAATTATATATTGACACCATTACTCGTTAGTTTTAATTTATAAACGAGAGGAATGACTCTGCATTTCACTTACAAGCCGTGATATATCGCGCACAATAAGAGAAATTTGTAATCTGAGTTTTGATTTTACATTTTACAAATTATATAAATTTATTTATTTAACTTATACATTATCTATATTAGATAAATGAATTCAAACAATGATTTATGAAACAAGTAAAGGCAGCAACACTTTCATAGCCTTCTTTGATAGTCCGGAAAAATGATAACAGGCGAACCCCAGGGCTATGCAGTTCTTTGCCGAAAGATGCGTGTAGCTTTGGCGGTACATATGAGTGTTCTATCGTTTCGGTTTACGTATTTGAAAAACAAATAGCCCCCTTCAATTTTCATTTAATTTACTTTAACTCAATAAATGAACACCTGCCCTGTTTTTTATTTGTTGTTATTATTTTATTTGTTGGTTTTTTGCTCGATCTTTTATTCAGATGGGTATATGTGCTATTGCCAATAACCTGGTACATCATATATGACTCTGACGCTCCTTGTACAAAAAACGCTTGTTAGTTGAAACTTGATATACTTTTCCATGTGATTAGCAAAGATGCAAAACTTCAGAATTTTTCAAATAGGGCCAACTTCAAAACGTTAAATACTAAGTAAGAAAGAACAAGAACAAGAAGAATCTTGGTCGCCGTTGCAGTTCATGAATGTAAAATATCAAATACTATGAAAATATTTACAAGTGACTTTATTTTGCGAACAATTTTTTTTTAATTGCTATAACTAAGGGAAGTAAGGTGGTATAAGTAGAAGACAGAAAGGCGATAGATGGAAAGGATAAGAGAAAAGATGCTTGGGATCCTCTTGTGCACTTTCGTTATTAACGGTTAGTTGCAAAAGCTGTCAACAAATGACAGAGCAGCTACTTGTGCATGAAGTAAAATAATGCAAAAACTTTAGGCATTGTATAGAGCAAAAATGCTCTTATTTATGTTATACTCACTTGTGTTTATTAGTAATAATACACCTTTTGGTAATCTTGCAATGCATGCTGACTCCTGGTGCTTACGAGGGTAGATCCATAAGTTTCCGGCCTCGCCGATAAGTATTATCGTATTCACAAAACCCTTATCTGGTATCATATCTTATCTTTTAAGTAAATAACTGTAGCTGTAACTTCCGCTCCGCTGTGTTCAGTTGTTCAGATATAATTGCATACAGAAGGCTATGTGTAGAACATTGTGACATATTCAAAATGGAGTTTACAGCTGTTATTAAGTTCTCCACAAAAGAAGCACTTACTTCAAATGAAACGAAACAGCGATTGGACGGTGTATATGGGGAAGCATCCCCCTCATATTCTATTGTGTTTACAACGGCACTGTGTGTCTATGTACAATTCATATGTATTTACGCAGTCAACTCCTGAAGTTGGAAAACTATTTCAAGTAAGATAACTCATAATCTGTATAATAAATTTCAGGAAACTGGAAGTGTCCAACTGAGAAACCAGAAAGATTACATGACATTGGTAACCGTTTAGAAAATTCCCCTAGAGATTTTCTCCATCTTGCACAACAAATGGGAATTTCATATGGGTCAGTGCAAAAGGCTACTAAATTATTGCACTTCGCCGTATATAAATTAACCGTAGCACATGCTCTTCAGCCAGGTGACGCCGTACGTACGCGCATATTTTGTGAGTGTACAATAGACAATAGATGCACATTTAATATTCAACTCGGACGAGGCCTGGCTCCACCTCCCTAGTTATGTGTGTAATCAAAACAATCGTCAATGGAGTACTGATAAATCTGACTTCTTACATTAAGTGCCCCTCCGTGATGAAAATGTTGGTATATGGTGCGCATTCAGCGGTAAAAGAATCATAGAACCATTTTTTTTAGCATACAGTTGATTGTTACTTATGTGAATACCACACTAACCCCATTTATCAGAGAATTAACAGACAGGGAACGGGATCATGCATTTTTTTCAACAGGACTGTGCCACTACCCACTCTGCGAATAATTTCATGAGATCAATTCACTGTGTTTCCACAAGACAGGGTTATAAGTAGGGAACTGTGGCCCCCTCGGTGCTCCGATTTAATAACCCGTGATTATGATCTCAAAAATGCCGTGTACAAGAAGAACCCGTATGCCATACAAGAACTCAAAGATAATATTCGTCAGTAAATTGTCCGGATTTCTCAAAATAAACTACAGAAAGTGATGAATAATTTCCTAAAGAGATGCCAAAAATGTGTGGAGGATGAAGGCAGGGTTTCAACACCGCATTTGATAATTTAGTAAATAATGAGTATCTTAAATTGGTTTGTGTTTTGCTGCATGGTTGCTTTGTTTTATTCTTTTACCCTCCCGCTAAGCATCGAAGCAGGCCTCTCGGTTAACCGGCTAAGGAGTGGCGCGCTCGCATACCATAAGTAAAGCACTCCGGGGAAAAATAAAACTGATCATTACAAGGTACATTTATTTGCTTAGTTGATTAAGTGTTATTGCGGAACATGGGGATGAAGTTACATGTTGTCCTTCTAGCATTAGCTTGATTTCCTTACTCTGCTGACTAAAGTTGGGCGAGTGGCGTGTTTCATATTCGCGTGGTTGTGAATGCAGTAATATTCAAGTAACTGCAGTAAATTAATACGTACGCTCAGTTCTTTGGAAAGGTTATCTTCACATATAAACATATTTGAGTGTTGCAACTTTTCCTAGCGCTAACAAACAGCGTGTTATGAGATAAAGCGCTTTTGAATTGAGAAGCATAACAGCAAAAAAAAAAAAAACAAAACAAAACAAAACAGAACAAACAAACAAACAAAAACTTTTATGCTCATAATTAGAAATGAATTGCACGTTCACCTAACTGAGAAAGCGGGAAGGATTTATTTACCTCGTGTGTTAAAATGGGGGATTTTCTGTGCCCCAATGCCTATAGTTTTGCGGACCTAAGCGCCATCGGGGAAAAGTGATCTGCAATATTCTACGAAATACAATTACAGAAATGGGGGCCCCGTGACCGAGTGGGCTATTCCTGGTCTCTCACCAAGGTGACCCGGTTTCAATCCCAGAGGCGTCGGTCCTGGTGGTGTAGTGGTTACCATACTTGCCTCCTACACCCAAGATCGCGGGTTCGAACCCGGCCAGGACCGATGGATTTTTTCGGGGCGTAAAAATCCTAAGTATGACTTCCTTCGGAAGGGAAGTAAAGCCGTGGGTCCCGTGTCGTACATTTACGGCACGAAAAAGAACCTCAAGCCTGAAAGAAGAAACCTCTGAGCAAAATTTGTCGGCCGTTTCACGCCCTGAGTTGAATGGGACGCTGATGATGTTAAAGAGCGTCCATAAATAAATCAATCAAAAAATCCCAGAGGTCGTTGCGGACGAAGCGCAGTCTGGGCAGATTTTCCTGCCATTGCGCCATCTTACCCCATACATTTATTTTACATTTGTTTCTACGTATACGAATGTTTTCCACGTTATTATCATTGTAATATCGCTTTTAACTTAATACCTTTATCTTTAGATTGGTACAGAAGGTCAAACGGCCTTGAGTTCTACCAGAATAAATAAATAATTAAATATCCTTCTTCACTTTCATCAAACGTGATGTAATCCGCCGAAAGCGCGCATTCAAATGGACTCCACTACTACCATCTAACGGAATGGAAGAACTCTAATAAGCCGGGCATTGGACAGCACCAAAATGATAGAAATTGACACGACTTAACGCCGTTAAGAAGTTCTAATTCTTGAAGTACAACCACTATAAGGTTTCGGTTTAAGTTTAGTAGTTCTTTGCACTGCGCTTTTTACCCCCTTCTGTAATACACGACGCGACGTAGAGAATGCTTTTGAGAACACCCCTAATATACCTCTATGTCATCTAGTATTTCTTCCGTTAGAGCACGTTAATTCCCGTTAGAAATTCTATTGTTTATCAAGTTTTCTGTATGTGAAACCGGAACACAAGGAAATTGATGTACAAGTTTGCCACACAGTTTATTTCGAACATCCTTTGTTCTACTGTTCAACACACTAAATTTCTTTTCACAGGCTAATGATTGTTGAGAGAATGTGTTAACGCGCTGATGGCCGATTGCAATTCATGTCTCATAAAGTTGTTCTTACACAGGCATCTTCGTAAACAGTTTCTATAAAACCTGATCGGTTGTTGTTTTGTGAGCAGTTATCTGTTTATCTTGCTATACATGTAGTGTATTTCTTGTTTTCTCTTTGTGCATCCTTTGTTTGATGGTAACTGATAACTGGGCTATGTGCATCATTTTAATAAATATAAACTTATGGCCAGCAAAATTATTCGTATTCCCTTTTAAACTAAGCGAATGAAATGTGTACGTATTTTAAAAATGAATTAAAGGAGGTACTTTTTTTTTTACGGTTTGTTAATGTAATGCTAGTGCTTCTTAAAATTAATTATCACGTTTATCTTTACTGCCATAGAACAGCAGAAGTGGTACTATCAGCTGCTTATTGTTTTACAAACACTAAAAGTTTCACTTTCTTTATATAAAACATGTAAATGGAGTGTGCATAATTTCAGTTTGTAATTAAGGTATGTTCAAACTTTCCTGACAGTTCCAAGACAAAATGTCAAGATTTGGGTTTCTATGTAGTATTAAAACGATTCATTGAATTTGATAGTAAAGGCTTCGATATATGCTGCCAGAATGGCTTTGATCTCCATGGCCAAAGTTAGAGGAAGAAATTTGGTTATGATATGCACAGAAGTTCAGATAATCGCCCTGATTAGCCTAAGCTTTTTAGGTGGAGATAGCCTTGACGCTTTTGTTCTCAGATCATTATTTAATCAAATGCTGATTGGAAATTCTACGTCATTAGTGAAAGACCTTCTAAATCTGCAGATTCATTCCATCCAGAGATAAACGCGTGTTGTTGTTTATTAATCCAATAATGAGATTCAAGCGCCAAGTAGCTAAACATTTGTAATAAATTCAACTCATTATTATCTTTTTAAGTTTATTTCGCATGTGAATACAACGGTCAATGCCTATGCTCCATCTTTGACCTATTTCTAGTTGATCTAACATTTTTACTTCACGTCACAAAAATGCCTGAACTCTACGAACACTTCATGCGCAGTTTCAAGTTCACACACTGTTGCATTGTCATAGTTTCTATTAGATTAAAAGTAACAAGTGCTGTGTATCGAGCAAACAGCTGCGAATAAACATCTAAAATGAAAAAAATGACAAGGAAATTTGGACACTTAAAATACTGAAAATTGGCAGTAACATAATTAAAATAGGCATTTATTAAAAGTGAAAACAGAGAGTAATATCACTTATTATTAATGAAAATAGGCATTTAAGATACTTAATAATTTCTTTACCACATAATTAAAGCACTTAAGCTTACTTTTCTTCGTTACAAGCAACAACAAGATGTTTTTTCAAGGTATCAACTGTCTAGCCAACCGCTTATCAGAGAAAACCATGGGAAAAGAACGTTTTACTTCCACTGAAGTGATTGGAGCACATTTAAACAAGCTATTTCGGAAAGATTCATACCAGTTACAACAGAACATTCACCTTTCATGACATCATGGAAATGTTGATCAAGACAAAGTAAAATAGTTTTGAATAGTCCTGGCAAATGAGCAAAAGATGTGCAGTGGTTTCTGGTCGAGTTCATTTTTTTTATGTGTGCATTTATAGAGGGATCAGGCTAAATTCTCTCGTAGGCACTTCCGTATTGAACATGTTGTAAGGACGGTTTATTGCACAGCTGAACCGCTCTCATCTTTCTCGCTTGCAATTATTTGTTACATGCAGCTGAGAAGTTACACCTACCACAAATTTCCTAGGATTGCCTCGCGCAGTTTTATACTAAGTCATTCGCCAGAACTATTCAAAATTACAGCACTTACCTCATCCTCTCTATTTTCTGGAATATCTTCCCAGATAGATCAGTCCTTTTGCCTAACTTCGGCTCTGCTTATGGTATACTAAAAGAATGAGGTGAATTTAAATGAGTGAAAAAGTGTCACAATAGAACAAAATGTAAATGAAGTGCATGTTTTAGTGTAAACAACGTCACGAGTGACTATCGGGAAAGTAGTAGGGGGAATAGGCATCTTATATTATAGTGTATATACCAGTAATATTTTAACTAAAAAATTAGAAATGAAAAACTGCAAGTTGATTAAGACCTCTGCTCAGACACCAATGCAGGTATCTATAGTATCTATAGATATCTATAATATCTATAGTATCTATAGTACAGAAAATGGTGCCAATTGAGGTTCGAGGTATTAAGTACATAGACTTGTAATTTTTTTTTTTTTTTTTTTTTGATTCTTGCAGTTACGTTGTTTTACAGTGGTTTATAGTTGGAAGTAAATTTACAGATACGTGTTACTTTATTTAATTATATGAATATTGATTTAATGAAAGTATACTAGGAACTGTGTAATAGAACGTGTTTAGCACAACATGGCTTGTTCTTGTATGTTTTAATCGGGGCAGTGCACCACGTACTACCAAATTTAAATTTCCTAAAGAGCAGGCATTAAAGGAGAAAAGAACAAAGAGTATGAGCCGTGCAAATTTTGAAAAATTATAAAATTGTAGCGTGTATTAAACCTATGGTACCTAACTTTGTCGTTAGGAAGGAGATTTTCCCAGTAAATTTTTCTAGTCTACCAATGAATGTGACGGTGTGGATTAGCAAAGAAAAATAAAATTAAAAAAAAAAACCGTACGAAGCTGGGATTGGACCGAGAAGATGAAAGTTTTAGTGAGCCTGATGTTATATTTCGATTCGTTTGCAATGAGGTTATGCAGACACTACACTGGTAGTAAAATCGTTCATGTTACACTCGTATTAACACATGAGTTTGTTTTATTTTGGCTTGTTGCGGTTATCTGGTTTATTACAATGGTTTATATTTAGAAGTAATTAGCAGTAACGTATTACTTCTTTTGTTTTTATTGATTTAATGAAATCACACCAGGAACTTTGCAATAGAAAGTGTTTCATACAAAATGGGTTGCTCTTGTATCTTAATTATACCAATGCACCGCAAAATACCGTATTTACATTTGCTAAATAGCAGTAATTAATAAAGGAGGAGTGGATAAACATACACCGTGCAAGTTATCAAGTTAATGATGAAACTGTAGTGTATATTAAACATTTCTTACTAAAATTTATGGTTAGGAATGGCATTTTCTTTGTATAATTTTCCATTATCTTTTATCTTACGTGACAGTGAGGGTTAATTAAAAGGAAAGATCCAAAAGATCATATGAACATAGGATATGGTAAATATAGTCGGTTTTGGTTAAATATCTCCAATTTTTGCACCTACTCAAATATGATAGAGGGTCGAACGTTTGTAGGTAACACTTATTACGAACATTTTCGAACTAGGAAATAGAAATTACTTGAGGGATTTATGAATATCAAAGAATTGGGGTCCAACACTGTGGTAAAGTAAGAAATGGAAAAAGAACATTAGGGGCTCTGCACCGTGTAAGCAAAATTAGCTTTTCTTCTTAATTTGTTTATTTGTTTTGTGTTTTTTTTATGCGAAAGATATTATTTGTGTTGATTATTTTTAGAAATGAGTCACAATTGCAGATCGTTAGGCAAATTTAAATTAAAAATTGCACATGCAAAGAACGTGGCTGGAAGTTGTGCGAAGTGTGTTCTTCCGTCGGGATAATGCTTCAAGACGCAGTTCGTTACAATCGTGCAATTGACAAACTGCTGTGGCGTCTTGTTTACTCTCCAAACCCAGCGAAATCAGCTTGTTAAAAAAACTTGTAAAAATAAGTAAATAAAAACCTTCAAGTGAGGAAATGAAATTAACTTTCAACAGCGCATGGGGGCTGTAAATCAGCGGTTTGCAGAGGTTGGACGGTCCTCATTCCAAGAAGCAGTAGAACAACTAGAAACGGTCAGGAGTGCTCGACCTTCTTAGGCTCTGGTGACATTCGCATTATTGTCCCATAAGCCTTTATTTTAGAAACATTTTCAGAACAATAATGAGATAACAAACATCCTTAATCTGAAAAAATAATCAGAACTTATTAAGTTTATTATTTTAAAAGTTATGCAAACGTACTATAAACACATACACAATTTGCAAACGAGAGAATCCAGGAAACAGGTTTGCATCATGAACGTATAATTAAAGTTCTCCACATTGTTCTATTCTAATTAATAAAATCTGTTGTGTCATCCTCGCCGGAAATGAGCTATATCGCGTTACATCACGAGTAAGAAATGCTAATTATAGTAGGTAATGAGCGTGAGTTGACAGCTAGCAAAAAGCAGCGTTTGTAACCACGAGCTAGCGACAAGTAATATCAAATTTTCATATTTTGTGTGTTTTTTGGTATTAGAAGCGCTAGGATAGAACAATATTTGCTTAACACTTGCTATAGAAGTACACCTATATGATTTAGAACTCTTTCAAATATTTAAATAAAAATCGTAACTTACTTGTAACTCGCCATCAAAGATCCTTTACTAGTAGGTGTATACTGTAATAGAAGCACTTAAACAAATTACTATACATAATTCTTAAACCAAGCAGACATTCAATTAACTGAAAAATAAATTGTGTATTACTTAAGGAATATGTGTAATCATATATCCTTTGTAGATAATAATGCGATTAAATTAAAAATTAGTCATCACAGAAGCCTGGAAACCACCAGTAAATCAGAGTCGAATGCTGTCTTCAGAGCAGCAGTACTTTTATGATTTGCCTAGCTTTGTCCTTGGCACAACCCTAAAAGAAAAAAAGCAATCCATTCCTCTCGCCAGTGAGTGTCTTATAATATAGAGCACAGTTCTCAAAGGGGAATGGGAACCATTAAAATTTACATTGCTTTGAATACTCACACGCTGTGTTTTTATTACGCGTATGAAATATGTCTCTTTTTTTTATTTTTATGTTATATACGGAGGGTGCCATAAAATCACACTTTCAAGTAGATATCTATTTAACATATTTCAAAGTTGGACGAAAAACAACGGTAAAGTGTAGTACAATGTTCTGTAAACAGATGTGACTCACATACATTATGATAGCGTTGCTACGTGGTAGGTAAATCACCAATGAACAAATGAAGTCAAGATTATCGTATTATGTTCTGTAAACAGATGTGACTCACATTACGTTATGCTAGCGTTGCTACAACAAAATGGATCCAAGATTATCGTTTGAACAGCGGAAAGCAATTTTGAAGTGGTAATGGAAAACCGAGAATGTTGTTGAAGTTCAATGGCAATGGAGATGTGTGTACAGAACAGAACCGCCAACGCGAGTAGCAATTGCACGCATTCGAGACAAATTTTGGATTTATAGTACCGTATGAAATGTTCACAAGGGCAGATCTGGGAGATCTCGCACAGCAACAAGCCCCACGTCCTCGGCTACGGTTTTGGAACGTTTTGAGCACTCGCCGCAGAACTCTTCAAAGCCATGTGCACGTGAGTTTCCACCGCGTCCTCTGGATGTAACTCCATTGGACTTCTACCTATGGGGAACTCTTATGGATTTTGTTATACCGTAGAAAACCAGCTACACTAGCAGCACTTCGGAAAGAAATTGAAACAGCATGTGCTGCAATCGCTGAGGACACTTTCGCAAATTCGGTCCTGGTGGTGTAGTGGTTACCATAGTTGCCTCCTAAACCCAAGATCGTGGGTACGAACCCGGCCAGGACCGATGGATTTTTTCGGGCGTAAAAATCCTAAGTATGGCTTCATTCGGAAGGGAAGTAAAGCCGTGGGCCCCGTGTCGTACATTTACGGCACAAAAAAGAACCTCAAGCCTGAAAGAGAGGCCTCTGAGCAAAATTTGTCGGCCGTTTCACGCCCTGAGTTGAATGGGACGCTGATGACCTGAGCTGTTAAAGAGCGTCCTTAAATAAATCAATCAAAAAAAAAACTTTCGCAAACGTTGCTCAATCAGTAGTTCAACGTACTCAAAAGTGTATGGATGCCGATGGTGAGCATTTTGAGCAGCTGTTGTAACTGTAAAAGTCTGAGATGATTAGTGCTCATCATTTTCTGTTTGTGTGAATTCAGTTTTATTATGTTAACACAATTTTCTCTTTGCTTGAAGTGTGTATACATTTTTTGGCACTCATGTATATATTTCTTGTGGCTTGTTATCATTTTTGCTCCTATTTTATCGTAATTTTTGCACTAAAATGTTTTTCCTAGTAATCATTTCGGGGTAACCTTTGTGCGGGACTCAATAGAAATCGTAGTATAGACCAAAACGTTTCCTTCCCAAGAGTAACATGTGAGCAGTGTGCAAGCGAATGGTGGTGCTATTTTTCTGAAGGAATAAAAATTGTGTCGCAATTAGCAGAAATCTACCAGTCTAGTGGCCTAAGCGGATAATGTGGAACACACTCGCCTTGCCTGCCTTGATCAACACTTTCGAGCAACTGAACAAATTAAATTTTCAGATTCAAGGAAGAAATACAAGCGTTATAAAATTAGCGATTCCTTGACGGTTTTCACGTGCAAATTGAAATTTGGGTATGAAAAATCAAGATAAAATACATTACAATGTTTAAAAATTGTCGTTGGTTTTTATTATAGGAGGGGACCATAACATATTTCCAAAATTTTCCAAAGAATTAAACTTTTGAAGCATTTGACAGCACTGAAAGTAGATTCAAGTGATATTTTCCTGGATTTAGCGTGAATTGGAAAGTGGATGAGGGAGAATTTTCATATTTGAAGTCCAACCATTTTGAAGTCTGAATCGCACACGTATGCGCTGGCGCTTTATCGCAATGGAACTCGATAACGCCAAATGAGGGCAATTCTCCTTTATCGCGTCGTTTAATTGCTCCAGTAGCACAGCGTAATGGTTTTATATTTTCAAAAAGTAAATTAAAATTTATCCGTTGCAATCTCAAAACGTTCCCCATCACCTTTCTTGCTGAGGGAAATGTTTTTGCTTTCTTTAGAGCGCTTCACGCTTCACGCGCTAGAAATTCACTTCGATTCCGTTTTAAATAGCTCAAAATCTGCGTGGATGTTACAACTCGTTCTCTTTTCACACCAATCGCTAGCAAACGCGACGCACCCCTCGCCGATAGCAAATATTACCCCCCTTTTCCAAATATGTCCACAGATTCAGTCATCTCCAGCACCGATCGCTCAGCAATATCATGCAGTTTTTCAATCATTTCGGGAATCTTTACCGCGATAGAACGTCCGCATCGTTTGTGCAACTCACCAAACCATTTATACAGAAGTTTAAACGAAGTTGTAATTTCGCTTTAGGTTCTGCGTTGCCCCTTTCAAAACGTGATGTTCTATTAATATACTAAATTGGTGTTTCTCCATTTTGAACGCTTGTTAACAAATGTAACTAAGAAAATGGCTATCAAACACAGACTACACTTAGTAATTGTTTATATTCATGTCATCATGGAGAACAGCCACAACATTGTAATAAGGTAATTTTGAAAACAAAATGGCGCTACTCCCTTTTAAGTTTACACGCGCTTATCGAACACTCTCCTAAGATATTTTTGTTAAGAGGCACTTCGCCACCTGAAGGATACTCAGCTTAAAGGTACGCCTTTTTGTCCACGTTTCCAGTTAACAATATGCTGCAGAATCGGAAGAGCTTGTCTATGTAGTGCAAGAACTGAGTCGTTGTGTTTCGTACGAAGTTAATGGAAATATAAAAAACTAGGTGATAAGAGCAGATTTTTTTTAATAGTGTTTAACGCCCATTTTTACTACTGAGACACCACAGGCGGTGAACACTGATGATACATGAGATGATAAGTTGGGAAAAGATTTTTTTTTTTTTAAGAAGGAAGCGTTCCAGGCTTAAGTTTAGGATACCCCCCCCCCCCCCCCCGGCATTTGCCATGAAGGAAGCCTGGAAAAAAGCTGTCAGGGAGGACTTCCCTTCACGAGTTCTTGCCTTAACGATCCGGCTATTGTTGGCTGTTTAAGAGCAGAATGAGTAAGTTTTGTTGCAAACTGTGTGAATACGATGTCAGTTCATTGATAAAGAATTGGTGTTGTTACCAGACTGCCTGAATTCTAGAAAACCTTCATCCTCATGCCCAACCACTGGTAGTCTTAAGTGGTTGACAATATGAACATTTTTATTACCCTTAGATAACAATTTGAAAAGTTCATGCTCTTTTCCAACAATTTAGTCACGCAGCAATACATTATTATGACGTCGGCAAAGGGCATTTGTGTTAGACATGCGGATGTTAACCTTCAGTGACTAGCGTGAGACAGTAGTATGCTTTTAAATTTAGACCTACGGTAAGTTTTTACGTGGTGCTTTGAAACACAGAACACGAATCTGTGAAAGGGGGGGGGGGAATATCTTGGAGTCAGCATATTTAACCTCAATTTTGCAACAGTTCAACATCAGCAGTACAAGCTTAGCTATGTGTGCAGCTCACTAATTTAACCCCGTTTGCGCACTGTTAAGCAATAACATTGAAGTGCATGTTAGGAAGTTTTTACCTCTGCTAATATATGAGTGAAAACTGAACACGAAATTAAACAGACTCGTGTCCACCAGGCGTGACAAAACACCACTATAAGAGGGTTAGTGCATGATAATGAAAACGATTTTTCCTGTCAGTGATTCCGATTTTGGTAACTATATTGAAAACAAGAAAAGTATTAATTCTGTAAAGCATAGCATTACTGAATCCGTGGCAATCTGATAAAGATTACATAGAGGGTGTCTAAAATGTATACACACTTCAAGCAAAGAAAAAACTGTGTTAACATAACAAAACTGAATTCACAAACAGAAAATGATGAGCACTAATCATCTTAGACTTTTACAGTTACACCATTTGCTCAAAATGCCTACAATCGTCGTCGATACACTTCTAAGTACGTTGAACTACTGATTAAGCAACCTTTGCGAAAGTATCCTCGGCGATTGCAGCACATGCCGTTTCAGGTTCATCTTTATCTATTACATGCAAACGTCTTGGGATGAAAACTTTCAACTTTACTGTTTTAATGATACGACGTACGCTGGTTCTGCTAATCCCAGTCTTACGTACACATTGCTTTGTAGATTTTTGCGGTGAGTGCTCATAACGTTCCAAAACCATAACCCAGGACGCGGGGCTTGTTGCTGTGCGAGATCTCTCAGATCTGCCCGTATGAACATCGCATACGGTACCATGAGTCTCAAATTTGTCTCGAATGCGTGCAGTTGTTACTTGCGTTGGCATTTCTGTTCTGTACATACGTTTCCATTGCCTTTGAACTTCAACAACATTCTCGGTTTTGCAACTACTTCAAAATTGCTTTCCGCTGTTCAAACGATAATCTTGGCTTCATTTTGTTGTAGCAACGCTAGCATAACGTAATGTGAGTCACATCTGTTTACAGAACATCATACTACACATTACTGTTGTTTTTCTGTCCATATTCAGTTCATATCTCTTAGGGCCGATCTCACCAATTTCTTACTAATTCAGAATTAACTAATTAATATTTAAGTTAAATGAGGAAGTTAATTCCCAATTAAATCTTTTGCATCTTACCAAACTAAATACGCAGTTAATTAGCTAATTAGGATTTAAATCGTCACGGTCTTATGAATTATAGAAAATCCGTGATTTAAAAGGCCATGAACACAGCATGGATACGCCATTTGTAAAATACCGGAGATCGTTACTCATTCGTTTTTCATGACAATTGCACATCAGAAATGGAGGGAAAGAAGAGACTTTAATGTGTAAGGGAGGAAGATGAGCTATGGCAACGCTCACTCGATACGGAAATTGTCTGACCGTGGCCTACCGAAATCACCTGCTGCTATACATGTACTTCCTGTAGCTTTAACTCGTAGTGTACATTCATTGGAGAAATGATTTGATTCCTTAAACAAACAGAATCCCCTTCTGTCAATTGCATTTCGTTTTATACTGAGTGTTTGACAGCTTTCGAAATATGGGAAGACATAACCTCATTGTATAACTTTACGTAACCTACAACATAAAGATTTCTGTTTCATGTAATGTTTACGGAAAATTAATAAGAAGACTTTTAGCAATATTTAATAATTATAAAAATTCCCATGTCTGTTGGAAATTCTAGGTCATATTCTATAGAACTTGAAATATCTCATGCCGAAACTTTACTCAGCCGAAACCGCATTTGGAAGTCTGTTTTCTCCACATTATTAAATAAATATTGTTTTTCCAAAATTGTTCTCAGTCGTCTTGGAATAATGTGGTTTTCAAATAGCATATTCAACATTCGCCTTGACATGATAAAAAGTTAATTAAGAATTAAGTCGTTAAATGACCAATACGCAATTAACTAATTGGAGTTTAATGACGGATTAGCATATAATTGTTGATGGTGAGATGCAACATCCCAAATTAAATTAGAATTAAATAGGATTTAAAAAGTCAATTGAGTTCGGTGTGATCAGCTCTTAATGTTTTTAAGTTTCCATAATTCTCTGACTATTAACCACTAGTGACGTTTTATCCTCTTACTATGCTAAATACTGTTCACTAGCTGTTTGTTGTTCATTATCACTGTATAACTGAAAACTGGACTGAATTACTCTGATAATTCAAACGAGCTAATTGGTCTCCTATCTGAGTGACTGAATGATAGCTAAGTGCTTGACCAACTGCCACCTGCCTGAGTAATTAGATAACTAAGTGCTGAATATCAAAATCTGGCAATTTTCTATCAACTATAAAGTCGCTCGGTCATGATGTTATAAAATATCCTGTATTACGACTTTATTGAATAGATACCGCAATTCCTGTCCGATGCAAGGTTTTCTATTGGTTAATGCTCATTCTGATTCATTCCCCTCATCTTCTTTATAGACGCGGACTACTATTCTAATTATTTTGTTTACAGAACGTTTACCTTTGCCAGCAGTGTAAGAGATGTTTCTCAACTCCCACAACATTGCGTCAAAGGCCAATGGATTCGTTACGTCCTTAATTTTAACAAAAGAAATCTTTCTGTATTTTCGCACAAAGCGATCACTCGATTTTCCTTTTTTTTTTTTTTTTTTTTTTGACGGTCTGTTTTCTTGAAGCGCCCAGTCCTTATGGCGAGCGGAAACCCTTGTTATGATACAGGCATATACAATAAATGTAGGTCTGGTTCTTTACTCTAATAAGAATATTTATAATAGCAATCCCCTAAAAGGTCCTTGCACAAGTGTTCCCTGTCAAAACATGAAGATAAATACGCTGACCTAAATAGACGTCAGGTTCAATACAAGTTGTATACGTGCATCAGAATACATTTATAAAATATTAATGTTAATTATCACTTTATGGAAATGAAACGTTGAGTTTCGGCTTCACAGCGCTAGAGAAGTTGGACATATGAACCACCTATATAAGAATAACCTACTAAATAAAAATAAATTTGTGTGTACTTCTGAAAAAATAATGTAACAAAGATTTCGTGAAAGAAAGTTTGGGGAATGAACAAGTGCTTGCGCTTGTTATAACTTAAATAGAAGATCCTTTTTGATTTTTAATGAAAGCTCTTAAAAATCTGAAGAAACCAAAGTATACAATTTGACAAAAAATTACTACAGCCAAAGAATTATAAATATGTCCGCTAACAGCGAGGAGGAATGGAAGGGAAAGATGCCCACAAGAATAATATTTTTAGTTAAGAATAATATTGTTGACCGGCTTGTGGAATGTCACATATAAATCTCTGTTAAATATGCATTTTGCAATTTACACAAGTGTAGTAACGTTTCCTGACAGTTTAATGCTAGCATATAAAGAGATAATGCGGCAGAAACAGTGAATTCAGAAATGTACAAAATTACAAAATGGGCAAAAAAAAAAAAAAAAAACAAAACAAAACAAAACAGAAAAATAAGATTCAATCTAAGCATTGATAAAACACAAAAGGAAATGATATAAAGGAATGAATGTTTTTATGAATACGGACAACTGAACCAAGTAGAAAGAATAAAATATTTGGGAATAATAGTAGATAATAAATTACACTTCTCTTATAATATACACTACGTATCTAAATTAATCCATTCGTTATATAAGAGTGCAAAAATAAGCTGGTTAGTTAACGAGGCACTTAATATAAGCTATACGTAAGGAAACCATTTTACTCCTCACGCGTATGAGGCACCAGTCTGGACCGAGGTAATGAAAAATAAAGCAAAAGAGCAAAACATATGAGTGCATATGCTTATCAGTGTAAAAATAGTAAAAGTCTTCCGCACCCCATCTAGGGAAGCCCTTGTGTATTTTCACAAGACAATTCCTGTAACTATAAAAACAAAAGAACCAACCCCACTATTAACTTGATGCCCTTGATGAAAACAAAGAAAATGTGGAAACAGCTTTAGAGAGGAGGATCCTTGCGGGAATCGAACCCCAGACCTCTCGTTCACAAGTTCGTGTCTTAATCACCTCGGCTACCCGCGTCGATAACCACAAGATGAGTGGAAGAGCGGGTAGTGTCAATATAACCGTCATTTTCACCAGCACCTTGGCAGTGTCAATGGTGAATCCGGCTACAATGTTGTCATTAATTTACCTGATGCCTTTATAATTTATTAAAAAATGTGTGCATAATAAACGTTGTGTATTTTTATTCATCTATGCTAACCCTTAATTATGCACCGTATGGCGGGGAATACAGGCAGTAAATCCAGTTTCGTGACATGCTAGCTGTCCTTTCTGTGGGATTATCACTGAATGAAACCGGCTGGGAAAGAAAGAGAAATCTATGCCAGAATTGAGAAAAGTAGACAGTTTTGTTAAGTGTGCAGTCCATAGCAAAGTGGATGAACTTTGTACTGTAGTACAAAGAACCACCGCTAGGGGAGTAGGATATGGTTATCCTTTTAATATTAAATTTACCAACTTCAATTCCCTTTTCTCAAGGACTATTAAAACTAGTGAAATGAAACTTTTACACAATATAGGTGCACGATTGAGCTTTTCTTATGTATATTCAATACTATACCATGATTCTAAAGCAAAGTATAAATTATTTTTAGTTGTTTCCTTTTATTTTATTTTATTTTTTTTCCCCAACATTTTATTTTTTATGTTGCCACGTTTTGTCCTAGCTCTACCATAACAAATACATCACAATAATATCATGAAAAAGTTGAAAAGTTGAAAAGTTATAGCTTATACGGATCCTTAAAAAATGGGAAATTTATATGCTAAAACATATAGTTTTTCAATAATTGCAGTCAAAGAAAATCTACATAAAAACTAACACCAACTAAAACCCTTCAACATTGTAGAACAACAAAGGGTGATGTTATGAAAACAAACGCAGCCAGTTTATAAAATTCAATTTTTTTTCTATCGTTAAGTACAAACCACAGCCTTCTGGAGCAAACAGTTCTTGAGATAGGAACTTTAACTGAACATCTTGCGAAATCTCCAAAAAAAAAAAAAAAAAAAAAAAAAAAGTCTTCTGCAGTAACATGATGAAATTTTTATTAAAAGTATCAATAACCAAGGAACATTAATGTAATTCATATCAAAATAAACAAAAAATTCCAAATATTAAAATGGTACTAAAAGCAACAATATGATTTTTGACTCCTCTTCCCTTTAATACTACCCTTAAATGAGACGATAGTTGTGTAAACAACGATCTTGTATTATAGTTTAAAGATAACACTTGACAAATTGCCGCTGGGGTTCCACTTAAAAAAACAAATAATAATAATAATAATAATAATAATAATAATAATAATAATAATAATAAAGAAATTTATGAAGAGATATAAATACTTCCTATCTATGACAAAGATTAACGTAATTGTTTTGCGCTGTCATTATAAAGTATATATTTTGGGTGCATGTACTAACAGTTATATTTATTTCAGCCATATCTTCTTACCCTTATCTAAGATGTGTGGTATTTTGGGGACTGAATCTCTATTACGAACTATTAAGTAGCAGGCAATCCAAAAGCATTTTAACAACTGTTTCAACAGTCTGGAGGGGTTAGTTCTTAATAATACAATGTGTTACCTGTGTTTATTGCACAAATTTTAGAGCGGAAGCCAGTAATCTGCAGCAAATAACAGCAGCTACAAGGCTACGATGTTATCTATTTAAAAGAAACACAGTAACGAGTGTCGCATAAAAATTTGACAGGTAACTGAGCATTGTGCTGTGTTTATGTGAGACAAAGGACATAGGTCGTTATTGTGTACTGAGGCAACTCGTAAGGTGGCAGAATACCCTGGTGTTGATTATCATAGCACGATAAACTCTGCAGTTTTAAGGGTGGTTCGCAAACAGCTTGAAAATGTAATAATATGTATCAATGCGCCTTTTCTTACCATTACTGATTTAATATAAACACATTTAATATTATCGGCAAGTGAGTAAACTGCAAAACTGCTGTGGGAAATTGAAGCTCACATAAAGAGGACATAATGAAACTTAAGATTCAGACATGCTGGAATTTTCTAGTTAATTTAATGTCTGAACTAATTGTAAGTGTTACAAATTCTAACAGTTTCATACTTGTTATATAAAAACCCCATGCCAATGGGACATAACTATCATATAAATATTTTTTCATTCTTTATCTTCTTTCAATTTACCAAATTTCATGAACATCTGAGCTGAGGTTAACAGCGAACTCTCAATTATTCGTGTGCGGATTATTTGGTTTGTCAGTAATATTCCTAGACATGACTGCAGGCAAAATCGGGAGAAATATATTCATTCGCTTATCAAGCGGTATTTCTACAAGTTGAGTTGTTAATTGCTAACAAGAGTAACTTTATGGCATCAAAAAGCTATTTGCCGCTTAGCAACGAGTATCGGTGTAACTACTGCCTAATGAGGAACCACACCTGGACTGAAAATCACGATACACTCTGCGCAGACCTGGACCCTGTTTCACAAATGTATGGTCTAATACATACAAAAGTGTATTAGTGCAGGTTCTTGTAAAATATGGTCTTGTAACTTTCTGTTCCATGAAAGAAATGCTACACTGGTAAAGTATTAGTAAGAAGTTACAAGTGACGTCATATAAGAGCAAGATGAAGGAACAGCTGTTTGTTCGTCATCTTGAATTAGGTTATGTGCAATCTTTAGGGAATTTTAATGTACGGAGCGGACTATTGTCATTTCTGCACAATGGGTCATGGGCCTTGTATGACTTAATGATTAATTAAATACTTTATTGTGTATTTATCAGCATTCCAGCGTAATAATCCACTTTGAGACGACAATCCCATAAGACTACATTTAGGAGCATCAATTTCAGCCGTCGAGAAATGGCGGAAGAATGGAGCTTCCCAATTGCTCTCGGATCATTTTATTAGTCCGTTTGATACTTTATATTTATATATTGCTTAACAATCAAGTTCTCATAAGCAAAAAATTAGGAAAATTGTGCCAAAAATATTCTAAAAGAGAACGAAAAGAAATTATTTTCGTGGCAAGTAGCAAGAACCTTAAAAATATATTGACTAAGATGCCGGTCTGAAATATGCTTTTGGAACAGGAAACGTCAATATCAACATAAACCGTACTTTATTTGCACTTAACCTAACTTCATCCTTGTATACAAACACTTATTTATGCTTTCTTTATACATATTCCTACTCATCATTATCACTATTATCACCACTTTTGCTAATATTTAGCACATTTGGGTCAACTGATTTCCAAAATCATCAATGCTGTGCTGTGCTGTGCTAGTGTGTGAATTTACCAATGTTGCTATTTATACAAACTACCAGTTTCCCACTAATACTAATATTTCTATGGAACAGAAATATGAAAAGTCACTTGTACATATGTAGTAGTACAGTACAAGTGTAGTAGAAATCTTTGTGGAACAGAATTGTACTAATTACTACAAGTTACAAGCTCATACTGTTTTTACCACACCACATTATTACTCTTATCATTACTATATTATTACTATTGTTAACCTCCTCCTCACCTCCTGTATGTCAGGATACGCCAATTTGCTCGTCATACAATGGAGTGCCATGAATAAAATGGAGTTTTTTATACTCCAATACAATTATTTTTCGTCGAAACAAGGCCATGTAAATGAAACCATGCTATAAAGAGCATTAAGTATGGGTCAATTATACTATCATTAAAGTTTCGTAACCATAACTACAGAGCTTATCCGAATATCAGAATTTCCCGCCTGCAATTCGTAGACAACAGTAACCTTGCATGCTTTAACGTTTAAATACTTGGTAGTTCGTCATGCTGAGTTAATTGAAATTCGTGTTTCCTGTGCAAGTCGTCGGAGGAATTTTTGAGAAAAAGATTCTAATCTTTCTGGAAGTTTGTCTAGCTTTAGAATGCGCTCGCCTTTTAATGGATCCTGCAGCTCTAAGTTTATTGACAAATTTACATAAGTAGGTATCTCTATGTGAAACGGCACATCTGGAAATTCCATTCCGTGCAAAACTGTTTTCACATGCGAATGGTACATAATAATGTTAATATGTAGAAGCATGAAAACTACAGCAAAGCACTGGTAACACTTTTCAGCATTAATAACATTTGTGATACTTGTTAAGCACCAACAGCTGTAGCCAAACTGAAGTGTCGGGAAGGTCGCTGGCCTGCAGCTGTCGTGAAACCGGCAACAAAACCGCGAAGGACCCCCGGCATCGTGTCATTTACCATACAGTAAGCTATGCGACATTTCTTTTGAATGAACTCTCGTTCATTACATTGTTGTTTATTTGTTTTATTCACGGACGCTCTTTAACAGCTCAGGTCATCAGCGTCCCATTCAATTCAGGGCGTGAAATGGCCGACAAATTTTGCTCAGAGGTCTCTTTTTTCAGGCTCGAGGTTCTTTTTCGTGCCGTAAATGTACGACACGGGACCCACGGCTTTACTTCCCTTCCGAAGGAAGCCATACTTATGATTTTTACGCCTGAAAAAATCCATCGATCCTGGCCGGGTTTGAACCCACGATCTTGGATTTAGGAGGCAAGTATGGTTACCACTACACCACCAGGACCAACAAATCGTCCATTAGAGCGAGTCATTGATACACGTATGTATGTGTTATATGAAAACACTCAACGTCGTCATTTTCTGCCAAATAATTACAAATCTCTCTTGACTCCTGTCGTGGTAGACAGTTTTTCTTTCACCACTCATGTACATTCAATACAAGAAGACCAGAGTGAGGGGTAGATATCTGAACACCTCGCCTTAATGTTGGCACATCTTGGCATTTAAATTTGGGGTAATGTGATTTTATTCGGGCCCGTGTCAGTTCATTAGGATTTAAGAATCAGTGGTACTGTCATATTTGACAGTAAATTCATCTTTTTATGGGGTATAACCACATTCTATTGCGATCATTCTAGAGGCAAGTAATGATGCTATTAAAAGCTTCCCTTTGTTAACATCCTTGAACTGTAAAAGGGGACAACCAGCTACTGCAAGACGGTGTCCGCAACACAGTGTTATGAGTTTATTGTTTCATGTTTCTACAAGAGGATTATGACAATATTGCAAAATGTAAACACGAGACTTTAACAGTTAAAGCAGAGTGTTGCGTAAGTGTAAAGCGTGTGACATAGCCACCTTGCACAATTCATTTCATCCGACTATCGCGGAATAAAGAAAAACAAAGATAGAATACTTCGTAAAAACTGCATTTTGCTGCATAGGATGGCGGAAAACTAGCAGGATTGAGAAAATAAACAGAATAGGCTTTATTTGTGATCCACACAAGATCATCGTCTATGACTACTGATATTTTTCGACAGTAATTTGCTTTGCTAAGGAAATTAAAATGTTTTTCGTAAAATTGGTAGGTTGACGAAATCGCGTAACTGAATTCACCTGCTGACTTGAGACTATTTATCATTTACCTACATCATTGTTTGGGAAAAGTACAAGAAAACATTGACCAGTGATCAAGTGCGCAGTAGTTGCATGACCAGGGAACTATTCAACTCTTGTCTCCTATACTCCCCCCCCCCCTCGATTAAGATCTAACTATGTACTTCAAAATGCTTATTTCTTGGCCAAAGAATGCGCAAAATGTAAATAAAATAAACTTGCGCTGTTTCTAGTTCATATACTGTTGCTTTATATCATAGCACGCCATTGAAGTGGTAAGAAATGCTGACCCACTAGAAAAATGGAGAATGTCGAGCAAATAATGTTTATACTGGTATATCATGCCATCAGGTTTATATATAAATCCGGGAGTGTTGCCGCCTGTTAGCATGCCAGCCCGGTCTCGGTGAGGATAAAACAATAAAACAAACCAACCATACAACGATGTATAAATCAATTTAAGAGGCTCATTACTTACCCAATTATCAAACGATTTTTTGAAAATGCCCTCCTTCATTCTCCATACATTTTAGGCATCTCTTTGGGAAATTATTCATCATTCGTTGTACTTCATTTTCAGAACTGCGGACAATTTCCTGACGAATATTATCTTTGAATTCTTATATGGTTGCGGGTTCGTCTTGTACACGGCACATTTTTTTCATTTTCTCCAGAGATAATAATCGCAGGCTATTAAATCGGGGGACCGAGGAGGCCACAAATCCCTCCTAATAACCGTTTGTGCAAAGACCGCCATAGGTGGCCGAGGTCGTTAAGGCGCGGACTCGTGAGCGAGAGGTCTGGGCTTCGAATCCCGCCAGGACCGTCCTCCCTGACTGAGGTTTTTTCCAGGTTTTCCTCAGTCCTCATAAATGGCGAATGCGGGGGAGGTACCCTGGAACGTTTCCTTCCTTAAAAAATACGTTTCTAATGTATCATTTCATCTCATGTATCACCAGCGTTCACCGCTTGTGGTGCCTCAGTAGTAAAAACGGGCGTTAAATACTATTTAAAAGAAAAAAAAAAGCAATTGAAGTCAATTTTGATGAAGCAGATTTTGCCTGTAGCAGAACTAAATAAAGTAGTGGCAAAGCAAACTAGCGACTCTAAGCCGGAAGGAAGCCATCCTTAGGATTTTTACGCCCGAAAAAATCGATCGATCCTGGCCGGGATTGAACCCACGATCTTGGGTTTCAAGAGGCAAGTGTGGTCATCACTACACTATCATCACTTAAGCTATCAAGATGTCGTGATAACATAATATGGTAATGCCATTTCACTTGTCTAATTGATTTAAGGGGCAGAAAGTAAACGCAACAGATTTTTCTCTCTCTTTTAGGGTGTCTTTTATCTCAGTTTCATTTTACCCGATTGTTCTTCAGTTCTTGTGGCATTTGTGTGCCTTATCTAGGAGTCTGGAATGCCATCTATAGGTCTCTCTCGGAACTGTTTTGATACTGGGGCGATGAATCTGTCATAGGCATCTTTTAGAGGCCCTAAGAAAAAAACTAGAAAGTACAAAATCCGAGCTGTAGGATAGATGAGATGGACTGTCCGTCGAAACACAGTAAACTCTTTCACGATGAATAAACGTGTGTGTGTGGGGGGGGGGGGTGTGAGAGAGAGAGAGACTTTGCATTGTCGCAAAGAACAATAGAATGTGATCACAACCCTTACCGTTTGTGGTATTGTCTTAACACTTTTTGTTTTTGGAGGAGAAGTTTTGTAATGGATATCAAAGTTACGAATCTCGTTTCATTTTTGGAATAAGAAAGTGCAACCTTCAGTCTAGTAATGGTAAGCAACTCTAAAGGACGATTTCCAATGACCCAGATATGATGTTATTACACAATTTTTCTTCTTGCTTCCCAATATACGCGTGTTATTGTCTGTTTTGTGCCCTGTGTCTCTCCTAACAAAGAAGTGTTCTGCATGTTACGTAATGTACATGCGAATCAAATAGTTTCTCCTTTATTTAGATGGTATGCAAAGCAATCATGGCCTACCATAATCCTAAACCTGGCTACAGCTTGCGTAAGAATCTTTAATTTGTGTATAAGTTTATCCTCTTTTTATCTTGCTGTATAGTTTTAACATCTCTTGGTTTAAAACTCAAATCACGTTTGATTTTGGTTTATTTACGGATGCTCTTTCACATCTCAGGTCATTAACGTCTCATTCAATTCAGGGCGTGAAACGGCTGACAAATTTTGCTCAGAGGCCTCTCTTTTAGGCTTGAGGTTCTTTATCGTGCTGTAAATGTACGACGCGGTACCCACGGCTTTACTTCCCTTCCGAAGGAAGCCATACTTAGGATTTTTACGCCCGAAAAATCTATCGATCCTGACCGGGATTGAACCCGCGATCTTGGGTTTAGAAGGCAAGTATGGTTGCCACTACACCACCAAGACCGACTCAAATCACATAGAGATTATAACCGTATCAATTACACTAGCGAAAGAGAATGAAAATACAGCAGACCTATGCGAAGATTCAAAGATACTATCAAAATACTGTCCTTTTACAAGATAATTTGGTCGAGGAAAAAAATAAGATACATTGCTAATTAAATGTCCCTCGTGCTATTCGTGGTGATGTCGATGATAGAAGCGTGCATATAATTCAACTCTGGAGTCATGCGTAACAGGGAAAACCGAATTATGTAGGGAAACCTTTCTTCCTTCTTCCTTGTGCGCTCTCAATGATCAAGCTCGGTTTGACTACAGAGGCACTACATGAAAGCGTAGAATTGAAGAACTCGTTAGAGTTAATATATTAGAAATGTGGATCACAAAAGCAATCGGCGGGGTGCCGGTAGGCTGATCACAATGAAGTGCTCAGTGGTAAGGGCTTTCACTTCAAATTTCTATAAAAAACTATTTTATCTGTTGCATTTCCTGTATTTCCAAACGTTGTTACAGCTTTAATTTTTGCAGAAGTTTAGTCTTTGCCGTTTTCTTCTCTATAACCAATTTTCGGATTGCTTCATTTCACTATATTTGGTTTTTATATCCTTAGTCTTTAGTTTTTCTCCAAGATTCCCTTTTGCAGATTTATATAGGGTGTGCTTTTAAATTAATATTTCATACATTTTCTGGGCTGATATTTTATCTAGATTAATGAATTTATTTTGTAATCTCATCTTATTTAAATTTTTATTGCTCTTTTTTAAGCATTTCAAATTTAAATTTAAATCCTTCCAAAACTACTTGATATTACTTGTGTGATTTGATTTTACATATAACTTTTTTTTTTGAATGGTGTTTAACGCCCATTTTTACTGCTGAGGCACCACAGGCGGTGAATAGTGGTGATACATGAGATGAAATGATAATTTGGGAAAGGATTTTTTATTTAAGAAAGGAAACGTTCCAGTCCTAAGTTTGAGGTACCTCTCTGGCATTTGCCACTTATGAGGACTGAGGAAAACCTGGAGAAAACCTCAGTCAGGGAGGAAGATCCTGGCGGTATTCGAACCCCAGACCTCCTGCTCACGATCCGCGCCTTAATGACCTCGGTCACCCGTGGCAGTGACTTTTAAATGAGAAGTGCATCTTTGATTGAAGTAAATAGTGGTCTGTTCCACTTTCAGCACCCGAACTTATTTTCATATTTTTTCCCTTTAATTTAGTGGCTTGTTTCTAGGCAAAATATATTGCCAAATATATTGGATGATCAACATTAAGGAAAAAAACTATTACTGAGGAGATGAAGTCGGTGACAAGCATAAAGTCAGTACGCTAGAATGATAAGTTGAATGGACCGGGGAAAATTCTTTGGTTAACTTCTGAAATTCAAGTACTTACGTATTATATTTTGATGTGACCAACAGATATCTAACATGAAGAGCGCTGCTCTTTGTTACGGATACATCTCCTACAGGACCTTAGCAGCAATCATTCAAGGTCCTCTCTTTGAGAATGATACATTCAATTTGTTTGACATAGTATGCATATCGTAAGCTATGCACTGGTTATAAGTAGGTAAAGAGACATTGTCCCCTTTATGGAGAAAATCGTTTAAATTCCTTACTGCCAGTTTTTTTCCACTACAACGTATAGCATTTTTTGATTGGCATGCCCCTTTATAAGACTTTTCAAACGGTAGAATCAATTGTAAACTCGCTTGAAGTGCAAGAAGACAGGGAAAGTGGATAGGCAGCAACCCTTTGCACGTGATAAAATGGAGGAAATGCACTTCCTTCAAAAGTTTAATATTTATTTAACGCCTCAAATGGCATAGCTCTAGGCTTTTGTTAAAAACATTGAGAGTAGTTTGGTGGCATACTAGAGTGTGAACCATTAGTGAGAAGAAACTGCTGCTACAACTTTGTGCAAACATTAAAGTAAAGTTTTGAAGCACAAAGAAGGGGAATTAACGCCCTGCAATCTGCAACTCTTAGTATGCTCCTACAACAGGTATAGAAGTGGAAAGGAATATCCTGATGTACAAAAATTAGCATTATTTATTACATGATAATTGCATTAAATCATACAGCCTCTGTTTCCTTATAGCTTTTAAACTGTTGGAAATAATACAATGAAGTTTGACATGGACATACCTGATGTACGTGAAGAATAGTTACGGAAGGACAAGAATAAATTGAACTTTGGTAACATGGACAGACGTATGCACGCACGAGTTGATACTAATGGCCCACTTTCAACATTTCAGCCACGAGATAAGCGTGCTTCTCATACACAAGATGTACACCTGTCAAGTGTAATTTAACGATATACATTGGTTTGAAAACTACAAAGAAAAAGTAGGGTCCCAGAGATAGTGGTACAACTGGTATTAATGTTTTAACTCTTGTTACATGTTAGATCTTTTCTTAGAGCACAAATACATAAATACACTGTTTTTAATATGCTTTCTCTAGTGCTAAATCGGAAGTAGCAACTATTAAAGATGTTTCTTATGAATGGCATTTACATCTACATATTGTGGATAAGTTCATTTATCTCTATAAATTTAACATAAATAGGGACTTTGACTCGTTGTTATTTCAAGCAGAAATTTGCATCATTTCTACTGATATGCTAAGTATATGATTGTGTAATTTAACCAAGGAACAAAAAGCGGAACGGATTTTTATCGAGTTTTTTTTTTTCTCATTTTTATATTAAAGTGTGTTGTCAAATGTATTACAATGATATAAATTTAAGTTGGCGGAATTAAGTTATGTCATATACTTCAGAATAGTGAATGAAATATTTGAATGATAGTGAAAATGAATTTACCATCCATTAGCATCTTAATTAATCTGGGGCCAGCTAGCATCAGAAATTACCTGACATTTATACTGCAGAGTGAGATAAACTCGCTTTCCCTAAAATTGTAAGAAAGAATAAGATTTTCTTTGTCTTTTTTGTACATTTCCTTACAAAGTTTGTTCAAAATAGACCTATGAATCTCGATTAGGAATTCATATCATTAAAATTAAGATGTGTTTAAATTCCATAGAGTTCTTGTAGATATATGTACTACAGAACGTGGAACAAGTCAAGTTTGGAACACAGATTCACAAATGGCATAACTAAGAATTAATGACGAAATTCAGGACTGTTCAATCAACTGTTGTAACTGATTAAAAGCACATGATTTCTGAGTAAAAACTTAATCTTTTACATGCCCCAAAGCAAACAACTACATGGTATGAGATCGCATGCCCTGTGGCCATTTTGTTGTGGCACGACGAACAAGCCATACATGAAGTTGCTTATTTGATAAGTTCTTCACCTCTAAAGCATAACGAGGCGATGCTCCTGTTGCCTGAAGGTCAAGTTTTGGAATAAACACCTTTGGTAACATTTCAAAATATCGTTCACTGGTAACCGTACCTTCAAAAAAGAATATTCCCATAGTCCCTGTATTCCCAAGGACCACGCTAAACAGTCACGCCAAGAGTGTTTAAATCAATTTAAATATTCTGTGATAGTTTCTCAGTAAAATATTTGTGCTGGTTTACATTGACCATTCAGTTTAAGCAAGGCTTTAACAGCTCTTAAAATAATTATTCAAAAGTCAGGAACAGATTCATGTCGTTCGAGCTTCAGAAAGAATCGCCTAAGCTGTTTATACAATTATGAGCAAGATTGTCGTGGTTGATCACTTTGCATTGGGGCTATGAGAGATTCTCCTTGTTCAAATCGTTTTCTTATATTTCGTGTTACTTGACCTGCATTGCCTGCAATTGAACACCGGGGAATTTTTATTCAAAGTCTGATATCACCAGTTCTATGTTCTTATTGTTTCTACCAACTCTGTAACACAAAACCTCTGTGATTAATTTGTGATTGTGATTCGTTTTATAAATCAATTGCAAAGAACACATGTAGTTGTTGATAACATTGGCAGACATCAACAACGAACTAGTACGTCAAGACTACCAGCGTCCGCGTGTACTTGTCTATGCTAAATGGAATATGGGAATTCATTCGCTCAAGTGTGTATGTATTCCCACTTAAACAAGCATGAAAACTGAAAAAAGAATTTTGGGGAAAGCGACTTTTATCTCACCTGAGCAAACTGCAATTCAAAAAGTAGGGAAATCACTTAGGGACATGTTCTTAATGCGGTGATAGCAAGTGTGCTGTGAAGCATTTTGCCATCTCAAGTCACATTCAGCTATATTTTTATTTTCATGATTGCAACAAATTACCTTAAGATACTATTAGTGAAATACATCCATGCAGACTCAGGTGTGTCACGAATTGCCTCTCGCTGCTGTTGCAGAGCGTTAACAAGGTACCTCGGTCTGCTCTGGGAAGTCCGAGGTTATCAAAGGAAAAACTATGGTATTGCAGATATCTTCCACCAGCATGCAGCCAAACATCCCAACAAGATCTGTTTCATATTTGAGGACACAGAATGGACATTTGCTCAGGTAAGTGTATGTTACTGTGGACGTGTCCACATATTGCCATTAGTGTATGCAAGATTTGTTCAAAGGGAGTTTAAAGGGCAAGATTTTTAAAAGTATTGTATAAAGCACATAAGATATGAACATTATAATTATGCTTCATAATAAGGAAAGCTTAATGATAAATAACAAGAGTGTCTGTTAGCTTACATCTTTGCAGAGAATAGCTTATTTTCAGGAGTGGAACTTGACGCGTAAATAATAGTTTCATAAATGACATGTAACACACGTAAAAGCGTAATTAAGTGATAAAGGTAAAGTACGCAAAATTTTAACAAGATTTAGCCTTTTCAATTGTATATTTCACTTAATATTCAAGAAATTCAACCGGAGCATGATATATAATTCTAATCCCAGCGCAAAGAGACAGTTATTCATGTCCTTGAAAAGTCAGCACAAGGGCTAGCGTTTGCGGTTTTAAGTAATTGACGCACCAAATCATATTACACTGACATAATACTCGTATGGCGAGCCAAACATTTCCTCCTCTTGACAAATAACCAGAACCTTCTTGAAGAGAATAATAAATATGCACATGGAAGCTCACGGAACTAAATAGAAATTTACATCTGATTACAATCCAAAATCTTCTATCCGAGAACTATAAATAAAACTAAGCTAACAGAAAAAGAGTCAGTGATAAAGTGGGTCCTAAGATGCAACTCAATATTTTATTAGTCTTTCTTTGCAGATGTTTATATTTTCTAAGTATTAATCGCGGTGGCAAACCTCTCACAACATATGCGGAGAACTTAATGTTGTTCATGTGAGAAAAATAAGAACTGTGTTAAATGCGGTCTCTATTGATTGATTATTAAAAACATAGCTAAGGAGCGTCTTAAAGCTCATGGAAGAAATATATCGTAGACGAAATACACAAAAATCAACATTTTCAGAAGGTTCGTGTTCTAATCTACATCTGGTATATGTCACATTGTGAACTAATATTTGGAAGAGGAGGACCTAGAAACAGCTCTTGCAGTTCAACATCCTGTACTGCCTTATTCTACTGCTAGTACCCTGCGTAACGACTCTTCAGCTGTATACAGTTGCACAATAGAAACGATAGTCGGAAGATGTAAAAATAAGGGAGGCCCCAATGGCGGTTAAGGGCGGTAAACACATTGCACGCTCTTCCAAGATCAGTGCAGGACTAGCCATTGCTCCGCTGCTTTCACAGGTTAACAGGGGCGAATTGTTGGAATGTGGGCGGCACATATGCCCCCAAAAACGAAACGCAAGAGCTATACCATGTAAAGTAGAAAATGTGGAGATGGATCGACGCATGACAGAGAGTGGTGAAGCGGCTCTAAGAAAGCGAAAAGCGAAATAGAGGGGTTAAAAAGACATTCCCCGAATAAGATGCCACAGTTGTTGAAAATGCTTTCCATACTATCAGCAATGTGATTGGATAATGAAATCTCTACCTACAGTCTTTGAGACGTCGATTCCATAACGCTGGTCTTCAATATCGAAGAACTTCTTCCTTTCCATCAGCAACTTGACTGGGCTTTCTGCTGCAGGAACTTATTACGCCAGGGAAAGTATGCGATGTCACAGATTGGTTTACTTTTCATCCGAATCAAGTAAGCAACTTATGCGCTGGCGTCGTAATAGTCAGTGTTATAACGAAAAACAGGTGCAGCAAACACCAGTTCGGACATATTACTTGTGCTGAATTGGGATGGATCACTGGTTCTGGACCTGGAGAGTTAATAAAAACTACATCTCACATGAATGCAGCCTAGTATGAAGAAATGTTAAGTGTTCTTCCGAGCATAGAGCATTATTCCCCATCGAGAAAGTTTCAGTTATTTGAGTGCAAGACAGCAGCGGCGTCCGCTGAGCTCATGGGGTTCAAATTTTCTTTACTCGACATCCTGATATCTCAGACCTGGAGTGGCTTCCTCAATCGCAAGATCGCCGGGGCTCAGATGGTTAACAAGTGGGAGCCTGCCAAGAGAAAACAAGGGCAGCCCTAATAGAACACTGTAGATGAGTTTAGGAGGGCCTTTGAAAAGACCCAGATTATTTCGAGGACCTGATAAATTCAGCTCCTAGATATCTGAATGACGTACTGAACAGAAATGCTGTCAGGGCATCCTCTTGCAGTTTGAATGTATTATTATTTTTATTGTAATAATTTCATTTGAAATATTTTGAAGCTAATATAATGCTAAAAGTCTAATATTTATGTATATTGTTGCAATGATTTCATCATACAATATAATTTTAAATATCAACTTATTTAACAATTTGAACAAATTTAGAATCAAGTTTTATGTTCTTAAAGAAATTTGATATTTCTTAGTTATTTCTTCTGACCAATTATATTGCTTAGGTAATCTAAGTTAAACAGGTAATTTATTTCCTTTCCTTTGAATAGCTGAATTTACAGAAATATTATATTTTATACAAGTATAATCTGTCATTTAAATATCTTACTTCAGTACAAGTAGATTGGTATAGGCTACAAGTGTTAATAGGGAATTGATTTATAATTCCTTCTTCATTGTACTATTTCTGAATTGATTTTGCTTAATATGTATATATTTTATATTTGTAACAACATTAATGTCATATATTTTGTGATGTCAAATATGAAATTAAATCTCTAAAACATTGATCACTGCACTTACAGCAGCAGCTTAGGTCACCTAATGCATACAACCATTTTCCCTCCAAATTCATGAGGTATGAAGTTCTAGGCAACCTCTGCTTTGTTTACATCTTCTGACTATTGTGTCCCAGCCTTTTCATCTGAATGTACATAATTTACAATGAGTGCTTTAGGTAAAAAGAAAGAAAGAATGAAAAAAAGAAGTAATTAGCACTTGTTTAATATGTTTTGGCTGCAATATTCCATTTAGCATTGTGAATGGGAAGTATTTTAAGGACATGTTGCAGAAATTGCATTCTTCTTACTAATGATCCTGCCAACCAGAACAACCCTGTAAGGATCTGAACCACAGTTTGCTGTTCACTAGTCCAAGTCTTATCAACCTCAGCCACCCATGTCATACCTCGATTATTTGGCATATTTGTTTTCACTGAAACTTTTGTAGTTTTCCATAGTCTATAAATCCCAGTGGCTTTCATATTGCTCTCTCTGATAATTTCTTGTACATTAGTTCAGTTCTCATTTTTTTTCACTCCAAATTCTCCTGTATTTCCAATATTTGTTTTCAAAACATTCTGGATTACATATTTCTTTCCATATTTGAATGATAACAGATATTAAATATGAAGCTTCAAGTGAGAAAGAAAAAACAAAACTTGCAATTCAAAAGTAACAAATAAAAAATATTTTTTAGTTTATTAACTTTGACTTGTTACCTAAGCAATAATCTATCATCACGTATCCATTGCAGTATTAGAAATCAATGAAGAAAAAGCTCTTGGGTGTTTTAACTCTCCTCTAGATGTGGCTTTGAGCAGGATTAATATGAACCATATTTACAGGTGGAGCAATACAGTAACAAGGTAGCCAATGTATTCAAAGCCCATGGCTATCAAAAAGGTGACACTGTGGGGCTAATGATGGAGAACCGTCCAGAGTTTGTGTGCTTGTGGCTGGGTCTCTCCAAGCTTGGTGTTATTGTTGCCCTCATCAACTACAACCTCCGTCAGAACCCACTGACACATTCTGTCAGTGCTGGCAACTGTCAGGCCCTGATATTTGGGAGTGAGCTCACAGATGGTAAGTTGACTAAATATCCATTGAAGTAAAACACCCTAGCCAGAGCTGAGTTTATGAGTTTGCAATGGGGATTTATGACTTATAACAGCACAAAATAATCTAAATTTACGCATGTAAATATACAGAAACTTATTTTCCATAATTTAATGAATTACATAAACATATATTTTTCTCCCGAGTATAGAAATACATTTTGGCTAGCGGATA
The DNA here is from genome assembly GCA_030762175.1 of Metallyticus violacea. Taxonomy (NCBI): domain Eukaryota; kingdom Metazoa; phylum Arthropoda; class Insecta; order Mantodea; family Metallyticidae; genus Metallyticus; species Metallyticus violacea. The sequence continues at coordinate 107,059,595 of CM060843.1, read as the reverse complement.
GAGAGTTTGATAATTCTGTTTTTGTAGAAGCAGACATGTATACTCAAACTTCCTCACACACACATATATTGTCCTCAAATTACTGATCTCTCTCATAAGGGGATGTCTGGACTGTGTGGTGGATTTTAAATGGGGTCCATTCAATTCCAACGAAATTTTTCATGTGTTATACCAACTTGTTGTCATGAAGCAACACACTTCTTCAAATTGGAATACCACATTGTTTGGTCTGATAAACAGCCTTCACACTTTCCAGGAGTTAATAGCTGTAGCCCCCATTCACTATTCTTCTTTCATTAAGGAAATTAAAGAAAACAATGCTCCTAAAATTCTCAATAGAAAATGGCAGGAACCTTTGCAGATGACATTGCTGGTTCTTGTTTTCCATTCTCCATTGCTCCTTGCTGGCCTGTTCCAACTCCAGCTTGTAGTGGTAATGTGCCAACATTGGGAGCTTGTAGTGGTGAACCTAACTTTCGTCACAGGTATGTGGTGCAAAAAGTCATCTCTTTCTCTCTTGCAATGAGCCAAGGGCCTTTGAGAGATCTCCAGTTGAACATTTTTCACTTCTTAGTGATGATATGGGATCTTAGGTTGCTTAATGATCACTTGTGCACAACCATAGCTTATGCCCTATGCCCATTGCAGATGAAATTTCACTTATTATCAAGTGATGGTCACTAATATCACTAATGTTTTCAGTGACACTCATCCTTGGCTACCAATGATTGCTTTCATTTTCAACAGCTTCATGTGTCCTCCCCAAAAATTTCTGTACCATATTGTGTTTTTGAAAGAACGATTTCTTAAACTGAGCTGAAAATCTAATAAAATTGAGGACAGTATGGCTGTTCCTTCATAAGAAACTTGATTATGATGCACTATGCAGGGAATGTGTGTACCCCTAACTAGTTCATTGTGTTATTGAAGTACTCATCACCATGGATGTGTGGTAATAACTTCAGTGAATGGAGCAAATCTAGACATCTCCACAATCAGGACCATGGGACTGTATCATCTTACCCTTGCCTTGAAAGACATGCCCATTTAGTTTTCTTGGCCCTTGTAGGCACTTGCATTACTCTTGACTTTGATAGTAATCTGATTTTTGGCTGATAAGATGATCCAATTAACTTCTATGTAACATAGGGATACCATTTATTGTTTCATAAAGGATTATTGGAGGGAACATAAATGCTCTTTCTCATTTAGAAGCATTTTTTTAATCGTGTTTAATGTCTATTTTTAAGGCATCACAGGCAGTTTAGAAGCAATGAGTTCAATTCTGAACAAGTGAAAGTGGCTCATTATTAATATTTTGTTTTCCTTCAGTAAAACTGCAACACCTGCATATGTGCAATATCTCCATTGAAACTTAGATTAATTTATTTTAAAATAATATATTCTTTTTCCTGTATCTGTGCTCTCAAACTTGCAGTATTTGGGTATTAATTTAAAAAAGTAAGGTAGAATGAGATCAAGATGAATTCTGAGCTGATCTTGAGTGTCATATTGTAAAACTGCATGTCATTAAAATAACTAATGATCTAATGTTCAGTATTAAATTTGAAAGAGCAAGATGTATTATTTTTCATCCAGGCAAACATATTTATGCAAAGTGAATCATATTTTCCAGCCATAAAGGAAGTAGCCAACATGCTTCCTTCCGACATTGTGCTATATCGCTGGAGTGCTGTAGCCAACAATATAACCAGTGAACTGAAAGAAAAGAACCTTACAACAGAGATACAAGAGGCACCCTCATCATCACCAACTGAAACAGGGAAGGTGGGATACCATGATCGACTTCTGTATATTTATACTTCAGGCACTACTGGTTTGCCAAAAGCTGCTGTCATCACACATTCACGGTATGTAAAAGAACTACACATTCATATAAGCAGAATATAATCAAGCAAAGACATTCAAAGCTTGGATGAAAGCACTATCTAAATAAACTTATGGGAGGAGAAACATAATGCCATTTAATGCAGTTCTTTCATCCTAAGCTCTGTAATTTTTCAAATTTTATTGGTGGAGGTTTTATTTTGTCAAATAGAAATATTTGGCCATAGAAATTTTGTTGGTAAAGCAATCTTAGCAGTATTTAAGTTTACATTCATAAGTAAGAAATTATTGAAGTTTTTGTATAGCTTGCACTAAGAAGTTATGCATCTTGTATGATATTGGGTGTTTCACTCATTCTCGGCCTCAAATTTTCTCTAATAACTTTCAAGCTAATGAACAAAATTAAGTAAAATTTGACAAAGATATACATTGCTGTATGAGAAGCATGAATAGTACAGAAGTAGCCTGAGTTATGCATGTCTCTGAAACCTGATTGCATGTTTGGTGTTTTTGGCAGTAGCGTGTGCATTTGATTGTACTGTTGTTACAGAATCATAGTTATGAGCAATACTGGATGTACAGCACATTATAAATTGGTATATAGTGGAACAGTGAATGTTTATTGTACCCTAGAAAACTGCAGCAGGAAAAACAATTTATTGAACTTTTGGAGTTCAGAAATTATTAACAACATTCTTCATTCAGTGTCTGCTGAACAAACTGAAAATGATGGGAATATTATTGGATGTTCACAAAGGACATCTAAATCTGTCAGAGGCAATGATACTGGAGTTAAAGATAGACTGCAGGTCTTCCCAAAGAAGTGCTTCTGTAAACTTGTCACAAGAAATGTGGGTTTCCCGAACACATGTAAGTGAGCTGCAAAAAACAATAAAGCCACATGCTGTGCAAAAATTTAAACCTGATTAACAGAAGAGACTCTATTATTGGCATTGGCTCCAGTAGTTTGTCATGCACTTTTGGGATATATGTGGTACTCCAATGAGTACACACATCAGTTCCCAGAGTTCCTATATTTGAATTAATCAGAATCCTCGCACCATGCACGAGATTCCTTTTCATGATAGAAAATTGGGAGTTTGTGTGATCTGTCATAGTGCCACATCTTCTTTCATGGAATGGTAGGTACTGCAGTCTATATGGAATTTTTTTACAAGTTAGTGAATCGTTGGATGACAAGAAAATATATACTGGTTATTTTAAATAGAATGGGACTATTTGTCATATCTCCAATGTTAACTTGGCTGAATTGCTCCCTTTGAAGATTGTGTCATTTCTTAAAGTCTTTGGCCATCAGTTATCTGGCTTTAGCTCACCAGATTTCTTTACATGGAAAATGATGAAAGAGAAATTGTATCACAAGCCACAGATTCCTGTGAAACTGCAAGAAATCATCTGGCAGGAAACTGAGACTATTGGTTTTGACATGTTAGTGAATATCTTCCATAACATGAAGAAGCTTGTGCAGACATACCTTTATGCTAATGGCAACACCTTTCTTCAACACTCGCTATTAGATCATGTTTCACATACAGCAAAGTATGTCTGTATAAAATATCACTGAATTATGTCTGTCATTTTGAAGTTTATAAAGGGAAATCAAGGGCTAAGAGCAAGTGATAATAATTCTACTAATGTTATTACTGATATTTCTTAATTGATAGCAAATTAGAATTATTTTAATTGTTAAAAATGCATGTGATCTGAAAGTGCTGTAATATCAAACATAATTACTTCATGTTGCTCTGAAGCACTTAACAATACTTGTGCTTATCTGTAAATTGCCATTTCATTATTCCCATAAAATTTAAATAAAACATTTTTCAGAAGGTCCTTATAACTGAACATAAGCAATCTCATCTTAAAACAGAAAGCTAAATGTGCAAATATTCTGATTGAATCAATTGCTATATGTACTTTCATCTTTCTCTCCCCTCAGACAGAATGAAATAGATCAGGGAATGCTGCAATAGGCTCATAGTAAGAAAGTAAATGGTTGTACAGATATTTTAAGAAAAATATCCATCCAGGTCATTATTTTCAGTAGTATACAAAATGTTTAGTTAGTGAACGGTTCCATAAGTAGTTGGAAAATAAAATCACTATTAGAAAGCGTACTTCATTGCCTATAGAGAAGTTTCAAATGCATAGCAAATGCAAATTACTAATCAATATGAAATAAAAAGAATATGTCAGCAGCAAAAAAGGCAATAACACTTGGTAACTAAATTAAATATCTTGGCTGACAGACAATATGCTGAATTATTTCCCGAACTGTGTTATGCTGCAAATATCTGATGACATTAAACTTTGTATTTAATTACAGCTATGTCTTCATGAGTCTAGCAGTTCACTACTTCATACAGGTGAAACATGAAGACATAGTATATTGCCCTCTACCATTATATCACTCTGCAGGAGGAGCTCTTGGAGTTGGGCAGGCCCTGTTTTCTGGTAGCACTGTTGTGATCATGAGAAAATTCTCAGCATCACGATATATTCCTGACTGCATCCATTACAGATGCACGGTGAGATAAGCTCTGCCTCTATACATGTCATTGTTGTCAGTGTCATAGCATTGTGACTCATCAAATGTCCAGCTTGATGTCCATGGAGTCTTAAGCTCAGCATAACAAGTGTTGTGGTTCATGTATCTGCCTATTTACTGTGTTTGTGTATATAACCTTGCCTAAAAATATAAGCACATTGGGTTAACCTTGTGTTATTATTCTATATTGCATCTAGGGTGTGAGAGAGAGAGAGAGAGATAGAGAGAATGAAAACCCAACAATATAAGGTATCCCTTTACTAGGAGGCAGGTTTCAATGACATAACAAATTAAGATAACATGCAAGCATTTACAATTTAAAAACATAAAAAAATATGAAAATTAAAGTTATACATACATATATATTTATTTATTTTCTAGTGTCAGCCATGTTTCCTTGAACTTGGGCAATCCCCCTTCCTCTAGTGTATAGGTTTGTAGCTATCTTCTGAGGCTAGAACCCTATAGGGCATGCTACATCAACCCAAGAGGGAAGATAATGAAAATGATATAATTATGGTGTGTCAGGCTTTAAACCTGGTGAAATTTAATCTAACTAGGCCATAGGCACCATGGGGGTCTTCTAACCAAGGAATAAACTACATATCCAGGAATCAAATCAGGATCCTAGGAGTAGCAGCCAGGAACTCTGACCAATTGACCATGGAGCTGGTAAAAAAAAAAAGTATTAAAACACACATGCTCCATGCATTACATTTTTTATTTTAAAGCTATAGATTGCATCAAATATCTATTAAGTTCTCATTTATGTATATTAATTATTTGAAAAGTTTGTCATAAAGATAAATTTCACATAAACTTCTTTCATGCTCCATGATTTCCTAAACAGAACTGCCCTCATGGAACAGAAAATTATAAAATAATTTAATTGCTTTGTAAACAGTGATGTAAATAATATTAAAATATAGATATTTTAATAAAAATGTTCATACATAGCCTTAGTCTTTAATCATGGATTGTTGTGATTGATGACAAAATGCATCATAAGATGGCTGAATAAAAATCCTTTGCTGTTATCCTCTAGCAATCACAAAATGTAATGGGAGTATATGTAAATAAAGTTAAATCAATGGGAAAAAATATCCATTTAAATCCGTTTCATGTATAGTAATATTATAATGCACAAGATGTGCTGCTTGGACTTAACACTAATCTCAATAATTTATGGAATAAAATAGCTCTATTTATACTACATACTTTTTCACCAAATTCTCAAACATAGCTGTGCAACCAGTCTTTCACTGAACATTTCATTTTAGTCCTGTTAATGTAAACTGAGACTGGGGCCACAATGAATGATCAACCATTATCTTAGCTCTAGGTAAAGAGAGATTAAAAGTACAAAGGTTTTATTCTGATGGTGGAAAAACACTTTACTCCTCCCAACTTGCTTTTCTGTTATATATTCATTGCTCAAATGAAACATAGACAATACTGGCAACACTGCAAATTAATGGGGCAGCCAAGAGGGGGCAGCATGGCATGGCTTGAGGTATCTGTTGTAACAGCTCAGAATATAATAAGTTCACGTTATATAAGTAATATATAATAGGTCTGTCTGAGTCAGGTATCTGCTGAGTAGGGGAGACAGTTATAGCTACAGTGGTGTGTAATAATAAATTCATCCAATCAAGTAAAGTGGATCATGATAGCAATTTTTGTGCAAAGTAAAATGTTTGGTCAAATACAAGTCATATATGGGGATGCATGTCTGAAACAAAGAACAGTGTTCAAGTAGTGTGCTGAGTTTTGAGGTGGACATGTGTGCATGGCACATCTGCCATGACCTAGATGGGAGCCTGTACTGATGCAGGAAGAGATTGCCAATGTGGACATGATGGTGGAGAACAATTTTCTATAACCATATGTGAGCTGTCAACAGCTACCAATCACAGCTCAGACCCATGCACAGCATCTTAACACAAATGACTGAGGCATTGGAAATGGGTGCCCTTGCACCTTACCACCAAGCAGAAAAAATGGATGGGATTATGTCTGGAACATTTCAGGCAATACCACACAGATGGAAAGTAATGAGACAGATTGTGATGGATGTTGAACCCTAATGCCACCATTTTGAGCCGGCAATGAAGAGCATGAGTCAGGGATGAAGACATTCTTCATCATAAAGACCAAAGATCAAGATTCTTCTTCATGGAGGGTCTAAAGAAACTTTTTCAGCATTAGGACAGGTGTCTAAGTGTTGGGGGTGATCTGTAGACACTCTCAAAATGTCATCTGTATGCTGATGTTATAATATAGTCTATATTGCCCAATACATATTGTGATCATTTCAAAACTCCTGTTTGTGTTTCATTTGAACAGCCCTTACATAATTAATAACAGGGTCAAACAATTTCTACCTGGTACTTGAACTTTCACATTCTAGAGAAAATTCCATACAGTTATTCACCAAAATAATTATTTTAAAATATCCTGAAAGAAATTAGACATTAAACTTAATCACTGCTCATCTTACGTTACATCAAATGGATGGAAAATGTTCTCAAATATATTAGAATGAGATTTTGTGTAAATATTTTCTAAAATTGCTAAATGTACATTTATATGGGCATTAAAGTCTTTTTATTTTCTTTAGGATACCTAAAATGTATTTAAATTTAGTTTAAAATGAGGAATAATGGAAAGGAAAGAGTAAGGTATGTCATAGAAATCTGCTCCCTATCCCATTACCTTTAGGACATGCAAATATCTAACACATTGTGGAGTGCTTAAAAATAATTTTGTATGCATGTTTTAGGATGTACCAGAACCTACAATTTGCATTGTTATCAATTATATGGTTACAAAAATCATACTAATTAAAGCTGCATTTTTTATTGGGATCTCACAATTTTGTTCCATAATTTTCTTGCACTCATATGCTCGATTCAAAGTATATAAGTCTATAAGTTTCTGAGCCTACAATTTAAATTGAATACCATATATCTATTAAGAGTGTTCCTTCTTTCTTTATTCTTTCCTTTCTTTAATTTTGGAGTTGTTACTTTCATTTTCTAGTAAAATTTATTTTTATTTGTTTCCAATATAACACCAGATGACATTTTTATTCCAGCAGTTATTTTACTTTCATTATATTTTGTTTATTATTTCAATGCTAAAATATGCTTTTAAGATTTTACTTCTTCTACTCTACTACTTCTTTACTTTACTTCTTAAATGTAAATTGGAACTTGCACAGTGAAGCCAATCATATTAATTGATATCATACAATGATATCAATTAAAATGCTTTTAAGTGATTAAAAGATTCCTTTTTTGTATGGAAAATCAGAAAAAAGTGCGAAAATAACTGCAGACTCTATTGTGAATATTTACATAATGTAGATTGCTTTCTAAAAACTAATAACTACAGACTCTATTGTGAACATTATACAGAATGAAGATAGCTTATAAAAATATGTTCATCAATCTATAAATAAAATTCTATTGTGATATGGAGTTACCAAATAAAAAGCAATCAGGATTTAATTATCTGTGGAAAAAACCTAGTACAGTGGGACTGGAAGTTGAAAAATGCTGACTGGACTAAAAATGTCAGCAAGCTTCCAATCACAAATGTGAACCTTTATGGCTGCTACTCATAAAGCAACATCTTGTTATATAATTTCTCATTATATACCTTAAATAATAAATTGCTTTTTGCTGACATATTTATGCAAATTTTATAAAGCTAAGTAAGCTTACCCAAATCAATTTGGCAGCAGAAGTCATTTTAGATGAAAATGTGCATTGGTATTTTATATGTTCATGTTACCAGTAAAGTAGTTATTGCACGATGCAAAGCAACATAACTGAGAACTACAATAACATTTTAAAAGAAAATAAAATATAACATTTTTTAAATTCAAAACTAAACAATTTTTGTAATCAATCTTTCAAAATTGTAAATTTATCACAAAATACCATGTTTAGGTGTATTTTCCTTCAATATTTTCTTGAGTTATATGTTATTGCAAATTCTTCATCTGTTTTCCCTGGCAATTTCATGATTTCATCAAGCAGATCTTCATAAATAACTATCAGGTGATTATGTCTCTATTATGTCACAGTACAATGAAGATGAGGATTGAGTCAGAAAATTAATGCTCAGCAGTCTCTGAGGTCATTGGTAGAATCAGGTAAAGTTTTATTAATTTACATACTTCTGATAACTTAATTTGGCAATGTCCAACACATCAAATGAGAAAACATTTACAATTTCCCTGATAGCTTCAAATTATTTCAATTTGTTTTCTCCTCTTACAATGGCCAGAAAATAAAAAAAACCTGTGTGCTTAATAGCAACAACATACCTGAAACCCAGTTGCCATTTTGTGTACTATTGATACCCGCATTATGGTCTGAGGATTGGAGCCTGTCTTGGCCCATCATATGCTCTGTTCATTGCAACAATAACTAAGTCATATGGCTTTCAATACTGCATTCAGTAAAATTCCTTCACATACTGATACTCATAACTTGTTTCCAGTTTTGCACCCAATTTTTAATTATTATTATTATTATTATTATATTTTTTTTTTTTTTTTTTTTTTTTTTTTTTTTTTTTTTTGGTCTTTTTATGACAATTTAGGCTCAAGATTTCAGCAATTTCTTAATTGTCCTGTGATGAAGAAAATGTCATATGCCAAATAATCCAAAATGGAGGGAAAATTTTTTCCATCATTATAAAAAGCCAGTAGCTTTAGTTCCTGGTTTGTTTCTTTGTTTTTCAGATGTAATACACATACAATAAGTACATTCGTAATTATAAAGCTAAAATTTCCACAGTTATGCCAGCTACTTAATGAAGTCTTCATACATTTCAATAGTGTCTCTATGCACACATCCAACTTTATCAGATGTGTATGCATTCAGTGTTTACTCTTCAAGGGGCTGCATACCATAATTCTCAGGATGTTATAGCAGGGCTTCCCTCCACCAATGTTGCCCAAGGCCAAGCAAATCTCCTGCAGGAGTTCTTGTTCTTATTTCCTGCATAAATTAGCTGCGGTTTAATTTTTTTTTATATTAGACATGATACTTTTCATAAATAGTTATACTGACATTAATGAATTTGGCCATCCATTAAAAATTCAGTTGTGAATTTTTAATCTCTCTTCTTTTCAATTCACTATCCCTCTACTGCCATCTCCAAAGATGTGAAATTGTGTACATTATGGATTTACTTTACTGTAATAAGAATTCTACCAACCAAACCTAATAATACACTGCTGGCCATTAAAATTGCAAAGCCCATAAGAGACATGTAAAACTTTCTTAGGAAAAAAACAAAGTATGACAGAAATACCAGCAGGTGTCTGAATTTAATCAAGGGAGAATGTGGCTTACCAAGAGTGCAGGATGCATTCCAAGAAATTGGTACCCATGCTGGATAAAATGTGTCCTCAGCAAAATGAATAGATATCAGTGGATCGAGATAGGGTGAACACACAGACATGAATGATCCCAACAATTCTTCAAATAACTGAAGGAGAATAATTAAAAGCTTAGCTTCTGGGTGCTGCCTGATCTTAGTGGTAAAATTGGTCACTACTGATGTTTTGTACCGGTTGAGCTGTACTTTATCAAAGCGTTGGTGCCTGGCAGACATCTATTTGCAGCAAGAATTCAACATAGCAAGTAGACAGCAAATAGACCTCCGCCAGGCACCAAAGCTTTGACAAAATATGTCTCAGCCTGTTTAAAACATCAGCAGTGACCAATTAAGATGCAGCAGAACCCAGAAGCCTAAATTTTAACAATGGACACAAGCTGCGGGAGCTTACATCTCCACAGAACTGAAGGAGAAGACAAACATCATTTCCACATGGCTATTATGATTGTGTTGCAATTTTAATGGCCAGGAGTGCATGAGTGGGTAATGCACAAGTCACAGCTTCTTCTCATTTTAAAGTCTAATGATGCATTGGACAGTTTTCAGGTCAGGTGACTTGATATAAACACAATATATGCATTTGCATCTCTGGCAAATTAAAAGAGTAATATTTACATTCTTTATTCCCTTTGAAATCTATTACACATTAGAGTCATCAATATACTTTTTCTAATTAGTACAACACAAAATTTACACAGAAAATGTACATACAAACATGTATATCCAGATAAGCAATATATTAGAATATCACTATTATGTACATAATTACACAACTTATAAATATTAGTAACATTCAAAATTCTTTCACTTTAATTCACTTTACTGCCAAGGAATTAGGTAATTGGAGAAACAAGAAAGGAACATGTTTATAGGTTTAACTCCATAAGGATATTGATTTTGAATGGCATACACTTCAATAATATTTTTATTATATATATATATATATATTGAGGTAACTTGTTGTCTAATAAGACAACTGAATGAGAAATACTGTTAAGACTTTTGCGTAATATGGGAGTTTACGTATACATCACTAGCAGCTCTGCTATTATGGTCATAATATTCAGAGTTCATCTTAAAAGACCTAGTTATGAGTCTGATTTATGAAACAAATTGTTTCTAAAATATAAACATATGGAAATGTGAAATATTTAGCTGCTGGAAAATGTCCACACTAGGTAAATGTAAGGGTATATCATCAATATAGTTATAGGAAAACAGCAATGCCCCAAGAATAGAGCCTTTTGGATTTTCAATTTATTTGCATCTTATTGAATTTGCATTACAAGTGTAAAGCATTGTCAGAAGCTACAGTTATAACAGCAAAAATATATGTACATGAATTTAACAGCTTCATTATAATACAACCAAAATATACATCTATTTAATTATTATATTAACAAATCTTTTATTCTGTGAGGGCATTCAGCAATTAAATAGTTTTCAAATTCTTTCTTGAAAGAATTATTTTTTATGCATTTTGGTAGTCTATTATACAGAATCATTCCCAATATTTTTATTGGGATTTCATTTCATTTAATTTATTTCAGCTTAATATGGTGTTGTGCACAATTAGGCCATGTTATTGTATAAAATAACCAATTTCCCCACACATATACACATACATTAAGTTGGGTATGCATTAATAGATTCGGTTTAAACCACCTTTAAGTGTAATACAAACTAATCATTCACTATATTTATTCAATTTTCCTAATACCATGTTATTATTCATAGTATCAATGTCTTGGAAAGGTCCAAAAATTGTCCTAGAGTTTGCTCTCCATTGTCTTTTGCCTGTAAAATATTGTTGACAAATATATAAAGGACATTAATAGCTTTCAGTTTTCAGAAATCAAACTTGGCATCAGTGAATATGTTCTGGTATTCAAGAAAAGGTATAATTCTGTTATACATCACTTTTTATAATATTTTTGAGAAGACATATTGGTCTGTAATTATCTAATTTTGATTTGTCACCTTTCTTATGTATAGGGAAATTTTAAGCTTTTGAATGATTGAGTGGAATTTGTAACACTTATATCACTAATAGTTTTCCTTTTTTAAACTATTAGTGATGTAAGTGTTACAAATTTGACTCAATCATTCAAAAAACTTATATTAAACATCACCATACAAAAGTCCACCATATTTAACTAGGGATTTTTTCTAAGCATTTGAAACAATGCCTTTCATTATTGAGCAATTGCATATATGAACTAGTGGCTCTATAATGTTAATTATACTAAATTTTGCTATACAGTTCCAGACTGCACTGATCTTTCTCTTGCTCTGCTGACTGTGAGAATGGAGGCATTAACATGCTGATAGCAGCAGAATATAGTTTTTAGAGCTGCAGTAAGAGAGTTACTTTAACTGACTCATGCTGGGTGCGGCTTAATTATGCCATATAACATTCAGTAAACATATCATATGCAAACTTCTAAATAACTTCATAACCCTTGTTCATTGTAATGATTCATTCATTTGAATACTTTAAATTATAATCATTACTAATATATTTGTTGTTAATATTTTGTTCCTTTTGTGCAATATTTCTTCTTAGCTTTCAACTTATCAGTTCCTGACTGCCAGTCTGATACACTTTACTCTGTACCTGCACACTACAGGGCATAAGTTGCCCCATATTATATATTGCAGCTTAGATAAATATAAGGTAGACAGCTCCCTCAGATTTTAAAACTGAAGAATAGTTCACATATGTTACATTGTAGTATTGGTATTGGCATTTGCTGAACTTCAGATAAATTCTGTGTTAAATTAACTGAGAAATTGCTTAGTACTGAAAGTTTGATAAGACACAGGGAAGGCCACACACCTACAAGTGCATCAAGTATTGCTACATTTTAAGCTTGCCTAGCTGCAAGTCTAATGCCACTAGCTTAAAACCTAATATTTACAAGTCAATTGTTCAATTCAGAGGTGTGTAGATAATGTAAGGCAAAACAGATTTACTTTATGCAGCCCTACTAAATAATAAATTATTTTAATATTTTTTTGGCTCTGAACTTGATTATTGTCCTTAAAATAGGCCTTTTACTCATCTAAGTCCATAACTTTCAATCCAATGACTATAATTCAATGAAATTTAGCATAAGCATGTCTTTGTTTACAAGAAGCATGTCTATAGAAGAACAGGGATACCCTTAAAGTCCGATTGCATGTTTGCTGTAACTCTCATTATGCACTTGTTATGAGATATCAGTTTTCCTATCTGTGTGTTTACGAGCAATACAGTATATACAGAAGAACATATCACAGTGAAACAGTACATATTTATTGTCTGCATCCACTGAACAAGTGTTTTGATAAAGGAATAGCAAAGACAATTTTTAGCCCAGTTTAGAGTTTGGAAACTACTGGTAAGGTATCTGGTGGAGAAGATGCAAACCAAAAGAACATCATTGAAAGCTTTAATTTGGTTTTTTATTTATGGATGCCCTTTTAACATCTCAGGTCATCAGTGTCCCATTCAATTCAGGGCATGAAATCGCAAATAAATTTTGCTCATAGATCTCTTCTTTCAGCTTGATGTTCTTTTATATGTTGTAAATGTACGACATGGAACCCATGATTTTAATTCCCTGCTGAAGGAAGTCATACTTAGGATTTTTACACTTGAAAATTGACCCTGAATGGGATTGAGCTATGATCTTAGGTCTATGAGGCAAGTATGGTTACCACTAGACTATCAGGATGAACGTCATTAAAGGAGGGTATCAGAATCTATCAGAAGCAAATGTACAGGAGATAATAGAGGCTGCAGACCTTCCATAGAAGTTGTTGCTTAAACTGTTACAGAAGATGAGAGTTTCCTTGAGCAGGTTTAAGCAGTTTTTAATGCACATCCAGATATACTGCAGACCTTCTATAGACATTTTTGTTTAAACTGTCACAAAAAATGGTAATTTCCTCAAGCACATATCAGTGAGCTATAAAAGCAAAAATGCACACATATTGTGTTACTTCTGTGCAAGAATTAAAACCCCCTGATGAACTGAAGAGATTCAATTACTATAATTAGATGGAGAACTTTTTTAATGAGCAACTAGATATACTGGGTATACCTGTATTGGTTAATGAGAATTCTGGTAATGAAAAATTTGGGATATGCTGTGTCATGATGAAAATCTTTTTTTATACAAGTGGATAGCACTTGTGAATCAGTTGTATGAAGTAGAACAGTGTTCTGACTGATACCACTTGCCATACCTCTGATATCGGCATACATGAAATTATTTTCTTCATTGAAGATTATACTGTTTCCAAAGGATACTCACCATGCATTACCCCATCAGGTTTTTTCATATGGTGCATGCTGGAAGAGAAAGTATATTGCAACAAGCCACAGACTCTCATGAAATTGCATGGAAATTAAGCATAAATATGTACTGGGAAACACCTTTCAACACTTGCTATGAGATCATCATAGGTATGATGGCATCAAATACCACCAATTACATCAATTAGCTTTAAAGTTTCAAGGGAAAGGCAGGGGTCAAGAGCAAGTGAATAGCCATATACTATGTGATCAGTTTTGTTTTCCCCTGGAGTGTTTTGCCTATGGCAAACATATCAGTCATTAGCCGGTAGCCAGTTAGCTGGATCTTGGTGGTTAGCAATAATACACGCCAATTATATAGCAAAACACAAACCAATTTAAGAGTCCTGTCACTTATCAAATTATCAATTGATGTGTTGAAACTGCCCTCCTTCATTTTCCACATGTTTTGGCATCTCCTTAGGAAATTATTCATCACTCATTGTGAATAATCTGGACAATTTTCGGACAAATATTATCTTTGAATTTTTCTATGTTGTGCGGGTTGTCTTGTACATGGCATTTTTTTTAATATACCCCAGAGATAACAATCACAGGCTGTTAAATTAGGGGACCAAGGGGGCCACAAATCCCTATTAATAACTCTGTCTTGAGAAACCATTCTGAATTACTCTTAAATTATTTGTAGTGTGAGAAATGGCAGAGCCCTGTTGAAAAAAATGCATGATCACACTCCCTGTCAGTTAGTTTTCTGAAAAAAGGGGTTAGTATGATATCCAATAAGTAACAAAATCAACTCTATGTTCCAAAAAATTTATCCTATGATTTTTCACCACCAAGTTAACACATATGAATCATACATAAAGACACACTGTACCTTTATAAACACATATGGTATAATATACTTTATATAAACTGCACATTATGAAAAAAAAACACACACATGCCTGGGAACAACTGTACTATGACTGTGACAGTCAGCAAGGTCAACAAGTAAGCAGGCTTGCTAACCCCTCCATGGATTGGCAAACTAATGGGAGCTTGCTCATAGGAAAAACCCATACCATGGGGAAAGAATCACTGACCACAATGTATATGTAGCTGGGATAGGGAAAATCAAGAGAATTCCAGAAATGGGAAAAGGTAAGAAAATTTAATGAGCATTATGTAATTAAAGAATATAACATGGTATGTGAATAATTGTAACAATATACATTAAGAAGAATTATAATCAAACATTTTGATTAAAATTTAATAATAAGAAAGAAATTTATAAAATTTGAGAAAGAGTAGAGCAATACAAATAGAAAGAAAATCTTGAAATAGGTGTTTATTCATTATTGTTAGCAAAGTCTGTGGGCATTTTTGAAGTGGAAGATCACAAATTTTGACGCATTTGAGTTAAATCTAAAATTTCCTGCTGAATTAAAACTATACCCATGTTTCAGCTTTGTGTTTATCGCGGCAGGAATCAGCTGGCTGGCTCACTTTTGCTGCAGTGACCGTTTCTACGTGGCACTGCCACTCTATCACACTGCAGGCGGTGTTATGAGTATTGGGCAGGCCCTTGTTTATGGCAGTTCCATTGTCATTTGCAGAAAATTTTCTGCCTCTGCTTACATCACAGACATCAAGAAATATGAATGCACGGTATCCCAAATTTGTTATTATGTTTGCTTTCTGGTGGCAGTTACAGTTTTCTTCCATTTATTTATTTGCCATAACTAATGTTTTATGCCAACAGTAGCATTGTTTAGGATGATGAAGTTGGTGATTGTGAAGCATGATATAGTCTGGAAATATGCACTTAACATATTGAATATTCATCTTTTGGGTTGGGTTGACACTTGCTGCTGTAAGGTAGAACCTGTGTCACCTACAAATGCAGCAGTTTAAGACCAATGCCTTAGCTATGCTATAGAGGTGGTTTCAGTTTCATCCTCATTGTAAATATATACCTTGAAATCTATTCAGAACTATCAGAGTTTATTTTAAATGTACATGCTGCTTCAAGTGCATATGCTTTAGAGTAATATTCACAAGCAGTCACTATAATTTTTATTACAAACTTTATTATGAAAAATAATATTTTCAATATCCTTTAATGCTGCAAATGCACAAGCATGCATACAGCATGAATAACAAACTGACTATTTATGGAATGCTAATTTTTGCATGATTTGTGTTATTCTGTGGTTCATTGATGTATTGTTTCTAGTTTAACATATTGTTGACTTTCATGAACAAGAACAAAGTTTGCTAATGACTAAATATCAACAGTTATTTTTGTCCTGCATCTGCTACTGAGCATAGTGTTCATGTAGTTGAGGTCATGCAAATTGCTTATCATAAAAACAGTTCCCACACTGATAGCTGCATGTGGACAGTCAATTGCAGGATGCTGTTGCAGAAGTAAGCATTTCATCTTCAAGTTATCACAGGCTATTGGTGCACCATTTTCATTAGTTAACAGTGTGTTAGTGAGGCAATTGGACTGTAATAAATTTTATTGAAATGCTACTGCTAGAACAGAAAAAAATTATTTATAACATGTGATAACATACTGATGTAGGTAGGTGTGTAGTTGATCTGTAGAAAATGTTAAATCAGTTTTACATAGGGATACAGTGCAAAAATTTGTTCTTGGGTTTAAGCACATAGGAACCTTATAACATAGAATTTCCAAGCAAAATCACTGAATTCTAACAAAAGAAAAAAAATGATAGTAATTGGAGGAATTTTATAATATTCTCCAAGGAAATTTTTGCACCATCTTATATAGGAAACAGGAGACTTAAAATTCTTAGCCTATAAAACAACTAAATTTCTAATAGGTAACTATGAGTGTCTATTATCTAAGAATTAAAGCTGTTTGATAATGCAAGTCAATGATTGTAAATAAACTGGATTTGACAGCATATCACTAATGATGTTGTCATCCACAATTTATAATTTTCTCAGATGGAGCATGGTTCTATTTACATGCATATGTTAATTTATATAATAGCAGATAATGAAGCATATAAAAGTCCCAATTAATATATAAAGTTCCACTGCATGACTTAAAAATAGTAGTATGGTGTGCTGTAACTGCAGGAAGAATTATAGGAATCATATTGTTTGAAGATACCATAAATTGAGAAAGGTACCACATATAAATGCTCACACCATTGTTTTGAACAGTTGTCAAGTAATGAAATATAATTTACATATTTTCAACAAGATTCTGCAACTATGCATGCTGCTTTAAATTCTATGAAATCAATAAGGGAGATTTATGAAGAAGAATCATTTGTATGTGGTTAAAAGCTGTATGTTCCCGTCTTTGGTGTGGGCATAATTTATTCTAAATAATTAAATCTGCCAATAATGCCCATACTGTAGAGAAACTCAGAGAAAATATCAGGACAAAAATTTAAAGAATTATGAAATCAGAGTTATGATATCATGGAGAATGTAAACCAGTGGTATGCAGACACTGGACTGTCCTCCTTCCAGGAAGCTGTAGAAATGTTCATAAATGGGTCAGGAGTGAGACATTGATCACTATAGATTAACTCTTGCATGTTGTATTTATAAACATAGTGTATATAAAATAAACTTTGGGCTATTTACTAAATTTAGGCCTAATGGACAATGAAGAATTACAGATATTTGTACAGTACATATGAGTAATGACAGTTATACTTCTGTTATTTCTGCAGGTGGGACAATACATAGGGGAGATGTGTCGTTACATTCTTGCAGTTCCTCCCAAACCAGAAGATAAACAACACAAGCTAAGACTTATTTATGGTAACGGTCTGCGGCCCCAGATATGGACGCAGTTTACTGAACGTTTCAACATTCCCAGGGTGGTTGAATTCTATGGGGCTACTGAAGGCAATGCCAACATTGGTTAGTAGAGAAATAGCACTGGACTATCTAAAAGAAAACTGAACCTTTCTCATAATTACAAGCAATGTGACAAAACAAAGAATATTACATTCATCTTAGAGTGATATTTGAGTATATTTAAATAAAATAAAGGATATATTTATGTTGTATATTTTGCTGGATAATTAAAATTTCAAACTTTGTTATAAACATACAACAAATTATTATTGAGGAAATCTCTCAAATTTCACTAATTTTGTTCCACTTCTATATGACATGTTTCAAAGGCTGTTGGCTGTTACCTTGGAGTATGAAAGCAACAGCCTTTGAAATATGTCATATAAACAAGTAAGTGGAACAAAATTAGTGAAATTTGAGTGATTTCCTCAATAATAATTTGTTACATTATACAATATTTCACTGTGAAAATTCCTGTTTTCAAAACTACTTTTGTAAACCGTTAAAACATTAGTTTGTTTTGCTCTTTTTATTTGCCTATTTCTTTAAAATTTATAAAATTATTTTTTCATACTATAATACTGATTGCAAAGATTGTATAGATATTCACTTTGTAAAAATAAACATTACAGTAATAGTATGAACAAATAAAATCTTTAATTAAAATGTAAATTGGAACTTGCACAGTGAAGTCAATCATATAATTGATATTATTATATGATTTAGTTGAACTACACACTCTTAATGCTTCACTTACTTGTCATAATATATAGAAACGGTTTCAAGAGCATTTTGTGCTCATCATCAGCTAGACTAAAGTTCAACTGTTCGATAATTCATTAAGCTATGGGAATGTGTATTCTCATTGTGGTGATGTGATAAACTTGTAGTGTTTTCATCCCCTGCAGTGTCGAAGTTCATTAGACTGCCTTTGTATTTGTAGATGTAGATTTTCTCCCAAGCTACTAGTTCTGTAGGTCCTTGTATTAATTTTAATAATTTTGCTTTATTCACTATGTCGTGATTTTCTGTTCAAAAATGATATGCTACTGCTGATTTTTCTATTTGTTTGTGCTTTATGTTCCCTTGCATGTGTCTGTTTATCTTTGTTTTTCCAATGCAGAATTTTTCACATTGTGCACAATTTATTTTGTAAACACCTGCTTTTTTCTCTTGTGGAATACTGCCAATAACATTGTCTATCAGTAGGTTTTTAACATTAAATCTGTTAACTGGTGCTAACCTGATATTAAAATCTTTAAGAATATCCTGAAATTTTTTGTAACCTATGGATTATATGTGAATTTTTTAAAGATTAGCTTATCTTTTCTTACTGAAAATGTTGTGGTTTCTTTGATACATTTTTGTCTCTTGAATTTCTGTATCTTTTTCTGTACATTTCCTTTTTAAAACTACTTTTAACCACTGTTCTTCTATTTGTTTGTATTCATTAAAATATTCTTCTTTGCTAATTTGTAGGTTAACTAGCTGGTGTGTTAAACTGTTGATAGCTGCATGTTTGTGCATTGTGGGGTTAATACACATTCCCATAGCTTAAAATATTATCAGACAATTGAATTTTAGTCTAGATGATGATGAGAAGAAAATGTTCTTGAAATAGGCTCTATATATTATGACAAGTAGGTGAAGCATTAAGAGTATGTAGTTCAACTAAATCATATAATAATATCAATTAAATCAAATTTTTATTTGTTTTGAGTATTAAATCACTTAAATAATCAAATTCTTACTATTAAAATGTTTAGTTTAATTTTGGAGATACTTTTACATATTTTAAATCCATTTTGATATCTGTTGCAGTGAACATTGACAACAAAGTTGGTGCAATTGG
Source organism: Metallyticus violacea (assembly GCA_030762175.1). Lineage (NCBI taxonomy): Eukaryota > Metazoa > Arthropoda > Insecta > Mantodea > Metallyticidae > Metallyticus > Metallyticus violacea. The sequence goes on along the minus strand of CM060843.1, from coordinate 107,039,771 downwards.
TTTTGTGTCACGAATCATTCCTGCTGTATATCCCATTTCTATCATATGTGTAGACCCAGAAACAGGAGAACCAATACGTGATGAAAATGGCCTTTGCATTCCCTGCAAACCAGGTATGTGCTAAATGCATGCTGGTATCACTATAACAAAGGGCATTCTGGTCCTTAATATCTAAGTTTTAAAGTTTATCATCTCTTCTTTCTGAATTTTTTGCCCATATGCCTTCCTTTTTCTGATCATAAAGGAGTTAATTATAGAATGGTACATAATTACATCCATCCCATTGTCTCTTATTTCTTTCTTCTTACACTCCAAGATCTCACTCCAAACACTCTTATCTCAATAATTGCTAACTTAGCATCCTCCAGTAAATAATAATGTTTTAATCCGTATTTTATTTTACAAAATTGTACTCACCTGGATTATTTCCAACAAAATATTCAAGCATTTCCAAACACCAGAGTTATATACACTCTGTTGACAGCACAGCTGATGCTATGGAATGCTTCAATAAGTAAATGAAACTCCCATCTATATTTCTAGTATCTTATAAGGTAATGTGATCATCAGGATATTCCAAAATTAAGAGTTCATAACATAATGGTATTATATCCTGCATGACATTAATACCTTTCACCCTACACAAAACCCCAAACCTAAAATTGATATTCGTGGTTGCAAACATAGCTTATAGTATGGCATGGTAGTGAGTTTAAGGTCACATAACTATAGTGGTTATTAACTTATAATGTAGTGATCTACAAGCTTAGGTTTTTTCTAATTTTCTGAAATGTAAAACAGTCCTGTATTTCAGATAACATTTATCATTGATTTTTTTTGTTTTTGTTTCTTTTTCTCCAGGTGAATCAGGTGTATTCATTGGTAAAATCAATCCAAATAATCCTACACGGGCATTCCTTGGTTATGTCAACAATAAGGAATCAGAAAAGAAAATTGTGCGTGATGTTTTTCAGAAGGGCGACTCAGCATTTATTTCAGGTAGTTAAAAGTAACCATATGTCCTAATTATATTGTTTGACTAATAATAATTTAAAGTAAGTAATTTCAAAGATGAAAATATGAGTAAGTATTAGAACAAGAAGCTACTATGTAATACACTGTGAATTAAATTAATATGGAACTTCAGAATCATCTTCATTTTATGTTGCATTCATTGATCTAACTTGCTGGTCCATGGTGAACAAGTGATCTTTCATGGTGTTCACACTCTACTCTGATAAAAATTGGTTTTAAAATCTTATAGGAAGCTAGGATAGAATCATATAGCATTAAACTTTTTTATTTTATGTTGCAAGAATATTGGAAATTAGGGTAATATGTTTAATGTTTTATACAAAAAAAATTATCTTGACATAACTATGGCCTAGAATATGTTGACTATAATTAGTACACCATTACCAATAATAATTAGAAAGTAATCTGGAATTGATTTTTTCAGGAAACCCTAACAAATCATTAAATAAGTTGAATGCCTAGAGGATATATTACCATAGAATAGGAATTAATAAAAAATACTATTACATGCATATGATTAAACCAGTCAGGATAAAATTAGTACTAATAGGAAGAGTAACTGTTAAAGCTTTTTAGCTGCTAGTACATAAGTCACCCAAGATGTCAATGTGATACTTGGTTCCTCTCATACGTATTATACGGTTCCTCTCATACGTATTATACCATGGCATTATCAGTTGCATGTTTAGGTGGTAACAGTAGTCAGAATAATTCAGGTCTTCGTTTTATTTTGTGCTCTTACATGCTATTAGTGTATTAGGTTATTAATTAGTGTGTGTTGCAAAGTAAACATATAAAGATCCCCGTTGCAAAGTAAACATATAAAGATCCCCATTGTAAAGAATCAGATCTGAATGTCAAGATGAGGTTAATAATCAACGGTATTGAGTTTTTAAAACCCCGAAGATGTTTTTGACTATAACTTGTATAACTGAATAAAATGAGGTACCTAAATCCTGTACTTCCTTTGCATCCATCTAGAATTCAAGTTACACAAAATAATGATAAGCTATAAGTTAGACACATTTTTTTTTTATATTCCTTGATGCAGCTTCTTGAGAAAGCTGGGATTTGCTGAGCTGAATTAGATCTAATGTTTTTATAAAATGTTGTAGGTGATATTTTGATGTCAGATGAATTTGGTTACCTATACTTCAAGGACAGAACAGGTGACACTTTCAGGTGGAAAGGGGAGAATGTATCAACATCGGAAGTAGAAGCTGTTATCAGCAACTTGGTCAACTACAGGGATGCAATTGTTTATGGTGTAGAAGTGAGTAACAAACAGTCATATGCAGTCCCAAAACATTGTGGTGTTATACCTTATGCAGCATTTATCATGTGCAGTTTTGTTTTAATGTAATCTGTAAAAATATTAGTGACAACACATACTTGAGTCTAAAGATTATCTATTTTCTGTCTGTGAATATTTCTTTGGATCCATAAACTTTTAATGCAGAATAACGTTAATGCTAAAATAAACATAAAACAATATTTATGTGAACAACCATAAAAATGTATATACATATAACACACAAACACTATGATACTTGCATTGTTTCATTGCCAATTGTTCTGTCTGCCAATCTCTTGTCTCCTTGAAAGTCTCTAGACAAAAGTGGAACTTACTTTCTGTACACATTCAGGTAGGAGCTCTAGAGGGACGTGCAGGCATGGTAGCAATACATGACAGAGATGGTGACCTGAATCTTCTGGAACTTGCAGAGGGTTTGAGAAAGTCACTTCCAAGCTATGCAAGGCCACAGTTTATCAGGATATTACAAAAAATAGACATAACAGGTAATTTCATATTTAATACATGGAAGAATGACTGGCAACTCATAGATATAATGATTTGATCTAAATTTTAGCAGAGATATAAATTGCTTCCCATAAAAATTTATTTTTAGTTTTTATACTTATTCATTCATCAATTCTTAAGTAGCTGTCATTACTTGAATAAAAGAGTTCCCGTGTACCAAATAACAATATAGGCATTGTGTATAAGTGGGAGGGATTGGCAACAATGGCATTCTATTTTATTATTAGTGTCTTAAGTTTGTGAATATTTGATTGACATTGTTCATTTTGTTATCATGACTGCCTGTGTTACATGTAATTATTCTATAAAATGATTTGCAAATAAATCACAAAACAACATGCTTATGGGTTACTACATTATTGAAAACAATGTTGAATCCAGTCACTTTCACCATCAAATTTGGGGGGGGTCGTAGGCTTCACATTTTGATAAAACAAATAAAATAACACTGTACTAATATGATACAAATTCCATTTATTTCTGATATTTAATTAAATTATGTATAATTATCTTTAAGAACAAAATTATGAGAATCAATAAAATAATGCAATAACTTACATTTACAGCATACTAATACATTGTGGCCTTTTTACGGCATATCTTGGATGACCTCATCATTGAAACTTTCTGTGGGTTCTTAGTTCTGTCATCATGCTATTCTTCCTATTCATGGTGCTGAATGACCTTTCTGCATCAGATAAAAGAAACAGTATCAGAAGATGAATCTTCTGATTTATTATGAGCAACAAATTTAAAAGAAGGCATGTCTGCAATAAGAGTGTCAACATTTTTAAGTCCCAACATCAAACACAATATTTAACAATCATCTTTACAAAATCTTGAAATTTTTTAAAACTTTCAAAATATGCACCAAGTCTATCACTTTCACAGTCTCGTCATTGAACCTTTGCTTCATTTCATGAATCCTATTTTCACAATTTTCCTTACATTTCTCATAGTGTGTTTTTTGCCTTTCATGAATGGCATACTTTTAACTTCTGGTGTGTCACTTGTAATTTTTTTTTAATTGCATTAAGTATTTCATTTTCTTCATTATTATTTTCATCATAAAGGCACTCAAAGTTTCTTAAATTTTCTAGAGTTCCATAAACAAGTACAGGGAGGTGTGGAGTTTTGAGTGATTGTTTTTGCAGAATTTTTTTTAAGTTTGAGATCACATTTAATGTTTCATCAAAATCACTAAACCTACAATGAAATTATAACTCACCATTTCTAACAAGATCCCCCCATGCGAAACTTGCTAAATCCATATCATCATCATACTTATGTTAACATGCCATTATAATGGACTTATAGCACCAGAATATATTATAATCTGTGTGATAGGTACTCAATCAGCAGATGTCAAAAGTTTTTGGTATTTATAAAACATGTTATTCTAAAGCACACTGAATTTCCCTTTTAGAATAAATATGAAAAGGTTAAAAAAAATGGTCCTTAATAATGTCTAATATGCATTTTATAGGGTGTCTATTCCTTCAGTTGGTGACAGCAGTAAACAAAACATGTATTCTGCAGTGAATGTATGGCAACTCATGCCCCCTTTTTTCTGATAACCAAAAGCAGACCTCTCAGTAACAGAGCCTTTCCTTCACTTCAGAAGACTGAGATGGCATAATATAATAGCAAAGACAATTAGTTCATTTTAGTTACAAATATTTGTAGATTCATTTGCCATCAAGGAAAAGTATTTGTTATGGAGAATTGTTTCATCTTGATTGTCTAGAACCTTAGCAATACAATTTAATAAATTAAATTAATACATTCATTTATTACTGTCCATAGACTTGTGTACACAAGGTTCAGACATTGTTAAAGTGTAAGAACATTAGTTTAAATAATTCATATACAATTGTAGAGTATAGCATAAGAATAGCAAAAGTTTAACAGAATCAGCAGATATACACTAACTTATTCTTAGATCATTTTAGTACACATTTACAATAATAAAGGAAAATTGCACATTTTTTCTACAATTATCTATAATTCATCCACCCTGTATAGGCATTTCTCAGTGAAGAATATCTTTTAGATCTCTCTTAAATTTCTCCTCATTTTTTATTTTTAGAGTCTCTGGTAGTTTGTTGTACAAAATTACACTTTTGGTAAATGGATCACATTCTGATGGTTTTTTATGTATGGTGACTCAATGTAAACTAGTTTTTCCCCATGTGTCATAGGTGTGATATTTGTCATTACTGTCAACATGCTTATTGCTATTTATAATTAATAGGTAGTCTATATACTTATAGGGAGATTACAGATAACAGGTTATTTTCCCTAAAGACTTTTCAACACGAAGTTCTTTTGTTAATTCTGTAAATAATTCTTATACATTGTTTTAGTAAAATTAGCAGTCTATTTAGGTTAACAATAGCTGTGTTACCCCAGAGTTCTATGCCATACTGTATATGGGGATAAATTATACCATAATATGCCATTTTAGTAGAGCAATATCCAGATATTTTGAGAAATCCCTTAACAGATATAATCCTGTTTTTATTTTCTTGCATATATGATCTACATGGTAGCTATATGTCAGATTCCTATCCAGGAGTAATCCCAAGAAATTAACACAATGAGTTGCTTCTATCACTTTTCCACTTAACATTATTTCAGGATTATTACTCTTATTGTTATAATGCTGAGAGTTTAGAATTGTTGTCTTGTTTAGATTTGTTATTTTCAAGATATTTCAGCATTACCATTGAGGAGTCTGCTATTGAACGTTTTCACTCTCTACTGTCTTGACCAAAAATAGTTGTGATGTGTCATCTGCATATGAAATTACTTTGCAATTCTTAAACTGAGGGATATCGTTCACATATATACAGAAGTTTTGTTTTGGGATATCATGAAAGATGGTGGCAGTAGGAAGGTGGAATCCTGGAATCCCTTAATAAAAAACCAGTAGTCTACAAAAAAGCAGATAAAGAAAACAAAACTGTGACCATGGACAAAGTAGAATACAAGTCAAAGATGGAAGAACTTCTCAGTGGGAAAGGATGCATGAAGATAAAAGCAGATTGCTTTGTCCTCAGTGAACAAATTCAGCCTAAATAATCTGCTCAACCTCGGTGATAATGATAATGATGAGAAGAAGCCAGAAATATATCAAATCAACTGTTTGGAATGCAACAAAATATATATATTGGCAAAACAAAAAGAAGCATTGGAATTAGGCTAAAGGAACATTGGAGAAACTTCAGGTACAATCAGATAGATAAATTAGCGGTTGCACATCACTTTTCATTAGATGCTTAAAATGCCTATCCCATCTTAAATTATCTTGTATCCAAATGCCAAGAAATTTGATGCTCTGCATATTTTATAGCTTCATTATTAAATTTGACTGTAGATTCTTGAAAATTTGCAGTTTCAGTAGTGTTAAGAGTGGATTGCTACTGTTTTATTAGCAATTACTATTAATTTATTGTTTTAAACCAATGAAAGGCTTTGGCTGTAACTATATCAATGTATTTTTGTTTATCATCATAAGTAATACTTTTTATTATTAACTTGGTGTCATCAGGAAACTGTACAGGTGCGTAATTGATAAGGTGTCTTTTTAGAACATTAACAAAAAGAAGAAACACTGTTAGGGCCAAGATTGAACTTCATGGAACTCTAAATCTAATATATAATATATTGAATAATTAAAAAGAACAGACACCGCTCTTCTCTTAAATGATCAAGAATTTGGTTTAACTCAATGACTAATGACATCCTTTAGAAATTCCTCCATTCCACAGGCAACAAAGGAATGAATCATTATTGAAAGATGCATTGATCAAGTAAAGCACAACTTCCTATTCTGCAACAAATATTAAGATTGTCACTAAAAAAGTCCCATCAGTGATTGCTTGCTGCTTTATTTCACATAACGTTATGAAATATTTTAATTTTATACTAATGAGGATAAATTCCAACCAGAAAACACTGGGTAAAAGAAAATTTTATCAAAAAAGTAAATAGTCTACAAAAAAGATATCACTATGCTGATTTTAAATCTGTCTTCAGTTCTTCCTATCATGAATGTTTTTTAAATTTATTTTTAATTTCCTGTGTATAACATGAATTTTTAAGCACATTGTTTCATTCTGTATGCATAATCATATCTTGTTTACATTCCAAAAATCTATGTCAGCCAAGGGGTTCTTTAATAGGTGCCTGATGTGTTCAAATGTCAGTGATAAAAGGTTCAAATTAAGTATTTTAAATAACTGGCAAAGATTTTCTTCCAGATATAATATTCAATTAAACAAGTTATATGTACAAATGCAATATTATTGCAATTAGGAAAAACTTCCATCATACTTCTCTAAATGTACAATGCTAGAACATAAATTATTTGAAAGAATTAAAAGACTTTAAATTGATACACAGCATATTAAACAATGTGTATTACTTTCAATACAAATATAAAATGATTCTTATTTTGGATTATGTATTTAATTATTGCCAAAGATTTGATGCTTTTATTTTAGGTACTGTAGGTATATATTTTAAATTCATTATATTATCATTTAATGTCATGTAAACCAAGAAGATTAATTTATTTAAATTTCCTACTTCATAAAAATAAATGTTAAATAGTAACATATATTATTTACCTTCTACTTATGTAAACTATATCATATAATCCAGATCAGAAATACAGAAATAGTTTCACAATGGATCCGGAGCCATGTGGGATAAGAATGAAATGAGATTGGTGATACTTTACACCATAAAACCATGTTTTGAACTAGAACTTTGCTCTAAGCTGAAACTCATAAAAAGATTAATAACTGAACAAGAACAACAAAATATCTTACAAAAACTTAAAGGAAAATCATATGAAGATCTAAATACTTTCAAACATCTGATATTGAAACCAAGAGAACTTGGAATTGCCCAATTCTGCTTAGTTGTTTGGCATGATTGCCTGTCAGAACATTTCTTCAGGATAAAATTAATCAAGAACAGTCACTGCCCACTGTGTAAGAACATGAAAACTATCTTAAACAAAGAACATCTACTGAAATGCAGTCAAATAAATAGCAACAAACAAATGAAAAATAATTTGGAAGCTCTTTATTGGGAAACTAGGGAAAAAAATTATAAATATCAGCATTCCCAATGGCCATTAGCAACCAATCATTTATATGTATTGGATTACATTTTTGTTGCAAAATGTCAAACTAGTTCACAATTAGTGACACCTACATAATGTTTATAGTTGATTACTGCGGCAATGTGTGCAAGTGCATGAAACTACTGGAGTGCTTACAATGGTCTACAAAATGGACCAGTTTACTGACTTAATAGTCACAAATTGTTTATCAGAAATAAAAATAATGAAAACTTATTTTTGGGTGAACCTCATGCTGTTGTTGTAGTTATTGTAATAATAATAATAATAATAATAATTTATTCAAAAATGCTTTTTACATACTAAATATTTGCTATTTTCTCTTAACAGGAACATTTAAATTGAAGAAACGAGACTTACAGAAAGAAGGTTTTGATCCAGCAGTCATCAAGGATAAACTCTACTACATGAGCTCCTCTGGAACATATGAATCACTGAATGAAGAAACATACAACAGCATCATCACAGGAAAAATAAGAATATAATAATGCTCAGTACTTCCATAATCATACAATCCCATATATCATCTTTATCATTAATAAATTGATCACAATCATCATTGTCATTCTCATAACTGCCATCACATTAGCATTACCATTCATACTAATAAGCATTCTAAAGGTTGTGATTGCATTAAGATGACATATTTTTGTTATGATTGCTTCTTCTAAACAAATGCAGTATGGCCTGCATGATGGTGATTGTTAAAGATAAGAGCTATTATTTTAAAAATATGCATATAGTTTCATGAAATTGATTTTGTTTAAAGAGCTTTATATCCTCAGAAAATAAATAAATATATATTTGTGTGTGTTAAATGTACAACAAAGGAATTATTAAATTGTTTTTATAAAAGATGTGAATTCAATTTGGAATTTGTGTGTGTGTGTGTGTGTGTGTGTGTGTGTTTTTTTGAGGGGGCCAGAAATGGTATGCTATTGCTGATTTCTCCATGTGTTTCTTAAATTGTAGGGTAATGTTTCTTTGCTTTTTTCCTATATATTTCATATTACAATCTTTACAATTTAATTTGTAAATACCTCAACTTATGTATTGACTTTTTTACACCATACTCCATTCACTTACACAAAAGTAAGACACGTTTCGTCTTGCTTTTGTGTAAGTGAATGGAGTATAGTGTAAAAAGTGAATACATAAGTTGAGGTTATATTGCCACTCCATTGTCAACAGCTTCATAAGTACAATATTTGTAAATACCTATTGTTTTCCTAGTAAAATTTTGTCTTTTGTGTTGGTTTTTAGGACTTTTTTTTAAACTGCATTTGTTTACTGGAGTCAAAATAATATTTGCATCTTTAAAAGATGCAGGTGAGATGTATTTGTTCATGGTGGCCTCCAAAACTGTAGATTTCTGCACAAAAGGATATTTACATGCAGTTGAAGAGGATACAAGAAGATTTCAAAGGTAATCACTGCTGATGAAACTTGACTACATCATTTAGATCTTGAGAGCAAACACAGTAAAGCTCTCTGTCAGTAAATCTCCATCATAAAAAGCAAAGGTGATTGTTTCTGATGGAACATTATGGTCATCACATTTTTTAATATTCTAGGAATGGTGTACTAGCATGCCATGCCTACAAACAAAACTGTAACTGGGCAATCTACAGGTGTCTTTAAAACTCTGCCAGGCCATGTAACGTGCAAAAAGTTGCATTTCTCTGCAGCAAGCTCGATGCTGCACTGCGATAATGTATGACCGCATATTGCAAATGTTGCTGAATATTTGACATAAATCAATATAAAGCGCATCCCTCACCATTCTTATGGTCTTACAGTCTCATGTTACATTTTTAATGTCCCCTAATTGAAGAAACACCATTGTGGGAAGCATTTTCCATAGTCTGAAACAGTGATGAAGGCTGCAAAGTAGATTCTGAATGACCTGTCAAAAATAGTTTCCAGCAATGAGTTTGAACACTGGCAGAAATTCTGGGACAGGTGCATTTGAATTTGTTCTTCATCCAAAGTGAACTACTTTGAGAAAGATAACCAAAATTATGAGGATGAGTATGTTGTTGAAAAAAAATCAATAATCATTCTTTATTGAACAGCCCTCATATGAAGCTTTTAGAGTCCCAATAGGATTTTCCTTATGTCCATAGGGCTTTTAGTAGCTTCTAAATTGTTCATTAGCTTCAGTGTAGCTGCACAAATGTAATATAATTATATTTAGGGAGTACCTGTGATTGCACTGCATACTTTTCCATTGGTCATTGTCATAGCTATATTGTGTTTTACTTTAATAGTATCATCATCATTTATGTCACATTAAAGCACTCTTAAAGTTTCACAATTAAACTTATTAAAAGTAATTTTTGGGACATGTTTCGTGAGAGCCAAACTCCTCAATCCTGAACAGCAGTGGGGGGGACTCCAATGTTGCCTCATGACTACATAATCTGCAGGTAATTGTTTTCATTTCACAGTGAGAGGCTTACAATTACTTTTATTTTTTATTTTTTTATTTTTTTATTTTTTTATTTTTTTTTTGGTGAGGGGCGCGAAAACATTTTAAGTTTTTGGGATGTGCTATAGAGACTTGCTTTCCTAGATGTTTATTGTCCTCAAATTTCCTATCACATTCCAGGCATATGAACTGTTTTGATACACTCATTATTACAAAAACGTTACACAACACTTACACTACCTTATTCACACTCCACACTAACAGCACTTGAGACAGCTGAACACCTCAGTCCTGAATGGCAGCAGGGACGGCAGTAGTGCAATCTTGAAGCGAAGAAAGCATGTAGATGTTCGCCTCTGTTATATCAGTTTCTGTAAGGGAAATGCAATGAGGTGTGGTTTCTTTTCCATCTTGCAGTAAGGAAAGTGTTGATGATAGCCTCCATTGTATGGGGTTTTGCAAGGAGAATGCAATGGTTTTTTCTTTCTTTCTTTCTTTCTTTCTTTCTTTCTTATTTGTGTGTGTACGTGTGAATGCAAAGAGTGTTCTCTATGAAATAATCTTCCTTAAGTAATGTTGGTAACCAGCATGAGTTGAGAAATATCACTAGACATTTACCATCTTGGACTTGCCTGATTCGTGTCTTTGCAGGACATACGTCGCCGATTTTATTGCTTCCTTACAATTTTAAGTTTCTTACACTTTTACTTTCAGAAAAAAAAAAATGTCTGAGCGATGCCACGCATAATAACGACTTACAGTATTGTTAAAACCAGTGTAAGAACCACTTTTGCTCCAAACATCGACCCCGTTGTCTCATCAATTTCCTGCTTCCAGTTGTTAAAATCATCAAAGGATGAGAAATGTAGTTCTTCCGATTTTACTTTCATTTCATGTGCTCATTCTAAATACTCAAATAAAAGAAACTCTGATGTTGCTTCATGACTTCATAAGCTGCAGGTCATTGTTTTCTTTCTAGCTGAAATCTCACCATCATAATCTTGCTGATGGCCTTTGAAGTTGGATGCACAATTGAAATTCTTGATGCACAGTTCACAGTGACAGGCGTACAATTGCTGTGTTTTTAGAACAGGCGCGATAACTTTCAGCTTTTCCGGGGGTACTTTAAAAACATACTATCTTAGATTTTAATTGCAGTTATATTCCTTCCAAATTCCAGGCATACGACTAGTTTTGATGCACTCATTATTACATACATTTTTCACAGTACTTACGCTTTCTTATTCACACCCACGCAGAGAAGCGCAAATGCATCCCAACTGTCTCCCGTTCGGGACTGAGGAGTTCGACTCTCTCCGCTGTCGCTCCGAGCTCCGAGAATTTTTCTACGAGTAAGGGTAAGTTATACAGTAAAGAGGGCTTGACTATTTAGCAAGATCCAATAGATTTAGAGTGCGCAAGTCAGGAAATCGTCTACTGCCTGTATTCTTCTAGAGAAAGTACATATATTGCTATTTTTAATAAATTAAACAGCTATCAGGCGTATATTATGTCTCGAAATCTTAATACAATTATTACCGAATACAAGCATTCCGAAATATTTACTGTTGACACTGAAGTTTAGTCGACACTGATATTAAAACTAATCGCGTGATTCGTTCTTCGTCGTAGTGGTTTGTTTTTGATGATATTATTATTATTATTATTATTATTATTATTATTATTATTATTATTATTGGTTATGTTACGCTGCGCTGTTCATTAGTGGTAAAATTATGTCCAGAGAACGAATTCAGTAAAATTAACGGTGAAACTTACGTATTGCACGCCATAGAAATTGAAGTATTAAATTTACCTACAACAACAGGAGCGTAAATAAAAACAATGTTAGGAGATGACATGACTCTGTTTAAAGCTAGTACGCTACCCATGTTCCCAAAATAGTACATCTACTTTTATAACTGAAATCCAACGAAAAAGGACGAAATTGGTACGTCATGGTTAAACCAACAGTAAGTATGCACTAGAAACCAGAGTGTAAAGCATAACGGTGAAATATCTTTACATTAAAAAAATCATTCCTGACTCAGATGTTCGATGCAATAAGTGTGCATCTACACTCAGTATAAGGTGTGGGGGGAGGGTGGGGAGCGAAAGAATATATCACAGCACATAAACAGTGAAAAATAAAAAATGGTGCGGAAAGGGCCTCTTCAGGCACCGTATTGATTAATTTTTTTAATTGAAAGTGAAAGTTTTGGTGGAAATGATATGAAAGTAGCAGCTATTAAAGGAGCGTTCACATATACTGTTCACAAACAATCTTTCAGATCCATGGACTTCACTTCTAAACTTATCCAATGTACTTTTAAACCAAAGTATACATGCAAATAAGGTGGCTTGCTTTACTCCTGGGGTCGAACGTCTTCTGACTATATTTGTTCTTTGAAATAATATTTTGAAACCCAAAATAAATATCCATTTCTTATCATTCTTTGAAAATCCTTTATCAGAAGTATAACTGTACTTTCTTCACAACCGAGCATCAAATTTTCACTCTGCAGTTCAAAGAGTAGAGGATCAAACAAATACAATTTTTGAGGTAATTTTTGTGTTCAATAATTTAAAAACTAATGTAGTTACCAAGGGTGAAAATTGCCTCATAACATCAGCTGACCGATCAATTCTTGGTAATTGGAAAAGGAGGGTTTATCATCAGAGATTGAAAATGTTAAACAATATGTCCATACATTTTAGCAAACTGCAGATGAATATTAAAATAAATGGTTTGCACTCATTGAGAGTTTGTGGGAATACAATTGGGTAACACTTAAAGCCGGGATACCTCAGTGGAAGGATGTAGTTGGTCCTGGTGGTCTAGTGATAACCATACTTGCCTCGTAAACCCAAGATTGCGGGTTCAATCCCAGCCAGGGTCGATGAACCTTTTCGGGGCTAAAAATCCAAAGTATGGCTTCCTTTGGAAAGGATGTAAAGCCGTGGGTCCTGTGTCGCAGATTTACGGCATGAACCAGAACCTCAAACCTGAAAGAAGAGGCCTCTGAGCAAAATTTATCGGTCGTTTCACGTCCTGAATTGAATGAGACGCTTATGCCTGAGATGTAAAGAGCGTCCGTAAATAAAAAAAATCAAATTTCTACATTTCCTGCCTGCTCAACTATGTAGGCTAACAACAAACAGCAATAATGCATTGACAATGCCCTCATGCTACATACATAATGCTCTGTAGCATTGCCAATGCATTATGCCCACACTTGCCACAATATGACACGGTGAATAATCTTCTCAAATTAGTATTTTGGTGTCGCAAGTCAGTTTTTATACTGAGTTGAACTAAGTGTGCGTCCATAGTGAATTTCATGTGCCCTCTTTTTACAGAAGAGAACATTCCAAGCTGATGACATAGTTTATAGATGGCCAATCTACCTTCCATTTCAATCAACAGATTAAGTGGTGGAAGGCCTAACAAGATATTTAATGCAGCACTAGGAATTGTTTTAATTGCTTTCATTATTTCCAAACATAACGTTCCTTGTAAGCTGTTCAGCTTCCCCTTCAGATTTTTAAATTAGTCCTCATGATTTATTGATCGATTTATTTATGGACGCTCTTTAACATCTCAGGTCATCAACGTCCCATTCAACTCGGGGCGTGAAACGGCCGACAAATTTTGCTCAGAGGCCTCTCTTTCAGGCTTGAGGTTCTTTATCGTGCCGTAAATGTACGACACGGGACCCACGGCTTTACTTCCCTTCCGAAGGAAGCCATACTTAGGATTTTTACTCCCGAGAAAATCCATCGGTCCTGGCCGGGTTCGAACCCGTGATCTTGGGTATAGGAGGCAAGTATGGTAACCACTGCACCACCAGGACTGACAAATTAGTCCTCATCCTCCAGATAGTGCCAGCATAGGAAAGTATAGGTCCTACCTTAATGGAATATAATTTTGTCTCCGAACGTATTTTTACAGATCCAGGCTTTGTAAGTGCGGCATTTTACGTCAATTTTCTAAGTTAGTCCCTTGTTTCAGTATAAGTCTAAGGTATTTCATTTGTGTTGAAAGATGCACCCTTAAGAACTGGTTTTTCTACGTGATCCCTGATCTGGAATCTGATAAAAGCTTTTTGGGGGTTTGCAGACAAATGGTTTGTGCAGCACCATCATCTTTCAGTTTTATCTAATGCTACTTGTACCACTTCAGAAAAGAATTAAGGACTTTGCCCCTGATAATAATATCTGCAAGACCTACGTAAAAAATCCTGCCTCATTTAGTTCCTATAACAGATTATCTACGACATAAGGATGCAGCTGAAATGATTATGTGCCTTCCTATGAAAAACTTCATCTGAACAACTCTGAGTTCTGAACAAGTTCTGCTACAAGTATTTAAATTCCCCTTTTGTTAACATAACATAATTAGGTGCCATTTTCAAATAATCAGCAGAATCCCATGCTTTTCAAGTGTGTTATAGCAACGTCATCAAAAGAGGTTTTGTCAAATACTCCCGCTATATCGAAGATTGCTCCAATTGTAACTTCTTTGAACTCCAGAGCACTTTATATTTTTTAAACAACTCTGGCATTAATAGGCACTCTGGTGTTTTATAAAGATCTTGATACAATATCCCTAATGAGTCTATTAATAAATATTTCCATAGTTAAAAAAAGAACGATGTTAAGCAATAAGGCGAAACGCTTTAGCCTCAGTGTAACTGTTTTCCAAGTTTTGAAATAAACATTACCCGCATCTGCCTCCGGGATATGGGCACATATACGCTGTTAGAATGCTGCAAAGTAATTATGCCAATCAGTCTATTTCTTGCTGCAGAAACACAATAATATTTTGATTTGATCCTACAGGTTTAAATGCCTCAAAGATGCGCCCAATTTATTTTTGTCTGAAAATAATTCTGACCAGCTTATTCTCCATTGATAAACTTTACTGCTGTTCAGACAGTAGTTAATCAGTTACATTTGAATCTGGAAAGTGTGTTTTTAATCGTTTCTTCAACTCTTTTTGCCAAACAAATTATAAAGCCCTGTTGGGATTGAAACTATCTGCGCATTTAACCGGTTCCTTCATCAATCTAGCAACGTTCTCAATTCCCCCACTTCCATGATTTTTTTAGGGGAAGGGGCATTTTAATAGTTCAATTTTAAGAGATAATATTTCCTATTTACATTATCTTGTAGTTTGATTAAAATGTCTTATTATTTTAGTTTTAGGGTCACTTGACTCTTTAGACCATCAAGGTAATCACCTTGGCGAGTTGTTGACGTTAATATGGCAGTTTTGGCGATAAGAGAATTAGCTTGAAACTGGGGAACTGGCATCTCAATATCTAACCTCGAACTTAACTGCTGAAAAGTTTTTCATATGTATAGCCCAATTAGCAGAGCCCGTGACTTAAGTTGGAATACATGAGTATATCTCTGAACTATCACTGGATAGTTGCCAGTTCTTCACTATGTATTCGTTTTTATCAATTCCTAGTGCGCTGTCAATAACCTTTTTCTTGTTTATACGAGTAACAAAAAATATGTTCCTTGTCTTGTTGAGTATACTTAGTTTATTGTTCACCAGAAACTTCTTCAACTGTTTTCGTATACAATTGATGGCTGCGCTCTGGCGCAAGCACTTGAGTCACATCCAGTGATGTGTATGGAGAGATGGTGATGGATGAAAGTCTCCAGTCGTTGGGCGAAAAGACTGTTTTACCTTCGGGCAGCCGCAAGGTACAGCTACAGCTGCAATGATGGAACGAGCCAACATCCTTATTTGGGACGATTGGCGACAACGGGCTATTAAATTTGATATTTTGGTTGGCAATGTCAACATAATTATGATCAGTTAGAAAATGAAAAACAGTGTGCTAAATGAAGCTCAACTACCCAACAATCATAAAGAAGACATAATCATGATCTGTTCAGAGTTTCTTGCTTGTCAACGAAGCTGAAGATAAATATTGCTTACCCAGCATTGTAACTGGAAATTAAACATCGATTCCTCACTTTGAGCCTGAGTTCCAAAGACAATTCATGAGAGACATCAGAAAACTTAAAAAGTTCAAATACCCTAAGCTGGTAAAGTCATGTCCATATTCTTCTGGGACTCAGAGGGAGTTACTTTAAACAATGTGTTACCTCATGGTGAGATAAGACCAATGTAACTCCTCGAAGTTTAAGAAACATCCAGTCTATCCATCCTCACAAGGGATGAACAAATTTCTTCTCGACAACGCGAAGCCACCATACAACTCGGCTTTTGCACATTCTGTTTTCGTCTTTCGGTCTTCTAAAAAATACAATCCTCAGGAGTAATTAATTGCTGCCAAAAAGATGTCTAAGAGACGGGCATGTTTAGTGCGGGTACCGCGATGGCATACAAATTCTAAATGTACGAGACACAAATCCATTGATTTACAAGGAGATTATAGTGGAAAATAGCATTATATAGCGAAACAATTATAAACAATCCATTATGTTTGAAACTCAAATGAAACAAATCCTGAATGAAAGAAAAAAGTATTGTATTATATATTGAAAGTCCCTTGTATAATCAATCGTTAATTATAGATATAGTTATCTATGTTTTTTCCTAACATGTACCACTTTGGTATTTTGCTAAAGATGCTAAAGACATTTTTTAGAAATGCTCAAAGCTTTCTCTACCAGGTTTTATTTGCGTGATTCTAATGACCAGAGCCCAGAAGTAAGGCAATATGCCTTTTCTACCTGGATGGATATATTTAAGAGTCAGTTAGAAACGAATATGTTTCGTACATTTGGAATAGGTAGGGCCAGTTTTTATTTTGCCTTTTTGCCTATTTTAAGATTTAAAACATTTTTGCCTGCTTTGGAATGTTGTGTTTTTTCTGCGATTATTTATAAAACAAAAAAGTAAGAAAATTAAATGACATGTTCACCTCACAAAAATATCTATTAAGAATCTTTTATACATTTATTTCTTTTCAAACAGTCAAAAACTTCCTCCTCAACCCATTCACTTAAGCTCTTTAAATAGCAAAACTTTTTAGTGAAAGGAACGCACCTTGAGCATACGAATACCAGGAAATTGAGAGCACGAGGAAATACTGTAGTTTTGAATAGTCCTGGCGAATGAATTGTATCGATCTGCGCGAGGCAATTCTAGAAATTTTGTGGTAGGGCTAACTTCTCAGTTGCATAAATGTAAGAAACAATTGCAAGCTAGAAAGACATAAACGTATAAACAGAAAATAAAATCTACCAGAAACCACTGCTCACCTTTTCTCATTCAACAGGACTATTCAAACTTACTTAATCAACATTTCCATAATGTCCTGAAAGGGAAATTTTCCGCTGTATCTGGTATAAGTCCTTCTGAAATAACTTGTTTTAAATATGCTCCAATCACTTCTGTGTAAGTAGAACGTTCTATTTCCACGATGAAACATATCTCTCTGACAAGCGGCTGACTATGGTAGTTGATGCCTTGAAAAAACATTTTGTTGCTTGTAATCAATAAAAATAAGCTTAATTACTTAAATTATGTGATAAAGAAATTGTTAAGTATCTTAAATACCTATTTTCGTTTATAATGAATATTACTTTCTGCTTTCACTTTTAATAAATATCTGTTTTAATTATATTACTGTATATTTTCAGTATTTTGAGTGTCTTTTTGCCTGCCTATTTTAATCAAAATAAGTGCCTGAACTTCCGGGATCTATTAATGACTATCTCTTGCCGTAAGAAGGTCTATTTTAGTTAAAATCTTGGCTTCCGGGTGCTGCCGCGTCTTAGAGTAAAATTTGTCATGCTAAGTTTCGTACAGGCTGAGCTTACGTCTTCACTCAAGATCTATTTTGTTGCAGGACAAGTACCCCATGAGCTGCATTTCAAAATGTTTTGTCAAACGATTCCCCTTTCGTGAATGAAATTAATGGATACGTCTGTCTAATATCATTACATAATAATCATAAAAATGTATTCCAGATATTTCAGTTAATATATAAAGAATTTCTTGTTTTGAATCAACTAGTTCTTGGAACTTTTAAGAAATCCGTTGCAACCCGCAATGTACCTCGGCGCAACAGGAGACTAAACTACAAATATCTGTGCCTCAATATAATATAAAGGTACCAAAAACACTTTTTTTTCTTATGTCATTTTCCCGCCGTCTATAGATTATTCAACTGCAGACGCATATATAGACAAATCAAATGTAACTATGAAAAACGCATTGCTTTGCCGAAATAAGTAAATGAAAATAACATATTCATAACTAACATAGGACGTAAATTTATGTATGGAATTTCAGAATTTGAATTTCTGTTGTGGGAAACAATTGTTGCTTCATACCTTACCAATTATTGTCCTCATATCCGTTGCTTTACAAATGAGCGCGTTCCCATGAGTTATAGAAAGCCTTTGATCCTAAGAAATAACACATTTTGTTAGGACTCATTATAACAATTATATGAATATTAATTATCTCAATTTAGATCTCAACTATTTCAATATGAGTGAGTAGTGACTACAATAAATTACTAATAAGGTATAACTTATAACATTGTTAAATAAAATTAAGTAAATATTTATAGATATTTCTTTTAAACAGAATCGTGACAGATTCTATCATTGATACTTTTAAGATGCGATGAGAGGATATTCAGTGAAAGGAAATATTTTATTGAATGTGATCATCTATAGCGCGTCACAATCTTAGAAGACAGTACAGGTTAAAAGGGGCGCGTTTTTACCACGTGCATTATGCATAGGCTCGCAGTTGCGATGTCTACTAATTTTATATCATATTCTGAATACTACATCACAACATAGTGAAATATCTGCACTGCTATTTAAGACAATTGCAACATTTCATTCATTTTATCTCTATTTTTTGATATTTTAAAGTACTTCGAAATAAGATTTCACAAGTACAGAAAAAGATATCAACCAAATAAGATGATGTAGACGCTAAAAACTTAATAAATCATGTTGGTTACCTTTAAGTCTCATCGCTGTCCTTTGATATAGATGCGATTCCTTCCATTAGGCTGGATGGACCGGTTTCTAGCGAACCAAAAGCAGATGGTGGTGATTCTAAAGGTGCAGCTCTTGTTGACGACGACGACGACGACGATGATGATGCTGATGATGATGATGATGATGATGATGATGACAATGAAACAATAAAAGACTATATGTGGTCTTGGATTTTGTCCTCTATCCACATTTCATTTTCAATCTTTTTTACTTTATATAATTCGCTCAATTTTGTATTGTAATATGTTTGTATTTGAAATTAATCGCCCATTTCTGGTTATCTGAATGATTTCATTTTAATGTAACTTTTTACTTGTGACGATACAATTTCGATGGGATTTAGTTCACAATAATATGGTCACCCCGTCTTTGCTATTTCATTAACAATGTATCTCTCTTTATGTTGAGACATGATGAACAGAAGTGCCCGTTTAAGCATATCATGTTCAAATGGAATTCCTCTCTGAGTAAGTCAACCATGATGCTAATTTTTTCCAAGAAGTGACAGGCAAACGTTTACTTTTCGTGCTGTGATATTGTCGATCACAATAGCAGCTCCCTCAGGGCTATTGGGGAGCAATTGTTCAGGAAACCACTTCTCTTTTATTTCACCTGCAATTTCGTCGATCATGTTAGTTCAGCATTTCCAATGAACCCTTGCTCTTTTCCGGTATGAACGAAAGCAAATCTTGATCCGCGACTCAGGGATGGTCCGAATCCGGCGCTTAGACCCTCAATTGCTGCTTGACCGGCACTTTCAACCCACACTACACAGAATAGAAACTTTTGAACGGAAATGCATCCGCAAAACTCAAAAAGTCCACTTCAACCTCAAGAACGAGGAAGTATACAAATTATCCAAAATAACACCAACAAGAGTTTACAAATAAAATACATCTCAAGTGCGATCAACAGATCATGCCGCAGAGAACTCATAAATACAGTGCAAAACACACTACAGAAAACCCCCAGGAAAAACACTACCACCTCCGACCCACCACTAATATCACTAATAAGGACATATGATGAACAACAAATAAATGATTACCTAGGTTCCTTAAAGCCATAACTAAAAAAAATCAAACGAGCACCCTCCCCACCATAAAAAAATCCTCATTTGCCATCCAGAAACACTAAACAAAAAACTCCATCCCAAACTTCCCATTAAATCCCAACGAACACATTCATTCCGCCCCCAGCCGCTCCCCCCGAAACTAACCGACTGATGACTCAGTGCTAACTTCAACACGGAAGGCATACTCACAATAAAAAACCAAGCTCGGGCTGAAAAGGAACTAATCCCGAAACAGCCTTGGGGCTAGGCCCCTAAATTAACTTATTATTATTATTATTATTATTATTATTATTATTATTATTATTATTATTATTATTATTTGCACTTTTAACTTTGGTATCCCTACACGCTTTAGTTATGTTATGACCCAAATTTACCCATAACTGGTCTGTATAAACAACTGATATCCCCTAGGCCCTAAACTTTTTGATGTCTTTTAGATATTTATGTCATCTGACAATATCTTTCTATTAGTATGTAATTGTTGCATTTATTCATTTATTTATTTATTCCGTATTCGAATCCCAAATCATGTAGAAATCAGTTTAAAGTGATCCTTGAGAAATGTGGTAGGGTATCATTATTTACTCTCGCCAAAATTATTAAACGTAGATGGAATGTTTTCAAACAGCAAAAAATGAACAATTTGTCGCACTCCGCTTTGCCTTATTTCATTATATTGCGTTAACCAAACGTTTTTTTTTTTTTTTCCAATGTGTTTTCAGAATTCCTATTTTTCGTTCGTTCGTTCGTTCGTTCGTTTTTTTTTTTTTTTTTTTTTTTCCCTATACACTACTGTTTCTGAACACCCTGAGCCTTAGCTGTTTCTTTCACAGCCTTATTAACTCTCGTTATTATTAATTTACGTTCCTTACTTCTTAATTTAGCAACAATTCGCGTCTTCTTAGCTTCTCCTTCCATAGCTATATTTTTACTCAAAATGCTAAATAAATAACGTATATACCACTTCGCGTTCTAAATGTACACTAACTGCATACAAACCGACAGTGTTAAACCGCTAGCTACACACAGCCTACATGTCCTGCTAGCTGAATAGATGTGAGACTTTTGTTCGTCAATAAACAATGAACGCAGTAAGTTGCAAGATTCCGGTTTCTTTCAAAAATAGTCTCCACCTCTCCTCAACATTTTTTTCTCTTGGTCCCCGTTGTCATCCAATAACAAAAGTTTCTCGGTGACTAACTTTTATGCTACATAGACATAGAATTTATCGAAAATATTTCATTTGAAAAAGTAAAACACTCGTCTCATTGAAGAATTCAGAACTGGCAGGTATCACTCGAGTTTATTCCAACTCAGAAAAGAATATTAATATGTGCTAATTATTGTTTATTAGGTACTGCGTGATAACAACCAACAAATATGGGACTTTTGGATTGAAAAATACATTTTCTTTAGAAAAGGTCCATAGGGATCTATAATTACTGAATAATGATATAATATGATAGAGAAAAATATTCCGCATAGGATAATGTGCTCAGAACTGAAGATTAATAATGAATTAATATTCACCTCGTATTGTTGGCAATAACGCGAGAGTAGAAAAGGACAGAGCTAATGATAACATATATGCGTTAGAGAGAGACATAAATAACTCATTTACTTCCATACTGTCTTTTAAGGTTGAGAGAACTTTTAGTTAGTAATGATTCTGCTTAAAAGTGATAACCATTATAGTAATTACTGAATAAGAATAAATTTATAATAAGAATTAAATAAGTCAATAAATGATTAGGCAGGTTATCGAACAGCAGAATCTCGCGACTTCATAAACAAGTAATAATAATGGTAGTGGCGCTAATAATACAGCAGTAAGTGATGTAAATGTATTGTCGTTATCTGTTGACATTGTTTCCGTGTAGAATAGACAAAATCGTTGATTATCGGGAAGAAAAGAAGTTCTGCAGCATGTGTTCAAACGCTTTACATTTTTTCCAAATTAAAAAAAAAACAGTGTTACTATCATGAAACTTTGTTGTGAATTCAATGCGTATCTACTGAAACTCATGTGTTTACCTATGGTGCAGTATAACGTTCCTTCTCTATTCTGCGCCGTCTAGAAACTTTTCTACTATCGAGAATGAGACAAGAAATTATTTAACTATGGCGCTTCATGCCCATGTGAGATTGCCATTGATCAAATAGCCAATGAGTTCATTGACCGGAGTTCAGGTCACCGCAACACTTTTGCTTTATACCAGAGGAATTAAATCTCCATTCCCAACTTCAATTCGTAGGCTAAAGGAACGACTGCTTGTGCCCAAAACGTAATATATTTCTATTAACTACTAGTGAAATATACTTACGTATGTCCCCAATCATTAATATCGTCAGAATGTACAACCCGAGTAAATTTTGGAAAATTTGGCGCCTCTGCTCCTAATTATGGGATATATTTACACCTAACGACCTACACTGATAAAAAAAGTACAAACTTAATTTAAGGCTTACTCGTAGAACGCTGCTATTGATCGAGGGGAGTTTGGTAATTTATAATCAACATCTGAGTTTAATCGTTTTGATTCATCTTCAGAATATGTGATGAAAAAGTCAAGTTAGAAGTAATTGAACTCTGGACACACTTACAAGAATATATACCCTTAAACAATAATTTAGTCTTACAAAGGTTACTTCCGCCGTTTAATGAAATAGCCTTGAAACTACGGACTTAAGTCCAACGTTACATGAAGCAGTTTCTTCAAATGAAACATGTTTCACAACGAATGTTTGAAACAGCTCTGACTAACAAGAACAAAATACTCTGATCTGGCGTCTGCTTGGCTTGAAAGTTTTTATTCTTTACTGGGCCTCATATTTCTGCTTATAAGATTTTCACCAGTGTAAACACCAACAATAAATCTGGAAATATATTATACCTGAATTGCAGTTTATTATTTGTAACAAACTCTCATAATTAATTAATTAAAGGCAAACAGACACATATTTCTAAATTACCAATAGATATATCGCATTCCGTTCAAATGTTCCTTGGAAATGAAAAACGGACTGGTTTATACGTAAATAATTCTAATTTTGTATTTCCGTATTATGTTCATAATAATTACAATAGTGTTATTGCTAAATTTACACTTCGACTTTCTAGATGACATTTCGCGACCCTGCTGGCGGTCGATACAGCACCATTGCCCTAGCCTAGAGTCTTACGCATATAATAGGGAAATGGAGGGAGTGGGATTAAAATATGCGTTATTTAAATATTGAAACTTGTGCAAAATATTTAATTCTTGAGAGTTGTTTTATACCTGCATCCCAGTTAATTTTTTTGTCTATTTGAAGTTTAAGGATTGCTTTACAAACTTTATTCTCGAATATAGTAGTGTTTAAATGGAACAAAATTGTGTCTGTTTTATCTTCATTGATTTTTCAGTTTATTAACAGCAAGATTTGTTTAGCTTTTCTATCCTGACTTTCAACTATGACTAAACAATATCTGGTTTCTTATGAACTAACAAAGATGTCAACTCATCAGCTTAATAATACAGATATTTCTAAACATTGCAACTTATACCTACAGGAATAGAATTGCATCGATCTCGTTTTGTACGCCATAAGAAGTTCCTGTTTCTTAAGGGCACTAAGCTCTTTTTCCTTACATAATTCTCAAATATATTATTTATTTTAATGTGCATGCTTTCATCGACATGGTTCCAAGAACTTAAGTAATTGAGTTATTGCATATTTAGAAAATTATGTTCAATGTATTGCTCTATATTATTGGAAATGAAAAGGGAATGTTTTGCAGTAAATAATCTGTATAGAACCAAACAGTGTACATTCATAAATCTATGATTGGCAACTATTTCCTGTCTTCCTCTAAACTTAGTTTAATTGTGTATAACATATTCAAATTAAATGTAGGTACCCCATTAGGAAATAAATGCAACATAAAATACATAGCAGAGCTTTATTTCAAAATTTAGAAGCAATTATTTCTCTTAATTTCCCTTTACGCGCATACGAACTTGGAGTTCATTTGCGCGAATATCCGTTCATATGGGGTTAAATGCTTACCAAAAAAATGAATAAATGAAAATAAATAATCTAGAACGCCAATTGGGTAATTACAAAGAATGAACATAACATTTTGTATAATATAACAAAGGGAACAAAAGACTAAAGCACTCACAAGTGCGTAGGCCATGGAGAGTATATTCAGCAGAGTTCAAAATCGTCTTCCGAATATAAACAGTTATCAGCTGTGACCAAACTGCTTATTATAAATAAAATGTGCAAATTATTTAAAAATCTGGTAATATTTCATGTGAGTTGATGTAACTGCTCGGATAAAGTGTGCTTTCTTTTGTTCATATGTATTAATTGTTAACAAAATGTTCGACTGTGAGATAGTGCATGTGTAAAATCAATGTGATGCAAGATAACCATAAAGAGATTAATCTCGATTTCCAATAAACCATATAAAGTGGTTTGCGTTTTTAGATGGGTTCTGCATCAGAAAAGCGACTGTAAAGGTTGCTAACTTAAGAAAGAGCAATAGCATTTCTGGAAGTGAAATCGGAAGTTTGAACTGCGTCGCGTTGGTAAACATCTGCTACGCTTGCGCACTGCAGCTTACTCTGGAGCCGCGGTGTGTTTCCTAGCGGCACGGCAGTACATGGCTTCACGCTAGTATGGGCCAGCAGGTCGAGTACACGTTTTGGGTTATCATCTTCGCTACGCTCCTTGTGGGCACTATCATGGGCATTGTGTCCATATCACGGCTTCTGCTGGCGGCGGTCGTGGTTATCGTTACGACGCGCTATTGGCGAAGAATCAAAATTGCAATACTGATGCTACCCAGGGATTTTAGGTGAGTGACACTGTTAAGTGATGGAACTGAACAAAGTAGTATTTATTCGCTACTCATTTAACGCGCCAGTCGATCTATGTTTCTTTTGGTTGTGTTAGGTAGGTTACTTCATGTTTGTGCGGACGGCCGGGCATCTACGTGCTATTTACAGCCGAATCCCACTCTCTACATTTCATTCACATTGCAGCACCTGGGTTTCTAAGATAGTCGCCTGTGTATGTTTAGGGGTGAGGTTACTCAATGGAAGTCCCTGCCGTGCCGGCCGGCAACAATCAATATCTCCGGTGACCTCCCTCCGCCGGGCACAACCATAGCGCCCTCACAACTGCAGTGTTTCCCTATTGCGCATTATTTCTGTAACATGCCTTATATATTTTTAAAGAGTTCGATTTTCGCAACACTAGACATTTTGTTAACCATAAATGTGCTTGGTATGAAAATCCTGTACACCCTTAAAACTGCTTTATAATATGACCTTGTTTTTGGTCTCTTCATTTTATTTCAAAAGGGGAATATTGCTCTATTGATATGCTAGAAATTAGGCTCGTTTTAATGCGTGTTTTCTGTTATTTAATTTTCAACTGCAAATGGAATATTTAACCGTTTTTGAACATATTAACTGGCAAGTCCATTTTAGCGAGTTAAGCTATCGAAAATGCCTTAAAATTGCTTTTCATTATTTCTGTTGCAGGGACAAGTACTAAAACAGTTAATTACTTAATCATTAATGAAAGGTTTTTCGAATGTAGTTTTGGGCCTCCAGCTAAGGTCGAATCTCTATAAAATAAACGTTGGCTTTAGCGAACATTCATATCATTTGATTTGCAAACGTCAAAAAATGGCAGCACATTAGTCTAACTTAAAATGTAATTTATCATTGCGCAATTTACTATACCTATTACATGTTTTGGTTTAACTATTTTATTTACAACAACCATTTCTTTCCGTGTAGAAAAGCAATGCGTTTCAAAATGTGAATTATTTCAAAATGTATGTGGTTTATATCGGCATAGGCATTAATAGATAAATGCTTTCAAAGGCACCACATTCGCCAATACTGTATAAAAAATATAACACGACTGTACATACTACTTCAAATTTGTATTTTCATAGGCAATGTAAGGAAAGTGGCAGAAGTGTTTGCGAGTTGCATGGAAATCATATTAATAAATATAATAAATAAAAGAAATAAAATAAAAGAAATAGCAGTCGGAATTTTCATGGCCTAAATACTTTGAAAACTAGCTTGAATTTTGTTCAAAATGACCTTAAATTACTTTTACTTTGATCCCCGCATCTTTCTACATGCATTACAGTAAGTTATAAACATTATTCACAGATTTTCAAATGTAAAGGACTGGCTATTCTCGACTAAAACAGTGATACATAAGCGTCTTTCAAGATGCACACTTAAAGCAACAAATAAGAGGGAAAGTCAATAAACAGAAATTTCATATCTTTTTTTTTTGCGAGGGTACGTACAGAAATAGCCCTATTTTGTCGACACGTCACATTGCGTTGCAACACACCTGCCCATAAACTTAAGGACGCCCTCAAGGATAAAACTCTTTGGAGTGGAATTTAAGCAACTTTGAACCGGCTTCTCCATTTACATCTGACCTCTCAAGTATTTTTTCAAGGATCGAAACAAATGCAAGTCCGAAAGCTACAAGTGGACTGTATTATGAACGTTTCAAGATCTCAAAATTTAGACCATTTAGTAAATGCGTTATGTCGAAAAGCAGCAATAATTATTTTCAGAGAGGCTCTTGGTATTTGTCGTATAGCGGGGCTTTAACGAATGCGCATTACATTAGTCACAGTGTGGGAGTTCACCAATATAGGGGTCATAAACATGTCAAAATTTAGTCAGCATGTTTTTTTCAGCAGAAGTCCTTGTCTTGAATGTTCTTGACCGAAGTGTATGGATGCTTCCACTGCATCTGTGGGTTACAGAACTCGGTAGCATCTCGTTCAGACTCAATACTTTACGTCTGCCGCGCACTCTTGTGATGCCCACTCCTACGTAACAAAGCATAATGTTCAGTTCTACGGCAATTTCGTTAGCAGTGATTCACTTGTAGATGCAGAATCGCTGTTCGATCTGCTATTTCTCCCACTCCAGCATTTATCATCGATAGTTTGCCTTCATTGTTTAAACATTTCCACCTGACTCCTGTCTCCATTTCATTATAGATATCAGAAAGTTTCACTCCCTTCGCGATGGTGTAGCGACTTGTTACTTACAAGCAGTTTCGCGGACACACTTCTTCATGCCCGCATTTACACTGGACATGGCGGTTGAGTGATAAAAACACGAATATAACTTAAAAAGATGTTCAGACCTACTGGAGTTTGTGTTTTTTTTTTAAATTAAGGGGTCATTAAATATTCTTGCAACATTTAATTAAATGTTACTTTTCTTCAACATTCCGTGATGACTGTAACCTTTACTTTACCTTAGTGAATGTCATTGCCTCAATTGGCATGGATATATAGTGAACGTCGACAATCGCTAAGAAATGTACACTTTTACTGCATGTTTATCTTTCTGCGGTACTTAATGTCATGGAAAGTCTTATGCATGGATAATGGTATTATATCTATATGCCTACCGTTCTGTTTTCCAGCAAATTTGCAAATACCAAGTGCATGCCTATTCTGGATTAAACATCATATCCCGAAAATGAATCTAACTTGAGTTGGCAGCTGTGAAGTATATTATTTTATATTTCGCAGATTGCCCAGGTAATCGAGAAAATAAATAATATGAATTAAATAGCGCAAATGAGCCTAGAATCAGTCAGCGCTTACAATTACCTAACATCTTTTCAAAAGTAAAGGAATATTCAAGGGGGAAAAATACTATCTAAACAATTTGCATTTGACGAGGATCGAACCCTGACTCACCGGTACACAGGCCCGAGTCATAGCACACTTAAACTGTCAATAGCAGTCGTAAAATACACATTCAGAATAACGGAACAGTAATGTATTGAGTGCTGTTCAACGTCCTTTTTTACTACTGTGGCATCGCAAACGGTAGTCACGAGATAAAATTATATATTGGGAAAGGAATTTGTTTGTTAAGAAAGCATTCAAGGGCATAAGTTTAGGGCACCTCCCCGGCATTAGTCTTTGATGAGGGTTGAGGAAAACTGGAAAAGAATCTTTCTTGAGAGGACGGTCTTGTCGGGAATCAAACCCCAGATCTTCCACTAACGAGACCTGCCTGTAAAATAGTGCTTTGAACATGTAACCGACAGCAAAACTGAGCAGCCGGTAAGTTGACAGCACACTGTGCTAGTACTAACCACGCTATGTATCACGTAAATGTCATACTTAACTGATAGTCATCTTGTAATATTTTTGCGAACAAGGGAGAAAAGTGCTCTTCAATAAGTTTGCTTGCCCAAGAGCAGCAGTTGAAGAAGGCGTGGTTTTCCACATGCAGCCCTTCCTTGACCACAGGCATAAAGGGGCAATAGCAGATTATGTAGATGTTTTAAAACAATGTTCTGTACAGTCATAACAAGGTTTTAGGATAAGTGTGAACTAGCGTGTTCATTAAGATAACACTATCTTGCGAGATACGAGTATGCAAGTCATGACTCGTGTGTTTTCGCGTGACAGCATCCAAAATTCACATTCTATCTTGACAAGACACAACTAATGAAAACAAAATCCGAAATATAATTTACCCAAAAGACTGCATAGCACAGGTTTGTTTAACCTGCAGTACCCGCACGCATTAGATTGAATGGGGCGCTAATGACCTGTAATACCGCCTACCGAGATGCCACCAGGATCTTATTAAACGAAGTCCAAGCTGTGATGTCCGTCGACTGACTTACAACTTGGCGATGTTCTGTTTAATGCGGTGCTACAACTTCCTTGTTCAGTCTCGATGGCTAAGACGAGAAGGGATGTTATATTGGGATAATAGACGTCACTTCGGGAAATCGAGCTAGGTCGACTCCTCCAGGAAGGACGAGATATTTCCAGACGAATGCTGAATAACTCAACCAAGTCTGTTAGGTTCAAGTATTAAAGGGTTTTCTTATACAGTTGGACATGCATCCTCAAAGTGCCAAGGCTTCTCTCCTGTTTCTGAACAAATTCAGGAACCTTTTATACAACTGTGACGCCCAAGGAGGGGTAATAATCACCTAATCTAGATACAAGAGTTGTTGTTAAGCACTTCCAACTACCACGAGGTCAACAGTAAGCAGGTCCTGTCATCATAAGTTCTAAGAGGTTCGTGGTTTGTGTTTGTTAAGCTTAAAACTAAACAACACTTCATCAGCACAACAATTCTGTCTATTAAATAACATGCACACATAGACATAATATAAGTGAGTGGAAAAGATGTTTATGCAAGTGTTTCTCTGAGGACCCTTTCAGGTCACGTCACCTCTGGGTGGCAAGGCAAGTCACCCTTACGTCTACGTCTTACTATGTTTGGGTTATACAGCATGTTTCACTAACAAGGATATACAGCGTGTACGATTCCTTATAAACTTTGTTACAAAGCCGATTCCTCATTACATATTTAAGAACGTGCGTAAAGAAACCAAACCAACGTAAGTGGTTCTCAATTTTTTAAATCCGGGACTCACCTTGAAAGAGATGAAACTTCACTGCTTTCATAGGTTAAATTGGTACAAATTAGTGGTAAAAATGAAGTCTGTCCAATTAAGCAAATATTGAAATGTTATTAAAACTTTGGCCCTTTGCTCCATCGGGAGAATTTATAATCCACCAAAAGCCCCCTCGAGACGCACCATATATCGAGAATAGCATACGTAAAATGATCATTCAATACACTATTATTTTATTACTAGTTTCATATTTACTTGTGGTTTAATAGTGTTTAACGCTCGTTTTTACTGCTGAGGTATCGTGATAAACGAGATGAAATGATAAATTGGAAAGGAAGGAAACATTCTAGGCTTAAATTTAGGGTGCCTTTCCGGCATTTGACATTTATTAAGGACTGAGGAAAATCTAGAAAAAAAAAAAAAAATCCTCAGGGAGGACGGTCCTGGCCAAAATCGAACCTCAGACCTCCCGTTCACGAGTCCGTACCTTAATGACTTCTGCCACCCGTGGCGATGTTACTCCAGTTCATTT
Source organism: Metallyticus violacea (assembly GCA_030762175.1). Taxonomy (NCBI): domain Eukaryota; kingdom Metazoa; phylum Arthropoda; class Insecta; order Mantodea; family Metallyticidae; genus Metallyticus; species Metallyticus violacea. The sequence continues at coordinate 107,009,259 of CM060843.1, read as the reverse complement.
GTATAGTGAATATCCCTTTCTTTTAGAAATGCACATTTAAAGAAACAATGAAACACATTTTAATGTTTTTCCTTCGAGAGCATCATTTCTAGGTGCAGGAGTAATGTTTGTAATGCCCATAGAGCTGCTCTTGGTTTTATTTTACGACAGTTATGACCAACTTTTCCAATGAGAAATCTTCCACACCATAAACAATTTTCTCAAATTCAAAACATTTTTTATTTTTATTCAGAATTGTGTCCAACAGCTGGTTCCAGTTTTCCAGGGTCTTCCATTACTCTGCACTATCTTCATGCTTTTCTTTTTCCTCTTTCAGTCGTTCAGGATTATTAGACGTGTATCGAGTGCATTCGTCACTTATGCTAATATTTTTGCAGGAATTAACAGCTTACACACCAATGATAACAATCGCGTGGATATCAGTAGTCACTCGCTCCAAGAAAAAGTAACTATCATGTAAAACTATCACTTGTGGCATTTGAGTCAAACAATGGAAACCCAACTATCATGTAAAACTATCACTTATGGCATTTGGGTCAAACAATGGAAACTCAACTATGTATCAAAATAAGCTACTGAGGAATACACTGGACAAGATTTACAACCACAAGAGTGGAAGTGGATGGCAGTATCCATGCAGTCGCTCCAGGTTTAATAGGCCACTTCTCCCGAATGTTGCACTTTAAAAATTGAAAATATTAAAGCCTCATGCGAGCACCCTCCAACTTTGGGACGATGAATAAGACTTGATTGGTTGTGCAAATGATTCTGGGGTTGATCCAGTTTGCTCAATAAAGATGGCAAAAAACAATTAAAAAGGGAAAAAAAAAAAGAACGTTATCCTGGACAAGCAGTCAATACCAAAAAGTTGACCTTATACTTTATACTAGCCTGTAAACAACAACAACAACAATAATAATAATAATAATAATAATAATAATAGGTTATAAATAAGTGATTAGATTAGCTTTAAGTATAGGAAAAATAATACATTGCTTCCACTTTTCCTTAATCATAGTCCCTTAATGACAGTGAAGCTACAAGCAGATGGGGTGATGTAATCATCACGTAATTTTAGCCCAATACTCTACACTGATACACTGATGACCTGAGATGTTAAAAGAGCGTCCTTAAATAAATTGAATGAAAAAAAAAATAGAAAAAGCAGATGTTCTATTCCAAGAATATACTTTTATTACACTTATTAAAGACCTTAAAACTTCAGGGTCTGAAATAAAACTACAAGAAATGCTGTTTGCAAGACATTTCATTCATTTGCATTAAAAAACTCACAATTTTCTAACTAATTCCTATTGGTGCTTGTCTCTTTTTTTTGTGCTAAAAAGATCGATTATGAAATGTTCATTAAACACTTGTTTGAATATGATAATTTATCGCCCATTCCGTAGTGAAAAAGTATCAGCTGATACAAGGGTCTCTCACTGGCATATAGCGACTAGTAATCAATATCGTGCTGTAGGGACTGGCACAAGAAAAGTTTAAAGTGCAAGGTCACGCATCAGAAAAAAATTGCAGAAATTCACTACTTGGTGTTTAGTGATGATGCCCCTAGTACTCAGGTGGTGCTGCTTGGAACTCTTATTCGAAAGGACCCAGATTCAAATCCCTTGGAGCTACCCATCCTGAACTTGATTTCTTTTTCTTCTTATTCCCTGGTCACTTAGACGAATGCTGGGATGGTATTTCCTTTCCACGAGTTTTCCCCTCTCCCGTATTACGTTGATTCTCTTACATGTTCCAAAGTGTCAGGGCGAAATGGGTAGTGTGTCTGGCTTGCGATTTGGAGAGACTTGGCCCCGGCGTCTCGAATGCAAACAGCCCTTCTAAGGGTTCGAAGCTCCTTGGAGAGGGAGGAGGATTTCCGCCGCCGTCGCAATGTTCTGTCTGGAAAGGCGTCCCTAAAGAATAGGCTTTAGGTACAAATACCGAAATATCTTTCTCCGTCGCTAACAGTCCAACCGAACCCAAGACAAACATGGAGAAAGTAGCAGCTCATTTAAGTGCATGTGTAAGTTGGATTTAGAGTGAAGCTATTTAGACACACATTGAAACGAGACTGAATAACGTTACTCGATACAAGAGAAGACACCTTGCAACGAAACTCCTTAGAAAATTCTCGAATAAGGAAAAGAACAGAAATGTCTGTTCACAATTCAAGCACAGGTGATTGTTTTTAAGTTGAAAACAAAGAAATTAGTGCATATATATGAATGCTTGAAAGATCTCATTTCAGCGGCATCTGCAGGGGTTTCACGTGAAGATACAATTCACCTGATATTCAATGGGCAGAAAAGAAGAATGGTGTTTTCGGAGAAATAGTCTCGAATGTTGAAGTGCCTGTTGGCTCCAGTCATCTGAGAGGCAGATGGCCTCTCCTTCTCAGTCATTGACAAGTGAAGGAAAGATCGTGGATAGAGATGTCGTTCGTATTCATCCCTACTTTTAGGTATCGTTATTTAGCTGAATGTTTAATTTACGTGAAATATTCATCATCATGATGAAATCATTTTAAATATGAAATTTAAATTTTGGTCATGTTCGTTTTAATTATTGTAGGTATGCGAAAACTTGATTATTTTTACGTTGGCTCCCCTTTGCACTCCATAAAATGAAAAGAAAATGTGCTGCAAATTTAAAATAATATTTTGTTTTAATAATTAATGATAATTAAGTACTTCAAAATTAAAATTTCTTTTAAGCATTTTTGGCCCACTTTGTTTTTTTTGTCGCTGCTGAGAATCGATGTTGTGAAATATTGAACTTCTTTACAATATGAATAAGGTTGGGTACAGAACTAGTGCTAAGTGTTTTAAGCATTGTTATTATGAACGTGAACATTCATTAGATTTTATGTATTTTTAGAAACTCGCAATACTTTGTCAGTCATCATATATAATATATAATGACGTCACACGCAGGGGTGGATTTTGGCTAGTTAATAGTCCGTTTGGCGAGTTACAAAAAATTAACATGGTTGGAATTTAGTTTCTGCAGTTCATTTTTATTACAGTTCGTACAATTTTTAGGATATAGTAGTCAGTACTTCGGGCGTAATCTCCATAGAAATCTAAGGGATTTGTCATCATCATGATCATCATCAGAGTCTGAAAAAAGAGAACACAGTCGGGACTCGACCTACAGACCTTAGGTTTAACTTTGTCTGCCCAAAACCGCGAATTTCGCACATCTCAGCTTTTATACTCCTGAAAAGCTTGAAGGTTATCTCGTTACAGTTATTACTGATTATTAAATTGTGTATCAGTTAGGGGTAGAATCTAATTTTTGTAGTTTTTATAATTCACAATTTATATTACGTGAAATTAGAACTTCTGAGAAGATTTCATACTGTAATTAAGTATATCATAAGAAAGATTTAACACATAAATTAAACCATTAAGATTACTTATGGATAATGCTCCTTCATACCTAATAGTAAAGAACAGATCTCCGGAATTAGATGTGAAAGAATAATTTGAGGCTGCAAAAAAATGCAGGTCTAAAAACTGCGTATTCAAGCCATTTGAACCCAATCCTGGAAAATCATCGCTTAACTACTAGGTGTTTAGCAGCGATAACACTTTTCAAATGACTCAATTAGTGTCTCAAATATTAGATCTTATCTGCATTATTTGACTCGCTGTATCCAGAAATGACACACGTTTTTCTCTATTAACTCTTGCTTTTTAGATACAGCATGAATATCACTATTCATTCTCATACTATTCATACCGATGCTCTTTAACATCTCGGGCTCATCAATGTCCCATTCAATTCAGGAGTGAAACGGCTGATAAAGTTGCTCAGAGGGCTCTTCTTTCAGGCTTGAGGTTCTGTTACTTGCCGTAAACCCTGTCGGAATTGAACCGCGATTTTGGGTCTGCTGGCAGGTATGGTAACTAATAGACCACCAGGACAGACTTCCTTAGGAGGGGACACTATATACCGCTACCAATAAGGGTACTATAAAAATATCACGATGGATAAATCTAGTATATTTCTCTTTAGCAAACCTAAATGCTGAAGTATCTAAATTCTTCCTTTCTAAAAATGTTAACTGTTCCCTCTGTTGCTATTAAGTGTCGTTTCGAAGTAACCAACGTCCTCCACCAATAATGCTACTCAATTTAATAACCCCCCAAACAATGCAGGCTATTTGTATGCCAAAATATTATTTTAATAGTAATTCCACGAAAGTAATAAATTATTTACCCAACTTAACACTGGTATGTAGAGTTACGTATTTTGAAATCTGAAAATATTGACACCCTTCCCCTCATTAACTTATTTCAACCTCATCGTTTCTATCACTTTGTAGTCTCCTAAATATTTCTCAATAGACCTTTTTTTTTTTAATTCCTTGGTACTGTACAATACCATGGTGACCCAGGCGTTAACGCGGTATTTGCATTCGGGAGTTCCCTGGTTTATCCTGAACTTGCTTTTCGCGGTTTCGGTGTTCGCTTAGGTGAATGTTGGAGAGGATATTTTATTTCCGAAATGTACATTCCACCATTCCATATCATTTCATTCTCAGGTTTTGTTACAGAATGGGAAAGAGTAAGGCGAGGTGGGTTGGTGAAGTATCTGCATTGAAACTGAAATTAATATTAGAGGTTTGCCATTTGAAAATATTGATGCTCGTGGATTTGATGGATGCTACTTTTCCAGTAGCATTTTTAAAGTACACAGAAGTCATTTGTAAAGCAACGGATAATAGGACAGTAATTGGTAAGGTATAAAGCAACAATTTTTCCCACAACAGAAATTGAAATTCTGAAATTCCATACATAAATTTACGTCTTATTTAGTTATGATTATGTTATTTTCATTTACTTACTTCGAAAAGTCATATGTTTTTCATAGTTACATTTGATTTATTTATATATGCCTCTGCAGTTGAATAATCTATAGACGGCGGGAAAAGGACATAAGTAAAAAAAATTGTTTTTTTGATACCTTTATATTAGATTGAAGCACAGATATTAATTTTAGTGCAGTTAAATATTGTTTCTATAGCAGTGTTTTGAAAAGAAACTAAAGACAAAAAGCATTCTATACACTCATTTTAATTAGAAACAAATCACACATATGTAGGAAGTTCTTCCCTGTTCTGATATTTCACATGCTCTATCTTTGCTACGGTACGTTCTTCTGAAGACAGCTGTTCAAACTTGAAACACACGGTATCAACAAACCAATTGTTCCAACTGTGTTGTATGAGACACTTGCAAATATCACATTTTTTAAAAAAAAAAAACCTCGCTTACATTAAATTTCTGATTTGCATTGCTGATAATTGGAGTATATAGTATAAAAAGGCTCATTTTCATACTCAATACTCAGATATTTCTTTGCAACTTAATTTCTATGATACTCTGAATTATCTTTTTTTTTTTTTTTTTTGTTTTTGTTTTTTTTTTTGTTTGTTTTAAAGGTTTTCCTATTCTTTTCCTTTTCCTTTTTTTTTTTGTTTGTTTGTTTTTTTTTTTTTTAATCTCCAGTTGCTAAAACACACTGCAGAAAGCGCCTTCTTTAACTTCATCAAAAATAGCCAGCTGTGCTTATCTGTCTATAAAGACACAAAATTATGATCAGTCTTAGGCTTATACCTTGTCTAAAGCAATATAACTCTTTTACTCATCACGGCTCTCTACTTGATATTGCGCGCTACCAAATAGTCCATGACTAAATATCAAAATATAGCTACAATAAGATATTCTAGAAAACATTTAATACAAAGCATTAAAATCTAACTTTCTGTTTACAGACTTTAAATAACCTGTTATTATTCACACCTTGTGTTATAAGCTTAATGTAGGTATGATGCGCATGCGCCATACACAGGTGACGGTTAGTGAGAGACGCAACGTTTGCTTTGACAGCTGAGCAGTGGCATAATTACGTTATACATGTGAAGCAGCAAGAAAGGACTAAGTACCGTTTGTGGGAGTTGGAAGGCATAATGGACAGAGCTGTGGACAAAATCATTAAAAACTTGCGAGAGGATTCCAGATATACAATGAAACTTCTGTACTGGAGGCAGTCGAACCATAGTCTAGTTCAGATCAATGGATTACTGAATAGCATTAAACATGGGTACCACTTATTTTCCATGTCAAATACTTTACTTATTATTCCATAAGTATTTTAATTCGAAGTTCGTTTATTTTCAGAACATAAATGGAACTATAATGATCACGACAATGCGCACTGCATTTTTACCGTTGCTATCAGCTGGTACGGACCAGATGTTTCCGTCCAATAATCTTCATTGTCGTTGATAAGTCTGCAGTCTTCATATCAAAATTATCACTTTCAAATAACAGGTTTTGTTTTTAATGAAAGTTGGAAACAAAATGCCCCTCTTATGTTTAGCACTCGTTAATTATACCACAATATAGACATTAGACAGAGTTACAATCACACTGAACTATAACTAGTTCTTTTCGAACTAACAGTGACCTATAGAGCTATGCTGTGTTTAAACACCAGCGCTCGTGCAAATTTGTCACCAACTTATTTCTCTGTCTCTTGTATCCAAACAGTACACATACCTTATTACCTCTTTGTTACTCCAATGCCAGTTTTTAACAATGCCTCGTTTCGGGCGTCATAGCGAAGTTTTATTAGGAAAGCGAGCTACCGCGCTGCCCGGTCATGTAAACAGAAGTGCATTACTTAGGGGCGTAAGTAACGGACCCGCAGGGAGAGAAAACAAAAGCACTATAAGTTAGGCCTGCTAAATACATTATTTTGATTTTGAATAACATATTTCATTAATACATTCCAAAGGTATACCATTTACAGTATTCTTAATGAGTATTGTTATTTTCAACATTCAACAAGTTGTAATTTTTTTAATTCCTTTCCGATGACGCGAGGTTAATTTTAATCCTCACTCGCTTTTCCAGCATTTCTTTCCGTCCTAGTCTCGCATGAACTATCAACTTGGCATACGCAATAATGTCTATGTCTGAAACGTATATAACAATGTTATTTAATAAAAATCTCTGAATTAAATGTAATGCATACATTATAATTATACATAGCTTGTTCCTTTTATTGGCTATATTTAACATGTATACGCAAGAATGACAGAGCTCACAACTGGCATGCAGAACAATTAATAGAGGTTTTCTTCAAGCCAGCAATTTGCCTTTGTGATAAAAATTGAAATTAGAAGGAAACTATTGGCAGAAAATCTGTTTTCTCTTGCATGGCAGGATAGGTGTCGGTGAATAAGTGCACTCAGAGAATTAGAAAACATGAGTTTAAATAAATCTAAATTTATAAACGGCACTCAAATGCGGAAGTTTGGTCATGAAAGAGAAATCGCTCAGGAAGTTGGGGGGGGGGGGGGTCTGTAGCAGGTCTGACAGTGAACGTAAGTTGTAATAAATGAATCTGAGAACGTTTCCACACAAAATGTTCCGACAGTACATATATGTATTACCACACTATGTGATACATTAAATTGACACCGACAGTGGTCGCTTTACTAAAGAATTGAGTGTGTTCCCTCTAAGCTGACCGAAACGACAATAATTTTATTGATGTATGATGTAATGGTACCATTGAAGATTGGCAGACAATAGGAGGGAAAACGAAGGGGGGGGGGAAGAAGAAAAGAAAGAAAGAATAGTACGAAACCTCAATCATTCATCTTACATGCTGTTTAATATACGAGAGATTGAAAAAAAGTTATTCTATTGCCTCATAGTTTTTAATGAAAAAATATTCATGTCTGGTCATGTTCTAAGACCTATGTCTCATAACAGAGGGAATTGTTTTAATCTTACTGAACTACTAGCTGCATATGACCCATTACTAAAAGCCCACGTTGACAATGAGAAAAGTAGAACCAAATATTTAAACTGCCAAATACCAAATGAGCTAATTTCACTCAGTATTAAAATCTATTGTAAAACATAAAAAATGTGTCATTTGCGCTATCTTATTACATAGAAGTACTCGTAAAGTGTAATTATCCGCTATAATAGAATAGGAAAATGCAGTAAATATTTGCGAATCTTTTATTGGGTTCTATAAAATTGGTGAGCAAACTGGAAAATCGTTGGAAAAGGAAATGATCGACAAATCAAAACACATTTTGGGAATATTATGCTACTTTTATGTATCTATTTTTCCTCATCAACTGATTAGTTGTTGATGCATTGTAATGGAAGAAATTTGTAAACTTTCAACAGGAAAGGAACTGGCCGAATTATTAATTGTTGAAAATTCTGCTATTGCTAGCATTGTTCTTAATCTGTGTACAATTCTAGTGTTTCCTCGCTTTACCTGTCTCTACAGTAACGGCGAACGATCTGTCAGTGACATAATGGTCCAGGTGAGACAGAGTTCATTATCTGTACTCTCCATTGAAAATTTTACCATATGAACATTTTACCTTCAATGACTTATGGAACAGAGGTCTGGGTTCTTGAGGAGGATGTGCAAATAAAACCTCTGCTAAGAAGATCACAAGTTTTACAGGATCATTAAACATCTCCCCCAGTATGGCCCTTTTAGTAGTTACATGAATGTGGCCAGTTGACTTGATTAAATTAAGAGGCGCTGTTTATTGGTTGAAGAAAGGTAACTTGGAGAAAGTAAATTTAATAATTTGCAGTCAATGCAACAACTTACAGGAAATAAAACATAAACTACAATACAATGGCAGTACGAATGGGAAAATATCGAGGCAGGCAGGAGAACTTTCAACTTATTTAAGAGCATCTTTGAGGGATTAAAGCTAAAATTCATACCAAAGGTATTGTACATTACCTTACAGGCCATGGACCTTACAAAATTTATTGAAAAAAAATTAACAAAACACAGGACGATATATGTAGATTTTGCAAAACACAGGATAACCCAGAGTACGTATTATTTGAATGCACACGCTGTTTAGAACAGATGAAAGAAGAGAAGTATTAAGTGGCCATCAGGTGGTATATATACTTCGAAATAAGGCCTATATAAATACCTAGAGCAGGCTGCATTCAAAATAAATAACCTAACACGGAAAGAGGTGATATCACAAGGATAGATAATAAGAATTGAAGTAAGATCAGAACGCAAAGGGTATACAAAGACAACCCCAAAACACAACTGAACACGAATAGATGATATAAAATGCAACTTTTATTAAATCAACAGGAAGAGAATAGAGGAGAAGATGAAGATGAAGGCCAGGTAGAAAAGAGTAACAAAGGAGAGGAAGATACCTAAACTTATAATAGGCGGGAATAATTTTGAACTATAACCTGAAGTAGAAAATGGTGAAGGAGAAGAGGTGGAAATGAAAAATTATGCAAATTGCAAGAGGAATTTGGATATGTGTATAAGAAGGAGAAGAAAAACAGAAGATTCAAACAGGCAGGAGGTAGAAGAAAATAGAGAAATAATTACGACGATTTAATAGAAGTATATGGAAAAAGATGGCGAAGTTCGGTTTCCGACGGAACATTTTTAGTTTAGGTAGATACCAGCTATTGGTTATGTTTGTTGGCTTCCATTAGATTTATAATTTTATTTAACTTAGTTTTTTTCTAGTAGTGAAATGTTTAATTTTTATTTTAAGTTATATTTTTGTTTATATAATTATAGATTTAATCTCCAAAATTATGTATTGTAGGAAAGAAAATTTAATAAACGATGAAAATTGGAAATTCACATCTAGGTATAGGTAACAAGGTGCCGGGACGGAATATTGCATATTTTTGTTTTACTTTATTTTCTCCATTGAAAATTAAGAAACGAGGGATATCGACGTCATGAAAGTTATCACGAAGCAACGGCGCTTTGGAAAATTGAGAGCTAAGACTTGTTGCATTTGGCATGCATGGAAAGATACGCTAACATAGCAATACAAGATCTATCGGCCCGAGTAGATATGAGAAACAGAAATGCGGAGGTGGGGGGGGGGGCATGCTTTCTTAGTTACGCTATTAGTATTACTTTAACATATTAACTTTTCTGAACATAATAATTCAATATCTGTTAACTGTTTATTATTGCATAGACATTAAACCTTAGACTATCTCAAATTTGTTTTTCTGTTACTAAATACTCTTCCAGGTCACGTTATGGAAAGGGACCGATAATAAAATAGCAAATTTTGGAAAGTGATGGGCTGTATCTGAAATCCTCTTCAGACGAAAAAAAAAAAAAAGTAATTCTTCATAGAATATCCTGATATGGGAAAATGGTACTATTCCGTGGCGTAAAATCCCGTATCATAGCTTTCGAAAACAACGAAAAAATATTATAAGCATTTTCCTGATGTAAAGGGAGGCGCAAGAAATTGTTGGGAGAAAAGCATGCTCTTTCGTGCTTGATTTACGATAATATGATAAATTAAATCATTACACGTGCTAACTAAGAGATGGGGAAATGTAGAGAAGTAGCAAGCATTAAGGAGGACTCCTCAAGACCTTTTTAGCCACTACAGGATTCTTTCCTTAATTTTTACTAGTTTTGGTCATTTAACTATAATACGTTTTCATCTACCGCAGTAGCGAAATATTAAATATATGTTTGTTTTATGGTTCTTTTTATCTCCCCATTTTTCAGTTTCATTTTTGCACTTTGTAGGAACTGTAACATCATGCAAATGAATAGCAAAATTGCACCGCATTGCTTACACAATTAGTGCTGCGCGAAGATTAAGTTTAAATGAAAAAAAATGCTAATGGTGGAGTAATGTTCCAGTCTTGTTCATTGCTATTGTTGTGTTAAAAAATCAAACGCAAATTACATTTTTGTTATTGCTGAAATTTTCCAATATATAGATTAATAGCATATCTTTTGCGTCAGGGGGATGAATAAGTGTGGTAGTAAAAGCACTCGGACATCCCTTTGAGAGAAACCGTGCATAAGATAATATAGGTGCAGCCACATCTTTATACAACTTTAATTTTTTTCTCTTTGTGCATTTTGTTTCCAGCACTAAGATTACCGCCAAGGGTTACCGAGGTCGTTAAGGCGCGAGAGGTCTGGGGTTCGAATCCCACCAGGACCGTCCTCCCTGACTGGAGTTTTTTCCAGATTTTCCTCAGTCCTCATAACTGGCAGATGCCGGGGAGGTATGCTAAACTTAGGCCTGGAACGCTTCCTTCCTTAAAAAAAAAATAATTTCCCGATATATCATTTGATCTCATCTCATCAAATGTATCATCAGTGTTCACCGCCTGTGGTACCTCAGTAGTAAAAACGGGCGTTAAACAGTACTTAAAAAAAAAAAAAAAAAAAAAAAAAAAAAAAAGCGCTACGATTGACTGCGTCACAGATTTGGGACGTATTTAACTAAATATCCACCCTCCCCAAAAATCTTTATCGTAGCTTATATCGCTTCCCAAATAGGTTAAAATGATTTATTATATTTTGTGGTTTGGTTTTTAATTACAGTTTTCGCTCTCGTTTATTCCTTACCTCGAAATGCTTTTACTCTTCGTGTTTTTGGACTAAATAATTAATTTCACGTTATATCATTCGCAGATCTGATTAAGCTTAAATTTTTATTTCAATTATATAACACTTTTTGTGTTATATAATTAACAAATGATTAGCAAATAAAAGATACCATACTATTTATGTTAAAAGTCTCGCTCTCTTTTTTCCCCCCTTTGTGCCATTTTTTTTTCTTTGTGGTTTACCAATCACTAATTATGAAAACTGTATATCTCTGATGCATGGCCATGGAGTTAAGATATGGAAAGTTAATGAGATCCCGTCTTACATAACCGGTGTTTAGTTAGAGATATTACCACAGGGAACTTTGAGCGTTGTTAACATTCTCCCTAAGGCCACACCTTATGCTTCTTAACATCAATACATGCCATTTTCAGAGGGGAGAGGGAATCAGAGTCAGTGTGGCGTTTACTTTTGTCGTAACAGCTGGTAGCAAAGCGCTAAACAGATTTGAAAGTCCTGACCGCGGGAACTTTGTCATTCTTCAATACATATCGTGGGGAAAACGCATAGACTTATAAATAACTGAGAGATAATGCTCGAAAATGAAATTAACCTTTGAAACTTTTGCGGCTCCACTGTGATCTGCAGTTAAGTTGCAGTAACTCGTTGCTTCCTATTACTATCAGAATGTAAATAATGTTAGCTTTAAGACTTTTCTTTGTATTGCATAAACATTAAAGAATAGCGGGATATTTCAATGAAGAAACGGAAATAAAAAAAGAAAATTATCTGTGTTACAAAGTCAACAAGCGTACTCCTATGTGACAAAGATCATGTTTCATATGATGAAACATCGTCTGAACCCAGTGATAATACTGAACGGATCGAAGTTCATTTTCAAAACAGGAACGTGTCAGAAGCAGATGGTTCCACAATGCCACTTTCTTTAATTCATTTGCTTAATTTCGATATTCGCTCAATTTTATATTTCGTTTCCTTATTTCTTTCATTCTCTCCCCCCCCCCCCCTGTAATTTCGCTATCTTCCATTCAAGTGTAATAAACTGATGCAGTGCGGCCAAATAGCAAATAGGGGCGGTTTAAGCTACAGTGATAACCAGTAAATAAGGTGTTTTAGTTTTGGAGGCCGGATGCTTTCTATCAACATCTGTAACCAGCAGTTCAATGAGAAGGAATTGGATCTGTTTAAGCTTGTTTAAGAAGGAACGTAAACAAATTGCTTTGTGCAGCACAGAATATAGTCAAAATGGACCACGAACACATCATAGATGGTGCTTCCGGAAAGTTTAACTCTTTAAAAGGAAGTTGTTCGTTCTGCAACGCTGTTGGTAACTATTAAGGAGAGGACAAAGCAGAAAAAATATTTGAGAGTGGTTGAAAACGCATTTCAATGTAGAATGTCAATTATGTAATTTAAAATGTTACGGTATTCTGTATTAGTCCAGGCATTCTTGGTATTCGCATCCACTCGTACTCAAGTTCTATTAGTTATAAACCTTGTCTGCCTTTTCTCTCGCGGTAGTAGACAAGCTGGGGTTCGCAATGTAAATTAAAACGTTAGCAATGATTGAAATCGGAAATACTAGGTGGCCGAAATAATAATGTAGATCAGAGAGTATTTCCCTATACAAAGCCTTGAAACAGTTCTTGCGGCCCACTCCCACCGAAATATAAATATAATATAATGAGACTCCCAAATATGTATACACACTTCAAGGGGGGGGGGACCCAACTATGTTAACTTAACAAAACTGAATTCACACAAACATAAAATGATGAGCATTATCATCTTAGACTTTTACAGTTACAACAGTTCAAAATGCCCACCATCGGCGTCGATACACTTCTGAGTACGTTCAGAGCAACGTTTGGGAAAGTGTCTTTAGTGATTGCAGTACATGCCGTTTCAATTTCTTCCCGGAGTGCTGCCAGTGTAGCTGGTTTTCTACGGTATACAACGTCCTTAAGAGTTCCCCATAGGTAGAAGTCCAACGGAGTTAGATCCGGAGAACAGTTCTGTTCTGTACACGCGTCTCCATTGCCTTTGAACTTCAACAACATTCTTAAGTTTTCCAATACTACTTCAAAATTGCTTTCCGCTGTTCAAAAGATAATCTTGACTCCATTTTGTTGTAACAACGCTAGCATAACGTAATGTGAGTCAAATCTGTTTACGGATCATACGATAATCTTGACTTCATTTGTTCATTGTTGATTTACCTGTCGCGTAACAACGCTACCATATGTATGTAAGTCACATATGTTTACAGAACATCATACTACACATTACTGCTGTTTTTCGGTACAACTTTGAAATATATTAAATAGATATCTACTGGAAAGTGTGTATACATTTTTGGCACCCTCTGTATGTATTTTGCAAACCTAATTATCATAATTTTTATGTATTGTAATTGTAGATGCCAAGTATGTATATATGTATATTACGGCGTAATGTTACCGCTACGGGTGGCCGGGGTCGTTAAGGCACCGACTCGTGAGCGGGAGGTCCAAAGTTCGAATCCCGCCAGGACCGTCCTCCCTCACTTGAGGTGTTTTCCCAGGTTTTCCTCAGTCCTCATAAATGGCAAATGCCGGGAAGATACCCTAAACTTAGGCCTGGAACCATTCCTTCCTTAAAAATAAAAATCCTTTTCTAATATATCATTTTATCTCGTGTATCATCAGTGTCCATCGCCTGTAGTGCCACTGTAGCAAAAACGGGCATTAAACACCATTAATTTATTATACGGCATAATGTTAACTTGTCAATTGTATGTCGACAAAAGAGAAAGTTCTTTGGTGTTTTCTATTATGACAGCTTGGAAGGCCAAGAAGGCAATAAAACTCTATACGAAGGGGAGAATAAATCCGAGGGACGAGTGTGATGCCACTATTAAAAAGACTACCGTTGGAGGGTTAACAAACCCCAGGTCTTTTATATTCGTCAGGGCTTTGAACTCGATAGGCTTGTACAGTTAGCTTTAAACTAGCCAATTTCAACAAAATATTTTAAACTTTTAAAAAATAGCGAATTGCACATTTGGCAGGAGAACTTAAACCAGCCAATGGTACATGTATATTTGAACTTTTAAAGATAGGCGCGAAACTTGGCGCCTGCTCGTGTGAATCCCATTGGTGTCGTTAAGCCAACGATTACTTGATTTTAATTTAATATATAAGGAGGCGTTTGCTCTGCTGGGGCATGCAGTGGGCAGTTCTCACTTTACATACGCAGTTCACAGAATCAACTCAAACGCAGATAAGCTCTACACGCGGCGAAAGCAGTTCGCACTTGACATACGCAGTCAACAGCAAAGCAGTTTTCAGTTTCACACGGGGTGAGAGGCACTTGTTATTCTCATTCCGACACAGGCACTCTGTTGTTAGATATACACCGCAACACACGCAGTACTCAGTTTCATTTCTCCACTTACGGAAGTTAAGTTTGTATTCGACATAGCTAAGTCTATCGTACACAAAACACCCGAGGACATGAAGGATTTTGAACATAATAAAGTATCTATAATATATATTATATCGCATCTCGAGCTTATACTATTGAACTCTCCCAGTCCGGTTGAATACGAATCAACAAAATAGCAGAATTCGCTCTGAGAAATTGTCTTTGAAGCGTGGGCAACAACACCGAAGCGATCATTAATCAATCTACTAAACCGCTTCAAATTTCGCATCACAACAAACCCCTTCAAAATTGGTGCCCAACTTGAGGCACTCAGCAGGAGCCTACCAAATCGCTTCAGTCTGTTTAGATGAGGGAGGAAAGATTCAGTACGCTTAGTAGCCGAAACTTAAAATTTCGCGTGAGCGGATAAGGTGTAATGTAGGTGAAGGTATGTCAGGTATTTTAAATCTCTGAAGCAATTCTTATTTGTTTTAGTCATTAACTCTCCTAATGACACATTTTTGCAGCAATGTTTTTTCCCCCCGCTCTCCAGTAGTTAAACGATTATTTGTTAAAGTAATAAATTCGCTGAAACAGCGTGCAGCTAGAGATAGTCTTATCTAAATAGTCTAAATGTTAGACTGGTGTCCCAAGATTTACAAGAACATAGGTGCCCTTTCATAAGTTTGTGTTAGATTTGAAATATTGTGCACTAGTGCCCGTTAAACAAATGTAAGAGCTCTCGTCTTCGATTTGTATCGTTGCATGTACGAGTAATTTCATAGGGGTATAATAAGCGATTTAACTCTCGTTTTATTTTCCCAGATTCTGTAACTGTTGTAGTGGACAGTATTCTGATATCGCGTAGACAGTAATTGAAAATGTTTTTATGATTATAATATATTTATTTATGGGTAATGGTTTTCTTCAGAATCTCATTATTCCGAGAAGAATAATTCCGCCACGTTTTAATACCTTAATACATTTTAGCTATTGATGTATGCAATGTAATATAATTATATCAATATATGAATTAAGAATGTAGTATTATCCTTTGCTTATGCAAATCTTACGATTTTAACACATTAACCACGTGAAAGAAATTCTTAAAAAAAAAAAAAAAAAAAAAAAAGTAAAGATTGCACTGCGTCACTTATACGCTGTAGGAATGCAGTATTTTAATATTTTCAATTTTTTTAAATAGCGCTTTACGATGTTTCAGGCTGTTATACCGGTTCGGGAAGATGATTATCATGAACCACATCTTCCAGAGGCGAAACTCTAATGTTGTGACCCTGTTCGCCGAGGGGGCAGCGCGGCATCCCGACAGACCTTGCTTCTACTTTGGCGACCAGGTGTGGACATATGCCGATGTAAGTACCACTGAGATAGCGGAGCTATGAGCAGAGCGTCGTGTCGTCGGCACACGCATTTAAATCCACGTGTCTAAAGCCTTAAAAGTTTCTTACCAGATTCTTCAAGTGCACGAGGGGGCCGAGGCATTTCAAACCTACAAAATAATGCGAGCATTCAATGTGCCGCGGTACAACAAAAGTGCCTAAATGCGCTTTGGAATTGGTGTTTTCAAAGCTAGAAATTAATATACAATTTACCTTTCGTACGGAGAAATATGAACAGACACACGTAACCGAAATGATGTAAAAGCATTACTAAATAAACTGGGTAGGTAATATTGCATACATTTAACATTAAATTTACTACCTTCCATACTTATGAATTATGATATTTTTTAATGCTCTGGTTCTTCTTATTCACCCAAGATCGCGGGTTCCATCCCGGCCAGAACCGATGGATTTTTTCGGGCGTAAAAGTCCTGTATGGCTTCCTTCGGAAGGGAAGTAAAGTCGCGGGTCCCGTGTAGAAGGCACGAAAAAAAACCTCAGTTCTGAAAAAAGAGGCCTCTGAGCAAAATTGGTCGGCTGTTTCATGCCCTGATTTGAATGGGACGCTGATGACCTGAGATGTTAAAGAGCGTCCGTAAATAAACCCCCTACCCCAAAAATTCTTCTGATTTGGTTCTAAACATTCTTATATACTAATTATGCTTATCACTGATACGGAGTGCTTTACTTGCTCTCAGCCCCAACTTTCAAACAAATGTACACAATTCAGGAATATTCGACACGCCATCTTTGGGTATTACAAGCGTGATTTCATAGCATGTGTTGAAAGCGGCTGTCATTGACATCAAGAAAGAGCATGTTGTGGAACACAACTTTAGTTTCCCGCTGATCTACTTTCCCTTTCAGCACACCCCATAGAAATAAATCAGAGGCGGCAAGATCAAGTGACCTTGGTGGCCAAAGTGAGAAACAATACTGGCATTACAAGTAACACCATCCTGCTGAAAATAGTCAATATGGAGTTCGTCGTCCAGCTGATCACAAACTCAGGGCTGCCGTGTAGAAGATGAGAGGTTCAACAACGAGGTGCCGTGACAGCGCACACCTCCTTCATGAGGAGGTATATCATGCACAGTACAGAGATGTTCACTAGCCCAAATACGAGTATTCTGTATCCACATAGGTGGAACCACGGAGAACCAGTGTACTCCAATTTTCCGGATTTGCACCTATAACACAGTCTCTTCTGTCCATCAGGAAGTTAGTTTTACTATTTGGATTTCTCACCCCCCCCCCCCCCCCCTGCTTCGGACATTCGACATTGTTCCTATAGTTTTCAATTTCTATGAGTGATTTTGCCGGTGGTTTTAAACTCCAAACTGCACAATAAATATATTTGGCACTCTTTGTTTATGCTATTGTCTAGTACCCGCGGGTAATTAACACGGTGTATTGCTCGTAGCACATAGACACTATGACTTGAGGACTATCCGTAACAATAGCACAGTTGCATGCATCACGCTGTACCCGCGGACAGCAAATACAGGCATTCGCTACACTAGAGAATAGCGCCAACACTTACGACTTTCCGTAAAAGTGCTTCTCATACATTATAGTTATGTCGATTTAAGCTGCATCACGCCCGTTATTTTGAGAGCAGAAAACTAGCGATATCAAATGCTGTATTATATTTGTGTGAGGGGAACGGATTTTTCAGTTGGTAAATTCATTTATAAAAGCTCCTAGAATTCTGGAACTGCTGCATTTAATTTTTTTCTCCTCCACAAACACGCTCAATTTTTATGGAGACCATTACCATTGTTCATCAAAGCTCCCATCAGAATTCTGAGAAGACTGAAGTTTATGGAGCGTCTCCGCGATTGATACAAAACCTTTGTAATTCTACATATTTAATTTTAATTTGCATTTCTTGTCAGCATGTGAACTAGTACTGAAGAGCCCAGCATTTGCAAGCTGATGGGAAATTTAAGCAAGCTACGTGAATATATTGATATTTATTAGTCACTAAATAGGCAATTCTTGCAAAGTATAACTACAAAACAATAAGTGCACTGATTAGAACGCTCCTTTTCGTAAAAATGAAAGCTCATATCTGCAGAAGAGCCCGTGTCGAATGAGATGGTTGTGAGCGGGCAAGGTCAGGCCACTTTATCGATTGTTGCGCTCAGAATGTCATACTGGCCGTTTCTATTAAAAAAAAAATCTGCCGAAGAAAAGAATGAAACAAGAAACTTAAAAACAAAATGAAGTGCGTATGTGACTTCTTATTGATTTCTACGTTTAAAATAGTAAACATGGTCTCTGCCTCCGCTATGTTGCATGCATGCAAATTTCTACTGTCCAATTGATTAGATGCCATTTCCATGCCATTAAGAATGACAAATCGATGAGTAACCGATCATAACGTAACATCGTATGTGAGAAAAAGATGGCGTTGGAGAAGGTTCGTATGTACATATTTTGATATATTTATTGTAACGACATATGATAAGGGTTGTTAAGGCGAGGCATTGTTTACCGTCGATACAAGGCAGATATAGCATTAATGTATGTTATAACTCGAGTGAAAACTAAACGTATTCTGTAAAGTTATTTACTTTGGCATTTAAACTTATACTACATAGTCTAATTTCTGAACTGTCGAATATTTCTCTTCAATATTTTCTATTTTTCATCACAAACAGATGCATTTGATCAGATTTTGCCGTCGGTAACTTACTGGAAAGGGTCTTGCCATTTGCCTCTGAAAATTATTCCGCGCTTGGAACTGTTAGCACGCCTACTCTCTTTTTTCTTTATTTTACTATGATTTGCTTTTAGGTTTCCCCATAAATAAAAATGGCACGGATTTAAATGTGGAAACTATGCGTGCATGCGAGCTCTATTTTTGTAAACGAAAACTTAATTATTACACTGTACGGTATGGGCGAAACGTCTCAACACCTACAGCAGCCTATTATGCTATATTTCTGAAATTTGTGTGAGAAAGATACTTTTGTCACAACTTTAATATTGACTTCAAGCAAAACACAAGTTCGTATTGCTAGAAAATAAAAACAAAAGTAATACAACATCAAATTTGAAGAGGGCATGATGGTGTATGGAGTGTTTTCAGTTTAGAGGCGAGTCTTGTGGGTCCACGAGCGGCCTCGTACAGGAAGAACCATGAGTACAGCCATACTTGTTTTTGTAAGGCGCCATCGAGAAGAGGTAACTTATTAAAGAGTAGAGAAACAAGTTTTACCATGGACATGAGTGAAGTGCGAAACCCTTCACTCGGACAGAAATTTGTGCTGCCATTGCCGAGTTAATGGCTAAATCTCCAATCAAATCAACAAGAAAGGCGAGTGTTTGCTACCACAAGAAAAAAAATTACTTAAAAATTAAACTCTTCAGCACTGCGATTGTCAAAGAATGATCAGATGGTGATCTTAACAGGCGCCTTGTTCCTTTAGACATTTTTGAAGAGACAAATGCACCAGTTACAGCGGTCCAAGAAAACAGAATATCTTCAGAGCTAAGAGGAGTGCTCATTTCTATCAAGAGAATCAATAGAATCCTCCGCTTGGGGTGATAAGCGCTGGTATGTTAGGTTTTTATTTCTTTCAATGATTGGTAAATGGAGTATAATTTCTTTGCGTGTTAAATACCTGCTCCTAACAGCAGGCATCACGACACTATCTGGTTCCAACAAGATAGTGCACTGACACACCCTGCTGTTTTCGTTCATGACTGGCTCGATGAGACGTTTCCAAATATTGGTTTGAACGCGGAAATTGACATCACCTGCACCTTTGCCTTGGCTTCCACGCAGCCCTGACCTCCCACCAGGTTGGGTTTATATTAAGGAGAAAGTGCGACAGCGTCGATATAATTTCGACAATTTATTAAAAGCTTCTGTTCGTGCCGCCTTCCAAGAAGTGACGTAAAAAATGCTCATTAAAATGGATAGAACATGGCGTCGTATTAGTCCCTGCAAAGAACAACTTCCCCATGCCCCATGACTGCTAAACACAATTTAGATGCAGTGATAAATCATCTAATGGATTCGTTCTAAACTATAGCAAACTTGGAGCCGGACTTATGAGCAAGTGTCGACACAAGCTGTACTTATGTATGTACTGTTATCAAAACGATAATTTTTTTTTTTTGAGTAGTGTTTAACACCCGTTTTTACTACTGAGGTGTCGGTCCTGGTGGTGTAGTGGTTACCATACTTGCCTCCTAAACCCAAGATCGCGGGTTCGAACCCGGCCAGGACCGATGGATTTTTTCGGGGCGTAAAAATCCTAAGTATGGCTTCCTTCGGAAGGGAAGTAAAGCCATGGGTCCCGTGTCGTACATTTACGGCACGATAAAGAACCTCAAGCCTGAAAGAGAGGCCTCTGAGCCGTTTCACGCCCCGAGTTGAATGGGACGTGATGACCTGAGCTGTTAAAGAGCGTCCATAAATAAATCAATTAAAAAAAAAAAACTACTGAGGCACCAAAGGCGGGAAAAAAAAAAAAAAAAACTAACTGTTTTTACGCAAAAGTCATTTACATGTTCATGGCAGTTGTTTTCGGGTTTCATTAACAGATCATTTTGCACAAACTTTTTAAAGATGCAGGGGTTTTGAATTTGTTAGCAGAAACAAGAAAAAGAGATGGTAGATACAAGATTGTATTTTGGCATATGCGGGAATGGAACCACTGCCAGCCTCTGATGCCTCTTCGAAGGGAAGTAGATATGATTTTATTTTAATGCTTTACATTATGCCTAGTTTCTAAATAGTATATATGTGTGATTTTATTATTTTTATTGGTAGCGCTTCACCTCTCGTTTATAGTTTTCATCACTATTAAGACGAAATATCACAACAAAACTATTTGTAGACCTAATTGTTATGACAAGTGGCCAAAAATTCGAGAGCCAACAAGAAGAAATAGGGGGGCAAAAGCTGGAAACCCAGAGCAATAATTTTATTTTGGCGTTTCGAGTTTTATAAATGTGTATGTGTATATATATCTGTTACCTTCAATAGCCAGGCTAAAGAATCGCATGTGTCCTATGCCTTTTACTAAGGTCTGATGACTCGAAAGTTGAAGCTGCCACACACACACGCACTACAGGACAATAAGATATTTTGATTTGATTTCTTTGAAGAACTAATGTTTATATGAAAGGATACGAATACAGCAGCCGATGAAATCATAAAAATAGCGGCCGAATTTACAGGCGTTTCACTGTGGCAGAAAATCTAGAGCCAATAGCAACAAAGGAAAGGGGGAAACACGGAGTAATATTTTACTATAAAATTACGATAGACATTATTTATTTATTTATATATCACAAATGTAATTATTTGAATGAAAAATTAAAAGTTGCTCATATATGTTTACCAGATACAGAACGAGAGTACACTCGCCTTTCCAAGCGACTGATAATCTTTGATCTGAGAATTATATTATATAATCCGAGAAGTTATCATAGTTCTCTGACCTATTCCGGAAGCAATACAGTTTTTTTTTTTTGGTAGGCATGTTTCTGATATTTAAGTTTTTGTTTCATTACCACTCGAGTAATGCTACATGTCCTGTTGGCTTAGTGTGAATAAAAATGTATGTACATTATAATTCCAAACTATCAACAATGGCGTATCAGACCTAGTCCTATGCTTTTGTCTCAATACCAAACTTTATATCTGTATATACCTGGTCATAAGTACCTTATATATGACTTACAAATATTTTTGTAACAGACTTAATGTGTTCTATGTGCTTTGCATATCTACAATACAGTATGAATACAAGCTGTTCTCCCCTATCCTGTGTCCGTGGTTCAATATAGCGTCGATGTAGTACCAGCATATTGAAGTTACCTTGGTTTTTGTGTCTATAATTGTTTCCTCTTGATCTGATATCCGCTTAAAACCAAATGGAAAATAATAAAAAAAATAATTTGTTGCATTCATTTTTCTATAGGATTTCCAAATTTTAAAAATAAAATATCAAGATAGTTTAAGCAATCATTTTAATCACAATAACTCATTTTTATTGCCTGAATCATAAGCATTTAATTTTGAGAAAGAGTGTTCATTGTTTGAATTACAGTAAGTTATTTTTAAGAAACATACCATTTTCTCCCCTCCCCCCAAAATTTTTAAGTAACTTCCCTAGACTTGTACTGATGTACTATTGAGAACAGATCTTTGAACTTATAGGTGACAATCAGCAAGTTCTTAACACGTTCTAAAAGTATTATGTTTCTTTTGCCAGCAACGTTTATTAGTTATAGGAAAATGTTCTTCAAAGCTGTATTGTGGGCCAGCATGGACAGAATATCTATTCATAAAATGCCACCACCTTTTTGAAGTGCTATTATCTAAAATGTTTTTGCTTTAATTTGTTCACATACAAACCTTTTTAGACAGATTAATTTATCAAAATATTGTCGTCTATAACACTTTTTAGCATATCGTACAGTTTTCACAGTTTCCCGTTCAAGTTCTTTGCAAAGGGTTAACCAGTTGAACATGATTAATTCATTGTACTGCCTCATTCATTTGTAATTATATTCACTAAAAATATAAAAAGCATTTGTGTATTTCATAAACACCGGAACAAGCTGAACAAGTGGCCATTATGAAAGTCTGGTACTTTTAAGGAAATAGGATTAACTTTTAGCTTCTGTTGAACACTTCGCGCTGATATTAAAGACAGAATATACTTTCGTGCAAGTAGCTTGAGACACTGTAAAGAAACTATAAATATCCTTCAGCTAAAGGATTTTCAAGGAAACTGTCTCCGGGAGAAGGAATAAGTAATGCATTGATGCTGGTTTTTCTTCGCGGGACCGGTCCATATGAGTTGGCAAGAGTGCCGAGTTCTTGTCTGGTTCTCGCGTTTGAAAGCCGGAGTTTAGCTCTAGGAATGTACAGACTTGTTCTTGTATATATTGTGCAACAGTGTATCAAGTTTTCATGAGGCGGCGTAGTGCAGTATGTTAATTACGTTATTATGACTCAATTCAGGTATTCTGTTCCCCAAAGAGTATTTATATACAATTCGTACGTGTGTACAAAATCGGCTCGTGATGTACGTACACTATTTCAAGAGAGATTCCGTGATATTCATCTTCCAAGTCTACTTCGATTTACAGTTGGCAAATAGATTTCGTGATACGGGAAGTATTTATGATAAAACCCGTACACTACCACGTACAGCACGTTAGATAACGTCGGGAAACTTCCTCTGAAAATCAATTGTCTTTCTCAGGAAATGGAACTTTCTTATTCCTCTGTTCGAACGGCTATAAAGCTACTGAAGTTAAAAACATAAACTACTGCAGTGCAAGAACTTAAAGCGAATGACCCTGCATCCAGGAGTAGATTTTGTGAATAGGTTTTTAATAGTATTCTTCACGGACGAATCTTGGTTTCCTCCAAGTGGGTGTGTTAATTCACAAAACGAAACTGATACTGCAGTTAAAGCCTAACCTGCTTCGACCCCTGCACGATCAAAAGATAGAAGTGTGCCATTAGCGGCGAGGGATAGTCTTCTTTAAAGAAACAATTATATGTACGTGCAGAATATTTTGCAACCCTTTTTCAATGAATTAAATGTGGGGAAAAGACTTTCCAACAGGACTATACAACGGTGTATAAGCCCATGGCTCCTTTGTCATGAATGTTCGATGATAGTCATCACTAACAACATATGGCTCCCTCGATTTCCAAATTTAATGCTCTGCGATTTGGGGGGGGGGCATTAAAGCGGGAAAAATACAAATCCAAACATATTACACGAACAGAAAAATAACATTCGTGAAGAAATTACTTCCATTTCATAGAGGGAACTGCAGAGGCTAGTAGTAAATTTCATAAGTCGATGCCAAAAATGTATGGGAAATGGAGGCAGTTCCAGCACCTTCTAGTGAGTAAATGTATTTTAACTGTTAGTAATAACTTACGCAACAATATCATAGAGGCGGACTTTCTAACTTCTATTCACCGCGGTACCACCTTGAACTGACCGACCAGCCATTAGACATGCAGCGGTCCAGCGAAGGAAAAATCCCCGATATAAATTAAATATACTCTTAAGTAGCACATAATGTAAGTAAACTTATTATTTTGTTAACAAACTTTCTTATATAATTAAAATATCATAACTTGTTTTGGGGCCCTTTTCCGAAGAACATCACCGGTAAAAAAAAAAAAAAAAAAAAAAAATGCTTAGTTACATTAAAAAGGAAACAATTCAATTAATGACCATTTAACTGTTAAACAACCTGGACAATGGCTTGTTTCAAAACAAGAGCAAACTTTCTAACAAGGAACATAATCAATTCACTGTGAACCCAATGAGAAATTATTTGAAAAAAATGAAAAATAGAGAAAAGCAAGACTTAAATAGGAGTTTCTTTTCCTAAATGCATGCTGTAAAGTTACTAATTTTTCATCATCACATGGCACATTCTTTTTCCAATTGTTCATCGTGTTCACTAGTTCTCGCAGCACTTTTAGCATAATCTATCCACCATATTTGTGCGTAAGGGACAGATTTAGGAGTGACATTCTTTACTATATTCATGTTAATATCTTCCAAAAAGTGGACATTCCTTTGTATATAGGCGAGCAAAAGAATGCACCATTCGATCTGGACTTTTTGCAACAAGAACTAACGGACACAAAACTGTTCTCTTTAATCCCATGTTCTTTCGTTAACATAAATTTTACCTTTATTACTCTTAATTTTTCTTTCTTTGTTTCAAATCTTTTCCTCCTTTTATTTGCTTTATTTTCAGACGGAAATTCCTTCATTTTTAACACGAGACTGGGGATTTTTTTTCCCTCCCCTTCGTAGCTGTCTATGAAATACACAGGGTCACTGAACAGCAAGCCTTTCAGCAGCGCATGTCATAACTAGACTCCGAAGATTTAGTTCCGTTCAAGGGAGGTCCATGCACTGCACTGTCCGTCCAAAAGTACGCTGTGCATGGATTTCACTTGAGAATCCTAAACCTGCAGAGTTTTATCATAACTAGAGCCTGATTTTATATAATGTTAAATGAACAAAAATTACAGAAATATGTAGCAAAAAGTTGTTAAATATGTAATGAAGCCATTATATGTAATATCTTTATTACCAACAGTTTAAGTTTATTCCAGTTAAAACTAGAGAAACTGAGAAGTTGGTACATGTAACTATAAAATAATCCGTAATCAATTAATTAGTCTTTTGATATCGGAATTAATGGAAAAGAGTTGAAAAACAAGTATTCACAATTTACATTTGAAGGGGATGCATGCACATTTAATAAAAAATTACTTTTCCAAACTTTCTGTACATTATATTTTATACACAGATCGCGCGACATCGAAAGAGCATGCGGAGTAACTGTGCTGGCAAATAATATCCTCAGAGGGTTCAATAGTTTTAATTTTTTAAATGCGAGACACGGAATATTCGGGATTCTTTATCAGCACAGTTTACAGTTTACTGCAACCCCCTCCCCCACACGCACACACCCCTCACCTGTACGACACTAACCTTCTGAACTGCATGTTCCATTAATTCCATAGCTTGGAGAAGCATACCTGAAGTCTCCAGTTTCTTGATACTGTTGGAAGACAACGGAATGCATGTGATGTATGAAAATGAACTGAGCGCTTTGAAACAGCTCAATGCCGATTCACTCACACATTCTGCAGAATAAGAACAAATGTTCATCTGATTTCCCAGCTTCGAAATGCTTTCTTCAGCAAATCGGTTTTAATCCAGATTGCCTAACTTTTAATCAAGTTGTGGAGGCAAAGACGCAATATATGATGCTTGTGCTACTGTACACTAAAGGGAGATTAAAAAAAAAAAAAAAAAGTGTATCCTTGTGATAGCAAATGTATTTACTTCTGGAATTTATCTCTCTCTGTTGCAAAGCATAAGCCAGCACGTAAATTGCACTAATTCATACAACTTTTTTATTGCCGAAGCACTCTTGCTGTCACAGCACTGTCGAACACAAATCCATGTTTTCACCTTGGACGATAATAAAGATACGAATAGTGCCTTGGTTAACAATCGACTGTTACAAATTCTAATGCGTTTTAAAATTATGAACGGAAAATATTTGCAACGAGTCATTGTTGATGTCAGCAAAATCCAGCAATTTCGCCTTGAATGTAATGACAAGTAACGTAACATATTAAAAAATGAAAATTCTTGTATGATGTGAAATATGTAATATTGTATAAAATTAATAAAATTCTTTAATAAATTAAAACATGTCAAAGTATATAATTTGGTGTGAAATATGTAAGATATAAAATATTTAAAAATATGCAAAATAAAATTTATGAACAATTTCTTACTTGTGTATCTAGTAAACATTTGCCTATTCTTTGTACATAAATACGTGACATTACAATATGTAATTACATAAACTTCGAGTTCTAGTTATAACACAGCTGATTCCTGTGTCCTTGACTCACAAGCTCAAATCAACTTCAGACAGTATTAGATAACGAATGCGGCTAATGGACGATAGAAGTGTCATTGGCCTATCAATCGTTTTCCGGCTACGGCCTCAATAATTGTTACAGGACAGTCGTTGGTATGTCTGGCAATAGTCTGTTTCATTGGAAGATTCTTCATATCAGTAAGTTTAGCGTGCCATCTATGGCTAGAAAAGTAACTGAATAACTAAATGGAAGAGTTTGATATTTACATAGCTGCTTGCATTGGTGTTGGCACGAAGAGAATAAATCTTTCGAAAGGGACAGTTTACTGTTTTAGGAGATATATTAGCTACTATTGCTTGGCAATTTGACACCACCCCAGTGACATGAAAGACGTAAGCTGGTGTTATTTTCTGATCTCATTCGCTGTAGGGTATCAGAAAGAAGTCTACGGTTCTTCTTTGCTTTACTTTTTTCTGCCCAACATGGCCTATAATGTCCAATCTCTCTCCATGCGACGTGATAATGAAATATCTGGAAGTAAATGGATATAAATGAGTTACTAACCTAAAATATGTTACCGGTTTTTTTGGGTGCTCTTGTACTTATACTGAAAACATACCTGCATAGCAAACATTCTGCTTCAAATATGATTATTCCTTTGAATGGAAATTCACTCTTATAAATTTACTTACATTTGCACTTAAGTGTCTTTTGGCATTCTTCCTGCGTTCTCACTGTACACAACAAACAATGCAAATTGAAATCGATCTCGCTACTAATGCTACCCGTCCTTGACTACCCGGTTTTAACTGGTGCCCGCCAGATGACGCCTGTAGATATAGACTATTACAGCGAGAGGGTGAAGATGCCTTTATTGGGGGGGGGGGAGAAATTCTAATATTTGCCCGGACTTTAAAAATCGGGAAATTGGTAACCTTTTCTTTCTTGCTGTATCAGATCTTGTGCAAAAAATTACCGCAATTCCTTATAACTGTCATAGTACTAAGGAAATTGTTAGAATTTAGAAAGATGAACCATGTTTTCCGAGTTTTTATTTTTACAAGTTAACAATTAGCAGCTTAGTCATGGTTACGAAGGATTTGTACTGAAATTAGTTTTAAGCAAGAAATGGATTCACATAATTGCATAGTGTTTGTGTTAAATACGAGCGAGGCAATACGTATGGATAGTTGTGTCAGATAGAGCATATTTATTACTTTACATAAAGGCTTGTATTGATAAAATTATTGATCATAGGTAAATTTTTAAAAATTGTTAAGTTGAAGTGTATTTCATAAGCAATATTGGAATTATTCCACCCCTGCAAAGTTGAAGAGATCGGAATCCGTGAAAGCCAGTGATGAAAGAATAAACAGTACTTCGACTACAAGGATCAGCCGGGACAAAACTAGTACACGCAGCTCTGACTGACGCAGACCAGAGAACTTTGACCTAGCAGACACTAAAACTGTATCAGTGAAAGAGAATGAACGGCAACCATAGACTCAGACTTTATCTACCTGCAGTGAGACGCAGGAAGAAGACACTGCGGCACCACAAATCTACGACCAGAGTGTTCCACCAGACAGTTCAATGGTGCGGGAACTACTGCCAACAGTAACACATGTCGTCCTCTCTGACCGAAGCAATTTCCAGTTCTCAGTTCTCATAAATGGCAAATGCCAGGGAGGGACCATAAAACTTAGACCTGGAACATTTCTTTCCTTAAAAAAAATCCTTTCTCAATTTATCATTTTATCTCTTATATCATCAGTGTCCACCGCCTCAGCAGTAAAAACGGGCGTTAAACACTTTTCAAAACATTGAGAAATGTGTGCATAAACGTGTAGCCAAAATGGTTAAATGTGTAGGTATGTAATCAAGCAATTATATACAATACAAAACATTTCATTTCTTTGCTAGAAAATAGAACGTTACAGATAGTGAAATTGAACTAGTATTAAATCAGTTTGCTTTTGCTGAAAATGTTAAATTACAATCAATTTTAGAACACCAGAATGAATACAAAAATGCTGAAAGACAAGTGACCCCCCATTTAAGCTTTTAAGTTATATTGAAGGGGATGCACAATTAATTTATTTTGCAAATGTTCCGCCGTCACGTACAGTCTTCTGTTTAACAGTTTAATTTTATATGCGGAGAAAGAACGCTCCATATTGCAAGAAGTCGCCGGTTCTCAGGGGGTTCTAGTTTCATCATTAAATAAGCGAGACAAAGTAGAAGAGTCTAGTATCCAGGGTTCTTATTCAGTACAGATTGAGTTTAGTGTAAAGTACACCTCACCTGAACTCCATCTTCCCATGGCTTGTTGGAGAGGCATAACTGAAGTTTCCAGTGTCTTGATACTGTCAACTGAAGTTACTTCCGATACATGAAACTGAACTCAGCATACTCCTATAGTGATTGTCAGTGTCTGTGAGCACTTTAGAGCCGTTGAATTCACTCACAGGATCAGAAGGAAAGTCCTCTCCATCACTCAGTTCACATTCTCGAAGTGCTTACCGTAAATTATCACAGCTTTAATCGAAGTTGCCCACCTTGTGATCAAAGGCTCCGGTACATCAGATATTTGCTACTTTTGGCATTGTGCACTATAGACCTGTTTGATAGACACATTTCAAGAAAACCTTTTCCGTTGCTGATATCAGCGTATTTACTTCCTGGAATTTATCTCTGTCTCTGCCACTCGTTGCAATGCATGAGCTACAAAGTAACATACACTTAGTAAGGGTAAATATATATTAAGCCAGGGCTCTCAACATTTTTAAGTCTGGAACCCACTTTGGACGATATTAAACATTGGGGGATTCATAAATTAAATTAACACAAAGTAAAAATTACTCAAATTATGCTATAGTAAAATTTTATTAAAAACTTAGCATTTTTGTGGTGTGTTTGCTCCATCGGGAAATTACCGACCCGCTAAAAGCCCTCTGGCCCGCCATTGGGTTGAGAAACGCTGCATTAACTGATTTGCCTTCTTTCAACATGTAGAAGCTGTTTACGTGCACAACAATAAATAAGGTCCTCTCTTAAACCCCAGCTGACCATAGAACCTTAAGACCGTCATTAATGAATAAATCTTGTAATACTTGTTGAACTATTTGTTGCCTGCAAATGTTCACAGAAAAATAGTTTATAGGTGCAGCCTCAGAGTGCATTTTTTTCCGGTCCTGGTGGTGTAAGCATAACCATACTTGCCATCTAAACCCAAAATCGCGGGTTCAAACCCGGCCAGGATCGATGGATTCTTTCGGGCGTAAAAATCCTAAGTATAGCTTCGGAAGGGAAGTAAAGTCATAGGTCCCATGTCGTACATTTACGGCACAAAAAAGAACTTCAGGCCTAAAAGAAGAGGCCCCTGAAGAAAATTTGTCGGCCGTTTCATGCCCTGAATAGAATGGGACGCTAATGACCTGAGATTTTAAAGAGCGTCCGTAAATAAACCAAATGATTTTTTCTCAAAGATATCGACGCAACAACCAAGTAATTCTTGCTGAGAGATGTATCATCCGGAATGTTGCGTTTGCAGTTTTTGATTAGAAATATTTAAATCAGGTAGCTGAAGTTGTTCCAGGGTATTTTCGCTGTAGCCATTGCCATGCACATTTCTTTGTTAAAGTCACTATTATATTATGTAGGCTGCCCCTGCAACCGTTTCCTAGGAGAAATCCATTATTTCTAATATGTACTCGTAGATTGTTTAGCAGATGTTCAATTTGAGATTTCATCGTACACACGATACGTTTTATTATAAGTATGGCAGAGGAATGTTTGACTATCTGTTGTGAAAGCACTGTCAATAGAAATAACTTGACATTACACGCAGGGCAGAAAAGCATTCAACTGCTGCTGCTGGTGTTAAGTGCCATTATGCTGCTAAATGCCCGAGCGGCTAGCCAGAAGCGAGCCACAGGGGAGAGAGCGGAACTTATCCACCTGCACTTTACTTTGTAAATATAAATGGATAGGGAGGGTAATTCACTGTAATAAAAACATTTTTAGGCGCGTGAAATAATTGTAACGATGGGAAATGTGCTCTTATTCCAATTCGCAACTAATTCATATACACACTAACCCAGCCTGTCAGCTAACCTCGGGCAAGTCCTAGAAACCGGTGTACACAGTGGTTTATCGAGTAAATCGTTGTAATTGTGGCAAATCTCCTTTAACTCTGGCAGATAAAACAAACAAACAAGAACAACATGCTATGGTGATAATCGAACCCAATACTATCTTCCCAAGTGTAACATAACGTCTTAACCGCCTGCGCTATTGCACCGTTGATCCCGAAGCGTTATTATCTGGCTAATAGCTGTGTTCCACTACCTTTGGCTCTCTCCGCTTTCGCTCACTTCCGACTAACCGCTCAGACATTTATCAGCATAAGGCATTAGTATCAGCAGCAGCAGTAATTAAGTGCTTTAGCCCTGAGGGTAACGAAAACTATAGAAATACACGTTTTCAGCTTTTTTAACTGGGCGACTTGTGCTATGGTTTCTGACGATATCTTTTGAAAACAAGAAAGTAGTGATTGAAACTAGCCATTCATTGTTGGTGACATCTAGCTCGTGCAATTTAGTTTTTAATGTAACGACAATGCATGAATAGCACAATAGAGTTCAAATTATTTTTTCTTTCTTGCTACTGTAATGATAATTCAATAGAAGCGCAAAATAAACCGAAAAGGTTTTATAATTTTGCAATTATGTAAAAATATGTAGTATGGTATACAATATGTAATAGAAATGTAAATAAAAATTTATGGCCAATATTCCAAAACTTGTATCCCGTCAACTTTTATTCACGACCAGACAACTGTCACTTGTCTTCTTGCCATAGCAGAACTCCGAGTTCGAAATATAGCGATCTTAAGTGTGACTTTTTCTTAGTGTTTTATCCTTTTGTACTATTATAATATGTTAATTTGTTACATTGTTAATAGTGTTACTTTATTTTTATTTTCATAGATGTTCTGTTAAAACCAAGTCTCCCTTGCCGGTTGCCCCAACATCCCTTACCTCACTGTAAGGATTTTAATGATGATTTTAATCTAATCTTATTGATGCGTTACCTACACAATGCTCTGAAAGTTTACCCAGAGAAAGAGAAATGGCAGCTATATTTTTACATAAAGCGGGTATACCACCTGGTTTAAATCTTGCGTATTAATCCCCCCCCCCTCCAGTTTCATCTGTTTACATGCATAACGTTACCTTCGATACTCATTATTTACTTTTATCACCGTCACTTATCTTCTTGCCATAGAAGAACTCCACGAGTCCGAAATAATAGCGACCTCAAGTGTGACTTTTTCTTAGCGTTTTATCTTTTTCTATTATATAATTACTGTTAATTTGTTACATTGTTAATAGTGTTACTTTATTTTTCTTTTTCTTTTATATATATCATTAAATATGTAATTGCATAAACCTCTATAGTAATCATTTAATGTAGCTTATGTACATGTTGTGTTTAAATAAGTCCCGAACTACTTTTTACCGCTTTTAGTGCCGACCCATTTTAATGGGACCGTTACTCCACGTTGAAGATACGCATACTCTTTATAAGTGTAACACGTTGAATACAATAAAATATATTAAATATCTATATTTTGTCATTATTTTAGATATCACCGTTACTATGCAAAATAAGTGTTGAACATGGTGCGGCGCTGGATCTTAACGTTGAAAAATCTACATAGTACTGTTTTCATTATTATGCGCTCTTTAGAGCCCGCAGAAAGTTGGTCATCTTTCATGTGTGTGTAAAAAATTTCCATCATAACCTACGATCAACCTAAGGGAAAGAAATACAAGCCATAGATAACCCCTAATACAAGCTCTCCACCGAAGTTTACGATTTTCGCCAAGTGGCACTAGTTGAAACGTTATTGGCTAGTGTTGTCAAGATTGATTCCATTACTCAGAAGTTGGCATAGTTGCCCTACTACTGCCAATACCAAACACGAACATTTTACACAGTATTGTGTTCACAAGATGACATTATTTATCATAAGAAAATATTTCGGATTTTAAGAATCTGAAGTTGTTTACAAACAATATTTCTCATATGTAAACGAAATATAAAATATGAATTCAGCTTATATAAAATCTCCATGTACAAAATATGCTAATCAACTACTGCCCATAACAGTTTACTGCAGTGCAATAAGTAATGAAATAATAAGAATAACAATTATAACACTAAAATGCCTAAATAAGAACAACTTAAGCATTTTTCATTGGTTTAACATACATAAAAAGTATTTTAAGCAAATTTACTGCAGTGCAAAATGAATAAATCATGCAAACACACAGGCATCTGTATACAGATTTTGTAAAGCCATATTAAACCAATATTACCAAGTCATAGATATGTAATTAACTGTACATAGCAGAAACCCAAGATCACGGGTTCGATCCCGGCCAGGACCGATGGCTTTTTTTCGGGCGGAAAAGACCTAAGTATGGCTTCCTTCAGAAGGAAGTAAAGCCGTGGGTCCCGTGTGTACATTTACGGCACGATAAAGAACCTCAAGCCTGAAAAAAGAGGCCTCTGAGCAAAATTTGTCGGCTGTTTTACGCCCTGAATAGAATGGGACGCTGATGACCTGAGATGTTAAAGAGCGTCCATAAATAAACAAATTAAAAAAATTGTCTAAACATACAGCGCCTGTATAGTCATATTTGTAAACTTTGCAGCAATTCGTGCATACAACAGACCCTTCGCTACTTGCTTGGAAATTATCGGAATTAAAAGTTGCAGCACAACGATCAATCACTTTCTTCAAAAACTTATTTCATTTTTCTCATAATGCTATATGCAATAACATCGCCAATATACACTAGCCGAAACCGACAATTATATCTTATCCTTTAGAACAATAACTCTTCTAAAGGCCATTCGTTCGCAGAAATTTAACGCTTTCTACCACTGAACTAGGAAGAAACTAAAGTGTGAACTTCTCCATTAGCCAAAGAATTACAAAGGATGACATCACAGCATTTAACACAACACATCTATGATGGAAGCAATGTATTTAAGGTTTATCATTTTCTGCATTAGTTTTAACACTATGCTCGCTGCTTATACGTAAGCCCCCCAAAAATTCCGATATGCAGGTGCTTGCTCCTGAACTACATTCAGATTCATCCCTCAGTTCGATGAAGGACCATTACATACTATACAGCATTTTGTACTGATTATGTACAGCAATATGGAACTGATGAGAAACTAAGTTCTGTTCCGTTCGGCAAGTTGCGTTGACAGAAAATTACCTACTCGTATCTCGAGAGAGGAATTGGTTAAGTCAAAAGAGCAAAAATCGGTCAATGTTACTCGTCACGAAAGTATGCAGGTTGTTCGGCACAGAATTAAAGAGTATTCGTAACATTATACAGTATTTATGCATTGGTTATTTTAGACTTTAAGAATAAATTTAATTATAGAGTAGAGCATGTGATAAATAAAACCATATCATCTTCCATAATTTGAATCTCCAATACTGTCAAATCTAGAGCCTCCATATTCTGTTTCTCTCTTTTAGAGTGAAAATGTCACTTCTCGATCACATAAAAGACAACGATAATGTGATTTCCCCATTAAATTGTTGAATCTTGTGTGCTCTGTCTCATACGTGTTTGGAGTTCTCAGATTTTCGAGGGTCCCTATGCAACATATCCTATGTGTGTGTGTGAGTGTGTGAGTGCTGTCCTCTCTTTCGTCCCCTTACTTAAATGTTTTAGAGTATTACAAAAGAAACAAGATCCCCCCCCCCCCCCAGTAATCTTGCAGTTCTTAAAATGAAAACATTTTCCTTGAATTCGACGTTTCCTCGTAGTTCAAAGAAATTCACGCAGGGGTTTACTTGAACATGTAGTCAATCACTTATGGATCTCCTAAACAGAGTTTGATCGGTACTAGAATAACTGGAAACAAGAGTCCAGGAATGCGTACATGTATTTTGTAGATTTATAAGGAATGTGTTCGAAGAAGATTTGAACCTTCAATCCATAATCCAACAATGAGATTGTATTAACAATTTAAACAGTATACATGTGTGGTGGGCATCTAGGTCAAAGTGGAGCCATCACCTTTCATCGTTTAGCATTTTGGTTTAGCTGCTCTATATTTCTTACCTTAGGAAGCAAGCTGTGTTTCTGTGTGAGGGGCAATGCTTTGTTAATATTTCATTTCTTCGGAAGCTTGTTATTGATTTCTCTAGACACATTCTTCAATTCCCCTCGTATGACGGAGAAATGGTTCTTTTGAAATGCCTACTCTCTTCATCGTGTTCTAAAAATATTTTCCGATGTACACTCTTTTCGGTAATATGATTTTTCGGTTCTTTTGATCCTTGATCATCGTTTGTCTTCATGAGAAATAGGTACAGAGCAAGCTTGTAAATCGTAACAAATGAGTCGTAATTTCTAAAATTTTGCAAATTAATGAGAATTAATTTAGTGAATAGGTACAATATTTGTAATAATGAAAACGTTTTTTCTATACTATGGTTTAAAACAGTGACAAATCACAATGTGCTATGAATACCTTTGACATATATTTCAGGTCTGCGACGAGTGTTTATAGTGTAATGACTAGAAATCTTTGACAAGTTAGCTGAACCCGAATTTCCTCTCGTCTCCGTAAGTTCATTTTTTCAGTTTGTCATTAACACAAAATATTTAACACGAAAAATATGAAGGACACTCAGTCATAAATGAAACATGTTTTTTCGGCCAGTTTGTTCTGAAAATATATAATATTTTATGTATATTGAATGTCTTTGAGCCTTTGCACAATATCTCATTTTGTGTCTTGTTCTTCCTCTGGATGGCAACAACGCAGTTGACTTTCAAAATGGGGCCTCTTAAGTGAAGTGTTTTTTATCAAAAAGATCAAAAGATCAAAAAGATTTCTTTGGAAACAAGATATCAGCTTAAGGCTGATGCAGACTAGGTAACATTACATCATTACTATTCAAGTTTGTGCTTGCAATGCAGAAACCTGCTGTTGTTTACATAGTAATGATGGGCAGAGTTTAGGGTTAGCTACACTGTATGATTGAGGCTAAGCCAGCTTCACATCCAAGCTAGCAAATGTTCCATCACTAGTTATAAACAGAGCAATTAATGAATTTCTTTTGGGTAAAAGGAGACCATTACGAACATTCAAAATATGTTTCAGAAATATGGTAGAAAAAAGCACTGTCATTGGAATAATAAGTGCTAATAATGTGGTTGGCTGCACACTGCAGTTGCACCTGTTGACATCCTTATTCAGGATGACAGACGAATTACAGCAAAACTCACTGTTCAACTTGATTTTGTCAACACAATTATCCACCAGTTTGAGTATTTACAGATTGCATTAAATGGGTAATTCAAAGCCTGTCTAAAGATCGTAAAGAAAGAACCATAATTTATTCAAACGAGACTGAAATTGATTTCTTTCTAAAATTGTTAAAGGAGATTAAATATGATTATTTGGATCCTGAGACCATAACGTACCAAAAAAGTTCAAGACCGTTACCCTAATCAGGTAAAGTCATGATTACACTTTCCTGGAGCTCTGAAGGAATTACATAATTTTACATTAAACCTAAAAAAAAAGTGATTCCAGTGCATCTATCCTAAATTGTGAGCCAAGTTCATCAGGATAGCACTAGGCTATCCTCAAGACAAATTTTACCTGAAAATAGACCACCAAACTTCAGTGGACTGTTCTTTCTATCCACCCTATAGCCCAGATCTCCCTTCTGATCTCCAGTCTTCAGTCCTCTAAAATATCAATTTGCAGGAGTAGATTTAACAGTATGAAGAAATTCTGCCATAGCATGAAGATGGCTGAGAAACTGCAGAAATACTGTGGTTGCAAACAGGCTTCAACATGCAGGTTATGCAAAGACAAAGATTTACAAGGAGATTATAATGAAAAGTATCGCTATACAGCCAAAAAATAGTTACTGAAGAACAAAATAATACATTTAAAATTGTAATAAAAAATATTTTGTGAATCCCCTCATGTTTGCTTCATTAAATATTTATTATATACAATTCATTGTATAACTGTTATATAATTGTTTAAACCCAGTTATCTATACAAATCAGTTTTATTACACAGGTCTACATATAATTCAATAATCTGATCCCAAATGATATGCATAAAATAACATGCCTCTGAGCTTCATACAAAAGCCATGTTGAATCAGCCTAATAATATGGTTTTCATTTTAAAAAAAAAAATTAGGCATTCTTAACAATATTTAAAAAAAATTAGCCATTCTTAACAATATATAACTTTCAAAAAATTTTAAATTTATAATAGGTCTGTAATTTATATATTTAACTTTTCTCTCTTATTGCTGATGGCAAATGTCTTATTTTAAATTTTCAGGAAATAATACTATTTTGTAGTGATCTGTTTATCAAATAAATGAATATTTACAAATTGTTCCTTACATTAATTTTATTGAAGTTGAGATCCATTATGATAATATCAATGGTCATAAATTATGTAAAATAGATGTGTGAATACAAATTATTTTTTCCTCTTAATTTTATCACATAATGAGTAACTAGTTCTAGTGTTTTCAATTATTTTTTTTATTTTGATTACCTTTGGACATTCAGTGTTACAGTAATAATTTAAAATTTCATAAAAGTTCTTCCACTTTATCTCTACTTCAGAGGTTTGACAAATTTTGTACTGTAGATCTTCATTAAGATTATTTTTAATGGTTTTATATTTTTAAAATTAATTTTTTGGTATACTAATTTTTAGCATATTTCAAAAGATTTTCTGTCATAAACTTTGTGACAGTAAATTAAAGTATAAAACTATAAATTATTTGGTTGTAGAATAATTCACAATGAATTTTATAATCATTACAGAAGGATTTAAGTTAATATTGAAATTACAAACAGAACTTTAAACATAATAAACAATATATTAATGCAATAATGTAAATAAAATGAAATTCAGTTTTGCCCCTTCCCCCCTTCTTTAAAGCATTCTGCAAGTTAGTGCAATAGTCATTAAGACTGGTGAACATAGAATTTTTCAATTAAAACACCTATTTATATTTTTGTACATATATAAAACAGTATAAACCCTATATATATGATTACATACAGATCATATATCACTTCAATCTGTGGATCCTAAGAGTTTAGCAAACTCTAAAAGATAGATTAATAACAATTTATAACACATCAACATAGTGCATTGTCATTTATATAATCATATACAGAATAATGATTCTTTTTACAGAATAATTTTAAGAACAGTTTTGAAGAATTTACTGTTGTTGGTTAAGGTTTTTGGATTAAGGGGAGGAGCATTATATATTAAAAGGCATTTATAATACTCTTTTTTGGTAATGGATAATACTGAAACTGCTCTGTGTAGATTTCCTTTTGGTCTAGTATTATGCATTACTTTATAAAATGTTGGCAGCTTGGGTATGAGTCAGCAGTTGGGATTTTTTCTCCCTTTTGAACAAGGATTTAACTACCAAGTACTTAGCCTAACAGGAAGCAAACCTGAATTCAAAGATTCATTACACAAATACTTGGAAAAATTCTAATTTCCTTACTACAGGACTTTTTAATTTTGCTGTTAATCTCATCAAAACCAGAAGTTTTTTTTTTTTTTATTTATTTAGTTTCTAGGTCTTAGAAACCCAGTTTCATGTGTATACCAATTACTAACGCCATTTCTGCTTTCTGCCACTGAATTTATTTTTTCTGTACTATGATGCTATTGAGTGGATTATTTTCTAAAATATGAAGTAAAGTTATTAAATAATAAAAATTTATAATAATTTATGAGCACCCTACAGAAATGGTTCATGCTTTATTTTTCAACATAGTCTGTTTCATAACATGCTTGGTTCATCTATCCATAAACTTGCTGATTTTCCCATTTTAGTTGTGGATTTAACAAACTTTGCATCACTTTTATTACCTCATTGTCATCTGTAAAGTTTTGATGCCACACATGTTCCTTCAAAGGCCTCTTGGTGCAACTATTAAATATACTTATGCACTAGGAAGGGAACTTGTGACTTTCCCTGTAATCTATACAGTGGAAGCCCAATGGTGCCAAGTCCGGAAAGTATGGTGGAAGTTTCAATATCTAAAATTTTAGATAATTTAGTGCATCCAGTGTATATGCAGTCATATAAGTACAGGATTGTCATGAAGCAGCAATTTTCCTTTTCAGGAAATTTTGTTGCATTTTCATTGTATTGTACTTCTTATTGTTCACCAGCATGTCACTTTATTGAGCACTAGTCACAGTATGATCCTTTTCTGAGAAGTGTATCAATATAGGGGTCATTGGCATCCCAAAATATCATCAGCATGACTTTCTAGTTGAAGCTTGTACCTTGAATTTTTTTCTTGTCTGAAAACAGTAGATACTTTGACTTCATTGACTACCTCTTACTTTCTAGTTCATAACGGTGCACTGAGGACTCGTCTCCTATCACAGTTTAGTGGAGAAACCCATCTCTTTCATGAGCATCAGGTCCAAGTATTCCTAATAAATCATCTGCCATACATACTTGTAATCATCAAACAGCTGCCATGGGATTATCAATTACATTAGTGGTTGCCAGAATGTTATCTAAGATATCACAAAACACAACCCATCATTCATAAAAAGAAGTGGTTACAGCGATAGATTAGAGCATAAACTGGAGTTGGCTTATTCTCAACCATCCTATAATTGAGAATAAGCCAACCTATTTTCATTGATGCATGATGCACGGTTTGCAAATAGCTGAGCTAGGCACTTTCCTATTTCTGAGATCATTGATAGTATTGAAAATATGCTATGACTCATGTTGAATTTAATGAAATTTTATTTAAGAGCGATATACCTATTGTCATGAATTTGCTATTCAATCTTTGCCATTATTCTCAGTTGCAATGCACACTAACACATTGGTGTTCCAACTGACCTTTTTGTCTTTCATTTTTAGACCTTTGCACACAAGTTTCTACTCTCTCCCCTGACTCATATGTCTGTCTCTGTATTAAATGTTCATGCTACTATAGCTTTGAAAAGGTTTCACTTCCTCTGACACACACACACACACACACACACACGCGCACACACACGCGCACACACACGCACACACACACACACACACACACACACACATCCCAAAATAAAATTTTTCATTGTGCATACATCTCTAGGGAATTGAACAATAAACTTCGAATTTTTACTTTCTCTTGTAAAATTACTAAGATTGCAATGCCATTTAATTTATAGTACAACTTTTCTTTAATTAATCTATAAATTTCAGGTTGATAAAGATTGATCTGATTCGTGTTAAAAAAAAAAATCATAGGCCTGCTTTCCCTACATATCTAAGAACTTTATTTGATAAATATTTCATATTCTGATGAAAAATTCTAAGGTTACATAACTTTGACTTATCAATCCAGGTGACTGTAAGATAAGAATATAATTTCCTTTGTGTTAGTTTATGGGCATTTTAAAGGCCAGTTTTACCAACATACACATCTTTAGAATTAAGATGAAAACACACCTTATAGGTAAATTACCATTTAGTTAGGAAGTACCATTTTTACACTTTGAAAGCTTTGATATAATATTGCAATTCTGTTGTTTATTTTAATAACTCTCTATTAAGGCATTAAAAGCTTGATAAGAAATTATGCCTAAGCTATACTTTTTAAGTATATTGGTAATCGTTGTCAATTAATTTGCTACTTATATTTGTTCACACATTATGTTGTTTATAAGTACAGTAAAAAAGCAGTGGCATTAGCAATAAAAAATTGTTAAGAGAATGATATTCTGAAGATTGCTATAGGTTTTTATTAATCTGACTCTTTCTCCCTCTGTCATCTTCCATGACTACTGTAAATCTTACCTTTCTCTTTTGTAATATTTTATAGATTTTAAAAAAGAAAAATGTTTGGTCATGATTGTCATATCTTTCTGGACTTTGAAATTCAAGCTTTTGTCTTATCACCTAGAACTTATTTGTCATTGGAACTGTATAACAAATATTCAGCATATTTTTGGAACTATTCTTATACTATGATTAATGGAGCCTACTATCAACATATTATGAGTACATGTTTAACCATTACAGGCTAGGTCATATATTTCATTATTTTTTATACTGTTAGTCTTGCAGCATCTATTATTTACATTGTAGGCAAAGCCATGAATCTTCCAACTATTATATGCTTTGAACATAGGATCAACCTTGTCACACCCAACATGTTAATACCTGTTATAATTATACTGACTTGAAATATGTTGTGTTTTGAGATTTTCTCTCATTTAGATAGGAAAAATATTCTATACCTTTAAACACAAATAGTTATTTTAATAGTCAGAGTAATGTTTTTCAATGTATCTTTTACAAAAGGTTGAATGTTATCTATTTTTCCTGTGCCTACACCTTCAATTGATTTACAAACCAACTGATTGACGAACTCATGTGATAATTGATATTTAAGTAAATATTGATAAATGGCATGCCAGTACACTTACTTGACCTTCCTAGCATGAGGATGATATGCCCCCCATGCCTCCTTGTTTGCCTAGCCAGAAGGGTAGGCCAAGAAAATTTTGGTTTTTCATGAGTTACTGTTAAGAAATTTTTTGTCGTAGAGTCTAAATTTAAATATGAATGTGCAAATTTCTAAAGTTATATGTGCATGTGTGTGTGAGTGCAGATACATATTATTTATAAGAGGAGCCTAGCCAGTTAACAATTTGAATAATTTTTTAAATAATGTTTAGATGTTTGGTGTTTATGAATGCATGGGTTTTTAAAGCAATTTGTGGGTTCAGATATTAGTTTTGTTGAAGACTTGTTAATTTTGTAGTTCATTGTTATTAATGAATGATTGCTCTAAACTTATTATTATTATTATTATTATTATTATTATTATTATTATTATTATTATTATAATAATAACAGTTAAGTCTTCTCCTCTTAGAGTTGTGGGTTCTATCCCCCCATATCTGCTGCATAAAACCTAATTGTGATGTTTGTCATATTATTTGGTGGCATATTAAGGTTAAGGTTATATTGGAGTTTTCATGATTAGAAATGTTAATATAATCTGTTCCTAAATAGTATCTTGCTCTCTAAAATATTCAGATTCATTTGTCCATAAAACATTAAAATCTTTTACCATTTAGTATATTAATCAAAATATTTAAGAAAGCACATTTTCTCAGCTCGACAAACATTACATAAAAATATCAATAAATATGATGGCTGTTACTAATGTTTGTTAATAGGAACAATCCCATAATGAATATGTGCTTTAACAAAATTACCCAGAAAATGAAAATGTTTCTTGTGCATTCAGCTGTCTCCTCTCTTTAACATCCTTGAAAGCTGCTCAGTTGGACATTCTTCTTTACAGGAAATTTCTCATATATGGAATTCTATTACTGTTGTCACCATACATGAGGGTTGTTTATCAGGAATGAACTATGTTACAGGTGGATAAGTACAGTAACAAAGTAGCACAGGTGTTCCATGTAGCTGGCTACAGAAAGGGGGATGTTGTGGGGCTTTTCATGGGAAACTGCCCAGAGTATGCCTGCATTTGGCTGGGCCTTGCAAAGTTGGGTGTCATCACAGCTCTAATTAACCACAGTCTGCGCAGCTACCCTCTTACTCACAGTGTTAATGCTGCTAAAGTGAAAGCTATTATCTACAGTGAAGAGCTTTGCACAGGTAAGACAATGGTTGCATTCTCATCTCAGTATATAGAACAAAGGCAGCCGTAGAGTAATGAATTTGTTAAAATAAAATTGGTTATAGACTCAAAGTAATTGAGCAGAATTTGTTTCATTTTTTTATTATTTTACATTCTTCCTCTACATTGGAGAGATTGCCCCCAGACAAAGAATGGTGAAAATAAAAATATCACATAAATTTTAAAAATTTGTTTACCTTTTTTATAAGATATCGTATATTTATATATCATAATGATCAGATTGTTCAACAGTTTTAAAGGAAATATTTATTAAAAATGTTTGGTAATTCAAACTAAAACTCTTTTTCAAGAAGAAGCATTTTTATTGTAGACCTTAAGAAAATACTAAAGCGTGGCACTTATATTTACTATATATATATAAATAGTAGATAGTGCAAAATACAAAAGCAATTATAATAATAAGTTGCTTATAATCATACAGTTTAGGTAACATTTTTACTTATTTTAGTTGTATAGGTGGTTCCTTAAGCTATATATTAAACCTTTTAGTACTTGGAGAGTCATTTTGTCAAAGATGGTATTGCTAAAGCCATACCCCTTTAGGCTATTTACAGTAAGTTTTGGTAGTGTGCCTCTGGCTCTCACCGTAAGCCCCAGCACTTCCAGATGAACAAGCTATAATATTCTTTGTAGTACACAGTAGTTGGCTCATATATTACTTTTTCCTCTGCACCCATTTCAGTTGGATGTTTGGATCCAGAATGTAACCTGACTTATCATGTTGTTTCTTGTGATAAAGTTAATTGCTTCAGGTAGAAGATAATCCATGAATCTCTTTGTAAATTGCAGAGTATGAACAATCATAGGTCTTATTTTATAATTCTTGTAATTGCAGAAGATAGAGCCATATGAGATATGAGCAAGAGACCAAGACATGAGCTAAAGTTTCAATTTCATTGCATCTTCTGTTGTTGTTGCTCCTATCAATACACCTTGTATTGCTTCTACATTGGCAATTATCTTTATCACTCCTTTCTATTCATAACAAGAGAGTTTGCTATGTCTCCTTATCCATTTGTTAGTTATTGGACACTCCCTTACCTTTATCTGGAAAAGCTGGCACCAGTTTTAAAATTCTTGCTCTTGAAGATTTCTCTAGATTTTGTATCAAGAACTTTGTGACTGTTTTTGAAATTTACGTTGTTGGATGCAAGGATGTTGATGTTTAATTTCTGAATATATTAAAGTAGTTCTTCCTGAAGATTTCATGATAAGAGTGTATTCTCATTTGTTGAGCTCTGAAAAATGTTAGTAGTGTTTGTTGCAAATTTGCATACCAGGAAGTATACTGTTTTCTGTATGTGCCAATTTTTTTATACAAATGTGTGATGTGATTGCCAAACATGTAAAAGCTACAGTATCTAAAAGCAAATTTTTATGTATTAAAACTTTTAATCATGTACAAAAATTACAACAA
The DNA here is from genome assembly GCA_030762175.1 of Metallyticus violacea. Classification (NCBI taxonomy): domain Eukaryota; kingdom Metazoa; phylum Arthropoda; class Insecta; order Mantodea; family Metallyticidae; genus Metallyticus; species Metallyticus violacea. The sequence continues at coordinate 106,965,336 of CM060843.1, read as the reverse complement.
TTAAAGGACAATTCTAAGCCTTAAAATTAGTCTTGGCCCTCAGCCTTATTACTGCCTCATTTAATTCTATTGTTTTTGTATTCTTTTGTTTTTAGTAGTAGAATAGTGGTAACTGAGGGGATTATGGGACTAAACCTATTGAAAATGAAATGTGGTTAATCAATGCAAAGCCAACTTCATAAATTTTCTGCAACAAACGGAGAGTTATGAGCATGTATATTGTCTTGCAAGAAAAGCATCCATATTTCTCCACAATTTTTCCCAAAGCTTATTGAATGAGGTATATATTTTATATATGACATATTCTCCATCATGGTTTAAATTGTTTTATGCTGCTCTGGTGTTTATACTATGTTTTCCTTCCTCCAAAAATGGATGTGAACATATATGGATCTGAAATATTAGACTGGGGGGGGGGGGAATTGACCATCCCATGCTGATATATCAGAATTAAGGTTACTAAAACAGTTGCTAACTAAATATTTAAGTAAATAAAATAATATTCCAATTATCAGCTGTGATGCAGATTATATTTGTAAATAAAGAGCCAAGACCCATAGAAAATGGCCATTCTTTTTAAAAGACACTTATTCAGTTTACATACCAAAAAAATGTGACTTGTGTTGCATTGGTTCCGTGAATACTAAATATAAATTAATATAAATTAATTACACCCAGAAAATATTGTACGGCAGTAATAATGTTGTAACTTACATGTCAGATGCCTGAGCAGAAAAAAGGGTGTTAAACACTATTAAAAAAATGTCCAACCTTATTTGGTATATTATTAGTTTCACTTTATAATAGCAGTTTGACTATGAGAATTTATCTTCAATTTGTTATTGCAGCCCTCATTCCTGACCTGTTTAAATTTTTTCTGAAGTTTTTAATAACATTACGTTGATGTATAAAAGTTGGTGTCAATTATTTGTGTATGTTAAGATTTTGATCTTTAGCTACATAATATGGTAATTTAATATTTTTTGCTGTGCTTTCTGTATTAGCTGTGATGGAAGTGACTGGTTCATTTGAGAATCCAGCAGAATTGTATCAACTGGGAGGGATTGCCCCACAAGACAGCAATAAAGTTCACATGCTAGAGGAGCTGCTTGAACAGGCACCAAATACTACACCAGAAGCAGAATGTATATACTACAAGGACAAACTACTGTATATCTACACTTCAGGAACAACAGACCTGCCCAAAGCTGCCATTATGCCACATTCCAGGTATAGTTTTTATGGAATTCTGAGACAATGCACAAAACAATAAGCAATATATATATTAGGAGAAAGGTCAATTAGGTTGTTTAATAATGACAGTTGATCCCTAAGCTTCATTTATGATCCATTTCTAGTTGATAAAACATTTATTTATTCCTGAAATGTATAAACACCATGTTTGCAGTTTCAAGCTAATACATTGTTGCATTATGTCATAGCAGCTGTTGAAATTATACGAAGTGCTTACACACTAGAAAAATGTAGCATGTTGAACAAAGAGCCTGTGATTAAATAACTGCAGATGAAGGAAATGTTTTTTGATATAGCAATATATGTTAGTAGCTTTGGGAGATGTGCTATGTCTGGTATTATGAGTTAGTATGTGCTATGTCTGGTGTAATGAGTTAATGTAATGAACATTCTGTGGAGATGAATCTGTTGGTGGTTCTTTGAAAGTTATTACAACATAGAAAATAAAATAAATGCATGATAAAATGTGAAAGATTGCTGCACAACTATCAGGGATAGAGTAGAGGCAACAGGCATCTCATACAATAGAGTGTATAATAATTTAGCTAAAGAATTAGAGATGAAAAAATAACTTTAAAATAGGTACTTCATATTAAAAAAATGGCTGGGAGCAACATTTGTAAGAAACATCAGAGATATTTTTAGGACAAAGCAAAGCGTAACAGATTTTTAACTATGGATGAATCAGAGTCTTCATTATGATCCTGAAACCAAAATGCAAAGTATCTAGGAATGTAAACATAACCTCATAAGAAATACAGAGTGCAGGCAGTAGCAGACGAGATCATGATGCCTGTTTTTTTAGAATACACAACTATCCTGGTTGAGTATATACAAAGAGGAGTAATAATAACAAGAAATTATTATACAAATTAATTTCAAAATTTCAAGGAGCAGTGAAGGAAAACATTGCAGAAAGTTGAGGCAAGGTATGCTCGTTCTTCAGGTCAGTGCTTCCAGCCATAAGTTTTGTGTTGCAGTTGCCACAATTGAAAATATAGGATTTAAACTGCAGGGGCATCCTGCTTACTTTCCAGAGCTAGCTCCAAGGGACTTCAGTCTGATCCCAAAATTGAAAGAAAATCTTTCAGCAGACTGATGTTATGGAGGCTATGAACCTGTGGTTCACAGAGGTTAGACATCCCTTCTTCCAGGAAACTGTGGAAACATTAGAGCATTGTTTGGAAAAAAGGATGGTATGCTGAAAAATTTACAATTTTATATAAATTATAAATGGGTTAAGGTTGGAGCTTAGGAATTAACCATCATTGAATAAAAGTCTGCTGACCAGATAAATTCAGAATTATATGTTGGATGTGGCAGAAATTTATCTTGTCTCTGAATTGTTGAGTGTATACATTAGGTACATTCTTGAATTGAACTGTGACAGCAAATTTCATCTCTGGATAAATTCTTGCAGAAGCGTTTTACATCTAGAATAATTAAGTTCGAGAATGGAGTTCCTTCAGCATGTTTGTAGGTAATATGAGCATATTGTTAGCTTTTATTATTAATAGTGGTTATCACTAATGCTGATTCATTTGTTTAAAAAGTATATATAATTGACCTGTGCCTTTTATGAATGGATGGTGCCATCCATTTTCAGTTCATTCACCATTTGACTTCTACATATACAATATATAGTGATTTGCAAATAATCCCCCACCCAGATTTTAGGAAGGAAGATTTGGAAAAAAAAAAGTTATTTGTACAACTGTATTAAATATCAACAAGTATGAAATTGTTTTTATAATTGTGCTGCCTATTTAACATCACTGCAAGGAGACTTCTTTCTCGCACTGAAATCATTTTGAATTCCCTTAATTGAATGGAGGACAATCTGCTGTGGGAAGATATAGTGACATTGACATTGGAGTGTGATAGGTGGATAGATTCTTCTAAAAAAAAGTCAGTACAGAATTACTGATCATCATTGAACCATTAACACATGCAAGATGCTCTCTATTTTAAGCAGTGCTTAATTTGTATTGAAATTAGAAAAAGAGCTCTTGAGTTCATACCAATCTGGCAATTACCAAGTAATGAACTCTCATGTGCATCCACAAAATGTATATAATCTGCAATACTCTATAGTCTATAAAAAGCTTACTTAACAATTGAAATGCAACATAAACTTGGAAGAGTTTTGATCAAATTAAATAAATTTCCACACTGATTCTTTTCAACTTTTATGCCAGTTGCTGCAGAAAGCCAGGAATTCACATACTTTTATGTATCAAATCTTGTTAAAAGAGGACAAACAGTTCTATAAACAACAATGCTGACATTGTAGATTTTAGCAGAAATGATTGATTTGGGATCATTACTTAATCCATTTGGGATGGTCTTTTTTTCAAACTCACTGGAAGAAATCGATATTAAATTGAGTGTTGGCTAGAGGGATCAGAGCTGGGGCATTTTTCCATCAACTAGGTAGTCTCAAAAAAGCTTAGTGACCTGTCTATAATGAACTTGAAAACTTGAGCATAGAGTTCCAATTTCTTGTTCTGTGAATATGTCAGACTGGACATTAGGTGGACAATTTTCAGAATAAAGAATTTTTACAGAATTTCAGAATTTCTTAATCACTGTGACTTAGTATTTTTCAATGGAATTCTGTAGCTTTCTATAAAACTATCACAGATTTATAGGTGCACTGTTTGTATTCTTGATTTCTTTCTTATGAAGTGGAATGCTTTTAAATTTCAAACTGCTTACAGAATTTACTAAAATAATGTAGTATGGGCCTGGTTTATCTATTTTGCATTCAAAGATAGTAGACTGCCTCTTGATGGCCTCATTTGCCTGAATAGATGGAGCTTGAGAGATCTCTTAATAACTCTTATAAAGAATCACACATTAATGCTAAATCTAACACCTATTAACATTATCTTTCTAAATAAGCATTCATACATACCTCTCATCTTGTGAACAGAGTTCTTTCAAGCAATCTATAATAATGAACTGGTGCTTCAAATATATAATTTGCACAAAGTCAAAATAAAGAATTGGGAAATCTGTCCTGCATGGGTTTCTGTACTCCACTTTTTGCTCCAAACCAAATAGCATCTCCATCACATGCAATTGAAACAAGATTATATTTAAGAAATCTATATGAAAAACCATGGAATTTAAAATTGTCCATTAGAGTTGAATACATTCCCTTCACAGTTACATCAGGCATATTTAATTCAAGAAATAAATTTACAGACTTCCATATACCAGAGTTATCAATATTCACCTTTAAATAAAGAATGAAAGTGGAATTTGTATGTAGTAAACACATCTATTAGTTTTGAAAATTTAAATTTGAGATTCCAAGATTTGTTTCACTATATTTTTTCTCAACTGTTTTGCTATATGAATAAGAACATGCACATTAGAATGTAATATTATTACATTGAATGTTCAACATTCATGAAAAAAATCTATGAATTAATGTTTTGAATGTCCCAACTCATCATTTCATTTCGTGTATCATTGATGTAGGTGCTGTTGTGCCTATTTTACCTTATTACAATTATATGAATATTATGAAGCACCTTCCACTATTGCCAACTCTTAGCAGTAAAAATGGGTGTTAAACACCATTAAAAAATCCTAAAACTCAAAAATAGAAAATCACCAGTAATGAAGTAATGAAATATCAAATATGTTGAGAGCCCATTATTTGAAGACATTAATCAATTAATTAAAATATTTTTTTTCTTCATATATATGTAGATGAAGACTCCACCAAGACAAAGCCAATGGAAAAAAATATAACAATCCCCATATTTAAAATAAAAAAAAAACTGAGAATTGGAGAAATACATGTCGCTAAACTCAATCCAGGATTGCTAAAATAAGTATTGATTAAAGAAATTACTTAAACAGGAATAAGCAAAGAACCAGAGAGAGAGAGAGAGACCCGCAATAGCTTCTATGTTTTACACTTTGACAAGTAGGGGAAAGGCCATTGAATTTAATAAACAAATCTACCTGTGCTACATAATTTAACATGAGCATTTGATAGTTAAAATTAACGACAAGTAGACCATTAAAGGAAAACAAGAGTCAAAAGTAACAAAATGTCATCAAAGAATTCTATTCAAACTATTATACAAGAATGAAAGTAGATAACTTTTGACAGAAAGATTTCTATAGTAAAAGGGATAAAACACAGTAATTTGGACCTAATTCTATTTTCTTTAATGCTGTCTAAGATTAAATTATTAAAAACTAAGAAAGTGGATCCAGAATATAGATTAGAAAAACTGAAAAGTAATATGTTACTCTGATATTTTAGTTCTTTTAATGGAAAGTGAGGATAAACGTAAAAAATTGTTATATAAATTTCAAACTGCAGTAGAATGATTTAATATCATAATTTTAAAAGAAATAACTTAATTACAAACAATTTCAAAACAATTGTTTAAATATAAATTAGCATTGAATAAAAATAAAACAACAATTGTACTTGTTAGAGGAAGTAAAAGGACAAATGAACAATATCAGGATTTTTGAAAGAGATAATTTGGAGAAATAAATTTGAATGTTGAAAGCATAGTTAGTTAAAATATATAAAACAAATTTAAAGGCCAAACTTAACATGTGCAATAGAAATCAGAGCAGAAACAAAAAGAACTGAGAAATTTCTATCAGAAATGTGAATATTTTGTAATATTACAGGCTATACTTATTTCACAAATAAATCAATAAATTAGAGAAAAATGTAGAATGCAAGATATGGCAAAATGGGCAAGAGGTCAAAGGAAAGGATGGAGAGATTACTTCTTGAGAATGTCTGATGATAACTTCAAAAAACCTCTATGACAGGACAGTTTGTTGATTTGGTTTATTTATGGATGCTCTTTAACATCTCAGGTCACCAGTGACCCATTCAATTCAGGGTGTGAAATGGCCAATAAATTCTGTTCAGAGGCCTCTTCTTTCAGGCTTGAGGTTCTTTTACATGCCATTAATATTTATGAAATGTGACCCATGGTTTTATTTCCTTTCTGAAGCAAACGTACTTAGGATTTTTATGCCCCAAAAATCCATCAATCCTGGCTGGGATTGAACCCATGATCTTTGAGTTTAGGAGCAAAGTAAGATTACCACTACACCATCAGGACTGGCTATGACAGGATAAATAGACACTATAACCAGTAGAATAACCTCTTAAATGCGAGCATCAAAGCTGTTCATCAACGTCACTTTGAAGTTGACATCATCGGAAAAGGCAGAATTGTGTCCTATTATAAGAGGAGAAAGAAGAAGAAAATGAGACTATAGCTTCCAATTGTTGTATCTCATAAGCACAAAACTTCTAATTTACATGACTCTCTTAAAGTCTGCAATAGAGCATTTTTTTAAAACTCAAATGTCTGTCCGAGCACTGATAACATGTCAGTGGATCTATTTTTACAAACATGCTGTTTTTATAGGTATATGTTGATCACGTCAGCTGCAGAGTACTTGTTGGCACTAAATGCTGAGGACGTAATCTACAATCCACTACCAATGTACCACACAGCAGGTGGTATAATCGGCACTGGACCAGCACTTCTCAAGGGGCATCCTATAGTACTTAGAAAAAAGTTCTCAGCATCTGCCTATTGGTCAGACTGCATCAAATACAAGTGTACAGTAAGTATATACTAGAGCTGTTCAATTGCAATGAACATTTTTAGACTTCTATTGTAGTCTTTGGATAGATCCCAGATTGCATTAAGTGAAATATTCACCTCTGGATGCCAAAATTGATGAAGAAGAAGGTATTGAAAATGGGCTTATATAAGGATATTGTTTTGCTGGTTAATCAGATATCTGGTTTTGCCATCAGCAAATTACTATGAAATGACTTTGACAATTGCTGAGAAAAATAATTCTATGCAGTCAGAACTATTATGCATTTTTTCTGCTATGGTTATAATTTATATTGTATTCACCATTTTAAACCTTTTCTGTGATATATTCATGAATCATCAACTGTTGAGGGTTAGTAGGTGAATTATTTTTCTTAACATGTATGTTTGTTTTAATAGAAACTTATTTCTGTATTTTTGCATGGCGCGGAACTATTACTGTTCTGGCAGCAAATACATTGTCATTCTGACCACAATGACCAGGGAAGTTGAGTAATCTTCTTAACTTCTGGGGGTAGAGTTTAGCTCGATGGTTGCAATGGCATCTGTAACATCACCCACTACAGTTTGGTCTGCAGAGAGGCATGCAGTAAAGTAATGTGGGGAATATATATTTATTATTCCAGTGTGGAACACTTTTCCTGTTTTAGTGCTGTGTTGTTTTAAACATAATCCTGTTTATGCCTTTCATAGAAACACCATTTTTATGTTGGAAAGACTAAGATAAGAAAATGTGGGCACCATAATGAGTCTCTACAAACATGTGATACTAAAGAAGCGAAACATTCAAATAAATGTTACAATCTTAGTTTTAAACAGTCTTGGTTTAAGGAATTCCAGTGGTTGTGCTCCTCTACAACCCTTAGAAAGAGATCGAAACAAAATTTCAAATACCCTGAAGGAAAAGGCTAGACTGTATCCTGTGCAGTTAAATGAAAATGTACATTTGAACAGAATTTTCTTACAGTTAGTGATTCATGCAGTACTCTATTTAAGTAAGCAAGAATTAGCATATTGCAGTCATGAATGAAACAATAGATTCAATAAATTATGGGAATTTTTAGGATCTGTTTACATTGCTGGTATCAAGGAGTCCTGTAGAAATACAAAACCAATATTCTAAGATAAAAAGTGTGTTTAGTAGCAAATCACAATGTATACAAAATTAACTAATTGAATGAGTTTAAACTACATCAATGGTTTTGTAAAATCTAAATTGAAAACTTCTGTTCAGGCAGATTATATGAGATATCACACATATATCCCAGTGTTATTAATATTGAGGTTTGTTAATGTCAATGGAGCTGTAGTGGAATGTTTCTTAGGCTTCTGTGGTGTAAGCACCCTCAGATCATCAGAAAATTTGTTTGCTTTATTGGACAAATTAGTAGATACTGTTATGATGGTGCCAATGTGGTGTGTCTGGCCATTTAAAAAAGTAAGGAGAAAGCTCCTCTTGCAGTATTTGTACACTATTTGGCACACTGCCTAAATCTAGTCTTACAACAGAGTTGCAAAAAAATACAAAAATGTCGTATTTTTTGCTTCTATGCTTCTGCTTCTATTAATGAAATTCTTACATTTTTCCATCACTCAGCAAAGAGAATGTATGCAATTACTTCTGCATTGGGACCATGCATTCTAATTTTCTTCATGACAGGAACAGTTTTGAATTCACATTTCTGGTGGTAGTGTTTCACGACACATTTTGGTTGACAGACATCCTATTTGTTGTTTTGTGAAAGAGGTCATTGGATGTTAAATGCAGTATATCAAAGATGAGGTCTACTTGTGATATGCTAACAAAAAAGAGGAACAAACAGTATTTTTCAATTATCTTTGAAAAAGCCAGCAAAATGACTGATGGCACCTCACCTGAGAGTATGACTTCCTTTCTTAGAATGAACATGTTCAGACTTATTGAACCTTATATTATGAAATTATGAACCAAATTTTGGTGGAAATTAATTTTTGAGAAAAAATTCAATTTTTTTGCCTTGCTGATATCACAAAATTTGAAGAATATCACACATACTTTCCTTCTAGTGCTCTTGAAAATGTACAAAATTTCTTTTGATGTATGATCCCCAAGACATGTCGCTTAAGAGATGAACTCTCTATTTTATATGCCAATGAAAAATATAGACAGATTTCCACTGAAAAGTTGTTAGAAATGCTTCGTGAGAATAAGAGCTTATTTACCGAGACTTATAAATTATTCTCTCTTATTCTATCCATCTTCTCATATTCCTTGATCCTGTTTCAGAGACTGAAGTTTTGGCCTTAAAGCATTTAAAAAAAATCTGGAACTTTAGATGGAAGTTCAAATGATAATATTAAAAAATACAGTAGGAGCTTAATTAAACACCTTTGCTATTTAATAAATAGTCCATTAGAAAAGGGTAATTTTCTGCAAAGTCTGTAATCATAATCAGCCAAAAAAGCCTATTTACAAAAAAGGAGAAGAAGAAAAGATAACTATAGACCAATGGCTTTAAAGACTGTTTTTCTAAAAAATGTATAGAAAATTGTTACTAATGAATAACTAATAGAAGTAGGTAGGTAGGTAGGTAGGTAGGTAGGTAGGTAGGTTGGTTGGTTCAGCACTACTAATTTAGCACATATATGATATATTTGGATAGGAGTGAGCTAGGATTAGGATTATTTTTGGATTTGACTAAGGAATTTGATATGGTGGATCATGAGATTATCTTATGATAAGCTATCCAAAATTGGTGTCTGAGGAATAGCTTATATTGGTTTAAATAATATCTAGAAAAAATGGGAATCCTGTAACTGAAAATGAAAAGTTACAAGTTGTAACAACCTTAAGAATAAACGATGCCTTTGCTATGATGAAATTCCAGACTTTGTTGTCAAGAGTGTGCAGGATATCTTGTGAAACCTCTTGATTAATATTTGCAACACATCATTTTCAACTGGTTGTTTCCTCAAAGCATTAAAAGTAGCAAATATTAAACCAATATTTAAAAAGGGGAATTAAACAATAATTGGAAACTCTTTATTGTCTTTTTTTTTTTTAAAAAATAATTGAAAAACTTATACATCTGTTATCTTTTCTGAAAAAAATATGATATAATTTCACACTCACAATTTGGTTTTCAAAAAGGTAAGACAATAAACAATGCAATATTCTCATTTTTGGGGAGTATGTTAAATACAAATGATATAAGAGATATTGTAAATGAGTGGTTTGCTACATATCTTAAAATTATAACCCAAATTGTAGAATTAGATGGAATGCAATCTTTTCCCCTGTTGATCAAGTTTGGTGTACCATAAAGCTCAATATTGTGACCAGTTTTATTTATAATCTATTAATGATCTTCCAGAATTAATTTTCCCTGAAAATATGGTTCTGTTTCGTGATGATGACAATCTTGTATTTAGGAACCGCAAGTAATGTTACTTTGCAATCCCATATCATAGTGCATTGCAAAATTTAAATAATTGGTTATAATCTAATAAGTTTATATTAAATATTGACAAGACCAATTATATAAACATACTCTTCTTAATAATTCATATAGCATAGAAATTGAAAATACACCTATAAAAATAATAATAGCACAAAGTTTTTAGGTGTTGTAATTGATTCAGACTACCTTGGGATGAACACAATTTTATCTTATGTAATAAATTAAGCCAAATATCTTATGCAATGCTCATATTAAGTAGGCATTGTACTAATTGAAATTTTCATTTCTCATTCAGAGAATAGTATATTTTAGCATTGTATTTTCTATATTAGCTTATGGTATACCCTTCTGGGAGCAGCAAGTTAATCATGTTTGGTTTTTAAATGGCAAAAGGCAACATTAAGAATAAATCTCATGCTCCCAATAAACTAATTTTTAAGGAATTAAATTATTACCATTCATATGTATGTTAGAAAATGCATCTTTGTGCATAATAATAAACAGCTTTTTAGGAATAACGAAGGTTATGTGCATCATACTAATCACCTGGGCTAATTCACTTACAATATCATACAGTTAACAAAAAGCATAAGTTATTGTGCCACATAGAGGTGCAAACCTGTATAATGTAAAACCAAAATCATGTAAAAGCACTTCAAGCACAAAATTTAAAAAATATGTTTAAAACCTGTTTTTAAAACATAATTATTATACTATGGGGGAATTCTTGGAAACTAATTTATAAAGTTAGATATGTATATAATATATTTGTAGTTATGTATTAATATACATTGGTGAAGCCAAATGTGCAAACTGTACATAATTAGTGAATAAAAATCTTGAACCTTGAACAGATAGTTTAAATTAATTTTGTAGAAATAACAAATAGGATAATTATTAAGGAATTCTTTCAAAAAGAATATCTGGAGTCCCTCAAGGATCCACATTAGGTATCATACTATTCTTACTATACATTAATGATTTAGATACTTTAAAATAAATCGGAAATAAAAATAACTCTTTTTGCTGTTGACATAAGTATATTTGTACCAGGAAAAAATAATATAAATCTTTAGGAAAACATAACAAATATAGGATATAAATTACTCTAATGATTCAAAACCAATAAATTAGTGGTAAATGAGAATAATAATAGTAACAATCAATTTCCATCATAAAAATAGCAGGAAGCTTGATATGAGCATCCTAATTTGTGAACAATAGATTTGAAGGAAAATTTTTGGATTATAGATTAGTGAAAAATTTCTGTTAGGATAATCACATTGAAAATTTGGCACTTAAACTGAGTAGAGCATGCTTTGTTCTTTACTATTTAAAGTCTTGTGCGTCATTAAAAACATTCAGAATCTGATGCTTTGCTTACTTCCATTCTCATTTATCATATGGACTTATATTATGGGGAAATGCAGTAAATAATAATGTAATATTTAAAAAAACAAAAGGTTATATGAATTACAAAGGACATCCTATACAGAGAAAGCTGCAGGGAAATTTTAAGCAACTGAGTGTGTTACCGTTGCCAAGCCTATATATAAAAGATAATTGATTCATGTAAAAGGCAACCTGGTAACCTAAACAATAAATACAGATATACGCTATCATGATACTTGGAACAAAAACAAACTGCGTATATATCCTCATAAATCACATTTCAACAATTTTTTAAACATAGTGGCATAAAATTTTATAATCAGCTAACTGACTAAAAGAATATAAAAACAAGTAAATAATTAAAATATGAACTATATAAATTCTTAAAACTTAACCAATTTTACTCAGTTGATAAATATAGCTAAAAAAAAAGAAAGAAACTTATACAAAACAAGATATTAATTTATGTGAAAGTTATGAATCAAATAGTGATTTCATGGAAAAATACTATGACTGGGAATTTTCTTTTCTTTAATGGAAAGTACTGTAGATTTCTGCTAAATTAATGTTCTCCAATAAATCTATTAGTTCATTTATTGAATTGTTATTCTTAATTATATTATTGTATTATATTTTGAGGTATGCCGAACAGTAATTTTCTTACTTATTAATCTGAATATGTTCTGTTTTTATATGAAAGTAGTTAGTGCCGATATTTTAAATTGATAATTTGTTTGTTTATAGATATTGTATCCAATGTATTGACTACAATGACATATCTTTTTGTAAAATCCATGGATTTAATAGTAAATAATGTTAAAAAAAACAACAAAAAAACATGCTACCACTGCTTAATTTCACAGCAGTGTCAATTCCCTAAATATGTTGAGAGTGATATATTTCTAGATAGGCCAGTACATTGGGGAGATATGCCGCTACTTACTTGCTGTCCCTCCAAAGCCCGAAGATACAACACACAATATCAGGATAATGGTTGGCAATGGAATACGACCCTCCATATGGAATGAGTTTGTGGAGCGCTTCAAGATTCCCCAAATCACAGAATTATATGGCTCAACAGAAGGAAATGTTAATATAAGTAAGCATATAGTCATTTTGCTTTCCCCTTTTCACATGTACGGACATATTACTGAATATATGTATATGTGGCAGAAAATAATTTTTGGTATCAAATTATTCATTTTAAAATATAACATTAACATTTTTTTTAATACTAATATCTCTAGTGTTTTGATTTTTTGGCCCAAATTTGATAAAAACTCAAACTGTGTCATGAACCAGATTTGGGAGTTTGCAGTGCATCTGTTTGCTATAAAATTACTGTTTATAGAAGCATATTGCCTCTTATATGCTCAAGATCTTGGTACGTAGATGTGGTTCATTCATCCAACAAGTTTCAGAGGTCCATAAAAAAATACCTGCAAATAAATATAATGAACAAGTAGATAATATATAGTTTCTGTTATTGTATTATTACAATATTTTTTTCTCTAAAGGTTTGGTAACATATTCAGGTGTAATAAGAACCGACTAAAGTAGTCCTCATTCATTTCAGCTACTTGTGGGCATATCAGAGCTTATTGACAGATACTGTCAAGTCATTGCACGATGATGACAAAGTGGCCAAAATCACTTGTTGACAATTCATTCTTTTGAAAACAGTTCATAAGCCCATGTCAATGAGTCATATGAGAGGGTAACATTGGAAAAACAGTATATTTGTTTTCCTAATAGTATTTGGCCATAATACTCATACTATTCAACAATGCTCAGATAACATTGTAGTATTCAAAGTTGATCTGAATTGGACCCACTATTCCTGCTCCTGACTGAAACAATTTTCTTGTCATATAATTATTGTTATTAAGTCAGGTGAGGATTTCCAAAAGTCCAGGATTTTGTGAATTGTATAACTAGGCATATGAAATAGTAAGAAAGTACAGCAATGGATAACCATAATCGGTAACAATGAGTTAAATGGATTTATTGACAATTTTTTATCACTGTGTCTTTGTTGAAACCATTGATTATGGCTGTCTTTATTATTTGTTTGTATTCTATTTGGTACTTTGCTTCTGTCAGTGGAATATTCATCAATCTGTGTGCCGAACTGTGAAGTTTAGTGTAAAAAATGAATACCTAAGTTTAGAGTTAAATGGAACCCAAACAAAATGAATGCATGTCATACAGCATAGCTGGCTACTTTTTCACAGCCTATTCTGTGTTCCTAAGATAGGTAGCTACTGATTTAAAAGGTAATTAAAATTTTTGAATTTAAATTTTATTTGTTTCCAAAACTACCATTACAGTATAGGAATAAAACAGCACACATTTTTCACCCCCCCCCCCCCCCCCACACACACACACGCACGCACGCGCGGTCCAAAACTTAATGCAGGAAAAATAAAAGATATATATCTTACATATATAAATACCTGATTACCTAGTATTTTATATAGGTTTTATTTCTTTTATTAATTTTTTTGTATTGTTTCATTTGAATTCTTCTAAACTATAGAAAGCATTTTTCCATAATATTTTTATAGCCTTTATGCTAAATCTGTTTTTACATCTGTTGCAGTAAATCTTGATAACAAAATAGGAGCCATTGGAGCATTTCCTCGCTTTATTCCAATGTGGTTGTTACCTATTGGCTTGATCAAAGTTGACCCTAATACATGTGAGCCAATAAGAGATGGGAGGGGATTGTGTATTCGCTGTGATGAAGGTAAGAACTAATTTAAACTCTTTGGCATTATACACGCGTTTTTAGCTTATGTCACAAAAGTGCTATGTTTAATGATTTTTTTAATAGTGTTTAATGTCCGTTTTTACTACTGAGGCACCACAGGCTGTATGTTTAATGATAATGTGTCTTAACATCGATGCACCATCTCAGATAGACACTGAAATTTCATACATTGAAAATGGAAGCAAAGTCTGTTTTCTAGTTGTATGCTATAAAGAGCCTTATTGTATAAGATGATGAAACCATGGGTGAGGTTTGTCATGCCATAATTGATTAAATATACAAAGTTTGTATGAAATTTCAAATACTGTATTCTTCAAATTTAAGGTACAATGGAATATAAGGCATACCCCCAAAGCTGCAGCAAATGAAAAAATAAAAATTCCAAATATAATATGCACTCCAAAATTGAACATCTAGAAAGTGAAAATATTTATATATAAAATATAAGGTGTATATTCTTTCCTTTTGTGCATTGTCATAATTAGCATTAACTATTATACTATCTGTGCCAAGTCTGCACTTTTTTTAAATTCATGACTGAGGCCATCAACTGGAGATTTATTGCACATTTTTGTTATTTATTGGCAATTGAAGAAATATATGATAGTTTAGTAAGAAGCTAGACATATAGAATGCTTACAATAATGCAAATTTAAAATACATCCTAGTTTTCAATACCCAAAAATGGGAAAAATAAAATATGCAGAATACTTATAATCGAGAATAGAGGAATTCCATGCTATAAACTCTGACATGCAATGGCAATTTATATTTCATGATAATTTCCCTTAAAATTTTCCAGCTTGAAAGACTATCTGAAGTGATTTGGAAATACATTTACAAATTTTAAAATTAAAAAATAAAATTCTTGGCAACTCAGTTCAGCATTTCTCCATCTGTTACGTTTCTTCTTCCCTGCTTTTGCTTCAAATTAAAATGTGGTACATTTGCTTATTCATAATGCTAAAACATCTATGAGGGTCACAGTTCTGAGACACTCAATGATGAATAGTCACAGAGGAGTTCTGTTGAATTCAACATCTCAAAGTACTCTTCTTGCCATTGTATATAACACTGCATCTTCTGGAACCATTTCCAGAAGCACCTATGCTATACTCCTTTTCCAGCACTACAGCCACTCTTCCCATTAATAAACTAACTGGGAAATCACTGGTCCAAAATGCATTCTTTATGGTGGGGGGGGGGAAGTGGGAGAAACTTATATGCTGACAAATTGAAACTGTAAGGATGCTTCTGTGCTCTATTAAAAAATGTTAACAGTGAACTGATTCATTATTATGGTTCAGAAAAATGTCCCTTAGCCCAGTTCCTGGCTGTGTTTGTGGATTTTGTTGAACATGTAGGAAAGCAGACTTCAGTGCATCTCTCTTCAAAAACTATTTTGTAATTTTGTAAAATATTAGTCGCAAATTGCCACCTTTTTGAAAAGTAAGTGGCAACTGTTCTCTTTGCAGAACTCCTTTCACTTTCACAGGAGAATGATCATGGAAGATCCAAATGGAAGACTGGCAGTTTAATCTCCTCAAACAATGTCAGTTATGTGCAAAGATTCTTTACTGATGAATATTTGAAGTATTTATTTACACAATTCCACTGTGAAGAGTTTTTGTCTTTTGTTTAAACTGAGGGACATCCATCTTGAATAATTTTTTTCTCTTGTAGTTGTTCATGATGAATAGAAGAAATATTTGGTAAACCCTTAGAGGTAATAACATTTAAAAAAGTTGAGTCAAAATTGTAACATATACATCACTAAAATTTTAATAAAAAGAAAAACTAGTTTCTGGAGCCATCGCTCCCATTGTCAGTCCCTGGTCGACTGTAGGCCTCGCTCCTCATGATGGGTAACCTTACCTTAGAGGTAACCCTAAATATTTTAATTCAACATTGGATCTTCTCTGATCATTTGTTTTAAACATGAGATGTTTTCATTGTTCAGTACCATCAACCCCTCTTAAATTTGCTTAATCAATGGAATATTATTGCGGTTGAAAAAGAAAAATATTCAGAAGCTTGGCATAGATGCTCAAGTGGCTGTCTCATTTAAGCATACAAAATCATGGATCAAAAATTATCTTTCAGTCACCATAGCCTTATTTAGGACATTAGCATCTCGACAACTTCAAACTTCAACATTGCAGGCAATGATGATTGGAAAGGTTTACATTACCCAATAATATGTAAGAATGGATCATTTCTCTGTGCAACAATTTCTAACCCAGAGGTGTCCACATTCTCTATGTTTCAAAATTATCTAATAACCTTTTTAGGTATTTCTCATTACTTGTAATTTGTGCAGTAGAATATAATAGATCATTAAATCAAATGCCTTGGACAAATCTGAAAACTATTCCATTCTTGCTTATTTTACTTCTCTCAAACATCTTTAAAAAGTCTGTTACTTTTATTATTATTATTATTATTATTATTATTATTATTATTATTGATCTTCCTTCAAAAGATCCATGTTTTTTAATGGATATTGCATCATATTTTTTTTAAAGAAATCCCACATTCTTGTATACATAACTTTTGTTTATAAACTTAGAAAAAATTGGCAGTTGTGATAAAGCATTGTATTTTTTTATGATTTTAGGTGAGCCTGGGATGTTTGTGGGCTTAATTTCTAAGTCGAATGCTATTCGTGACTTTCATGGATATGTGGACCAGACTGCATCATCAAAAAAAATTCTCTATGATGTGTTTAGAAAAGGGGATAGAGCTTTCATGTCAGGTAAGATAGAATGCAGAAGATATAATGTAATGCTTTATTCAGTACTAAGTAGATTACAAAATTATGGATGTCTGTAGCTTGTGACCCTGGTTATTATTGCCATAGACATCTCAACAAATCAATTAACACAAAAAGTAAAAGAACAGATATAAAAAAAATATTATTTGTATGATAAAAAAACATGTTTTATGACATAAAATGCTAGTACTACCATGTTTTCATTTGTCTCAACTGTTCCTCTTTGTTATTTATTTATTTTTCTATTGACCAGGCCCATTTTCTTTTAACTTTAAAACAAAAATTCACCTTATTTCCTACTCTGGTCATCATCCTCAAAAATGTTCCTTTATGGTACTACTTTTCTTATTGTAAGCCATTTTTCATTATTATACTCCGTTCTCCATTCATTTGTTTACAATATAAGGATTGCATTTTCAATTCCCTTACAGATATTGCCTTGTTCATAATTGTTTCCTCTCAATTTCCAACATCCTAACCTAAGTCAAGCAATGCAAGCTCTTTCTTCTTAAAAGAGTACTAACATATCTCTAGATGAAATTGAGAATTAAATCAATCTTACAAATTTTTCATAGACCAAAATTTCTTCTTTCAATGGAAAAATTTACCAATGAAACTCCTGCATGGCAATGGATAATCCCCTCTCTCCATTCCTGGCAAACTTATTCAGGAGCACAGTAGAAGCACACATTACAAAGGCATTTCCATTTATCTTTAAAACATGGTTTCATTATGTAGATAACATATTTGCAATAGTACCAAAAGAACAAACATAAGATGCCTTGAAAATTACTAAATCCTCAAGACTAAAGCATTAAGTTTGCTGTAGAAATTTAATAAGCAGAAATTTTGCCTTTTTGGACCTTCAAATCTACAGAAGAAACAATGTAGTTTCATTTGGTGTACATACAAAACCCCCATTTACAGATAATTACATAAAGAATAATAGCGTCAACCCTAGACCACATCAACATGCCATTATTAATAGTTTGTCTCAAAGATTAGCCAACATCCCCATCACCTAACAAGGAAGAATATACAGCAGAATACCTGTATATCATCAATGCTGCCCTCAACAATGGATAGAACTGATCTTTTATTAAATAAGAAGGTCATATATTTCAAAAGACTTTAGACACTACCACTATTTCCATGATAAAGTAGGACAAAAGTTTTAAAAAGTTCATATAACATCATATATGGGCAAACAGTGCATTCATGAATATTTTTTAAACATTGGTATTGTGTTCTTAATTACCTAGTGAGTCAATTTGATAATCTTATGCTCCACTTACTGTTGAATTATGCAAAACTAGTTTTGCAGCCTGTGAAACTAGTTTTGCATAATTCAACAGTAAGTGAAGATTATCAATTAGATAATCAAGAACATAATAGTCGCTTCACTGTATTGGTTTGGACACGAAATTAAATTGGCATTATGTTAGCTGCACAAAATAAACGTATGAAAATTTTGAAAAGAAACGATAAGGATGTTATCCCATCTAGCAAAAAGGCAGGAGTGTACCAGATAAATTGTTTGAATTGTGATCAGATATACATAGAGAAAACAATAAGAAATTTAGAGACAAGGGCAAAAGAACACTTCAGAAATGACAGATGTAAACAGGTGGACAAATCTACAGTTGCTGATCATTTTTGTACATACAGCCATAATATTACAAAATAAAATAAATTGTTGAAAGCTACCAACAATTCGAAGGAATTAGCAACATGGGAAAAGATTTTCATTTTAAAAAATGAACATCTTATGAACTTTTGACATTCTGCCAATGGACTTGCTTCACTTTATATTGGAACCACCAGAGGTCACACAGTCACCTGCCACATTAATCTGTCCCCAGCTGAGAATGAGAGCAAAAGCTCTTGAAACTGTTCTGATAAATTAATCAGTTAGTGAAGTATAGTGTCACCTAATACCAACATCTTTATGTGTGTAATTTTTCCTCTTTTGCACTTTTGTTGCACTTTTCAATATATCTTCAAAACATCTTTCTCTCCCAAAATATATCTTCATTTCCTTAAAGAAAATGAGTAATCTTTTCTCCTTTATTGCACCCTGCATAATTGTCTATCCATACCTTTATACATTAATCTTGTTTGCTTCCAAAATCCCTTCCTTAGGCATTCTTTCTCTATCCATCAATACATTCTTTTCCAATTGATCCTTTTATCTTAATAACCCAGCTGTTAATATACCTAATATTTCACACATTGCTTTAAAATGTGTTCTTTATTCAACTAGTATACCCTATGTTCTTAATTACCTAGTGAGTCGATTTTAATAATCTTATGCTCCACTTACTGTTCGCAAAAGCCTGCGAAACTAGTTTTGCATAATTCAACAGTAAGTGGAGCATAAGATTATTAAAATTGACTCACTAGGTAATTAAGAACATAATAGTTGCTTCACTGTATTGGTTCCGACATGAAATTAAATGTTATATTTAGTATACTCTAAACCAATACTTTAATACTTACTCCATCACCAAATCCCTCACACTAACTTCTTTTCCCATTTCAAGGAATGCCCCCATGTTTGCAGAATTTTGTGGAACATTTAAAAATATCTTATAAACATAATATTTGTATTAAATATCCCTGCAAATTACATAGTATAATACTACACTCAAATATACATATTTTACAACAAAAAAACCCTCAAATGTATAACTTTCATAATGTTTTTCTTAAATGCTACTGGACCCCAGTCTCTGGTTCATCAGTAATCATCATAATGTTTTTCTTATATGATGTCCTTGTCAAAGTCATTTAACTTTGTAATCCTCATGGGTTTTTTAGGTGAAACAAAAATTGTGGTACCACTAAGACCAAATTTTTTAACAAACTGCAAATGGGATATATAATAAAGCTTTTCAGATAGTTACTGTGCATTTTTAAAATTCAGTTTGTTTCTTCTTTATTAAAGTATCTTTTGAAAAAAATAGTACAGCCTAAAAATAATATTGCAAGCCTGGTTGCACAATACTAGCTTTTTGTATCACTGTTTTCATCAACACTAAATTCCCACATATACTTGCTTTACTTAAAGCCATTGTATAGCCTTCTGTTCTCTCATTTACAAAGTCCACAACTGGCCTGAAGAGACAACTCGGCCATAAACATGTCTGGCATTAACATTCTACAAAAGCAACAATATTCTGTTATAAGGCTAGGGAGTTATTGCATGCCTTTCAAAGACAAGAGACCACAGTATTGTCACTGAAAGGAACCATTATAATTAATTGCAAACTCTGGTCCAGGGAAGCCTTAAGTATCAGCATAAGTATAGCTCCACAGAGTTTATGAAATAGGGTGTGAATTGGTTCACAGTATTAATAAATAAACTAATCTTATAATTCTCGGACATTTCTTATAGACAATGAACAAAGGATACATTAAATCCTACTTATATATTTCCTTATTTTATGAACAACTACTATTGAAAGGAAACTGCAATAAATGGAAAGCATACAATAGTGTTATTTATCAATAGGGCTGCAACTACAATACTGTGATAATTGTTTAATTAATATAATTCTATCAGTTTATCTGGTTATGACCAAATGTATGGAAATATTTACTCATCTGTATAATGAAAACTATTTATGCTAAAATTATGTGTTTTTCATTGCTCTCTAAATTCCATATAGATGAATTATTTTGAACGTAGAATACTTTCCCCTAGCGAAAATGGTATTTGGAGGAAAGGGTTGAATTTCATGGTAAAACATAGGATATCAATGGGAATACAATATGACAAATTTGCAAGAGACTGATTGGAGAATGCACACGTGCTGCTCAAGGTCATGCATTATCTCATTTGAAAGCTGCTTTAGTTAAACTTGCAGTCTCTTAAATTCTGTGCATCAAGCTTGCAAATTTTCTGCTAGCAACCCATTACAGTGGAACCTCGGTTTATCTTTCCCGGAACCATCGTTCAATTTATGCGGTCCCAAAAGCTTTATGTATATTTTATGTAAATAAACCCGCATTCATCGTTCGAAGTATCGTTTTTCCGCATTATTCGTTCAAAAAGTTCAGCCCCAAAGAAATTCAATCCTCGAACGATTGTTTTCAAACTGGAATAATTGAATAGGGTCGCATATACAGAGCGTTCGTGTCACGCTTGATTCTCCGTAGATGCTGATACTTTTGGAACCGCATGATCATGATAGCAGGTGCTACGAATGGACCAAAGTTGGGGAGTGGGACAATCCCACAATTTACTTACTTTGTCCTTTATATTTAGTAGTGTGTTATACATTTTTTTTTTGTTAAAGTGTTTTAATTATTATTTTTTTTTTGACAATGATAAATTTTGACACCTACGAGGCAGTGGACTAGGACGTTATCACAAGTGTGAGTGATTTGGAGGGGGGGGGGAGTGAGGAAGCTGATGAACAGCCGAAGACGTATCGATATTTGCCGAAGCTAAGAGAATAATCTTATTCTATGCACTTGATAATGACGGTATGGATGGTAGTGAGGACAGAATGCGTTGAACGTGGAAAATTCATTGTTCACATGAAAAGAAAAGCAACGCAACAAAGAAGCAAATGCCAGTTAAAGACCTTTTCAGAGAAAGTGACAAACATGTTAGTTTTGTTTATATGATTTATTTATGGAAGTTCTTTAACATCTCGAGTCATCAGGGCGTGAAACTTTGCTTAGAGGCCTTTTCTTTCAGGCTTGAGGTTCTTTTACGTGCTATAAATCTTACGACATAATACCCTCTGCTTTACTTCTCTTCCGAAGGAGCCATATTTACGATTTTTACACCCGAAAAAATCCACCGATCCTGGCCGGAATTAAACTCTCTCAATCTGCCTTTACAATGCAAGTATAGTTACCACCAGCACCGACAGCAAACGTGTAGAATGTGTACACGGTCACATGTAAAATTGACGCATAATATAGCATTTGCTTATTTATTTTTGAACATTATTTGTGGACTTCCCGTATCTATGATTTTCCTGCATCCATCGTTTCTTTAACCTGGTCCTTCCAAAAACGCTGAATGGAGATTCTACTTAATACCTTTTAAATCCCTCAACTTCTCTTATTTACTTTATCACAAGATAGGACCATCAAACTCATTTATAAATTGTGGATTAAAATCACAATTTAAATATTTAGCCCCTCCCCATTACTTTATTTAAAATAGTTAACCCATTCATTTGGTGCATTATTGTTAATTCTAATGTTCCTCTTGTGCATTTCTCTCATTACCTCCCACACCTGATGAACATTCCTGATTTAATTATATTATCAATTTCAGAGGCTCTAGCTCTACCCATTCCTTCCTTTTCGTTATAAATTTCTTATTTTTTTATCTCCTTTAAAGCCTTATATATATAAGACTTGTCTTCTTGCCGTAGAAGGACTCCATGAGTCCGAAATATAGCGATCTCAAGTGTGACTTTTTCTTAGTGTTTTATCCTTTACTACTATTGTAATTACTGTTAATTTGTTACATTGTTAATAGTGTTACTTTATTTTTATTTTATATATATATTTATTTTACCCATTACTTTCCCTCCATTTAATTACAGAACTCTTCAACTCTTTTCTTGATTGAAAACATTCCTTATTGAACCAATGCTTATCCTCCTTGTTTCCGAATGAAGAATCATGAATAAACTAGACTTAACAAATATTTACTTAAAAGTGAAGGGTGGTGCATATTTTAACTTAAGTACTTATTTCAAGTCTCACAAAATTATTATTGTTGTTGTGGTGGTTGTTGTTGTAGTGATAGTGGTAGTAGTTTATAGCTATTCATAGCTATTCTAAATGTTGTTTCTTTCTGAAACCTTTTGTTTATAAGTAAATTACATGTTTATAAAAATAATGTTATATCCTTGGTTTTTTTATATCAAGAATCATATAATTAATCACTGTGACACAAGATTTTGCTACTTACATATGTCAATGTATATTTATTTACTGTTGAATAGAGAAGTTGATGTGATAATTTTCTTTCTGAATTTCCATAGGAAATGGATTGCATCTCCTAGTTGCTTTTTTAATAGTTAAACTGCTGTTAGATCAATAAGTAGTCTAGATTTATTAGGAAAACTATTTTGCTACAGTTTTAACTAATGTCACAGTAAAGGATATTCAATTTGAAGATGGTTCCAAAAGGTGTCTGTCCATTTAAACTAACCAGATAGGCAATATGAAACAAAACTTTGAAATGTCCTATCTTTGAGTACGAGAAATAAAGGTAATCACAACTTGTGCTGTAAGTATCCTCATTGGACATTCAAACACAGTATAACATTGTATTCCATATTCCTGAACCAAAATCTGAAAAGACATTTTCTGGATCTTGCACCAGATTTTCTCCTGTAAATCCTCCAGATAGATTATCTGTTCTTCTCTTCCTTTAAGATCTCCCATAAGAAAAAGTCTAGTGTTATTTAAACTGGATGATGGAGCTCATAGCTCTCATGAAATGACTTTGTCAGGAAATAATAATTCGTTTCAACCATACTTGTGCTAGAGATGTGCATGTTGCCCCAACCAACTTCAGCTGAATTTCTTATCATACTGATCCAACTTATTCCTATAATTTCAAGCTTTTTCACCAATTTTAGTTCAATATTTTGACAACCAGACCTTGCACACACTTTTTCTTACAATTCTGTATGGATCCACTAATGCAGCACAATCATAAGCAACATACATTCCAGAACAAAATAATAACACACATTATGCTTCCCCTTGTATCAACAAGATAACTTACAGATGCCTCCCATGTGCAAGCAGCTGGATCACTGTCAATCTCCTTCTTATCATTTGTTCCTGCAGTGTTTCCAATTTTCTTTCCACATTTCCTTCACCCAAGATTACAGAATATAATGTAAAATGTCAATGCCGTCCTCCAAATTTCACCAAAAGTAGATGCAGAACATTGGGGCTACCTTTTGAGTTGAGCACACTATATGCCAAAGTATGGTGCATAACAGGTTTATCTTCAATACATTAAATGCTTATTAACTTTAATTTCAGGTGATATTCTTGTTATGGATGAATGTGGCTACCTGTATTTCAAGGACAGGACAGGTGATACTTTCAGGTAAGACAATAATGGTAACTGACATGAAAATGTTTAAAAAATTCTGCTTAGTACACAATTTCACAGATCAGGTGTAAGAAAAGCAGAGCAAAGTTTCAAGTAAATCGGCAATTGTTGTTTTATACATTACTGTCACCAGTTAAATGCTTAATGAGAAAAGGAAAAACAGGATTACATTACAGAAATTATTTACACCATTTGGGAACCATACATTTTGTGCAAATAGCATGTATTCTTTGAAATTCACTGGCAGAAACCTCAAATAGGGGAAATTGATAGTTTCTAACCCAAGATATTGCTCATGATGCCACAGAGAAATTGTATTTTCCATTGACCAGAGACATGCAAGTAAATGTCCTGCTTGCACCTTTGTCATGCTGCCAAAGTACCATTCAAGGCCATGATGTGAGCAAAAATGGCAAATCTTTATCAAATCAAGTTTTGGGTAGTGACTGAATACCTACATTTAAAGGATACATCTCCAAAATAAATTGTAGAAGAAAATGGATAGCTGGCCATAGGAGACAGTTCTCCATTTTATGCAACAGTGACAAACTGGATGGCTGACTATAAATATGGAAGAACCAGAGTGAAAGATGCACTGATAAGTGAGGAGCTGATCATCTCCACACCCAAAAAAATGGATGCCATTCATGACATCACTGAACACCCTTACAATGCATTGAAGTAACATTTGGAATCTCCCTGGGTGGGCATATAACAATGTTGTGAATAATTTATAAATGTGAAAGATTTTGTCTTGATGTTCTCAGTGCTGATCAGAAATGAGAACATGTGCTGTGTTGCTGGGAGATTGTGTAGCAATTTTAGGTGAATTAAAATTGATTTTGGACATGGCATGTGACCACTTTGACTCCAAGACAAAACAACAATTGTGGCAGTGGAAGTATTCCTCTTATTTCATCCCAAAATATTTTGGAGACAGAAAATTGCTGGAAGGTGGTGCATTCGTGTTCTGGGATGAAAAAGGTGTTGTGATGGATTCTTCAAGAAGGGTGCTATGATCAATGTCAATAGTATTCCACCTTTAGATGTACAGGAGAGGAACTGAAGAAAATGAGGCATGAAAAAAGCATGTGCAGCATTCTCCTACATCAAGACAATGCACCAGTGTACACAACCTATGCGATGCTGGAAACTCTGCCAGACTGTATTTGAACTGGTTCATCATCTGTCATATTCACCAGATTTGGCTCTGCAGACTTCTTTAAAGCTGGTTGATAATGTCTACAAGTATAATGGTGTTTATGGGAACTATGATTAAAAATAAATTGGTATTAACAAAATACAAAAAGAAATATCTGCATCTGAAGTATGTTGCAGAAATATGAAAGAAAAGGATAATATGTCTACAGTAGAGAAACATGATTCACAATGATATTAATCTTGCCATATACTTATTAATAGAGTGGTTTTTAAGAGAAAATTTATTGTTAACAATTCAATGTTAGGGTCTACTATAATTCTAATCATCTTAAGAAATATTTTGAGTCACAACAGCAATGAATAGACTTTGGAAGAACTAGTATAAACTGATTTCAAAAGTTAGCATAAACTTTCTTTCAGGAAAAATAGGTGACGACAATGTAATGCTGCAAGAGTTTGGCAATTAGAAAGAACACAATTTTTTTCCATACAAAGGAATTGAAAAACTACAAACTTGAACAATATTGTACATTGCTGTTAATTATTTTTCCTCTCTCTTCCTTTAGCCTTTCTGTATTCTTTACTAAGTTGGACTCAGTGAAAACTGAAGCTAGGATTAGATTTCTTGTCACAGATCCCAATCAAGCAGCATCACAGATTACTTAAGGCTTACAAAAAACAAGCGCTTAAAGACAGTAGCTTATAAATAACTTGATGTCATCCTGAGAAATGATAACATATATGCTAATACCTTTTTATAGAAAATTCACTGAACAAATTGAAAAATGTTCCATAGACTATCATTTTATATAGTTCTGTAGCTGTGCAACTAAGAGATTCTTAATTCGATTTTTATTTTCACTACTTGATTAGCTTATAATTTTATATTAGAACTCAATAAATATTTACTATATCTGCCTTATGACATTAACAATAAGCCCTGGTCCTTAGAACAGGGTTTATTTAATTTGTAATGTATTTCATTGATTTCTTTCAGTGTATAATAGAAGGAGAGGTAGGGCAGATTTGCCTCTAGACTGCCAGAGGTCCAGCTTCCCTCCCTGATGAGTAGTCAGTATTTCTGCCTTTTGGCCATCCAAAGGCAGGAATACTGGCCACTGAAATAAAGAAGAAAGATACTTGTGATTTTATAGTTCACTATTTGTCAACTTAAGTGCATGGTTGTATGAAATATTGTAATCTATAGGAAAAGTGGCTGGGCCAGAACCTATATACTTTTATTTATTTTTTTAATTTAATTTTCTTATGTTACAAATTTGTAAATTAAACTAATGCTTAGTGCATACAAAGTTACGATCAAACCTTAGTTTTACAAAAACATAACTCTTCAAATTGTAACAGATATAATGGTTAGATACATAACATCAAATTGTCTTACAATCTAATAAAATAAATTTAGATATTTTAATTCTATTTCTTTCAGTGGTGCCAATAATGTAAAGCAATTGGGAGATCATTGCAGTAAATTTTATCAATAATGGAAAAATAATTTAAATTCCATGTATAATTATTAACATTTGTAAATGTTGCAATCTACAAACTGATATGTTCAAAATTTAAGAGATTTCCTTAGTTTTTTTTTTAACGCCCTTTGGTCCA
This sequence comes from Metallyticus violacea, assembly GCA_030762175.1. Lineage (NCBI taxonomy): Eukaryota > Metazoa > Arthropoda > Insecta > Mantodea > Metallyticidae > Metallyticus > Metallyticus violacea. The sequence continues at coordinate 106,938,185 of CM060843.1, read as the reverse complement.
TTAATATAATAATAATTTACCCAGATGAAACCATTAAAAAGGACTTTAACAGTGTGTATAATTTAAAACTTGAAAATGTTTAATTGTTGCACTTTTGAACTACACAATTGATATGTGAAATCACATTTCCTATTTTGTTGTCACTTGCAGATGGAAGGGTGAAAATGTTGCTACAGCAGAAGTTGAGTCTGTTATAATCAACGTAATTGGACTGAAAGTTGCAGCAGTATACGGTGTGCAGGTAAAAATAGATTACATGCAACAAATATTACACATTGAATGTGCTTAAATAATTCCTTGATATAAAGGTATCATTTTAGTGTACCATTCTTTAAGGTTATTTTTCATACTTCTTTAGTAAACTTTAGTTTATCTTGGGTAGCCCAAGTATTGTGATTTAGTATACAATAAAACAGGAGCCTTTCATTTTTTAGCCTTTAGAATTTCTACCATATAGCAGGCTTTTCTGTTCCAAAAGCAACTATCTTATTCCTTTTTTAAGTATGTCCACCTTTACAATTACTTTGCTCTTATAAAGTGGCTGACATTTCTGCAATATTGGAGGTTTGCTGGATTTTAATGCATGTTGTTTGTTATTTATGTACAGGATGTTTCACTCACTCTTTCTTCCCAATTTTTTCTTATAATTTTAAAATTAATGAATATAATGCAGTGGAATTTGACAAACACATCAGAGGTCAGAGCTTCAATTTTTCTTTGCATGTTTTCTTGTAGTACCAGGAAAGTCTATACTTTAATCTGATACACTTTTCTGTGAGCATAGGAAGAAATCTGGCCCCAGTCCTCTGGAAAGGACATGATCTTTAAAGAAGAAAGAAATTTCAATCATGATAACAATGGAAGTATAGTAAATGCATCATCCTGTTGAAAACTGTCAGTATGGTTCATCACATTGTTCCACAAAGTCATAGAAATTTTCCAAGTAGACTATGATATCCATTGTTGTATGACTGATGGGTGGCTGAGGGTACATTTGTGTGAACAAGAAGTCTGTGGTTTGATTTCGTCCAGGAAGATCCTCCTTGATGAGAATTTTTATAAGATTTTCTCAGTCCTAATCAATGGTAAATGCCAGAAAGGTCCTTAAACTTAAAATACTTTCTTCCTAAAATATTGTTTCATCAGTGTTCACTGCATGTTTCAACAGTGGTGTTAACAGGTTTTAAACACTGTTAAAAATGGTTGGATGGTGGTAAAAAAAAAGGTTTTGAACACTATAAAAAAGTTTTGAATAGAAGTAGATGTTTCAGTGATGTTAGCAGTACACAATAAAATTTTATCATGTAGAAGTGTTTTGGGTATAATGTTTGAATAGAGGATTCTGGATATAATGTACCCACTTAGTGGAACTATGGCTCATTACAGAACCACATCTAGTATTTCCAGATGTGTATTAACAAACTGCTGGAATTATGACAGTATATTTTGAAACCAAAAGGTTTCATTCAAATTTAAATATGGAGAATATAATGTTCAATGTTATTTGTTAGCCCACACAAACTATTAATACTCTGGTAATAAGGCTTCAATTCAAGGTCTTCTCTGAGTAATCTGAGTAAACTCATAATGGCCATTACTTTTTGCTTACATATTGTATTGTGCCAAATATGAGCTGCCACAGCTTTAACATATCAGTCCTTGAAGAGTATGGGTATGTGGATTTGTAGACAGTGTGGTACACAAAGGCCTTACTGGAATGGGTGGTAGAGTAGGCATTGACTTGTGAAAGGTAGATCCATGGTTCAAATCCTGGTGTAGATGCTATCTATCAACAGGACCATCCTCCCAATCTAAGGATTTTTCCAGCTTTTCCTCAGTTCTCATCAATGGCAAATGCTGGGGAGGTACCTTAAAATTAAGCTGGGATGCTTCCTTCTCAAAAGTCCTTTCTCATTTTATCTTTTGTATCATCAATGGCCATTGCCTGTGATGCCATAGTAGTAAAAATGGGCATTAAGCACTAGTCAAAAAAATTTCTACTGATTGTTAACCTCTTAAGGGTCTGGAAAATATCAGGTGGTGACTTTCCAATTCTATTCAAAGTAATCGCAGCAACATAGTTCTCATAATCTCCTCACTCCATTACTAAACATTTATCTATTCTTTTATGCTGATCACAGTAAGAATCTGGCAGCAAGTGCATTTATCTAATCACCGAAACATGGTGTTAGTCTTTTAAAATTATATAATAGTATTTGTGGCTAGACTATAGTATAAATGTGTATATGGAATGTTAATACAGTTTTGTTCTACAGATTCCTGAACAGGAAGGGAAAGCAGGAATGGCTGCCATTGTGGACCCTAATAATGTTTTGGACTTCAAAACACTAGCTGAAGGTTTCGACAGGACACTACCAGCTTATGCTCGTCCCATCTTTATAAGAGTATTGAATAAAATAGATGTGACTGGAACGTTCAAGGTTAAAAAGACTGAGCTGCAGCGAGAGGGATTCAATCCAGTGACAATAAAGGATAAACTGTATTTTCGCAGTGGGAAGGAATATATACCTCTCACTACACAACTTTATCAAGACATAATCAAAGGAGTGGTTCGATTATGAAGTGAGCTTAGTGTGAGTGCTGCAAATATCTTCATTTCCAACATCACCATATAGCCTATAATAATGTAATATTTCTGCCTGCCTTTCAAAGATGCTTGTCAAGTATCTGAACATAAATGCTAGTCTGACTGACAAACAAGATTCACTTGGATAGCAATAAACTGATTGTCTAAATTGTTATAAAGAACTATCTGACAGATTGCAGCTCTATAAAATTTTCAGTAGTGATGGGCATTTTCATTCATGCTGCTATCAAAGGAGAAATGCCAAAATATTGACTCATTTTGTCATTTCTAATAGTGACAAATTTCTCAAATCAATAGTGATATAATTGTTGTTTATGTTCAAGTTGTAAATCAACATATTTGTAAACAATAAATAGTTAACTTTCATTTTCAGTTCCTAGTCAAATATCTATATGCAATATGCAACTTGATGATTTTGATCACAGCCATGAATGATTTTTTGGTTACAAATAAATATCAGATTATTCCTTCCTCCTTCCTCTTCCATTCCTCTTCAACTGAGGACAAATGTAGATGGAGTGTGCAGCTGTAATTTGCAGCCTATTGTAACAATACCTGTGTGGGAAAATAAATCTGAGCTAGGGATTTTCTTTGGAACTTCATTGTACACTTTGTACAGTTGGCATAGTTTGCTAAGCAAGCAATGCTGAAGGAATGTATGTTTGCAAGTTTGCAGACCAGCAATCTGAGCCCCATGTCACAGCTGGCATCTGTTTAAGATGCTCCAATACTTTCATGTTTTAAAACTTAGAAATTATGAATTTGATATTTAGCTTTCTTTCAGTAGATGCTACAAGTGTTTTATATTTTCTGTGACAAAATCAATATCTATTCTATTCCTCTGCCCTAATGAACCTAATTTCTGTTCATATATTTAAGTCCCTACAGTGTGTGATGATTATTTGCATTCACTTTTATTTTCCAGTGTCCTTCAGATATAGAAATCACAAATCATTACATTTGGCCAAAACCACCGAGACCAAATAAATAATGAAGTTCCATCATAGGTTAATTACAGTATGACCTGTAAAAGTATCCTGCTAAAAATGTGCTATCAAGTGTATTTTACATATTCATTTGCCTGTAATAATTTTAACAATGATACTGTTAAATTTTTCTTTAAAGAAAACTGGCCTAATAATTCTTTGGACACTGATCATACCACACCTCTATTCTTCATGTAATGGAACCTCATCCACAATTTAAGGCTTCTCTGATGCCCAGGTCTGTTACTGTCCAATGCTGTGTTAAGATTCACATAAAACCATGCTTCATTGGAAAAGAAAATGGTTAAGGGATAATTTTTTTCCATTTTTACCAGTTTCTAACATTCATTTTAAAAAATTGAGTCGAAATTGTAACATACACACCACTAAAATTCAATAAAATGGAAGACTAGTTTCGGGAGCCATTGCTCCTATCATCAGTTCCTGGTCGACCTGGTGTGTATGTTACAATTTCAACTCAATTTTTTAAAATGTTAATATTTGACACCACTGTTACAAAAGTTCACTATATTTTATACAATTTCTAACATTCAGTTACAAAAACTAAATCATTTATAATATAAGTGGTGAAGTACTATAAACATACATGGCTTTCTCACTTATAACATGTATTATCAAATGAGTGTATGAGATTACAGTATTGGATAATCATTTATAACATATGGCTTTATTGATAGGAGTTTTGTTGTATGTGTTGCATATCCTGTATAAATTCCTGTCTATTGTACTAGATGTCTCAGAGATATTTGAGGACTATTTCTAAGGCAGCTCTTGTTCCATGAAAGTTTTTCTTCTGCAATAAGCACACGTTATGTTTGTTTCTTTTTTTGGTCTTTCTCAGAACTTGTTTTGTTAAACTTAATCATTATATCTAATTAGTTTTTGCCTTGGTACTGGGGCTCTTAGGACATAACTAACACGCAGTACTGTACTGCTCTGAATGAAACTTGACTTGCACTGACCTGCAAATGGTTTAAAAAAAAAAAATCTTGGTGGAGAAGAATAAGATGGGGGGGGGGGAAATCATGCTGCTGGCCAGCCAACTTTCAAACTGATAATTTTAATAGCATCTCTCTGACTATAAAGTTATAATTTTTACATTTAAATCTTCATCATACCAAATTACTGCCCAACTTAAATTTTGATAGCACTGCATTACCACATACAGTAAAAGAACAGTTTGGTTTTACTGGGTGGCCCACAAAACATTATCCAGCCATAGCAAACTAGACAATTAAGAAATACTGGCAGAAAGTGAAAAGGAAAAGGAAGAAAGTTGTGTTATTGCAACTCATAGATGATGACCATTTCAATACAAGGAAGTGGTTTGTCATGAACAAGTATCCACATCTGGTAGAAATATTCTGTACAACAAAGAATTACAATAGTGATATTGTACATGTTTACTGGTTCCATTAAGAAAATAGAGAATTTTTCAGCAAAATTTCCTGATGTTAGTGTTTCTGAAAAGAGCAATATACAAGATTTGAGGAAAAAGTGGCATGCAATGGTATCATTTGCAAATGAGAAGGGAAAAAAAATTGAGCTCCATCTGTTCTTAAACCTTCATAGTTATGGATATTCCGACACTGATGCTCAAAAGTCATACTATGTCAGCTCTATATTGATGCATAAGGTACAATGTCCCCTTTTGTTTATAAGGCAGGGAATGATTTTTCATAGGCTATCCTGTATGTAAAAATCTGTTTACAGCATTTGTCATACTGAAAACCATTGGTTTGCTGTACAGTGTCTTTTTGGAGTTTTAAAAGAGAGGTTTTGCAGTTCTGTATTTTCAGTTTTTTTTCCCCCTTTCCCTTCCGTATTTTATTAACTGCAGATAATGGAGTTAATTAGGAAGGCTGGTAGGATGATAGCTAGAAAAACACTTGATCTATGACTAATTATTGTATGTTACCTACTGATTCACACAAAAAATTGCTAATATGTTGTACATGTTTTCAGCAAGATCTAGTAGTTCACCAAGATTTGCTTTGTGCATTCTTTTTAACACTCCAGATGTGGAGTAAAAATTTGATCAATTAGGCCAAATTGCAGAGTGAATATTTACAGTCATTTACAAATAGTACTTGCCTCCTACACCCAAAACGCAGGTTCGAACCCGGCCAGGACCGATGGATTTATTCGGGCATAAAAATCCTAAGTATGACTTCCTTCGGAAGGGAAGTAAAGCTGTGGGTCCTGTGTTGTACATTTGCGGCACGAAAAAGAACCTCAATATCCTCTCCTCAGAGAGGCCTCTGAGCAAAATTTGTCGGCCGTTTCACGCCCCGAGTTGAATGGGACGCTGATGACCTTCGATGTTAAAGAGCATCCATAAATAAATCAATCAATCAAAATTTACAAATAGTCTTGTTAATTTAGATATCCAGTGAATGTAAAGCATGCTTGTCAGAATATGTTTCACCATATTACATATGTTCCTGAATCCATTTAAATTAAAAGTTCAAGCTCATAGCATGGACTGCTGGTTAGAGAGTTTATTTTTAAAGCTTAAATGCAATGTGCAATGAATGTTTTCAAAATGCAAACTCCTTATTGAAGCCAAAAATGATATTTGTGATCATTTCAAATAAGTATAAAGCTGTTTAAAGTCTTTTCCAAAAGCAAATATTGAACACTTTTTCCTTTTCTTAACCAACATTTCTCCCATTGATTTAAAGTGCTCATGTGTTTATTTGTTCCCTGAATAGGCTTCACAATATAACTTCAGAATGTCTATTTCACTATGTTCACATATAAAGCACAAAAACTGCTGGAAAGTGAGAGAATGATTCTATTTTTGAGATTGTATTGCTCATGTAGCACCAGTAACAGTTGCAAGAAAAAGTTAAGTTAAGCTACCCTGTTATGTAACGTTCAATATTTTAAGATTGTTCCAAAGAAATCTATACTTTGTCCATTGAAACTTCAAAAGTGTTACTCCACATTTCCAGCTTTGACCCATTCACTCATTACATGTAAATTAAAATAATGCAACGAAACAAAATGAACACTTAGACACAGTTGTTGAAACAAAGGTTTGGAGACATTGTTCACTTTTTAAGAGCATCAGAGGTATTAGTAGTTCAAATCCTTCCATATACCATAATTCAGCATTAGCCTTATCAATTATAATGCTTTTCTTGCTCCTGTGACTAATTCAAACTTTGTGTCCTAAGATGTTTGTGTAAGATAAATTTCTTTTAAGATTAGGCAAATCAGAATAATTCTCATCAAATGCACTTAAAACTTTGTTTGGAGGGGGGTTCATTCTGAAAAAAGAAAGCATGGACTTCTCAAGGAATGTCAGTTATCACAAAGTCATTACACTTTACTAGAATATTTTTCTTTCCCAGTGTTGTAAAAGTCCCTTTTAAACATATTCTTTTTCTGTGCTATAATCAGCAGATACAGATATGCCTTTAAACTTAGCTGTTATTTACATTGTTTCAACTACAGTTGACATGGGGTGTTTTCATTAAATTCATTAAAAAGGGCTTAAAATATGTTTTTTTTTTTGGTCACTTTTTCACCTTGTTTGTGTTTAATTAACAAGATATCACTGCAAACTTGCCATGATAGTTCATTGGCAATGAGTCGTGCTGAATTACATATACTTCAAGAAACATTAAAACAACTGTAGTGCACATGTATCTATGCTTCATCATCATTCTGACAGAAAATTAAGATGAAAGCTTGCATATATAAATGTTACAGAATATTAAAAAAAATAAATTTGCATAAATAGTGAAGCATTAACTACTGAAAATTTTTTCATTAACTATGAAAAGTGAAGCTTTAAGAGTGTGTAGTTCAACTGAATCATACAATGATATCAATTAATATGATTGGCTTCACTGTGCAAGTTCCAATTTACATTTAAGTAGTGAAGCATTATTTTATTAAAATGACATTCAAAGCAATTTTGAAATAAAAATTAGCAGTCTGTCAACCAAAATTATTTTTGGCACGTGCTTTTGATCGCATTCACTTTGAAGTTATGATGAATAGTGTATACATGCCATCTATTGTGACCCAAGATAAACTCCTACTTTTATTATTCAAGATGCTTTCCCCAACCAGTTTTTAAACTTGTAGTAAGCAAATTTCTAATGAAAAAAACTCTGACTTTTTCCACTGTTATGCATAACATTGCAAATAATCGTCGTATAAAACTAAAAGCCCACCTTGAAATTTTATATGGTGATGTGGAAACACCTTTTCCCACCTCCATCATTGTCCTGGTAATCATACTTGCCCCATAGACCCAAGATTGTAGGTTCAATCCCGGCCAGGATCGATAGATTTTTTTGGGGCGTAAAAATCCTAGATATGGCTTCCATCAGAGCAGAAGTAAAGCCATGGGTCCCATGTCATACATTTATGGCACGAAAAAGAATCTCAAGCCTGAAAGAAAAGGCCTCTGAGCAAAATTTGTTGGCTGTTTCATGACCTGACTTGAATGTGACTCTGATGGCCTGAGATGTTAAAGAGCATTCATAAATAAAACAAATCAACACCTATCTCATCCAAGCACTGATAAAATAATTTTGTTTTGGTACTTCATCAGATCTTGTCTATAATGATTGTAATGTGAATTTATCACCCTGCATTAACAGAGCAAACTTAAGCCCAGATATATACCAAAATACTTTCTTTTCTGCTTAATTGTACAGCAAAAACAATTTTATTCTGTATATTTTTGCAAAGCTGAGACATTCTTGCATGTAATGAGTGTTTGATATTTTAGACAAAACTTCTGTAAATATTTTAAGAAGTTGACAATTTTGAAAGATCTGTGAGAATTATTATTAAAATTGGAAAATTCTTTAATTATGTTAATTGATAGGTAATATTTTATACTGATTGCCATGCTGTTATTCTAAAAATCTCCTATTTTTTCTCTGGATTAATTTCCAAAATTCTACATTCTATGCAAAACCTAATATAACAATATTTAGTTTTTTATATCAGATCTAATCTTCAAATTAGCCACTTATGTTTAAATGCTAATTTGTCTAAATACATAATATTTTCATTATTTAAGTATGTTTTGCTAATAAAGATTATTTAATATTCTAAATACTTCTAACATTGTTGAAACTTTTTTCTCAAAATATTACAAACAATTTTCCTCCTCCTAAGGAGGTATTGACAATTTTTTAATGATTTTCATCGAGATTAAACTTTGTGTGTTCATTTAAAGGCATCTTTTTAATTTGCTTATTAAAGCCTAGACATAAGAGGTGATCTGTGTTTAATTTAAAAAAGAAGAGGAGCTGAAGTTTTAGCAATAAATTAAAAAACATGTTAGACAATTGAGGCAAGCAGTTTCCAATCCCACTAAATCAAATGGAGAAAATTTTTAGGATTTAAAAAAAAAAATCTGCTCGTGCCTGAGATGCCTTGAGATGCCCTGAGATGCCCTGTTTCTGTATTATATTATTGCCTTTAAACTACAAAATAGTACCAAACTTTATTTAGAATATTTGAAAATGTCTAACTTTAATATTTTAATTTGTATTTAGTAGTGTTCACAACTCATTTTTTAAGGGATAGATAAAAGAAAAGGAACAAAATGTATTTTCACAAATAAAGGAAACACATAAAGAACAAGATGCATTTTGAACACTTTTATTTATAATAATAGAAGACAATACAACATAGGAATCAGTAATTATTAATTTTAACTTTCACTTTACACAAGAACAATTTTATATCATCTGGTACTTTTTCCAAAATGTTTTCATCATGTTTTCTTGCATCATCACCTGATTTCTCTCTTCTGTCATTGATATATTTATGAAATGTCATATTATTTATTATTTCCCACAAAGACCAGTGTTTTTCAAGTGATTTTTCAGTAATTTGAATTTTCTCTCATATATAAATAATACACATACATATATACACACACATCATACAGGATGAGGCAATAAAAGTGTAGCAGTTATTTTACTCAGAAACGAAGAGGAAAATAAAAAAATGCTTCAGACAAAATTTGAAATGCTCTTAGGGAGGGACATAATATGGCAACCTTAACTCATCCTTGAAATGCTATTCTCAAGGTCAATTTGTTTTTTCAAATGGAATGGTGCATTTTTTTTTCCACGGGAATGGAAAGAGTATCTAATTTTCAGTTTAAAAATTCTAGTACATCTATCAGCTAGGGGGGATACATGATGAGATTTTGGACAAATAAGACAGCAAATGTTTTTCGTTCATTTTCACTTTACTGGCATCAATTTATGTACAATACAATACAGTTATAACAATAATTAAAACAATGTCATGTTCATATTACAAACAATTTCAATTTGATAAATGCTAGAAAGTATGACCATTAACTTTGATGCACTTCCAAAAACATGCTTAAAAAAATTGATTAATATGTCTCAATATTTCTTCACTGATTTTTGCACAGACAGTCCTATTTTGTTGACGTAGTTTACTAGGTGTAGCTAGTACTTCATAAACTTCATTAATGTATCCCCATAAGAAAAAGTCTGGAGAAGTGAGATCAGGGTAGTAGGCAGGCCAATGGACAGATCCTCTGCATCCTATCCATTGACCAGGATACTTTCTGTTAAACATTTCTCGAACTACAGCTGAGTAATGAGATGGACAACCACCATATTGATAACATATTGCAGCCCGGTCCACACAAGGGGCATATCTTCAAGCAACACTGGAAATTCTTGGTCCAAAAAATTTCTGTATTTCTGCCCATTAAGTTTACCTTCAATGAAGAATGGTCCAATTATATGGAATCCCAAAATGCCACACCAAACGTTCACACTCCATTGCCACTGATGCTCTACTTCCCGTAACCATCTTGGATTTTCCACTGCCCAATAATGCATGTTATTCGGTTATGATTGGTGAATGTTGCCTCATCAGAAAATAAAATAAAATGTTGGAAAAGTTGCAGTTTTGAATTTGTAGTAGGGCCCATTAGCAAAATGCAACAAGCTTCTGAAAATCATCCCCATGAAGGGCTTGGAGTAAGCTAATGTGGTATGGATGGTATTTGTGATGCTGAAGTATTCAAAGAACACTCCTTTGAGAGATTCCTGAATCATGTTCCAGTTGATGGGAACTTGCGTGAGGGTTTGTGGCAACTGCAGCTAATACAATGACTTCCAAATTTTCCCCAGTAGCACTTCTCATTCGATGGTGTTTTCTTGATGAAACACCTCCAGTTTTGGAGAATAAATTTGACAGTTGTTGAAAATTTCTAACAGATGGTTGAACTCCTTTCAGGATATTGATCTCCTTAAAGGTTGCAAGCTGTTCTAGCATTTTTTATAAGCTTTGCCATAAATGTAAACCATATCGATCCTCTCATTGATCATTTATTGAACATTCATAATTGAAAACAAAGTGGAGCTAACTGAAAATAATGTCCTATTAGATTTGAATTGCCAATGATGAGCACTCGTTTGTGTACCAATGTCAACAAATGAGTTTCCTTCATAGAAACAACAAAACAAAAGAGAGAGAAGTGAAAGTAAGTAATTATCATGCTGTCATATTTATCCATTATCTTATCATCTGTCATCCCTAGTTGATAGATGTGCTAGAACTTTAATAGTGAAAACTGAATGCTCTTTCCATTCCCAGGAAAAAAAAAAAACACATTCCATTAAAAAAAACAAAATTGATCTTGAAATGACCTTGTTGAGGCATGCCAAGGATGAGTTAAGGTCGCTATCCTATATCTCCCTAAGAGACTTTAAATTTTGTCTGAAGCTATTTTGATTTTCCCTTCATTTCTGAGTAAAATGGTCACAACACTATAAATGCCTCACCCTGTGTGCGCATATGATCATTCCAATTTATTTTATCTGAAACTGCCTATCTAGATTATTTTGTCTTTTCAGAGGTGAATAGTAAACTCCTAAATTGTTGCAGTAATGTAATGACATGTAGCTCACCAAAATGTAGCTTTCCTTAAAGAAAATTTTCTCAAAAGGGGTAAGATTAAAATTGCAGTTACTAGCAGCTTTAACACCTGTGCCACTCCTTTCCAGCTGTTAACTGGAACATTGTGTCCTAGCTTTGTTTCTTTCTCTTCATAAATGCTGATACAGTTAAAGGAATAAGAAATTAAGTTTCTTTTCTTATTCTCATTCTTAGATTAAGAGACTATTGGAAAATAAATTATATTTTAGATATAATATTTATTACATTTATGTCAGTTTGGAGCTTGATCAACAATGTAGAAGATAGAGTAGATTTTTTGTATTTTGATGAGATAAAATTATTTTTAGTTAGTTTTGGAAAAGTATGCCTAAAATCTATTATTAATAATTTTAAAATAACTTTATTTGCAATAATATAAAACGTTTGTGAGGTAAAAATAGAATATATAAAACTAGTGATTAAATTAACAAAATAATTACATTTCAGGCATATTAAAAATAAAGGGATTGATAACCAATAGCTGCAGCACATTTTTGGGTGAAACAGCATGAGGCAGGAGCTTGAGAAAGCAATTAAAAGTCGGACCTTCTAATCAACATGAACCTTTACATAGATATGCAGAACATTACCACAATGGGAGAAAAGAAAAAAAAAAAAAAAAGGAATTTAAAATAAACAGTATTTTGTCAAATACTGTACTTATGAAGCTGTTGACAATGGAGTAGCAATATAACCTAAACTTAGGTATTCATTTTTTACAAAATGAATGAATGAATAAATAAATGAATACTTAAGTTTAGGTTAGTATTTTGTCAATAGTTTCCAGCAAAGAATGGCTAGTAAAATTACCTCTAGATAATAAATATTACAAGCTGAGTAATACATTTTGGTTAATCTTTAATCTTCTGAAAAATTTAAAGTATGATCTTTTTGCAGTCTCTCACATATTCTGTATTGTATTATAGTCCATAACTCATGAGATGACTAAATTTGACATATATCATGAAGTTCAGCACCTGAGTTTGTTTTAATTTGCAGAAATGAGTTCACATATATCATCAATGTTATTAAAATTATTTAATATGAATTTGAATGATTTCCTATGTATACTATACTATATATATATTCAAAAGGTTCTACACATTTTAATTTTTATTATTTTCAAAATCTAAATCATTTGTGTAGTTATAAAAAAAAAAAAACTATAGAGTGGTTTAGTGGAATTTATTTATTTTTTTTTCCACAAATGTAATTGCTGTTTTAACTTTATAAAATAGTGATGATTTCCATGTACAAAAAGAAATTCTGTAATAGGAGAATTACATTTAAAATGAAATCATTATGTCATCATTAAAATTAAAGCAAAAAAGTTTTGAAAAACTGTAATAATGTACTTAAAAAATTGGCTTTTAATACTCAAGAATATTGATTGATTTTAGTTTTATGTATGTAAATTTTTCACTCGTGAACATAAACACATCTTATACATATTATCTATGATATTTGAAACTTTCCACTGAGCTCTTTCTCTTTGAAGCCTGAGATTTGAAAATGTATTATTCTGTCAAACATTAATTAGTTATTTCCAAACTTTACTAGGTTGAGCACGACAACTGAAAGCTTGAGTTACAAGGTGAAGATCAGGAAGTTATACAATAATGTTATATTTCTGAGTTGTTGAAAATCTGCTCAGGTGAGAATTTATAGACCATTTAAATCTACTTTTGCCACAAAGAATTTTCTTTGTTATGCTTTATCTGACTTGTCTGATTGCAAAGAAGCAGATACATTTACAAAACTGTCATTTTCTTCTAGTTCACCCTCTTGTTGACAAGTAGAATCATGAAAACTGATGAAAGTGAAGTTTTTATAGTTTTCTTCTTCTTTATCACTAATATGTCCCTTCAACCAACATGCAATAATTTCTTCAAATTTGGGGATTATTCTTGCTAACAATTCTTGAGAGCATAGTATAATATATTGAAGAAAATCTACATATCTGATGAGGTGCAGTCTGAGAGATTGCTATTGATAACAGCACACGCCAGGACAGCTGAAATGCTAATGAGCATAAAATTGCTCAGCTTATGACTTTTGGAGGAAGGAGAATAAATTATTACTCTTTGCTAGAAATGACCTTAGTGAATAGTCCCAAACATTTCTGAGTGATTTCAGAAGCTGCACCTTGTGAATTAAGAGTCAAAGATGGATTTTTCAGTAAAATATATTAAACAATTTTTTTTAACAAAGACCAGGTCCATTTATCACACATTTTCTTTAACTATGGAAAGTTTTCAGGAAATTTTGTTATTGCCATTGCTTCTTACTGTTTTTTGAATTTACTGTTTCACTTGCTAGGTAACTTTTGTTTCTGATTTAATGTCTATATTAATTCCTCTCACTTTCTGCAAAGAATCAATAAGTTACAAATGATAGTTGCTAAGACTCAGGCTCCATATTGTTGTGCTGTTCTTAGTATTGTGATAATCATAACCAAGGTATCACTGTGGACATATACTTTCCAAATTTGCTAAAAATGCATTTCACTGATTTGAGTCAATATATTAAATTTCTCTATTTCATACCATTCCCCAAAAGAGATCCTTTTCTGAATAAAAAAATAGTAACATGTACCAATGTTGACAATTCTTTTGATTATCTCTGTACATTTATAGCTAATGTATATTGTGAATTTCTTCAAAGCACATTAATGCAGTCCTTGTCTAAAGTAATTTATTATGCATTTCAGCTTATGCACCTTATTTCCACTAAAGACTGTGTATGTTGTAACTAATACATGTACATTGATACAAGTAATGTTCATAATTCACTGCTGAGAGTGAAAAATAAACTATGTTAATTATGCATGTGATTAATTTCTCCTTTATTTATTACACTGCTGCTAGCCTACCTCTCCTATTGGAAGATCTGCTGTCCATTAGATATGGCAAACATACCTCCATGAGACTGTTCAGCTGACTCAGAGTGGTAACACTGTCTCTAGTTTATTTATTGGGTACTTAATTTGTTCTCAGCCCCCAATTTTTCCTTATACCTTTCAACATATTGGATGCAATTTAATGAAAGTTGACACAGACCTACTTTGGTGTATGAAATATGGCTGTAATAAGATACAAGTAATGACACTATCCTTCTTATAGCATCATGGCAGATTATGGTCTTTGTATTGAGAGTACTACAATATAGCAAGAACCAGTGCACAGTACAACATTGCATATTCTTCAATTAAAATTGAATGTAGGAATCAACACAGCGAAACTATCATAAAATCTGGTTTAGATTAAAAGTAAAACTACTTAAAATCATGCCCACACATTAAAACACTCTTGGTGTTCCACTTTTTAAAAACTTATTTAAAAGTAAACTGGGATATGTTTTGTGAGGCACTCACTCTAATTGTCAACCATTCAAGGACGTCATTCAGTCATTGAATGGTTGACAATGTCCTCAATGAGGCATATATCTAAGTCTTAAGAAATTTTCTTTTTGCTCTTTTTTTTTCTGGTCTCCAATTTCTTAGCTCTTGAGTTACTCTTTTCTTTGACATTTGCCAATTTTTATCAAACCATTTTGCTATCGTAAACTCCTGCTTTCATATCATTCCCCACATATTTCACACTATATAATAATTTCTCAACTGTTTGCCCTACTTTATTAGTATTTATTAGGTTCTCTATTCCCGCTTGTAAAATTTTACCTCTTTCTGAGTTTAACTCTTTAAAAAATGAGTTATATTTCTCCTCCCTTCATTTATATACCTCAATATGCCAACAACGTGAACACAACATATATCTACCATACTTTGTCCATTCTTGTTCACAAATGTAAACTCTCCATTTAATCAGATCCTCTCATTCCATTACATAGCACAAGTTTATTTCCTTCACAGAAATCTAAGATTTTTTTTCCCATCTTAATTTAAGAACTTATCCTTGCTACATCTTCTTTCTAATTCAAAATCCATATCACACTCTTCATTTAGGCTACTTAACCATACCTGTTCTCTCCTTATTTCCACTTATATTGAAGCTCCTCAATACCATAGCTTACTTTTCTAAACACATTTGTATCATAATACTCAGATGTACTAGGAGGGTTATACACAATACAAATGTAAACATAATCAACCACTTTTTGGGTAAATATGAGAAAAGACAGTCACAAAACTCAGTTACTCCCCAACTCTTTTATTTTCCCTGACTGCAAATCATTTTTCTTTCCTCACAAAGCATCCTAGGCCAGCTGATATCCTTGTTTTATTCTGAATTTTTACGTCCCTTATACTAAAAAAAGTCAAACCCTGAGATTTCTGTATTTACTTTGTTTGCTAACCAACAACCGCTATCAAATCCACAACTTTTCCAGTAAATCTTCAACATTCCAATTCACTATTGATTATTTGAATTCTATACCAAACCTTTTCTTTCAAACCTAACTTGACTTCTAGTGCATATTTGTACCGCTTCCTTTGTGCTTCACCAATCTTCAATCTCCATGATGCTCCTGGCTGGCAATGAAAACACACTTACTCATGACTCCATACATCTAAACCAGTTGTAGCTGACAAGGCTGATCTTCTCATGTGTTCGATCAGCTGGGTTGATAGTTGGACTAGCTTCATTGGTGATGTCAAAAGCAGTGAAGCTACTTCTCTCCTTCTCACACCTTAATCCAGCTCCACTCCCCTCACTCTGCCCTATGCATGCGTAGGTTGATTTCCATCTTGTATTGCAATGATGAGGTTCCTGTTTTATTCCATTAATCCACAAGTCACTTCCTTTTATAAACACTTTTTTTCCTTGTTTTCTTCATTTCCCTTAGTGCTATAGATTTTCTCTCTTGCTGCTTTTTTCCCAAATCCTGTTCATTAAATATTTTTGTGCCTTTTAACCTCTTGCTGTTTATTAATACTTTCCATTTAAATCTCATTGCAGCAGTTTTAACAATTATTGCTTTTGGTCTTTACCCTTTTCTTCCAATTCTATAGCAATCAACAATCTCCCAACCTACAATATTTAGAATTAGTTTCTCTTAGACAATATCTTCAACTTTCTTCCTGTTCATCTTTCTCTTTTTCTTCCACTCCAAAAATTATTAAATTCGTCTTCCTAGTACCCTCTTCTATACCTTCCATGAGCAATAATCCTTTCTTGCACTCCATTATCTCTTTCTTTATCCTTCCTTCAAAGTGCTCTATTATTGATTTCAACTCTTCCAATCTGCTTTCCATTCTCTTGTCAAATTTATTTTCTATATTCTTTATTTCTTTTATGTCTTGGGTGAGGGTTTCTAGCATCTTGACTAACTGTTTCATTGTCAGTCAGGGTTTGTTTCGATTACCCAATTACTAACAGTGTCATGATTATGAAAATGACCCAGAAATTTATCCCTTTTTTCCTTTCCTCTGCCAATTTATTTATTTTTTTTTTTGCATTAAAAATGCTGATTCTAACTTCATATCTTTCCTTCATGAGCATATATATACAGCACATCCATCTCCCTGTGCGACTTGCAAGTTACTCCTACTTGGTATATAGATGTGATCTGTAGGGATATATTTGCAATAAATTTCAATTTCAATAGAATACCTGAACCCAAGTCTTCCGGATATTTCAGCAAGATACTGCTGATTAGCAGAAGACAAGGGTTCAAGAATTAGTTAAATAAGAAAAATAAAAGGAAAATGTATTGAAAAGCTATAATTTCAAAAGTAATGTAATTTACAAAGTTATACTAGAGCTACAAATGAAGGGAGGAAAAAAATGTAAATTTAATTGTAAATTTGTTTGTTTAAATAAATTCACTCATTCATATCTTATGTGTGTTTGGAATTTTAGGAATGTTAGACAGAAAAAAATAAGACACAGTTGTGTAAGACCCTGAGTCATGTTAATTTGTTGAAAATACAAAATCCAAAAGGCAGTCTGCATGGCACAGTAGAAGCACTTTGTATCCATAAACTGATTTACTAAGTCTTAACTTGGAAAAAATTTATGTATACAGTGAACCAGTTTGCTTCTATCAGGCAGCAAGAGTTACTATTTCTGGACAACTCCTCATTGATTACATACACAAACCAGTAAAAATACTTCCTTCATGAAGTAAACATTGCCAGAAAAGATAGAATGAATCGTTCCAATAATCTATCATGCTTGTACACTGAAAGAAAGCCCAATCTAAAACAAAAACTTGCAGATCTAAGAAAGGCAATGTGGATTTTATGCTGAATTATCTAGTACAGCAAGGAGTTCAGTCAAACTTCATAACTGAAGACAAGTGAAGCAGTACCTGTAGAAGAAGAATCTATCATTGTGATGTCAGAATCAAAATTCTCCTTTAAAAGTAAAAAAAGCTTGGTTTATGCAAATTTCTTTGAGTTTGATGTATTCTTTTATGTGTGTATCATTAATTCCACTTGTTTTTAAAACAAATTTTATAAACAACAAGCAGGACTTACAATGGGCAGCCCCTTATCTCCATTTCTAGCTAACCTCTTCATGAGTAGATTTGAAACACACATCAACACAGCTTCTCTATACATATTTAAGGTATGGTACTGATATGTAGACGATATATTTGCCATAGTTAACAAAAAACTCATTGATGATGCTTTAAAACTTCTGAATATACAAGATATAAACATATCATTTACATACAAAATAGAAACAGATAACATGCTGACATTCTTGGATATTAAAATAATGAAATGCCAAGAAAATCTTAAAATTGGAATATACAGAAAGAATACACACACAGATAATCACATCAAAGCTGACGTTTTAACCCCACAGCACACAAACATGCAGTAATTAACAGTTTAACACACCGGCTAGTTAACCTACAAATTAGCAAAGAAAAATATTTTAATGAGTACAAACAAATAGAAGAAATAGCAGTTAAAAATGGTTTTAAAAAAGAACTAGCATATAAAAAGGTGCAGAAATTCAAGAGATAAAAACATATCAAAGAAACCAAAACACTATCAGCAAGAAAAGATAAACTAATTTTTAAAAAATTCACATATCATCCATGGGCCACAAAAAAATTTCAGAATGTTCTTAAAGATTTTAATATCAGGTTGGCACCGATTAAAAGATTTAATGTTAAAAACTTACTGATAGATAATGTTAATGACAGTATTCCACAAGAAGAAAACTCGGGTATTTACAAAATAAACTGTGCAGAATGTGAAAAAATCTACATTGGAAAAACAAAGAGAAACATAGGCACACGGTTAAAGGAACATTTCAGGAACATAAAGTACAAGCAAATAGAGAAATCAGCAGTAGCATATCATTTTTGGACACAAAATCACAACATAATAAATAAAACAAAATTATTAAAATCAGTACAAGGACCTACGGAATTAGCAACCTGGAAGAAAATCTACATCTACAAATACAAAGACAGCATAATGAACTTCGACATTGCCTGGGATGAAAACATAAACTATAAGTTTATCACACCGCCACCAGAGCAGAATATACATTTCCACAGCTCAACGAATGATTCGACAGTTGAACTTTAGCCTGGGAACTAAATGTTCTCGAAACCGGTTCCATGCATTTATGAAAAGTAAGTGAAGCTTTAAGAGTGTGTAGTTCAACTGAATCATACAATGATATCAATTAATAAGAGTATTTATGTTTTCGTAATTGTTTTCTTATTAATATGATGTTTCTGTTAACAATAATTGCCTCAGTTAAATTTGTACATGAATAAACTTGAATCATTTTCACATCCCCAGAGTATGACTTCAATAAAAAAATTTATAAGAGGGACAGTTTAACTTTCCTTAACCCTTAATTTTCTCAGAACAGGTCAAGTGAGGTGGATGCATAAGCTTATATGGTCTGTGTCACTGGTGTACTGAGCTTCTGAACAAGGCAACATCCTCTCTTGATTTGTTGTTGGGCTAAACATTGGTTTTAAATCATGACAAGCCTTCTTCGGAAGCTCAGTACACCAGGTTAAGTGAAGGTTATGGGTTTCATGCTCAGTACACTACAGAGTAGTGAAAAATTAAAGGAAATAAAAGAGAAAAGACACGGTTGATTAAATATTGCCAACTTAATTTCTATGAATGTGAGCCTTTTTGTCAACATTCTTCATGGAAAAAGAGATATATGCTCTTTTAAATACATAAAACTTAAAATATGCAAATAAATCAAATTATATGCTAAGAAATCCTAAAATATATATGCTATGCAATATATTCCTTAGTTCACATTTAATACAATGGTTGAAACACTCTTTCTTATTTCATGAAAATATCATCATCATTAACAAAAAACTTGCAATTGCATGGACTTCGAAGCTCTAGTTAAGGAAATTCAAATTTTCTGAAGAAATTCTCTACAGTACTTCAAAATCTATTACATTAGTTTTGTTATTTCTAACAAACAGTAATACTCTCGGATTCTACAGCAAGCAATTTGTCACCCGAAATCAAAAGAATTTTAGAATCTTGCTATTTCACAAATCACCTAATTAAATTTAACAAAAGGATAGTTTTTCAATATGTACCATCATATATATTGTCATTCAGTTGGCAATAAGATGGTTGATCTTCTTGCCAAAAAGGGAAGTAACATTATACAAAAACCTGTGACTAATTTAACATTTCATGCAGTTAAAAGATTTATTAACTGTGATTAAAAATATAATTTTACAGTATTTTCATGAATGCTAAAAAAATAAGATGGGAATGGCTTGACAGAAGACCAAATATAATTTTTGATTACCAAAGAAAAGGTGAATTTTGTCATTCCAATTAATCATGAATCATGACTGACTGATATAAACTGAAAGAGTTAGACTTATTTCTTTACAACTCTGTCCACTATGCAGTCCTAAAGAACAGATGGAACAGGATCATCTTCTTTGAATCCAGTCACTTCTATTAAAACTTTTGTTCTTCATAAACAAGAGAAAGTAAATGTTTTCATTTCAATAATTCAGAATTAGTTAAGAACAAATGTAGAAAATAACACCCTGAGTCCTTGTGTGGATCATGTATTTTCAATCCTTTATAAGTTAAAATGAAAGCGACTGCAAAATATTTATGTCCATATGTGATCCTGATGATCTAAAGAGCAAATTTCAAAATCTTTTTTTGCTAAATGAGGACAGGGAAGGGAAGGAATGGGGAGCAGATTGGCTTAAAACAATTAGGGAATACTGGCATTTACATAATATTTTTCTAAGGAGTCTTAGTTGCAGTTTATTCTGGTATAATGTTTTGAGTTTGTAATCACTGTTCCTATGTATGCTGAAATACTGGAATTTTGTATTTATTACAAAATTGCTCCATACTCCTTTTAAAATGCCTATTAATAAATTTTATATTGTGACTTATTTCCAGATATTTCAAATTAAAAAAATTATTCAGAAGTATACGGAACCATCTCCTGATTCTTTTCAATGGTAGACAAATTTTTTTCTGCATATTCTATATACTATAAATAATTTACATTTATTTTCTTAATATCATCTGGTAGCTCAGCAATACCAGAAAAACATGAGACAGAGAATGTTATGCCAGTACTCAAGCTGAATTTAAAATGTGGACTGAAATGGGAAACTGTATCTTGTTTTATGGAAAACTGTTTCTTATTATATACATAGTTGTCTGTAACTTTCAAATTATTAAAAAGAACAATAACATTAACTCTAAAGCCATAATTATACTAGTGGTCCACTACAGCTTTTTTTTTTCATTGCAACAAGCAGTTCATTGAACTTAGCTGAGATATATAAATGGTCTTCTGTGAAGTAGTTTTTACTAAGGCAGTGTCATCCATTTCAGTCTTATTGCACTTAAGCAATGATGCAGTTTGTAGTTCACAATGATATACAAGCACTGGCACTACAAATTTATTGCAGCAGGTTAGACACTGTGGCAGCGCTAGGATCTTGTTATCAGCTGGGAGGAATAGTTTTGGCTGTTTGGCCAAAACCAAGGCTAGGCCGTGTACCAAACCATGACATCTTCCACTCTAGAGTCTCTCGCAACAAACGTTCCTCCTCTGGTGAGAACTTCAGAAGGGTTGCCACAGCCCTTGTTAAATGCTGAGCCTGAAATAACATAAATGATGTATATTAAAAAATTGAAATAACTTTTAAATAAGGCTGTTATCAAGAGTTAAGGATGCTTGCAAGTCTTTAATTAAGGTGAATGGCATTCAAAGTTTTGCAACCAATCGATGCATTGTTAGAAAATAATGAGTATAAAAATGGAACTAACACAGCTGACATAAATGGGCTTCAAGCTATAAAATTACGCATCGGTGCAAGTTTAAAATTGCATGGTAAGAGAATCTTTCAAGTTCAGTCTTACATCAACAGAGGATGAAAAACCATGGATATTTCTAGAGAAAACAATAGATTCAACATTTTCATATGCTATAAGTAGGCAAAAGAGCGAGAAAGTCTGAGAATTTGGTAGCAGTCCATGGTGAACAAGTATGTTCATTTAATACCTTAGAAAGGTGATTATGATCATTTGAAGAGGAGCGAGAGACCTTGAAAGATGACCCTCACTCTGGTTGGTCTTGAGAAGCTGTGGATGAGAGAAAAATTCACATAATAAAGCCATGAGTACAGAGAGGTAAACTGCCACAATACTAATGAAATGCTAAGTATGGAAGTTGGTATCAGTGTTACCAGCATGACAACATACTCTGTCATCTTTTAAGGCCAAGAAAAGTCTGTGCAAAATAGGTCTCACATTCCGTAATCAATGAACAAAAGATGGAAAGAAAGGAATGTACATGAAAATTGCTCAGAATGTTCCACCAAATGGCCCTAAATGACTGACACAATATGCATTGGTAGGCTGAAAATAAGACAAGATTTTCATCTTCATTCTCATAAGCAATGTTAAAGATATTTTTCAACTATGAAGGGTCTTAGTTTTTGGCTGTATACCAGAAGGAATGACAATGAAGGAGGGAATGATGTCCAAAGACATCACTGCACTATGTACATGGCAGAGCCACTCCCCTTAGGCTTTAAGTTAGATCAGTGCCTTATACTTTAAACCGACCTGTCTTTTTGGGGATGAAAATTGATTTGCAACTTATACATGTCAGGCCATCTGGCCTTGGTCCCAAATTTTCACGTAGGATCAGCCAGTTATAGATAGAACTTGATTTCTTCAGCTCTGCAGGTGGATAACCTGAGCATTTGGATTGCAATGAATGGGACATACAGGGCTATTCAAATAGAAGGAACAAACATTTATTTCTTTCAAACTACAAAAGAGAGAAACACAGTTCCAACGTTCCTGGAAAGAGAAAAGTTCAATTTTCACTTTTTTATGCATTCAATGTGTATGTGTGTGTGCACGTGTGTGCATGCATGCATGTGTGTATGGCCAAGTAACACTTCTTTCTAGACAAACACAAAGATTATTAATTCTCATTGTTCCAGCAACAGTTTGTCAATGCACATTCAAAAATACTGGACTACACTTAGTTCTCCAGTCATTATTCTCCAAGTGGGTACATCAGTTTCTAGAATTATCATGGGTAAAGAAAATCCCAGCATTGTGCAAGAGACAACTCGATGAGATGCAATGTGTTCTGTCAAGGGCCACATTATTAGTTCATCTTTTTCCAAACAAAAGTAAATAATGCAGTGTATATGGAAATCTTTCTTGAGTTTGTGAATCAGTTGGATGACAAACTCCACATATAGTTTCCTTCTTTGAAGAGCTTGTCCCAAATTTATTTCTATAGGGTATGATGAAAGGAAAAGTGTATTGCAAGAAACAACAAACTTTCATCGAATTGCAAGAAAACATTTGGCAGAAAACTGGGGCTGTAACTATAAATACCTTCTGTAAAATGCCTTGATTATACACCAAGATATAACTTTGTCAAATGTCTCATTCATTAGAAAGCTATAAGGAAATAAAATCACAGATTAAGAGCAAGTGAAATACTTTTTAAACATGAAGAGAGAATCAGTACCTCATATTCTCTGCTAGTGAGGAACTTTATGAGAACATGCTTCAGGTACTTGAAGTTAACATCATCATCTTGAGAACTAACATGATGGTTTGTCACAGACTGCTGATGGGTCTTTTGCTGCAAATATCTGCTTGAGCTGGGTGTAAGCACTGCTGCTGAGCCCTGTGGTGCATACCCCTCTGATTCCATGCCATCTGCAGGACTCACTTGTCTTAGCTCACGTTGTAGTGTCTTCTTCATGTCACTGAGCCTTTGCTGCAGTACTCGGATATTCTGAAACAACATACATGCAACACAAGATTTATCTTCCTGTATCTGCTCTAAATTTATAAAGATTATACAATGACTATACTGATAATGAATTCTTCAAAAACTAAAAGCGTAAATGCAAGATATACAATATTTCTATCAATTTAAGTGTAAGACAAAGAAACTGAATCTAGTTTCATCTATTTGCGATGATATTTTGAGAGAAATACATTGGAAAAATCTACATATGGCAATAATAAATAATGATGAACTATGATTTGCTTGTTCTGAGATCTTGTAGTTGGTTCTATAATGAATATGGGAATACACAGAGCAGTTGAAGCAATATATTAATGTAGATACCGGAGCCTAAAATAAATAAGAATAATGTGTGTAAAAAGAGATTAATTTTAAAAATTGGTGGAATGTCAGCCAAATTTGTCAAAATTATAGTAAATACAAAACAACTGTGAACTTAAGGGAGGGCTACATATGAACCCTAATCAATGACTGTCCAGTCAGATGGTTGCTGCCATGTCTATTTAATCAAATTCATTAGCTCATTTTAGGGATAATTTTCTTTCTTTATGCACATACAATATTTAACATTTAGAACTTTTTGATAATACCATGAGAAAAATCTATTTATTTTGAAGCTGATTGTCCAAACCTCATGTCTGTATGACATCAGTTGGATAGATAGACATTATTTGTAGTATTTTCTTAATTAGCTGGTGAATTAATTTAATGCTCTTATGCTCCACTTACCATTGAATTACACAGAATGTGTTTCATAAGTCTTTGCCCACATCAACTGTGAATTGGCTACTTCTTTATAATTCAATGGTAAGTGGAGCCTAAGTGTATTAAATCTACTCACCAGCTAATTAAAAATATATTAGTTGCTTCACTGTTTTAGTTCCAACACAAAATTAGTTTTAAATTTAATACTATCTGTTGTCTCGAACTTAAAAAATGTAGCCCTATATTCTGAATTGTGGAAAGCAGTTATGGGCAGTTTTTATAATGCCTATTTGCAAGTTAATAAGAGTAAACCCATGATAATGATGTGACACCACTTATGAAGTTTTACATGAACATATCAGAACTATGGTTTTTCATTATATATTTTTTTCAAGAAAGTTGTCTATAAAGAAGTGCATGATAGTACTAATTATGCCTAGTGTAGGTATTAAACAGCTCAAACTTGCTGTGTTTGTGCCCGTATTATAATAGACATTGTGAAAGAGGGCAAAGGATCAATTAAAACAGGATGAATGCCCACTTTTAGGTCTCCCAGAAAACATTGTACAGTTCAAAAGCATTCCACAATGAATAATTTTTAAAACGTGTTTTACAATGTACTGTATATGGTTTATATGAAAGGGGAATATTTCCAGTGGCAAAAAGCTTGTAAGCTTAATGAGAGAAAATAAAAATACAAGATTCTATTCCTTCAATGTGCACAGTTCCAAAATCTCTGACAGACAGATAATGGCCAGAAATTTCTATTGGAAAGTAGTGGCATTGTTGCTGCCAGAGTTATAATTTCAGCACATGATAGTTACAGATAATAACAGATCAATCTTTTATCTGGATGAGACTTAGATTAGTCAATCACATAAGGAAGGATACTTGGTAAGATTAATCTGGAAGAGGAGATATCAAGTACCAGTAGGTAAAGGTCCTTCATTAATCATATGCCATTGCAGGTTTGGTAAAAACTGGTTTATATTTGAAAGTAAATGGGTTTTTATTCCTAAACACAAAACAAAGATTCTGATTATTACTCAGAAATAAATGCTAATACTATTAAAGAATGGTTTATTAACAACTCTGTGAAATTACTTGTAGGAAATCATGGACATTAACTATCATCCTAGAACATTAGATAAATTACACAAAACATTTTGGTTAAAAAATATGAGATACACGATTGGTTGCAGAAACATAATATAGTCTTTAGAAATGTATGTACCAGAAAGAAAGTATTGTTAACTCTAACTGAAAGAAGCTATAAAAACAAAAATGAATGCTTGGCATACCCAGCAATTTGCTGACATGAAAGGTAAGACGTTAATATATTTAGATATTTTTAGGAAAGAGCAAACAGTATGCCAAATATTATGTGAATGAAAGAAATGAATATAAAAATGCCATAAATGAATGAAAAAGATTTTATACTTTTAAAAGTATTGAATCATTCAATAATAAATGTAAAAAAGCAAGGAGCTTGATCAATTCTGTAGCTCTAGAGAGCATAAAAGAAGATTTTAATAACTATTTTTGTAAAATCAGTTGAAGAAATCAGGGATAACATTATATGATTTAATGTCTGCTTTAGACTTGATAAAATATCACAATGGAAGTTATAATCAATGTAGTTTTGTTTTTTCAAAGGTAAAACCAGATCTTGTAATAAACACTATTAGTAGATTTAAATTATCAGATAGCACTGAAATCTATGGTTTATCTAAAAATTTACTTAAAAAAAAGTTACAGATTGCACTGTTACTTTTTGCCATGGGTCCCGTGTCATACATTTATGGCATGATAAAGAACCTCAAACCTGAAAGAAGAGGCCTCTGAGCAAAATTTGTCGGCCGTTTCACGCCCTGAATTAAATGGGATGCTGATGACCTGAGATGTTAAAGAGCATCCTTAAATAAATACATCAAAAAACAAACTGTTACTTTTTGTTTAAATAAATGTTTTGTATAGGGAATTTTCCAAAATGTACTAAAGATCTCAAGAGTTATCCCAATATACAAAAAGGGAGATAAAGATTCTGCAGCCAATATCTTCAGTTCCTATATTTTCAAAAGTTCTGAATCACTTATATGTGCTTATTTATATAATTTAGACCAAAATAATATTATTACTGAATTGACATTTGGTTTTAGAAAAGGGAAGTCAACTGTTGAGGCTATAGTTTCCTTGGTAAGAAAAGTACTTATGGCCACCTTTTGTGACCTAAGCAAGGCATTTAATGGCATAGAATACACTAATTTACTTAGCAAATTAAATTACTATGGAGTAAAAAATCCTGCAAAAGAACTCCTCGGATCTCACTTAGAAAATTGTGATTATCTAAGAGATCAAAAACAGCAGAGATAAAATATGGTGTCCCACAGGGTTCTGTCCTTGGACCTTTATTGTTGTTGCTAATGATTAATAATCTACTATTTTTGTGGTCACACACTGAATTTTGTATGCAGACAACATTACTTTATTTGACACTAATGCAGATTCAAAGATGCTTAAATCTACAACAAAAAACACATTGATGTAAGCTAATAAACGGTTCAGAGTCAATAGATTTTTACTCAATGTAAGTAAAATACAACACATGATATTTAATTTAAGGAATTTTCCTATAAATAATAGTTGGGATAATATAACATTTTTAGGCATAGTAATAGACAGTAAATTATCTTAAGCACCATATATTAATTATATAACTTCTAAACTATTCAGAGTAGTACATTTGATTAGAAACTTATAAGTTTCATATATCTGAAGCTTATATTAGATCCGCTTATTTTGCATTTTTCCAAAGCATATAGTATACAGTATTTTACTCGGAGGAAATAGTTCACAAGTTACTGCTACACTTGTACTGCAAAAAAGATTATTAAATTAATTTCAAATTCACCAAATTAGCTTATTGTAAACATTGTTGATTAAATTGAGACTAATGACTGTAAAATATATATATATTAAAAATAAAATAACACTGTGAACAATATAACTGAAATAACAATAGTTAAAGAAGCAGAAAAATGATGAAACACTTAGACACAGATTATTTCTCACTATATTTCAAACTTCTAGAGTTCTTCTAAGGCAAGAAGACAAGTGAAGGTAGTAAAAATAAACATTGAATATCAAAGGCAACGTAATGCGTGGAAACAGAGTAAACAAGGAACAAGAGTGAGAGAAAGAATATGAAAATATATTAATATGTAAGATTTAAACCTGGTGGTATACATGCTTTATGCAAAAATATAGCTTCCATCTCTCCATCTCTGAGTAAATTTTTAAAACTACGAGTCGGTAAAGCATCAATAAATGTTAAATTAAAAGCATCATCAAAATCCTTACAGTGAAGTAAGTCATATTGGGCAACCAGCTAGGGCTACTTGGTTTTGACAGGATGTCTGTGATTGTTTATATGGAGCAAAACAACAGTAGAAGTTAAACAAATATAAAATGCTTTGTAAAGCTTACAAGATAACATGTATACGATGTTCTTAGAACAAGTGGTAGCAAATGAAGAAATGTTAAATTGCTGGATAAATTAGGGCTGTGGAATGAATGGCTCTGCATAATTAAAGCACAAGTTTTACATTTAAGACATTGGTAAGGATATGAGCCACAATTTTCTACTTCTAAGAATAAGGTAATAGTTATCTTTTAGTTTACTTATTACTTTATACAAACATTTTTTGTTGTTTACGGGCCTGTTAAAAAAATAGGTCTATCTTATGTTTTTGTTTGTGTGATATCCTGCAACATTACGCCTAACACTAAGACAGAAAGAGTGCCCATCTGTTTGTCATTATCTTATCACAACAATGTGCTTTCGGTTGCATTCTATTATATAATACCCATGTTCATAGTTATTGTGCATTCTCTATTAGTGGTTTATGTTATATTTCAGCCTGATATTCCTACAAATTCTAATCATTAAAATTCACAGAAATTCATTTTTGCCTGTCTAGCAACATTGAGCAAAAAATATATACCTTGTTCTTCTCTGCTAATTGATCCTCTAACTCGGCAATGGTGGTGTGCAGTTGCTGCACCAGTGTTGATGCCACATCCCGATCACGCTCCACTTGCTGCAACTCATGGGTACACCTCTGCAGCTCACTGGCCTCTGAATGTAGTTGCTCTGCCTCCTGTGATCACCAGCAAAACTTATTATTTTCTCTGTGTAATACATGCAGTACAACTACAAATCAGGCAAAAAAGTGTAACACTCTTGGAAAACGTTGCATAATGTTCAATGCTGTAGTTTAGTTGCACAACAGTTGAGTTGATATATGTTCCTTACATTTAGGTAAAAATTTTGTTTCTGAGGACTATGTCCGCAAGCATTTTGCTACAATTGTTTGCAGTTTTATTGAGTGCCTTCATTAAATGCTGCATCATCTAAACGTTATGGTTTATGTCACAACTTTATTAAGTTATTTTAATGAAGAACTATTTAAGGTACTAACTAATTGATATATTAATGTACAGTGTAAATACTCTATGTGAAACTGTAAGTATTAGGCTATATGAAAATGCCTTTTTTGTAGCATCTGTGTACCCTATCCCAAATTCCAATGTATAGTTATTTATAAGCCATCTAGAAAAACTAATTATACATTTGATGGCTAAGTGTGATAGTTATCATTTGCTGGAGATTTTAATGTAAATATTTAGATGTCCAAGACTATTGATTTTAAACCATACTAAGATAACTTATATTGCATCTATAATAGGCCCACCGTTGATAACATTGTGATGAATAATTACAAATTATCCTGCAAGTACTATTTTTCCATAGGAAAGCATATTATCAGATCATGCTGGAATATGGGGTGAACTTCCATTAAAGGGAAATATGCAAACTATAGAGATACCAGTGAACCAGCATATCATGTCAAGTGCTTATTAACACAAGAGAGGTTAGATTCATTTAGACAAAACTTAATAGAACAAAACTTTATGGAAATAAACTATTCAGTACTGTACAGTATTAGTGACTTAGAAAATGCTTTTATGTATTTTAAACAAAAGATTACATCTTATTAAAATGTAAATTGGAACTTGCACAGTGAAGCCAATCATATAATTGATATTATTGTATGATTTATTTGATTTTAGCCTGGCTGATGATGAGAACCAAAGGTTCTCAAAACCAGTTCTATACATTATGACAAGTAAGTGAAGCATTAAGTGTGTGTAGGTCAACTAAATCACACTTAAATTACATCTTGTTTCATATTGTCCAACAGATGAACTAAATAATACCTAAAAAGATGACCAGTAAAACTAGGTCATCTAAATTAATGGAAAGGTATATAATGCTATTACTTCTTTATCATAAATACAAACTTAGTAAGAAGTCAGAAGATAAGGTCAAATTTAAAAACTTTCGGAAGTTATATAGGAAACAACCTCAGAGAAGCAAAGATTGCTGCCATGATAAGTCAATTTTGACTGAAAAAAATAAATGTAAGGTAATGCGATCTATAATTAAAAGTACATACAAATAGAACCTAATCAATTAATAAGCATTTCATCATTATCTCCAAGAACAAGAGTAATAATGATCAAGCTAACAAGGATCAAACATGGAGTTACTAGTAATTAGAATTATTGATCTGCTGCACAACTTTCACTATCTGAAAACATATGTTATTTAGCTGATGTGAAGTTTAACCTTAGATTATTGATATTGTCAGAGAACTACGGCCATCCCATAGCCAGGACAAATATGTCCTCTCTCCCATAGCCAGGATATATATGTCTACTCAAGTGATATAGTTAAGAAAATATTAGAAACAACAGTAATCTCTTATGAGTCGAAATATTTAAAACTCTCTTTATGGTTTTACTTACATGAGATTTACTCAGGACATGTTTTATGGAACAATTGTCCACATCCTCAGCTGTTTAATGACGGTTGGATCCAGGCTATTGCAATTCCACTGTGCTGAGTAAATCTCGTGTAAGTGAAACCATAAAGAGTGTTCTAAATATTTTGACTTAGAAGAGATTATTAATGCACTCTGTGTTCCATTCCAAATTGAATTAATATTGAGAAACAATAGCTTTATCATTAATTTTTTTTTATTAATATGATGTTAATCCATAGCATTTTTCACTTGTCTTCCACTTCTATAATCATTCCAACTTTTAATAAAGGAGATGCTGCATGTTCAAAAAACTATTATCCATGTCAACTGTAAGTATTCTAAGTAAAATGGTTGAATCTTGCATTTTGATGTGCAACTTCTAATTACATTTTAAATAATAATCTAATATCTGTATCTGTGAAATCTTTTTACAGACCATATGGGCCTGAGCTTTACTGCGATGATCACTGCATCTTCTACCTCCATCACATGATTTCCTTGGTAGAGTGCAGCATTGCAGGGGGGCATGTGATCAGAACACCGCATCCCGCTGATCGCTATATTGCGGCTTACTAGATCGGAGATTGCCACCTCTCCATCAAGCAGCTTCCCAGATTGTCCTCACGAGGCTGGATGGACCCCATTCCAGACCTCCCTATCTTACAAAAATTCCTAAGTAGGTACTGGGAATCACACCCGGGCCTCCCAGGCTGCAGTCAGCAATGCTAATCACTAGACCAATGAGGTGGTCAATGATCTACTATATTTACTATAAATCAATAAGCTGTATAATTTTAGAGATGGACTATCAAAATTGTCAAAAGCAGTTAAGTACAGAATTACACAAGTGTTTAATTATTTTGATGAAGCAAACACAAGAGGTATCTTGATTGATTTAACCAAAACTTTTGATTGTATTGCACATATTCTCTTTTAAAAACTCAACTATTATGAGGTGAAGGGAAAATGAACTGCAATTATTAGTATCCTATCTAACACAAAGAGAGCAGATGGTTACTGTGAACAATAAGAGATGTGATTTTAGATAATGGTTATAGTAGCGGTCCCTTAGGGATCAGTGCTGAGACATTTTTTATTTCTCATTTATCAAATGAGAATGTGATGTACCTTGTACCTTAGTGTTATATGGAGATGATATTAATCTATTGAACAGTAGTAATGATATAACTACCTTAAAATAAAAAATGCATTTGTAAGTAGAAAGTGCTAAAATTTGATTTTCTGTAATAAATTATATATGAATTCAACAAAAATGGATAATATATTGTTTATATTAGAATGCATTGATGATCAAAAATATGTAAAACCATTAGGTTTTTATTCGGATACCAGATTAATATGTGAAATATATATCCTCTATCTTTGGAAAAAAGAACTATTTCTTACGGAAACTAAAGAAGAAACATATTGTTAATCACTCCTGCTATGCCTTTTTTCATTTGCATTTATGGTAATTGTGTCATATCAACAAAAGCAGTTGATGGTAAAAGAAAGTGATCAGACTGATTGTAGGATTAGGAGAACACGAAACATGTAAGCCCAACTTCATTAACCTTAAAGCAATGTAGTGCCATTATATATAACAGTCAGTAACCACATCCTGTTTGTTATTTAAGTATAATGGGATACACTATAAATAGTTACTTCCTGGTAGATGCAGTCTCCAGGAAAATGGTCACTTCTGGAAAGAACGTTGCCAACACTAAGACTATTCTTAAAGGCTTAAATTATGAAACTAAGATGAATCTTAGGAATCTTTATTATTTGTAACAGT
The DNA here is from genome assembly GCA_030762175.1 of Metallyticus violacea. NCBI lineage: Eukaryota > Metazoa > Arthropoda > Insecta > Mantodea > Metallyticidae > Metallyticus > Metallyticus violacea. Next base: position 106,905,969 of record CM060843.1, on the reverse strand, counting down.
CCCCAATACAGTTCTGCTTAAATAGGGACTTCAAAGATGGGTTGTTGTTGTTTGAGAGGTGTGTCTGAACATGGGCTGCCATATCTCCATGTTGCAGCAAGTTATCCAGAAGGAGTGGAACCTCTCGGCCCATCAGTCAATTAAAAACTCCTGAAGGTAAGGGAAGAGATGTAAATTTTTTCTTATTCATATGTCATATGCCTCAATAAATATATAAAGCATCATCATGCAGCCTGAATTATTTCAGTTAAATTCTACTATTACTCTCTTAAGTTATTCCGCTTATGTTCAAGCCCAGCCCCACTAAAAGATAGTCATTTCCAAGCTCACTTTTATATCTTTTTGGGCAGTTGTGACCCCCCCCCATACCTCCACCCACGCACCCACCCACACACTCTCTCTAATTTTATGCATGTTATAGAAATTAAAAAGAATATATCTAGACCTTCAGTACATAATTATCATACTATGTACAAATATGATTTGGACAAACCATATAACAGATTAAGCAAAAGCATTAATGGTCACCACTATCAATAATTAAAACTATTTAATAAACTACTTTTAACTATTAGAGAGCTACCATAATGCAAGTTTAAAAGTTTAATGTGATTGTAAACACACAGTTTAAACATAAAGCCTTTTACACTGTACAAGAATATATGGAATGTGATTTATGTATTCCTGATTTCATATAAGTTAACAATTTTTGTTTGTTGTTATGCAATGTTGCAACACATTATTGGGCTTGGCTTACATTGCATAATTTTTCTATACTTATATGTTATTGTGCATATCTGACACTTTATGTTATTTTATGCATCTGAGCTTCTAGTAAAAATAGTACCTAATTATTTGTATACATTATATTTGTTTATATCGTATGATGTTATATTGTTGATGACACCTATTGCTTGTTGTAAGCTTAATGCTGAATAAAGGAATCTTAAAAGTTTCTGAATTGTGCTTCCTTCAATAAATTATACATATATCTTCAACCTTTGCCTTCTTTCTGTCTGTAAATTGCCTCAGGACAGCAAGTAGGTTCATTTGGCTAGGGACTGCCTTCTTGGAAACTGAAGGAGAAAAACCTCTACTGGAGCATTGCATTCTAGCTTACATGTAAGTCATATCTCTGATATATGAAATGATAAATGAAATAAACAGTTCAGCTTAGATAAGCTCTAGCGAACTGTCATGAAGTTGAGCATGGTAGTTAATGTGGAGTAAAACTATTTACCTTGTCCCTGGCAAGAAGATCCTGCTCCAGAACTGCAATGCGACTATGCAAATCTGCTGTTTCTTGTTCCTGTTTACGCAGCTCCTGTCGTGCAAGTTCCACTTGTTGATTTACCTGTGCATTGCGCAACAAAGTTTCATCCTTCTCACCTCGTTCTCGATCCAGTGAAATGCTGAGGTCTGCATTGCGAGTACGTTCTGCCTCTAGAGCTTCTCTAAGTCTTGCCAGCTCAAGATGTAATGTGGCATTTCCAGACTTCTCACCTGCCACATTAACAAAGATTGCTAAAATAAACATATGGAACCAAAGGATGTTTGTGTATAAGGATCATATTAAAAGTTTCTGTAGATTGATACATAGTAACGAATTATTCCTGCTTTCAGCTTTATAGCTTCTCAAAATATTTCCCCTTCCTTCTAAATTGCAACTCATAAAAAGATTCATAACAATAATTAAGAAGTGAACTAGAACAACAAAATATCAATGGAATCTTAAAGAAAAACCATAAGATTTTCAAACATCTTTTATTGAAACTAAGAAAATTTGGAATTGCCCAATTCAGCTTAATTGTTGGGCATGATTACTCATTGTGTATGGATGTGAATATTATTCTAAACAAAGAACATCTAAGCCAATGTGATAGCAACAAACAATTAAAACAAACCAAACCCAACCAACCAATATTCCCCCTTAAATCTTCAGCACTTCTCCATTCAATGGAACCAGTCATCAAAGCAATGCACCCAAATTTCTAGAGGCAGTTGAGACACCAACTTGTTGAAGGTTTCTATTGCAGCTTCAATGGTGTTAAAGGATGTGTAGCTTTTTTTCCCTTGATTGTTGAAAACAACTAGTATTACCATTATGCCAAACCAGGGCTGTATGGCAGATGATCAATTTCACACCTCAAGTGATTGAAATGTTCATTGTTTTCCGTAATGTTGGACAATACATTGTGGATGCCATTATGTATACACCTTCCTCAAGACTGTCAGTAAACAAATGGTGGTGTACCACTCTGTTTTAAACTTCCAGTGGAATGGAGGTGATAGGATCAGATCAAAAGAATGAGGCAACAATCTTCTTGCTAGTGCTTTGACTTTGTTAGCTTATTTTTATCTAGGAAAATTCATTGTGATAACTTCCATTTACTTTCTGACTCATTAATAGTAAATCCATGTTTTAGCATGTTATGTCAAAAACAAAATTTGGCTGGCCTTGATTGAATTTTTAAAGCATTTCCTTGCACCAATCAATACACCTAGCACACAGTTTCCTCACAGCAAGATAGTTTTGGAGGTCTGCACTCATACCTTTTCCTAAAAATGCCTGGATCTCAGCAGTAATTAATAATTTGATGCATAGCATCTGTATTTCTGCCATTGTCCCAGACTTTTGAGCAATGCTTTGTTGTGATTTTAGTTAACCTTGATGCCAAAACAGTGCATTCATTGACTTCAAAATGCTTTTGGAGATGAAACACTCAATAAGGGCTGTATAACATTGGTTTCTAGAATTCAGATCTTGTCTATGCAGAGGACATGGTTTAATGCTGTCAGACTCATGTCTGATTTAGCAATGTGGCACTTTCTTAATCGATAGTAAACCTTCAAAAGCAAGTACAGGGGTACTCCATATTGTATAAAATATAGTGAACTTTTGTACTCCATATTGTTGCTCCATGTCGGTGGTTGGGTAGCCTAGACACCAACCACTGTCTAAATGGTTTTGCAATAGACACTAGCTCCTGTTGGGTAGATAATGTTCAACAAGTGCCCCCCTTCTTATCTCAAAAGACCATCAGCATCTTCTTTCCTGCAGATAATTGCATAACAATTTCTTCATCTCTAGTTAAAAAACTGAATCATTTATCTCACTTACAATTTCTGGTAATCCAATTCATTATGATTGACTTTGTATGCTCGTCCATGACACCTTTCATTATTTATCCACTTAGTTTATAGTAACATGTCAGTCCTCTATGGCTAAACTGTATCAATTTTACAATGCTAAGAGGGAAAACACTGTGGAGCATCTTAAAGGCTTAGGATGCCATTTTTTTCATTTTTCTACATTTGCTTTGTGATGTTCCTAAAAACATACACAAAAGACAAAATTTTGCCAGGAAAATAATCAGGCACTTATGAAATCAGTTACACAGACTGCAATAGGAAATATATAGTCGAAACAAAAATAAACATTACCCTACAGTTTAAGAAACATTTAAGAAACACAAGATAAATATAAAATATAAGCACACAAGAGAAATCAGTAATAGCATATCATTTTTGAATGAAAAAAAAAACCATCAATTCCAAAATGAACCAAAACTATTAAAAGACCTTCAAAAACACCATAGAATTAACAATGTGGGAAAATATATTCATGAACAAAAACAAGTAAAATTTAGTTAATTTTGATATTCCAAACAACAGTAACCTTTCACACTAAATATTATGCTTGGAAGCTGACAGTAGAACTATGCTGATGATAAAGGCACCAGACTTTGAAGCATGTTCAAATAAGTGGAACAAGTTTAATTAATTTTGAGTGATTTCCTCATAAAAAATTTGCAATATTTCCAGAGTCCCTCAGCAGCAGGAGCAGGAGCAGGAGCAGGAGCAGTAGCAGCAGCAGCAGTAGTAGTAGTAGATTATTGATACAGTTGATTGCTTTAGTACATAGTAAAACAAACTATGTAGGACACATTTTAATAAAATACAAAGAATTATATATCAGAATATCAAACAAAGTCTCTTTTCAACAAACTAAAGCCACCACAAATGAGGCATCTGGTGAATTGACAGATATTGCATTAAAAACTTTCAGCTTCTTTCTGATGGTATTATGTAACTTATGATTTGGCAGTGTAAATGGATGTTTTATCCATGTGAAACCACATTTTGACATACAGTGATCATGGAAGACAGAAACCAGTTTGTTGAAACTTGGGCCCATTACCTTCTCCTGGAAGTAGGTTCTATTAATCTTTACATTATTTCCAACTATGAAGATCACTGCACAATACCTTCATTTACTATAAATTCCCTATATAACTTTTCATTGTGTTTCTGGATGTAATTGGAGTGTCCCATTAAGTCTTTTGGGTAGTACAGTTTGTTGGTGAAATTTAAGTATATCAGAGCTTTCAAATTACTATGCATTCCTATTTATCATCTGCCAGATGGCTCTCATATAACTTCCTGGCATTAATAACCTGTTTTGTATTTTTTATGTTTTTTTAACATTGACTGCATGCTTTATTTGGATGTTCTAGTGTCAAATTGCCATTGATTATGTGCCTTTCAATTTACTTAAATGGTTGGTATTTTCTTTCAACACTTCTTTCTTGACCTGTAACATTGTTGCTCTGTTCCAAGGTAACTGTGCTTACTGTTTGATCTGTTTCTTGGAGCATTACGCTGCAGATGGGGATCCATTCTTGTGCATTTGGTTTGTGTGTCATACACATGATTGACTGACAGTAAGACCATTTACAGTTTACATTGCTGGGCTATTCTTGACAGACTGTAGTTGCACTGGACTGTCTTACAATGTATCCTAGCCACAAATCCAAAATTTTATGCCATTAATGTTATCTATTTCTTGCCACTGTACTGAAACACTTTATACACTCTTACTGAAACTTTCACATAACTATTTTTCACTGAACAATCAATTTATCACCATGCAACAATAAAACAGTTTAAAATTGTTACAATCATTTCATCTTAACTGGGACAAACCCATATATCCATAAACTAAATGTAAGTTACATAAGTCTTCAGTAATAGTTTGTGGTAAACAATGAACTCCTGGCTCTTGCATGATGCAGAGCTAGAGTGAGACAGTCATAGCATGCCAGAAAATAATCTCTTTTTACTTGGAATTATAACAAATAGTTAATTACAATAAATTAACAGTAAATTAATACATTAATAATAGTTAATTTATTATACAACTGCTAAATGAAGTTGCGGTGGCCAAATCTAAGAATGGCCTGGGTCAAAATTGGGTGAAGGCCGCTTTGTATTTTGCTCAGCATTTCAATAAATATTTAATGTCATTTCAAGTCTTCAGTAGTATTCACTACATTCAAATTCTACCAACCTTCCAAAGCTACATTCAGATGAGCACATTCTGTTTCCAAAGATTTTGTTTTTTTCTCCATTTCCAACAATCTGTTCTTAATATCACCATTTTCAACACCAACCAGCTCCTGCAATAAAAGTATCTGTATTATTAAGTGTACAATACATTTCCTAGAATGTGCACCATTTTAATAATAGAGCTAGAACACAAATGATTTGAAATTAATTCACGAGTTCATTTGTAAAATACTTAAACATAAGGAATATGAGGTAGGGAAAATCATAGCTTGGTTAATCAACTAAAGTAAAAATACACATAAAAACAATAAATATTTGTTCATGAAACCATTTATTCAACCAAAAAATATTTCAGAAAATAAAATTTACATAATATAGATAAGCAAGGAACAATGAAAAGCATAAATTAATAAACCAAAACCCACATGCACCATGTTAGTAATATAAACCATAATTAAAAATAAGAGGAACTAACATCCATTTTTAGTAATTTGTAATATTTATCAATTTGTGCAATTATGTAAATCACAGTTACATTAGTAAAACACATTAAAATAAAAATGTTTCATATATAGTTCATGACAATACAAACATAAAAGACTTAAGCAATAGAACTAAAATAAAATTAAAAATAAAAAATGCATTTTGTCAGACAAGCATTTGTGCCTCTTTTTTTTTTTACAATAAATCAAAGTTCCTTTATTAAGGCCCAGATTAACCTTGCCATTGCCATTTGCCCTACATTAATCATGAAAACTTGTACCATAAAATAGGTTAACTGTACACAACCATAACTCTATTATTAATACAAATGATGGTGAGGTAGTTTCCACAATTTTATAAATATCTGGACTCTAATTCTATTGAAGAGAATTACAAATTTTTCTATTTTATACAATATTCATTAACAAATAGTGCCTTACTGCTTTCACTAGATGCCATTTTCTTGTTATAGTTAAACTTTCTGCATAAAGATCCTGTTTTCCCTTCACTGTCATTAAAAATGTGCTTTCTTTCTCTTTAACAAAGAAGAGAGTAATATAATGGTGAACATATTTTAATTGCTCTACAGCTTTAATCTAATAAAATTTATTTTATACATTTTATGTGTTTATTTATTTGCTATTTATTTAATATTTATAAAAATTATAAAATTGTAATAATCAATACATAATTTAGTATTCTTACTTAACCATTCACATTTTTAGTAAAGAGCATATAATTTTTCTGCAATTGACTATTTTAAGCCATTTATATTAGAATAATTTCCCAATAATTTAAATGATGATGCAATGGCTATTATTTTTATTATTTTATGTACTCAAGACATGATACATTTTTCAGGATAAATACAAAGTTTTAACTAGTTTTTGAGGGTTGAGATTTAACTTTCAGCTTAAATGTTCAAGTATGACTGTGCACTTTCTTTGAAAAGATTTAGTACTGGTAGATATGAAAAGAATAAGTAGTAAACATATCTAAGGGACTGTATATTTAATATAAAACTATGACATGAAATTTTACAAAGAATTTAAAACTACCTTCTGTGTGCTCTCACTGCTCAAACCAAATCTTATAAGTTAACCTCCAGGAATTCTATTGTATGCTTAACCTGCTCTTAGCACTACGACTGGAAAAATAATGTCTTGGGACACTTGTGAACCAGCTGCTGCCTCGATCCTTCAGGCTTCTGAACTTAGGTGTTGTGCATATATACACATGTACATTCAGTTCAGACTTTGCTCTTGACTGTCAAGTGATATATTATTATTATCACGTGGTGAAAAATGAGTTACAATTTAGAGCAGAGAGTGTATATTTATGATTGCAGTTTTTAGTAGAGATCTTATAAATATTTCAGGAGTAACATTTGTATTGAAATAACCTGAATATTCTTTCCAAAGTAGTTATTTTTAGATTAATAAAAAAAAGTGCAAAGTGAAATATTTGTAAAAAGCCTAAAAAAGGGTAACATGTTCGGACACAGAAGTTAGATGATGTGAGCCATTTCTTAGAAAATTCTCTACAGAAATATATAAGGGAATTAACATAGGAAGTTGGAATATCTAAGACCAGTGCATGAACAGCAACAAAAATTGACATTTCTGCCTTTATAAAGTTATATGGTGCTACAGATAAAATCTTTGGATTATTGAAAAAGGGTACAGCTTTGCAATTGGTTTAATATAATAGTGCATAATGGAATTCTTAACTTGCAACTAACATTTTTAAAAGGCATTATTACTCTTTCAGATATGTTACTATTTAAAACAATAGGTATTGGACTATTGTGAATCACAATGCTGTTTCTGAAGCTGCTCTACATGATCAGAAAATTGGGTTCTAGTGTTCAATAAGCATAAGCTGTATCTTGGGCTATATTTTTCTTTGAGAGATATATAAGTGAAATATTAAATGCAAGCTTTGCAACAGCAGAATAATTGTATGGGTATTTTATGAATGAAGAGGTAATTTAACATACACCTAATCATTCAATGCATTCTTTTAAGTAGTGTTCCATGACAAGAATAATTAGCTCTGATTTGTGGCCCCCAAGATCCCTGGATCTTAATCCTTGTGATTATTTGTGGAGTAGCCTTAAAAATAAAGCATACAGAAGCAATCCATATGATCTGGAAGTTCTAAAAGAAATATCCAACAAGTCATATTTAGTATTAACCAAAACCAAAATCTGCTTACAATTAGAGGAATACAGGCATGTTTGAGAGAGGAGGACAGATACTTTGAGCATCTTATGTATTGATGATTACAATTTTTATAAACATTGAATAAATAAAGAGATACAATGTATAAAATAAATGATAAAGAAAATGCAGAAAGAATGAATGCAATACTATTGTCAGTTAAACTTCTGCTTTACCAGCAAATGTACCTCGCTATAGTATGCCATAGCAAATAGCCTATCATATTAAGCTTGCAAAAGAATTCTCTGTGTAAATGATTGTACTTTTTCTTTCTAAAAAAACAACAGGAATTGCAGCCTGAACTGCAGCTCTAAATTGTTCAGCAAACTAATTACAAGAACACTATTCTAATGTTCCTCACAAAAGGCAAGGAATATTTTAATACTGTGTATGAAATTGTTCTTAAATTGAAAAATATGTGATCTGTGTCTGCAATGCTTTTTAATCATTGTTTGCCAACTTATGTTAGCTTTTTTCCAGAGGTTAAACTATAATAGCCCATTAATCTCCAGCAGAATGTTTCCTAACCTTAAATTATTTATATTGAACAATATCAATATATTAATTCAAGATAAAATTGCCATTTTATCTGTTGACTCACAAATATAAATGGACAGAGTAAAAAATAATTCTATCAGCAAAATAAGGTTACAAAAGGGGATATTTGTAAAAGTTAAAAGTAATTATATATTACTAGTGAACTTAGAAATAGCTGTGTTCAAAATTTATTCACAATTTCATATGCACACATAATAGAAATTCCCTTGGAATAAATGGGCAATGCTTTGAAGTCTTATTTCCTATTTCAAATGTATAAACCTATTTTTCACAAATTGTTTCAAAAAAATTTTTTTTTTTTTTGATATGATGGTTGCAATTAAACAGCACGATTTATAAACTTAAGGATGACCAAAGGCTGCTTATAAACATTTTTTCCCTTCTTTCAAGGGAAGACATAAAAAAAAAAAAATTTTTTTTTTCTAATAGAAATACAATGCTTGCACAACACTGCTGCAAGATGATATATTTCCACTAATAATGAAATAAGTTGATGAGGTATATAAGGTAGCATAAAAAGGGCCATTCAAAACCCTCCAAGACTAGTTTGTTTATGGCTTTGTTTAAAATTACAACATATCATTTAGTTGCTATATATATCATGATCACTGACAGTTGTCTATGAAAATTCCTCAGATTAACAGGAGCTTGAAATGGCCAGGTAAATACCCTTCCAAGAAGGAAGAGAGGGAGAGAAAAATGGTTTTTTTCTAAGTAATTTAATGAACAAAATGAACAAGTATGTTGGTGTATACACAGGCTTTAAACACTTATTAAAAAAAAATAATAATAATAAAAAAAGGTAAATGAATTCTATTCAGCAATCTTGCAATTTAATTTTCACAAATAAATAATTTTTTGCATAAATATTTGTTCAGATGTAAGAATTATAATTTTAATATGATTTAGGACAAGTTTTTAAATTGAAATCTTTAATTTTTCTCTAAAACTTCACAGCAATGCACTATAATAGATGACTTTCTGTCTCAATAAACTACTTGTATTTCGGCTCAATGCACCATCAGTGCTCCATTTTTGGCAATTTTTATATGTATATCTAATTCAATGATGAGAAGCCTTCACCAAATGCTATTATACTGGATTAAAAGGTACAGGAAATGGTATTCCCCACACCCTTTCCCTTTCTTCTGAAGACCTGAGATTGAATCTTCACATGCATAAAAAAGGACTTTGCTCTAGTGTTCTGCTGTCCAATCATGTTATCTTTGGTGAATTCTGGCCATGAGTTTATATTTATTTCTCTGAGCCTTCTTTTCAAAGACTATTTTATACAGTCAACATTTTATATCTGTTCCAGTCAATATTTTGCCTCAACAACAGTTAAATGGCAAACTTTGAAGGGCTGAGGAATTAAAACACATCACCACTGGTCAATAGGTATCCAGGGGGCCTGTGATAAATGTTTTGTTCCTGAAATGGCCTCACTGCTCTAAGAAGACCACAGGTGTTGTTCCCAGCATATTGATAATTGCCGAATCACAGACAATTGTCCTAAATCTACAGGGTTCAGAGGTATTTTTAATTGAATTACACTTTTTGAAACTGTAGAACACATTGACCAACACTCATTCTATAAGAACACAAAAATGCTGCACCATCAAATCACAATGTCGGAAGTGCATTGTAAAATTTCATGAAAGCATGCAATAAAACCAAATTTTTACATGTCCCTTATTCCCAGATGTAAGAAACATATCAACTCAAACTATATAATAAACATAAGATACATTTTCCACATTATGCTTTCGTTATCCATCAGGGTATACTGATATAAATGTTTAGTTCTATTCCTGTTGCTACCTAGTAATACATATTTCAGTGGATTTTGGTTTATAAACAAAAGAAACAACCTGCAAAATGTTACTGCTGAAGTCAAGCATGGAACTTAATACTCAATTTCAGGGAATCAAAACATTTCTCAAGCCCTCTTTCCTACAGAAAAATTTCAGCACTTCAAGTATGTATTCCTGCTCCTAAAACCCAGTAACTGATATAGGTCAAGACTTCTACAACTTTATTAAGTGTTTGCTTGCAACAATTTAGAGCTGCATTTTTACATGGTTTAAAATGTTAAATATTTTAGATAAGAAATTGATTTCTAATTCCTTTTAAGTTTTTCAGGTGTAATTCATGTACTCCTCTTTGGTATCTTATATTGCACATCTATTTTTAAGAATATTTTTTGCAACTTACCAAATTTTAAATAAATTTATTTTCAATATATAGTTTTCAGTTAATTTACACCATTTACTACTAACGTGCACAAGTTAAAAGTAAATTAACTATGAAAACTGCCAGAATAAATTTGTAGTAAATTCCCACATTCCAATTTTTGTTGTTGATTTCATTTATTTACAAATGCTCTTTAACATCTCAGGTCATCAGCATCCCATTCAATTCATGGTGTAAAATGGCTAATAAATTTTGCTCAGAGGCCAGGCTTGAGGTTCTTTTACGTGCTTAAATCAATGATATGGAATCCATGGCTCTACTTCCCTTTGAAAGAGAGCCATCTTAGGATTTTTAAATCCCCCCCAAAAATCAATCGACCCTGGCTGTGATTGAACCCATAATTTTCGGTCTATGAAGCAAGTATGATTACCTAAGTATGGCTTTCTTGAAATGGAAGTAAAGCTGTGGATTCCATGTCATAGATTTATGGAATGTAAAAGAACCTCAAGCCTGGCCTTAGAGCAAAATTTATCAGTCATTTCACGCCGTGAAATGAATGGGATGCTGATGACCTGAGATGTTAAAGAGCATTTGTAAATAAATCAAATCAACTATTCCATACATCATCTTTAACTGGACCACAGCCTCATCTATTCTATCTCATCATTTCATTGGCAATGTAGTTGGTCATGATTTTGTATTTAACATTTCATTTTGAAAACTCTACATAAAATATGTTCATTTTCTGTGTGGAAATAATGTTTATGCAGTATGTCATTACATAAACTATATAAGTATTTTCCATCTATTTGGCACTGGCTTTGTCCTATAGTTGCTGGATATGAGAGATTTTACTATATAAAATGTTACAGACTATTTTCATTTGCATTAATAACTTATGTTTGTAAAATCCAAATCTTCTCCAACATTCCTAGCAATATACAGGATGTTACTTAATATGCTCACATGAACATGTGATAATTTTGCAATTTTTAATTAGAAATTTTTAGTTTCGCAGATTTTATAGTCAGAGCACGTCATCTACTACAGTTGCCACGGAATGAAGTGCAGAACTTTCTCAACTTTCTTAATACAAAATGCCATTTTGGAAACAACCAACACAATTTAGCGTTAATGTAACCTGCAATGCATCAATTTTATTTTTTCCCCTGCAACAATGACAGAATCATACTAAGGCTTTTTAACAAATTATTTAAGCTTTATTGGAAGAAGTTCTACTAAACTTAATGTGTTTTATGCGTTTCATGCATAATGGGTCTTTGCTTCATTTTTTTCATGCTCTAAGAGTGATTCTAGATTAGTTATTTACAGATAAATGGGTATGTCAAAAGGGACCAACATTCTGGCCAGCTCATTCTCCTGATGTCACTCTATTGGGTTTCTACTTATAGGCTCCTTTTTTGTGTATTCCAGACCTATTGATGAGATAGAAATTCTATGGTAGTATACTGACTTTGGATATCAGCAGATACAGCATAATCCTCAAATATGGCAGAGAGTAAGACAGTCTTATTTATGATACAGTGTTTGGAAGCCCTTATCAGAGCTCATAATGGCTATTTTCAACACTTTCTGTAGAATGGGGAGTTAATAAAAAAGACTGCAACTAAAAATGATTTGAATGACAAGTTTATATGAACGTTTTTGATTGCTTTTAGGTTCTCAAATCAGCTCCCCAAAGATTTCCTATATGTTAAGTAACTGTATGTTCATATCCCCTTAGCCGACTGTGCATGCATGCATGCATGCAGAAAATTATAATAAAATCTATATACAGTAGCATTTCCATTTCAAGAAATTAGTGAGTACATGTACCAAAGTCTAGCCCTAGGCCTAGGTCTAGGTCTAGAGAAAAGGACCCACCTGAGGTATTAAGATTGATAGCACTTAGTACTCTATAAACAACTATTATCTGACTGATGCATGGTATAGAGTGTATACAGATGGATCTCTTAAAAATGGAGAAGCAGGCTTTGGACTATATTGTAAAGAATTCTCTCAATATACACCTTGGAACAGTATGTTAACAATTTTGATGGTGAAATATGGCCATTAGAGGAGTTTTACCAAATATACTGTATAGATCTAACATAAATATAAGAATTGTTATCTTAAGTGACTCAAAAGCAGCACTACAAAGTATAATGAAGTAAAAAAAAAAAACTTTTCCTCAATAATGTTGAAGAACTCAATTCATAAATGTTGTTGCCTTCATTTTGGATTCTTGAAATGAATATATAATGGCTGGCACATTCATAGAACACAATAATAACAGTCTCCTCTTATACCATTACATTGTATTATCAAGAGCAAAAATGTATCAAGAGATAATTTTGATAATTGCTTCTTAGAGTCAGGTTACTTTACATGAAAATGATATTACTTCTGGTTGATCACTTTTCCTTTTCAAGATATGCAAGTCTTAAAATTTGCTGGATTTTGGATTCTTCCAGCATTTCATAGGAAATAGCCCTTTGGAAACTGCCTGTCATAAGAATTCCACAATATTTATATGTTGCAGCTCTAGACTAATCCTTGCATGTGCCTTTCATTTAGGAATCAAGTTGATTCCTAAATGTTTATTTTTATAAGCCAAACATATTTTTATGCAGTGCAACTTGTATCTAGAATACTTCAGGTTTTTTACAATAATAAATCATGTAAATGCTTGTGCTAAAATATGTATGTAGTGGATAGATTGTCAATAATACCAATAATTTATGAATAAATTTGTCTTAAATGCTCCATGAACATACTTATGGTAAAACATTACTGTCCCTCAGGTGAAACTTTAAACTGGATACTAACAATTTTTGCAAGCTACTAATAGATAAGAGCAAAATGGATTGTATATTAAACTGGAAATGACAAAAAACTAAGTCAAGGCAATGAACCAAACTGAAGAAGTGCTTATATTCCACTTTCATAAATTTTCATGACTGTTATTCTAAAATTAAAGAAGAAAGTTTGATAATATGTCCCCTAGACAATAAAACTATTAATGGTGAATGTTAGGTGGGATTTCTAACTGCCAAGAAGAAAACTGCTTGGATATACTCTGGTGTGCTGCAATGAATTACCTTTCTAACAAATCTTGGCACAATATGCAATGAATATTACAAGCGTTTCCATCAAGATATTACTATTGTCCAAAGGTATAATCATAATAAATGAAATATGATAATATTAACAATGTAAAATAAGAAGACAGGTTAAAAGACGATGTCTATAGGAATAAGCATGTGATGAAAATTCATATTAATATTTTATAACATTAAAGATCTTGTAAACAAAAACCAGACATGCCTTTCTCCTATAATTTTTTAATATAGCTGATCTAATTGAATCATACTTGACTGATATATTTCTGATGCATATTTATTCTGCACTGAGACAGTTTGGATATAGTCTTTTATATAATAAGAAATTTGATATAGCTGCACAGCATTACTTTGGATTAGATATATTTTCGGTGTTCTTTTCACACATTCCAATATGCAAATACCTTGAACCTTGAACCTATACAGAGTGAGTTCACCCTGCCTCAGCAAAATGGTAATGCTTTGTATGCTTTTTCAAGCTTAAGTGTTTTACACTTAATATTTTATCTGAATGATGATCTAATGGGTTTGAAGTAACCATGGACAGCTTGAATGAAATCTTCTCCAATTATCTATACTTGTACTCAGTGATAAAAAGTCACTTTATCCAATTTCATTTTCTGTTTTCATACTTGTTCACACATAAACAACTGTTATTTCTTAAACAAATAAGTTTCCATGTACCAAGTAACATATATACTCTATCTGTAAGTTGACAACTATGACTTTCTGCCCCATTGTTGATTTCTCATTTGTGTTGCAATGTTTGGTTAAGAAATATCCTTCGCATGATTTGAAGCTAATGCTGACTATTAGAAAACTATGGATCAATAAAGCCTTGTTTAAGCTGAACAGCCATATAAACCAGCACAGTTGTGATTATTGAGCTAGTGAGAACTCATATGAAATGATCACAAGACTTAAACACTACTGCTGTGACTTTTTGGGGAGGACAATGGAATGAATGGATGATTGAACCATTCTGTTTTGAAAGATTGGTTACCAGCAAACAAAATCTTCAAATATTACAAGAGGAGTTATTCCAGTACTTGAAAAGAACCCATTTTGCTGAACATTGCTCATTATGGTTTAGAAGTGGGGAACTTCTTAAATAAGCAATTCCATGAATGGACAGGCCATTGTGAAACAATTGAATGGGCAGCCATCTTATGCAACCTTGCAACATGCAATTTTTCCCTTTGGGGTATATTGTAGAAGATGAAGCTTTTGTTCAGAAATCTCTGATCTAAATCACTAGCTACAGTCAATCCAACAATCATTTCAAAGCTTGGAAATGAATCATCAGTTAAGTTTTATAATCTGTGAATCAGAGACCAAATAATGTAAACGGTATATCATCTCCATTTGGAACAAAGTTTGTAAAGAAATGTAATATAAAAGATAAATAGATAGTAGTTCTTTGTTAAAATTTTTAGGGAAACTGACTCTTATCTTACTCTGTATTTCGAGTCAGTGCATTCACTAATATAAGTGCAAATATATTACAAATAACCATGCTGTGGGATATTTCTTAAATGGCATTAAAAGGTACACAGTATATAGCACAGTTCTTAGTGCTTCCAGGTAAGTAAAATGTTACCTTTCCTTCCCTAAGATTCATCTGCATTATTTATTTAACAACAAATTATGGTATAGTCTTTAAAATATTGCTATGTTCATTTGTGATGTGCAACAATGTTTAACATCTTCTGTTTTCATAAAAAAACTCAACAAGGAACATTTTTTGTACTAAAACACTTCTCTTCGGTTGTATGTCTCAATAATTTTGGGATTAAAAAAATTAAAACAAAAAAAATAACTAAAAAAAAATACCAGGAAAGACTTTGAGCGCCTTCTTTAAATTGATTTTTCTCCTCATTAGAGTCCAAATACTCTTGCCTGGTGGCTTTAGACTTTTGTAAAGGGTGCATTATCATCAGTAGGGCAAGAATTTTAATAATTTTGCATATTTTGTTTAACAAGTGATATGCTCCTTAAGTAGGTATAAATTCTTGTTATGAAAAAACTGATTAACTGAAAGTGCATTATTAGGGCATTTTTATGCACATTTGGTCATTCTTTTATTTTATATAATTTTTAGATCATATTTAGCAAAATTTTGCTTTCTCAGGGTAATAATTTAAGTTTCATCATGGATTTGCCTATTTTTGGAGTGGAATTCTCTGCTTCCATATATACAAAAAAATGTTGAGGACCTGGTAGCTAAATGTGGCCATTTCACATTCCTTTTCTTTTCTGGAAACTAGTAATGCAAATGGAATGAAGAAATGGCAACACTGTAGTATGTTGCACTCATGAAATATCATTGTCTTACTGAATGCTCTTAAGGTCCAGAAATCATGTATTCTAGTTAGCAATATTTCTAAAGCAAAGCCAAATATTCTATTGGGTTGCCAACCACCCCATATTTGTGAGATTTACGTATCTGAATGTTTAAAAAATCATCCCTATGATCTCTAATGGGATGTCAAAAATGTTGCATTTCATTCTTTTCCACAAATTGCTCATTTTAATTTACCATTCATTTGTCAAAATTACATAAATATTACCAGAGATTTTCTTTAACTGTGAATATACAAACAGGAAGTTACGTCATGCAAAGGGCACAACTTGAGGCAAATACATTGCAACAATGAAAAAAGGTGTTAAATTATAACTTTTTAGTATTATAATCAAGTATTTGCATTTGCAGAAAATGTAATATATAAATTTATTATTATATATATATCATTAATGTTCATCTGTTTTAAATAAAAGCAATATTTTCTAACAGCTGCTTTTAAAATTTAGTTAAACTTGCATATAGAGCCTGACAAGAGTCTACATTGTAATATTAGCATTCAGGTTGTTTAATTTACTTGCACATGCTTAAGAAAATGTTTGAATGACCCCCTAAACAAATTCAACATGTTATGTGCTTATTTAGAGCAATAGGAACAAAAATCATGGATGATTAATAATTTTAAGGCAAAATGAGTAAGCTGTAAAAGAAAATGTTCTATTGTGCATGAGGGCAAAAGCTATGTGAAACAGTTCATCCATATTATTGTGAAAAAAGATACCAAAATTCCACATTTTGTAAGAGAATTGCTTTAAAAATACACAATTTTATGTGTATTTTGCTGACAAAAACAGTTAAAGGTAGTGCTGGAAAATTTCTGTTTATCTACAAATGTCACAACGATAATCAGAAACTTTTCAGTCACACAAAGGATTTGGGCAAGACTGACATGAGAAGTTAAGTTCTACTGTGCAACTAACAGCCTTACTCTTTAAGATGCCTATACTAGTATCTGTGACCCCCTCAGACTCACAATTTCCTTTCGCAGCTCAGCATTCTCTTGTTCTGAGGCTGCTCTGATAAGTCGGAGTTCATTAGCAAGTGCATCTTTTTCATCTCGAAGCTGCTCAAGAAGCTCTTCCCTTTCCCTTGCAGTACTTCTCCCCTTGTCCACAAGCACTTCCAGTGCACGTGTTCTCTCCATTAGTGCATCCCTCTCCTGCTCTGCACGTCTACGCTCTGCACCTTCTTCTGCAGCTTGCCGACAAAGCCGTCCTACTTGTGTTTCTAGGGAGGCAATCTTCCCACTCCAAGATGATTTGATGTCTGAGAGATGGAGATGGGCCTCTTCTAGACGTCGTTCTAGAAGTATACGTTCTCCAAGCAGTGCCTGTACTCTTTCATCAACACCAAGCTCTGAACCCAAGTTCATACATTCAGCATTGCTACGCTGCTCTAGAACAGCAACCCTGTCCTTCAGATGCCGTACCTCCTCCTCACTCTGTGCTAGCTTGCTTGACAGTTGTGCACGCTCCCTATCTGAAGAGTGGCGCAATGATTCCAGTTCATCCTGAAAATAGCAGCACAGCAAATCAGTATGTTGTAATCTCTTTTACACAGTATAGTTTCAGAATGACCAATGCCAAAAGATATTTGTGAGAAAAGGGTATAACTGTTTTTATAAATTTAAATTGGTATTAGTATCAAACAAAGAAAGGGGTTATAGATTTGGCAGTTAGAAAGATATAGCTCTTTTATGTGATATGGTAAAGTTTACATGAGGATATTAGCGGAAAGATTACATTGGACAGAGAAGTATAATTTGATTTTGCTATTTCACACCAGATTTAGAAAAGATTGTAAAACCATAATTAATATGTTTATATAAAAGACAATAATTGATCAATATTTGACCAAAAATATGAAAAATGCAGCAGAACTTATGCATTATTAGTAGATCTGGAAAAGCATATAATATAATAATTGAAGCTTTTTGATTTAAATTAGAGAAAATAAGTAGTGAAATGTTATGAATGCTGCAAGAAATCTACCAATATAATTTGTTCTGTATTTGTAAGATATCTATTAATAATATTATTTCTGTATTTAAGTTAGAATAAAAGAGATAACTAAAAGAAGTAAAACACGAAAGGTATTAAAGATTGATGCACATTGTCTTATCATAAGCCAATGGAATGAAGCAGATATCTTCTGCAAGGGTCTGATTAATGTTATTAAACATTTAAACACATATTTGTATGATCAAAAGCACAGGTCTTTGATCTTTCATGCCACCAAAAGTTTTGGTGTTAGCTTGTGATCTTTATCAATTTTTGTTTCAATTTTTTGGACAAAATGAATGATAAATTGGTAATTTTGATTTTGCAAGATAAAAAAAGCTGCATAATAATTATCACAACCCATTATGTCAAATATTTGGATAAGAACTGGAAAGAATATGGATTACAGAACCAACTATATATTTTATAATTATTTTTAATTTATTTTGGTAATACTAGAACATATTGTTATAAAAACATGAATGATATAAAACAGTAATAATTTATAAGAATTAATGAGATATCATAGTGTGCCTGTATTAATAAAACCATTTTGCTATTCACAAGCTGAAGGGGACATAAAACGAGTTCTCAAGAATCATAACTCACAATATCCAAAAATTTATTTTTTGGCTATTTAGCAAAAACTTATATGTCACTTATCCTAATTATTTTAAATATTGCATCTATTGTAATTAAAAGTACTAATGACTGTTTTTAACTAGCATTTGATTTTACGTAAGTTTATAAATTATTAGAGAGTTAATAATAGGCAATGTTAATTTTGACTTCAAGTTTTAATATTTTTAGCTTTCATTATGAAAGTCAAGTGTGTTGTTAATTTTGAAATTTAGAATTACAGCATAAAAATGTTGTTACAATTGTTTGGAATATTTCAGCACAGTAAACTGAAAAGTGAATAATATTTAAACTAAGAATACTAAGACATAAAACATTAAATGAAATGTTAATTTTCATTTTCATATCTTGAATGAATTTCAATTGAAAGTATTGCCTACATTCCACAAACTCACACAACACATTTTAATTTACTTCTTATTTTTCAAATGTCATTAATACTGCCCATTGCTTTCACTTAAAGGCAAGAGTTCCAACAGCATGCCAGCTTTCTCCATGGTGAGTTTTGAGAATTTCTTGACAACAATGTTCTTGGCCTTAGACTTTATGTTTATTTCTTCTATATTGTCAAGTTTGGGATCATCTGTGTTTTTGCTTAATTTAAACAAAGGGTATACACTTATATTCATTTTTAAAAATTTTCTCCTTTTACAAGTACTTAAATTTTGCAATGCACTACAAATATGTGCTTCTTAGCTTTCTATTATTGGAAATGTTACATTTTAGTTCTTTAATCATTAATGTTGCTGCATTCTAAAAATTATAGTCTACAAACTCTTTACAAACTAATTTCAGTGTATGGTTTCAAGAACTTCTTCAAAACAAATATCCATTCTATTTAGTTTTCTCTTAATGTGCTAAAAATTTTTTGTCAGGTGACAAAGAAACTATGACCCATTACATGGTATTACAACTTTTATTTCTTAAATATGGTCAAAAATTTTGTGGAAAGTCAGAGATTAACACCATAGCAATTAAAGTAAAGTTTTTATTTGTCTTGCAGATCCACTGTATATGAGGTGAAATCTTCTGTAGTATGTCATATTTCAGAGTTAAAGACATCAAACATGCAAGAATCAATTATATGTAATCTTGGATGTAGTGTTTTTCTGTCCAAATATATTGGAGAGAGATTTGGCGACTGTAGTATGCTATTTTATCTATTAGCTTGGTCAAAGATTCAAAACAGAGATGATTTGTTTTTAACTGCCTTTCAGATTGTCAAAGAATACTTTATGCTAATGATTATGTACTCTATTTTCTACCATTAAATTTTGCTTTTTTCCCTCATCATTCTCAAGTTTTATTTTCTCATCTAAACAAAAAAACATATTAAACAACAAGAACTGAAACCAAGATTGACTTTGTATTGAGTATTATTCTAAAATATGATTCTTTAATGCAAGCTGGTATGTTTTCAAAATTTGACAAGTACATTTTCCAGAGTTTTCCTATATTTGAATTCCAGATGAATGAAATGCCCTGAATTATTATGACTCTTTAAATGCTTCAAATAAATAATAAAATTCATGACACTTTCTCTTTTTGGCACGAAAACTGCTTTTTTCTTTATATTCTCCTCCCTTGTCTGAAGTAAGCCTAGTCTCATAAAATTAAGCTGTTATTCCAGATATCCTGAATTTAAAAACACCTAAATACCTTTGCAACTTGTTTGACAGACAAGAACATTTTTCTTTTCCAAATTTCAAAATAGCACCTTTTTATAATTAAATTATTATATAATTGAGTCAAACTACACACAACTGTGGCTTCACTTATTTGTTTATATCTAGACCATGTCTTGCATACCATCATTTACATGCTTAGCTAATTATGGATGATTCACAGCATTTCCTTGGAAGTGCTTATTCTGCTCTGGTAGAAGTATGATGAACTTAAAGTTGATGTTTTTGTCACTGGAAGTGTCAAACTTCATTAATCTCTCTCTCGCGCACGCGCACGCAAACACACACACACACACACATCTGTCCAGAAATAAGATGCCACCACTGATTTCTCCATTTGTTTGTATTTAATGTTCCAGAAGTGCTCTTTAAACCATATGTCTATTTTTCTCTTTTTTTTTCCGATAGAGCTTTTTTCACATTTTGCTGTATATTTGGTAATTACCTATATTTTTCTCCAGTGGAATACTTTCATTAATTTTGCCATTAAGGAGATTTTTAAAATTAAATCTATTTTTGGTGCCAATATAATATTATAAAATTTTTAGAACATTTTGAACTTTATGCATAGCTCATGAGTGATATGCAAATTTTTTAAAAATTAACTGATTTTTTTTGCTGAAAATATTGTGGTTTCTTTTATTAAGTTTTTGCCTCTTGAACGTCTGTACTTTTTCGTGAACCATTTCTTTGCTAAATCCATCCAAGGAGAGTTAATAAATCATTTAGTTCTTTTATCTTTTACTGCAAAATGTCTTCTATTTCTAAAATTTCTGGTCAGTTGTGAGGCCTTGGTGGAAAACTTCACAGCCTTCTGGAAACATTTTAAAGGAGTGGAACCATTTCTCTTTAAGCCTCTGTGATCCTGGTCAGCCTTCCTTCATCATTCCATCAACTGGAACCAAGGGTACCAGAACATTTAGAGGCTTACAAGTGCAGGCAAATCAAAGTCTATTTTTCAGGACCGATGTACACACATTTTATTCTTTATCATTGACTTCAAAATGGCTCTCATTTGAGAAAAATCTTTTTTCCCCCAATTGTTCATTGATCATTTGTTGATTTTGGCCCATGTAGAATTTTCTTATGCACAGAAGGGCAGCATTTTTGTACTTGTGTATAGGCCTTTCTTCTAATCTCCAACATGCCTCATGACTATTTTAAAATGAACATCAACTCCAAATTTTCTTTTTTAAAGCACAAATGATTTGCTTTTATTGTGGTTTTTCTTTCATGCCATATTTTCCTTCTCTCTCTCTCTCTTTTAAGGAAGTGCCAGAGTTCCTCGCCCCTTTTTTGGATCTTAACATACTGTAGACCATAAAATGTTCTTTCATACAGCAAAAACCAATGATCCAGAGAGAAGGCTGTAAGACATTATGAGCTCCAGGAATGAACAAAGAGAAAGAGTGAACATCCACCATCATCCACCATATTCCCAATTGGCTAAGGAGCAAAGCTGTTGCAGAATTATGCTATGTACCACACATAACAGCCTGGCAAAGCATTCACACTAGAAAGGGGTTTATCCTCCACCATTTTACCCCCTGTATGATCAAGAAGAGGTAAAACCACCGATTATATCCAGCAATGCATAACACAATTGTAGGCAAGAAATATTGGGAAGCTAGAGGCCCATGTCTAATGACAGTTGTCAAATACCTGTCATTTGTTTAAATAAATATTTTTTCTAACTATATTCTTTCTTTTCAACTGTAAAAAAAAATTGCAAATGGGTTAATACAGAAAAAATTAACAAAAATTATAGCAAGTGGCACGATGCAAGAGGAATGTTTATGAGTAGGTACTCGAAAACGGTTTAAGCAGTGGAGCTTTATTATGAAATCTGAGATAATACTTATTTATATGAAGTTTCATATCATCGGTTTTTAGATCAATCAATAGCATCTTTATATAATTAAAAAATATATTAACTGCACATTGCAGTGTGACAAAATAATAAAACTTTGCAGAGTGTATTACTACCTTTGCTGTCACAAATATTTCACAATGTGGAAAGTATCAAAGCACATATCAAAGCATGCATTACTACACAGAAGCATCAAACAAGCCGCTATCCTTTATAATGCAATACAGCAACATACAAACCTCTTTAAAATTGTACCAGTTTGTCCTTAAAAATGATATTTATCTAATGCCAAAATAAGCTGCTGCAGCGAAGAGGTAAGCATGTTTTATATTGCATTAGGAACACAAATGCAAAAATTGTTTCATTGTTAAAGTGATTAGCTTATTAAAATAAAGATAATAAGAAATCTCTGAAACACATTTTCATCAATGATACTGGTCATTTCATTCCATGGTAAACATAAGATATTATACAAATGTGTTTGTAACAAATATTTTTTAAAATCAAATTAACAACATGCTAATGTTATTGAATATTAATGCTATGTATATACAGTGCTTTCACATAAAAATTATCCCTCATGTGCAGTTTTTAATCCCACCGGCTGCGAGTGGCATCCCCACTCTATTCCCCCTACGGGTGGGATAATTTTTACATGAAAGCCTTGTAGATGCCAACTTAAATGTGCTCATGGGATTCTTGAGCAGAAAACAATTTATATTATATATATTTTGAAAGTTAACATAAGAATGAAATCTTTGAAGTTGATGTAACTAATCAAACTATACCTTTTGTCACTCTTTATATTCTTAGTTCTTCATGAGAAAAGGGCCTGAACATGTTTAGAGACAAATATTCTTGCATCTGTATCCCTCGTCAGTTTTCTTTGCAGTTCTTTGTGGAATATCAATGAAAGAAAATTATATTCCTGTAATTATATTATATAACAAGGATCTAAAAACAATTTTCAGTATGCAGAAGCTGCTCAGTATCAGTCTAAAATTTGTGGACCAAACAATAAGACGTTTCAAGAATTTTGGTACAGTAGATGACCTTATGAAATTACTGCATTCCCTCACTTCAAGACCTAAGTGTGAAGAAGAGAGTTCAGAGGCAAATCTGAAGCTTGAAATGTTGAAGTTCAGTTAGTCCACGGTATTAGATGAAAACTTTAAGCTTTGTGCTTTTATCATTCAAATATAGTTCACTTGCTCACCCCATTGGCCCCAGAGATCCGTATTGGAGGAAACACAGCTCTTCTTCAGAGGTATGCCACAATAAACATAAAAAAATGCTGCTGACATATAAAAAAAATAATCACAACTGAAGAGAAATTCAATTATTAAAATGATATGGTGCATGCCCTTAGTTGTGATGAAGCATCTTTCTAAAGTAAACAGTTGGCATGTTAGAAATGAAAACCACTTAATAACAGGAATTTTAACATGAAGCTGATTGAGATATATGCACAATGAAAAATCTTATTTCATGACACAAAATGAAAGAGCATAAAATGTTGTTGCTTTTGTAGTTAGAGGGAGGAACCTGCTGATATCTACAGCAGAATGAAGGTAGAGTATGGAGATAGTTGTTTGAGTTAGAGAAGAGCGAATGAAATAAATAAAAAAAATGTAAAATGGAAGACAAAACATCAGTAACAACACCTAAGTGAAAGACCAGTTTGAATTGCAATGACCAGTGAAACAGAAATGGAGTTACAAATCCATGATTACAAGTGAGTCACCAAATTTATGTAGAATTTATCTAAGCTGCCCTTGGATATAGAAAAGTGTGTAGCACATGGGTCACAAGGCAGCTGTTTGGTTATCATAAGATGTGCAGTAGATTTGTGCTTGAATGCTTGAACCATCATCCTTATGATGGAGAAGCATTTCTCCATCCAAGAGATAGTCCTGGGTACACCATTATGAATCAGATCCTAAGAGACAATTGATGTAGTGGAAACACCCATTCTCTCATATTAAAATAATATTCAAGATGCAGGCTTCCATTGGGAAAGTCAGGCTGATGATCTGTATAGTTGTCAATGGTGTCATATTGGTTCATTTCCAGGAAAAGGATCATACTTTGACTACTGCTCACTACAGTGGCATATTGTTAAACAAGTTACAGTCTGCAATATGACGAAATGCCAGTAACTTCTTTAAAAAGAAATATTTCTGCTTTATGACTGTACTCACCACATATGGGTGCATATACAATGAATGCATTATATTATCTATATTTGAAGTATTGAAACATCTACCATATAATCTGAGCTTTGTGCCATCAGATTTTCACTTGTTTGGACCTTTGAAAGAACATTTATGGAGTTAGAAGTTTGCAGTAATGGAAGTGATGCAAAGTTGGTTAAAAGCCACAGCTATAAGCTTTTTTTCTTGAGAACATTCACACATCTGTGGATAGGTGAATGAAGTATATTGCAAAGCAGAGTAACTATGTGGAAAAAATAAGCAACAAACAATTTCTGTTAAGTACCCTGGTAAAATGTTTTACTTTATCTTTTAGGAATATCATGTGGGCAGCTACAGGTAAATGACAATCAAGTCTAAAGGCCTTGTATCAGTATACTAAAGAATTAATGTATAGTGCAAAATGTTATATTGCAACTTCTCTTCAAAGTTATGAACAAACTCATCTGAGTAGGTAATGTTTATATAAAGTTGGCACTACCGGCTACACATGTAAAAGTATTATTATTATTATTATTATTATTATTATTATTATTATTATTATTACTGCCATATAAAATTCTTAAGCAAATAGGTTAAAACTTTACCTAAATATTAAAAAAAAAATAATAAAACAAATCATTGTAAATATCTACACATTCATTACTATTGCTTATTAAAATATGAAAGAGTCAAAGTTAATCATAAAAGCAGTTTTTTTAACTTTCAATCCCTTATTTCTAGCAAGAAAATAATAATTTATATTTAGCCAACTTTCTATTTATTATAGCTAAAAAATTTGAAAAGCTAATTCAATTTACCAAAGTAAACATAAGTAAAAGAATTAGCATAACAGTCTATAACATTTCTCATACAATGAAAA
This sequence comes from Metallyticus violacea, assembly GCA_030762175.1. NCBI lineage: Eukaryota > Metazoa > Arthropoda > Insecta > Mantodea > Metallyticidae > Metallyticus > Metallyticus violacea. The sequence goes on along the minus strand of CM060843.1, from coordinate 106,880,411 downwards.
GTAAATAGTTATTTTCTTTTATATTCTCAAACTCTTTGCTTAAGATAGAAAAAGTGTCAATAGCATGGCAGTGATACATGTTTTTTCCTAGAAATTCAAATAAAAGCAGAAAATGAGTGCATATTATGCTCCAGAACAAAACAAGTTAAGCAAACCAAAGTAGAAAAAGCCACATACCTCAAATAAATATAGCAGCCTCAGCCATCTTCAAGCTCCCAGCACGAATTTCTACTTCTTGTGTAGCAAATGCCAAACATTTGTGCTCAAAGAAAACTTTTCTGTGCTTGAATTTTTACACGCAAAACACAACATTTACTTTGCAGTGAAAAGAATAAACACATTATACATATAAGTTAACATAAATACAATTTAACTATCCAGGCTGACTTATTTTCTCCAAACCAAATACAAGTATAGAAAATCTATTATATTCATAATAGTTGCATTACACCCCCCTAGTAATTGCTCAGTTTTTGTATTTTAGCTGCATAGAATTTTGCACATTATCTTTACAAATGAACTAAATATTACTTCTCATTTTCAAATTTGAAATACTATTAATCTTTTGGACACAATATTTTTACATGTATCATTGTACCTATATATAAATGGTAGCTTGCAAATTGCAGCATTTTAGAATATTAAGTTATTGTTGCATGTCAACCACATAATTTGCCAAGGGAAACTTTAGAATGTGACCATGCATGTAAGTAATGACAATTGTGTCTAAAGTTCATCATCAGATATTTTCATTCAGACAGAAAATTCCTAGAATTGAGTATGCTCATCACACTAGTGCAGTGAAGTAATTCTGAGAAATTAAGTATAAGTTTTAAATTGTGTATTATGGGGAAATAACCAATCAGATTAGACAATTTCAAAAAACAAAAGAGAAATGTTCAAAATTTGTATCAATCATTTTGCATATAAAAAGGGGTTAGATGCTATTGTATAAAATATAGTGAACTTTTGTAATAGTGGTGTCAAATATTAACATTTTAAAAAATTGAGTCGAGAATGTAACATACACACCATTAAAATTCAATAAAATGAAAGACTAGTTTCGGGAGCCATCGCTCCTATTGTCAGTTCCTGGTTGACTCAATTTTTTAAAATGTTAGATGCTATGCTTTAAGAGTAGCTTGACAACAGAAGCTTTCTTTTAGCAGGTACTTTCATTGAAGATTTAACATGTTTAAGATGCTCAGAGTTTGCGTTTTGGTGGATTGAATATGTATGTACACATGTGAGCAAATTCTTAAAACCTGCAGGCAAAGCAGCACAGTGAATTGATAAACACTGATACAGGATGATCAGTTAAAAAACATTTTCAATTTCAAAATACTATGGGTTATGGTCTCTGCAACCAATTGTCTTGGAAATTAATCAGATCATCTACAATCATAAAATCAACTGGTATAACCCTCTTATGTTTCTAGCAGTAAAAACAATGTTAAAATAGTCAATTACAATGACCTCACCATCTTGGGAACACTTTTGACCTACATCTACCAGGCCATTTTATCTTTAAGAGCTCCAAGCTGATGTTAGTCATTTGGTGTGAGGTTGAGATTTTATGAGAGGTGAATTAATTTTGTTAATGGTACTCAAAATAAGATGTTTTCTTAAAAATTTTAAACTTTTGCTGTGTACACCAAAAGAGGAATTTTAATTGAAAACTCTTTCATACTGTGATATTGCAACTTTTTAAATTTCTTGATTGGCATTACACATAGCTTCACAGTAATGACAGTGTTCAAGAAGCACCCAGATATAAGGCTTGTATCCATGATTTTCTCTCCCACAACTATAAAAACATAGTGCTGATCAAAATTCACCTTTTCAAACATGTTCTTTAGTCTATAGTGGTTATTAAAACTGTTATTGCATTCCATGACAAAATATTTCATACAAGGAGATATCAAAAGGGTTGTGCTAACAACTGGAAAGAAACAAACCAGAAATTGAATTCAAAATAAATTTCGTGTCAGTACTAATACAGTGAAGCAATTAATTTATTCTTAATTATACAACGAGTCAATTTAATACTCGTATGCTCCATTTACCATTGAATTATACAGAACATGTTTCACAAGCCTTCGCCTACAACTGATAAGGAGACACTGAATGCAAAGGTCAGCTGCTAAGGCGATAACTGTCTATTCTCTGGGACTGTGGGAGCCATCCTTAGTGACTAATTTTGTAGTCTCTTAACTTGGTTAAGCGAGGAATTGAAAGCGAAATGGAGGAATGCTAATAAAAGGCATGCTGCTCTTGGCAGACAGTGTCAGACCATTCTGCCATGGGTTCAGGCCCAAAGTGTTCTATTAAGGCTTATGCAAGATGAAAGAACCAGAAATAGGCAACTTTATTAGAGTATATGTAAATTCAAGATGGGACTTCGGTCCAGAACTAACATGTTTAAAGATAATAAGGGAAATATGGGAATAAATTAGGGTTAACAAATATAATAAAATACTGTAAAAAAAGAAGGTGGAAGGCCACTGGCAGAAAATATGTCACCAAGCATGGCAACTATGTAGAGAGGGACTGATTGTACTGTGATATCAAATTTGTTTCTTTATAGGTGACTGCATGAATTTTTTGCTACCTTTTCATAACTATTTATGGCTCCATTAAAGACATATTTGAAAATCAAATTATTTAATGTACCTTCACTTCTTCTTGTAATTTTTTGATGCCAACATTACAGAACAAAATACGACATATTCCTGTAATATCAACTTAATGTATCAGATTTCATAGAGAGGAAAAAAGAAGTATCAGCCTGGATATACCTACATATTTAACAAATTGTAATTTTTGCTATTAATTCTTAAGGTCTTGTACTGCAAACATTTTAATACAAAAGGTTAGGCAATAGTTAATATAACTTATTTCTTACTGGACAAGCAATGCACATGTATAATTTTCACTAAAACATTTCAACATTAACACAGATGATAAAACTTGTATTGAGAAAATATACAAAAAAAAGCATTAAAAACATGCAGTGACACTTATAACAAAAATAAAAAAATACACAGTGGGTATGAAATTATGAACTTAGCAACAATTGATAAATGCATTGCAAAAAAGCAGAACAAAAATAAATGTTAAGAGAAAACTTTATTATTTGCTGGTGGTTCTCAATCTGTCAGCTGGCACAAAACGTATTTCATTTTTAGTGCTGAAAATCTACTCCCTACATATAAAAAAATCATTAATTCTCTTTGAGACCTATTTTGGATTTCTGATCATTATATTTCATAAAATGAAAGTATCACAATATTCATAGCAGTTTTGCCAGAGTATGGAGGTTTAAATTTTGCTTCAATTAGGCTCTCACAATGAAAGTTAAATTTGTTTGCTTAACAAAAAGATTCATCCTAGCAATAGGTACTAGTGGATCAATTCTTATATATTATAACTATTTTTATTCTTCATTGATTGAAGATTTCACCATTAGAATACAGCTACGGGTGGCCGAGGTCATTGATGTGTGGACTCATGAGGAGGTCTGGGGTTCGAATCCCCCCTCCCTGACTGAGTTTTTTTCCAGGTATTCCTCAGTCCTCATGGCTGGTAAATGCCGGGGAGGTACCCTAAACTTAGGCCTGGAACGTTTCCTTCCTTAAAAAAAAACCCTTTCCCAGTTTATTATTTCATTTCATGTCTAATCAATGTCCATCGCCTGTGGTGCCTCAGTAGTAAAAATGAGCATTAAATACCATTAAAAAAAAAACATTAGAATGTTCAATGTAACAACTGCAATATTGCTGTGAATTTATTATCAAAAAACTTCTGTGTGTTTTTTCAGGGAAAGTGTATAATGTCATTTAGTGATTATCATGGCTTACTGTTGAGAGGGCCATTGTCAAATAAGATCAAATAATTTTGTTTCATTTATATATTTTGCATGATTCAAATTTTAATTTCATAATACACTCAAATTTCAGAAGTTTTCACATTTTCATATATGGATGAAACAGAATCAACTATGGGAGGAAACAAAACCCAGAATTAGGAATGTAAAAACTGGTGTTAAAATCATAATACTTTGTATAACTATAGTGCTTGTCAAGTGGAATATTTGACCTTTAAGACCTCAAGTGTACTGCCTATTCAGTCATGTGTGACACTTACAGCATCCTAATCCTGCTTCTCACAAAATCAATCTTATCTTATAAATATAAATTACACAAGATCAAAATTTGTGCAATCAGGCAGGTTGTTAGCAAATTTTGTAGCATGATCAATAAAACTGCATATTTTTTGCTCAAGTAGTTTTCATTATAGAATTGAATAACTGTATCCACTGGTCTTAGTGGAGTGCCATCTAGAAAACTTTATAAACATACCTATGAGCTTTAGATTCATTTCAAGATAAGTCCCAGTCTATTACTTTCTTTCACTGACTATTTAATTTTCCTCCCCTACATGATAAAGCTGCCTCAAAGTGGATGTAAACTATTTAAACCAGAACCTGGCTGGTGAAATACCTGTACACATAGCGCTCATCCTCACAAATGTAAAACTATAAATAATGAGCGGATGTGACATTCAGCTGGTATGTCCTGCAATGTCATTGAGTAAAGCAAGCACAAGTAGTGTGATGATAGTATTCTGAACACACAGATACTGGGCAGCCAGGCTTATCGTTGTCAATATAATCCTAGAGAGTTTTTGTGAATTTAAAGTAAGTGGGGGACTGGAAATACAAACATGCTTTTAAAATGCAAGAAATAAATAAAAAAAATTTCATGAATGCATTGACAAGGTGATACATAGTATTGCATACAGTGTGCTGAAAAACTCCCAGGCAAGTTCATGAATGAAAAAGAATGTGACGAAATTTTAGAAACTATCTATATATTATAAGTTTATACAATTCAGATGAGCTACATATCGATGTAAATTAATCTGGTAACAGTGAAACCAATTAAGAAATGTTAGCATTACCACTGGAGTAATACTAGGGGTGTCTGTAAGTCCTTAGAAAATTCAAGAGATGGAGCTTGTATCATCGAAAAAGGTTTTCTTTTAGTAAGTGTCATCTCTCACTTGACTGTGGTTAAAGTTTCAGTTATATCCATCTTGTGGTTTCATTGTAATAGGCGACTGAAGCAACAAACTTGTGTTTATTTAAAAGGATGGAAAAAAAACGAGTCTCATGCAGTGATTAAACACTTCTTTTAAAAGGCTTAACACCAAAAGAGATCAAAGCCGAGATGGATGAAGTCCATAGCATATATGCTCTTGTGCTTGCGACTGTTTACAATTGGGTAGATGAGTTTAATTGTGGCTGTATATGCACAAATGATGAACATCATTCGCTCTCAGTGGAAGTGACCTCCTCCCAATTAATTGACAAAACCCACGATATGGTTTTGAGTGATCAATCTTTGCTCTCAGTGGAGAATAAATGGATGAAAGTATGGGATTTTAAAGGCGAGCCAGCTCTGAAGGAGGCGAAGATGGGAAAATAGACCGACGAGGTGATAGTCACAGTTTTTTGGGATGCACGCAGAGTCCTACATCGATTACTTGCAGAAAGGATAAACGATAAATAGAGTATTATGCGACATTATTGCACAGGTTGAGCAAAGAAATCAAGGGGAAAAAAGTTTTCATTCGGCAAAAAAAAAAATTCTCTTCCATCATGACAATTCACGAGTGCACACTCGCGCAGTTTCGATGGCAAAAATTATGGAATCAAAGTTCAAATTACTACAACATCCACCATATTCACCAGATTTGAACCCTAGTGACTTTTATTTATTTCCACAATTGAAAAAATGACTCGACAGAAAATGATTCACGTCAAACAAGGAGGTCATCTCCAAAACAGATGGTTATTTTGAGGACCTTATGAAATTCTACTTTTTGGATGACTTAAAAAAGTTGGAGAAATGCTGGTAAAAGCGTATCAAGCTAAAAGGAGATTATGTTAAAAATAAAAAAAATCTACCCAAAATATTTTTTTCTTAATCTTTTTCTAACGACTTATTGAATGCCCCTTGTATAACAGGTAATTTATTATGTTAGAAATATATGTATATAATATAGCATTTTATGAAGTTAATCATTGGTAACTGATGTCATATTACAGGGAGCAACTAAGGAGTGGGATTAGTAATATGGCAACTTTCTGCCAATACTGACTTCTCATTTGCTGCAGCTTAAACTTTTTCCATTTGATAAGCACTGTAATTCATTGTAGTTATTACTAACATTCAAAACAACAAGACCAAACCATAAATACTTGATAATAAATGTAAGCATTTTTCATGCAACAAAACAAGGGGTGAAAAAGAAGTAGTACAACACATTTTCCAAATTGCACAGTATCAAGTGAAGGCACTGCCATTATTAACATTAACAAAGGAACAGCAGACACCTATTCAATGCACCCATTGTTACTACTGCAGGGCTTACATTCAGATGCTTACAAAGGTCTTAAGTATCGGTGTCATGTTTTCTAAATATGAACTATGAATATGGATTCAAATTGAGTTGCTGAGTAAAAGGAAGGATATCATGAGGGTCTACAGGAAATTTGTAGCATACCAGACAATGCATTGGGTGTCTGCATTTTAGCAAGGAATGTGCCATGTGCACATTGTCCTAGTATTTTGCACACTACAAGGATTTGATTTAAACTGCTGCAACTGGAATGTTAATGGGGGAAGCTGGTTGCAGAGGAATAGCTCATCTGACAGTATTGCACACGTTGACTTACTTGGATGTTGCAAATTGTTTCCTGTGCATAGGCTTACAGAGAAAAGGTACCATTAAGCCTCTGCAGATGACCATTTGACATGTAACACCATGGAATATCATGTATTTTTGGCAGATTATGGCAATGCAGGAAAAATGGGCATGATTTAGTGAGCAGACAGAAACATCAGTCCAGTGGATAGCCCCAGTTAGGTTAGTTTCCTAATTGAAGCGTTTTCAGGGGTTTTTTCTCAGTTCTTTAGGTGAATGTCTGGGAAACTTAGGCCACAGTGTCCCCTGAATTCATTCAGTCAAGCTATATATGTCATTCATCTGGCACAACAGATCTTCAGTTCCCAGTACATAATCATTAAAAAAAAGAAAGAATAAATGGTTTCTCAGATATAGATGTGTTGATATTACTTCGTTTTCAACCCTTGACATAAATGGAGAGATAAGACAGTGACGTGCAAAATTATGAGGTTATAAGTAAATATGTGAGTGCTCTGATAGCCTACTTTAAGCTAGTGTACAGCAAGGAAAAATGCAGTATTTTATGCCTCTCCCTCTGTATATAAACATTAAATACTGATTCAGTTCAACATTTCTGAAATATAGAGTATGTCAGAAGAATAATGTTGATGCAATGTTATGACACAAAAGTACAAAGTATCAGAAATACACTATGAATAACAAATGTTTAATAATGGAAATCCCTTTGTACACTTAACCTACTCTCACTGCTGTTTCTGAAAAACAGATAATCTTGAATGCTTATGCTTATCTCCTCATATCTGATAATACAAAACTGAATTTCATTTCAAGAACTGAGGCTTGCAACTACTTTTCACTGATATTACAAAGCTTCAAGTCCCCAAAATAACTAAATATAGCCAATTCACCCCATTCAACCAAAATCTCACTCAGCAAGAACTTTCTTCGGTTGTGGGAACAGAAGGAGATCTAATGGAGTCAAATCAAACAAATACCTGATTGCACACGGTTTTTGAACCTTAATTCTGTAAAATGTTGCTGTATGAATGCAGTTATATGAGCAGGTGCACTGTAATGGTGAAATAACAAGTTTCTGGGAATTTTTCCAGAATTGTTGCTTTTAGTTTGTCCAAAAGTGTTGTATAGCTTTTCCTTGTTGAAGATAATCAATTAACAAAATTCCTTTGTCATCCTAGAAAAACTAATGCCATCAATTCAACTGATTGCATGATTTTTGTTTTCTTTGAAACCAGTTCAGCTTGTCCAATTCATTATTTTGAATTTACAATTTATCAAATCATCATCATCATCATACTTTTTTCTCTTCTTTCTTCTGTGTACAGATATATCTAATCTCATCCACAGTCAGGAATTATATTTATAATTGTAATTATCTTTTAAAATCTGCTAGATTGGTCTTAAAAATTGCCAAAAGTGTTTTTGTTCTGAATTGAACAAAACATGACATCCATTGTATAAAGTTTTTTAAACCCATTTTCTTACATAAGGGATCTTTATGGCTTCCTCAATTTCAATCATTTGATGATTTCCATAACTGTCATGTATTTTATGCCCAGTTTCTGTTGCAATAGCCATTTTGCTCTTTAATACCCAGCATTGATTCATTTGAATGCTTGCCAAAACAAACTGTAGCAAACTGTTCAACATCTGCAGTAAATATATATGAAATACTCATGGAATTGATTCAATCTATCCTCATAAAAAATGTTTGTCCATTATTATGTATTGTCATATGTTGTCTATTAGGTGGCAGTCATGCAAAATTTTAACCACATTACATAGAGACTCACCGCTATGTACATTGTCCATGACCCATACAGGATCAAGATTATCTAATCATTACAGAAAATGAAAAAGTGCGACCCTTCCAACAAATTGAACTATGAAGTTAAAAAAGGAGTTTAATGCTATGTATAATTTTTTCCATTTGCCAACAAAACAATTTGGGTTAAAAAGTACCTTGTTTTACATTTACATTGCAACCTACTGTTTAATTTCTGACAGCTCACCATTGTATATATGTAGATATTTATGACTAGGACATTTGTAGATGCAATGTGTCAATCTTGCTGCAGTTAGTAAGGTTTGCATACTTAAATAATATGTGCATATATGTATAAACAGGCTTGAAAAGTGAAAAATGCACAAAAAAACAAATGTGTTCTGTCCCTCACTGACACACTCACTCATTCTCTCTTCCTATCTCATACGCATTTAATGATAAGCTAGGAGAAAGTGTGTACAAGATAATCCCACCTGCAAGTTAGCCAACTCATTTTCATAATGTCTAAGTCTTGAAACTTCTGATTTAAGACCTTCAATTTGACTGGATGCTTCCTTCAGGTCATTGACTTTTTCTGCTAGTTCTTGTTCCTTCACAAGCAACTGAAACAAATGATATGTCCAAAATGTACCACCAATGAAATATCCTAAAGGAGGTATCTATATTTCCAATATACACATAGTTAATTTAAAATACATACAGCATAGGTCTAAATTATAAAAATAGTTCTTGAGATATATAAATGTCCCTTTCTTACCTACCAAATGTTTCACTTTGGCCATTTCTTGGGTCTGAAAACCTTCAAGTTGATCTATATCTTCCTGATATTGATAAACTTTCTTCTTGTATTCTGAAAATCAATATATGAAATTGAAATGCATTGAAATATGAAGGAAAATACTTGTAACTTACGCTTAATGCTGCCCCCTGATAACCAATAATCAAATTGAATGTGTATAAGATAGTAAGAGGCAGGCATTAATAATACCTTCTGCAACTTTCAGCTCCTCTTCTAAGGCCAACTTCTGCTTTACTATGTCTCTTTTTTCCTCTTCCAACACTGTTTTCTCTTTTTCAAGGAAGTCCACACTCCTCCTCCACTCCTCTTCCTTCTTAACCAGCTTTTTATTCCATTCTTCCTCTTTCTTTTCCAGTTTCTTTGTCCATTCTTCGTCCATTTTATGCAATTTTCTTCTCCACTCATCTTCTCGTTTTTCAAGCCTCTTTATTTCCTTTGGGGCCAGCACCTAGGTAGCAAAACAGAATATCAACATGCAAATATGACTCATTATTTGGAAATCTTGGCAGATAATTTTTAATATGCGGTTTTTCATACAAGGTAAACCCCATATTAAAAATTAGTATAAGATTTGGAATTGGAGTCAGATAGGGAAAATTTAAGGTCATGGCCAGAACTCAAACCATGGACATATGGCCTACCAATGCTCTTCCATTCTAGCTACTATGCCCTGTCTGGGCACAACTGCAAATCTTCCCCCCATCTGAGTCTCCATATCTTGAAAGTATCTTGTTACAGATATTTTTATCCCTAAATGGGGACTCAAAACCTTTGAGATTTATGGCAACAGGTTTACAGTAACTATATTCTTATGAAAGTTTAATTTATAGTACATGTAGTTTATACAAATCATGTTAAGCTAAGATTTGGAATTAAAATCAGGTAGAAAAAACTTCAGATCATGGCTGGAACTTGAATCTCAAATATTTGGCTAACCTTGCCAATTCTGTTCATCTGAGCTACTATGCCATTTTATTTCCTCTTTTATTTTATTTTATTTTATTTTATTTAATGTCACAAGTACAGACATTTAAGAGGTTTTAGAAATAAATTCTTTATATGTATAATCTCCAGAAGGAGTTTTATTTTATAATTGTGTCGCATACACCATACACCACTGACACCATTGCATCATCCACAAGCATCCAACATTTTCCCCAATGTTTTGAAGGGAGTCCAATTTCCATATTTTTAATTAACCCTTTAACCTATCCACATTTGGCACACTTCCTTCTCATCCAATTTTCTTGCATGTTTATTATTCCAGTGTACACTTTTATCATTCCATAAGATATTTACTGCTAGTGTTTTAGAAGGAACAGAGGATGAGGTTTAACCTCCATGGCCTTTTGGTCAGTTAAAAAAAAAAAAAAAAATCAAGTTGACATATTTATTTTGCAAATATAGACAAACACTCTTTAATTATTCAGATGACTACTTTGAGCCATCCTCGTTGCTCAAAGGACTATATAAGATCTCACTCAGGGGCACATGCAACACAGAATACATCAGACTAGATGACTGTACATGCCTCATCGATACGCTTCCTTGTCTTTGAGCTTTCTATAGGACTTATTAAAAGTGATGATGTGCTGCAGAAAGCCATGAACTTTCCTGGAACTGCAAGAAAGCATTCAGCAGGAAACTGAGACTGTGACTCCTAATGAGTTGAATATTTTACGTAACAGGGAGAGGCATGTGCAGGCATGCATTTACTTTCAACGCTTGCATGAAAGCATCATGCTTTTCATAAACCAAGATATGCTAATGTGAAATGCTATTGAGTTACCACTTATTAGTCTGAAAGTTATAAATAAAATTTGAGGTTGAGAGCCAATAAGACAACTTGCATTTTCAACAGTTCTGTTAGAAACTAGTTCTTTTTTAGAAACTACTTCTTTTTGGAAAAGTACACGATGAAAGTCAGATGTTGCACTAAATATATTAAACAAATGGCAATCATTGCAGCTTTTGCTTAGCTGCAAATTAGTCACTACATTTTTGCCGTCTTAAGTGGTGACATGTCATATGTGAAGTATTCTGTGTGGACTTTATTGAAACAACTTTCTATACTGCTGCTAGGGCTGCAGCCACTTACTATCAGATATAAACATTCTTGGGTAATTGCTACTTAATTAAAAAAAATCTTATTAATACAGAGGATGAACATAAAAAGCAAACCTTGGGAAATATAACGTTGAGAATGTAAAGAAGCTCATTTACTTTGGTATGGATGTATACTGTGAGAATGCCATAAGAATTTAGGAATAAGTTAATAACTGGAAAAGAAGAGAAACATTTTTTTTTGCAAACATGAGATTCCAAAATCTCTTTGGTCTAGATTTTGAATGTTAAGCTGTATAAGATTCTTATGATCTATGGATCAGAGACATGAGCTAGGTCAGTTGCAGAGGAGAATTCTTCACATACTTTTGAGAATAAAATGTTAGGAGAATTTATAATCAAATCAGGATAAAAATGAATAAGGTCCATCTATGAAATGGACCAGGGGGCTTGCTTGACTGGGTCATGTAGAATGGATATGTGAGGAAATAATACCAAAGAAGTTGCTTGATAGGAAAATCAAAGGAAGGAGAGGCTATGGAAAGTATAGGAAGAGATGGATTCAGGATTTGGAAGAAGATTTCAGACTTATGCAAATTGGAATATGGTGGGTAATAATGGAGGCCAAAGCCCATAAAGGGCTACAGAGTTAGAAACAAGAAATAAGACTTGGAAAGAAATATTAGCCTTGAAACATGTCTAAACTTGTGGATGTAAAAGGAAGACAAAAAAGAAGAACACCATTGTTAAAATGTCTTAAGAAGCTGAGATCAATATATCTATCAATGTGCTATAAAAACACTCGTATAAAGAATGTAATTAAATATAGTGATTTGTTGGCATTAGGGTATATAACAAAAGAGGGAAAGGTGTGGATGTACTGCAATAAAATCTCATGAGAGGCACAATGCTAAATAATTTGCAAACTGCCTCAACCAAGAACATAGCATGTGACATATAAATAACCTATAATACTGATACAGTTATCATTGAAATATTTATAATTTTAACAGTAACATTAAATAAAAAGAATGTTTATACGTCAATTATATCTGTAACTATCTTTCAAAAGATTATTGCTTAAAATTCTTGATATATACAGATTATGGTAACTCAATGTCTCAGTTATGCCCTTCATTGTTTGGTACTTTTGTTAAAACAATAAAGAGAAGATACATGGCTCTTGTGATGTAATAATTTTGAACATCATGACTCTTTTCATTGAACTATTTACTAATGTAACTCATAGGTCAGGCTTGGATTTAAGAGTAAATGGTTAGGGAATAAGCAAGCTTTAGTGTTAATATAAAAGATGACAAATCTGTAATACAATGCTCCCACATTTCCTTCATCATAGTTGTATCATGAAACTGGTGGTACAAAGGTAGTGAAGTGTAATCACTTATGTAATTTAGCATGTCACGGCATCTTTACTTTCTTATAGTCTTTGACTTCTTATTGCCAATTGCTTTTATTATAATATGGCATTTTATGTCTGAAAAAGAGTAATATGGCTCTCAATTTCTAATCAAACCCACTGAATGCTGCAGGAACTAAATTATATTGTAATGTACTTAGATGTATTGTATGGCACTGCAGTTCTTTTTAGGTAACCAGTCACCTGTATGACCATATTAATATGCCAATTAATGTTCACGACATTGACATTATTTGTGCAGTGCATAAGTTCATAGTTGTGGCTATCATGGTTACAAATGAATTAATGTACATAAAACAGCGAAATGATTAGCATTTCAAATGTGGATAACCTGTGCCCTTTTCCCCAAGCAACAATCTGCAATACTACCCTTGTGATCTATACCTTACCTTGCCATCTGAAAGTTTTATTTCAGTGCTATCCTGTCGCTTAAAGGATGTCGGCGATGACGTATTATCTTCTCGCATTCCATCCACCGAAAGGCTGCCCAGGCTCGATCCTGATCCATGTCTGGAGTGGCCTTTAACTCCACTACCATGTGTTGCTCTTTGAGGTGGACTGCTCAAAATAGGAGTGAGTTTGGTGGGGTCATTGCCCGTTTCTTCTTTAATTTTGTTTTTTAAACTTGCAAACATGTCGAAACGTATCACGCAAGATAAAAGATGACAGCAAATAGTAGTTGATAAAACGCTAAAAGGTGGGCGTAAACACTATTAAAAAAGGACATGGCACTTTTTCCACTCTTAAGTTTCACGATACAAAATTGTGAAGCACTTCAATTAAACTGTACTTTCCAAACTGATGGGCCAAGACCGTGTGAATCATCGTGTAGGCATAAACATCTCTGAGCTGCACACAACCTATTTGTACCAATCAAGCTGCCATGACACTGACATTATGTGTATGTGACTATGTGTACTTGTGTGCTCTGATGTGTACTGTCAATTAGTCTACGACTCTACTCCACAGTCTACCCAACCCACAGTTGCACTTTACTGCGATATATCGATTAACTTGACTGTCGCTGCAGTGCTTCAGTTAGCGGGAGAAATTTAGAAACTTCATACATTTAAATTGCGTTGCTTTCAATTATGAAATGCTAAGAATATCAAGAGTGAGTACACATTTCGCGAAAAAGCAGCATATTATTACAATGATGCTTTCCGAGTACATAGCATTCTTATCTTTGTTATTTGTGTTTGAGATACAAAACAGATCTTACAATGTTTACGTTTGTCAAGTAAATATTGTCTCAGATGTGCTGGGCTGTGGCATTAAACAGAAACAAGAATCTGATATTTTCTAGGTTCTCAATGGGAATTCTTGACTGTAGTTCGCAGTCTAATTAAAATATCAAAAGTGTGGCTGAAAATGCAAGCGAAAAAGAGAGCAGGAATCCTGAGTAAAATTGGATTGGGCATTTTTTTAAGTGGGTGAGTAAAAATGTTATTTCATGCAGGAGCACATAAGAAGTGAAACATTTTGGAATCTATGGAATGCCTAACGTTAAACATGAAAGGTTATATTTCAAAAGGAAAGATAAATTAAGCTTATTAATACTTTCTGTGTATTTTCTTTAGGCTGAAGGATTGGTAATGCATTGTTGAGTATAAGGACATTTAATGAAAATAGTATTTTATGTGGATATAAAATCGAATTCTTGATTATGACTATTTACAGGCCAGTAAATATTTCTATTTGTATTGTGTTATGCGTTTTATAACCAATTACCGTGTTAATTGCCATTGAAACTTCAAATATACACCCCCCTTTTAAACTCCCCTACAGTATATGTGAGCCAGCTTAAAACTTACGTAGATAATATAATACGAGAATAGATAGAGATTTTATTTCAAAATGATAAACCACTGGGTTCCATGGTTTCAGGGATTCATTTGAGGTTAGGTCTAGCTCAGTGTATATATGAATTGATTAAGAGTTCCATATTTGTTGACTGGTATTTATTGTACTTACGAAAAGGAGCAAGCGGGTGCCGTCAGGCCGTAGTGAGCCCAATAAACCACAGGGTTCTCCGGCTTCTAGGATTCACTTAAGGTTGGGTCTAGGTTAGTGTATGTGTATGAATTAATCAGGAATTTCATTTTGCCAACTGTTGTGTGTATTTGGTTTTTACTTACAAAAGTAGGCAAGTATAGCAATACAAAAATAATTTTAATTGCTATTTATCGCTCGCCATTAGGAAACTTTGAAACTTTCTTGATGAAGCTTGAAGATACCTTAAACTTTTTATTTAAGCCTAAACATGAAATAATTATATGTGGAGACATAAACATTGATTACTTAATGCCAAGTGTAAGAATGAATCGACTGAATTCCCTTCTAACTGCATATAATATGGTTCATACAATTAACTTTCCCACCAGGACTGATAAAAACTCTAGCACAGCAATAGATAATATTTGTAAATTTAGACAAACTGTCATTATATTCTGTGTCTTCATTGATCAATGGTCTCTCTGACCATGATGCTCAAGTAATAATGGGGAAAAAAAAAAAAAAAAAAAAAAAAAAAAAAAAAAAAAAATCTACTATAAAACTCAAAGAATGTTATAGATATATAAAATATAGAGATATTAATGATGCTAACCTCAATATAATGGTGGAGACTCTTCGACAAGAACCATGGAATAGTGTTTACAGTGCAAATGATGTTAATAGTATATTCAACAATTTTTTTCATATTTTTAAATTGCATTTTGAAGCATATTTCCCACTAAAAATAAAAAAAAAAGTCATAATATGAGCAGGGAATGGTTAACCCAAGGAATTAAAAAATCTTGTCAACATAAAAGACAATTGTATAATGAGCAAAAGCTCAGTAAAGACCCTAAATTAAAAACACATTTTAGAAAGTATTGTAAAATACTTAGGAAAGTCATAAAAGCAGCAAAAGGCCTCCATTACAAAACACTTATCAATCAGTCAAAAAACAAAATAAAAACTACTTGGAATAAAATAAAACAAGAAACAGGCAAAAATCTGCAACAAGACGATGCAATAATCTTAAATATTAACAATCAAGAGATACAATACCCTGCAGATGTAGCAAATGAGTTTAATGATTACTTTCTTAATATAACAAAAAATTTAAATTTATATTCTGGTGATAAAAGAGATGCTTTAAAAATTTTACAATCATCAACTCCCCCTCATAATAATGAATTCAAGCCAGGTATCACTATCCCACTAGAAATCAGTAATATCATTAGGAAACTAAAATCAAAAAACTCTTCTGGCTATGATGAGATCAACAGCAAAGTCATAAAGGCCTGTGCAAAGGAAATAAGTACCCCCCTTAGTCACTTGTGTAATGAATCTTTAGCATTGGGTGTATTTCCTGAGAGGCTAAAATACTCAATAGTGAGGCCTCTGTACAAAAAGGGAGAAAAGATGAATGTCTCTAATTATAGACCTATAGCTATTTCACCAACATTTTCTAAGGTGTTTGAGAAAGTAATGTACAATAGGCTTTACCATTACCTTGAAAGTAACAATATTCTAGTTAGTGATCAGTTTGGCTTTAGAAAAGGAATTTCAACAGAAAATGCAATCTATAAACTCACTAATGAAATTTTAACTGCATTTAATGAAAGAGCACATATAGGAGGAATATTTTGTGACTTAGCTAAGGCTTTTGACTGTGTCAATCATGAAATTCTGATAGATAAATTAGCTTTCTATGGAATAAAAAACCAATATTTAAAATGGTTTATATCCTACCTTGACAAAAGGAAACAAAAAGTAGTGATAAATTGTCCCTTCAAAAATAAAAACAATGCATCAGAGTGGGGAATGATTAACCATAGAGTACCTCAAGGATCTGTTCTGGGTCCTCTTCTTTTTCTAATATATATAAATGACCTCTCCTTATCTATCCAAGATGTAGGAAATGCTGTTCTATTTGCAGATGACACAAGCATATTGATAAATGGAAAGAGCCTTAATGATTGTACCATTAAACTAAATCTGGTTCTCAGTTCATTGTGTGTATGGTTCAAAGCAAACAAATTGTCTCTAAATCTAGATAAAACAAATGTTATGAAATTCATTACTCACAGATCTCCAGATCCACAATTACAGATAGGATATTATAACAGTGTACTTTCACAAACCAAATATATTAAATTCCTTCGTTTAATAATTGATAACCATCTGAATTGGAAAGATCACATTGATCTTATTACACCTAAACTAAGCAGTGCATGCTATGCAATACGTGCATTAGTAATGTTGGAGTCAATTAAGACTTTAAAACTAGTTTATTATGCTTATTTCAACTCAATAATGAAGTACGGTCTAATATTTTGGGGAAATTCAGTTAAAAGTGAACGTGTCTTCCTGTTACAGAAAAAAGTCATACGAATAATTGCTGGTACATACAGTAGACATTCATGCAGAAACCTCTTTAGGAAATTTGAAATTTGAACTCTTCCTTGCGAATATATTTTATCCCTCATGAACTTTTATATAAGAAATAAAAATTTGTTCAAAATCAAAATATACAGGACAAGAATACTAGACAAAAAGCAAATCTACATCGCCCAATTTCAGCACTTTCATGCCATCAAAAAGGCATTTATTATGAGTGCATTTTAGTATACAATGCTCTTCCCTCTAGCCTAAAAGCCGTAATAAACAATGACAATTCCTTTAAATCTGCTCTTAGAAAATACCTATGTAAAAAGGTCTATTATTCTGTAAAGGAATATATGAGTGACAATAGTATACTGCACAACATATCAATGTATATGTAAATATGTATTAATAAAATTTGTATGATTGATTTGTCTGTTTTTGGTGTTGGTTGAGTTGTTCTAAGTGTTCTTTTTTATTTTTTATTGTAATTATTTATGTAGATGTAAACAAATTTTTGTAAATACAGATTGAAAACTACTGTGGTATTTGTATATGACAAGTTCAATGTTCATAGGTCTCTGTGGCTGCTTCACGAACTCACTGAATGCTCCGAGAACTAAACTAAACTAAACTAAGCCTGTTATTCTGAATACATTTTAAGTTGTGGGACACACTTAGTGAAGTTTCACTGATCTCATTTCACACTGTTTTGCGTAATTCATTCATAAACCAAAGAATAATCGTGTATTTAGAGATGCATCTACATAGACTGCATCAAAGAATAACTGCTGTTTAAAATAAAATGTTACAATCATTAGCCAGAAATCCAGCAAATGAATGAAAAGTACTAGTACTTAATCATTCATGAATGGTACTATTAATGTGAACTATAGAAACACTCCTGGCTAACATATGCAGTTTGTTAAAATTGTGCATACCAACTGTAAAACTGCTGATGATATTTTATGAAATATTCATTTTATTAAATGAATATTTTATTTGCTTCTAATATTAAATTGGTATATGTATGACCATTGTTCACAATCACTTATTAGGTATTCTAAAAGTTGCTTAGATGCATATTATAGGGCATGCAGAAACTTCCTGAGCATCTTGCAAGTCAATGTAGAAATAATATGGCTAATTGCCTGTGACTAACCTAATGGACAGAAATACATTTTCATTAATGTTCTATCTGCTGCTAGATGATACTGTTGTGTCATTAAATTCCTTGGTTTAATAAACAACAGTCTGAATTGGAAAGATCACATTGGTCTTATCATACCTAAACTTAGCAGTGCATGCTATACAATACATGCATTAGTAATGCTGGAGTCCATTATGACTATAAAATGAGCTTGTTATGCCTATTTCAACTCATTAATGATATATGGTCTTATATTTTGGGGAAATGCAGTTAAAAGTGAGGTGTCTTCCAATTACAGCAAAAAAGCCATAGAATAATTGCTGGTACACGTTGCAGACATTCATGCAGAAATCTCTTTAGGTAATTTGAAATTTTAACTCTTCCATCTGAAAATATATAATCCCTCATGAACTTTTATGTAAGAAATAAAGAAAAATTTGTACAAAATCAAAATACACATGACAAGAATACTAGACAAAAAGTAAATCTACATAGACCAATTTCAACACTTTCCTACCATCAAAAAGGAATTTATTACAAATGCATTTTAGTACAAAATGCTCTTCCCTCTAGCCTAAAAGCCTTAATAAGTAATGATAAATCCTTTAAATCTGCTCTTAGAAAATACCTATGTAAAAAGGCTTATTATTCTGTAAAGGAATATATTAAATACATATAGATGCAGTTAACTGCTTCCAAAATTTCGGTGATAAACTGAAACACTTTGTCAGGACTTTAAATTCCATCCTCCCCATAACAATATGACCTACGGAGCAGCCTTCAATGTTGCTAGTTTCATCAATAGATACAAAGATCTTGTTAGCTTTGATCGTTTGTACAATTTGTGTTATGGTGTATTCCTAGCACTGAGGAATATAATTTCTGCTTAAAGCCATCTCACTGGAAAATGATTGGCCAATGTAGCATTCAGGAAGTCCCTTAGTTTTTCATTAATTAGTTTCCATAGAGGAATATTCACTGAAATTAGTGTCACACAGTTTTCTTAAAAAATGCTGAAGATTTATTGCTACTTGATACCGTTTGTGTTAACATGATTATGCTGATGTTTTCTTTTTGGCACATTCTTGAGAACAAGTTTGTTTTTGTCACATTTGAAGTGCAGTATTGTGAATCTCTTCTCTGCTGCCACTTTAGCTCCACAAACGTTGGACAGTATGAAACCATCAGTTGCAAACATGTCTCTTTGCCAAATTACTATTTGGTTTAATGATATGCTTACATGACTTTACTGTGGGCACTGTAAAGCGCAACTGAATTGCAACTAAAATGGACCCTTCTGGACTAGCTGATTTGCAGACCACCAAAGTGACTGTTTTGCTAGGTGTGCTGTTTGCCTGAAATGAAAGGGGAGTGGTTTAAAAACAATAGTTTAACTGAAATGCAGTAACCCACATTTGTCTACTCTTATAGTGTTTATGTCAGTGGTAATTTGAACTAGATGTTGTCTGATAAGATGCTCTAGTTGTCCATTGTGTTACATTTTACTGCTTAATTCCCAGAATTGATGGCTGGCTGTTTGAATAACACTTCCTGGCAAGCTACTAGGGAAAGTCATGAACTTATATGTAAGGGCCAACACTTTTTCCTACTATTGCGCTTATTTTAAGGTCTCATTTAATAATTTCCTTCCTAGCTTTGCTAAAATGAGAAAGGCTACAGTACTGCAGAATAGAAAAATATTTAAATACATTGCTAAAAATACAATACATGACCCAATAATGCACTAAAGCTGTAAAACTTGATCTAAAATAGAAAAATGTCAAAAAATGATAAAAAATAGCATTAAAACTTTACTTTTACACCTGTACATCCACAATCAGGATTTATATATATAATTAGCAATACCTACGATATTTTAGATAGAAAATGTCATAATCATCATCCGGAACCAGTTTATCACAGATTTCAATTTACTCTTCTCTCCCCCAGTCATTTTTAATATGTTATATAGCTTTAAGTATTTCTTATCATTAAAACTGCTCCATAATTCCTGTTTTTAAAATCCTGCATTGTAGCTTTAATCTCATTAAAAAATCTACCCTAATTCTCTCTCTCTCTGCTAGTGTTCCCATGCTGATTTCTTGAAGGAAAATTATGAATTTTATTTATTCAAATTTCATTCATGGTACCAATATTGAGATTATGCTTGCTTCTTGAAAATTAGAATATCTTGTCCTCTATATTCCAGTAGCTTTCTACTTATGAACCAGAAACTTTTGCTTGTTGGAGTTCATGTAGATATTATATTAATTGTATCTTATTTATAATAACAGTTCAAATAAAAATTGTTAAAATACAAGATTCAGTTTTTTCTATTTGGTTTGTTCGGATTTGCTAAGGAGATAAATGGTGAGGGTCAGATCCTACATACATCCAGCATCTGCAATTCTTAAAGAGATTTTTTTTTTTTAAATCCAGACAATAATAAAATGGATTAAAGCTTCTAATGTTATAATATTTGCACTCTTTCTCAATTCAGAATATGGTTAATAAATTTTACTAATATTTTACAACAATGAATATTAGATTTAAACATCTGGCATAATACCTTTAATATAGGCTATGCAAACAAGTACAAAAAGGTGCTTGGTACTTGGAGGGGTAGCACTATCTAATTTTTTAAAATGCTGTTCCCATAAAGTTGTAAGTGAGATTGTTACAAAATATTTTACAACTTTTTTCTGCCATTTAAAAATAAAGCTAGTACAGGAAAGTTTCTTCAGAGTAAAAGATCCAATAGCAAAGAGGTATGAAAAACGTCAAAGTTAGAGTTAGCACTGTTAAAATTTTGTAATTAAAAAGATTAAGCCATACGAGAAATTATTAGCACAAAGAGTTGGTTGTGTATGACAAATACGAGAGCTGTTCAATGAAGATTTTTTATAACAAATCTTCACATCATAATTTTATAATCTTTCTCAATGTAGACATGCTGGTAAACATCTTTTGACGGATCCATCATAATCGCCTCCATAACCTTCACCATTGCTTCTAATATTGAAACATGTCTCCCACAAAGGTGTTTCTTCATTTTGGGAAAAAGGAAAAAATTACTTGGTGCTAAATCTGAACTATAAGGAGATGAAGGAAATTTCACAATGATTTTTGGAAGATATTTAGCAATATTTGCGATTTGGGCCATGCATTATCGTGATACAGCATCCAACTTGTTGCAGGGGAATTTGGCCATTTGCAGGTGATAGGTTTTCAGGATATCTATGTAGTATTTATTCAGTTACAGTTGTGTGTGCTGGATGACATACTGGTAAACCATTCTTTCAATGTTTTTTTTTATGTTTACACACACACACACACTGTGCAGCTGTGCGTGCATGCTTGAACTGGAGCTTGGGATGTACTTTCCTTTGAAATTGATTAGTGTGTACAATCTTTGGAATTACAAAATTTTCTGAGTTATTTCAATAAACTGAAGGGTATTAGAAGTAAACTAGAAATGTCTATCAGTAGACAGCTGAATTAATGTTTTTATAATGAATCTACAGCTGGACATTTGAATGGTTGAAAAGTTAAGTTTTTTTCCACTTTCAGACTTAAACTACATGAATTTTTTTACTGTAGTTGCTCAAAACTTGACCAGAAAAATCAGATCTTTGTATTTTTGCAAATTCTATGGGTTGTATTATGTGCTCTGTGCTCCATGTTTCTCTTTTCACCTTCAGACTAGTCGGTCCTGGTGGTCTAGTGATAACCATGCTTGCCTTCTAAACCCAAGGTCCCGGGCTCAAACCCAGCCAGGATCGATGGATTTTTTCGAGTGTAAAAATCCTAAGTATGGCTTCCTTCGGAAGGGAATTATAGTCATAGGTCCCATGTCATACATTTACAGCACGAAAAAGAACCTCAAGCCTGAAAGAAGAGGCCTCTGAGCAAAATTTGTCGGCCGTTTCATGCCCCGAATTGAATGGGATGCTGATGAACTGTGCTGTTAAAGAGCATCCATAACTAAAACGAATAAAAAAAAAACCTTCAGACTAATCATAATTAAGTATTGTCTGACACTGCATACCTTGGCATATGAGGAGCATGATCTCTAGCGGTTGTTAAAAGTAGTTCTTGTTAGCATCAAGGCATGCCAATACAAACCTCTCCATATTACCTGTGATGTCACAGTAATAAAGACAGGCATTAAACACTATTAAAACATTACAAAAGGCATTCACCAACACATTGTGAACCACAATCTGAATTTTCCACCCAGTATTTTCTTGCAGTTTCACAAGAGTTCATGGTTTGTTGCAGTAAATTCTTCCTTTCAACATTTGCCTCCTAAACCCAAGATTGCGGGTTCATTTTCAGCCAGGATTGATGGATTTTTTTTAACGTAAATATACTAAGTATGGCTTCCTTCAGTAGGAAAATAAAGCCATGCGTAGATTAACGGCATGTAAAAGTACCTCAAGCCTGAAAGAAGAGGCCTCTGAGCAAAATTTATTGGCTATTTCATGCCCTGAATTGAATGGCATGCCTGAGATGTTAAAGATAATCTGTAAATAAAAAAAATCAATAAATCCCTTTCAGCATGCCCCATAGTAGGGTAAGGCCAGGCAAATTTGATGGTCAGAGTTCTTTAGAAATTGTCTATCTTCAAAGAAGGAAACAATTTAGCTATGCTGACATTAGAGTTGTGACAGATGGCATCATCCTGCTAAAAATAGACATTAATGAGCTCTTCGTCATCCAGCTGATTTACAAACTCATAGAAGATATCCATGCAGACTGCAGTATCCACCTTTTGGAAGAAGATTGCTAATAATGCAGTTCTACCCAGAGTACAATGATCCCAGTGTTTTTATCAGGAAAAGGTGTTTCTCACAAGCCCAAATACAGGTTTTCTGGGTACTGATACGTTCACTATGGTGGAAACCACATATGATTCCAGAATTTCCAGATTTGCATTGGCAAACTGCTGGAACTGATGACTTTAATTGAGTATGTTCTGTTCATTGGAAGATTCTAATCTTGCACAGCAGTAAAATTATATGTGTAGTTGCTTTTTTCCCCTTCTCTCCCCCCTCTGTTTCTTTCTTTTCTTTCTTTTGCTTTCACCCCTCCCACTTTCTTTTTTTCCGAGGTAATTGACACATGCCGGTAAAAACTAGCCTGCAGTCTGTTTTTCACCCCTTGCATCATAGGTTTTGATAGATTTGAACATCCAATAATATTCCCATTGTTTCTAATCATAAACTGCGCAATGAATTGTCTTTGGTCCTGCTTTATCAAGACAGTTTTCCAATTTGTGTGGACAGTAGTTGTCTGCTGTTCCATTGTAAGCTGGTGCATACTACACTGTTTTTACATATTCCTTGTTATACAAAGGCATGATGACTGTTGATCCTATAACAACATAAGGTGGCACTAATGTCAAGAACAGCGAATGTAGTGCAGGGACTGGAGAATAAAGCTATCACTTGTTCTCTTTCTTAACAGTGCTTCTAATAAACTAAGATATGATCCACTATGTCGCTGTAAAATTGAACTGAATTACATTCATTAGTTACAAAGTTATAAGAGAAAATTTTGGACTGATAGCAAGTGAAAGATATCTGATATATGTGATTATGTTATAAGGTTAAATCTACTTGTTAATTTTCTTTACAGGAGTGGGCTAGTTCTTTATCAGATTTATAAAACCAGATATGTTTTGAGCACCACAGTCAGAGCTGATGTGTTGGGACAGAGAAAGAAAGTGGAGTATATTTATGTAAATGACCCACAGTTTCAACTGCTGTACGGTAAGCTGTAACGTAATATAAACTATTCACATAAACATACACATATAAACAGATAAATAAGAATTCTACATGTAAACTTCCAGAGATTGTTCAGGAATGTTAACTGAGTGTTTTGCTAGAGGGATAATGGTCTCTGGTGCTTCATTACTGAGTAATTTTATGTTAAAATGCTATATTGTATTTTCATCATAAGATTGTGATAGATGACATCTGATATATTACAAAGAACTAATCAAATACTTGTTTCTATCTGTCATAATTCCATGATTAATAAAAGAATTAGGGAATAAATGACAAAATTAAGAAATAATTAAATAAGTAAACAAATTGCTATACAGCAATGCCTGTACTTTTTGTTCTATACTATTTCATTACAGCAGTTGTTAATAAGTGTTGACCACCAAGGTCACAACAAAGTGTACAGTGACACACTTTGGACTATAACACCTGCTGTAACATCCTAGAAAATTGACCCACTTCATAACCACCTGCAAGAACCCATGACTGGGTATCTAGTACACTAAGGTCTTAACATGCCCTCCGGTGTCACATCTGGAGATTGACCTGGCCATGGGGCAGGACCAGCATGACCAATTTATCTTTAATTAAATGTTGCATCAAGTTTATCTCTAAAAGCAACCAAAAAGTTTATTAATGCTCCATCATACTGAAACTACATGGACATGTGCCTTTGAATCGCCAGAGATGTGATCTCTAAGAACCCTGAGGTTATAAGCTCAAAAAAACCTTTGTAAACATTCTGTTCAGTCATTTGGGAGATATGCATGACCCAATCACATAATTGTCTATCATACCAGTCATATATTCCCAGAGAATGTCGACATATTGGAAGGTGCGAGCTTTTCTCCTTCCAGAAATGACTGTTTCCTGTTGAACATGCCTTCTCTTTAAAACAATGTCTTGTCTGTGTGTTCCTAAAGTAGAAAAACATAAATATCTGCTGTAAAAATCTATTTGCAAATGCCATTTGAGGTTGATTTGGTTTATTTACTGATGCTCTTTAACAACTTAGGCCATCAGCATTCCATTCAATTCATGGCATGAAATGGCCAAACAAATTTTGCTCAGAGGCCTCTTCTTTCAGGCTTGAGGTTCTTATATTGTGCCATAAATGTACAACATGGGACCCATGGCATTACTTCCCTTTAGAAGGAAGTCATACTTCGGAATTTTACGTCCCAAAAAATCCATCAATCCTGGCTGGGTTTGAATCTGCACTCTTGGGTTTAGAAGGCAAGTATGGTTACCATTAGACCACCAGGACCGACACCACTTGAGGTAGGAAGTCCTCTGGCTGCAATGCTTGCATTTTCTGCAAATGATATGAATCCATTGTTGCTAATGTAACAACTCTGCACAGCATCTGTGAGCATTACACTGAACTGCACCTTATACAAGATGCATTTCAGCCAACTCAGAGTAAGTAAATTGTTCCATTCCATTGCTAACTCATTCAGTACTTCATGATAATAATGTATGGTTCAATACCAATAACTTCATGTGTATATGAGGAGGGTAACATTATGCTCCATTAGTATCCTTCCTGGACCCTGTGAGGTACATGCCAGCATCTACTCTCCCAATGGGTTTTTCCACTACCCTGGTACCTATTTCCAAATCCAGCCATACCTCCACTATAGGAAATAGATACGTTTCTTACCATTCATCAAGGTTACCAATACCATTGTTAATGGGAAATGAGAATGTAATTACTTAATAATGCAGCACCAGAGACAGTAGATTTCTATAACAAAACAATTAGTTAACATCTCTGAACCCAAGATCGCAGGTTCGAACCCGGCCAGGACTGATGGATTTTTTCGGGGCGTAAAAATCCTAAGTATGGCTTCCTTCGGAAGGGAAGTAAAGCCGTGGGTCCCGTGTCGTACATTTACGGCACGATAAAGAACCTCAATCCTGAAAGAGAGGCCTCTGAGCAAAATAAGTCGGCCGTTTCACGCCCTGAGTTGAATGGGACGCTGATGACCTGAGTTGTTAAAGAGCGTCCATAAATAAATCAATCACTCTGTGCACATGTGCGCGTGCGCACAAACACACACAGTGAGTATACAAAGAGTATACTCTGAAGATACACACTGATAGCAAAAGTGAGGCAAATGTGGGTGCAGAATTAATAATGTATTAATAATATGCCAGTTAATCAACTTACGGTAAGTAAGCTGCAACAAAAATGCTCAAATAATCAAGCGAAGCAGTTTGCTATATTGAGTCGATCCTGGTGGTGTAGTGCCTTGCCTCCTAACCCAAGATCGCGGGTTCGAACCCGGCCAGGACCGATGGATTTTTTCGGGCATAAAAATCCTAAGTATGGCTTCCTTCGGAAGGGAAGTAAAGCCGTGGGTCCCATGTCGTACACTTACAGCACGATAAAGAACCTCATGCCTGAAAGAGAGGCCTCAGAGCAAAATTTGTCGGCCGTTTCACGCCCTGGGTTGAATGGGATGCCGATGACCTGAGATATTAAAGAGCGTCAATAAATAAATCAATCAATCAATCGCTATATTGAGAGCCCTGGAATAGTTGGAAAATATAGACAATGTAACCTTCAACAAACAAACAGCAGCAATCCACACTGATAGTCGAATTACATTAGATTTAATTAACAACCATACAAAACATAGTAACCTCTGTAAAAGAATAAGGAAGAAGTTAAAATCACTCCAACAAGAACACTGAAAAATACATTTTTCTTGGGTTAAAGCACACATCTGCAATGAAGGGAATGAAATAGCAGACAGACTTGCGAAAGAAGCAGCGAAAAGCAAGGACCTGGCAATGAATTATCAACTCATCCCAAAATGTGTAGTGAGGAATGAATTAAGAGTAGAAAGTCAGAAACTATGGGAAACAGTGGCAAATGACAACGAACAGAGCGATTATGGTATAAACATATTTATGGACATTCTTAAAATTTTAATAGATTTTGTGAATGGGTTGTAGAGTAATGGCTATTAGAAATTATTGACTTAGGAATGAAAATTGTTAATCACAAAATGTGCTGTATTTTCTCCAATTTTTGAGCTAGACATCTTTTGAAATAAAATAATAAAATGTTCTTCTAAATTAGATATGTAGTTTGCAAATTTGAGATCATGTTATATTCAGTCAGCCTCTGTACATAAAAAGGAATAATTGTAGACTCATAAATAAATAAAGAAAGCTATAATAGAAAAAAATAGTTTCAGAGAATGATGAACAGTACTGGAATAGCTTGCTTAAAGCAAAGGAAAAGACTATCCTAGAAACTTCATAGTTTCATGTTTGTTTTGTTGTTGTAGGTATAAATTTTGAGTTCATTCAAGCAACTGATATTGCAACTTTATTTCTGATATTTGTTTACAAATCAGGATGTCAGATGAGATGCCTAAATTAAATACAATGAGGACCATGCTTCATCAATCTTACCATTTAACTCTTTAAAATCACCAATAAACCCCTTCTAAACCTTTTTTTCTTTCCCCTCTCTCGCTCTTCCAAATTAACTGCTCTAGTTTCGCTTTTGCTCTTGTGACCCTTTATATTTTTAACACTCTATTGGAAAAAATTAGCAAAGAAGGTGCAAACATAATTTTTGATTAGTATTACACTGTTGTAGCAGTGGAAAGGCAATGAAAGTTTGAGTATTACTCTCATAAAAAGTAACTAAATTATTTTTTAATTCATTTTGAATTAAGACACTGGATGATAATAAAATAATTCTATATTCTATAAATTTAATATTTCACAAATGAAATTATTATTTTTGTATTCTATTCTTAATCTTCTAGAGCGAACACATTTGATTGAGGAAAATAGAAGAGTTCAAGGAAAGAAAATTTCCCTCCTCTCCTCATGGTTGACCAAATGGAACTCTTGGAGGAATTCCTACTCAAGGCGTGTGCTGGCAATGGCCCATTCTAGAGATAGATGGGATCGTAGAAAAGCTGTACACATTCTAACCAACATGAAGCTCACAGGTACTAGACCATTTCTGTTAGGCGTATCAACATTTGGACTTGACAGCAAACATTCATATAAGTGGAACTAATACTATTGAAGCTATTAACAATGAAGTAGTAAAATAATATTGATAAAGATTTGGTTTCGTGACACTTGTACATCACTTACTTGGTTTTTTTTAATTGAACATGTTTCTGGCACATTCGTTCCATCATCAGCATAAGACCAACCGGTACAAGAATGTTCTATAGGTGATTGGAAAAATTTATCGAATATAACCATTGATGGTGTCCCAAAGTACATGATGAAGTTTTTATTTTATGATGTAAATTTTTTTTTCCCATATCTTTAATGCCAAAGGTATGCAAGTATATTTCAATAATTTTGTTTTTTTTTTATCAATTTCATGGTTTTTTGACCAAAAGTGGGCTACCTTGCCAATTTCTTTATCTGTTTGTAATAAATATTTTTTAAATGTTTTTTGGTTCAGGTTTCCAAATTTCTTTTTGTTTTCCCAATATGTACCTGATCACAATCTTTGCAATTGATTTAAGTTGATCCTGGTGGTGTAGTGATAACCATACTTGCCTTCTAAACCCAAGGTCGCAGGTTCAAACCCGGCCAGGATCGATGGATTTTCTCGGGTGTAAAAATCCTGAGTATAGAGCTTCCTTCAGAAGGGAAGTAAAGCCGTGGGTCCCGTGTGGTACATTTACGGCAGAAAAAGAACCTCAATCCTGAAAAAAGAGGCCTCTGAGCAAAATTTGTCAGCCATTTCACACCCAGAATTTAATGGGGCGCTGATAACGTGAGCTGTTAAAGAGCATCCTTGATTTGGTACATACCCGATTTCATGTCATAGGTTATAGGATCTTTACAGGAAGAGTGTAATTAATTTTTAACACTGTGGACATTTCGTGGAGCCAACATTATTTTCTGTCTTGTAAAAAAAAATTTAATTTATTGAACATGCTAGGATAGTATGTAAATTTTTAATTCCATATCTTCTTTTATTTGTGATAACAAACTTGTGTCTTTGATATTTTTATTTCTTTTAAGCTTTTTAATAATTTTATCCATTAATTTTTTATGAAAACCATGATATAGTACTGTGTGGATGAAGTATTGGATTCTTTGTATTCTTTTCTACTGATTGGAACATTCACTAATCAGTGTGCAAGACTATTAGGATAGCACGCTGATGTGATTGGGGTTAAAGCTATTATTTTTAATAATGGTCCTGTGGGAAGGTTTCCTATACATTCCAAAGGCCAAACTGTCAATATCTTTTATAATATTCAAATCTAAAAAGAAATCCATTCATTCTTTTCAATTTCTAATGTAATCTGTATTGATTTGCCTGTCAATTTAATAATTTTAAGGCATTGTTAATGGGATATTTAGGTACAATGGCTAATATGCCATTATTTATATGTGCCAAGTCTTAAAAATTAGAGGAAAAGTGTCAGGCGAATCTCAAAATCACTCATAAACAAATCTGTCAAGAAAGGCAAAAGAGAGTTACACATAGCAATTCAGAACTTTGATGCTTAAAAATAAAATGTGGGAAAAACTTGAGATTACAAACCATGAATTTTTGTGGCGTACCATGTCAGTGCTCTTTTATTTGAGCTAGCATGCCCTTTCTGGCCATAACTCCGGATCTCTACAAATAAAGACATAGATGGAGAGAGTTGCAGTTGTGGCCAGGTAGAGCATTCTATCTCAGATTAAAGAGCATCTGCATTGTAAGCTGAAAATCTGTGGTTCAAGCCCCAGCCTTAATCTCGAATTTTCCTATCTGACTCTTATTCCAATTACATGGAATGTTTCACTCACTCTTGATCACTAATATTTTTTTAAAACTTTCTAACTATTGAATGTAATTCATTGACATTTGACGGATATATGTATATGTATGAGAAACATGAAGATCTTGTAACAATTGGCTGCCATTAGATATGTATGCTTATCCATCTACATGTTACAGAAGGTCACCAACACATAGGGGGAGTCATAGCCTCAAATTCCTGCTAAATGTTTTCTTTTGCTTCTACAAGAGTTTACTTTGTTGTGATTCCTTTTCCTTTCAGTATGCCCCACAGGATGCAATCTGATGAGGTATGTAAGGTGACTTGATTGCCATAGATGACACTAACTTCAAATAAGGAAACTATTTCATTCATGCTGACATTGGCGGTGAGGTATGTGGCACCATCCTGCTGAAAATAACCAGTAGGAGTTCCTTATCATTTAGCTGAAGATTTTTTGTAGACTTCAGTATGCACTGTTGTATGCACATGGAAGAACATGGTCAATATTGTGGCATTTGAAAGGAACATATGGCATTTTTCCTTGTGAAGAGGTGTCTCATGCACAGTATATGAATTCTCAGTGGTTGTGAGAATTGATTATTAATTAGGTGGAACCCACATCTAATCAGAAAAGAACCACATGTAATGCAGTATTTCTGAATGTGCTTTGACAACTACTGGAACCAATAATAGCAACTGTTTGCAAGAGGTTTCAGTTCTTGCACAGCAGTAAAAGAATATGCATGCAGCTTCTTCCTTTTCCTCCCTCCCTCTTTTTCTTTTCTTACTCTTTCTTTCCAGCCCATTGCTATATGCTTGTAAAAATTTCCACCTCCTGCAACAAATTATGCAAAGACTTTTGTGGGAGGCTGCAGTCCTTTTTCAGACTGTAGCTTCATATGCCCTTTTCTTGAACATCAAATAATGTTCCTCTTATTTCCAGTTTCTTCACAGATAGTGAATAGAGGAATTTGCCATTTAACATTTTTTCTAATTGCATGATCAATTGGCCAAGTATTACTCAGTCATGGCAACTTTTGTTTTTTTTAATAGTGTTTAATGACCGTTTTTACTACTGAGGCCCCACAGATGGTTCATGGTGACCTGATTGTTCAAGTGGCTGATTACAGTTATTGTAGTCCATTGCAGACAGATGAAAGAGGATGCAACTCCATTACCTATTTAAGAGGAAAATATTGATATTGCAGAATATTGCTATAATACACAGAGGTGGATGGATGGATTTGATTTTTGCTGATCTAATTTTCAAGATCTGACATTCATTTTAATACATGTAAATAGAAACATGCAAAGACACACAAATGTGAGCATTGGAAACACTGCATTAGAAATCCATTCAATAAAACTAGATGTCACACACTTGTTACAACTTTAGGCAAAGTTCCACTTCTTGAGTCTATGCATTGATGCAATGAACATAATCTATTATCAGTGATATTGTAATGTGTTGTAGTTACATTGTTTTCATGAAAAGAGCAGTGGAATTGGATAAAGATTGAAGTACATAATAACCTCCAAGAACTCAAGAAACAATAGCAAGATAGGTAAAAGCTTTAATGAGTTTGCCAAAATGTAACAAACATGACTGGATCAGGTCATCCTAGTGCAAATGAAGAAGGTAATACTGTTTCCATATTACTATACAGTTCATGAGCTAACCCTAGAGACAGGATTTTTGCACACTATTGTACTTCAGAGTGAAGGAACATCTGGCAGTGGGAAAAATTGCATCAAAGGGTTTTGAATGTTTTGATAGAAATGCAGAGATATGATACTATCTGAGCACTATGAATGCCAAGAAAGCTTTTTTAAGCCATATCATTATGCTGGATGAGATATGGGCAAAATTGTATGAACCAAAACTAAAACTAATAAATAGGTGGCAGCATTATGGGCAACCACAAAAATTAAGAATTTGTCAAAACCTAAACATTAATGGTGATTCCCATGTCTAACTGTAAGGTGTATATCCTCCAGGGTAGACTGTGAGTAGCTAGTATAACTGTTCATTTTTACAACACAATTTGTGACTATCATTGAGAAAAAAGCAGAAACATTTTCTTCAGAGTTCATCCATTATTTTGCATGACAGTGCACAAACACATGCCATGCAAGGTGTGGTGTGATTGCTTTATACATTTGATGGGGTTGGACTATCAGTCAACTTATGCCCTGTGACTTCAACTTTATAAGCTTCGTGACATCCATTTCAGAACTGTTCCAAAAATTCTTCAATCGTAGCATGCCCTACTCAAGCCATCCACAACATGTTATCAATTATCATCCTATATGATGTCCTATTACTTCCACACCACTGGTAATGGGTTTAACACAATGCATGTGACTACAATGAAGGAGGAAAATAAAATTGGAAACATGACATATTCTGCATCAGTGCTAAATAAATGATTGTAACTATTTAAATTCTAACCCTCATATATCAAACCAAATATAATGAAATGAATTTGTATTTACTGTGCATTTTATTTTTATTAATATGTAAAGTATGCAGATAATATACCACAATCACTGTAAGCACATTAATGGTGTTCCAGAGTCAGAATATACATTCCTGGCACAGCTCTGTGATGCACGTACAGCTGTGGCTCTTGCTCGCTCTGCAGGAGTTAACCTAATGTTCTTTCTCAAACCACCATATTTCCACATAGTGCCTTCTGAAAAGGTAATGATTTTGTAAAGTTTGCAAATTGTACTAGGCAAGGTTTTAAGTTTTTCATGAAAAAACTTATCAGATTTTGTGAAGAGAATTAATTTTTTAATTGCAGGAACTTGTAGACAAGCTTACATCTCTCCTTTTGGCACTGAATGACAACAAGGGGCATGCATGTATAAAGTATTTCCTGTCTAAGGCATTTCCAAAGCTTCAGGTGAGTCTGCACATTTTAGGTAAAGTATTTTGGTAAATATTGAAATCTTAAAGCGAAGAATTGACTTTTTATTGCTAAAGTCTTAACAGTCATCTATGTTATGGTATAAAGCCAATTAATATTGAAGAACGTACAGACAAAATTTTTGCCTGGACTATAACTAGTTGTAATGTTTGAAATAGTTTTTTAAAAGGGTGTAAATCAAGGAAAGGTAATTTGTGGGAAACTGAAAACAAAGTATTTGAGATGAAAAAAAAAAACCATCTGGATAAATGTAATTCTGGTAGTGTGAGATAATAGCTGAGGTTAAGTTTAATATTGTTTGAAGAAACTATGATTTGTATGGATATTTAATTAATTATTGAGATTTTCGATATGAGAAAATATGCTCTTTTAAAATTTTTCTTTTAGGACAATGATAAACAAAATATAACATAGATGTTAATTCACATTAAGGAATGAGATGTTAATGGAAATCAAGCACAAACCAAATACAACACAAAAATCATTCATAATTGAAACAAAAATAGAAGATATATTCAGATTGGAAAGAAAAATCAGTTTTTTCAATTGCTGTCATGTCACATTTCTGTTTGTATGCCAGATGAAAAGTTCTTCATAAAATGTCATGTGTTTACTTTGGATATACTGCTTCATCTTGACCAAATCTTGCATTTGGTCAGCAAATCCTTGCTGAATCGTCATGAATATTTTTATTGATTTAGTTTATTTACAGACACTCTTTAACATCTCAGGCCATCAGCTTCCCATTCCATTAAGGGAGTAAAATGGCCAGATAAATTTTGCTCAGGGGCCGTGGTATGAAGAATGTATATAACCCATTGATGCAATTGAACTCTTCCAGGTTGACTACCTGAAAAGGTTGAGGCAGTCAACTACTACCTCTGACTATCTCTGTCAGGGGAGTACACAAAGTGAAAAAGTCTATTAATTGTGAAATTGAATCTCTCATTTCTTGAATTGTTTCTTGTTTCTTCAGAAACTGCTGTGTTCTTATAATACTGATTGCACTAGATTTTTAAAGTCCAG
This sequence comes from Metallyticus violacea, assembly GCA_030762175.1. Lineage (NCBI taxonomy): Eukaryota > Metazoa > Arthropoda > Insecta > Mantodea > Metallyticidae > Metallyticus > Metallyticus violacea. Next base: position 106,846,540 of record CM060843.1, on the reverse strand, counting down.
GATATCAGATGCTACAACTTCTTTAACCAAGAAATTTTCATCAATATGTCTTATGTGCTCTTTGATTTTGATAAACAGTAAAAAATTCTTATTGATATAATGCCAAAATCTCTCTCAACATGATAAGAAACTGAGAAACCTCGCTGTCAAGATCTCGGCTAGAACACTTCAACCTCGTTATTGCTACTGAAGATGTCTACCGTAGATGTAGACGAAATGTTTGGGAAGAAGAAGGAGCCCAATAGATAAGCCCCACATGCTCAGAAAATACTGTGTAGTAACTTCCAAATTTTGTTTTAAAAAGAGTTTTGTTACCATTGCTTAAAAGATAAGTTATTTGTGAGCTGAAAATTAAAAAGAACTCATTTAATACTTCTATTTCCTTAAAGCTCATGATCGTGGGTTCAAACCCAGCCAGGACTGATGGGTTTTTTGGCTGTAAAAATCCTAAATATGGCTTCCTTCGGAAGGGAAGTAAAGCCATAGGTCATACATTTACGGCACGAAAAAGAACCTCAAGCTTGAAAGAAGAGGCCTCTGAGCAAAATTTATTGGCCGTTTCACGCCTTGATTTAATGGGACACTGATGACCTGAGCTGTTAAAGAGCGTCCATAAATAAAAAAGAAAAAACAAATTAAAGCTCATGATGAGAGATGGCATCACATCCATTGAGAAGGTGTTTTGCTGATCTGCATATTTTTCCATCAAGAGCTCTAGTTCTCTCTCAGGATTTCTGCCATATCAGAGATAGACAGAGTTAAATATTATGTGCTGGTTTCTCTTGCTCTCTAAAACTAAAAAAACTTGAGTTTTTGTTTTTGTTTCAGCAATATTCCTAGTTGGAAATTAATGAACAGAGATTCAAACTCTTTATAAGAGTGGCACACAGTCATTCAAACCTTGATGAACCTACTTTGAGAAAGAACTATGTACCTATAAGCTATGAAAATACTTTAAAACAAACTCATGGAAAGATTTTTGTTTCCTACAGTAGTGTTTATATGTTTATTTTTTCATAAATTTCTATAAATATTATGTGTCTACTTCAATGCCATGTTTAAAGTCCAGCTTTAAAAATAATTTTCTTTTCTTAAGTTCCAAACAAGAAAATGGTGCAAAGATTTTAAGAGTGAAACATCAAGAGAGTTTTAATATTTAAAATGTTTTTACTAACTGTCCTTTATTCCTTGGGAGTGAAGCCACTAGAGTGTTTTCAACATTTTAAATGTTTTATCTACTAGAGATTTAACCTTGTTTCACTGTTTTGATTTCAGAATATATTGAAATTGAAAATAATTTCATGTTAATGTGACTGAACTGCTAAGAGTTCAGTCAATAAATAAATATTATTATATAATGTATTTTAGCAAAAATTTTATTAGATAATTTTCTTTAAATTTTAAGGTCATTTTATAAGTAATTTTTCGAACATTTTTATATCAAAATCTGGGCACTGGTAATCACTGAAACCTTTTCTTATAAAGATATTTGAGTGCATGTACGCTGCTGCAGTTCCAGTTAATGTGTGGCATTTTATTATTTTGAGCAAAAAGAGAAAAAGGAGACATGTTAATGAAGGAACATGCAAACTGTTCGGTTTATTAATGGATGCTCTTTGACATCCCAGCATTGCATACTGTTGTATAGTTAGATAGAGTTATTACAGAAAAGCTTGGAGAGAGGATCAAGTGATTTATAATCCTCAAAATATACTAAAACACTACCAATTGTGGCTGTAATAGAAGTTGCCCAAAAAGAAATGGAAAGAGCTACAAGAAAAAGTTTAATTATGGAAAAATTTTTAAAATACTGGCATAGAGTTCTAAACCTAAATGAAAATAATCTAGTAAAGCAATTACTTAAATGTAAATTGGAACTTGCACAGTGAAGCCAATTTTATTAATTGATATCATTGTATGATTCAGTTGAACTACACACTCTTAAAGCTTCACTTAGTTTTCATAAATGTATGGAACCGGTTTCGAGAACATTTTGTTCCCATCTTCAGCCAGGCTAAAGTTCAACTGTCGGATCATTCGTTGAGCTGTGGGAATGTATATTCTGCTCTGGTGGCGGTGTGATAAACTTGTAGTTTATGTTTTCATCCCCAACAATGTCGAAGTTCATTATGCTGTCTTTGTATTTGTATATGTAGATTTTCTCCCAGGTTGCTAATTCCATAGGTCCTTGTACTGATTTTAATAATTTTGTTTTATTTATTATATCGTGATTTTGTGTCCAAAAATGATATGCTACTGCTGATTTCTCTATTTGCTTGTACTTTATGTTCCTGAAATGTTCCTTTAACCGTGTGCCTATGTTTCTCTTTGTTTTCCCTATGTAGATTTTTTCACATTCTGCACAGTTTATTTTGTAAATACCTGATTTTTCTTCTTGTGGAATACTGTGATTAACATTATCTATCAGCAAATTTTGAACATTAAATCTATTAATCGGTGCCAACCTGATATTAAAATCTTTAAGAATAATAATAATATACACAAAAAAATTTCAGAATATTCTTAAAGATTTTAATATCAGGTTGGCACCGATTAATAGATTTAATGTTCCAAATTTGCTGATAGATAATGTTAATGACAGTATTCCACAAAAAGAAAAATCAGGTATATACAAAATAAACTGTGCAGAATGTGAAAAAATCTACATAGGGAAAACAAAGAGAAACATAGGCACACGGTTAAAGGAACATTTCAGGAACATAAAGTACAAGCAAATAGAGAAATCAGCAGTAGCATATCATTTTTGGACACAAAATCACGATATAATAAATAAAACAAAATTATTAAAATCAGTACAAGGACCTATGGAATTAGCAACCTGGGAGAAAATCTACATATACAAATACAAAGACAGCATAATGAACTTCGACATTGTCGGGGATGAAAACATAAACTACAAGTTTATCACACCGCCACTAGAGCAGAATATACATTCCCACAGCTCAACGAATGATCCGACAGTTGAACTTTAGCCTGGCTGAAGATGGGAACAAAATGTTCTCGAAACCGGTTCCATACATTTATGAAAAGTAAGTGAAGCTTTAAGAGTGTGTAGTTCAACTGAATCATACAATGCTATCAATTAATAGTAAAGCAATGTTTGATATATGAAGAATCATTTTTAATTAAGGGGTGGTTGAATAGTTTAAAAATATTTTAGAGAGCAGTGGATTAGGGTATATATGGAGGAAAAGAGGCACAAATGTTAGAGGTTTTTGGAAAGAGGCAAGAAGACATTTTGAAGGTATAGAGGTACAAAAACTATTTAGTAATTTAACTGGGAAGACATCACTGGAAGATGAAATGGGCTTGGGAAAGGGAAAGGGAAATTTACATAGATAAAACAAATAAGGAGGAAAAAGAGGGTATAGCATGGGTGAGAGCAGGTATGTGGAAGTTAAAAGTTTACACAAGGAGAATGCCCATTAAGTGGAGTGAAAGAAGACTTAGAACATATAGTGTTTGATTGTAAGGAAACTGAAAACTAGAGAAATTAACTCATTAAGATAAAATTTAAAAGAGATAATACAATAACAAAGAGAACATTCATAAAAGAGTGCAGGGGTGTGGGTCAGTATTTATTTAAAGTTAAACAGGAGTGGAAATGGACAGTGAAGAGAGAAGAAAATTCACACAAATAATAGTATATAGTCAATAAATTAATGGTATAGACAGAGTAAGTTAGATATTTTGGTACCTGGGCTTGGGTTAGAGCCAGGTCTCCTGGAATTCCAGAATATTGTGCTGATGAACCGGGGACCGGGGTCTGATGCAAAAGAAGTGAACAATTAGTATACTATAACAAATTATTTATGAAGAAGTCACTCAAATTTCACGAGTTTTATTCAACTTACTTGGACATGTTTCATAGGCAAATTTCCTTCATCAGCATGTTCCACTCTTCATAAATAATTATGAGTGATTTCTTCATAAATAATTTGTTATATGATACTATATTTCACTGTGAAAATTTAAATTCAATTTAAATTGGTATACTGTTTATTTGGAATTTAGATTAAGGTATTAGTATATAATTTTTTATTGAAAAAATTATAATTGTGAGCGGTCATCTAAAATGGCCCAGGCCAGATAGATGGAGGCCCCTTGTAGTTTGTATTTTCTTAGCATTCAAATAAATAAATAAAATAATAAAACATTTTAAAAGTTAGTAATATAAATATATACACAAAATAATTACTTACATTGGCATTAATTAATCAAATGTAGCAAAAACACCTTCATTAAAAAGAAGAAAATAAACCACATTATATTCACAATAACTGCAATCCCTCAGATTTCAAAAAATTCAATTAATAGTATACTTACCATTAAAGTAAATAACAGCTTAATTCTAGTCTGAAAGCTATTAAAAAAGCAACAATTGTATAGGTGATGGAAGAGCATTAAACAAATTTATGGAAATATAACAAAAGTGAGATTTAACATAATTGCATAGCACTATTAATATTCTGCTGCAATTCTTGGAGTCATCACAAAACACAGCTCATTTGAAGTGGTGGTCATCATCCCCAATTGTTTATTTTGGTTTGCAACAGGAACATTTATATGTTGAATGCGAACAAAAGGCACAAAATTTTTAGTCTGTCACAAAGTTCTAACATATATGAGAAAGTTCAATATTCACAGACATTATTCTATTTATCGTGTGAATGGTTATGCATGTTATGAGGATTCTGACAGCAGAGGTTAAAAAGTTAAAGTTAATGACAATTTATTTACTTTGATGGTAGTGATAACCATACTTGCCTCCTAAACCCAAGATTGTGGGTTCGATCCTGGCCAGGACCAATGGATTTTTTCGGGCATAAAAATCCTGAGTATGACTTCCTTCGGAAGGCACAATAAAGAACCTCAAGCCTGAAAAAAAAAATCTCTGAGGAAAATTCAGCCATTTTGTCAGCCATTTCACGCCCTGATTTGAATGGGATGCTGATGACCTGGGATGTTAAAGAGCATCTGTAAATAAACCAAATAAAAAATTACTCATGAGAGTAATTGCTGCTTCGGAAGAATATTTCAGTTGGTCAAAGCTTTCTTAAGGCCTAGACTTTAAGCATAGATACACACTTATTTCTTGGGGTTGCATAGGTAGCTCTCCCATACAACTTCAACAGTCAAATACTAATCTCTAGAACATATTGATGGTGTAATAATTATTATTTTTATTATTATTGTTTTTTTTATAATGTTTTTATATACACATAATGGAACTTGTCTGTATGATTACATGTAATAAAGTCTACAGATGGATAAAGAAATTTCGATCATAGCCTTATTTGTGTGAGACATAATAAAGTCTACAGATGGATAACAAAATTCAGATATAGCCTTATTTGTGTGGTTGCTGTGCAAAGTATGCAAAAGGTGAAACCAAAAGTTGTAATACTGGATTGGGTAAAGGTATTTATGTCATTTATCTCCTATTGCACATCACATTTAAACAGATTCAAATAATTTTGCTTGCAATATAGATAATTTGTTTTTTTATAATGATATAATTGTGAAAGAATTTAATTCTTTGATCACGTGATTATAATACATTTGTAATATTTAAGATATTAAAAAAGTGTAACTGTGTAAGTGTTCACTTGGGTATATAAGATTTCAAATTGAAAAATAATAAATTTGAAGATTGGTATGATTGTTGACAAATATGGCAATACTGGATGACAGCTGCCAAAGTGTTATTAACAACAATGCATTGCAATGTGCAAGTGATGCTTTAATGGATTATCCATTGTTCCTCTGTAAAATTATTTTAATGTATCATGCATAATTCAAAAGCAAAGAAAATTATTGCTGTCTTACCAGAAAATGAACATTAATGATTCAGAAGGACCGTCTCTTATAATAAAAAGCTAAATGATGAGTAATCTTAAGTTAAATTTGTTCTTATTTCATATTATATTATAAACTTTAATAATTTAAAATTCAGCCCAGTGTCAGTAATGTATCTTGAGCTGATGAACCTAACTGATTCTGATTAGGGCCCTGTTCTTTCAACAGATGTTTTATAGATTTGTGTAAGGCAAAGAAGAGAAAGAGAAGTAGCAAGAATTAACTACACTACAGTCATTGCCTGTTTATAAAGAAAATAATCTATGTACTAGTTTTGAATATAGGGGAAATGATTCAGGCCAGGTGCACAATCAGAAAATAAAGCAGAGACTATAGGGGAAGCTCAAAACATAGCAGTGTGAAATAATTGAAAAAGTTGAAAATATTCAGATAAACATAAAAAGAGAAAGTATTAGGAGGGGCACCAGTACATGACATAGAAAGATAAAAAGAAAAACAGAGATGCCTTTTGCATATTCCATCAACAAATTCCAACAAATGTCTCTGGACTGTCTTCCATATAGAGTTCCAGACACTGACAGGGAAAATATTTTTAAGACTTAGAAAATACATTAAGAAAACTTTGTTTATATAACTTTCATATTAAATATAACAAAACGTAATTGTTTGAGTTAAATCTTTCTACTATTCCAACTGCTTTTCATAATATAGGTGTATATGTCGTTTTCAAAATTTAGTAAAAGGCCACATATATGTTTAATTGCTTTCATTTTTGTACCATTTATTTTATTTAATACTGCTTACAAAATGCTGTAATGCAATGTTTTTACTGAAGCAAAAAAGTGCAAATTGAAATAAGTGAATAATTTTGTTGGGGAAAAGGGGTTAAGCGAAGAGTTTTTATTTGTTGGCTTCAAAATTCTACAACTTGAATTTAGATGCACTAATGCATAGTGTGTAAGTAAATACATAATATTATGGGAATTTAATTTGCTTAATTGTTTGAAATATTCTCCAATTTACAGTAAAGCATGAAATTCGATTTTCATTTTGATAAAAACTTACTTTTAGGACTTAATTCCATTTACCTGAACATTATCAATTTTATTTTCAACAAACTACCAGTTTCCTTAAGCTGGCAATCACACCAATGAATGTTATATTCATGTGGTGGTGCTTCATTGAACATGAGACAATATTCGTGACAAACATGCAGAAGTGATTAAATTTTGTAAATCAAAGGATGCATTGAACCTTCTGAACCGTTAACATCCTGACTGATTGAGTGGATTGGCAACACCTTCCCATGATTGCCTATAAGTACGTTACCAAACTGCACTTCCAAAACTCTTTGAAATACTCTTCATATAGTGTATCATGGCTTTACTTTATTTTGTTTGAATGCTGTAGGAGTCTGAAATTCCACCATGAGTTTGTGGATGCACTGTATAATATGCTAATGACATGTATTTGAGCAATTATGTTGTACTATGCAGTACAGGCACACTGTGCTTGATTCAGAATTGACATCACTTCAAGTTCCCAAGTCGAGCTTCAGGAATGAAGACTTGCTGAGATTGAGCATTGAAAATCTTCTGCACTATTCAGACATAGAAGATAATGCAAAAGGTAAGTATGTTCTCATCAACTGCACTATCAAAAATGCCAACCGTGGTGGCCAAGTTCTTTAGAGTATGGACCTGTGAACAGGAGATGTGCAGTTCAAATCCTGCCATCACCATCCTTCCTGATAGGTTTATTCCAGTTTTTCTGCAGTCCTCATCAAACTTTACAGTGTGCCACCTAAAGTAGGCACTTAACAACTATCATAGTAATTTGGCCATCTTTATGATATCTCTGAGTCAGGCCAAGAACTTTTGGAACATCCCTCTTAATTTGGAATTTTGTTAAATCGTTTCAGAATCTGTTTAAATTATATTTATGAATTGTCATATAAATTCATATTTATATGAATTATTTGAAATAAATATCACCATGTAGTAAGAATCCCCACATTGTTTGAATGAGACTATCATGGTGAAAAAATTAGCATGTGGTGTGCTTGATGGCACTGCATTGTTGGCCCAGTCTTTTTCCTTAATACATTGATTACTGCATTTAGAAAAAAGTATACTTTTGTCTATTTTTATAATTTCTTATCATTAAAACTGGTCCATAATTTCTGTTTTATCAATATCCTCTAAGATTTTCTAGTACATAAAGGTTATATTGAAAGCAGAAAGATTCTGCAAGCTGATATGCATAACAATAAGCTGTCCCTGCATTGTACTTTATTGCTTCTCAAAATATATCTCCTTAATCTTATGCCTTGTTCATTTGATGAAACCAGTTATCAAAGCACTGCACTCATTTTTCTAAAGGCACTTTAAACATCAACTGGTTGAAAACTCAATCACAGCTTCAGTGGTGTTAAACAACAATCCATACTTCTCCCCCTCCTGATGTTTGGGAACAAGAAGAAGTCACATGGTGCAAGATTGAATGAATGAATGAATGAATGGTGTTTAACGCCTCTTTTTGCTACAGAGGCACCACAGGCGTTGGACACTGATAATACATGAGATGAAATGATATATTGAGAAAGGATTTATTTTTTAATGAAGGAATCGTTCCAGGCCTAAGTTTAGGGTACCTTACAGGCATTTGCCATTTATGAGGACTGAGGAAAACCTGGAAAAAACCTCAGTCAGGGAGGATGGTCTTGGTGGTATTCGAACCCAGACCTTGCGCTCAAGAGTCCTCACCTTAACGACCTCGGCCACCCGTATCAGTGTGCAAAATTCAGACTGTGGGGCAAATGAGTCAATTAATTTCACACTTGAAGTGACCGAAATGTTCCTTTGAGATGATGTGTTATCATGTCTGAGGATTATCTTCAAGGTCATTTTGTACACTTTTTCCAAGACTGAGCTAACAAAGAAAACTATTATTAAGCATATGACAACCCTTCAGTGAGGCAGAATGACAGGATAACAGGGACAAAAAAAAATAGCATCCATCTTCCTCTTTACCATTTTCACAGATAGGTAAGTGAAGCATAATAGTGCTACTATTACCGTCTGCTGATCTTAATGAATGATGTAACACTTCACTGTCAAAAATTTCTACTTAACTCTTCAACTATCTTCCGTCAGTGCTTCAGCCCCTTTTGACTTTTGTAAACTTATATTTGCCTAAGAAGACCCACTGTGCCAACTGACATTTATTTTCTGGCTCATCACAGTAAATCCATGTTTTGTCATCTGCTATAATGTCAAAAGTAAAGTTTGGCCAACCTGGGTTAAGTTTTTAAGCATTTCTTTGCATTAATTATTACATATTGGTTTCTCAAATAATGTCAAATACACTAAATATATGTCTTCTTCACAGGAAGTTGATTATGGGGGATATTTTATATTTTACTCATCCCTATCCCCAAGATGCCCAAATTGCAGCATTGATGCTATGTTTATTATCTTATCTAATCATATGATGTAAGGCATCAATATTTCTGTCAGTGGTCCATGTAACAGATCACCCTTGCAGAAGTTGTTTTAATGTAAATGTGTCCACATTTGAATTCCACAAATTAATCATAACCATTCCTTGCTGCTGCTGATGATGATTCATTTCCAAAAGCCTTAAACGAACAAACAAAAAAATCTTGACTTAAATCCAATAATTTAATAGACTTAAACATAAGTATCTAACAACTAAAATATAAAATATTTTAGAAGTAGAATTGCATTTATTATCAAACAATGTGTCTAGTTTATTAATAAACTTATTTTGCAAAAACTTTCAGTATAACGTATGTATTTTACCTGTGAGATGTCTCTCTTGATTGTACAGCAATAGGCAATCAAATTAAGGCCCTCCCTATTTTTATTTATGTAAATCTCCATTGGTCTTAACAGTTCCTCACATTTTTCATTCATTATGCACTTATTTGTCCATCTATAAATATTCTTTTTTTTCATTTTCACAAAGTTCCAATTTGCATGAAATAAGAGATAAATGCATTTTTCAGGATTAACTTTTGAAATATTTTATACATTCTGTCCAGGAGTAAAGTATTCAGGTTTGGGCCATTTGCACAAGAAACAAAATTTTGTACCCTTCAGTACAAATATATGTATTTAATAACTAACTTTAATAACTAAAAGTAAGTGAAGCATAAGAGTGTGTAGTTCGACTGTATTATAAAATTGTTTTCAATTATATGTATTTAAAATAACTTTTCCTCACTTAGAACAAATTGTAAATGTAAATATACATGCTGACAACACAGATGTATTACCAAATAATATTCTGCAGCTTCCAACAGAGATGTACTATTGCACTGGTTCCAAGTTAATAAACTAAACATAAATATATACTATTTCATGAGGTAAACATAACTTTCTGATTGAAGCAGATAATAAATGTTTTATGTCACAAGATAGTATAACCTTTTTTTTTTTTTTTTTTTTTTTTTTTTTTTTTTTTTTTTTTTGAGTGTAAAGCTGAAGAGTAAACTTAAATTGGAGTGCACACTGAATATGGTTATCCAAAACTGTAATCACATAAATTATTTGAAAAACTGCATGTGGAATTTAGTGTCAATAGAGGTTTTGTCATATAGGTACTAAGTTCATTCTAGTCTTATATTTTTTAATTTATTTATGTATTTCACTTTAAGTTTTACAAACATTATTTTGGCTTGATTCAGCCTTGGCTGTATTCTGGTGGTCTAGTGGTAACCGTAATTGCCTCATAACCCAAGATTGCAGGTTCAATCCTGGCAAGGATCAATGGATTTTTTCAGGCATAAAAATCCTAAGTAATGGCTTCCTTCGGAATGGAAGTAAAGCCATGGGTCCTGTCTTGTAGATTTATGGCATGTAAAAGAACTTCAAGCCTGAAAGAAAAGACCTAAGAGCAAAATTTATGAGCTGTTTCATGCCCTGAATTGAATGGGACACTGATGACCTGAGATGTTAAAGAACATCTGTAAATAAACCAAGTACCCAAGCCTTATATATATATACAATTTTCTGTATAGACATTAACTAACTATTGACTGTAAACCACTAAACTAAGTTCTATACTTTATATCTATGATTATCTGTTCTTGTAGCCAGTATATCTATCCTCAATAACCAGGAGGCCCTGCTTCCATTACTCATTTCCTGCTCACTTTTATGCACCACTTCCTTTCATCCTGATTTTCCATAAAACTCCCTTATCTGTACCTCATTTCTAAAGACATTGAAAAGAAGTGTGATTTATTACTAGGTTCTCAGTATCATGCCCAAAAACTTCTGCAGTAGCTATTAATATGTAAAACCCATTTCTATTACTGATTTTGCACCTATCAAAAATTTCAGAGAGTAGTTTTTTTACAGGGAGTAAAAAAACTATAATGTACCTCAAGTTGATGGAACTATAGCTGCTGCTCTGCTGCTATTGTTGCTCTTGCTGATATTTACTGAATGATGACAGAAGAATTTTAACTGTCATCACCACCATCACTACTTGGGCTGCTTGATGTTTAATCATCAGTAGTTCTTGATATAGCAAGCTGATGAGTAGCAAAATGTTCCATTTCTTCATAAGACCTTTTTTTCCTGGCCGTTTCCATTGTAGTATGCTTCATTGCTCTTATTTCCGTGTTTTTTTAGTTTTTGATCTACACCAATATGTAATCTGGTTGTCCTTTTGGTTCTAACATTAAGAAATTATTATCATCTTCATTTTTCATCTGTCCAAAATCATTTGATTAAGCAACATCAAAGAGATCATTCATGATTTCCCCAAAAGTCTCTTCTTTTTTTTTCCTTCCCCCCATTTTTCTTTAAAAAAAAAAAAAAAAAAAAAAAAAAAGCTTAAAATTTACCAGTTGGAAGGTAGTTTGGCTCTAATGATTTGATTGGAGATATAGCCAACAAGAGAGTCATAAAATCTTTTCTTAACTTTTGTGATGAACTACCTGAAGAAGTTGATGCCATTTTACAAGTCTAAGAAGAGCATGTCACGAAAGTCATGTTACACCAGCATGGGCAGTCAGGCAGCAACACAAACAGTACTTCTGAAACAATAATTGAAAATTATTCATCAAAGACAATATCATCTTTAGCTACAAAATAAGTTAATGAAGCACATAAAATAATAATAATAATAATAATATATGTTTATCTAATTATATTAGAAAAAATTACTTTCTGGGCTAGGTCGATTAATTACGCAGTAACTTTCTAAATTTGTAGGACCCTCTGTATTTGCTGAGTCAATTACATTACACACTAACTTTCCAAATTTGTAGGATCTTCTGCAATTCAAATGTATGCCTTCCAAATTTATCTCCAGATACCCAGAAATTCCCCATCTACAGAAGTACACTGCTAGTGAAACACAGCAGTTTAGTTCTTTATTGATTTTCATTGACCTTCTTACTGTCGCACCTCATCTTCTTAGCATGCCACTAACAATTATCTCGACATCAGGCACTTCAGATTTGATATAACGAGGCCCATTATCTTCCTCGTAATTTCCTCAGTTCATACTCCTGATTTTATGTTGTTAGTTCCAGATGAGCAACCATCACATTTGGATTCCTTTCCTTTAAATTGATCCTTTTAACTTGGTGCTGTAGTTCACCTAGCTTGATGGCAGGGAAGCACCTCACTTCATGTCCTTTGTTTGCACAAAGTTGTCCTGAAAATTTTAGCATAGAATCGCCAATTATTAAGACATAGGTATTTTCCTTCTTTCATGGGTGTTTAGCTCGGGGATTGTACATTTTTCTTCATTTGTTGAGCTCTCTTTTATTATTTTTATTCAGCACTTAGAATCTATTTCTCATTTTCACCTCATAACTGTCATTTGTTGCTGTAAGCGGTTATTTCAATTAGCATCCAAGTATTGTCTTTCATAGTGGCATTTCACTTCATTATATCCAGGAATCTTACTTGCTAATTTCATTTGAATTCTGCATTTTCTTTTTCCAGATCTTCAAATTTTCTTATTAGGATACTAACATCTTCTTTGTCTTTAAAATTACTATTTATTACTCCTGCATCACATAAATATTTTTTTTAAATACAAAATAGACACAAATAAAAAAAAAACATTACCACTTAGTATAACAATTAGGAACAGTGCCTTCGGCAATTCCCGAAGGCACTGAATCCAATCAAAATTTATTCCAATTTGATTGGCTCAGCCCCCAGTCCCCGGTTCATGAGCAGCCACCTACTGGAATATCCAGGGGACCAGGCTTTGATCCAACCAAAAACAAAACACAACATTAAAAGTAATTTATACATTCAATACAATATTAAGTTATATTTCTTACAATGCTAAATATTTCTTCTTTTTTAATTAAACCCATTCGGCCAAATTTATATCCTTTAGAATTGCTTATTCCGTAGGGCCTTATACATACTGATTCCCAGGTTATTGGTGTATTGTCTTTAATAACAAATTTCATTCTGTTTTCAGGATATTGTTTTCCTTTGGAGCCTTACTATTTCCCTTCATGCTTCTCATAGGTCCTTATTCAAAATGTTGATTATTACATGAAGTGATGATGCCATTTCTTTCTCACTATAGATGAAACACATTATATGCTATTAGTATTTTTAATGAGTTTTTCAACCTGTGAATGTGAATTTTATTCTCTTAAAAGCAAAACTAATTAGCCTGCTATACATTGTAATATAATCATATTAATTTATCTACACTGTTTTCCCATATTGTGATGACTTTATTAACTACTGATTATAATAATTGCTGCATAAGTGATATGTTGCTTCAGATATTGTGACACTGGGTGGCCTGCCCCTTCTTATCTCCTTATGTCGTCACTTTGAGAACAATGTTGATGTTTTGATAAGATTGGTGGGCATTCTGTCTAACATTTCTGCACAACCAGAGACATTAGAGCCACTCTTTAGGGCAGGTAAGTTGATGCAAAGTAATTAAGCACATAGGATTTTTAATTTTGGAAAGCATTTTAGCAGTTACATTGTTCATATACTTTGTATACATGGCTTGGAGCTTACTTTTGATTAAGTCAGTGAGCCATAATGTATGAATGAACGGAACTAAATTAGTAGTATGTTTTTGGTGTCTAAAAATTATAAAAATGCTGTGAATAATTATAGAAAAGCACTCAAATTTCACTAATTTTATACCAACTTTGATGTTTCAAGGGTTGGATTAATCATAAATTTTTCTTTGTTTTTGTTAATGAATACATTCTCCCATTTGTTAATTGTATGGGTTACTGAAAGGCTTTTAAAAGTTTGGTTCGTTTTGGAAATCATGATTTTCATGCCAGAAATGGTGTGCTATTGCTGATTTCTCAGTATCTTTGTATTTTATATTTCTGATGTGTTTCTTGAAATGTAGAAGCTTCTTTTGGTTTTTCATACATATTTCATGTTGCATTTTTTGCAACCAATTTTGTAAATGCCTGATTATTTGCCTGGCAGAATTCTGTCCTTAATGTTGGATTTCAGGGGAATTTTAAACTGCATTTGTTTACTGAGCCAAAGTGAGTTTATCTTTGAATATGTTCTGAAATTTTTGGTGTCCATTGTTGGAATGAAAATTTCTTGTATGTATGTTCTCTTATGTAACCTTTCAGTCTAGTGATGCCTCTTATTTGCTTTCGTTTTCTGAATGTCTCTATTTTCTTGTTGACCAAATCTATTGTGTATCCTTTTCCTGCACTGTATTTATGATTTGTTGGTACTCAGCTTTGTATTCTGTTTTGCTTATTAGAAGTTTTATTAATCTAAAGGCAAGACTTTTAATTATTTTAAGTTTATATTTTGAATTATGGCTGTTGTTTTTTTACGTTATTTGCATATGTATCTTTTCTGAATATGCCAAATTTCAGCATATTACCATTTTTTATGATTTTTATGTTTTGTAAGAGGAAACTTGTTTTTTTTTTTTTTTTTTTTTTTTTTTATGTATTTTGAACTTAACTGTATTCTTGTTCGTTTAATAATTTTATAGTAACTTCCTCCCATTTTTCATTTACAATTGCAAAATTGTCATCTAATAATGGTGCCAACATTATGTGTGGGAAAACTTCAACTATTTTAGTTTCTAGGAAACCCATGCACATATCTGCTAAGAATGGTGAGAATGAATTATTTATGACCAAACCATTCTTTTGTGCATAAACATTACCTCTGAATGAGAAGTAGTTTTTATTAATGGAGATTTTTGTAAGGTTCAGATATTCTATTACTTCATTGGGTAGGTTTATTGAGGTTACTATTTCATTAAAATAGTGAGTAATTTTTCTTTGGGAATTCTAGTGAAGAGAGAGATCACATCAAAGGAAACTAGCAGATCTCTGTTATCTAGATTGGTGTGTCTAATTCTTTCTGTTTATTCTGTTTATTTATTTTTAATGCTTTGACTTTTGTATATGGGCAATATTTATTGGATTGTTTTTTAATCTTGTGTTTTGGCAATTTTTTCAGGATGTATTGGTGTGTTAGCACATTGGGTACGCCATCCCAATATTCGTCTCTCTGTACCAGCTGCAAGAGCTTTAGCAAACCTAGATGAAGATGATATCCCCTCTGTCAAATATATGCATAGGGTATATCCATTGTATCCTTTACAGCGACAGCTGGCACAGCCCAAAATGGATGTGGTCTTTGTACACGGCTTATTGGGTGGAATATTCGTTACTTGGAGACAGCGAGATCCAGAGCATTCAAGCATAGCTACAATACGTGTGTATATTTTCTGTTAATAACTGTATATTATTAATATTATGAAGGGAGCACTTTATTTATATTAGTTTAAAACTTAGATAGATGTACAGAGAGGAGTGATTGAATGAAATGAACATTTGCTGTATGTACAATAATTAACTCTGGTGTCATAATGAACAGCAGTGAATCTTTTTTTCTGCATAAATATTACCATTGCATTGTTCTCTTTTCTTTCAGAAACATGTTCTGTGGACAACATGGTTGAAACATTGCAAAGGCAAATCACTGATGATAAGACAAAGACTTATTTGGAGGAGATGGCAGAACTGAGACAAGAAGAGTGGGAAATAATTGGCTCAGATTTTGAAATAGTTCTGGCAGATTGTCCAGAAAATGCCAACAGCTGCAGTGATGGGCCATTCTCTTACACTGGGTAAAGAAAACATGATATGTTGAGTTTTTAATGCTTTAAGAAAAATCTGTATCACAGTCACTGTGGAAAATCTCACTAATCAGTGGAAATGGTTCAGCAGAGGAACAACATGAATACAGGAAAAATCATTCATGTATTGACTATATATTTATTGCAAAACAATCATTAATCTAGAAATCCATATTTTATTTACTGACAATGCAAAAGCATTTGATAACATTAAAAAATAAACAGTGGGTTATAATGGATAGTAAAACTTATGTGTAACTTATGATTTACAGAATCAATAAAGTAACTAAGCAAGCAATCCATAAATACCATAAACTTAGTACATTTGTAATTTAAGCAATAGTTGTATTTAACAAGGCAAGAAGTCAAAAATTTATTTTTGTCTTACACTTAGATTCATAAAATTTAACACTGTGTGCCATAGGAATATTTTAAGAAAAATAGATTGTAATCTTGTACTCATACTTCTGCAAGTGTCCAAGAAAAAGTGCAAGCATGTTTTTTTGAAATAATGGACCATGCAATAAATAGCATGAAGTGACATTTATTTGCCGACTCTCTTAAGCACACGGTGAATGTAGTAAATTTTGCCATTGGAAGGCAGAATGAATGTAAAGTGTGTTAAACGGTTCTATCAATCAGATTTTGTTACATAATACCTAACTGTTCACATGGATATTTTTTGGAAAAGATCCCAAGTAAATAGCTTTAATTATTTTTTTTGTTTTTGAAAATTCAAAAAATAGTGCTACTGTCATAAACTGTTGTCCATGCATACACTAGAATGTTCCGTCTTTACTCTGTGCTGTCCAAAAAATGTTCTACATTTGATAACGAGTCAAGATAATCCAAGTAATCTAGTTATGCTTCATGTTCATTAAAAGGTAATCAATTCCATTTCAATGAGTTCATTGACCATGAGTTCATTGACCACAGTTCAGTACATTGCATTACATTTGCTGTATAATGCAGGTATTTTATTTCCATTTTTAACTTCAATTCATAGGCAAAAGTAAAAAAATAAAAAATTAAGGTAAGTTAAGATTGCATGTGTTAAGAATATGTATGTATTAATAGTTAATATATATTTATTAGCTATTAGTAAAAGATGCTTATAAATATTGTATGTCCTACATGAATTCAATAACTTGTGTTATCATGAGAAAGTGTCCCCGAGGGAATTTGAAAACTCGGTGCCTCTGATTTAAAGTATTATGCCGAAGCATTGCTGCCATACTATATTGCTTAGTTAAATTTATTTTCAGTCCACAATATACATTGTAATTACCTAATTTAGAACCACTATCTGAATACTGTAAAAATTTGGAAGGAAATTTTGGATCAAAGTGCATGCAAAGACTACAAAGTTCATTAAATAAGTAATGCAGCATTTTTTTCTTCAGCTTATCTTGAAGCACTGCAGTATTTTATGTGAAGTATCTTTGAACTGTTGCATATTATCCAGTGTAGTTTCATCACCTTCCACAAGATGCAATGATGTCCATAACTTTTAAAATGGAATTTCTAAGTAATGCACATTATAAACAATAGCATTAACTGGATATCTTATGGCAAAAACTGAAATCATCCACATTCAGAGGTAAAGAATTGTCACAGTGAATAAAGTGACTGCTACTTCTTGGACAAAAAGGCTTTCATCACTAGAAGGTTGAAGCAATGTCATTGATCATTTGCACTGCAGCTGAGCTCACACTGCAGTCACACCTGCATTGGTGTAATAGTTGACATCTTTATTCTGGACGATTGGCAAATAACCATACTGCTTGTTCAACTTAATTTCTCTGTGAGCAGTGCCAACACATTTATTCACCAGTTATGATACTCAGTGATTTGTGCTAAATAGTTTCCTCAGAGCCTAGTACTTGATCATAAGGAATACTAATTAATTGTTTGTTCAGTTGCTTGATTGTTACAAGACTGAAGGTAACAATTGCTTTTCCAGCATTGTAACTGAAGATGAAACATGGACTCATCACTTCAATTTTGAGACTGAAAGGTATCCATGGAATGGCGTCACAAAACTTCTCTTTGAAAAAAAAAGTTCAATATAGTACACTCAATCAGTAAAATCTTGTACATATTTTTCTGGGACTCTGAAGGGATTATTTTGATCATTCTGTACCAAAAAAAAAGAAAAAAAAAACCAATAACTGCCTGGAAGCTAAAGAAGCAGTTCCAGTGCATCCATCCTTACAAAGAAGTAACCTAAGTTCATCTTTTTCACAATATGAAACCACACAAAAGTCCATGAAAGCAAGAAGATATTACTGTCCTTCCTCATTTACCCTGCAGCCTGAATCTTGCACCTTTTGGTTTCCAAATGGTCCTCTAACAGATGTAATCCACAGGAGGAAAGTTGACAATGATTGCAGTACAAAGAGTGATACTGCAATTACATAAATGTTCTGGTGTGTAGGATATATATTGAAAACTAGCACTGTAGAGCAAAAAATAAGTAAGCAATGTGAATTT
Source organism: Metallyticus violacea (assembly GCA_030762175.1). Classification (NCBI taxonomy): domain Eukaryota; kingdom Metazoa; phylum Arthropoda; class Insecta; order Mantodea; family Metallyticidae; genus Metallyticus; species Metallyticus violacea. The sequence goes on along the minus strand of CM060843.1, from coordinate 106,828,039 downwards.
AAAATTGAAATAAATCAAATTCTGAAAGAGAGAGAAAAAAATGTTATATTACTTATTGAATACCCCTCTTAGAAGTGATGAGTCCTTAGAGCATCATTACAACTTTTTGTGTTGAAGGATGTTTGTTACTTACAATAGAAGCAAAATAATGCAAGAAATTAGAATAACCTTTAGAGTATAAAAATAAAAAAGACAGCATAGAGTTTTTTTAATCAATTTCAGTTTACTTAAAACTATTCCATAAGCTGAAATGAAAAAAAAAGTAGTAGTAAAGAAGCATATAAAAACTTCTAACAGTATCAGATTTTAAAAGTAGTTTGTTAAATTTGTATGGAACTTCTCTTTAATACAGTTCATTTTTTGCAGCTGTCATCCTTGTGTACAGCAAGCCATGAAGCACTGTAACAAGTACTCTGTCTGTTGGCCAAGGGATTGGCTGCCACAGGACTGCCACTACCTGCGCATAGTTGGAATCAATTATGAAACAAACTTGTCTATGTGGGGACCCACATGCCCTACTGAAAGTGTGAAGTGAGTGATGCTTCAGTTTGATTTATGAAGTTACCAAATTATTCAGTTAATTATTTTCCTTCTCTCCATTCTTTTGAACTACGGGAATTTTCTTGAAATTTATATCTAGCTCAAATCTTTCTCTAAAGATCTTGGCATGACCCTGCACCCTTAGAAATTTTTTTAAAATTTAATGTTATGCTTTTGGTTTTCTCTCTGTAATTCCAGTGATGTGTTAAAGTGCTATATATTGAATTCATATCCCATATGTTTGGAGCTTGCTATTAGGCATATTAATAAGAAAGATGCAAGCCATTTGTACTATTCCTTTTGCTTCTTTCAGTTGAATGAGTATCATTAAGTTTTGTATGAGGACAATATACAGGATCAAAGAGGAACCTATGAATTTCCTCTTAACTTGAGAAAGATTGTATTATTTTTAGACTTTTTGGTTTAAATAATTGATCACTAAGCATTCCTGAGATAATATTTATATTATTTTGCACAGTATTGCAGTGCAGATATTATTTAATGTGACTATATACAGTTACTTACATAGACATATATTAAAAAACATAAAAGGCTAACTGAAAGTTTGCAAACTCCAAGTTTTATAAAAAAAAATTAAAAATATATATATATGTATTCACTATGAATGATGAACGAACAACAAAACATACATGATATATTTAGGATCTGCAGTGTTGTCATGTTGCAGCTATGCAAACATTAACAGACTGCAATGTTTATAATCATAAAAATATTAAATTTATGACTGTAGAATAAGTATTAACATGTAGAAAAGGAGATTATCGTGCTATTTTCTATTAGATACACCTCCAAATTTCAATGAATTATGCAAATTAATATGCTTAAGAAAAGTAATCAATATCCATAGAATCATTCTGTACAACAAAAGTTATGGGTCTCTTTCCATCCTGTATAAAAATATTTTACAGGCTTTGAGTTCTGTAATTACAGAAAGTTCATTTACTCTCTGTACTGCAAAGCAATCACAAACTGTGTATTGCTCTCAGGAGAGATCACACAGCACCAACTGCAGTGAAGAGAATCGATGAATCCCTATATATAAGTCATCTGAGACTCCTAGTTATGCTTAACTCATTATGTTAATTTTCCAGGAGAAATCTTGAATTTCGCAGTGCTGAACTACTAACTAAATTGAAGATGGCAGGCTTCGGTTCACGCCCTATTGTTTGGGTTGCACATTCCATGGGAGGTCTTCTGGTGAAGAATATGTTGGTTAAATGTGAGTAATATCACTTTTGGGTTTCTTAGGGCCAGTAATATTGTAGAGGGCCAAATAAAATTGTATGCAGTTTTTCAAAAGTAAGGGACATTTAATTATATTTTCTTAATTTTGCACACAATCTCAAAAATATTGGCACTGGCTTATTACCAGGGCTAGGATTTATATGTACTAAAAGTGTTTAAAATATGTACATATACTTGTGTTAAAAATAGTCAAAATCTCTGCATGTATATGTAAATATGTTTTCTTAAATATGGAATATTATAAAATAAAAAAAAAGATTTAACCCCCAAATACTGCTTTTTATTACTTTTTAGGATCTACAGAATTGCATCAAACTACTGAATTAATCATTTAATTAACATTGATTTTTTCATTTCACTTTCATTTTTCCCCTCAGCTCTTAATTTAGTCTATTACTGAAACAGTATGCTGCAAAATATTGTTTTAAATTTTCAAATATGAAGCTTCTTGTATTATAAATGATTTTTACTGGCTGAAACTATGCTCTACATCACCTGAGGTGATTAGCACATATTTAAAATTCACTATATTGGTAGGAGTTATATCTGACTACTAGTTGCACATTCGATGTGGCACTTAGTATTGCACTAATTTTACACATTTCCTTAAAGCCGGGATTTTTTTAAAACACATCCACTTCATCTTTGATTAGGTCAGCTAACTTACATGTGCTTTTAAGTTCACAAATTGTCTTTCAGTGTCAATTTTTTCAGGCAATGTGAGATTATTGTTTTGTAGTTTCTGAATTTATATGTATTATATATTAATAATAATAATAATAATAAATAAAGCAAAATTAAAAAAATCAGTACAAGAACCTATGGAATTAGCAACCTGGGAGAAACTCTACATCTACAAATACAAAGACAGCATAATGAACTTCAACATTACCGGGGATGAAAACATAAGCTACAAGTTTATCACACCGCCACCAGAACAGAATATACATTCCCACAGCTCAACGAATGATCCGACAGTTGAACTTTAGCCTGGCTGAAGATGGGAACTAAATGTTCTCGAAACTGGTTCCATACATTTATGAAAAGTAAGTGAAGCTTTAAGAGTATGTAGTTCAACTGAATCAAACAATGATATCAATTACTACTGTAGCAATTGTGAGAGAGGATTGTTGAATAATTTTAAAAACACTTTCAGAAATTCTGAAAATTTTACTGCATGCCACACATGCTTTGGTTAACTGATCAGTTGCACATGAGACTTGTTTGTGCGTGGTGGGTTCTAAGACTGCTGATTCCTGAACAAAAGGATATTCACATGAGGTTTGCATACAGTTGGAGTTGATGTTACAGGAAGATGCAAAGTTCTTTCAAAGGTAATCACTGCTAAATCATTTTGATCCTGAGAGCAAACATTAAAGCTCTGTGTGGAAATCTCCATCATTACCAGCAACAAAAAAACCAAGAATGGTTGCATTTGCTGGTAAAGTTATGGTCATCTCATTTTTTGATATTCAAGGAATGGTTTACCAATATGTCATACATACACATACAATTGTAACTTAGCAATACTACAGAGATGTTCTGAAAACTCTGCAAGGCAACAAGTTGCAAACATTGCTGAATATCTCACAAAAATCACTGTGAAGTGTATCCCTTACGCTCCCTATATTTCAGATTCGGCCTCATATATCCTTTTCCTTTACCCCAAATTGAAGAAATGCCTTTGCGGGAGGCATTTTTCATCATCAGAAGCAGTGGTGGAGACTGTGGAGGTAATTATGAAGGATTGATCAAAAAGTAACTTGCTGCATGTCTTTGAAGACTGGCAGCTTGGACATATATATTCCATTCAAACTGAAACTATATTGAGAAAGATAATCAAAATTATGAAGATGAGTTAGGTATGCTGTCAAATAAAATTGTAATAATTCTTTATTGAATAGCCCTTGTACATACTAGTGGTAGTAGACAATAAATGAGGATCAGTATCAATCAACAATGTTAATGTCATTTCTTCAGCATTTGACAAAGGAGGAAAAATTGTGTTAATTAGTTAAATATAGTGGACTTTGGAAACAGTGATGTTTAATACTAAGAATTTAAAATGATTGAGTCGAATTTGTAACACTTACATCACTAATATTTAAAAAAGGAAGACTAAGTTTCTGGAGCTAATTGCTCCCATCATCAGTTCCAGATTGACTGCCAGCCTTGTTCTTCATGATGATTTGGTTAAATTCTTAAATATAGTGTAATTGTTTTCAACAGGTCTCTGCAATGACATAAACTGCCCAAGAATCATTAAATACTCCATGATAAAGTATTTATTTTGGTTTGTGATCCTCATTCTAACACAAATTTACAACTTTTGGTTTTTATTTATAGGGTAGTTTGAAAGACAGAATATTTCATATATATATATATATACACCCCACACATGAAGCTTTAGGCTGAAATAAGCAGAATATCAGTTCATGAGCTTAGATAAATGAAAGACAACATATTCTTGTGCTAGGCTTGTATACAAGCAGAAGGAGGACACTTTCAAAATATAAGTTAATAATCCATTTGTACTTCCGGCATACAGAACATTTTTACTAGCTAATATTTAACCTGTTACCAAGGAGCCAGATTCCATCCTAAGACTGCGATATTAATGCCCCTGTATTAATAAAGCATTTATTAATCTTATTTTGATTTAAAGTAAAACACTAAAAATCATGTCGTCACATTAAAACTCTCTTTAAGTTTCACAAACACACTTATAAAAGTAATTTACATGTTTCGTGAGGTACATTCCTCACATTGTCAACCAAAACGACGACTGACTCGAATGCCGTTGTAATATGTTTACAGAATGTCGGAATCCACACAGTGAAACTTTTGTTAATCTTATTTTGATTTAAAGTAAAACACTAAAAATCATGTCGTCACATTAAAACTCTCTTTAAGTTTCACAAACACATTTATAAAGGTAATTTACATGTTTCGTGAGGTACATTCCTCACATTGTCAACCAAAACGACGAGTCTACTCGAATGCCGTTGTAATATGTTTACGGAATGTCGGAATCCACACAGTGAAACTTTTGTTAATGTCGGAATCCACACAGTGAAACTTTTGTTAATCTTATTTTGATTTAAAGTAAAACACTAAAAATCATGTCGTCACATTAAAACTCTCTTTAAGTTTCACAAACACGCTTATAAAAGTAATTTTCATGTTTCGTGAGGTACATGTAAATTACTTTTATAAGTGTGTTTGTGAAACTTAAAGAGAGTTTTAATGTGACGACATGATTTTTAGTGTTTTACTTTAAATCAAAATAAGATTAACAAAAGTTTCACTGTGTGGATTCCGACATTCCGTAAACAAAGCATTTATTGTTTAATTTGTAAAACTTATCACAATCCCCTTGCTCTTTACACAACCCCACAGGGGGTAGTTGTTGGTCCTGGTGGTGTAGTGGTAACCATACATGCCTTGTAAACACAAGGTCGCAGGTTCGAACCCGGCCAGGATCGATGGAATTTTTCGGGCGTAAAAATCATAAGTATGGCTTCCTTCGGAAGTGAAGTAAAGTAGTGGGTCCATGTCGTACATTTACGGCATGAAAAAGAACCTCAAGCCTGAAAAAAGAGGCCTCTGAGCACAATTTGTCTGCCGTTTCATGCCCTAAATAGAATGGGATGCTGATGACCTGAGATGTTAAAGAGCATCCTTAAATAAATCAAACACAAACAGAGGGTAGAGACACACTGTCCTAGAGCATCCCTCTTAAAGTTAAAGATTTGTATTGGACAGATTAAGTGCCAAGGGTAGACTACCATGGGCAACATTAGCGACTTGGATAAGAATTCTTATCTATGTGAATCCTTGTAAACTATTATATGCTTTCTTTAGAGCATGTAAAATATTGTTAATTTTTAAAATGCATAACTTTGAAGAAAGGTAGTGACTCATAAATTGAATTCTGGATAGAATGGTCGTATGTTACAGTTCTGAATTAGAACCTTTTGAATTGACAGGTTGGGAAAGTAATGATGAAGAACTTCACAAGATGTTCAGTAACACAAAGGCAGTAGTTTTCTACAGTGTTCCACACAGAGGGTCTCACATGGTATCGCTTAGTCAAGCTGCACAACTTGTGCTCTGGCCTTCACTTGAAGTTCAAGATCTAAAGGAAAGTAAGTACAGAACAGAAGATAAGGTATTTTATACCAGCTGAAAACTTTGGGTTTCATTGTTACAATGGTGACATATAACACTGGTAAGCAGGATTGGATATAATGACAGAATAACTACTTGTCATGCAGGAGAACTCATTAATTCCTGAGCATATAAGTTGAATATCTCTAATCCTAAATGCCCAGTACTAAGAATTCCGCAAATTTAAAATTTTTCCAGATTTTAAGGTACAACATATGGAGTTAAAAGGTAGTGTGGTTTACACTAACTGATTATGTGCATGTTTCAGGGGATCACAAATATATCTTTATATCCTTAAATCATCTCCTTCCTTTTTATTTTCTCTGCTTTTTCTTCTCTTTTTCCTTCTGTCCAGCTCTCTCCTCCTTTTTTACTTTTTTTGGATTAAATAGTTCTGTTCTCTTGGTGATATTTGTTCTTTTCTTGCATTTGATGTGGCACAACTTTAAAAACTGTAATGTACAATTGTTTTATATAAGAAATATTCAATAAATAATTAAATATTTAAATGTAAATTGGAACTTGCACAGTGAAGCCAATCATATTAATTGATATCATTGTATGATTCAGTTGAACTACACACTCTTAAAGCTTCACTTACTTTTCATAAATGTATGGAACCGGTTTCGAGAACATTTTGTTCCCATCTTCAGCCAGGCTGATGAAAAGTAAGTGAAGCTTTAAGAGTGTGTAGTTCAACTGAATCATACAATGATATCAATTAAAATAATTAAATACTTTTCTTTCTCTCTCTTTCAGGGCTTTTTTTATTTTGTTTCAAAAATAGTAGATCGTGTTTAAATTCTTTGACTAAACAGTGATGTTTTTCTGTATAGCCTCTTGGAAAATCTATAACATTGCATCACATAGATGCCATTGCAGCAGCATTCTAGAGGCCTGTCTTTTGGCTATCTTCATAATGCGGCTTTGGATTCCTTTTCACCATCAACTCCCATGGATTGCATGGAAATCTGAAGGTGCAAGATCTGGGCTATAGGGTGGGGAGGAAGGATACTTCTACCAAAGTTAAGTAATCTCCTCTTGGTGTAGATACTTGTGCGTGGCTTTGATTTATGGAAAAGAAGAACTTTTAGCCTCATCTTTTTGAGAACAAATGTGATGGAATCACTTCTTCTACTTCTGAAAAGTTTTTACAAATTATTTGGAGCTATTTCACCATCAATCAAAATAATTCCTTCAAAGTCCCAGAAAATGTGGCCATTCATTTACCAGCTCCTTTTATACTCTTCCAGAGAAGCAATTTTTTGATACCACTTTATGGATTGTCTTTTGGTTCCAGCCTCTAGGTGATGAATCCATCTTTCATTTCCCATTAGTTACTATACTGGACAAAAAAATCATCTTCAGCATTGTAACAAGCAAGCAACCTTTGAAAATATGATTTTTTTGTTTCATATAATCACCAGTTAAATTTGAAGGATACTTTTAAAACAAATATTTGAATACTCTAATTGGTGGATAACTGTGTTGACATTAGAGAGATACCAGATTAAAAAATTAGTTGTTTGGTAATTATTTGTCAATCTTCCTCAATAAGAACGTGAGCAAGTTTTATCATTATAGTTGCAACTGCAGTGTGTGGCTAGCTAGTGCATGAATGATCAGTGAGATTATCTTGAATTTTTTATTATCATGAATGATGATTTGTCTTTTCATAAAAAAATGAGTGTTTTATCCCTCCATTTCCCCATATACAGTTTTTAAATGCCTCTTAATGTTGGTGATTACCTCATTTTCAAAAGATACTACATACAAAATATTTTCTTTTTTCAAGATAAGCTTGTTAAGAAAAAAAAGTGTTGTGTTATTCATTGAATGCTTCTCATGCATTGTATTTGTCAGTACATACTCTGCATAACATATTTAATAAATTCTCGGATCATTAAATTTAAACTTTAAATGAGATGTAAATAATTTATAATATTTCCATTCAGAGCTGAGTTACTATTCTTAAAACATGTGTTAAAAGATTTTGAAAAATTTACTGTAATGTGACTGATTCATATACATAGATTCTCCTGCATTACTGAAACTGCATGACCAGTTCCTCAAAATGCTGCAAGAGAAACCTATGAAGCTTGTTAGCTTTGCAGAGACCAAACCTACGTTAATATCTGCATTACATCTTCATTTGCAGTTTGTCCAGCCAAAAACAGCAAGTAAGTAAATGTCATGACATTTAATTTTAAAAATTAATTTCTTGTCGGAACTAATACAATGAAGCAATTAATTCTTATTTAGCACTTTTCAACTCACAGCTAATAATGCGGGCAAAAGCTTGTGAAACATGTTCTGTATAATTCATTGGTAAGTGGAGCATAAAAGTATTAAATTGACTCAAGTGCTAATAAAGAATAATCATATTTATTATCTCTTTGAAGGTTAAAATATAATCTGAAATACATTTTCAATATCTTAGAGCATTTATAGGGATTGTTTAAAATGATCATAGTAAATTTACACTTCTTTGATATGTGCTTTCACTGTGAAACCATGGTAACAAGAGGAAATTAATAGTAATGAATGATAATGTTTTCTGGAAAGTGTTTTTTTGTATTTGTACTTAATAGAAAATATATACTTCAATATTAGACTGAGAATTTTGAAAATGTAATTTATTAGGAGGAAAAAATGCATATATAAGGATAATCATAAAGTAAGTTTCTTATTTTTAAAATCTGGAAAACAAATTGCAACAATTATATATAAATGTGTGTGTAATCTAATTATTTCTCATATGTCAACATACAAAATTTTATAACAAAATAAACACAACTGAAAAAAAAAAATTTAAATGTAACAATTAGAAGCAGTGGCTTTGGCAATCAGTTAAGTATGTTAGGGTGTTATATCAGAACTCAAGTGGTTTATTCATCTGCATACACTGCCTTGGCACGATTATCTATGTGAGTTAACCTCTTGTTTATGGAAGGCTGCATGAGCATCCAAATGGCCGGACAGCCAATGGTTTATGGATGGCCATGAAACTGTTAGAACAACTTCAAAAACTTGCTTTGTGGTATCAGAAATGTTTGGGCAAAGAGAAATCAATTATCTAGGAAAATGAAATACATGTTCTGGAGTGTAAATAAAGTGTTTCAAAGAAATAAGATAATTTTTTTTATTTATTCTTTTAATGGGAAAACTGACTTTTTGAATGAAAGTGTAATAATAAAAATTGAAATTTTTGACATAGAATTTAAATATCAGCAGTATGAATGGGATGAAGTAAGGTTGACTGTCCTCTTTCTATAATTTTTAAATATTAAATTCTTCAATATAACAAAACATTCTTGACAAACTCTCCCACAAGCAAAAAGTTGATTCTGTTATAAATTATAAAAAGTACCTAAATGCACTTTGTGATATTTCCCTTAGAGGCTTCTGCCACATCTTTTACAGTTTTAGCTCTCCAATTCTTTTCTACTGAGTCTCTAACATTTCTTTATGTATCTGAAACTAAGATATGTAGCCCCTTTCTTTAGCTCATACCCTCAAACACTGTAATGAGTTTCAGGAGCATAAAATATTCAGAGATGATCTGCTTTTGAATATGATATGAGATACAATCCATGAGTTTCCAGTCTGACCATGTTAGGTAGTTGATAGAATAAAATACATAATTTTTCAAAATAATTTCCATACACCTCAATAAATTTCTCTCCTCTCTGGATTAACATTTATAGTTCCCTAAAAAGTAGCCCAAAGCTTTGTCTGCAAACTGCTGGGAAACTGCATTGTTCATGAAATTTCACCTTCGATGGTTGTATTTCAAACAGATTTTTAATAGAGGTAAGAGCTGCTACGGGCAAGATGTGGGTTGTACAGTGGATTATCCAGCTTCTGGAAGCCACATGTTTTTGCAGCAGCCATATGAACTGATGGGTTGTCGTACAGCAGTCAAACTCCTCAATTCAGCATTTCACACCTCTTTTCCTTAATGGCACTGCAATTCAAGTATTATCTCAGCAAAGAACTCCCCAGTCATAGCTGTGTCACTTTCTTTAAAGTTTATTATCAGGATTCCCTTGCAGTCCCAAACAATTGCTGCCTTAATCTTTGTGGACTGTGTGACCTTGGTCTTTCTAGAGGGTGCTTCATCCTTCTGCTACCCATTATATTCATCTTTTGTAAGAGGAACCTAGTTTCATCCCATGTGACGGTGAATTTCAATACTGCCCTCTTGTTAGTACAGCAAAGGTTCATAAACTTCTGACAATGTTCCATGCACTTTGCATTTGAACTTCTGAAAGAATTTGGGTTACCATCATGCACTGAGCTTATGCACATGCAATTGTTGATGAATACACTGTTTAGAAAGTCCTATCCTTGCAACTATTGTTTTGTCTTCAGATGCCTGTCTCTCATAACTTCCTCTTTGTTTTCTTGTGTCAACACATTCAATGATGTATCATCACATGGGCCACTTACTGCTGCTGGAATCGAACCTGGACTGTCTCAGTGGGAGGCTAGCAGTTTAACCACCCAGCCATGGAGCTACCTGCATTGTTAATGTTTACCTTTGCATTCCCAAAGCCCTACTTTTGTTAATTTTGAGAATGAATTTGTTCAACTTTTACACCAATTTTGTCTAGTTTTTCCCCTGTTGAATTGTTATTTTTGGTTGGTGTTTGGTTTCACAATGAACAGCAGATTCAAATTTGTCCCCACTATCAAGAATTGCCGTTCTGGAAGGAGGCAATAATCAGGAACATTGTGAACAAATTTTGCATGCACATCATGAGTTAATTCAAATTTAAAATAAGTTTACATACAAAAATATGTTGAGCTAGAATTATCTGTAATATCTTCTTTGCAAAAGAATACATACTGCTATAAGACCGGCAGATGCAGGTTCAGAAAGTGATGTTTGACAAAGGGGTAAGCAAATTTGAAACAGTATTGCTGCAATAATCCCAGTATCTTAGGCATACAATGCCACATGACAGTTTATCTGAATAAAATTTGTAAAATATTATTTTGAATATGTAACATAAATTAAAAAAAATTGCATATGATAGAAAAGTGCATTTTTCAGATCCTGGTGTAGGAGAATTCTATGAAATTCCACAAGATCATCTTTGTATTTGCAAGCCAGAGAGCAGGTATGTACCTCATTGTATGTACCACCAAAATTTATAAAACTCCATTGTACAATTATTTGCTGTTATTTATTACAATAGCATTATTTATGTTTTTTCCAGGCAGTCATTTTTGTACCAGAAATTGCTAAACGTGATCCAGCATATTTCACAGGAAAACAACATTGACAATCCAAAATAAATGGGATTTCCTGTAAAACTAATATCATAGCAAATCAAGTTACCATATATTTAATTAGATTATATTTTTGGTTGCACTTTTTAAGTGTTATTAAACTTGTTGAAGTTGTTGAATGTAATTTATATTTTAATAAAGCTTTGTTGTTCCTCTTTTACTTTCAAATGATAATGAAATAAGCAAATAAAATGACACGAGAAATGCTGTAATTCATTGGCCATAAGGCAGCTACTAGCGGAGCCTGCAGTTCATTCATTTTATAAGAAAAATGTATAATAATGTTCTTTAAGTTCAAGGAACATCAATAAGTAATGCAATTTATTTATTTTTATTCTCCTCCTTTTTTTTTCTTTGCAGTTAATTTGGGAAAAATATAGCATTTTATGTGTAGTATCAACATATACCTTCTCGTGCATTTCATTTTCTTCCACTAAGTGATAGTAATGTAATTAACCTTGAAATTAGAGTTTATAAATGATGAAATTATGACTATTCATAGGCATTTAAGAACTGTGCAAATGGAGAGATGACACTGAATAAAGGCACTGTCATTCAGGTGAAAAGGTTGCCATCATTGAAGAAGGTTCAGTACACTCGCCAATTAGATTCTTAGGTGATTAATAATATTTTTGCATGGAATTAATTGCAACAAACTATAAAGTTCTGATTGTGTAGTTTAATATGAAGGAAGTAAAGTTTATTTTACATACATATATTTTACTATAAAGGAAAGTAAATACATATTTTTTTAAGGAACTTTCTAATAAATACATAAATTGAAATATTTTTGACATAATATTAACTTCATAAAAACATTTTTAATATAGATGTTAGATGTTATTGATTGCACAATAAACTGCTGAGAGAATACAGAAGATAGCATCTAATAAATTGAACTTCATATGCAGGGTTTCATAAAAAATACCCATATTTGTTCAGAAGTTATTTAGTGCGGACAAACAAACTGATAGTGAAGCAGTTTCACATACATTGTCTCCCTCTATTACCCATAAAAGTTTATCTATCATGCTTTAGTTGATTCACTGAGCAGTTAACGAGGAGAGCTTAAAATGGCGAGAGGACTTAGACCTATTGAGGCTTCAAGAACCAGGCCCTCTTTTTAAGGTGTAAAAAATTGGTTGGTTTGACATTTATTACACACTGGTTTATTAATCAATATTTCTGCTATGTATTATTTAGATTAGACAATTGTTGATTGGGCCTTTTTTTTAAGGTGTAAAAAAATTGGCTCATTTGGCATTTATTACACACTGGTCTATTAATCAGTATTGCTACTATGTATTATTTAGATTAGGCAATTGTTGATTTGAAATTAGTTTTCATATCGGACAACACGATTGTAGTAGCAGCGATGTTGCCAAGCTCCCTGTTAAATAGTGGGAGTTTCCATTTTTGTAATTAATAATTGTTTGCTTACAATTAGGAGAGAGAACTGTTAACATGATACTTATTTTAGTTCCAGTAATGGTTCAATATATAAATTGTGATATACTGGCGAAGTGTGCATTATACAGTAAAGTAAGAAAAGCAGTGAAAATAGATTGAAAAATAATCATAGCAACATATATTTATATCCTTCTTTACATGAGTACCAATGGCTCTGGTAGAACAATCAGTACACCGAAACTGCTAACTATTCCATCGTCTCACACAAGACAGTTGCTTATCACCTCTGCATTCAGTATACTCACACACACAAATATGTAAAACATAGGCTAAGATGAGTTATGTTGTTACCAGCCTCAGAAGCTTAAAACAACATGGATATTCGTTGAATGATAAGCTTACCATACATCCCGTAATTTTTGTCGGGACACATATATGTCCTGTATTTCAATTTTGCAAAATCACTGAAATCATTTTATCATTGGTTATTTTTTATAATAAAATTATCTTATTCTGTGTGTTATCGCTTGATTTATTTTTGTTTGGTTTCATGCAACAATGCAACAACCACCTCCCCTCTCCCTCCTATTCACTATTGCACCAAATAATGTTAATATTAATTCTCAAATAGTAACAAGACATGGCTTAGCTTAGAAGTAAAACTATTGTTTAGCAAAGATTTAATTAAACACATTCTTTGATTCTGTATTTGAAAGTCAACTTTTATTTATTTTCCAATTTCTGTGCATTATTGTGCGGACCTCAGCTTAGCTCAGCTCAGTGGTGACTGCAGACTCCATTAAGAAGTTCATGTTCTCTTGTTCAGTTTTGCGGATCGGTAATTATTTCATTATTGTGCTCAAGTTCACAGCTTCAGAGTCTTGCTTTTACTGTGTTACAAAAGTTCATCAACATAATGCCTAAATGCAAGTGTGTGTTTTCAAACTCAGGGAATAATATCCTTTACTGGAAAGTACGAAAATAAATTATGAAATTTATTGCATAATTTGTCACAACACATTTCCATTGCACATGGTGGAAGTGCAGATATTTTACAGCACCAGAAAACTAATTAACATAAATTGGGTTCAATAAATTTTAAACATCCTTCAAAATGAGCTCCTTCCCAAGTACATCATTAGGTATGTTAACAGAATATTGTGATGTTGACATTTGTTATTAACTACTACAAATATATAAATTCTATCTAATCGGTCGTCTTAACACACTCTTATGCGTCACTTAATTTTAAATACGGTGGGACCGGTTTCGAAGATATCCTCTCCATCTTCAACCAACTTGACTACGAGTCGTCCTAATTTATTCACGCGTTTAAAGATACGTTGAACACGTGTTAGAGAAACGGGGTGAAGATAACGAGATAACGTTTAAGGTTGCATCATCGGAAAAGAAATTAAAACACGTGAGAAGTGATGTTGAAATAAATTCTGTAAGAATACAATAATAGTATACCGTAAATGAGGGTTACTTTAGTACGAAGAGTGAAATTAGTACGATCACGTTTTCATAATTTGATACTTAATACTATTTACAATTAAACTTTTTCACAGTAGAGTGCAGTTTCATCATGTAGTTAAGGTTTCAGAGAATTGGTAACTCTAGACATGTGGTTCTGCCATTTTGAAACCACACAGCATAAGGTTATATCATCCTTTGTTTACGATTAATTTTATTATTTTCAAGAATCTTAAAATGCCATCAAAATTGTGATATCGTTTGTTTTCGTAATTGCATTATTCAATTTAATATATAATAGTAAAAAATGAAATTTGGAGGGGTCAGTCTAGTACGCTTTTGAGTTTGAAGATTGGCGAGTGAGTTTTTTACGCATAGTTTTCAATCTAAAATACCTAGTATTTCGTTCCAGAAACCATAACACTGGTGTATATTCGGAAATTGGATTCAGAGCCTATCGAAACTACACTAGAGAGATCCTATAAGACCTTCTTCATCAAATGAAGAAAAAGAAATCAGTTTTCGGGAGGCTTGTAAAAAGTATGAATCTATTTTCTTGCAATTTAAGACCAAAAGCAAACTTGAGAATATAAATTTAAAAGCCATTTTCTTCATTTACAGATACCAACTTCAATGAGCACGTTAATTCTTGAAATGAAAAAAAGCAGGAACCCAGAGACAATAATAAGTAGAGAAAGGGCCAGTTTCAGTTCACAAGAGGAAGAAATGTTGGTAGCTCATGATGTGGCACTGTCGCTTATGGGGTTTCCTATTACTTTAGTGGATCTGAAAACATTACTGCTTCATGCTTGAATCGTGCTGGGGGGAAAATCAGAGATTCAAAGGGGGAAAGACTGGGCGCTTTCCTTGTTGAAGCTTCACGAACAGACTCTCAATCCTAGGTATAAAAAACAATTATGTAAAGAGCAGCAGTGGGGACCAGAGGATATCAAAAGTTATTTTAAAAAATTGAACGAAAAAATGGCTGATGGTTCTCCATATAATTTATCGAATTATGAGGAAACATCTCTTGTTAATGATCCAGGTGTCAAAACAGTTTTAGTAAAACGGGGCACAAAATATCGTGAGGGTATATGAAATGCAACTAAGGCATGCGCAGGTATTATGTGCTGTGGAAATGCTGAAGGTGCTATGGTTCCTTTGTATATTAATTATAAAGCTGAAAGCATTTACAAAAGCGGCAAAGGAAAAAGAATTGCCTTTAGATCTCCTGATTTATGCAGCAAATAGCACGTTCTATGCCACTTACGGTGAACAACTTAAGAAGATATTTCTGTTGGCCCTTCACCCCAGCAGACATCAAGTATCCAATCATTGGTGCACACTTTCTTTGTCACTTTAACCTTCTACTGACATTCAAAGAAAATAACCAATTTACATGTTGAAAATTTTACTCAAGAAAGTATTGAAAATCAATCCGTACCTTTGACCAATTTAGATACACTCACTTAATTGCAAGGTTCCGTAATTTACTGAAAGAGCAATTAACTTCAATAGCGCAACATATGCTTACTATTAAATTATAAGCACTGGTTTACCTGTCAGAACAGAAATTTGACGCCTCCCTCTAGCACAAGCTAAGTTGGAATTTTGGCAAAGGATGAACATGGAAATCTGTCACCATCCAGCATGCCATGATCAATACTTATCTAAAAGTTTCTGTGGTGTTTCTGAAATATTTTTGGTTTAGTGTATAATTCTTAAGGGAATTTTATCATACCTGAGAGAGTCAAGGCTATAATAGGTGTTTCAGTTCCAAAAACTGTGGCAGAACCAAGACGATTCTTAGGACTTATCAACTTTTATAAAAGATCACGTTGGGGTCACCAGTTTGTTACGTTATTCGTGTAATTTAAGCAACATTTTTTTTTTTTTTTTTTTTTTTTTTTTTTTTTTTTTTTTGCAGATCCTACGTTTATTATTTTAGTAATTAACACAAGCACAACATACATATTTATGGTAATCATTGCACTGAAGCCATGAGACACTGAGAGACTTTTAAAGATATGCCACTAAATTACTACCAAAATACACATTAATTTTGTGTGTTACACAAAACTAACTTTCATGTTATTACTACTACACTCTACTGGTTCACAGCCTTCAAGACTTATTCATTTTATGAAAATTTCTTCCCTCGAAAGTTTCTATTAAGTTTTGAAAACAGCTGAAGTTACTAGAACTAGATATAAAGTAAGTAGGTTGTTCCAGCAGTTCAATCCCTACTTTATCAATCGCAGCAATTGCAATACAAGATTTGTGGCTTGAAGCTTATTCTTAGGAAAGAGCATGCCTCGCCTCAGCTTTCTGCAGATTGTAATTTTGAAATTTCCATTTCCTAATGTACCTTTACGTCTTAAATTTTGCTTTTAAATGTTGACAGTTTTTGAGTGTCATTATTTGAGGTACCCTTCTATCTTGCAGTTAATTTTTTAATATCAAATTCTGTAATTAATATATTTTCCTCCACTATGTTACTGGTAGTCACACGTCGATCTTGCAACACTAAAACATGCCTTTATTTTATTGTGCTGTGAAATTTTTCCAATGACCACGTCATATCCGTTTTCACTGGGTATTCCACATTAAAACGGTAAAATCATCACGTCTTTTTTCTTACACAATAAAACACAGTATAGTTTCCCAAAGCTGCTTACATATACCGATGAATGTCAGTATGAGACATTTCCTACATTTGCAGGTATTTAATCATGACTGTATATTTGTTACACTCCATTTTGCTAGTGTGTTAGCATTTCGAATAATTTCAACAGTGCAATGAGGTAATGCAATAATGTATAACTTTTGAACGATACATGCAGCATTTAAAATTTTCAGGTATTATTGTACCATGAAATAGTTTTGATAAACTAGAAATAGGTGAAATAGAAATAGTGAAGCATAGAGAACAACCCTTATATTTCAATCGTAATCATTGTTTCCAATGGTGGCTTAGACTTGATAAGTTTTCGCAATTTGCAAAGATGTGAACTCGCAAAACTTAGGATATTCCCTCCCTGCCTGCCCCTCCCTCTCCCTCACCCCTTAGAAAATATTTTAGTATTGGCCAAGGCAGATGTAACCAAGTCCCAGGTGACTTATAGAGTGATTGAATAATTGAAACAGTTACTGCGTGCACTTTTTGTTCCCTTTGTTCATATAGTAACATTGTTCTAATCGCCGATATGAGCCCTAAGTGATAAAAATATGTTTCCGCCATTGAAAATCATTGCAATCTAATGATAAATTGTTCACAAGGGTCGGGTACTCCAAAATTGTCGGGTTGTTCCAGGAACTAGGAGTCGGTGGTTTATTGATAACTCTCTGATAAAATCTAACAGTTAAAATTAATACCCACCAGAAAAAAACACAAGAATAGCAACTGATGAATTTCCCTTGAAGTTAATTTAAAGCCTCGTAATTTTTTAGAATTTTTTGCTGCAAGCTTTTCTATCATTTCATTTACGTTAATTAATGTTGCACTTTCACATTTCACACTGTAATACCGAGTCCTCTCTGATTTTCTTGAGTCATAGAACCGCATAAATAGGTTTTATTTTAATTTTATTTTTGAAAAAGAATCGTTTTTTTTAAATAGTTACCAGCAGAGTCAGAAAAATAATAATAATAATAATAATAATAATAATAATAATAATAATAATAATAATAATAATAATAATAATAATAATAATAATAGCTGTGCAAATATCTGGAATGCTAGAAGCCGAAGTATAATTTTCTGTTAGTAACAGGTTTTGTAATTATCTGTTGTTTTCAGCTGGATCTCCATCTGTAACGCAAATCTGAAGCTTTTAATTTGATGTGCAAAATCGTCTGTCACATTTTCTTCCTAACTCAAAAACAAATGAACTGCTTTTTATGAATATTTTTATCTGATGCACACGACAGATACAGAAAAGTAAGTATAATGAACAGTTCACTACTCCATTGCTTCAAACATAACTTCAGTGTGATCTTGGATTAATATGATGTCTGTGTACTATTAACTACAGCTACCGGATTTATTTGCAGCCCTTTATATATAAAAGAGCATTTGTGTAATCTTTCTCGCCACCTGTAGTGAAATTTTAGTTAAGACCTACATTACATCTATATAAGTATAGCACAAAGTTTTCAATGAATCAAAACTTGAAGACGAACGTGCAGGACCCCCCCCCCCCAAGTCAAGATGAAACCAAAACTCACATTTTCGTGTTCTGAAAAAAAAAAGTTTCTCAAGTGCACCATAAAAATTATAAATTAATCATCCTGCACAGATGATCCCCCATCATCCAGGGTTAAGTTTAAATTGTGTGCCGTACAGTGAACATATTAAGCACTTTTGTTTTATGCTCAATTCTGCTCCCTTACAAACACCGCTCACATTCACCTTATGGTCATATCCTTGACCACGACTTTTTGATAATAAAAGTCCATTTTCATTAAGCAATTTTAGAATCCGTGTCCCCAATCCAGCGGCAGTATTACCATTAGCATCTTTGAATAAAAAAAAAACTGTCATTAGTTTTTATTTCAACGGGCTTTCCAGAGAGATGTTTCTTCATCTATAACACATGAAATATTTTAACTAGCTGGCACATTTTAGCACACTTCTGAACAGTAACCATAATTACATATTAATGAGAAAAACAAGCTGTTTCCTTTTTTATGTGCAACAAAAGTTCGATTAAGTCGTTTTGAATTTTCAATGATTTTGGCCCAATAGGTTCATATTTATTATTAAATATTCACCAAACACAACGTGTACAAGAAAATTTTATAATTACACAAAGTTTTTGGCTTCTGCGTAAAACATTGGGGAGCATGTCCTTGCTTTGCAATTGAGTACGTGATACTGTCGTGCGGAACACTAAAGTGATACCTGATGAAATCCTCTTTGGTTGCAGATTCTGAAGTGAAAGTCATATGCTGCCAGGTTCAAATTTAGATAGTTCTCGGCCTGATTCAGAAATGTCATGAAATTACTGATACTTAAGTATCATTCCTTAGATGGCGCGCTATAAAATTTCAGGTGCATAAGTGTAGTCACTTGTTTGTGACGATCATGTAAACAAAATAGTGCTAACATTTTCTACAAAATGGATAAAACTTTAATACGAGCGGCGATAACTTGTTACTGCAATAGAAATACAAAGGGAGTTAGATTCCACATTATACATTCTTCGTCTTCGATCATTAGCGTGGTTCACTTGATTAAGGGGGTTGGATCTAAGCTGGAGCTCGTGGGCGTTACCAGCGGGTGTTGGTTACTGATTGGTTATCATAGTTTCCTTGTCTTAATATTTTGCAATACCGGATATCATACTGAATGCAATATTAGAGCTTCTTCTTTCCTGTTAAAGGTTCTCTATGCTTGTAAATTTCTTCCAGTATAAGTTGATAATTAGATGTTGAGGCTAATATGTCGGTATCTTTGAAAATCAATTTTATGCTCTCGGTCAGCTAGGAGGACATGATCAGCGACGGCCAATTGGTCTGTCTGACCTAGGTGGCAATGTCTCTTATGTTCTATATTAATACTGCTCTGTGTGGTATCGATGTAAACCTCACCACACGAGCATGGTATTCTGTAGACACCGGCTGAGGCAAGTGGTTTCCTTGTGTCCTTTGTGGAGTGGAGCTGTCTCTACGTTATGTCGTCTAAGTGACGTGGAATGCGAAGAAGAGGAAGAATTATTTAATGTGGAATCAAACTCCTTCTGTATTACTGTTGTATCCCCAAGAAGATTACACCCAGCACTCCAATGGAAATATTCACCACAGTTGTGGACGAAACAACAGGATGATAAAGGAGAAGAATTCCATTGGGCTATGACTTTACAGCACGGAAGACTCACTTTACATAAACTAATTATTGTTTCCAATTAGCCGATGCTTGATTGTCTTGACATACCTCGTGGCTCTTCAAATAGCAATTAAATCATGTGGGAATAAGTACTCTCGTTCATTCCCTCGGAAATTGTGTACGCCGAGTAAGTCCCAAACGGTTACAAGTGCCCCGCGAACATCCCGGATGACAATTAACTATTGTCTACCAACGGCAAAATAACCATCCACACAGAGATTTGGATTGGCACTCCAAGAACACATGAAAATACAAGACTCCTGGGGATTAATCACAGATCAATAGGTTTACAGGAGAGGATAGCAGCGGCATAATTTAGAACTCATATATTGGATTTTATGTTACTCAGAATATCGGTACTCAATGCCAATAAATCCTGGGTAATGTGCCCATCTGCAGTATAACCGAGGAGTCCAAACGGGCTGTTATCACACATCACCCTAACCAGCACAATCATCCTACATTCCTCATTCCTACTCTGTGGTCAAACCCATTCGCGTGTAGGAACACCAGCAGCATTCTAGAAGGTGGTCATTAATCCAGCATGCGTAATAGTCAAAGTGATGTCAGAAGTGTCCTCAATCTTCTCGAGAGGCTCACGAGAGATGTTTCTTCTGCAAGGTATCGAGAGTTTCTAGAGACATAGACTCTCATTTCTCATCCCTAACTTGTATTGAAATATAAATTAACATTTACATCAACCAATGTCAAAATATAATCAAATTTTGTTAGTAGATTGTAGAGGAAAAAACTATATTTCTCGAACACCTCCTATTAGAGGGCTCTTATGGATCTGCCTGTTGAGATTTCATTTTAGTGGGTTGTTTGTTGTATGTTCCAAAACGTGCTTTTATTGTATCTTTCATAACATCAATGCCAAAGGCTAAGAGGGAGAAACACCTTTTTTTTTTTATTGATGTTATGAAAGATACAATAGAACACTTTAAAGAACATTTGGAACATATAACAGACAACCCACTACAGTGAGTCTCAACAGTTTCCATTCATGCAAATGAATCGAGAATTACTACTGATGCTGATAACCTCATAGGTTAAAACAATGTCTTGAAATGAAACTTGTGTAGATTAAAAAGCTCCACGCTATTTAAGTTCCACTTCATTTGCACCATAGCTGCAGATATCTCGCCTGTTTTCCTACGCAAGAACTGTTATACAAGAACAGGAATAGAATATAATTTTTCACATTTATGACCAAGGATTTGATTCAGTAAGAAAAATTCAATTTCATAATGGGACTGGAAGAATATCTTTTAGGCTTGCCTTGGGAATGTTTAAAGTGACTGAACTTGGGTGCAATTACAAACTTCTCCCATCTGTAAATTGCAAATCTTGGATACCTTGAAGGTAATAAAATCTTGTTATTGTGATTTTCAATTCCTGGCCATATTCGTTAATCTTTCCTGTCTGTTTCTCCTTCTAAAGGGCATTATTTAGTTTGGTATTAATGCCTAGAAATATATATCCGCACAATCAAAATGATTAACTGTGTTCCCATTTAAGTTTCTGCCATAAAACAAAATTTTGGAAATTTCAAGCATCATGTTCAACAGCAATAGGCTAAAGATTTGTAATCTCATACTGACAGTATTACAGACTGGAATGCTATTTCACATTTTTGTAAGTATGTGTAGTTGAAGTTGCCTTCTTATGCACTCTTTTCAGGCAG
Source organism: Metallyticus violacea (assembly GCA_030762175.1). Lineage (NCBI taxonomy): Eukaryota > Metazoa > Arthropoda > Insecta > Mantodea > Metallyticidae > Metallyticus > Metallyticus violacea. The sequence continues at coordinate 106,806,305 of CM060843.1, read as the reverse complement.
TTATAGTGTTAAATTTTACGTATCATCATTGATGGGCACTGATAAGAGCTGCATGCTTATACATTAACATAGGAATGATTGCACAATACATATTGCAATTTGTATTGGATAAGTGTTGTGATTTAAGAAATTACCAAATCTGTTTCCAGGAGAATATTAGAGCCATCCTGCTCTTAAGTACATACTCACAGATATGTAATGACCAGATTACAAATTTAAAATGGCTGACGCGCAGTAGCTGCGTAAACTAAGCTAATTTCTCACCAGTTGAATCATTTTAATAAAAATGAATATAAAATCCAAATTAGACCTGTTATTTAATGAAATTAAATAAGTTATGGCATTACTGTGCGGTATGGTATTAAGGGAATAAAATTAGAATTCTTGCAATCTATAAGTATCATAAATACTTTTTTAGAATTATTATTGCGATTAAACCACAATTAATGGTATACCATTAATTAAATTAAATATATGACCATTGATAGACAAGTATAAGTATGTTTTTTTTAACTTACCTATTGATATCTTCACATTCACTTAGAGAAAAATAACAAGGTCCCGTCTGTATTTACGATGATGTTCACATGTTTCAATAAAACAAAAACATGTTACTAAAAACAATGTTGATGCATTTTTTTAAATAGTGTTTTAACACGCGTTTTTACTACTGAGGCACCACATGTGGTGAACACGATGATACAGGAGATGAAATGATAAATTGGGAAAGGATTTTTTTTAAGGAAGGAAACATTCTATGTCCAAGTTTAGGGTACATCCCGGACATTTACTATTTATGACTGAGAAAAACCTGTCTGGAAGGATGGTCCTCGCTGGAATTGAGCTCCAGACCTCCCGCTCACGAGTCCGCGCCTTAATGACCTCGGCCATTCTTGGCGGTTTGATGTATTAAGCAAATTTCACGGTATCTTCACATATTTTTGTTAAATATAAAACATATGCAATGTTACAATTTATATGCTGAATTAATTTCTCATTTTATTTTAAAATATAGAGAAAATTAAATGCAACAACAATTTTTAAATTTAGGTTTTCAAGTATACCTTTGCTCCATATAGTCCAATTTCGATAATTTTCAGAAACTATTTTTATTTACTGAAATGCATATATACCTAATTTTGTTGTGAAGAAACTGTTGGTACCGCTAGAGCTATTTTTAAATTTTGGGTAGCCCCACCCCTCCTAATGGCCTGATTTTCAGAAACCATTTAAATGGCATATAGAGAGCTTCGTTGCGGAAAAATAAATATTAATGCCAATTGATCGATTTTTAAATTGTGGACAACTGCTCTGCTAATAGTCTGATTTCGCTGATTTTCAGAAACTAATCTTCTTATTTTATTTAAGTGGCATCTATAGAGTATTTTTTTTTAAAAATTAAATTCCGGTCGTTAGAACAACTTTTAAATTTGGGCTTAACCCCCAAAAGTTTTTCAGGTATACCCGCATTCCCAATAATCCGAAATAATTTTCATAATCTATTTTTATTTGATTTAAATGGCATATGGCGAATTTTGCTGTGAAAAAACAATTATTGGAGCTCCTGGGATGATTTTAAAATTTGGGTTTCAGGTAACCCCTTGATTTTCTGAAGCTATTTTTCTTATTCTATTTAAATGACATTTATGGAGTTTTGTTGCGATAAAACATTAATGCCACTAGAGCGATTTTTAAATTTTGGGGTGCAGGCAATCCCTCCTCCCCCAGCTAATAGTCTGATTTCGTAATTTTTTAGGAAGTTAGTGGTTTTTAAATTTTAGGTTTCAGGTAACCTCTCCTCGCAATGATCCTATTTACGTGACTTTCAGAATCTATTTTTTCTTATTCTATATAAATGGCATAAACGGATTTTCGTTAAACATATATTAATGCCATTAGAGTGATTGCAAGTACCCCTTTTCTAATGCCTCAATTTCTCCCATTTTCAGAAACGATTTTTCTTATTCTATTTAAATGGAAGATATGGAGTTTCGTTACGAAAAGTCATTAATGTCAATAAATCGATTTTTAAATTTTGGGTTTTAGGTAAGCCTCCTCCCTTCTAATAGACCGATTTTCGAAAACTATTTTTCCTACTTTATTTTAATGGTATATACAGAGAAAAACGCTGTAGAAAACTTTTAAGGAAAAAAAGTTTAAAACTGCAGCTGCTAGAGCTAATTTTTAATTTCGCTTAAACCCCCTCCCCCCACAGTTTATCAGGTATACCCGCACTCCGAGTGGCCCGATTGCCATAATTATCTAAAACTACTCTTAAGAATTTATTTTAAAGATTTTTGCCAAGTTTCGTTGAGATAAAGCAAAAATTACAGCCGGTAAAGCAATTTTTCAATTTTCGCAGTAGGTTATTCCTCCCTTCCAATGGTTCAATTTTGATGGTTAACGAAATCGACGAATCGTTGTAAATTGAGGCTATGTGCCGAATTTATTGAGAAAAGCCCAACATTGTGACCGCTAGAGCATTAACAAGCAGATGTGTGTGTATGTATATAAATGACACATTTTTATAAATTGTCTTTTTCGGTGCCTAGTAGGTACCATCGATATAGATAACAAAACCATTTTGCCAAGTTTTAATGGCTGTTGCTGTACAGTCTGGTCTTCAGGAATACCACATAAAATATGGAGAGTTGTTGCTGGAACAGCATATATTGTATGTTTTAAAATTATGCATCCTCCATTCTATAACCAGTGTATATGAGCAATCAGAGATGAATATATGTAGCAAATGCCTTCACATTTAAACTCAAGAAGAATCTGTGTAACACTGCCAATAGATTATAACATTATAGGGAGAACAGGCTTATAATTGGTCCAATTCTGCATTATTAATTGGTTGGGACCATGAATTTCATGTGTTATTTTCCCATGAACATTTTATCATGATTTAAGAATTTGTGCTGTCCTTGAATAATTCAGAATCTGCAGCTGTTGTACATGCGAAGCCTTTACTGAGGAAACCTGTTTTGGAGAGTGAACTGTATACTGCACATGCTTAAATTTCTTCCATAAGATCAAATGATTGGAAGAGGTGGTTTATCTAAGTAAATGCAGTGGAATAAGATGATAGCATTCTTGAGACATGAAAGATAAACTTAGGCTACTTTTATCTAAAATGCAGACTAAAATTTGTGAAGTGTATTAACATAAGAGTTCAACCCAAGTTTTCACATTAGTTTCTTTTGATGGTGAGCAGTGAATTTCTTCACATAAGTATAATTTAAATTCAGAGACCTAATCTGACCTTCAAATTTATTAAAATGTTGAATGTAATTAATAGGTACTATACACATGTGACTTCTATCACGCAACAGTTTTATCGTTTACACCAATTTCATTTGCAGTTTGTGAAGATGCATACAGATAGTGATGTCATAATTGCGCTTATTTCTTGTTCCCTACAGAGGCAACATTCTAGTGACTAAGCAGTTGCTATGTTTGTGCTTATTTATGGGCACATGCACCCATGTAACTGTTTTGTCACTCATTCCTCATGCAGAATAAGATTCTTTGAGTAATAAAGTGGCATCTGAAAACTTACAAAGTGAATTACTTTAAATAAAAAAAAGATTAATCCAATGTTACTTTAACAGGTATGGAAAATTATTTCCTGCTACTTGGAAGGATTGGCACGAGAACAAAAAGCAAAAACTGATAAAGTTTCAGCAACATCTTCAATGTCCATTGTGCAAATGATTCAAATTTTAATGAAGTCAATGATGACAATCACATTCACGTGTGCAAGAGCATTACGACAGTGATGAAACTGTTGCATGACAAGTCACCTTTCTTAGTGCAGTAAAATGAGAGCGAGATTGATAATAAATTCCTTTTCTTGGCAATTTCCTTCTCTCCCCCTTCTTTTTAGATTAAATTTTTTCATTTAAAATCTGGTTTTCACTTGCTAAAAAGTCACTATATAACTCTTTTCAGCTACATTATTCATAGGGTTGCCATCTATCCCTAATTTTTCAGGCCAGTCCCACATTTTGAGACTTTTATTGATTCTAATGGGACAGCAATTATATAGAAAATGTGTCTATTTCTTAAGTCAGATTTTGATGGTCAATAATGTTGTATATGCTAGGTTATAATATTCACCATCTGGTTTTCTGCTGAATAATCAGAGCTGGTGGCACTACTTGGCACGAAATATCACTTGTCATTTCTTCCACTCCTGCGATTTGTTCATGGATCAGGTGTATACTGGCTGTTGTGTACATATTGTAATTTTGTGAAAATGGATGAAGTACTAGAAAGTGATTATATTGGTTCGGGATCAGGGTATACTTTATGAAGACCTGAGGGTAAATCAGAAAGTATTTCTAAAACCAATAAATGTTTACTTATAATTCTAGGTGGAAAATGAAAATTACATTTGAGGCACCACATCCAGTAACCAATACAAAGCCATGTGTACAATTTGTAGTGCTGGTCACGTGGGAATTAGCAACATTACTAAACATGAAAATGGACAAGATCACAAAAAGAATCATCAGCTTATTGGTCAAGAAGAAGACAATAATTTCACTTTTTGGTTTTAATTCTGAAACAAGTGTACATCAGGATAAAAGTAACTGCTTCAAATTGACAAAAGTATCATTGTTTCTCCATATTGTGCCTTACCATCAGACTGTGATTCAAAATTAATGCCAATGATAATTCCAGATTTTGAAATAACCAATAGTATTTCCTTGTGAAAAACAAAAGCAATGGCAACTGTTACTAAAATGTTTGCACCCTTCTCAATAAAACAACATATATGAAATGAATCATTAAATAAATATTTTATAATCTCTTCGGAATAGGAGTATTTAAATGCACTCTTTCTGGTTTCACTTACTGGAGATTTACTCAGTACATGTTTCGTGAACCTTTGCACACACCCTCAGCTGTTAAATACCTGTTGGGTTGGCGAGTCTCTGTTGATTCCAGTGGTCTTGCAATAAATTTGAATAATTGTTTGCTTCCAAGATATCAAAATTAATTAGGTTTGGCTCATGTTTATGTAAATCCTTTCCCATGTGTTAATTCCTTTGGTTGTTAAACTGTTTTTAATAACTTAATTCTTTTTTCTCTCTCATGGCTTTCATTCTAAAAATACAATGTGCCATCACTGATTTTTCTATTTGCTTGTAACACATGTTTCTCCAATGTTCTTTAACCTCGTTTATATTTCTCTTTGTTTTTATTACATAGATTTTTTTCCCAATTCTGACAATCTGATTTCCATATTTTTTCTATTTGGACCTGGACCTTTTTGTTTAATTTCAACACAATTTTCACACTGTATCAGTTTTGAGGTCCTAAGATATTGATGTTTGAAAATTTTTTGAACTTTCTGATTGACTACTGGATGATATATGAACTGTTTAAAAATGTTTGTCTCTGGTACATAGTTCAAAGTTGTGATTTAATTTTCTGTTTTATTTTAAATTTTTTGTTAATCATCACTTTGCTACACCCATCTGACTTGGCAGCTTCTATTATGTGTAAATATTTGTTTTTGTATTCTTCATTGGTCCTGCTATATTTTACTAGTCTGTATGCAATGCTGTTGAATGCTGCTTTTTTTTATATAATCTAGGATTGAAACTATGGGCTTTGATATAATTGACTCTGTGTATGTTTTTTCTGTAGATGTCAAATTTAAGTTAATTATTACATTTTTTATCTCCAGATCTAATAATGGTAGCACATTTTCTGTTTCAGTTTTAAAGCATCTTCAATATTTTTTATTATGGAAAATATATCATCTACATATCTGTACCAAACTTTGAAAATCAGGGGAAAGGCCTTAGTGATGTACACCTGAAACAAACTGCTTATTTACTGTTATCTTTCCTAGCTAACCTATTCATTAGTTATTTTGAGAGCCTTTCTCTCTTGATTTTTTAAGTTTGATACAGATATTTAGACAACGCATTTGCCATAATAAATAAAAAAATGTGGAAGATGCTTTAAAATTTTTAAACCTACAATTACTATCAAAGCTCATGAAGAGGGGCTAGGAAAGGAAAGGTGATAATGGCTAGTAATGGGCAGTTGTTGTTGCTATTCATGAATTGTGAGATAATTTTTACTCATTAAGGATACTCTTAGCATTGTTGTGAAAAATAAGTAAAAAAGTGCTGCATAAATAAATGGACAGTAATTATAAAATCAGTCCCTAACGAAAAACAAAATAACAGCAGTCTACTAGATTGACCCCATATTTTTGTATTTTCATTTCCACCAACAAATGCAATTGTTGAATGAACATTCAGCCAGGGGGAAATAATTCGGTCAGATCTTTAAAGTAAGCTTCATACAGACCTATTATTGCAGAGCTTCAAGTAAAAACAACTATAATATGACATGAATAGATTTTATACCGTGCTCAATGATAAGAGAATTCTGGCATATGTAAAAAGCCAACGAGAAGTAATCTTGTAAACAGAAATAATGAAATATAAACCTATTATGTGCTTTTAGAGATTAAATAATAGGCTTAAAATATAATGCTTTTTGTTCTTGAAAGTTTGGAATGTGTTATTATGGAGAGGAAAAATAAAAAAAAATACAAATTTTGTCTTTTTTGATTATGTTATATAATGTTCTCATTAGTTTTCTAATTGAAAAATGTAAAACTAGATATGTGTAGATAAAATTCTGTATTTATCAAGATAAGAATTAGCACTTTATTTCACACTGTACTTTGTCCCTAAAAATCTTGAACTGTCTGCCATTCTCCACTTTTAGAGATGGAAAGCCTAATTGTCCATGTTTGTGGAAGTAGTACAAATTCTGCTCCAACTTTTGGTACTGCACAATTATGCCAAAAGCACATTCAGTTCAGAATGTCTCTTTGAACTTATGAGAGATTAAGATAAAATTTAAAATATAAAGTGCAAGCTAGTGACTGCTATATTAAAAAAGAAACCTTATAAATATTGCAGGAGGAAGTTGCATCTAAACTAACAAATTTAAATATAATAAAATAGTGTGAAACAAATTTTGTTAAAAATTTTGAAACAGTCAAATGTGTTCTGACAGAGAACAAGCTAAAGATATGGGCCATTGCTTAGAAAACACTCCACAGAAGTATTTGAGTTAATCTAATTGTAAGACCAATGCATACTTTATTTCCATTCTTATAAAGTTTGTGCAGTTTTGCAAATTCTTAGTGAACAGGCATTGAAGCAATGTGCACTTACTCAAGTAATGAATGACCACTTGGAAACAAAGATCACTTCATGCTTCCAAATATAACCAAAGTTGCAGGCAGGCTCCCATAGGCGATATTAACCTGCATTACATGTGACTGCAAGTAGTATTGACATATATTAATCTTCAATGAAACATTTGTCCTTAATGAAAACCATAAAAGTTTACCACTTTCTTCCATTAAAACCAGAAATGTAAGGTATTGGATTTTCATTGATTAAAAGAAACAGAAGCTGTGTTCTAATAATTTAAGAAAAGATTTTAATAGTTACAGTTTTAAAATATAATTGCTACCTTAGGACCTTTTTATTTTGGCGTTAAAAAAATTAAATGTTTTCATTTGAGACACAGTTTGGTTTCTATTAAAATAAACAAAACATAAAAAATATAATAATTAATACCCAGTCCAACATCCTTCGTGCTTAAAAACCTTGTAAATTCTGCTCGACATAGAGTTTATCTCAGCCTTGAAAATAATTTGTCCTTTCTGCAAGGAGTTTTCAACCCGGCACCATAGTTAAGCAGATGTCCTGGGAGAAGGGAATTTTGAAGAGTCTCCTTTATTTATGTCTAAAAGTTCTGAATAGAGTTTAGATCAGGTGATTTGGGAGGATAAGGCATCAGTGAGATGTCTATCCTCTTGCCTTTCAAACCAATCCTTGACTTGTGAAAGCTATGGTTATCCTCTAAGTCTGTAGAGAATCAGGAAAGTGACAAGCTGCCTTCAATTGGGAAGCAGATGAAAAGGGCCTTCTTTCTATCTATGCCTAAAGATGTTCATTATTTTCTCAAGTAGAAAGTATTTTATGACCTGTACTATATCACTTTTCTATATTGCTGAGCCAAACACCTCCCAATTTGTTCTAGTATGCCATGTCTATAAGCAGCCTCAAACAGCAAAAACCCAGTGTTAAACAAAGTTCATACAGTGGAACAGTATGTTTGTCCAGCAAGTCAGCCATATCTAAATTAAAGAAAAATATACCAGCAAGTGATCCTGAGAGTCGATCCTTTAGTATCCTTTAATTTGGTCAGTCAATGAGAGGGACAGTAGTAGGCTATAGCAGATGGGCCGAGTGGTTTGCTCCAGTGAGCACTCATAGCACTGAACCCCACACCTAACATTCCCAACATTTAAATATAAAGCAATAGAAATATCATAAGTATACCAAATGTTTACAGAATGTGGGAATCCACACAGTGAACCTTTTGTTAATCTTATTTTGATTTAAAGTAAAACACTAAAAATCATGTCATCATATTAAAACAATCCTGAAATTTCACAAACACACTTAAGTAATTTTGAAGGAAAGTTTTTTAAACAAAGTTCAGGTTTAGTGATGGGTAGTCCACAGCAGAAATTAATGGATTTAACAAACAAATGGTATATAAAAAAATAAAAAGGAAATTAAACAAATCACCACACTCAGTTTTTCACTCAAAGAAAATGCTTATCATAAATTCACATATCACTTTTATGTTAACCATAAATTCCAAAAAATTTTCAAAAAGTACATCATCACTCTGGCACCAATACACAGATATAGTGTTTAAAATTTTAAGAACTATTGAAATTAAATTTACTTTACTTTTCACTATTTATTTAAAAAATAGTGTGAAGCATAAGAGTGTTATAGACAACAAGTAGTTGATTATATACAGATATAGTGTTGGTAAATTATTGAATCTAAATAAAATTAAAACAAAAAAAGAAGAAAGAAGAAAGTTCAGGTGTATATATAGAATTAATTGCAAAGATTGTGACAAAATATACATGGAAAACATGTATATTTTGTCATATGTATGTATGTTTTCCATTTCCATGTTTTGGAAAAACAAAGAGAAATCTGGGGATAAGATTAGATACAAACGAGTAGAAAAATCAGCAGTGGCTGCACATTTTTGGAATGAAAATCATGAAATACAGAAGGACATAATATTACTAAAAACAATTCAACATCTGAAAGAACTTAATATATGGAAGGGAAAAAAGAAAAATACAAACTTATGAATTTTGATATACCGGAAGCAGACAACATATTGTTTAAGTTCATTAACAGACCACCAGAGCAAACATAGCAACACACATACCTTACTGAAATTGACTCATCAGTCATCGATTGGTTGACAATGTGAGGAATGTACCTCACGAAACATGTTCCAAAATTACTTTTATAAGTGTGTTTGTGAAACTTCAAGAGTGTTTTAATATGATGACATGATTTTTAGTGTTTTACTTTAAATCAAAATAAGAGTATACCAAATGTTTTTTATAAAGGTATAGTAAGACAAATTTATTTACTACATAGAAATATTTTATTTCAATAAAATGAAAAAACTCTCTTTCTTAATCAATGGAAGGACATTAGTATAAAGAAAGATGATTTATATATACAATTTATTTTAAAAAGATATTTTATATTTAATAGTTCATAAAAACAAAGAGAATGGATTAAAATGGATAAAACAATATGAGTTTTAAGTTAAAAAAAAAGCTGTGAGAATCAAACTTGCATAGTTTCCAACATCACATTCCATTTGAGTCAAATAAGCCACTCAGCCACAGCTACAACATACCTATAGGCTTGCTGTAGGTAGTACTACTACCTTCTTTAAATACTCTCCCTCTGAAATTGGCCATCATCTGTAGAAGTCTTATTCACATTTTGCTATCCATGAATGCAGTCATTCTTTCTTTGAGTAAGTGTAATAAAATTCAGAATTGTTAATTGAACCATTCAAAGCTAGATGTTACACATGGAAAGAAAAGGAAAGAAGAAAAGAAATTTGCTTTACTACCAAATCTAATACCTAAATAAAAAATGTCCCATCACTTAAGAGAAATACAAATGGATTTGTGGAAGCGTGCAACTAAATGCATTGTTCTGTTTAAATTGTTCATTGCTCAGGAAAGAGACAAGAATACAAACTGAACAAAGTCAGATTTTGCTCATTTTGCAAACTTGCACAAGTCTCAGGTGAATCATGAAATTACTGCGAGAATCAATTGCTTTAGCACAAGGATAGAAACAGTTTTAAACAACTAGTTTAGGGCACAATCAACAACTTCAGCAGAATAGGGGTCATCTTAAATGGCTCATCAATGCAGTCCGATTCCATGGGAAGCAGAAGCTAATTTTGGGAGGTCATGATGAACAGCCTTTAGAGATATAATTATGCAAGTACAAGTACATGGCCAAGAATTGTCCACTTTTAGCAACACAATTAGAAATGGTACACTTATTGATGCTGTAGCAGATTTTCTTAAATATAATTAAAGATCAAATCAGGTTTCTAAATATGTTGCTGTGTTTGGTGATGAAACAACTGATATTTCTAGTTAATCTCAATTTTCAACAGAAATGTATTTGAATAGTTCATAGGGTTTTGTGATAAGCTCTGATAGAAATGCTTTTATTGCTGAGCTAATATAGTAATTTCTAAGTTATATAAATTGTAGTGATAAGTTTTCAGCATTTATTTGTGATGGAGCAACAACAAGTTAAACTTTATTTCAAAGTGTTATGTTTTGAATCATATTTGCTCAGAGTCATTAGGGATAATTACCTACTGAATTTTTTAATAATTACATATTCTGCCCATTTTCTAAACATGGTAATTTGATTTGGGTTGATAGTTGTAAAATAAATAAAATTCTACCATTCCACAAGCAGGACCTTAGATTCATCAGAAGATTATCTGAACTTATAGACTTTATAATTATTGAACTGAGAGTGACCAATTAACACACATATTTCTTTATACTGAGAAAAATCTCTTCAAATTTAATACCAGATATGATATTCCTTGTTGTAGAATGAATAAGGCTCTAAAAAGTCTTTTAATGTTAATTTGTCAGTTATTTAATAAATTACCACATATAACTTAAGATATATCAGAATTTTTTAGGCTTAGATAAAACAGTTATTTAAAGCATTATGTAGTAATGTAACCAATGACTGTATTGTTTTGACATCATTTATTACTTGTAAATTAATAGGAGTAAATAAACAAAGTATTAACTAAAATTGCTAATTGGAATATTGCACAGTGAAGCTAATCATATATTAAGATCATTGTATGACTGAATCAAACTAACACTTTTGTTCCACTTGTTTAAATAGGTAGAACCAGTTTCATGAACAAATCGTTTGCATTGTCCACTGCAGAATAAATGGTTATGCTGTGGGGATGTGTAATCTGCTCTGGTGGAGGTGTGATGAACTTAAAAGTTTATGTTTACGGAAAAGTCGTCGTTTTTGGTTGACAATGTGAGGAATGTACCTCACGAAACATGTTCCAAAATTACTTTTATAAGTGTGTTTGTGAAACTTAAAGAGAGTTTTATTGTGACGACATGATTTTTAGTGTTTTACTTTAAATCAAAATAAGATTAAAAGTTTATGTTTTCATCTCCAGAAGTGTCAAAGTTTTCTAAACTGTTCTCGTACTTGTAGATGTAGATTTTCTCCCATGTTGCTAATTCTGTAGATCCTTGCACTGATTTTAATAATTTTGTTTTTCTCAATATGTCGTGGATTTCTGTCCAGAAATAAGATGCCACTGCTGATTTCTCCAACTGCTTGTATTTTATGTTTCTGAAATGTTCTTTTAACCATGTCCCTATGTTTCTCTAATATAGATTTTTTTCACACTCTGCACAACTTTATTTATAAATATCTACTTTTTTCTATTGTGGAATACTGTCATTAATTATCAATCAGGAGATTTTTAACATTAAATCTGTTGACAGGTGCTAATGTGATATAAAAATCTTTAAGAATATTCTGAAATTTTTGGAAGATTGTGAATTTTTTTCACAAATGAAACTGAAAGAGATAACATGTTACCTTTCTTGGACATTAAAATAATGAAAAGTCAAGAAAACTTGGAATTTGGAATATACAGAAAGAATACACATGCAGACAATCACATCAAAGCTGATGGTTTTAATCCCACAATGCACAAACATGCAGTTATCAACAACTTAACACATCGGCTAGTTAACTTTAAGATTAGCAAAGAAGAATATTAAAGAATACAAACAAATAGAAAGAACAGCAGTTAAAAATAGTTATAACAAACAACTAGTACACAAAAAAGTACAGAAATTCAAGAGGCAAAAACTTATTAAAGAAACCACAACACTATCAACAAAAAAGATGAGCTAATTTTTAAAAAATTCAGAATCATCCATGGGCTACAAAAAATTTTAGAATGTTCTCAAGATTTTAATATCAGGTTAGCACCTGTAAACAGGTTTAATGTTAAAAATTTCCTCATTGGTAATGTTAATGACAGTATTCCACAATAGAAAAAAGCAGATATTTATAAATAAGTTGTGCAGAGTGTGAAAAAAGCTACATTGGATAAACACAGAGAAACATAGGCAGACGATTAAAAGAACATTTCAGAAACATTAAATATAAGCAGTTGGAGAAATCAGCAGTGGCATCACATTTCTGGACAGAAAACCACGGCATATTGAAAAAAACAAAATTATTAAAACCAGTGCAAGGACCTACAGAATTAGCAACATGAGAGAAAATCTACATCTACAAGTACGAAAAACAGTTTAGAGAACTTTGACACTTCCAGTGATGAAAACATAAACTTCAAGTTCATTATTCCTCCACTAGATCAGATTACACATCTCCACAGCATAATAGTTTATCCTCCAGCTGAAAATGGGGCTATAGATGCGAACGAAGTGTTCGTGAAACCAGTTCTACATATTTAAACAAGTAAGTGGAGCAAAAGAGTGTAGTTTGACTCAGTCACACAATAATCTCAATAAACAAATTATTATTATTATTATTATTATTATTATTATTATTATTATTATTAAAGACAGTTTTACAATAGGTCACAGCAGTTCTTATACATGCTTTCTTGGTCTTGAGGAACCTGTACAGTAGCACTTCATGGAACTTTGTTCACTGGTTCAAAATGATGCACCCAACTTTCATTGGTATTGACTATTTGATCAAAAGTTTCTCTTCCATGTTCATATTGATCCACGGTTGTTTGGCAAGCAAGCAACCAAATGACTTTCTTTCATCTCTTATGTGAGAAATCACGGGACCCATCTCATTATAAAAGAGTTGTATTCACTGTTGCAGCCACTCTTGTTAACAGAAACATTTTGATTCTCCCAGATCAGATTCTCACTGGCTGGAACTGCATCAGGATATATGATGCTAGGCATGACAGCTAGGTCAGAAAGCATCTTCAAAGCACATAATGCAATTTAAAAAAAAAAAAAAAATATTCCCATTTGCACACTTAGCTTCATGATATATTTTTTACAACTCAAATTACACCACTTCTCTGTAGGATATCAGCTGATTGAAAACTAACATGTGCTTAGCTCACTTTTCATAATGGAACCAAGAGGACTTAAAAGGTTTATTGCTGAGAGCATTATATGTGCCCATAGGTAATAAGCCTTTACTTTGACATACTGTTGCTATGTTTCATCTGAACTTGGAAGTAATAATTTCTCAGACTCTTACATTAACAGAGATATAATTTTAAATTATATTATTTATTTTAATAGGGCAGTTTGAAAATTTCTTGACCTTGTTAAAGTGTAACTAGAAAAGTTTTGAGAATGGACACAAATTTTTTAAAATTTAGATCTAACCACTGCATCTTTTTAAAGTATTCTCCATTGCATTCTATACAATGTTTCATCCATTCAAATCATTTTGTAAATGCTGAACACTATGCTTCTTTGGATACAGTGCAAATACATTTTCATATGCAGCTACTGCAGCTTCAGGTGATTTAAACCATTGTCCACAAATTTTTTCTTTTATTTTCGGGAATAGGAAAAAGTCCCATTGAGGCCAGATTTGGACTATAGGAAGGATATGACAAATATATGGCTCCTGACTTCTGCAGGAAATGGGTTGTTTCTAGTGTAGTGTGGGCAGAGGCATTGTCCTGGTGTAACAAGATTCCACACAGACCAGCCTTAGGACACTTTTTTTCTCAGTTCGTTAAAGACCTGAGGCCAGCATTTTGTGATGCACTATCAGGCAGTGACAATCTTTTGTCCCTCAAGTGGAATTGTTACATGTGACCACTAACTGAGAAGGAACAAATATCTTCTTGCCAACACTTCTTGCTCATATCACTTTTGTAGGAGAATCCTCTCTTGGGATGACCCAGATCAATGAGTGCCACTTAGTTTCTGGATCATACTGGTATATCCAGCTTTTGGCACCTGTTATGATATTAAATAAGTATTTTAATCTTCCTCCATCAAATTTTTCTGTCATTTTCTGGCCCTGTGTTTTTTTCTGCTCATTTATGAGGTAGGAAATACGACTGCAGAGCTTCCTGACATGAAGTTTTTCTTTGAGTATTGTTTTCACTACTGCTGATTCAATATTTAGGTCTTCTTCAATCTGATAATACGTGCAACAATAATGCAACATCAGCTCTGCTTTCATCACATTTTCATTGCCTGTAGCTGTAGCTGGCCATTTTGCACAGTCTTCATCTTCAAAAGTCCCTCCTCCTCCTCCTTCTTCTTCTTCTAAAATCTGCAAACCATGATAAATAATGGACTGTGAAGTGCAAAATTCTTAAATGCACAATGCAATGTTCAAGGCATTCTCTCCCCTAAACTGACTTTAAAGTCATAGAAAATCATAACGTAGAAATGCTTTCACTTGAAATCTATCCTAGCATCTGGTTGCATATACATACACAGCTGTGCTGACACTGTACATGTTAGAATGCGCTCAGACTTGCATATGTTGCTATCTAAATTTCAATCCAAAGCTAGGAAAATCTGCGTTGGCTTGACAAAACTTGTCCATTCTCAAAACTTTTAGTATGACCCTCATATAGATGCTCATACAATTGTTTATGTTGGTAGGTCTATTTTAAGCATTCACTTGAAATATCAAGTCATTGTTTAAAATAGTTCATTTAGTAAAGCAGACGTGTTGTGGGTATTCCATAAAATGAATAAACTGAATATCGTGCATTGATAAAGTTCTTTATAAAAGATGATTTAATACCAAAGAAAATTGATGCCAAATTTATAAACATTTATGGGGACTCTTCTCCATTTTTCACAATTGAAAACTGGTGCTGAATTTGAATATGTATTTATACACCCTTAAAGATGATCTACACCTTTTTGAAAAGTGCAACAGCAGCAGAATTCATTGAGCAATTACATGTGATATTAGATGAATAGTGAGTTAAAGTGCATGAAATTGCTAAGGCTATAGGTATTCCAAAGAAATGTGTAAGTTACATTTTACATGAACACATGCACAAATGAAAAAGGAAAAAGCTTTGCACAAGATATGTGCCATACATTCTAACAACAGACCAAAATCACATTTGTATGAAAATATTGCTATAGCATTTGCAGGATTTTAAGTTGATTTTCTGCATTGATTTATGAATGAGAGTTAGCTCCATTATCACACACTAGAATCAAAACATTAATCAAACAGTGATAGAAGCAAGTCATTTAGTGCCAAAAACGACAGTTTTATCTGCAGGAAAGATAATGCCATCAGTCTTTTGGGACAATGAAGGAATTCTTCTAATCATCTTCAGAAAGATAAAACTATATCTGCATAGTACTACGGCAACCTTTTAAATCAACTAGATGAAAAAAATTTGTCAGAAAAGACTTGGTATGCAGAAAATAAAAATAATGTTTCAAGACAATGGAGCTGCTAACAAAAGTGTTTAAACAATGGGAAAAAGTGAAGAGATTTGAAATATGAATTATTGGAGCAATAACCTTTACTTCCCAGATATGGTTTCCTCAAACTTGCATCTATTCACAGAGCCTAAACTCTTCCTCACTGGTCAGCATTTTCTATTAAATCAAGAGATGATTGCAGCCATAGAGGAGTGTTTTGCAGACATTCTGGAAAACCACTTCAGAGATTGGATAATGGCATTAGAGTATTGGGGCATAAACAAACTGACGTTAAGTGAGATAATGTCAAATATTAAAAATATGTACTGTTCAAGTTTAGCACTTATGCAAAGAACAGACATAACAGAATATAAAAAGAAAGTTTACTATGCTTATTTTGAAGTGAAACTATATAGCATCAAGAATAGTAATATGCATATCTGTTTGGGGGTTGGAGTTCATGTACGTTAGAAGAAATAAGTGGAAATTTAAAGGTATTTGACTTCCCAGCAATATTTCCACTTTACTGTACACTGCAGCCAGATGGAATAATATATTTTCAGCAAATAAATTAATCTCATTTTAAAAGAAAGTAATCACAGCATATTAATACATTTCAGATAAAACCTTGATATTACAACTATGTACTGTTTTACATCATTAGTTCTATTCTTCCAGTATCTATATGGGCAGACACCTATCAATTTCTATAGAACAAGTAAATCATATCTTCTGCAGATGTTTACATGACTATCCAAAAAATCCATAATCTTTTTTACTGCTTTTTAAATTTGAAACATATGTATATGTAAATTCATATTTGCCACTGATTGTTTTTAAAGCAGAATATTCCCTAAATCCACCATCTCTGTTTGCCTGAGGTAGTTTGGGGCTCCTTAAGATGATATTTCACTTGCATTCCTAGAAGTCCTGATCTCAACTCGAAGAAAAGCATTATAGGCTACTTAAGTGATGTAGTTTTGTCTTCATAATATATACCAAGCTTACTGACTTCCACGACAAGTGAAAAAAAATGATAAGACATGAAAGTAATTAGAGTGATTACTGATTAAACCATTTCTACATTACAATAGTTCTTGTTTATCAAACAATAAACATAACTGTGACAGGTAATTACAACTTTGTGTTATTTGTAGAATATTGTCTGTTTTTATGACAGTGTCATTTCGTATTTTGTTTATTTAAACAACTATCTAGAATGGGGAGATATACTGCCAACTTAAAGGAGGAGAAAATTGTTCCACTATATTGGACAATTCCGAGGTTAGCACCAACAGAAGATGGAAATGAGATATAACAATGTATATATTTTAGGTGATAAATTTTAACTTTGTATCAATTTCCCTCAGAGCATGCTGCTCATGTTTTGACTTATGAATTAGAATGCATCAGTCCAACATCATAATACTGTGCAAGTGAAGGAGAGGGAAGGCCCATTCACCAGTGACAGTCATAGTCATATTTGGGTTATTACAGGATCAACTGAAAGCTACACACACTGGTATAAAATCTTTCTTTAAAATTCTTGATTTTTGTAATATACTTCAGCCATAATCCATTGTGTATAAATATATAAACAAATGAAAAAACTATACCCATTTAAAACACCTTACTGGAACATAAGTTTATACATCCCTAAATACTAAGTCAACCTTTGTTTCTCTTTCATTTTAAAAGGCATAAAATAAAGTTAAGAAAACAGTTGTATTCTGAGGCACTTAAGCTAAGACATACCTTTGGACCTTTTGGATAAACTTAATCGAACAAAGTTCCCAGGCAAACCTTACAGAAGTATCAAAAATCTTAATCTAGTTATACTTACTACACCTATCATAGAATGTTGTGTTCAGTATTCTGGACCAGTATATATAAAGGTTTGCAAACACAGATGTCGTCTGCTCACCAAAAAAACGGAAGAAATCCCAACCTATTAAAGGTATCATGCATTTGCTTAGAATTATATTTTTTTGTGTTTGTAGTTTAATACAAGGTGGCCCAATTAGTAGTCCACTGCCACAAGGCATTGGTGATCTTGGAGCATCCATGGGCATTAATTGACTTATTATGTGTCAGGTCACAGCCATTCAGTTGATTACAAACACTCTATTGGTTACGACTTAGCTGCTTAAGTCTACCATGTCTAATCAAATCCCTGCAATTAATGATCCATAATCTTCTTGCTCAAGCCATATTTCAGGTGCCAAGTTAGTTGATCTTTTGCTTGCAGTGAATTAACAATGCTGAAATGCCACCCCATTAGTTAGCACTAGAACAGAGATACCAAAATACCAATGCTTATGACATTGGTATTTTGGTTCCTTATACAGATTCCCAATGAAAACTTTTTTTAAATTTAGAGATATAAAGGACTGATAATTGATAGAATTCCTAAATAAAAACAAAATGTTACAACAAAAGAAAAACTTGGTGAATAGGAGAAACAGCTCAAAAGAAATCTTACATTAAGTATCATAGGAAATATACATTTCACCCCACTAAACCCAAACTAAAAGCTTAGAAGAGTTTTAGTTCAAGAATTCAATTACTTCACAACCAAAGTCATGTCTTATTTATGTGACTGTTTTCTGCAAAAATTGTTGATCTGCAGTTCATTTTCTCCGGTGAGGTTTGGTTTCATTTACAGTTATGTTTTAATTTACAATATCCCCTTGCATAATAGTAAAATTGGCATATGGTGTTATTGTAACAAGACCCACATTTTTTCAACATACTGTAAATTCAAGGAGGCATTACAAATACTTACACAGCATTTGAACAATTATTCAATAAGAAACAATAAAGGATATTTTCAACAAGATTCTGACACAGCCCACACTGTCCACAATTCTTTGAAAGCTTGGAAGTTTTTGACAGAAAGATCTTTCCTACTGTATTATGGTGGTCACATTTCCCAGACTTTACAGAACAATACACCTATACTCATTACTATTAGTTAGTATTCATTACATGTAAAACAAGATTATGTGTATGATGAAAAGACTGCAGATCAATAAGGCTGGAATCTGGTCTGCATGATTGTCAGATTGCTGATTGGGATGCACAGTATCTTGGAACACTGGATGTTATAACAATTTGTTTCCAGTGTGAAGGATATATTCCTATCTTGTATATTTAAAAGCTTCAAAGCATCTTAACAAGTTCTTTTTTCACTATACGTTGATGACATTTTTAGTATAATGAAAAAAGAATTTGTTGAAGATGCTTTGAAGCTTTTAAATATACAAGATAGGAATATATCCTTCACACTGGAAACAGAAACAAAGGGAATGTTGCAGTTTTTAGATATAAAAATTAATAATAATCATTGAAATTTAGAATTTGGAATCTATAGAAAGGATACGCATACAGATAATTATATAAAATCAAATGGGTTTAACCCCAGAGCTCACAAACACTCAATTTCCAACAGCTTAACATGTAGACTGGTAAATTTACCAATCAGTAAAGAGGAGTACAAAAAAGAATTTAAGAAGATACAAGAGATAGCCATTATAAATGGTTTTAACAAACATTTAGTAAACAAAAAACTTAATAGATTCCTAAAGAGGAAATTAATACCACCACACTATTAACTGAAAAAGAGAGACCAGTTTTTAAAAAATTCACCTACAATCCAGTAGCTATGAATAAATTCCAAAAAAATTTTAACGATATTAACATTAAATTGGCACCTGTTAACAGATACACTCTGAAAAATGCTTTAGCGGACAAGAGTGGACATCTTACTGCAGCATTTGGTACATGAACTCATAGTTTAACTATGGCATCCCTCTGTAATTTTTGGCTCCTTCACTACCGCCTTGACTTTATGGCAAATGATTCTTATTTCAGGGAAACCTTATAAGACAAGAATGCACATTACATATCATTATATCCCTGATGAACTGGAAATGAATTACTGTGAGATGCTCTATCTTTGAAATAAAACTAGAGAGTAGTTCCTAATTTCATTATCAGGTGCAAAAATATGCTTCGGATTAAAGAGTTGAAAACAGGCTCAACTGGGTAGGTATACACATTTGATCATACAGGTCAAAAATATTTTTTCAATCCTGAATTCAAATATATAATTCGAATTTTTCAATAAGGCTAAGTTTTTTTACCCCTGTCACTTTCATTTTGTCAAATTTTAGTCATTTATCATTGTTTTTACTATTTTATTGGTATGTATTTTTTGTAGAAATGATGCCTTCTATTATGCTGGAAGTTGGAATACCAAAACTATGCTGGTTTATTCATGTTCAGACATGCTCTGATATGTTTAGATGTTAAATTATTTTGTAAGCAGAAACCCATTGTAGGTACCTGTTGGCACAAGCATTTGTTTCTCTATAGGCCTGGTGTTTTGTTTGTATATTAGTTTATTTTTATATATTATTAGTTGTTAGAATAGTTTACTATTACAAGAAAGATTAAATCCTCCAAATCGTTTCTGCTATATGTGTGATTAATTAAACATCATGTCTCAGAGGTGAACTTTCATGTCACTTTTATTTTTTTTTTAAATAAGTGTTACTTCACTTTGGGTGTAAAATGGATGATTTTGACATAAAAAAAAAAAAGACTGCAAGTATATATTGTGTATCTTATCTTAGGTTTCTCACTGAATACGGACTGCCACGGGTGGCTGAGGTCGTTAATACGTGGACTCCTGAGTGGGAGGTCTGGGGTTCAAATTCCACCTGGACCGTCCTCCCCGACTGGGATTTTTTCCAGGTTTTCCTCAGTCCTTATAACTGGTAAATGCCAGGGAGGTACCTAAAATTTTTTAAGAAAGGAAAGCTTCCTTCCTTAGAAAATATCCTTTCCCAATTTGTCATTTCATCTCATGTATCATCATTGTCCACTGCCTGTGATGCCTCAGTTGTAAAAACGGACATTAAACACACACACACAGAGTAAAAAAAAACCTGAATAGGGAAACAGAGTTTCATCAAAAAGAAAATATACACTTAATTATTCCAATTTTCTGTCTGTAATGAGGTCTGTATTACATGGCAAAAAATATTCTGTACCAAAGTGTCCAGGTATCATGATCTTAAGTGATAACTGCAATTCTGACCTAACTCATACTGAAGAAGAGACAAAAGAAAGTGAAGCACATTGTTTCATCAGAATTTCACTCAAGAAGATCTCAATTTGAGATTTACACTTCTCTACATAACATTTATAACTTTTAAATCCAGTCTCAAAGGATGAAACCTGCTCCACAAAGATGCAAGAACATGCATTACCAGAGAACCAAGTCATAGGCTATTTTCCTGAACTTCTCTTTAGTTTAATGTTTGTTCAATTATGGAGGCTTTTGGATATCAACATTGGCTGGATGTTGCAACTGTTCACTGACTCATCAAAAGTTAGTTTAAAGACTAATGGCAATGAGTTGACTTCATTATTTCAGGATGATTTAACACTATAGTAGTGAAAGTCATCCTATAATTTATATGCATGAGACATATATTCATACATCACATATTATGCTTGGAGTGATGAGAGCATTCATGGACTCCTAACACGTTGCCAAAGGCCAATGCACATTATTCATGCAGGAGGAGAGCAAGGCTTTGTCCATTTAAAGTCCCATCAGAAGACCGGAGACCACCATAATATATGAATTACTCCAATTTTGAGAAGTGGGTAAATGAAAAACTGGTCTCCAATCTTCCATCAAACTCTGTCCTGGTCATTGATAATGCCTCATATCATAATGTTCTTAATTAGGTGGCTACTGCAAGATTCAAAAGATATATTATGATATCCTGGCTCAGATAAAACCTGCTCATAGAACAGTTAATGCCATCAAATTTTTCCTGCCTTCATAAACCAAATATTCACATGATATTTCCCCTGAAATGAAACACCCCACTTAACAAAATAAAACAACATTTTTCATGCATATAACCGTACTGTTTTACACTTCTCACCTTACCATGCTGAGTTGAATCCAACAGAACTCATTTGGGCCATCGTGAAAAATTTGTTTGCAGAAAGAAATGTCACATTTAAAATGGACATGATTAAATTAGCAAATGACATGTTTGCTAAAATTTTTATGAAAGATTGACAAAAAATATGTAGGCATGTAAAATGTGTTCAAAAGGAGTACATGCTGGATGCAGAGCAGGAAATAGTCATTTATTTCGGAGATGACAGCGATGACAGAAGTGACTTAACAGGAGACTTTTCAAGTGAAGATGAAGATGAGAACAATGAACAAGGAAGAAGTGGAGGAGAAGCAACAGAGTCTGCAAGTACAGCAACTATTGCTTGAAACCCACCTCACGTAAGATTTATGTATAGATGTCCTTCCTCCAAGACATTAATTTCCCACCATTCTTACATGCCCCTCTTCTATTGCACACAGAGCGGCCACCTCAGTTAATCAGACTATACCTCTCCAGCATATAAAATTGGAATTTTCACTGATTTATGAACATTTTGAGGAGCTGTTAAATCCACTGGAAAAAGCAGTCTGGAAATCATTTAAAAGCATATGTTGTGGTTTTCTTTGGAAATCATAGAGCAAAAAACTACCCTGATAAAGTGAGTGATCTTATTAATACATTCAAAGCTTTTAACATGTAACATGTCTTTAAAACATCATTTCTTTGACTCCCATCTACATTTATTACCAAAAAATCATGGGTTCATCAGTAATATATGGCAAGAATTTTTATTACAAGTATGCCAGCTGAATATAGCTAGACCATGAAGATAGACATCCCAGAGCCAAAATATGGCCAAAAACATCACATACAACTTTTTATGCAAGACAGAATGAGGGGTTATTTATTATTTAATTACATAAGTACTAATTTTATAAAAGTTTAAATGTGTATCACCAAACCACCCTGCCTGATAGAAAATATCTCTTAAGCATATTCAAATTTGGTATTAAATTGTAGACTAGTGTAATTTGTTGCAAAGTTGCTTCTCATATGTGAGGTTCTCATAACCAGCAAATACTGGCCCATGCACCAAGAGTGCCACTGTCATGCAGCAGTGAACTGTTTATTGGATGACTCTGTAGATTCAAAAATTAAATAAACTCTGGAACAGCCATGGCACTGGTTTTTTTGAGCACTTCACATTCAATTTCTGTGGTTAAGCATGAGAACAGCCCCTGTACAGTATTCACACAAAGAGCCAAATTTATTTTTTAATTACGCATAGGCACAGTATGCAACATTTCTTGCTCAGGCTCCTTAATTTCAAATCTATATATTGCTAGTTGGTAAGCTGTCAATGACATTATTAAATAATAGTTTCAACATTTTTCCACATTTATGTTACATAAAATACAAAAACAAATGTTAAAACATTTTGAATTACTGTAACTCACAGGGCTGTTTACTAGACACTTTCACAGAAGTAAATGCAGTTTAAATATCATTAAAAATGATACATAAGACTAGTTATCTATATTAACAAGAATGAACTAGAAATGAGAGAATCTCAACATACTATTTATCATCTGCAACTTTTTAAAGACTAAAATTTGAGCAAATTAACTTAATAAATTGCACATCACAACAATAGCTCGCATTAGGACTTCTGAACTCCCTGCACTTAAAAGGAAAAGGAAGAAGTTCTTTTCAAACCAAAATACACAATTTCTGTGCAGTACACTGGCATCATGCAAGTTTTACTTTATAAAAATACTAATATTATAATATTGGAAAAATGGATAAGAGCATTAAAACCGTGGGAAGGGACTGGAATTAAGATAGAAAAAAAATATATATATAAATTATAAATTTCTGTTTAGTTAAATTGGCTTTTTCTTTTGCATACTGGGCAAATAAAATGTGTGTAACACCAAACTTAATAATATCAACTCTGCAGCAGTTATACAGAGTAAGCAAAACATACCACATTTTCTCTTTCGATGTTATATCACGACTTTGCATGTCAAATAAAAAACCTTTTTAGCCCCTTTCTTGTAATTTCACAGGAACATTAAAAATTCTACAAAAATTTCAAAAATACCCGAAATACCTCTTTAAGCCTGCCCCCCTCCCCTATCTTCCTATCTATAAATACAAAACATTTTCTAAATTTTATTATAATCAAAAAAGAGAAGTTGTATAAATACATTTGAAGAATGAAAATTCAAACAATCTTTAGATTACCAATACAAAGGAGCTCTCCATGCAAGCTTAACTGAAGCTTTTGGCTTAAATGTGTGAAAAAAAAATAAATGTTTTGCAGTAAGTATTTAAAAACCGGACAAATTTTCATGAAATTAGCCGATGATGTGTCCATCTTGCTGAAGGAATGCTACAAGTTGCCCGTCCCTGCAGGCTTCCTTGCCTTTCAAGGCATCCTCGTCTTACATGCATTTTCATAGCAAGGTACACTGGGCTGGCCATTAAACAAAAAACAAAGTGCTAAAGCCATTTTTCCATCCCCTATAATGAAAAGGGAAAATGCACCTCTGTCAGAAGCTGATGACATCATATCGCTCTCCCTATAATAATTTTTAAAAAATTTACCAATATGAAGAAATCTTGAATCAAGGAAAGCAGGCTAACAGCACTTTATTTTCTTGCTTAAAAAGACACACCCACAGCAGATCATAAATTTTATTCCATGTCTGTCTAGAAATTTTCTCCTAATAGTCATCGATGTCATATAAATCATCCTCAATTTCATCCAGCTGCATACTCTGGAAGTCCACCTTGTAGCGCAGCAGCCCTGCAAACATTAAAATTGTATGGCTAAAATAGAGTACTGAAGACGTGATTCTGCACTTATACAATTTCATTCTCAACTTCACAAATTGCTACTTATATCTTTTTTCTTAAAAATTTTGTGCGTTCATTACATTACAGCCCAGAAAAATCAACTGCTTGTAAGTTCTGCCAACATAATATACCTTAACAGAAAGTTCTAAACATGACTTCTTGGGCATAAATTTTGCTTCATTTAATTTAGTAAGATATACATGAAACATATATGAACTTTTTCTAGAAACTGCGTCCCATTCCCATAATACCTCTTTATGTGAAAATTGCAACACATGAAGGAATAATGTTATCCATATGAAACTTAGGAACTGCAAAGCAGAACATGACTTTTAAATTATTATGATTGCAGAGTGGGCCCAACAGCACCATCTAATCTGTTGTATTCTGGTTATGAATGTTACAGTTAATGTTAAGAATTAGTAGTGATGATTAACATTCATTGAAATGAGCAGTGAAAGAATTACTTTACATTCCTTAGTGTCAATATTCCATAACATGGCTCAGCAAAAGTTAAATATAGTTTAAGCATGCAATCACAGCTATGTTTTGTGTATACTTAGAGGCAACACAAGTTAATTCCTCTGTAACCAATGCAGTGATCCAAATCAAAGGATCCAGGTTTCATTCATTATCATCAGAACTCTTGTTTGTTGTTCATTCTTCTGAGACTTTCATTCCTGTTTTATTTATTATGTTAGCTTGCATTTCTTGATTAACAAGATAGTAAACGAGGAGTGATCTTAAAAGTTCTCGGCCTGACTCAGAGATGGCCAATTACTATGATAGTTGTTAAGTATCATCATTTAGATGGCAAACTGTAAATTTCAGATGTTATGATCAGTAAACAAACATTTTGTACAGAATGGATAAACTGAAATTCGAGCCATGATTAAGTACTTCGTTTTAAAGGGTTTAATGGCAACAGAAATATAAGGCAAGTTAGATTTCACATTAAGGGATTATACCCCTTCATTTTTGACAGTTAAAAAGTGGGCTGCTAAATTTAAGCATGATCTCACATGCATTCAAGATGATGAGCGCTCAGGGCATCCCAAAACTGCCACAACCAACAAGATGACAAAAATTCACAATGCCGAATGAAGGTATGCCAGTTGGCTAATATTGTAAAGGCCTTGATAGGCCATGTGCACTATATTTTACATGAAGTTTTGTGTATGAGAAAACTATACGTTCGATGGGTACTGCATTTGTTTACAATAGATCAAAAATGCATTCAAATGAATATTTCACAAGAGTGTTTAAACTTGTTTAAATGCAATTCCAGTAAGTTTCTCTGACCTTTCATAACTGTAGATTAAACATGGATTCATTACTACATGTCTGAGATGAAGGAGCAGTCCAAACAGTGGGTAGCAACAGATGAAAATGCACCAAGCAAAAATGGTTCCATCTGCACAAAATGGGATTCTGGGATTCTCATGATGTGATACTCATAGACTATCTCCACAAGGGCAGAATCATTACTAGAGAGTATTATGTTTCAATAGGGACCAATTGAAAGATGCTATTCAGGCTAAACCTCCATATCTTATGAAAAAGATCATGATAAGGCACCTTCACATACCTCTGGGATTGTTGCTGCAAAACTCCACTTCCTAGTGTTTGCACATCCAATATATTCACCAGATTTGTTTTCCAGCAATTACTTTTAGTTTTTAAACCTAAAGAAATGGTTGGGTGGATGAAGATTCACATCAAATGATGAACCTGAAGTTGAGACAGATGCTTTTTTACAGATAGGCAAATCTTATTTTATTGAGGGTATTGAAAAGTTGGAAATACTGACTAAATGTATAGAATTACAAGGTGACTATGAAAAAAAAATCTAAATTCTTCAGTTTTCTTGGTCAGGCCGAGAACTTTTAGAAGAAATTACAATAAGTTTCATAACCTCCTCTGATCACATTATTAATCTATTAGATGAATAAATAACTACACATGTCTTAAATTGCTACCTTTCTGATCATTATGCTTGGATTTTAATTATTGGTAATATTCACATTATGAATAGTAAGTATAATGTCAAAGAAATAAGGCTACTTGATAGGAAAAATATTTGCGGAGATGAGGAAGGATGTCATTAATGAAACCAATGTCCATAACAAGTGGAGATTCTTTTATCAAATATCTTATAAATTGTATGGCCTGCCTACCCTGTAGCTATAAAGTGTACTGATAGTAAGAAGAGGCTTTCCATTATTAGCATAGATCTACTGGACGTAATTAGTATTGCCTTTATTAAAAAAATACTGTGCTGGTTACCAAATTGAATTACGAACTTCTTGCTACTCTAAAAGTCTTTTAAATTCAAGTAACATGTCCAAAATTATATGGAACATAATTAATGAATCTAGAGGTTAAAGCAATGATTTGGAGTCTCTGAAATTAAAATCTGATTATAAAAGTGTAACTAATCCCCCAATATCTGCAATATTTTAAATAACTAATTTATTAACTACGCTTAAAATTTAATTAAAAATTTATTCTACCTACTAAACTTAATATTAAACCTTGCTTAAATTCCTTTTTATTTACTCTATCACTGAAGATGAGATTATTCAGATTGTAAATGTGTTACCCAGTAAGAATTCAATTGGTTGGGATAGCATAACACCTTGATTACTAGAAAAATGTAATGCTGAATTAGCCAAATCCCTTATAAATTTGAAGTTTCTTGATTTTTTCAAAATAGGTATTGTTAAAGCTGTACACAATAAAGGGAGTAAAAGTAATTTGGGTAATTATAGACCCCTTGCTAACCTCCACTTTAGGTAAACTATTTGGAAAAGTAATTATGCTTCAGCTGGTGACATTTCTAAACATTAATAATTTTATCACAAACATTCCGTGGCTTTTGTAAAGCATATTCAATTACAACTACAGCATTTCTTTGATTCATTTATTACTAGAAAATTTAATAATGATTATAAAGCTACTGGCTTAATGACTGAGTTATCAAAAGCCTTTTATTGCAATAGGCATGACTTATTGCTCAATAAATTAGAGCAGTTTGGCATTTAAGGCTTGTCTAGTAGACTGATAGCATCTTATTTGGAGAATAGATTGTACTGAAATTACACACCATGTAAATAATAGTGTTAATAAGGTTACATAATCTCTGTTGGAGTATAACAAGGGGTTCTGCAAAGTTCTAACTTGGGCCCTGAACTATATATATTATATATGAATGACATGCCTGTTGGTGATAGATAACTTTAGTATGGTGAGCTATACTGATTATAGTAATGCTCTTTGTTGGAAAACAATGTTATAAGTTTAAAAAATACAATTGTTTCTAGTGTCCAATTACTTTGGCAGTATTTTGAGTCAAATAGATTATGCCTAAACAAACAGTCTTTATTTATCAAATAGAAATAATATGGATGAAATGATATATCTTTGATCTTAAAGTCAAATGTCACTAAATCACAGCATAAAAACTGACGGAAGCCTATCTTGAGCTGATCACATAAATTGTGTAATAAAAGTACAATTATTTATTTATTTTGAATTATAAATATCTCTCTCAATACCACTTTATTAAAAAATAATGTATTATGGTTTGGTTTTTCAAGAATTAAATTACTGCTCAAATGCTTTGAGCGACCAGAATCTTGTAGGACATAATTATCAAAAATACGGCTGTCTTGGTGTATGTCTACAAATAATATTAACAACTGAAAATGGCAAATACATTCAATAATTAAGTCCATTTTTATAATACTGGGCATAATGTTGGTGTACATAGAATATATAAAAAAAACAAAAATAAAGTAACTCATTGTTCTTACGTAATGGATGGTATACTATACAACAAATTACTTAGTGCAATAAAGATGCTCTCTGGCGATATATTTAAAACATTATTTAAGAAGTGTCTAATTCACAAATGCTTATATAATACAGATGAAATCAAAATATTTATAATTTATATATAAGTGCATGATGTTCATATTGATGTCAGATACCTATTTATAAGTCAATTGACTGTTAAATAAAGATTGATTGGTGACAAAGTTAGGATAGATTGTGAAACCTACAACATAAGAGCAAATCAAAATATGATACACTTGTGAAAGTTAAAATATTGAAGATAATAGTTTTAAAGGAGGGCAATGATTACAAATATACCCAAATTAAATAGTATTATCTCCTGTAGTAGACCGATGTTAAATATTTTATTTATGGCAAACTGGAGATTAACATCAAGTGATAAAAGGTTTGAAAAAGAAAAAACACACAAGTACAACTTTACAGGTTACAAATTGTGCAACATCTGCTAATCCTTAGTAATGGTAGTTAACCTCACTAGCAATTGTTGGCGTTCACTTGTGAATGCTGACAATCACTAGAAAAGGTCTACCTTTACGAATATTCAAATTCCACTGTAACATAAATAAAGGGTTATTGAGAAGCCATATAAGTAGCATATTGGGGTCAGTAGCAGTAAAGTTTCTCCAGGAGTTACTGCCTCACCAACATCAAAGTGCATAATATAAGCAAAGTGACATAGTTAGAAAAGGGAGGAATTATTCTCTTTCATGAATGCGATTTTCATGCTATGGCTTTACCTGTGCTTGTGTGGCACATGGCGCTGCAATATGATGCCAGAATAGAAAACTTGAGTGGAACAGAGCCACAAGCATTGAAAATCTAGCAGTGAACCATGAAATGTAATCACACTATGGGATAACAGACATCTCTTTCACCTAAGTGACTGATAGTTCTGTTTCATCACAAGTGTTAGAACAACAGTGGAGTACTATTAACAGGTATGACACTGTCTGCTTCCATAATTTGATCTTTTACATCAGTGGTACTCATTATATGGCCCGTGGGCTGCATACTGCTCCAGAGGACATTAATGTGGCTCTTGAAGTAATTTTACTGTTGATACACTTACTTAGATAAATGTGAAATTCTAGAAAACTTTGAGTATCCCTGTATCATTCCTAGCAGTGGCACACATGTTCATCAATGAGATATATTGTTTGGCAGACCATTTTAATTTGTTCATTATTGTCTAAAGCTGAAATAATGAAACTTATTCTTTCTTAGATTATAAGAAAGAACAAGTGACTGAATTCAACATGTTGCTATGTTTACTTCAGTTTGAACATTTGAGTCATAGTGCTAGGTTTATTGAACTGCACTGTTTAGTAATGGATGGTGTTTTTTCAAAATAAAATAGAAAATTGGAAGAAGAAAGAGTCTTTCAAAACAGTTGGGTGCATGATTTTTTTCATATATGCAAAAAAAGGAGGCAGTGCCATGTGCTTATTATGTTGTGACATAGTACAAGGTTTTAATCTTAATAGGCATTACAAACAGAGCATTCAAATTTTGACTGCAAGTATCTAAAAGATACCAATTTGAGAGCAGAAAAACTAAAAACATTGCTTTGCACTCTCGAAGAAATTTGTGATTATCACTATTTCAGTCTTGCTCTTGGTTCATTCATAGATATTAGTTTCACCTCTCTGTTGCTTTTATTTGTCAAACATCATGATGGGATAGGAATTATAAAGAATTCTTTACAGTAATACCTATATCAGGTAAGACATGCAGAATAGATTTTTTTGAAGCAGTTAAATTATTTTTTGATATAAACGAAAATGAATTGAATTAATGTATTTCAATGTGTATTGATGATTGCCCTCAATGGTAGTTCGAAGGATTTATTTCCCAACAACAACAACAACAATAATAATAATAATAATAATAATAATAATAATAATAATAATAAAAATAAAAAAAACACCATTTAAAAATAGAGACCAGTTATTAACAAATCATTGTATTTTACATGCAGTTCAGTTACATTTGAGCAAATGGCAGGATATTCGTGTTGTGAGCTGGCATATATGATTTTTATATATGGTTGGGCAGATGGTGTTCCCCAACTAAAGGTAGCTGAAACATAGACCTTTATAGCATTGCTAATATTGCTCAATTGTCTGAAAAGTTGTTTGATCATACCCAGAAGCACAGTGGATGTTACCTTTCAATAATAACTCATAAACCAGGCATTTCTGGACATTTGTTTATATGACCTTTTTCCCCTTGTTTTGGAGGAACTCACCTTTGAAGTTTGTCCCAGTACGTTTGTTATTGCCTGTATACATCTTATTTGGCCAAAAGATATACTATAAATATATTTTCTCAATAACAGCAATGAGCTTTAATAATTTTAATGTGATATTTAAGTGTGATATAATTATTCTACATATATAGCACCAATCATTCTTAATGGCTTCCTTTTGCCTTTTTCACACATGGCAGAAGTCAGTTTGGCTATTAATCAAAGAAGGCATGCATTATCCCAGTGGAAATCCAACACCATCTTCCAAGAATCACTTGAGGTTCTAAATATTAGGGTTACCATGCCCTCAAACAAATATCATAACTTATAGTCCAATGGTTTGAGGTCAGTCTTGAGCAGCAATAAAATCAAAAATATTTCTCTGAAGCCAGGTCAGACCAATCTTGCCTGTGAGCTGGAGCTGAATCCTGCTGGAAGCTCCAGTGCCCATTCTCGAACAAATTGACATTAGGAGTTACACCACATATATAAGTTCCAGTACCTATTTTTGCACAAAGTGGTGTTCAGGTGTTTACCACAGCTTCAAGAAGAGTACTTTTATACACATTGGCCATTGTATTTACCTCCTTTTGACAGAAATGCAGCTTATGATCCATCATAGCTGACTCCCCATTAGTCCATTACTCAGATAGATTTGTGGTCATTTTCACATGCTTCTTGGTAAATGAAAGAATACACCCTGTCTTTTTGGCGACTGTAGCTCTATTCAATAGGGAATTTTTTTCCATCCATTGAAAGAATTTGTCCATGTGGCCATTAGCATAATGCTTAAAAATAGGCACCTACATTTGGCTTGAAGACAAGAGTTTTTTCCAGATATACTACCTATTTTTGGAGGGGCTTTTACCCTGGAAGAAATATAATATAATATAATGAAAATGGCCTTTGATGTGTGAAAAACTCAAAGTTGGTGGTGGTAATGTAACCTAATTAGTGAAACAGTGCTACTTTTCATGCATCCTATGCGCAGAAACTGAATCTAAATATTGTAAAGTGGGAGACTGTTGATTGTTATAGAATTGGAAGAAAAGGACAAAGACAGAGACCAATAATTGTTAAAACTGCTATAATGAGGTTTATATGGGAAGTATTACAAAACAGCAAGAAGTTAAAAAGCACAAAAATACTTATTGAACAGGACTTGGGGAAAAGAGCAATGAGAGAGAAAATCTATAGGACTAAAGGGAAAAGAAGAAAGCAAGGGAAGAGTGAAAAGGAGGGTTTGTTAAAGAATTTGACTTGTGGATTGATGGAGTGAAACAAGAAGAGGAACCTCGCCAACACATTGTAATAAGAGAGAGAAAGCAACTTAATGTGTGAAGAGGGTGGATAAAACGGAAAGGGACAGGATTATGGCGTGAAAAGAAGAGGCAAGTGATGTCACCATTGTAGCGAGTTAAAGCAGCAACTCAGCTGATAAAAGAACCTTTGGCCTTGGTGGCAGATAAACTTGCTATAGATGCAAGGAGTCAAGATGGTTTAAGTGTGGTTTTTACGCTCGTTGGGAGCAGACTGGAGGTTGAAGATAGAAGAAGCACAGCAGTACAAATACGCACTAGAAGTAAAGTGAAATTGAATAAATTTAGGTTCATAAGAAAAGAGAGGTATAGAGATTCAAATTAGCAGTAGTAGGCTACTGCTGGTGAAATGGAGACTAGGGTTCAAATAATAATAGTATTTGGTATTATTCAATAATGGAAATATATAAATTTAATAATATTGTATGTTGTTTGTGTGTGAAATATATATATATATATATATATATATATATATATATATATATATATATATGAAACAATATGGAGCTGGAATGTTGAAGGTTTATGGAAAAAGTTATGCAATGGTGAAATTATAGGAGTGTTGAAAATATAGGATGTGATAGCAGAGTTGAAACATAGTTAACAAAGTAATTTAAAAAATTGGATGAACAGGATTTTACTTTTTTAGTGTACGGGTGTGTGATTATATACAAAATTATAGGCATGAGAAGTTGAAACATAGTTAACAAAGTAATTTAAAAAATTGGATGAACAGTATTTTACATTTTTAGTGTACGGGTGTGTGATTATATACAAAATTATAGGCATGAGAAAGGATTTTTTGGAATGAAGTGAAGACAAGTATTGAGGATATTCAGAAGCAACATTATTTTTTGGGGAGGGAGGCATAGTAGCTTAAGAAATAAAATATTCGCTGGAATTATATAGAAGGAATGCTTGGACAAGAACAGGTGTGCTAAAATTAAGGGAGCTATGAGAGAATTACAATATATGCCACTGTGGGCAGAAAATGAGAAAGATAGCATTGTGTTAAGTGTAAGAAAACAATGGTTTGGAAGGATGAGTTGAGATTTGATAATTAGGGTAAGAGGAATTAGAGAATAGAATGTTTATGAACAACAGATGAGAATTTATAATAACATGTACAAAATATTTAGGTAAGATGTGTGAGAAATGATATAGAATGGTCAGATAGTGAAAGAATGATAAATGAATAGGGGAGGGAATGGGAGTAGTTATTAGCACTAGTAAACAGGATTATTACACACCAATAACCTGGGTGTTATTGTGTATAAGGCCCTAAGGAAAAAGTAACTCTCAAGGGTAGGATAGAAACATTAGTTTTAATAGTGTTTTTATTTTTTTTTTAGATATTTTGTGAAATTGGAATAGTTGGATTGAAGTATTTAGAATTAAAATATTATAATAGATTCATAATGTTATAATGATGTATTAATTTTATATTGTGAGTTAGTACTATGGAATTGACAAAGGCACAGACCACATTGTAATATTTAAAATTCTATGTTCATTTAGAGAAAAAAATTCAAATATTATACATTTAATTTTTTGAATGCAAATTTAATTCAGTTATTACACACTGAAAAATGCTACAAAGAATGCAAGCTTGCAAATAATTTAGAAAAAAAATACTTAACTATACATTGTTGCCACAAGCCTGCTGCATGCAATGCAAAATCAGCATGCCTGCTCAAAAATTAAACATTCATAATCACCCCACATGTTGATTTTGCCAACAATGGGTAAAAGTCTATGGGACTGCTAGAAAATACAAGGGGGGGGGGTGAAGAGGAAGGAAAAAAGAAAAGCCTACTCCATTACTAATCATTTCACCAAGTGTTATTATTTTTTTGCTGCTTTAAATCCAATGATCCCTGTAAGAGTTTGGTAGTGCTTGCATTATTTGATCTTCAAAACACTAGATACAGTTCTTTAACATGTTTTGAACAGTTTTTATGGCCATGTTAAGAATATATTATGGGGCTTAATCTGTAGTAAAGTCCTTTAAACATGGCAGTCCAGGCCATGCACCCCTTATGTGTTTTACACATTAGTTCAGGATTTAAAGAGATTTGAGAAAGTTTTAATTGAGAGGATATTAAAACCACTAAATCAGAATGTATAGGTCTTGTGAAAAAAGGGGGGGGGCAAAATTAAGAAAGCTAAATCTAGCTTGAAAGTTAAGTTTCTGGCAGGTGATAAACACTCACAGATCATAGATGATTCACAGCAAACTATTGATTGTCTAATATAATGTGCTTGCTATAAGAAGGAATTTGATTAAGTTGCAGAAATGAAATATGCCATTTGAGCAATATATTTGTCTACAACTGATACTAACAGTATAGTTTTTGTCCTAAAGTTAAAATTTGTAGTTTGGATTTAAAAGGTTATAAGAACCACATGGTGTTAAGCATTCTCTTCTTGAATTTCTTTTAGCAATAAAAGAAATACACAGAGAACTTTCTCAGGATGAACTTATGAAAACATTTTGCATGATTTATACCTAAAATCCAAAAGAAAAATGTCCTTGTGTAGCTTGGAATTGAAACCCAAAAACTAAATATGTTGGAGTTAAAACTTTGAAAACTGTTGTGTATAATTGCATGATTTATGATAATAGTGCATTGCAAAACTGAAAGTGATATAAAGAATGGAACATGCTAGTTAAAATATGAATCCAGTATGTTTAATTTTATATATACACAAACATCCATATGATTCCTAAGAAGAAAGGAAAGATGAGAATCAGAAAGAACAGGAACATCAAATTGGAATGAGAATGTCTACTCTTTGAAAAAAACACACATTCATTAACCATAATTTGTTTTAACTTTGCATTTTCATGCTTCAGGCACACTTTTCCCAACAAATTGCAATAGATAACAGCAATATGTTTATTATTTATAAGTATAAAGTAAAGAAGAGACAGAAATATCTGTGCTGCATCATCTTTTCTCAAATTATTTAAATGTACATAATAACAGTTGACCAAATTTGTGAAATGGCATAAAGAAAGTTCTCTTTAAAAAAATTGGAAGACAAGCCATTAAAGTTAAACACATTATTAGTAAAATTGATCTTCCAAAATTTTATATTATAATCATACAATATTCCTTTTTGATAATTCACTTTTTTATATTCAATAAAAATATATTTACATATCAATATTAATGTAAATACAATTTATTTGTGTAAAAGTTTGTTGTTTCCATTGTGGGCAATAATATTTTATTCTTAACATGTGAAAGGTATTAAAGCTCAATAAAGTCCTGGTTTTAATGTTAACTCCTAAGTGATTGGAAATTGGTGATTATGAAATAAAAGTCATAGAAGGAAAGTGTACAAGAAGTAAGAGATGCAATTTTCTAGTAAAGAAATGTAATGTGATTTATGCCATGTTTGCATAAATTTTATATTGTATATCTATTAAATACATATACATCCATGCTGTTATCACTCCAAATTACAGTTTTATCTTTAAGTAGTTATATAAAATAAATTTAAAATGCTATTGTAAATTAACCTGCCAGTGCCCTTAAATAATTTGGAAAATTCTAGTTGTTAAGTGCACAATGTATACCATCTATACACAATTGAGTCACATGATTACATCAGAATGAATTCATTCTTATAGTATGTCCCATTAATTGTAGATCTCTATAAAATGCAGTATTGCAATCTTTTCTGCCATGCTGTATAATGTTCAAATGACTGATTATTGTATTATTTATTAAGATATCCGATATCGGTCCTGGTGGTGTAGTGGTAACCATAACTGCCTCCTAAACCTATGGTCGCGGGTTCGATTCCGGCCAGGACTGATGGATTTTTCTGGGCATAAAAATCCTAAGTATGGCTTCCTTTGGAAGAGAAGTAAAGCTGTGGGTCCTGTGTTGTGCATTTACAGCATGATAAAGAACCTCAAGCCTGAAAGAAGAGGCCTCTGAGCAAAATTTGTCGGCCGTTTCGCGCCCCGAATTGAATGGGATGCTGATGACCTGAGATGTTAAAGACCATCCATAAATAAAGCACACAAAAAAAAAGGGCTGCCCAATTGGGCAAGATCATAGCAAGGGTTTCCATCCATTGCTTCATTAACTTTAGTTAATTACATCTCATGAAACACCAGGTGTCCAGAGTGCTGCACTACAAACTTTATGCTCTGTTTCTGCAGACTATAAAATGCTATAATTTAAGCACAATTTCCCTAAATTATCTTTGAAATCAAACTGCCAAATTTTAATAACTCAGCACTTTTATTCCTATCTCCAAAATGTTCTATTTTCTTGATATCTGTAGAGGCCAATTGCAATAGTGTATTATTTATCTTCTGGCAAAGTGTTTATTAGCATTTCCGAGATAGATATAACTTTAGGTAACAAATGAATAGTGTTTAAATCACATTTAGTGAAATGCATCTTCTGCAATTGCTTCCTACTGCATCCAAGCACCAGCCACCTCAGATATATAAGACATATTTTCTAAAATGTATAATTGCACAACATTAGTAGGTACATAATGCCTTCTGTATATCAGCATGTCCATTTGTTACCTAACTAAAGTCCTAATAAGATGATAATTTAAGTCTATATCCACTTTTGCTCACTATTATTCCTACCTGGTTTCACAAAGGTCATCCAAAAAGTAAGTTTCCATATTTTTCTATCTCTGAAAAAACAATTGCAACAATTAACTCAGTGCACTTCCCTATTTTATTCAGGTGGGTTGTCAGCACCTTCATGTACTGTACACATTGCATGGCACATGGTAATGAAACATTATGGAGGTGCCACTACAAAGTGTGTCCATTTATGAATTACAAGTTGTCATTGACACACCACACACAAAAAGTTCTGATTAGCCATCATGGGCTAATCTGTATTTATCCAACTGAATTGACAGTAGCCTACATGGTTCATGGAAGTCTGTGAAAATATGCATAATGAGGAATGCAGGTGAAGACAGGTTGATGCAACTCCCAATAATGTCATTCTTGCAGTATGCAACATTATTGTACAAGATCATCATGTCACTAATGAGAAATTCATAGGCTTCCGCCTACTGAGATTGACAACATATTGTAAGACCAACTTTAGTATTGAAAACTCTGCACAAGAGGGACACCAGTTTACTCAATGATGTTTAAGGTAACAAAAAAACTTTTATTACAGTATGGGAAATGTTAGAACAAAGGAAATATTAAAATAGGAGTGAAAACATAATTTTTCACAGAAAAAATGTAACATTTTTTAAAATGGGAAACTTACTTTTTGGATTACCCTCATATTTTATTAGGTACTTGTAAAGGTACAATGAAAATCTTTAAGCCAGTGGTTCCAAAAGTGTGAATTTGTGATTCCTTGGAGGTAAAACAAAGAGCTAGGCAGTTCACAAGGGGATTTACAAAATTAAGCCAAAATTCTTATTAAATTCATTTATCTTATATTTAGTAACAAGCAAATTGAACTTTGTTCACTAATAATAAAGTAAAAAAGAATAGAATAAATGTGTGTGTTTTTTTCAAAACTAGTTTCTCAAATTTGAACTCAACACAATATTTTCAAGTTGATATTTTCTCATCTTTTGGCAGTCATAGTTGAGAAAACTTATTTTGTATAAATAAGAGGCTGCAAATTGTACCCACAATTTAAGAGTTTAATTTGCAAGATTGGGCATCGGTGCATTCTATTGTTTCAAAACTTGTCTATGCCCTGTGGAAAAAGTCCAATTTCGACATTCCATCAATAAAAGTTCGAGTTTTAGGGTACTGTTTTAATTTCTGCCTTTGAATGCAAGTGTTTAAAATCTGTTTAAGTGTTAATTTGTGTCACGGTCTTAATTGTTTAGATTTCTGTCAGAAAATACCTTTAAAAAACTTTAAACTACTGATAACTGCACTTTCACAAAATTTAAGTCAGAATTTCTGTATTACATAAACATTTTCTGAGAGTTCTTGAATTATAATGGAATTAATTAATTTTCTTTTTTTATTCACAATGCTAGTTTCTTTATTAATCTGACGATTTTATCCTTGGCTTTTAAAGTTAGCATCTTAGCCTCGTAAACTATCATATATCCCATTCAATCTCTACCAGCAGATCGATAATACTAGTGGGCAGTTGGGTGACTAGCTAGCTGATGGTTGGTTAGAATGCATGGAATTTTTCACAGCATTGGAATGTTTGAAAACGTCTGCAAAGAAGGCACAAGCATTGCACTAAACTATAACTGCAACCATGGCGGTAACAGTTTGAGGTAATAGGTATGTCTTGGGTTGTAAATTCTGGCATATCAAAGAACCTCCAGCCTGAAAGTAGAGGCATGTGAGCAAAAATGATTGGCCAATTAATGCGCTGAATTAAATGGGATATTAATTATCAAAGATGTTACAGAACATGCTTAAATAAAATAAATCTAAAATACTAGATATGGCATTTACATACAGGAATATTTCCTGTCATATTGCATCACTGGGTTATTCTTTGGATTTTGCTGGCTTGGAATGAAATTGTTTTCGTTTTTACAGGGACTTTTATATTATGGATGGTGGCTAAATGCGGTAGTGAAGGGCTGCAATCAAAAGTGGGTCATACCCTCAAATAGTTTGGGGACCACTATTTCATACACAATAAAAGGTGAATAGGTAATTTGCCATCTGAATGTTATAGCATCTATAATTGCATTTCATGACTGCATGTTTATAATGATTTTTATGCTTATTATAGCTAATTACAATTTGGGCCATCAATAATAGTGCTTGAAGCTGAAGTCAGCAATGTAAAATGATTAAGAACTATACTGATGATGTATTCATTACAAAGAGAAAAGAACTGACTGCCTTTGCTCTAGTTACTTCAGGTTTGTAGAAATATCAATGAATTTATACGACTGTTATGTAACACAGCAATTAAGCAACGTAGCTCCTCTTCAAGCCACACCTGCACGACTGTTTCAGGTCAACCTGCAGGGTTGCTTCTGTTTACGTTTTCCTATTATTATTGAGCACTAGTGTAAAGCCCTCGATGGAGGCTATGTTGAGTAATAAAATTTATATTAAACTGTAACCGGTATGCCGCAGGAGGACCCCAGCGAACATTATTTACTATGTCAATCATATTTTTGCGCGGCCCTCATAAATGACAAATGCTGGGGAGGTGCCCTAAACTTAAGCCTAGAACGCTTCTTTCCTGACACTGTCGGTACCGGATTGAAATTTGGAAGAACTTTGACATGTACCTGCCTTTTTTGAAAACTTAATCAACCCAGAGAAAATTTCGTATCTTAAAATTTGTTCAACCAGTTTTATTCCAGCTCGTTCTAAACATTCAATTGTTAGAGGAATAAGTCCAAAGATTTCCGCAATATACTTAAATTGTTTTCCGATATTTGGGTTACAAGGAACAGATAAAACGATACCTAATGAAGCTGCATCGTTGCTAATGAACATCTGGATCACCTCCTTAAGGCTGAGAAAATTCATATATGTATTTTCAAGCTTGCAGTCAGGTTCCCATCTGTTAGAATGGGAGGAAGGGGAACTCTAGGACACTAATCTGTAACACGAGCTGGAGCTTTTTGACGTCTTGTTCCTCCTATGGCAGGCTGGGCGATGCAAGTGATATATATATAGTGGTTTTCAGTTTGGTTACTGATTTTAAAGTATATGATGTAACAGTAACGACCAGAAGTACTTTGTCATGCTCTACACCCGATGGCTGTAAAAATTCCATGGCATTTTGAAAAATCCTATGGTACAATTATTCACTGCATCTACAACTACATGAAAGCAGGTATCGTCCACCAGAGCTGAATAATAATAATAATAATAATAATAATAATAATAATTTTTAGGTTTATTTACGGATGCTCATTAACATCTCAGGTCATCAGCGTTCCATTCAAATCAGGGTGTGAAACGGCCGATAAATTTTGCTCAGAAGCCTCTTCTTTCAGGCTTGAGGTTTTTTATCGTGCCGTAAATGTACGAGACACAGGACTCACGGCTTTACTTCCCTTCCGAATGAATACTTAGGATTTTTACGCCCGAAAAAAAAAAAACTTCCAAGTTTTCATTCATCCCTAGAGCAAATATATAATTGGACCGTATATGCTGTTATCAATAGGCTCTTCATAGAGATTGTCCGCCAGATATTGAATTTTACGCGATATTGTACGGAGACAGAACACTCTCAAACGATGAACATGCATTGGTGTAAATTTATTATTAGCTATAGCCATACACCGTTTAACAAGTGGGCCTTCAGAAATACAGATTAGATGTCCGGGAGATTTGGAGTTTTAAAAATTCCTCCAGTATATCAGCCTTAAGGCTTATTGTGCTCTTTATTGTTTACTAAAATCTGTTCCTTGTACAAGTTGCAGTATTTTGGTTCCAATGTTGGCATCTTTTCCAAGGTCTTCCCTTGTTATAGAAAGAACGAGTCTCTTTCTTTCCAGGATTGGACACTCAAACAGTATATGCGAGGCAGATTCCTCGCCCTGCAAGTAGTTCATCTTTATAGAGAGCCACTTTTCGTAGATGTTTTCTGAAGCGACCATGTTCAGTGATTATCGCAATTACTTTCCTCATTCCTCCTCTATCCAATTGGAGATGGGATGAGGATTCTTGCCAGGGCCTAGGATGAATTTCCTAGTTTGAATATGTCCAGGATAGATTTGCCACCTTAGTTAATGCTTGTCCCCAATGCATGTTTTGACTGCGGTCTTAGTTCAGAAATACAACACAAGGAACTAGCAATTTCTAGTGCTATCTCGTAATCCGCGCGAGCGGAAGTCTGCCTTAGTGCCATCCTCGTTTTCTTGCAATGTCATCTTTTCAATACATCTTTGCATCTCGGTGTGTTCTTCATTTTCAAGAGCTGAATAATCTTAAGCATGCACGGTAGAGATAGTGATGTTGAAAGTTGAATCTTTTCAGCACTTGCAATTTTCTGTGAGAAATTCAAACAAATTGCACCCCCAATACATTCCATGAAAGTATGTAACTTCCCATTCAGGATTGAAATAGTTTGTTAGTGTGGAAGACCTTCGCATTAATAAGTTTCGTTCCATAACAAAAGATATTAATATACAAGCAACCACTGCTACTGTGGATAACCTTGGGAGGCATGCTCTCACTACTGAGCGGAAACAG
The DNA here is from genome assembly GCA_030762175.1 of Metallyticus violacea. Classification (NCBI taxonomy): domain Eukaryota; kingdom Metazoa; phylum Arthropoda; class Insecta; order Mantodea; family Metallyticidae; genus Metallyticus; species Metallyticus violacea. The sequence goes on along the minus strand of CM060843.1, from coordinate 106,765,024 downwards.
TGCAGGGGGGAGGGGGGAATGCACCGTCACCAGCTGTATACTGCGCTTGCACTAAAAGTTTCAAAGAGAGAAAATAATTATTAATTTACTTTATTTCAGTTGTCTACGGATGAAAATAGCTTCGGCTAAAGGAACACTCGTAAAGTATTTAGAAAAAATAAAAATCCATGCGAAATTGGGAAAAGAATTTGAAGTGACTGGTGCTGTTTGAGGTCATTAAATGGTGGCATGTATTGATATTCCAAGTTTGATATTATTTATTTTCAGCCATTTATATTCAATTTTAAGTTGTGGATTAAATTCGACGCGGGCGGCAACACTCTGATAAAAGAGGCTGGCAACAGGATTTGCGGCTTGCTAAATAATCAGCTTTCGAAGAATGGAAGTTCTTTCTTCTCTGTCTTTTTAAACAGACTATAATCATCCTTCTCAGGAGAAAACTTTAAGCTCATTTTACCATAATAAGGGAATACGTAAGCCAGTGCGCTGTTCGCAGATTGCGTGATACTGCAGCTGATACTCTTGAGGACAACCCTTACATTCAGCTGGGCGAAAGCTTAAAAACCGGTTCCATGGTTTGTATTCATGAGTTTGCGCGGTGCGCACTGTGGTTAAAAACCGCCATCTTCAGATATCACACAGACAGTAACAGTTGGCCACCCTGCGGGTGGGTGTTAAAGGCAACAGTACCTAGCCGCACCTGCGGCTAGGTTCTGGTTGGGTTTAATATTGTGTGTTGTGTTGGTCTTTTCGTCTATATTAGATAGTCGAGGATTCTGGTGATAATTAAATTAAGTGGTCACTCATCCAATTACTGACCATGGGCAATATTGCTGGTTGGTTACTCACCCATGTACCGACCATGGTCAAAGTTGCTTGTTGGTCACCCACCCAAGTGGGGTCCAGTCCCAAGATTGCTTAACTTCTCCTTCACCCAAAGTCAAGCATGGTATGGGTACCACTTTTCTGGGGGGAGCTGGTTTTTGCCTTTGTTAAGGGCCCAAGAGGGAGGAACCTTGGGAGGCTGTATGAAGGGCACCGTCTGTTAGCCCCGTGGTCATCTTGATCCAGGAGACGCGCTAGCTGGGTTGCGGAGCTTATCATGCAGCGTCTTCGCCCTCTCGCGAACGACTTCGACGATGGAGAATGTATGATGGAAATATACAGTCCGTATTGTAAATCATCCTAAGCGCCCTGTTCTGAATGCACTGAATGCTGCGGATGGTGGAGTTGGCCACCACACCCCAGACCTCACAGACGTACAGAATCAGGGGCTGTGCGATTGAGCGATATATCCCAGGTTTTGATGAATAGGTAGTGTTTTAGACAGGAATATTGGGTACAGCTGCCTGACCTAGCTTAATTTTCCACTTTGTGAGGGGGATGAAAGTGAGTCGCTTGTCCAACAGAACCCCGAGGAACTTCGCGTTTGTGACTCGGGAGATCACTCTGCGTCTCAGTCGGAGGGCTGCTGGTCATGCAGCAGTCTGGTCTGAGCTAGGCTGATGGCCATACGCCATTTCTCTCTCCACTCCCCGATAGCTCTTAGCTGTCTTTTTTGAAGTGGCCGGTAATAATATTGTAAATTTTTGTTTTGAGCCAGTAATAAGACGCCGTCCGCATTCTGGCACGTCATGACTTTTGGCTTTGTGGGGTAAATCAGCCGCAAATAGTATTGGGGACAGCACGCTGCCCTCCGGCACTCCAGTGCCAATGGGCCTTTACACGAAAGCTGTTTCGGAAGAAACCAGCTATTAGTGAAATGTACGGGGAAGAAATGTTTGCTTCTAGAAGCTTGTAGAGTAGCCCATCGTGCCACATCGTCTCAAAGGCCTTTTCCACGTCCAGCAGCACTGCCACGGTTTTGGCCTTCTCTTGGTATGCCAAGGAACAGCTGCTGCAATAGCTGCTGGGTGGTGGAGTGTCCAGTCCGAATACCAAACTGATGGTCCAGTAGGAGGTTTTTCTCCTCGAATAGAGCAATGCGGGTTAGCCAACTTTTGAGATGGCTAGGAGCAGACTAATGGATCTGTAGTTAGATGGAAAAACTGGATTCTTGCCAGATTTTAGAATGCAACCCACTCTCGCCTCTTTCCACACTGAGGGAAAATTTCGTAGGTGAAGGCATCATTATAAATCCGTGTCATATGAAGCACAGCTTTTAAGGAGGTGCTGGAGAATGTTCGCCGTGACGCGGTCATGTCCAGGTGTTTTGTTAGGTTTTAGGCTTTGAATAAGGGAGGCAACCTCTTACGGGGTTGCGATGAGAATGAGGTCATCGTCGTGCGGATCAAGTGGCACCTCGAGGAAGGCGTTCACCCTCTCCTTCGCGATGTCAGTAAGTTTTCATCCTGCGGGTCATGCTGGGGTTTGAATTGAGTCTCACACAACTTGCATACATAAAGAGGGGAGTTAAAAGCAGTTTCATTTTCGCTGGTCCACTCAAGGACATTTTCCCCGCTTTGCAACAGTTTCCCCACTCCATTCAGTTCCTCTATCGCAGTAGGGTAGTATTGCTGTGGCAGTGGTAGTACTAGCAATATCTGTATGAATTAATAGCATACGACTTTAAATATGAGTGGTATTAGACGACAGTTGAAAAACATGATTTAGCGTGTACAATTTCTTTAAACCGTTAGAAAACTGTCAAGAGAAAGTTAGTTTCGTTTTAGACATTTTTAATAGTGTTTAACGCCCGTTTTTACTACTGAGACACTACAGGTGGTGGACACCGATGATAAATGAGGTGAAATGATAAATTGGGAAAATATTTTTTTAAAGGAAGGAAACGTTCCTGGTCTAGTTTAGGGTACCTCCCCGGCATTTGCCATTTATATGGACTGAGGAAAACCTGGAAAAAACCTCAGTCAGAGAGGACGATTCTAGAGGGAATCGAACCGCAGACCTCCCGCTCACGAGTCCGCGCCTTAACGACCTCGGCCACCCGTGGAGGTTTTTTAGAGTTGGATGCGCAGAGAATAACTGCAGAAGCGTGTCAGATATCCGTCAAAACTGTTAAACGTATACATGACGAAGTTAAAAAAAAAGGACGGCTGACGATGCAGAATCCTCATAGCCCTCTTTTTCCTGTACAAGGAAAAATATACTGCGCGAAAAACCAGTCACCGATTTGATCCATTTCAAGAAGGGTGTTATCAGATGTTCGGTGCAAGAGTTTCACGAGTTTGGCGAATATACCACCCTTAAAAAGCTTAAAGGGGCGCTAAAGAGAAAATAGATTCTGGCGGCGTAACTTCTCTAAATCAAAATTTGGGGAAACTATTATTTAAATACCGGAAATATAACGACGGTAGATTTTTGATGGAAAAAAAAACTAAGAACTTTTACTTAAAAAAAATATCCATAATCTACATAGACCCGACATGGATAAACCAGAATCACAGAAGATCAGCTTTGGCAGCATTTTAAAGGAAATGGGGGTCTCAATATTCCTCCTGTGATTTTATTTATTTATTATATAAATATATTAACGCGAAATAATTATACCTGAGCAATGTAAAGGGACAGCGCTCCGTTAGGCGATGGAACGTTAAGAGCGAGAGTGGGGATTTAAATGCGTGACCTTGACTGGCCAGATTGAAACCATTATAGTTGCAGCGATAGGTTAGGCCCTTAAAGCCTAGGCTGGCACTTCTGAGTGGAGTGGAGCATGCATTGAAGTGAGCTAGTCTTGTTCAACTTACTTCCCCTGCCGAAAGTGATGTCATTGATTGACGAACAATTTGCCGACCATCGGACCAGATGCACTACACTACTGTGCGGTTCAAACCTCTTTACGTTTGCCGCGTGTTCACTAATGCGGCACTGGCGAATCGTGGCGGTATCATGTTGCCTCATACGGACAGTATAGCTTGTCGTTTTTAAAACTCGAAACGCAATATCATGTATTTCATATTATAGAAAAACAAGTAGCTAGGATAAAAGGCGACGTTCTTCTGAACAAGTGCAAAAAAGAAAACGTCAGATAGATAGAGGTCTATGATCGTAACTTCCTCCATGTTGAAGCAATTAAGGTTTGACAGACAATAACAAAAACCAAAATGAGTAATGAAGGGTTGTAGTCACCTCAGTTGTGAGTTAAACTTCGGTGTAATTCTGTTGTTCAGTTTTTCAGTGATAAGCTCTGTTCAAGAGTTTATAAAGTTATCAAACTTTTTTCTTAATGAAAATATCGCTTAACAAGCCCATTACAGGTGAATAAAGCAGTCAAGTTAGGGCTGTGGTGTTCAGTGTGTAAAATTTCTTTAAAGTATGCGAATGAATAAAACCGCCAAAATGTTACCTTTATACAAATGAGGCGAGTTCATTAAGTATTCTACTGTTTCACTTGCGTGTAGAAAAGCTAAAAGAGCGCACCATTGGGAGCAGCGAAATTGTTTGTACCGCCGAGAAAGCATATACGCATACCTAACCTGACGCTTTAGAAAAAGCTCAGTTCGGCGCGTGTTTTTTTAATTCTATGACCAAGGAGAATTTCCCACAGTGAAGTTAACGATGGTGCCCAGAGAAAGGATAGATCATGCTGGTTTTCTTCCACTGGGAAAGTTATGAAATGTTTAGGATTTACATATAAGAAACTCTTAATGGGCGTCAGTTTCTAATTGAAAAAGGGACATACTTGTGGCAAGAATGACAACTTGCACACTATGCATGATGCAGGACAATCAGGCGACATTCTGCCTTTAAATCACACAATGAAGTATATTTGGCAGTACTCTTCTAGAAATGGGGGTTTAAAAGTGCCGGAAGCAGACAGTTTGTCACGTAGGATCGGCTAATACAGGTTTCACATCAGACAGCAAATGGGTGTTGTGGTAGCTGGCGCTCAAGGCCATGTGCCCTCCCATTAATTTTGAAAATCACCAATCCCTTTAAATAATTGTGCATAAGTTGTCAACTCAATTTTTTTTCCTTCCCCCCCCCCCCCCCACAGATGCACACCCTAAACGTTTCAACACCTGCATTATAGTATACAAGAGAGGCGCGCAGTTTAAACGACTTCTGCGAATGCAGACAGCTTGGTGTGTGTATGTGTGAAGAGAACGGGCCAGGCACATTCTCCTTGTGCTCAGACTTAGCAAGACAAAATGCTTTCGTTTGAAAGTAGTTATGAAGCTGGTGGTTAACGGGACGAGGGGTGTCGCAGTGAAGGTTCACGAAGGCAGAATCTTGTGAACTTTTCATGTATACGCGCACTGAGCCTGTCCTTCCTACCATAGCACCTAAAAGAGGAGCTTCCTCGAGCGATTTGTCGTGGTCAACGTTATTACTTCTCATCAACTGTTTGCTTTTTCCCGCCACTGACTTATGAGGAATCTAAATATACGATAACTTTTCCACTATAAAAGCAACTCGACTAAAGTATTCTTAAATAACATTGTGTTTTAAAAAGAACCTGCATATCATAATTAAGAGTAAACCAGAATGGTTAGTGAGGGGAGTCTTATTAGATTACAGTGATAATTTTGGCACTTCTGCCTATCACCGTTGTTACATCTGTAAAATAACTGAGAAGCCATTGTAGCCTATTTACTAATGTAAATCCAGTAAACAAAAATATGTTGGTGTATAGAGATTTAGGTGTTTAAATTTAGCTGTTATTGTGCAATTCAGTAGCCGTTGTTTCTCGATAAAGGCTATATTAGTAGTTTTTAGGTGCGAACCTACCACCATCGCTTTGTCCGTCCGCCCGGATAGCAATTTGACAACCGCTGCAATTACAGAGCTGAGATTTTGTATATAAAATTTATCGGTACATTTAGAATTTGGTTGAAATCGAAACAAAATTAAGGAAATCTGATATGGCGAATCTCCCAAAAAGTTTTAACTTTTTACGCCATGTCATTTTTATAAGTTGTGCCCCTGCAACGAGCCACCACAGGTACATAGATCTTTTCTTTTCATGCTGTGGTGTGGAAGAGATATTACAGTGCAGCAGTATGCACTCCGCCCACCGTGTGACCAGCAAGCTCATGAACTACTACAATCTCTTGGTTTTATTTCTATAGTAATGACTTTCGGTAGCTCTAATTTTGATAGAAAATTTTCAACAGACTTTCTTTCTTAAAGATGTTACCAGTTTCCTGCGCCAGAGGCGCCTAAGAACTTTCTAATTCACATATTCCGAAATATTGGCTATTTTGTTCTCGTATGTTGTATTGCAGTTCATTCAATGTTCGGAAATTCAATTAAGAGATTCTATCTTTTAAACTGCTCCATAATTTGTGATAACTTATTGAGATATTCGCGGCAATTGTTAACCTTTAAGGTGAATCAACCCCTGGAAAACCGCCACGGGTGGCCGAGGTCGTTAAGGCACGGACTCGTGAGCGGGAGGTCTGCGGTTCGAATCCCGCCAGGACCGTCCTCCCTGACTGGGTTTTTTTTCCAGGTTTTCCCCAGTCTTCATAACTGGCAAATGCCGGGGAGGTACCTAAACTTAGGCCTGGAACGCTTCCTTCCTTAAAAAAAACATATCCTCTCCTAATTTATCATTTCATCTCATGTATCATCAGTGTCCACCGCCTTTGGTGCCTCAGTAGTAAAAACGGGCGTTAAACACTACTCAAAAAAAAAAAAAAAAAAAAAAAAAAAAAAAAAAAAAACCCTGGAAAACGCTCTTCAAATTCTCTGCAACACTGAGCAAGTAATGTGTTTTAAAAATGTATAGTCAGAATTCTTTGTTCTGCATTAATCCCCGAACCATAACTCGAGTAACACACACAATCAAAGAAATGAAACGCACAGTGCACACAATAAACACTTCAGCGACTATATGCGCAGCTAGTTACTATCGATGCATGTTCCGAGCCAGCTTGGAAATATAAAAGGTATACGCTGTACAAAGGCTTTCCAGAAAGTAATACTCGTTTGTAAATAATCACAAAACAAATAGTTTCTTTTATTTGTCGGGCCGCGGATTGCGCGTACGCGTGCTCCGCGCACTGTACATTACACTAGGGAGTCAATGATTCTCTGTGCTCCAATAACTATTGTTTTGTGAGGAAATGTGACTATTTAAATGAAAATTATTTGAGAAAATAATTAAATGTTGGTCAACAGTACAATCAACGATATTTTGTAAAATCAGTTACATAAATTTACTCGTTTTTCGTCTTCATGAGGTTGTAATTCATGAACTATAATCACTCTGTAGGGTTTCAATATTAAAAGTTTAGCAGCTCTACGAACAGAGGTTTTTGAAACACCCAATTGCTGTGCAACACGTCTTAGAGACTTCTTTGGAGAGAGTTCGAATGATGCACCGATTTCGTCAAATTTTTCCGAAGTTAGAACATCTCTTTTTCGCTTCTTAGGTTTAGCGATCTCGTTGGCCTATACTTATTAACCACACAGCGAACAGTTTCTCTATCTGGAACTGGAATACCAGGAAATTTCTCCTGAAATCGTCTACACACACGTTTACACAATTCTGTTTTTACGTAAGTATCGTACATAAAACTTCTTTGTTCGAGCGTGAATTTTTCGGTATGCATTTCAGTGGACTAATAATAATCTTACGTAATTCACATACAACACAGATGTCTAGAATAAACGCACAACGAACAAACTCTAATATTTATACCTCGAACAGAAGACAACAACTGACACAACATAACGCAGCTAATAAACGTAACCTTTAGCGGGTCATTCACCGCTGTGAGTCACTGAAATAATACCGAGATCACTACACTGCAAGTGAACTACGCATACACGCGATCTGTGGTCCGGCTATAAATGAAACGTGTGGTACTTCCGAATGCTACTACTATCGATGCGTCCTAGATAATCTCACAGGCAAGTTACTTATTCAAAGATGGTAGTAAGTTGGAACAGTGAACAATGTCAAAATAGCATTCCTCCGTAGAAAAAATTAATGGGAGTGATATACAGCACTACGCTAAGCAATGGGTGATCGATTCTATCATGCTGTACAGTGGCAAGATTGGTTGAAGCCTTCAAACTTGGGTTTATAAACTGCAGATTTGCCTCGTAGTGGACAGAGTGCCTCCGTTAAAACAGACGCATTAACAATAGACCCGTGCAAATAGGAATTACCTAGTACTAGTGTTTCTATCCCAGAGATTTTCTTTGTTTTTGGTGTAGGGCTTCTAATTGTACGAGGTCCAAGAGAATGGAGTTCCTATAAATTCTTACAGGGCTTATTCTCGCGTATTTCAGTCAAGGCGTTGTCTATTATCCTGTCTTGAATACCGCACTATAAACGCTCCATATTACAAGATATTTCTGCACTATCCCTGCATTATACATTTCGGGAAAAACGGTCAGAACTGCTGGCATTATCTTGCACGCTAAAGCTAGACCCTATGCAGCATATCTTATCACGAATTTCTTGCGGTGCTTGCGATAGGAACTCTTGAAACATCCTCCCAATTCGCAGGCTTTTTAATTTAAAAATTGAAGAACCGTTACGTGGGAAACGCTTTGCAAACATGGCATTTCGGCGAGAGGTAACATACATTAACCAAATCTTTATAGCCTAAGGTATTTATATAATTCCCACCGCCGGCTCAGAACTGTGGACTATTTGAAGGGCATGGTAGTGATGTTACTTTCCCTCTTGACGTTGACTCAACCCCTCAACCCAAACCTTATCTGGGAATGCAGTACAGGTGCATGACTTATGACAACTTTCATATTTACCGATTTTTACACATAATTACTACCACTCTAAGCATCTATCGCATCTTACAACTAGACTTGTAATGCCTTCAACTGGGCGTCACATGTTTCAGAACATTGTCTATAGAAAACTGCTATTCGATTGAACTAAATGGCGGCCTTGTGTACGGTCCTGTAACTGTCCGTACTTGTAAAATGCTGTACATACTAGTCACGCGACAAGTCTGAGCTTAAGGCAAGATGCTTCAGAAGCATACTCATTTGGATAACAGGCTGAGTAAACCTGAGTCGATCTGGAGAAAATCCCTCTGCCTGGGATCGAATCCCAGACGTGCGCTTTTCCACCTGAGCTACCGAATGTCCTAGGTATTTTAGCAATCAGAAAGGAGGTTAACAATGCAGAATACTTTATTATATACACCCAATGGTGCATAATAAACACTCAAACTACCCCAAGTGACCAATGATTTCTGTTGTCCCACTGCTATCTGTGGGCAGGCTGGTAATACCTTCCAACTTAAAATGTTAAAAACGTATCAAAATTGCTACAGCGAACTTAAAATGTTAAAAACGTATCAAAATTGCTACAGCAAACTTAAAATGTTAAAAACGTATCACAATTGCTACAGCGATCATCTTCAGTGGCATTTAACGCACCAATGCCACTGATGAGATGAAATGAGAAATTGGGAAAGGAATTTTGGGAATAAGCATTGTCTAAAGTTTAAGGGTAACTATCTGGCATTTGCCAGTGATGAGGACTGAAGAAAACCCGAGGGAAAAAATCTGTCAGGGAGGGCGGTCCTAGCGGGATTCGCACCGCAGACTTCCAGTTCTTAGCGGCACGTGTCGGTATCACAGTGAAAACGCCGCTTCCTTCATTGATGCGGTACAGGTTTCCATATACCATTGGCATTCATTCATAGTCTCAAGGTCGGTATGCTCTGCACATTTCTTTCTCACTAACAAGCACTTAGCTCTCAATAACACACTTTTAAAATGTACGAATTTCGTTTACCTCGTACATATAAGGATAATTTCCTTGTTATAACATCCGATAGGTTTTATCATGTTTCAACATACTATGATGGCCCCCTTGTCCTTCGGGGAAGCAAATATTGCCTAATAGATGAGAAGTTTAATAGGTTTTTGTCGTATCTTAGCATCCTGTTAATATTTTTAAAACAAAAATATTTTCCACTATATTGCAGCAAGAATCCGACTATGTCGGCAGGAGCACTATTTGATGCCTAGATTATATTAGGACACTGCTGCTAATGGATTATATAGCTAAAAAAAAAGTACATTAATTCAAATGACAACTTAGTCGTTTGCTAGAAAATTACAATATTATATACATTTTAGGTAAATAATTATGATACTATTGAAAAATAGTCAGGAAAATTTAAAAAAAAAAAAGTTCCAAACATGTGTGTTTTACATTATAAAATATTAAAAAAAACATTATTGTTCACAGATATCACAATCATTGGATTCTGCCTATAACAATCCCGCCAGGACCGTCCTCCCTGACTGAGGTTTTTTCCAGATTTTCCTCAGGGAGGTACCCTAAACTTCGGCCTGGAACGTTTCCTTCCTTAAAAAAAATTCTTTTCCAATACATCAATTCATTTCATGTATCACCAGTGTTCACCGCCTGTGGTGCCTCAATAGTAAAAACAGGCGTCAAACACCACTTAAAAAAAACTGCATAAAACATTTTCAGATCAATAATATAACTACGTTACATATTTAAAAAAATCCTGTACCTAATTATAAAATATTTACTCTTCAAAATACATATATTATGTGTTCCCAGTTTGCCTCTATTCCTACCAAGAAATCCTGCTGAATGTTTATTTGCTGTTGCTCAGCATTTCTGCTGGCATATTATCACAAGTGTCCAGCGGTTTATAAATTTATTGCTGTTCTTTCAGCTCATATTGTTACTATTAAAATTGCATACAGCAGTGCTTTCTTTGTGTGATGTAACCATCTTCAAGCACAGTAACAGAGACCCTTATGAGGGCAAGATACTAAGGATAAATGATGATAATCTTTACCTCATGCCGCAGTCATTTGCATCTCTATCAAGGTGAATTAATAAATCGTGCATTGTTCCACTTTTTCAAGTAATATAATTTTTTTATATAATTAGTTAACATTGTTGATTAGATGTACATAGGTTGGAACTTTTAACAGTGGCAACTATTTATTTATCACTAATACAAAAGTAATACATCTCTGAAACTACTACTATTCTTCAATTAATCACCAGTATTGTTAATAACCAGTTGCCAGAAATGTGGAAGTCATAGTATCCATTTTGCAGTGCCTGTTGTCCTGATGTTTCTTATGGAGCATCCAATGCCTGAAGAATTTCAGGAAAAGTCTTAATAAAACTTCATGAAGTGATTTTTCATCTTCAGGATTAAGTCATAATTACAGGGGCTTAGCACTTACAACCCCAGTGATGGTGCAGATCAACTATAGAGCATTGCTCTGCAAAATAATAGGAAGATTCTGCAAAAACCTGTCACCGCTTCCTTTGCAGTGCTGGTCTCAGCTTATGCTCCAAAAATAACATAAGCATTAACATTCTGTCCTTGCAGTATGGTACAGAACCATAACTTTCACATTTGCCGGACTTTTGTCTACTACTACTAAAAAACTACTACTCATTGGACTGGCGCTTAAGTTGAGATTCATGCAATCTCGCCAATGCCTCATCAAGTGCAATTATACGGCATAATAAAGCGTCTCAGTCTTTACCATAATGCTCCAAGTGAAATTGGAGCTTATCATATTCATCACTGAGCTTTCACGATGCAATTTCCCTCATTCTCAGGTGATTCTTTAGAATTCACAGCACTGTCTACGCGATAACCCTATCCCTTGACCTAACTAATGTATGATATGCATCTAACAGCTGTAAATTTACAACACAGGACAGTAGTAGTACTAGCAGTAGCAATAGTAGCAGCAGTAGGTGTATCTTTATTGTTATAAAGTTCTATATGTTCATTACAAATATATTTTATGTATGGCTCGCAAACCGCATGATACAAATTAAAAGAGGAGCAAACAATACAAATTAATATTAATAAATGAACATTAAAAAGGGAAGAATGGTATTTACCGATAAATGAATGGAAACATATTACATAATCTATAATTACAATAGTTTTTGCATTCTAACTCAGTGGACTTTGGCTAGGAAAATACCCATATTCAACCAATTAGTGTGGTTCGCAAATAGGTCCCAGCATGCCAATCATCCTAATTGCCTTAAAAATTTCTCAGGAAAGAGTTTCTCTCAGGTTACCCATCCCTCATCCCCTCCACAAAATTGGCAGATTTTCCTACCAGAACTATCCTTAATTTTTTTAGTCTTCAAACTTCTTAGTCTAAACCAAGCTATTCTTGATGTTGCCTTTTTCCCTAGAACGAGTGTATGCATTTCTTTATCCCAGGACAGATTAATTTCATTTGATGGGCTCAAGGAGACTTTCTGTCTCGATTTCCTGTCCTGCTTAACACTGTATTGCTGTTTGCCCATGAGCACATTGAATCTCAATCAACTTTGCTGTTTCTGTTTTGCAAACATGGAGAAATCACAATACACAGGTTTAGATCAGTAGCTCACACAAGAGTATCTTCAGTTCACCACAGCACATGTTGGAAGGGAGAGTCCACTTACTGTCAGGTGAGTAAGACATGGATAAACATAAGGTAAATGCGAGAATAATTGATTCCATATTATTTCGCTTTCACAGCAGTGTTGCCACAACTAGAAGTTCCAACTCATATTGAAAATTGATCATGAAAATTTCTGAGGTGAGTAAAAACTATTATCTTCAATGGTCTTTGAATACACTGCTGAGCATTAATGGGTTAGCACTGATATTACTTCACTAGTAGAGTCATTCATTAAATCATCTCAGCCAATATGAAGTACAGTGTCTTGTGCTTGTTATTGGCTATCTATTCCCCTGTAGGGAAGTTCTCATGGCTGACAAACAGCACTTGGCAATATTTTATTCAGCATCATTCTATTGTAATGCACACATTAATAGAAACAATCATAAATCATGTAACACCAGTAACTATGTTAAAAAAGTGGTATGATAACCATAACATGCTCCTGTAAACCTGGCTATGACATATTATATATACTGGATGGATTGATTTATCATCACTGAATGCTGCTCTTATACCGAATGTATCTTTTTTTCTTCCTTCAAGTAGTTAAGACTCTTTTTTGCTGCCCTGCAATTCTGTCTCACCATCATTAGCAGCTAATTATGAACTTTTTACCATCTAAAATTTGTTGTAACACCTAGCACTTTCTGCAGTTCTGATTTCCAAACGTGGGAATGTTCCTATGTAAGAGTTTTGAATATGAATAAATACACCAATAATTAATTGTATTTTCAGCAGAATAACTTTTCTGCAAAGGACCACACATTTTTTAAAGCTTGCCCTGAATTTTTCTAAACATATATAAAGGTAAAAATGTTAATTGGAACATTCACAGTGAAGCCAATCATATAATTGAAATCATTTTATGATATAGTCGAACTACACACTCTTATGCTTCACTTACTTGTCACTATTGTAGACCGGTTTCGAGAACAGTTGTTCTCATCATCAGTTCAAATCTCCGACTGCTGGATAATTCGTTGTGTTGTGGGTATTCTGCTCTGGAGGAGGTGTGATGAACTTAAAGTTTATATTTTCCTCGCCGGAAGTGTCAAAGTTCATTAAACTGTCTCTGTATTTGTAAATGTATATTTTCTCCCATGTTGCCAATTCTGTAGGTCCTTGCACTGATCAGTGCAAGGACCTACAGAATTGGCAACATGGGAGAAAATATACATTTACAAATACAGAGACAGTTTAATGAACTTTGACACTTCCGGCGAGGAAAATATAAACTTTAAGTTCATCACACCTCCTCCAGAGCAGAATACCCACAACACAACGAATTATCCAGCAGTCGGAGATTTGAACTGATGATGAGAACAACTGTTCTCGAAACCGGTCTACAATAGTGACAAGTAAGTGAAGCATAAGAGTGTGTAGTTCGACTATATCATAAAATGATTTCAATTATATATATAAAGGTGTCTAATTCTTTCTATTTATCTTTCTTTCTCCCCCCCCCCAATTTCTACTAAAGAGAGATGAAAATAGTTCAAGGTGTTAAGAAGTCACTGGTGGATGAAAGCTGTTCTTAAGGGGCATTTAATAGTAATGCAAAACTTTTTTTCTCTGTCAGTTTACACAGAAAAAAAAAAAACAAAACATTTTGTGTACAGAAATATATGGAGACATGACAGGATAAAAGCACTGTCAGTCATTAAGACAAAAAGCCTATCATTCTCAGAAGGAGATAATGAGACCGTCTCACTGATAATCCAAGCTACAGGCAGCCATACACTGCAGTGACATTTGCAATGGTGGAATATGCTGCCGTAAGACAGAATTTTCAGAATCTCATCAAATGCCAAATTGAAAATTAATAAAATTCACTTTTATATTATTTTGAATGCTAAATTAAGACATTCTTACATCCATTTTACTACGATGAACTTAATTTTTTGATAAGAATGACCACGCATTGTTTGTTCAGCAGATAACACTGCATGCTACCTAACTTTTTAAGTGAACATGCCAATACAAACAATTGTATTAAACTGTGTGTGTGCATGTTTGTGTGCTCAATATCAAAAGTTTATATTTTTTCCTTACATATATACAAAAAGACAAAAAAATTAGCAACAGCCAGAAACCATATATTTTCAAAAAACACTGAAGTGTTTGCTGATGCTGAGTTCACAATAATATTTTAATGCTATCTTCAGTTCATGGCCAAGTTTGAACCATCTGAATCTTATTTTGATTTAAAATAAAACACTAAAAATCATGTCGTCACATTAAAACTCTCTTTAAGTTTCACAAACACACTTATAAAAGTAATTTTTGTACATGTTTCGTGAGGTACATTGTGAGTCGTCGTTTTGGTTGACAAATGTACCTCACGAAACATGTACCAAAATTACTTTTATACGTGTGTTTGTGAAACTTAAAGAGAGTTTTAATGTGACAACATGATTTTTAGTGTTTTATTTTAAATCAAAATAAGATTAACAAAAGTTTCACTTTGTGGATTCCGACATTCCGTAAACATATTGAACCATGTGCTCTGATGGCTGAGTGGGCATGTCTAGTAATAAGAACTACCTAGAATCTTGATTATGCTTAAATTTATTGTTAGCTTTTGCAAGTAAAATTAATGTTTAATATATGGCAATAATATGCTGCGTGATCAGTTTTGTTTTCCCACAGAGTGTTTTGCCTATGAGTGAGCTAGCAGCTCATTAATTGGTTAGCCGGCCAGCCGGGTCTCAATGATTAGCAGGAGGCTAAAACAAACCAACCTATAAAAATATACAAACTAATTTAAGATGCTCATTACTTACCAAATTATCAAATGAGGCATTGTAACTGCATTCCCTCATTCTCCATACATTTTTGGCATCTCTTTAGGAAATTATTCATCACTAATAGTAGTTCATTTTGAGGAACCCAGACAATTTTCTGACGAATATTATCTTTCAGTTCTTGTATTGTGTGCCGGCTTGTCTTAAACACGGCAATTTTTAAATTTACCTTAGAGATGATAAATTGGGGGACTGAGAGGGCCACAAATCCCTACTAATAACTCTGTCTTGTGGAAAAAATTGTGATTGCTCTCATGGGATTATTCAGTGTGAGCAATAGCAGTCCTGTTGAAAAAATGCATGATCACACTCCCTGTCAATTAATTCTCTGAAAAAAGGGGTTAGTTTGGTAATCACATTAGTAACAGAAATCAACTGTATGCTAAAAATAATCGGTCCTTTGATTTCTTTCACCACATATGAATCATACATAAAGATTTGCTCTGCCATTGGATGGCATGTTCATGCACATGCATTCTAAATGGTTGTAGATTAAAACAACCTTCAATTCTGCTTTGTTTGTTAGCAATCTCCTTGATTTTCAACATGGCTGACTGCACACACAAGACAGAGTACAAGGAGATTGTTCCTTAAGTTTGAAAACATTTCAGGTGATTCTTGTTTCAAGCTGCAAGATCACTTGAAGTCCATATATATATGAGGTGGGAATGAATATCCAGGGAAGGGATTGTTCCTGCCATCTTGGTTCAGGATGAAAACGTGTGTCCACTCTTCAGCAGGTTGCAACTCTGCATGAAGAAGTAGACAGCAATCCCTTCCAGTGTGTCTCTGCAATGAGAAGTAATTCTCATTTCCTTGGGTCAAACAGCAGAGCCTTATATCATTTAAATGTTGCAGGGCTCTTTGTTTAATCAGCTTCTAAGAAGGAGTGCCTTAAAGACGATTACCTCCTCACCTTTGCAAAAGAAATAGCCTACCGCAATTGGAATATGATTATAATCACAGAGGAGGCAACATTTTAATTTACAAACAGGGCAAGATAATCGCCTACCTTTCCAAGAGGGAATATAAGACGTGAAATATATAGCTCAACCGTGTTTGACAACAAACTTTAAACAAAAAATAAATAAAACCTAGAACACATTGTTCCTTTTGCGAGGATGAGATATCCTGATGAAATCACTGAATCACAACACGATAATTATCTTGTCCACACATATCAATGGGTTTCAAAATGGTTCTTGCACAGGGAAAAGATGGCCTCCATGCACCAAATTTTGAAATGTATGGGCAGAGGTGCAAAAAGTGGTACAGTTAATTTGACCTGGACAAGGCTTTGTGGGATCAAATACAGTATGCATGGGAGGAAGTATTCTCTAATCCAAATCTGTCTGGGAGTTTCATTCATCTATGTCCTGAAGAAAGGGGGAAGTAATAGAAGCGGAGTTATTTTATACCATATTTTTAGCCTTTCATTTTAAAAGATTTATTTCCTATTTATTTTGAAAATAAAAAAGATTACATTTATTGTGAGCATAAATGCCTTAAAATTCAAATTGGACGTTTTATCATGTGACTAATATTATTTAATTTGTTTATAGATGAATCTTAAATAGGATCATGAAAAAATAGCCACATTCAATTATTCCAAAGAAGTACCAGGATTGTTTTTTGCTGACAATCTCATAACAGGAATAGTAACCGTACGATTACAACATGCCTTCATGAAATTGCTGGCCTTTGTGCTGAATGGGGTCTAAGGTTTAATAATAAAAAATCAAGGATAATAATGTATAAAAAAGGATTGAAATTAATGCATACACCTGCTAATGAACAAAATGTGCTAAATGTGATATGGTTGATGATCTTACCGTAAGTGTATGTAACATAGGCAAACAGGATAATTGACAGTGAAGTATTTCATCCATACTCATACACCAGAGTCAATTATCTATGAGAGGACATGACATGGCATTTTGTGAATGGCTCAGTGCCACCATCATGGTTACTAGGAAATTTATCATTGTTATTAGGAAAGTTGGACTCTGAGCATTTGGGCAGGAAATATCCTGAGTCATGTCATTAGTTCTTATTTGCTGCCAGCATGAATGACAGAGAGTGTATGCAAGATTTCTTTGTGAAATGCTCCTAGGATTAGTAGGAGAAGAGTGCCATTGATTATTCAGAGGAAATGGCACCACCAACATGGTGCTCCTGTTCATTATGCTGCTGAAGCAAGCCTAGCAGGAAATTATACATCTCCAGGATGTAGTGGAGTCATGGGAGACCTGCCAGATATTTAGATTTCAATTCATTCGACTGTTTCATTTTGGGTTGTATAAAGAATGACATTGAGAATCTAATATAGAAGAACTTGTTGCAAGAAAGCAAGCATATTCTACACAAATTGATATGTTGCTACACATTCAAGTAAATCTCATAAGATATCTGAAACATGCAGCAGTTGCTGGAACAGTTTGAACATCTTTATCATTATTCTGTATTATTATTATTAATATTATTTTTATTATTATTATTATTTATTTTTCAATTTTCACAAACTGAATTTATAATATTAGTAGTAATAACAGTATAATAAAACATAGATATGGCAGTTTGAATATTCTTCATTTTATTCTCTTAAACCATTTTCTTTAATTTAACACTGTGCTAGTAGCATTTGTAAATAGAGTGAAACTTGACTGTGCCATGTTCTAAACAGTATACCACAATGTTATGCTATGTTTGAAAAGAGACAATTTTTAATAGTTTAAATCCCCTGCAGAGTAGACAATTATGTGGTGCATCTCGTGCCAAAACATGGCCTCATTCAGCAACTGGTTTGTTTACAAAGGTAAACAAATCATGTAAGGAGTTAAAAAAAACACCCAATTTAATATGAAATAATTTCTAAAATTAAATCCTCAGAATAAAATCCATCTAAAAAAAGGTGTTCCACATTATCAAAATTTGAAATCATAAAATATGAAGACATTAAAGGTATAAAATAAAATAAACTTCCTATAAAACAAATATCCAAATTTATTATTAATTAGACAATCAATGTAATACTCTTGTGCTCCACTGTATTAATTCAGACATGAAAATTACTTGGTTGGTACTAGGGTAACATAGAATGCTAGCTTCTTATTGAGTAACTTTATTAGTTAATAACTTGAGGACTATGACACACAGAATTTATTTGTTTTAGAATCAACATGCCAGGTTTGTCTATAAAATACAATACTGCAGCTTGTGCATGAATTCTGGGATTGCCCATATATGAAGAAAACCTATTACATTCATTAATTCACATGATTATATTTCCCATTATGATAAAAATGTTGAAAATAATTTTCTTGATAACACTAATATTTATGATAATCTCACTTTTTTTTTAATAGTGTTTAACATTCGTTTTTACTGCTGAGGCATCACAGGTGGTATGCAACATGTTGCAACATTAGAGACTTACTCTTGCAGTTCAGTTACCATAGAAAGGTATCACCAACACAGATTTAGATACAATGCAAATGGTTCCAATGCCTTAACTTCATTCACTCATCCTAAAATTTGATATGAAAATTTTAGCTAAAGCACGACAATGCAAGTCTTTGTGAACAAGTACGTATGTATAAAATTGTTACCGTTGTTCAAAATGAAGAGACAGAGACAAAATTTTTCTGAGTTTCCTCCAAAGGAACAAAAAGCAGCCACATTTTGATGGCGATTCACCATACATTAGTAACATACCTAGAAACTTTTGATTTTAAAATTCTAGCCTCTTGTAATGTTGTTTACTTGGGGGAGGGGAATGAATAAATGAATGAGAAGAGCTACAAAGTTGCCAGTTTTCACACTACAGTTGATGAATGATTTTTACAAATTCCCCTTTTTAATAGAAGAAAGGGAAATAAAGATTAGAATTGTACTAAAAATGAAAGATGCCAGGGCAAATGGTAAGAAAGCTTATATATGGAATATGCAACTTTAGATTGATGAAAAGATGATAACTGCAAATAAAAAGGAGCTAATTGCAGATGGTAGAAGTGGGCAGAAGGATATGAATCAGCAATTCGATGAAATTGAACCGGGAAGCTGAAGATCAAGGGTTGGTTTGACCATGGTGTGCGAATCCGAGAGCAGGCATTGGCGCTGGAAATTCTAGGTCAAGGAGGAGGAGTCATCTTGATGTCAATGAGTAAGAAGATATTGCTGGGCAGGCGACTATCTTGAGATTCAGCTGGCAAGAGGGGCAATGGAGGGAGGAAGAAGGGGAGAGGAAGATGTCACTATAGATTCCAGCATTGTGTCATCACCACGTGCAAGTATTTTACAGCTTCACAGTATGGTAAAGTGGTATATGCAGGAAGATGCACATATCCCTGGCAGCATCAAAATTCATCATTGGGAGGGATTGAGCTCACAAGCAGGATGAAATTGCAGAAGTTTAGAGCTAGAATGTATTCTGAATACGGTGAAAAGGAGATCGGGTCTCTGAGGCTGGATTTTTGGAAATGTAAAGGTTTAAAAAGGAGTTTGTCTTTGTGTTTTATTGGCCACTGGCTAGAATGGTGTATTTATTAGCATTAGTTGAGACATGGTTAGAGGATAGGGATGAGATTAGAATGGCAGAGTTTGAATTTACAAGAAAATGGTTTTGAGATGGAATATTAAGATAAGAGCTTCAGGTGGCTAGGGGCTATTATTTAGAAAGGACTAGATGGGCAAGATTAAAGAATGGAGCTCCGGGATGGAGGGTATAATGTGGGTAATATTGATTAAGTTAACATTGTGTTTAGGGTTATTTTAGAGAGTTTTTGATGTAATGATTTAGGATACATCAGGTGTCAAGAGGTTTCTTTGTTAAATTAGTGTTTAAAATTTCAGGAGTCTGGGGTAGGGAATTTCTATTGGATAAATAACAATGGGGAAGAGTTAACAAGGAATGGAAAGGGTGATATGTGGTTCAGAAGAAGCGCTTTGGAGGGAGATTTTGGGAAACAGATTAGAGTAAGATTTGAGGTTAGATGGACAGATATTACATTCTATAATGAGGGGGAAGAAGCCACTAGATAAAAGGGGAAGCTAAAAGAGATCGATACATGATACATTAGTAAATGTAATATGCAGGAATGAGAAGGGATGGAGTTTAGATTAGGAATCTGGGGCTTAAGGAATTTTGAAATAATTGTGAGCATGGAGTTTGGCCTATATGTGGAAATTTTAAAATGTAGAACATATTTGGCCTGAATGCTCAGGAACAAGTGAATGGAGACAAGCAATATATCGTAAATTTTTGAAGTTAAATAAGCAAATTGCAGAAAAGAAAATGTTTGGTGACCAAAGACAAATTAGGAATCTTGGGGAATATTTGTACAGAGTTAAAACAAATGGTTACGGCAGTGAGGATTGAGGATCTATGAGTTTGATTATTTGCAATGCGTAATTGGCTGGTAATGGTAGTGTGATTATATGTGTGGTAGATTAAAAGTTAAAATTTAAATGGATAAGGTAGTTAAGGGCAGAGGTTGAACAAACCAGAACAGATTTATTGCTCATTTTGAGTGATTATTGAACTGTACAAACTGTTTTAACATTTGTTATTATAGTGTTTCTTTGTTTAGTGGAAGGGGTTGTTCCAAAGTCCTCTGGGAACCGAAAACTAGGGTTTAGCAAACATTGTTAACTATAGTTAGTTGAATGGTGAAAATTGGTAGTTACAATTTTTATAACAAAGTTAGCCATATTGTAATATTTGTGAACTTAATGCTATTTAAATAAACAATAAATTCCCTTTAGGCAATGAATCTGGTCCAGTACATTTTATGGCTAATCTAAAATTAAAATATAAATAACTTACTCTAAGCTACTGCATATCATTTTCCAAAGTAGTAAAAACGGTTTCATGGAAACAGATATAAAATGTTTCTCAAAACATTCAAGAAGAAAATAATTGTTTAGAAGTTTTATCACACTTAAGGAAATACCTAAAAAAATGTATTAGATTTCCTTACATCCTATTATGTGTGTGTATATATATTAAATTGTGAACAGTGGTGAAAGACCACAACTCACTCATACATGAATTTATTTACACTGTTATAACTTATTGTTGTTGCATAAGACACTGTACGAGATATATTTAACCTTTTCTTCAAATGCATGCTAAGCAATCATATAAGTATGTTGTACCCATCTGGAGAAATATTCAATTTATTGTAACAAAGAAAGGAGCAAAACCCCACTTTTTGTATTATTTCTTTAGAGTGTATAAGCAGAAATCAAGCATGTTTTTCTCATTAATGCTTACTTTTAAGACTCTTTAATTTCTAAAATAATGTAACAACCCTGTCTTGTTTGTGTTTCAGTTTCTCTTTTAACCTGCAACTCTTGAAGGTACTGAAGAAAAACTTCTAAGTTATAAATCTGCTTCTTTCGACAGTTTCAAATATCATCTGCCATATTTATTGACATTTTGTAATGGTGCAGTTAACACTCATATTCAAGACATCTCATTTCAAAGCTTAACTATATTTTCATTTACATATTACAAATAATTAGCTATTCTGATCCTACAAGTGTAACTTCATTGGTACACATAAAAATTCAAATGTCAGTAAACTGTAACACTGTACTTCACTAACTAGTATTTACTACAAAACATGTTTCAAAAATCTTCTCTGTCACCATGAACTGGAGAGGGACTACAGCATTGGTGCCTGGAAACATTTGGTGGTTGTAAAAGAACTTAAATTGTCCAATGATGGAATTTTAAAATTTATAAACTGATCCTTGTCTTTAAGAATAAAAAATATTTTATTATGTAGATTCCAGTGGATTCCTAGCTCATTTCAATTTTTAGCTTTAATTATGGAGGCATAGTTTTTTCAATAAACAGTAGACAGCAATCATTAATTTATTAATCTAATTGTATTTAATATTTCTGAAGTCTTCTTTTGTTGTGATTTATCCTATATACATCTTTTTCACATTTTTAACACCTGATTTGATAAATCCCTGACTGTTTACTAACCTGTATGCCCCAAACTATATATACTTTTTTTTTTTTTTAAATTTTGTTAAATATGTTAAAATATCTATTTATTTTCTTTTAAAATAAACAGATATTTAATTAATATAAAATATAAAACTCAATAGGAATCAACACACAAAACTTATGTAATTTCTTTGTATAAACCTATTTCAAACTTCTTTCCCAAGAGAAAGTTTAAAATTTTAAAATGGTTAAAATATTCAACATTCTTGAGTGTTTCATTCTTTAAATTACTAAAATTCAGGACATGTTTCATGAACTTCCTTCACATTATAAATTCACACGACTAACGAGGCATGCTGGATTGGATAGGCAGGTAATGTAAGGGACTCTGATGGTCTATGCAAGAAATACAGAATGTTGTCGGCTTCTGAAATTTCAAAAGTTCACAAGTCTATGTTCATTTTGCTTAATTCTTTAGGAAATTTGACAGCTCTCAGTAATTAATATCTTTATCAATTTCATGGTGCTCATTTAAAAAATGTGCCGCTACAGCTGATTTTTCTATTGGTTTGTGTCTAATGTTTCTCATATGTTCCTTCATTCTGATATCTATGTTTTTCTTAATTTTTTCCTATGCATAGTTTTTCACAATCCTTACAATTTATCTATATATCCCTGAATTTAGAATATGGGAGAACATCTTTATTAAGCAAAATGAACATAGACTTATGAACTTTGAAATTCTGGAAGCAGACAACATTCTGTACAAGTTCTTTCATAGATCACTATAGTCCCTTACAGTTACCTGCCTCTCCAACCCAGCTTGACTTGTTAGTCGTATCAGTTGACAATGAGAAGGACAGTTCACAAAACATGTTCTAAATTTTAGTAATTTAAAGAGTGAAATGCTCAAGAGTGTTGAATATTTTAACCATTTTAAAAGTTTAAACTTTCCCTTGTGAAAGAAGTTTTAACTGGTTTGAAAAGGTTTATACAGAGAAGGTATTTAATTCTTCTAAACTTGTAAATATTTTTCTGTTGAAACCAATATGCAGTGAAAGGCTAAATGACACATTTGAATTCTGGAATTTATTCCTTGCTATCTGTAGTACTGATCAATTTACTGGTTTAACTAATGATAATTTCATATTGGTGCATTGTTTTTTTTTTTTTAATAGTGTTTAATTCCCTTTTCAACACTGAAGCATATTGTATATGATGGACAACTTTCATACAGAAGATGAAATGTTAACTGAGAAAGATTTTTTTTTATACGAAATGTTCCAGCATAGGTACCTCCTCACATTTGCCATGAATGAGGAAAACCTGGGAAAAATCTCAATGAGTAAGGGTAGTACTGAAAAAATTGAATACCAAACCTCTGTTTATGAGTCAGAGCCTTAATGACTCCAGCTTATCATGTTAGTTTTTTGTTCGTGTAATTTTATGAGTTGATTTCCTATGAATAGCAAATGAAATCTAAACATTTTTTTTATGATTTTCAGGTTCGAAAATAAAATAACCATCCTTGTTCACAATAAGAATCTGATTTTCTGGAGGAGGAAAAAAAGAAGAAAGAAGCATTACTCATCACTTTTGAGTAAACAAACAAATTTGACAGCATTATTAAAGAATCACCTACCAGGCTTTAGTTATAAACCTTGTCTGCTCATCCACAACTTCCACTTGTATTAATTTTGAAAATGATTTATGTTGGGCAAATGTAAAAGATTCGATTTTGACTAGTTTTTCCTTGTAAAATTCCATCATTGAATAACTTGAGTAAGCTCTTACTGCAATGACCAGATGTCTCCAATTTGTCCATCAACATGTAGTTTTCTTAATTAAGATCATTGCATGTTTGAGTCGAACTACACTCTCTTATTGGCTCCACTTCTTTAAATTTAGTACATGTTTCGCAGGCAATCATCTACATAATAAGCTAACTGTTGACTGTGGATAATTCGTTATGCTTTGGGGTTCTGCTCTGGTAGAGGTGTGATGAACTTACGTTTCCATCTTCAGAAGTGTGGAAGTTCATTAACTGTCTCTGTATTTATAATTGTAAATGTAAATTTATAGAGACAGATTAATGAGCTGCGACACTTCTGGGGATGAAAACAAACTTTAAGTTCAACACACCCCCACCAGAGCAGAATAAACATCCCCAAAGCATAACGAATTATCTAGGCATCGATGGTTAGCTGATGATGCAGACAATTGTTTGCAAAAACATGCAATAAATTTAAACAAGTAATTTTTTTTTTGATTGATTTATTTATGGACGCTCTTTAACATCTCAGGTCATCAGCGTCCCATTCAACTCAGGGCGTCAAACGGTCGACAAATTTTGCTCAGAGGCCTCTATTTCAGGCTTGAGGTTCTTTTTCGTGCTGCAAATGTACGACACGGGACCCACGGCTTTACTTCCCTTCCGAAGGAAGCCATACTTAGGATTTTTAGTCGGTCCTGGCCGGGTTCGAACCCGCGATCTTGGGTATAGGAGGCAAGTATGGTAACCACTACACCACCAGGACTGACTAAACAAGTAATTGGAGCCAATAAGAGTGTGTTGTTCAACTCAATCACACAATGATCTTAATTATATGATTAGCTTCACTGTATAAGTTCCAAATAGCATTTCAAGTTTAAAAAAATAAAATGTAGTTTCCTGTTGATTAGAGCAAGGATCTCAAAATATGTTCTTCAGCAAATGTTAGCTAGCGAAATACAGCATTACAATTCATCAATGTTATAATTTTTTATTGTTTATACTTCACACTTACTAACTTCTAATGATGTTATGAATGATTCATTGGTAAAATAAAAAAGAACACTTTTTTTTTTAAAAAATCTTATTGTAGTTTTTTCTACAATATGTGACATCAAATAATATTGCTCTCAAATGAATTCAAAAAACATATCCACTTCATTACTATGGAACAAGACGAGAGAAGTTTTAATGACCACTGGAGGTGTTAGAAAAAGCAATAAGCAAGTATAATTACAATGTAATAGAAAATGTAATTCCATGCTTTATACAATATAAAAAGAATTTATAACCATGCAAGATAAAAGGCTGTTATCATTCAGAACAGATAGGCAAACCTGCAAGTCAAAACATGGGACGAGTACAGACATTTTCTAAACTTCTCCTGCAGGTATTATCTCACAGGAAATCATCAGATGACATTTAACATCAGCCTTTTTTATTACATTTTTATTAATAAATTTACTTTTTACTCAAATTCTGCTGTTTAAGACGGACAAACCTTCAAGGTCACACAATCAGAATTATTAACTATTTCAAGAGAATTATTTTAGCTGCCACTTGCTTTATTAACTATTTTTATCACTATTTGCCTGCCTGAAATTTTAAGATATTAATGATAAGAATTTTTGATGCTCCATGACAGGCAAGCCATTAGTCTTTATTAATACTCTTGTCCATTTAGTACTCATATAGGAGGAAAAAAATGAAGAAGAGAGGAGTAAGAGGAAAGAAGGATAGAAAAAAAAAAAGAAAAAGAAAGAAAGAAGGAGCAGAGGATGTACTTTATATCAAGCATCTCTGGGCTTATCAGAAACTGCTACAGTTGTACAAATGGAAATTGCAAATCTTGCAGGTTTTCCTTCAAATTACTGCCATGCCAATATTTTTAAATTAGGAAAATGAAATATGAATTGCAACATCAACTTTCCATGCAAACCATCATTTCATGCATCAGTGAACAAATACATTGAAAAACCACTAAATGGCAGCAACACTTTAAGTAAAATAACATGATTCTGAACTCTGTAACTCAAATGATAATAAAAAAAGCTTTTAAATATTATTTAGGTATTGAAAAATCAACCAAAATTTCTAGATGAAACAAATTTTTAGAATTCCAAACAAAAGATTCAGCAATAATTGACAGACTCCAGACAGTGCCTTCTGTGAGCTATAGCTGACATTATGCAACACATGACATATGCGTGAAACAGTATTAAAAAAAAAAGGTAAAGGAAAGAAAAGAAAAATGAAAGGAAAAAGAAAACATGTGCAGGAATAACAAAATGAATGAAACAATGGCATACTGGTGCGAAGACAGTGATCTACTGTGGTGGGCTGTTGTCTACCTGATGGGAGGAGCGAGTGACCTTAGTAATCATCAAGGTCGACATCGTCCAGTGGTTCGTCTGCTTGGAGCGACTGGAAGTCAACTTTGTAGCGAAGTATGCCTAGGCGAGAACATACAACAATGATACCTCCTAAACTTCATTAATGCAATATAGAGTGCTTTATCAGTGGTTTATCATGGTTTTGGAAATGTTTATACTTATTGACAGGGAAAAATGATGCACATGGGCCACACTATCCCTCTTCCACTTTCTATATATGAGATAGCAATCCACATATTCACAAATTTTGTATGTATTTCCATAACCACATTTTATAGGTTTCACATGTATAGATTTTTACTTAAAATACTTATTACTTAAGTCGATGTGTTCAGCTGACTAATTTATGCCAGCTATAAGCCTATATGAGGGAAGGTCAAGAAGTTCTTACTCTCACCTGATTGAGATGTGCTAAAAATCTGAAATTTTAACAAATTATAGGTTCCTGCTCAATGATTTTTTTCAATTTATGTCAATACAGGTTCTTTGAACAGAGTTAGAACCACGAGTGTGTGATATGGTATCATGTTGGACAAAATTGAGTGCAGAGATATATCTTCAAGGGAAATTCACACAAATGATGCAAGTAAGGATCATATGTATGGGAGGAATGTCCATTGTAAGATACTGTGGTTGCACAAATCTACAGAATGGCCCAGGGGAAGATAACAAAACTAGGAAAATGTGAACAGCTAGTGCTTGAAGATAAATGTGTTCCCAGGTTGCCATCTTTCCAGAAACAGTAACATGTAGAAAGTGCACAAAGCATTTTAAATCTATACCACAAGGATGAGTATGACTTTTTAATCAGGGATGTGTGCAGAGTATAATTATTTGAACCTGAAACCAAAAAATAAGCAAAACATCAAAACACACATCTCTCTTACCCAAAACCGGCTACAGTCATTCAACAGGCTAAGATGTCAATGTTTTGAGACCATAAAGATGTGATACTGACTGATTACTTACAAAAAGCTTCTACAATGCCAGTAGTGCATTATAATGTTGCTAAGAATCTTAGCCACAACTTGACCTGGCAATTCAGATTTTTTCTTGTTTTAAAATGTGAAGAAAGATTTACAGCAAAGCATTTTGGGAATAAAGGTGAGGTCATTACTGAAATGGAGAACTGATTTGCCTCCAAAATTGCATCTTTCTATGAAGAGGTATTAAAGGACTATTCCATAATGTGAGAAGCATGTGGTCACAGAAGTGGATATATTGAGATGGATATATCACTGAATTTCAGATCCCTAGTACATCCGGACTATGGTTAGGGTAACAATTTTTTGGCCTTCCTTCACATAATGCACAACACTAGCAAAGCAATTACGACTGTTCTGTGCTTTCCCAGCATTCCCTTCAGGCCTCCTTTGTACTTAGTGTTTGCTGCCAACTTAATGGTTTGATTTATCTCAGTTTCCTTGCTTGTGTTACAATACAACTTCAGAGTTAAATTTTTAAAAACTCTCCAGCTAACCCTAATTCCTGTACTTTTAATGGCAGTATTTTTCATTTATTTATTTATATATATATTTTTTTTTTTTGTTATCCATGACACCAGAGCACAACCAATGGTGACTGTTTTCCTTCTAAGGTTGTGCTGCCATTTTATTCAACAAACTTTTTAATGAAATTTTATATAGCCTTCATTTGATGTTGTTCTTACTGTTTTATCTCTAAAGATAAGACACTCAACAAGAAAATATCAGATGCACTGCAACCAACATGTTGCATTATATGCACACAACTTTTATTTGAAAGCGTCCTCTCCTTTAAAGCAATAAAACAGATAATAGTGCAGAAAAGTCACCAATGATCAAAGATAAGGGAAGAAGCATAATAATACAAATAGTGATAAAAATATATCTGCATATCACTGATGATGCAGTCATGTTAGTAATATTTTGTGATGCAAAACAAATTCATAATAGTGCAAAGCTTATGCTTAATGTCAATAAGTATAAATTTCTAAAATCATGTAACTGTATTTTCATTATATTAATGATATTTACTCACCCCCAATGCCACCAAATCCTCTAACAAACTGTGAACCTTCTTGAGATTTATCTGTTATTATTTCGAGTGTTGCCCCGAAGCTCTTGTAATTGTTAGCTAGCCATTCAAGTAATGGTTGACATTCTACCAATTCTAATTCCACTCCACTCTGTAAGAATAACACAAGAACATTCTGTACACTGTGAGCCAGTTCAACTGTAGCCTCTTGTTTTATGCCCTGTATGGTGGAAGCACATCAAGGAAAAATATACTGTTGAGGTGCCTTAAGCAACAAGTGATTCTTGCAGTCAGTAGCTAAGTATATGCCCACTGTTCCATTCAAGGTTACTAAATCATAGTATTATGGCCAATTGGAAAACATGAAATACACTCATAGCCTTATTAATAGAAAACGTGCTACATAAATTGCAGCATTAATTGATGAACAGACAGAGCTAAATTAATACATATTTGTGATTTTGAACATGACTCAGAATGTTTACCTTTGTAAATAAAAATGTTGAAAATATTAACTGTAAGATGAGGCACTGCAAAATCTAAAATCTTTGTAATTTATAGTTTGCAACTCTGAACAAATTCACAATCATTACAGAAGGGCCGCTACAAGATGTTGACTTTTCTGATTTAAACTGGCTACCATGTACGGTTACCAACTAATGAAAACTACTACACTGTTGTTTATTTTTAAGCCAATGAGATCATCATAGTGATCAGACCTAATAGCCATTCCATGTCGAATCACACAAAATAAACAACTTTTGACCTTCATGTCTCCCACATAGTTATGTGTATGTGCGCATGCATTATTTCCCCCTCCCCATTCTATGAGTGCAATAAATAACATGTCTACATTTATTTCCACTTAAGCTTGCAAGTTTTAGAAATGTTTTTGCATGTTAGAATTTATTAAAAAAGCACATTCCAACATAGAAAAATGTAACAATTCTGAGTTGACCCATATTAAATGTTTTTTGAAAAGTGTATTTAAAAGCTTGAAAAACATTATATTTTGATATTTTTATTAACTGAATTGAATATACTTATTTAAAATATTTTTTTTAATCTTTTAAAGTTATTTGTTAACATGAAATCAATTATAGTAAAAATGTGAAAAAATGCCTGTTAAGTGCAGTTCTCAATAATAGAGAGAAAATCTAAATGGCTTATCAATAGTTTAGATTATTAAATATTGTACTTACAAAGCTGTTGACAATGGAATGGTAATATATCCTAAACTTAGATATTAATTTTTTATGTAAGTGGAGTTTAGTAAAAAAAATTAATATCTAAGTTTAGTTTAGATTCTTACTATTTAGGGTGCAAAACACCCAAATCATTAGTGGTTTCATCTAAAGGGAGAGTTTGATGGAAATAAAGGGTGATAAAAATATAGGTTCAGCAAAAAGGGTCACAAGAGCAAAAGAAAAACTAGAGCATTTCACTTGGAAGAAATATAAAATAAGTATTTAGAAATGGTTTATTGGTGATTTTAAAGAGTCATACGGTAAGATTGATGAAGCATGGTCCAGAAAAAGTAGAGAGAGAGGAAGATATGGGAGAACATGGAAGGAATAGTAAGTGGGAAATAGGATCTATAGCATATAACAAACAGGGAGTTAAATGCATAGATCCTAAATAACAAGTACTCAAGAATGTTGTATAATGTAATTAAAATGTTGTCTGTTAAAATAAAATTCATTCGGTCAACAATTAAATACTGCATAGAAACCAAACAAGAACAGCAGTTTGGCCATTAAAAGTAGAAAACCTAAAACAAATACCTAGGACAAAAATTGTATAACAATGTATAAAGCACACCAGCAATAACCAGAAATAAAAATAATTTAAAATGTGCTAAAAAGGCAACAATCATGTATAAAATGAAGTCATACATTGCTCCCATAAACACAAATATGTAGTATAAAATGAAGTGCTCACTCAACAGCAATCACCTTTTCTGCAAGAACATCAAGAGATGAAGGAAAACACAACTGATATCTGAGTTGCTTTGGAGCCAGAGATCTAGAAGTATGTAAAGAGTCAAGCAAGGTATTGCACATAAACTTCTGCCATAAAATTAGATGTCACAGTGTTAAGATCAAAAGTAAAACTAAATCCATTAGAAACAAAGACACGTCTAACCTTGTGTCTGATGAGAAATCAGTATTTTTTAAGGCAAAACTGCTAAGGTAATTAGTGCACAATTTGTGTCTGCTTTTGAGGTGTTGGGATAGATAAAATTATATCCCTCAAACAAAGAGAGTAACACACTAAAATGTTGACAAATAACTGAAGCTGCAGCCATAGATTTCAGACTACAGGTCAGCCCAAGTTGAGTGAGAGCCTCTGCTAACAGCTAAGGGGGATAATGATTTCCGAAGCAGCCATACCATGCAAGTAAAATAAATCTTCAAAAAGACAGAGGAACTTTACCAGCGTCTGCTAACAGACTGGCCATAGGGCATGCAGGAAAAGCTTCAATTGCGAAAGGATTCCCCGGTGATGATTCTGGTTAAGGCGATGAGGAAGTACTGAAGTAAGTGACAAGCAGTCTAATAGAGTTTGGATGTATATTAAGTTGATTATATACAAATATGAATTATTAATAAATTTAATTTAATAAGAATTCATTTATATTTTTAAGCAATGGAAAACCCAGTCTGACAATCATTCAAAAATATCTATTGTGTTTTACTTGGAAGTCATAGAGCATAAAATTACTGGAATATAGTAAGTGATGTGAATTCAAATATGTCTTTAAATCTTCATTTCTTGGACTCCCACCTACACTGCTGCCTAGAAAACACGGGGTTTGTCACAAATGAACATGGCGAATAAAAACAGATTTTTATTACAGGAAAGAGGTATCAAGTCAAATGGAATCCAAATATGCCAAACCATGATGAGAGACTTCCCAATGACAAAATTTGCCTGAAAATCATCACGTACAACTTATTAGTATAAAACTTTACATACACACCACATAAAAACTCTGCTTTGTGGAAAACATTTGAAAGCATCCAAATTCAGCATGAAAAATACATTTAGATTCAGTTTGTTTTATTCTTGTGTTTTTTTCTTCTTCTTAATGCTTGGCTTACTTGTCATAATGTATGGAACCGGTTTCGAGGACATTATGACAAGCAAGTGAAGCATTAACAGTGTGTAGTTCAACTAAATCATACAATGATATCACTCATATGATTAGCTTCACTGTGCAAGTTTCAATTTACATTTTAATTGCAGAAATGCATAATGAGAGTAAAAACAAAAATGAAACTTTCTACTCATAGAAAAGATCTTACCATACAATCTCAGATCAAATGCTTTGGCATCCCAGATTACATACAAGATGATGCCAGTATTACACCTTCTTTGTTAAGCATATATTCTGTAATGGAAAGGGAACACTCATAGCTATATGACTTGCAACTATCTAAACTCTGCCAGATATTGTGAAAGCAAGCTAGGCAATAGCAACAAAAAAATATATCAGAGTTGCAACGTGTAAACAAAAACTTATTTAGACACTACAATCTTGCCATAAATGATATTTTTTTCAAAATTTTTGTTGGAAAGGTAACCATTTAAATCATGTTCAAATTTTTAAATTTCATATGTTTTATTAATTTTCATCATCCATCCATCCATCCATCCATCCATCCATGCTTTCCACAATAACTCGCTAATGCTAGGTTTCTACCTGAAGACTGCAGATTTTAATACTATTTTATGATTATTTAAAAAAAGAATGGATCAGCTTATGAATGTGACTTCACTTTAAGCTTATCGTTCACAGGTATTATAATCTGTGTTATTTTTGAAATCTGAAGAATTAAAAGTAACATAATATCCACTGACATAAAACAACCTAATGCACTTGCTCTGTACATGTCATAACCTGTACAACAGGTGATGTAGCTTTGTTTTAAAATCAACAGTAGTAGAGTTAAAATTAATAACTATGTACAGGGAAGGATATGCATTGAATATAATGAGGTAATAAATACAGAATAGTCTCCATTTTCTTGCATTAGAGAACAATAATCACAATGTAAGGGGGATGTGGGGTCCATTCACAAAATCGTATTTTCATCAACGTAACTATTATGTGGAAATTATTAATGCTTCAATTTATCTGGCAAGTGCTGGCTTTATAACATTAGAGTGTATATATTATATTTTATCATTTACTAGTATTACCAAGAATTACCAGCCTTAAATGAATTGGTGAACAATGTATACTTGGCTGCATATAGCTGGATATCTATTATTCAAAGAGTGAGGCCCTAACTAACAGCATAATATCACATTTTTGGTTAGTTCTTGAATGCACAAGATATGTACAGTATTTAAAAAAAATTGGGTAACTTCACCTTTGATTGAAAATGAGTTAAATGCATTGAGTGATCACTTATGGCCAGATCCATGTCATGTAAAAACAGGTAAAAACTCTGAAAAGTTCCATTAGTTCCATTTTTCACTAACAGCATAGAACGTATTCTGTAAAATTATCATTTTATATGCTTCTTTTCTAATTTCTCGGAATAAATTACAGAGTGATAATCTTAAATATAAACACTAAAAAACATAGCAAGTTCATTTCATACCAATAAGGAATTGGAAAAAATAAAGTCAGTTTGTGCCCTAATGGTACTGCAAGAGGTAATGATGGACGATGAAAACTAGATTCCTTACTGCCAGTGTTCATTCATAGCTCTGTCTGTTATCTGTCTTGTACATCTTTGTTCTGTTCAAGTATCCCCTTAAATGCAAACAAATGCCACTACAATACATCTTTTGTCTTCACATGCTCAGTTCAGTGATGTCTTGCCACATTATACATGAGAAAATAATGTGCACCTTGTTACAGCATGCTTCAAAAACATTGTACTGTACTAGGTTGCAATTTATTAATAATTCGTGATTAAAAAAGCAATCAACTGAGGATACAAGTTATATAAAACAAAAAAATATTTTTTATCAATATGGGAAAATGATACTTTGAGGGACAATCAATGTGGGTTTCATTCCTATTATTTATAATGAAATTATATCTGGGACTGCAAGAATCGAATGATGGATCAAGGAAAACAATGCTTCCAGGAATGATGGATTGAGGTTCTATTGTATTTCAGATAAATGCTGTTTATTAACATCACATAAATGATTGCTTATGGAATAATTTTTGTCATTGGAAACCCACAATCTGTAATGTAAAATATTAGTGTAATATGGAGTGTGCATAATTAAATGATAAGTTATTATGTGCCACCTTAACAGTAAGTTTGATTTGGAACTATGGTTATGTAACTTTTTTTTTTTCCTCAGTAGAATGTGGTGGAATGAATTAAGCTATGGATCTTGAATCTGCAATTTGTAGGTTTGGATTTGCAGTGGGTTTTTAATATGCCTGTACATAAAATGTTATGAAAATAAGCAAAATACTGATTGTCTTAGTAGCTGTTTGTTAACAGTTGATGAATGCTACAGAATGATAAATATACAAAGGCATTATAAAAGTTTGTAGCCTTGCAAACAAATAAAATGATATAACTTTTGAAATTATTTTACTTCTCAAAATAACTACTCTGACATTACACACTTTGCCCAACAATGCTAAAGTGTATTAATGTCCTCTAGGCAATCAAGTCCAACAAATCCAGATTTTATATATAAACAATATGTGGCAATAGCTTTAAATTAAATTAATGAATTAGCAAAAAGCTGAGATAATGGTTGGGACTCAAAACTTGGATCTTTGGTTTATCATGCTAAATATTCAGCCTCTGAGCTACTAATGCCCTCTCTGGCCACAATTGTGAACCCATGTCATCTGAGTCTATTACACCTATGGATCTCTTTATGGATTATATATCTAAGAAATAATTAGAATTTTTTCTATCTGACCTTAACTCCAAATCTTAGCCTGACACAAGGCTTATGTGAAAAATTCCATTTAAATACAGTTAAATATTACATTCCCATAATACTACACTATATAACATTATTATAATATTATATTGAATATTACAAACAAATGGTTTAATGTATTTTTATAATTCCAAATATTGTAAAAGGAAGAAAGAAATTTAAACAGTGCACTTTGCATATATCTCTATTTACAATGTAGTTTCACCTGGAAAAGCTTGAGAAAATCATGATTTGTCCCTGTATTCTATACTGACAGTGAGATTGCCAAATATACTGAAGAAATACCTAATTACATACATTGTATGGCTGGCCACACCTTCAAATGTACTCACCTCCTTGTCAGTGAAATGTGTCTTGTCCTTCTCCTGCTCTGGAGTGAGGTGCAAAATCTTCTCCTCACCCGTGGCATGATTCTTAAGCACATAGCGTTGAATATCCAAGTTTTCCCAACAGATGAGAGTTTCCACTGACCCTAGTTCCAGCGCTCTCAATGTGTCCTCCACACCAAAACAGTATTTTCCTGTATCTTGACTGATTTCATCAAAGTACCGCCCTTCAAACAGCAGGAAATTAAACATTTTCTTTGTATATTGCTAAATTCTTGAATTACTAATAAACATATATAAACTTTGGCAAATAAATATGAAGTATAACATACCTATAAGTTTCTTTTCTTGAATGAATTTTACATTCTGCAAAGATTCTGCTGCTAATTCAATAGCCTGATTAAACCCATTCTCTCCACCATATGACACATCCACTAGTTTGATGATTTTCGCTTGCAATCTCTGCAATAAATGAAGGCTTAAGAGTCACTTTGAAACAAAATAACCACAGAACCCATTAGTAACAGAGCTGCCAACCTTAAAATGGGATTATCAGTAATACTACAGTGTGCATTACACCCCCCAGTAGCACAAAAAATGCTTATTTTCCATGCATTATATAAAACCATGAACTACGGTGTTCTGGTGGTAGATAAGTAAAAATACACACTCTTCAAATGCAATAACACATACATTATGTATAAATATATTTGTACTATAATGAATATTACTTGTCAGTTCTGCAAGGAGGAGGGGGGGGGTTTGTGGCATGTTTTTCATCCATCTAGCAGCAGCATTTTTTCAAATTTCCCTTTGAAGCACACTTCATTTTGATCTTCTGAAAAACAGTGATTCAAATATTGATAAAGGTCTGAATTCTGTCCTATTCTTTCTCACACCACTGAGCACTTTTATGTAGGAGTCATTGCAAGGTGCACCTATTGCTGCAAATGCAACTTTACATTAATGTTTTATACTTTATTTGTCCATTTTCATTTCTAAAATCTGAAATTTTGCCCCAATTTTCATCCAATTATAGATACACTGAAAATGATTCAGGAACGAAATCACTTTGGCACGTTAAAGGTTTATTGTGTCACTTTTAATAACCAAAAATATATATTGAAATTACTGATAAAAAAGGGAAATAAGATTCAATTTAATAAAAAGGATGAAGGAAGCCAGGACGAAGGTAGAAGAGCAGTTATGCATAGTATGCACTTATAAATAGATGAAAACCAGCCAACACAGCAGCATGGTCAAGAAACAATGGCTAGAGGGGAAGATAGGAGAAGAGAAGAGAAGAGAAGAGGAAGGAAGGAAGGAAGAAAGGGGTACCTGCATCCAGCAAGGAAAGGAGTATATAGTAACAAGCATTTTGAGGATCTCACCGATTGCAAAATAGCTAATTAGGGTAAACTTCTTAGGTTGTGAGAAGTGGATGGGGGGAATCAGCTGATCAGTGGTTAAGAGGTTTGAGTGTAATGGGGAGTTTGATCGAAATAGTGATAAAACTCGGAGTCAGTTAGAAAGGTTGCAAGAGCAAAAGCGAAACTAGAGGGATTTAATGATGAATACAGGAATCCACACAGTGAAACAATCATAAAATCTTAGGTAGATTAAATGTGTTAACATGATTTTAAGTAGTTTTACTTTTAATCTACCTAAGACTAAAGGGATTATTTTTGGGAGAAATAGAAAATAAATATTTAGAGGGGGATTGTTGCTGATTTTAAAGATTTATAATGTAAAACTGATGAAGCATGGATCAGAAATAAAATAAAGAGAGAGGACAATTATGTGAGAATAATGGAATCTGGATAGAGTGGGAAGTAGGATCTAATGCATATACAATCAGGAAATTAAATGCATAGTTCCTAAATAGCAAGCACATCAAGGATATTGTATAATATGCAAAGTTAATGTAAGAGAATTATGTAGAAATAAAGTATTCATTCATCATTCATTCATTCATAATAACCAAAGATAGAAATCTTAGAATAAATATTCACAACATGAATGTGAAATATTAGCACATTTAAGATGTTCATCCTTAAGTGCAAATTACTTCAAAACACGTCTCTAAGGTTCCTAAACCATCTGTTTATTACAGTCATTCCCTTTCAACTATGTTCTGGCCTTTACTGCATTTGTCAAGTACTTACTGACATTCTGGTAGTTCCTCTTTTTGAATTTGCCTCTGTAGCATGAAGTACAATCAAATTGAAGAGAGGATGACTTAAAAAATCTTATCACAAGTTAGATCAGAATTTCAAGAAGTTTCCCTCTTAAAGAATGTATAACTGGAGCATCTTCTTAAAGAAAACTTTACAGAATTAAAAATAAGTACATTCTGAAGAATATAATACCATTTAGTTTATGGATTCTAAAGAAAGTTTCCATGATTTAATACTGTTAAATTGTCCCATTTTCTTATTGGGGTCTCCAACAAAAAAGAACTGACAAAGCTACCCCATTACTCAACAACTCTATTCACTGATTAAAAATTATAATTTTTTTTTCCTGCATACTAAAAAATATAAAAAAGGATGGGGAAAAAAAAATACAGCACTTTGACTTGCCTAACTTTAGATGGGCAGTATCTTGAAATCCTATGAACAATATTACCCGCAACTATTTTAATATTTGCCTTCCCTTCTTTATGAATACTTCTTTCACTTGAAGGAGCAGTTCATATAGAGTTCATGTTTTTCAATGCAAACAGTATGAGGTTGAAGTTTTCATTGCAACAGCTTATGTTAGTATCTCAGTGAAATATCTTTCCTTAACCGCGAAAAATGTATATTTTAAACTGCTGTGATTTCTTTAGAAATGATAGGGTAAAGATAAAAAGGAAAATAATAGTGAAACATAAGGAAGCTTTTGCTGCCTAACAATATAATGTAGAAACATGTATTTCTTATCAATAAGGTTTGGCAATAATCGAAAGGGCAATTAATGTAAATAATGCATAGGCTTTCATTGCCTAATAACGGAAAGTAAAGTAGAGGATTTCTTCTCAACAAAGAGAGGATTAATGGAAAGGAAAACGTATGGAAATATAAACAAACTTTTTCACGATAAAGAACTATTAACTTCTCCACCTTCCTCCATGTCAAATCACAGCATCAATTTGTTGAGGTGTGTACTGACTACAGTGGAGCTGATTCTTGGTTGTCTTCTGATATTTTCCCACACCACTCTTTCATGATTTCTAACAGCAGTTGCTTTTCTTTCTCTGTTGTCCCAATCACGAACTGCCATGCCCATATATGTTCCATTGGATTGAGATCTAAGGATCTGGGCAGGTCATTCAATGGGATGGATTTCAGAATGGCTAGCAAATCATCTGTTCATTGATTTTAAGGTGTGCACTCTGCTATTATTCACATAATTAATGGTCAACATTTCCTTATGGACCAACAGCTTGAGCAATGGGTAACATAATGCTTTCCAGCACTTTGATATATTCTTTCAAATTCATGTTGCTCAACACCTCAACAAACTATCTGACTATGTTTGCAATCAACCTTCCCCCAAATAGAATACCTGCCATTTCTTGCCCTTATAAAAACTTGCTCAGGACACAACATACTGATTTTTTTAATTTTAAGAGTGAAAAGTTAAGAGTGTTTTATCATTATATCAATATTTTAAATGTTTTTAACTCAGATTGCTTCCATGTTCATTAAAAGTGAAGCCATAGAAATGTTTTTAGCATTTTAAAATGTTTTATCTACTGGAGATCTTACACTCAGGACAGTTTCTGGCGTTATCCGATGGCCAACGGTCTTGTGTCCTCTAAGTAGAAAACCTTCTCTTCTGTCAGAATTGTGCAGGAACAGATAGATACTGCATACAGAAGGCCATTTGAGCCTCATGGTGCTCAATTTTTAACATGTCTTTCTTAGCGGGCTACCTATGTTGGATTCCAGTACCAGTGAACCTGTTTCTTACAGCATGGGTGCTAACTTGGAGATTGAGGGAAGTTACAGCATAGAAAGAATACTGATGACTAGCTGAGATCAGTTGTTGATCTTCTCCTGTTTTCTTCCTAGGAGCACCAGATATGCATAGATTTTTAAGCCATCCTCCCCTTCTTCCTGATAATGGAAAATTCAATAACAGACACTCTTGCTTCATTCTATTGCTTTCACTATATCAGATGTGGAATGCCAACATAGCCAAATGATGATTATGCATCCTCTTGTTACCTCTGAAGTGCAGGGCATGGTGGACAATAAATAACAAAAGTTCTTACAGTACAATTAGCTTGCAGTGTCAGCTGAGATAAAGCAATGCAGATAGAGAATGCACTAAGCACAGAAAACTTCCAACATAGCATTCTCTCTCTCTCTCTCTCTCTCTCTCTCTACTAGGCTGACCAGATGTACCAGACTGTTTCACATGAATGTCCCAGTGTACATAGCATAATCTTTGGGGCACACAACTATATAGATTTTTTATCAAAAAGTGAAATGTTTACAATATTTTCTCAATAGTTACATTTCTTTCTAAACACTTGTCAGCAACACAGAACTAAGAATGTAAGAAAAATCTGGTATGCCCAGTTTTGATACAATGAAATCTATTATCACAGCAAAAATTCATTTCAACCTATCAAGCTCTGATTTTTGCATTAAATGTTTTTATACATTTAAGTGATACAACCAGTTTAATAAATAAACTTATTGTGGTATGTTGATATATACACTCTCAAAAGTGCTACTGTGAACTATAGAAGTGTTTTATTTTGTATTATGAGAGTAATTTGCAACAACCTATATACTAAATATATTTGCTCAAAAACATAACAATTATAGCTGATTACATCATTTCTGAATTATTTCATTTTTTGTGTTTAACGTAAAATTCCTTTCCAATATTATATATGTATGGGTGTTTGGCATGGGCTTCCAGTAGTTATCATTAAAATATCTGGATATGAAAACGATTCAAGTATTCAAATGAAGTGTCCCAATTTTTTAAGAGTGGAAACGTGGTCAGTTGCTCTTTGTGTGTATAAAAAGGAGAGAGCAGTTCAAAAAGTAGACAGGCCTGGGGTTCCCCATCCCATTCCAAGGCATATCAATACTGATGCTCAGATTAAAGCAAAAAGTGGATTAACTCAATAACAGGAAATTCCTAAGACTGTGTTGTTAGTGCTCTCTATCAATTAAAAAAGAAAAATGAATGTTTGACCATGCTGGGGATTAAAAAGAGAGATAATTAGAGGATCCTACTAGCATCAACTGCCAATGGAAACTGCATTTCTTTCAAATGTTCCACTATTTATATTACTGTCTCACCTGCCAAATATTCTACTAGAGTACAGGTTTTTCTGTGCTATTTTAGAATCAGGGTAATACTATAATAAAATTTCCTACATAGTCAGAAACACTTAAAATGAAATATAATGTTCTAAAAACAATAATTCATCCTTGTTAATATATATTCTCAAATAGGCTCATTTTTGACTGGCCATATGTTTTCTGATTCTTAGGATCAATATTTCTTCTAGTCATTTTGGCCACTATCCAAAGAAATTTCACACAAGTACATACTGCATAACATTTGAAGCAACTACAAGATCATTCTTTTGTTAATTTTGTAATAATATTTTCTTTTGTTAGTAGATGCAATTTAAGAACTGGTAGTTTCATTTATATATATAAACCCCATTTGCAATTAAAACACCAAATAACAGCAACTAAAGGGATACAGCACAAAGAAGCCAATTCAAACATAATGCCACTACTGAAGCTCTATGCTGTAACATAAGTGCTAGGTTATTAAATCAATGACTGTAGTAAACAGAACTGACAATGTAATATTGCATAGTTTCTAGTTCTGCATATTAACAGCAGGGCTAACAGTTTTTTTTCTCTTTTTTTTCTGTTTTCAGTGACAATTTCCTCTTTGACTGTAATTCCATAATGGGGAAGATCTATAAGGTTTATGAACAATCTGGAACAGTTGGCAACTCTGTAACAAGTACATAAGTAGCAAAATATTTATATATTGAGTACAGAGTTTTATGAACATGTTTCAAAATAAGTAAATTTCCTTATAATAACAGTTTCAAACTGACGGCCTGTGGTGCCACAGTAGTAAAAACAGGCATTAAACATTATTCAAAAACAAAAAATTTCAAACTTGGGTAAATAAATTGGGAATTTTGCACTATCACACTTACTTACAGGGTCAAACATGTCAGATTGGCTGAGTTCCGTCTTGAAATCTGCACTACCAGCGAGAATTATTCCTGCGATATTTGGCTTATCATTAGTAATGAATAATGTTGTTGCTACTTCCGCCACTTTTCTAACATAGTTGTGTCTCTTCTCCATACGAAGTCGAGCAAATCTAAGTGCAGATTGACCTCCTCTTCCTATAAAAGACACACAAGCATTTATAACATTTCTTTATTAGAACTCATTTTATTTTCTATACCTTTACATGAATGTTTAACTATTCTGCAAACCTTATTTTCAAATATAGCTTGTGAAGATTATTTTTTGCACGCTTAAAACTGAAGCAGCAAACAATATTATCATTGTACACATAAAAATAAATGTTTACAACTCAAGTATCAAAGTGAGTTACATTAGAGCTGTTGATTGAACTGATTTTTCAAAATATAATCAACTAATAAAATGTTTTAAACAATTAATCAAAGCACTTAAAATTGTGTGAAGAGGAACAGCAATTGTTTTGGAAAGTACATAATATCAAAAAATATGATTAAAAGCAATAATACTTTGTTACATTATGCACAAATATCCCATTAATAGCTTTCTTTTTTGAAATGGCTTAGGCAACCATTTACTTTCATAAAATAAGAAAAGCACATATCTATATTGACATATTATCCTTCATTAAAATACACCATCCAAAAGTATCTGAAAACTGCAATAATTTGAAGAAAGTGAATGATCAAAGTATTTCTTGAAACTGAATACTTTCATTTCATTCCCATGCACCTACCCATTTGTTAACTAGTTTTCATAGGTTCCATATTTATCAGTTCACCTTCAAAGCTTGCACACAGTTTCTGGTTATACAGAGATAAGGTATTCAATGCAGTATGTTTGATTATACAAACTTTAGTTACAAATAAATTTGCCTTGGTGTTCTCAGGTTGGTCTCTCCTCTGGACCCAGGGTTCACAATTTCAAACCTGGCTGAGGTCAGCCGGTTTATTTAGGATGTAAAAATCTTAAGCCAAGTTCTCCAGAGGAACTTAAAAGTTTGAGTCTCATGTTCATTGATTTTTAACATATTAGAGAACTTCATATCTAAAAAAAGAAGACCCTGGACAAAATTACCTGCCATTTCACATTCAGGTAATACCTCAGCATACTAAATGGTACTTGAAGCGATTAGTTGACCACCTATCCCTTTGATATCTGTTGGTACTAAGTATAACTAAATATGAATGGTTCATAAGGTCCATTAGGAGCAATGCTGAAAAGTGGAAATGCCTAAGAAATAATACTTACAAATATGGATAATGAACCACTGCATTGAAAACTTGATAAAAGCTTCAAATTTAAATTAAAAGCTCTGGAATGATGATGAACAGATAAACAGTGTTTTGTAAAATTTTGAAAAATCATTCACTTATACTAGAAACACAAATGGCCTTCACTATCTTAGCATGTTCTTTCTTTCCAAGATAAATCTATGAATGAATGAATATTTATTATTTCTACATCTTACAATTACAGTCTTACAATAGTTTCTTGATCCTTGAGTGCTTGTTAAATTAGGAGCCTATACAACTAAACCCCAGTTATTGTGTACATGGATCTTGCATCACTCTAACTACACGTAATATCGAATGAACTTTACAAATACTTCCCTAAAGGTGATCATCTTCCCTCAATGTTACCTTACTACCATCTTCCTTTGCCCTAATCACTTTCCACCATCACTTTGCTCTTATTTTCCCTGATAATTTCCAAACTGATTCTAAATTCTCTTCTGTTAATCCCAAAATCTTTAATGCCAGAATTTCTGACTACAAATTACCCCACTTGTTGTTCCATATTTCCTCTCTTCATCCTTCAGTTTCTGTACATTATAATATACAGTGTAAATTCTTGTCTACTGCCACACAGTGGGCACAATTCTTTGTTTTTTCCTATTCTTGTCGATGCCATACCCTCCCTACCCATTTGTTACAAACCTCAATATATTTTTCCCTGCCTCACTCTTTCTTAAAACTCCTAGAATATTCCTATCTCTTAGGCTACCAAATATTTCCTGTTTCTCTATATACTTGCTTTCACTTTATTCCATGCACCTTTCCCATTTTGTGACTTCAGAATCTATCTCTAATAATACTTCTTGTCATATTTTCAATTGACATTCAAGCACCTAATAAAGAATACAGTCTATTCTGTTAAGAAATTTAAATAACAATAAACTATGAGGTGTATTGTAAGCAATAGTAGTCTGGTCAACAGTATTTCAGATTGTGGTCTTAAAGCTACTTGAATTTACTGTGAGCAAATCTTTAGTGATGCTGGGAAGATAGCAAGAGAAGAGTGCCCTTATTCTGAATATGTCAACATATTGACATGTTTCAAGTCCTAGAGCAAAGAGATGCAACTAAGCGTAAAATGGAAACTTGTATTATTGCTCATCTTATTTATCACTCATGTCAACTGTTTACTAATAATTAACTGTGATGTAATAAGTAAAAATTGTTTCGTGAAAGTGTGTATTCTTAATTATAACATATTAAAATAAACTATGGATTTTATTACCTGCTTTCCATTTCCATCCCTGTTCTTTAAAATTATAACCAATGTTTAAAATATGTTAAATTTGATTGATTAATCAATTAAAGAATCCATTTCACTGATTAAAAAGTTTAATCAATTGACAGCTCTAGTTACTACATATAATAAATAGTTTACCACTTTGTTTATATTTACGAATATAATTTTAAATATTACATTAGATTGATTTAAGTTTTAACCATTTCTTTCATTCTCAAAGACAAAGTCTTTTCTACCATCACAACTTTTTATGGTACTACAAAGCTCAGGCAGAAAATAATTGGAAAAGTGATGCATCACAGTAATTCATTGAGAAAATAAAGGAGGTTGCTTATAAACAAGCACGATTCCCCTGCCTGCACCAGTGGGGAAAATCCACTGAACACCTTAACAAAAGAACTCTTTTCAACACTTAAATTATTCATACACACAGTTGGCTCAACAGAGCTGAATGTGCAGCCCTGCATGGACTACTTCAATGGCTGGTAAAGATGAAAATCAGATGATACCAGATCTGGGGTGTGACAAAACTTCAAACTTCCTATGTCCCAATGCTGACATTGTCATTTGTGATGTGAGGCCTGGCACTGGCTTGCTGGAGAGAGATGACTTAGGACTCGGAAGCTGTAGATAGCTGGTGTTGCAACTAGTCCATTCTAATGTCCATTGTTTGGCCCTTGTGCAGATAATGTTCAACAATTGTCTCCATCTTGTCTTGACTGTCAGCCTCATCTTCCTGCAATGAACTCAGCCTATGGGAACCTGTATGGTGCCATTCCCTCAAATTTGCTTTGGTGCTGGTGCAAAATAGTGTATCATATTTTCATTGGTATTTACACTTTGAGAAATGGTTCTCTTCCATGTTCATAAAAAAAAACCATCTGACAAGCAACTACATGATTTCTTATATCTCCAGTTTGAGAAACTGAGGTACTGTGAGCTGGAGAGATGGCTAGAGACCTATGCTGGAGGAGAGGGTTTTATCTCCTAAGTAAAACATACACTGCATGTGTATCATCTATTCAAATACTTAAGGTTCGGTCCATTCTCATTGTGTTAATGAAAGCAGAATATTAATAGTTGCATTTTCAGCCTTTGACTAGCATGATTGGCATTTCTTCAGCTCCCAGCAGTACAAACCGAACAGCTCATGAATTACTTTGTAAGCTGATCCATGACTCATGTTACTGCTGCAGCCACAGACATTTTGTTAATACTTATGGATGAGGTTCTCAAGGGCTTGAACAGTGCTAGGATTCACAATATTGTAAGAATGGCCAAACGGGAAAAAT
Source organism: Metallyticus violacea (assembly GCA_030762175.1). Lineage (NCBI taxonomy): Eukaryota > Metazoa > Arthropoda > Insecta > Mantodea > Metallyticidae > Metallyticus > Metallyticus violacea. The sequence goes on along the minus strand of CM060843.1, from coordinate 106,720,369 downwards.
CTTAAAAGCACATAAAGCTGTTTTGTTAATCCTACCCATTCAAATACTTGGCTTCACATCATAGCTACAGTTCTTATGATAAATCATTAAAATCTCAAAATTTTATGTATGCAAAGTTGGCAAAAACTTTGCTTACAATTTTGTTAATATTCATGTTTTGGGAACTATGATTCCCATCCCTTGGCTATCGATTACTACTTGGTAAGTTTATGGCCATATGGTAACATGATTGTTCAAAATTCCTTCTCTGTCAATTACTATTGGCTGAAAGAATTCAAAGGTGGAATGTCGAAATTCATTAACCTATCTGGATTTTTTAAAATGAAGATTCTTTCCCATGTCAATAGTTCTACAGAGTATATAATTCTTTTGATGTATCCTCTTGCTTAATTTCACAGTTTTTTCCCCCTAAAATGCGCCGCTACTGCCAATTTTTCTCTTTGCTCTAACTGGATGCTTCTAAAATGTATGTTTTGTTCCGAAATTTTTCTGTACACTTTAAATCATAGTCTGAGCACTCTATTGATTGCACCCTGTGGTGCACCGTCTTTTACTGGATGCTACTTATTATCAGCACGGATTTTTAATCAAAAAATCCAAGCTGTATCAAGTATAGGTTTTAAACAAAAACCAATCACTTACACATGAAACTTGAAAAATAAAACAATCTAGTTTCGGCCAGTAAAACAGTTTGTATGGACACATTCTAATACATTCTTTTTTTTCTATCCCAAACAAAATGGGTCCCTTTTACACATTATCTTGCAATATCCTTTATGTAGAGGTAAGTAACCTATCTCTACTTTTCTATAATACCAAATGTATCTTTTCTTCTTCGGAAAACCAAAACAATTTATAAATACTTGCTCTTTACAGGATGGCAAAATATGCATCGATATTCCTCTTATTTTCCCTCAAAAACCCTTTTTTACGATTGTTGACCCATGTCACTCTCTAGCACATATTTTGTGCAAACTATTTTTCCTCTTTTACTTGTTTGAGCAATATAAGAACCGAATAACTAAAAGATTGAATTTCACTTTGTGTTGTGTATGATCATTGTTTTGGGAATGTAAGACAGTGAGGCTTTCCTAAGCAACCCTTCAACTAAAGGGAGCTACTTTGTAATTAGCACATTTTAATAAATTTTCTTAGGATCAATGGAAACAGTAACATTAGCTATGGAACCAAAATGTGGCAATCTGCTAGTTAGAAGAGAGATATAAAAAAGAATAAAAGGTATGCAAAACCACATTAACATAAATTATTCTCACAAAATAATTGATCTAATATCAATTGTCCCATATTATTATTACAATTTTGTTTTGACTACAAGTATAAATGATAACAGTTTACATTCTTTATATGAGACAACCTGAAAAAAATTATAATAATGCTAGGCAATGGATATTGGATGGATAATTCATTTAAGTTAAGCATATTTAAAATATCCTTATTACACAATAATTCTTATTTTCAACCAAAAATGAACATATCCAAGCCATTTCCAACCCACGGTGAGCATGATCACATATGTCAATCAAACTGAATATGTTCTAAAGATATTTTTCACACTAGTTCAAGGGCATTTTGTGTAAAAGATAATATGGTTAACAACATTAATTTGTGGATGACACCTCAATATGCTCACAAAATATTCAATTTATAGAATTAATGTGAGGACAGTTTATAGTTTTTTATTTCTTTTTCTTTTTTCCCCCAGTAAAATTAGAATTGATGGACTTAATTTGGTTTTAAACCCAAGCTCCTCAATAGGCTGTGTGGAAAAATTTTACCACCCCACAAAATTCAACTTTGATGCAAAATGTAATTATTTGAAGTGCCATGTTTTGACACTCAATACACCAAAGCCTTCAACAATACAATACAAACACTTCATGCCACCTTTTGAGCTACTGTTGACTCATGCAGAACCAGCAACTGAGTTTATGTCTTTTTCCTAGCTGAGAAGACTGTATGGTTTCTGTATTGAAATTTAATTTCTGTGTCATCATCTCAAAAGTATGGCCTTGTTCACCTCAATAGTACCTAATAGATGCTCATACCCAATTCTGTTGGTTTTCCAATCTCAGGCTCATCCTTGATGTTTTTTTTTTTTTTTTGCCTTCCTGGAGCTTTACAAGAAATCTTTGCACTGAAGATCAGTACCAAAGGTCTGGCATAAGTTCTGCATCACAATATTTGCATTGTTCCCAGTTTAAATTCATAGAGCACACAAGCTCATATAATTATGTGCTGCTGTGCCCTTCTTGGAATACTGACTAACACTACAAAAAATTAAACCCACTACCTTAACCGTCTCTCTTGACAACAATTTGTTCCTACTTTAACTTTATTTTTTGTTACAAAGGCTTGAAATTTGAGCACAGCAAAAAAACCAAAAGAATTTTTAGTCAGCTATATACTACTGGAAAATTGAAATTCATTCGTCGTTGTTCAAACCTTTTAAAGTAAATTCTTCCCCTATGTCCAATTCCTTTGGTTTTCGAGCTTTTTTTAATAAACTTACTTTCTTTCCAATTTCCTGGATTTTATTCCCAAAATGTTTGACTACTAATGATATTTCTGTTTGTTGTATTTTATATTTTTCCAATTTTCTTTGTATTTGGTATGCATATTTCTTTTTTTCCCCACATTATGTTTTTTTAACAATCCAAGCAATGATCTGATATACTAATTATTTTTATTCCAATGGCAGATTGTTTTTGATTTTAGCAAATTTTTATATTATTATTATTCTGTGGTAATAAGGTGATATTGTAAATCTTGTATATCTTCCAAATTTTATTATTAGCAAGGGAAATAAAAATTCTTCATTTCCCAACTTGAGATGGGAGGGGGGAGAACCAATCTGTTACATTTACTTTTGTTTCTTGTATTTGTATAAATTTAAGATATTCTATTTTATTAATGGTAAATTCAGTAACCTATATATCACACCGTTAAAGGCTGCTTTCCATTATCATTGATATTCAGATTACATCACTTTTCTTGTTATTTTCCAACTGATCCTTGCATTTATTACTACTTTATAATTTTGTGAAACTGATTATGCATTTATGCTTGCTCATTACTTTTCATATGGGTAAAATCCTTCAATAGAAAGAATGCCCTATAAAGTTATATATAATGCTCAGAAGTAATTTTCTTCCAACAAATAAAATACATTTATCATGTATTCCCACCATACAGCAAAGCTTAAGGCTCAATGTACTTTCAGGCTTCATCTGCAATCTCTGGAAGTGATCACATTGCAAAATATTTATTTTCTAATTAAAATATTGTGCTACTGAAAACTTACCATGTTTTTTAGGAAGATCTACAGTAAATTTATGTAGAACTTCCCTAGTATTACCCTGGAGTGTACCAAACAATGCACCATTGCCATCCATTACAATAAACCCAAACTTGTTATCATCTGCTAGCAATGCAGTCAAGGCCTCCGTGTGAAACTGAAAGAGTACAATTTCAATATCAGAGTTCATTTAATACACCTGCTTTATGATATACTGCTATTAATTATAATGGGCTATCCTTTAAATTTTGAGTCTCTATAATTTGCTGCCCTGTCATTAAAATTAAGTACTGCAAAACCTTTGATTCTGTATGACAATTACTTTTATCATTAACTCCTCCTTCCCAAATGATACATAATTACTACAGTGTTTCTCAAGTGGGAAGCAATTTGGTCAAGTAAATGGACAACACAAAGCGTAACTGGATTGCTCCTTACTCCACTTACAGCTCCATCTCATTCATATAGTATAATATATGTATTACCTGTTTATTTTACACTTGCTGATAGCCAAGGAAGGAATTATTGTTGTTTTGAACTGAGTGCTGCCAACAGCACAAGAGCGTGAGCCTTACTGAGCTGGGTCAACATCAAGTGAGAAAGGGCATTTTGTTTAACCTGAGCCGTAACTTATGTTAGCTTTATTTTGTTTACGCTCATCTATAATGCAGCCTGTTATAGTTGCTTCTGTGTTTTGTGCCTTCACTAACCATTCCTATGCACCAGTGTCATGTCAGAGAAGGGAGGAAGGCACCAATTGGAGTGGATATGAACAGTTAGCAGTGCTCCCACCAAAATTAGAACATACAAATAAAACATTGGGTAATGCATTTAAGCAAAACTGAGTTTTAGCCCTTACACTACATTAAAAAAAAAATGATTACAATCAAAATAATAATACTACTACAATATATATTTTACTGTGCTGGAAACAGAAATACATAATTATATTTTAACACTTATTAAGGCACTTACCTTTGACTTTAATCCAGTGGAAATGTTAGAGGCTCATAAATGCCATTTAATATCATCAGTCATAAATGTAACATGCTGTTCATCACTGTCTTTATCATCAGAATCTTATAAATTTAATTTAACTTTTTAAAGTTTAGTTCCAACCTATTTCTTTTGTGAATTCAGTACATTTGTATGTTTTATGCAGGATTTTCAGTCTAATTCAGCTTGTCTAGGTTTTCATTAATGAGCATTTCTATCAATAATAACTCAGCTTTAGTTTTAGTTTTAGAGGGGGGGTACCTTTTGTTGGTAGGCACTCAATAATTTCAGATTTTACACCACATGTGTTTGAAGTTAAATTTTAAATGATTGAGCAATATGGAGCATTTATTCAATCACTGGTGCTACAGTCCATGAAGGACTTGGGCCTCTTCAATTAACTGAAACCTTCCTAACCTTGCTTTTCCCAGACTGCTAATATATTTTGACTACTCTTAGTCAGCACTCAAGCCTTATTGGCATGTTACTACAAATAACAATATAGTATTAAGCTTTCCCCCCCATAGATTTAGAAAGCACCTTCAATTTCAGTGCTTTCCCAAGCCCAGACTTCTGCTGCCTTTCAGTATTAGACAAGGACAAAATATCTGCTGCAACTATGCCAGGAAAAGATTGAATTTATCAAAAGAGAACTACAGGACTGTAACATCTAGCTTTCAATAGATCAGACCACTGATAGTTGTGATTGTTTCATTGTTAATGCCATAGTGGGTATGTTAGATTCCACAGAAAACTTGTTGAACCCCATCTATTATTATGCAAGATGCTGGACAAAAAGCCACATCACCATAGCCTGCATCATCGAGATGCAGCGATATGCATCCTCTAGCCAGCAAAAAACCTACACGAGAAGCTTTTACTTCCTATTTCCAACAGTGTAGCCTATATGATCAAGGTTACCGAGAGATACCGATAAGTTTCTACCCTAATGTGCTTAATGTTACTTATACACCATTTGGTTGAAGAGGTTAGGAACAAGTGAACAACAGTATTTTGCCATGAAGAAATTTTTTTTGATAGTTTCCAGCAGCAATCACATTTTCAAGGAAATGCTACCACAAACATCATTATCTGCTTGAGAACTTGATTGATGGCACCAATCTATTATGCCAACTATTTTGAAGATGCCAAGAGTGTTCTAGACACATTTGACATTAATGATGCAGCCTAAATAACCAAGGCTAAAGCTATTCTTCAAAATAAAGATACCACCACTTCACTCCTCTTTGCTAAGGCCAATTTCAGTTATCTTTCTGCATTATTCAGCATTTGGAATCCACAACTTTACAGCTAAAAGATGCATTGAAAGCCATTGACATAATTTCAAAGAAATACAAGGGTTACTGGGCAGAATCTGTTCATTGAAGCTTACCAAGATTCTGCTGTGGAATTCTGGGTTTGCAATGATGAAAAATGTATCTGCAGTTCTTCAGGGGGAACAAATCACAGATGATTTGCCAATGGGGACCGGCAGTTTTGATGTCATTGGAATTTGCACCCTTAATATATATTATATTAACATATAATATATTTAATATATGTTGAGAGAACATTTTCTTCCTATAAGAATATTTTGAAGATCAACAGAAAAGATTTCCTATACAAAACCTAGCAATGTATTTAATAAGTGCAACAGTGTATCCACTGATTAGCTGAGAAATCTTCTATTTGGGTTTAGTGTAGTGTAACTATTTTTAGATTCAGTGCCCTGACTTTATGAAGACTTGGGAATTAAAGGAAAATTCTAAAATTCTATTCCATAAACTGTTGAAAATTAGGCAAGTGTTGATGCAGTGTTGTGGTTCAGTCACGGAAAGAGTAAAAATAAGAGAAATGAGTATATTTGTTTCAGTGTGTTTATGTACTTCAGTAAAGAAGAACTTAAAATGTTAATAAAAAAAACTTTTCACTAAGTTGTTAATATTTAGAATGTGTTTTGCAGATAGTCCACATCCTCAGTGATAATGGTGTGTGAAATATGTTCTAAATATAAACAGAGACAATAAAAGTGTGTAGTTCAACTCAGTCTATATAATCTTAATTATATTTTAATGTGTTTAAAAACCTAATATAGGGTTTATAAAAACCTAAAATTATGAACCCTAGTTATCATAGTCCCCAAATATTTTAAAATGTTACAATTTTTGAAATTGTATTAAAGGAACTGAAGATAATTTTGTGCTAGTTCTATTTTAGAAAAATTCATTTACTTGGTTTTCTTTCCATTTATTTCTAGATCGAACTTATTGCTTTCCGCCTCAAACCCTGCATTGTCCCCAACAATGCTGCTTTTGTCCTTGCTATCATGGTTATATCATGAGAGCACGACAGATTCTGTGTTAAGAGATTGTACATTCTTTCTACAGGGTTTGTTTTCATGGTTTTGTTTGCCATTTCCATTTCTAGTACATCCTCTTCATAGTCCATTACTGACATCCAACTCTTTATATAATTTTTTTACCCACTTTCACTTGACAGAGGTTTTATTCTACATTATATTTACTATTGTATTAGCTTTTTAGGTATTTTCAGTCATTGCATTGCTGCAATGCAATTTCTTCTATATTTACATTTATTTATTTAATTTTTTATATTGTATGCTCATCTGAAATCTACATAAATGTGATGCAGATCTATCCCATATTCATTATATCTATGACTGTTTTGAGATAGAAAATATGATCAACTGTTGATCTTCCTGGTCTGAAGCCAATCTGGTACTCGCCAATTATCTTTTCAGCCCAGTTTAGCCTGTCTTAAATCTTTATCAACAAAATTTTATAACGTACTCTTAATAATGCAAAGCCTCTTATTGCTGCTTCTTTTCCATGGATAGGCTACTCCACATCAAGAGAGACTATCTTGCCATCTAGCCAGTGAACGACCAGTGCTTCCCTTTCCTTCCCATCTGTAATTCAATAATATTTTGGGAAGTTTGTCATCTGTCATTCTTTGATATATGTAAACTAATTATCTTTCAAATTATTAATTCTATCAGTTTAGTTAAAAAAACAGCAAATTCCAAGACAATGCCACTATTTGTAATGTAAAAAGGAATTTTTTTTTTGATCCTGGAGACCTGCCTTATTTGTTCCCTTCCACTTGCTCATGCACAACACTGATGAGACTAATATGCAGTTATGAATCAGATACAGAAAGATGGAGCTGCCATGTCAAGATTTATTATGACTATAATTTATTAAAAGCATCGGAGTGTAGATGATTGCCATTTTTCAGTAGCATGTGCCTCTTCTAGTCACATTTGGAAACCGGTTATGTGAATTTTTAAGAGGATGACAGTTTCTCAAAAATGAACTTTGTTCAGGCCAACTGCAGTGCCTGACGGAACTTGTATAATAGTATCTGCCATATATTTGGGCACATAGAGGAGTAAAAATGAACTGAGAGCAAAACAAAATATTATGTTGATTAAGAACACTGAACATCTTTGGTTACTATAATGTAATGGTCAAAATTTTTGCTCAGAGGTCTCTTCTTTCAGGAAAGAAGTTCTTTTATGTGCATTAAATACACAATACAGGATCAATGGCTTTACTTTCCACCTGAAGGAAACCATACTTGGATATTTACACCCTAAAAATCTATCAACCATCTACCAATCCATGGCAGGGTTTGACCCTTGGCCTTGGATTTATAATGCAAATATGGCTATTAGACCACCAGGACTGACAAATTACCATGCATGTACATCTATGCCTCATTAAGGATGTGCTAGTTGGGTGCCACATTTTCTGACATAGGCCTTAAAACACATAAAAGTGGATGGTTGCAGTTTTATGACGCAAACATTTGACAGAGGATGATCGAAAGATACCTTCAATATCGTCAATGGTGATGAAACAGCGGTCTACCATTATGACCACAACAAAAATCCAAACTTTTAAATGATGCTTTCTAAATGATGAACCATCTATGAAAAGTGGAACATTCTTTACAAAATTGGAACATCTCAGCTATGACCCTTAACACATATATAGTTTCTGCCAAATGATATGTGAATGAATGCATGCCTAATGCCATCAGAGTATGGAAAGTGAAACATCCAAAATGGAAACTTGGTCACCTGTTTCATCACAACAATGCTTCAGTGTGCACAGTGGACTCAAGTATCTTCCATTCATCCAACTCAATCTAGCCCCATGTTATTTAATTTTTTTCCAAAGACAAAGAAAAAGCTCCATGGACAGTATTCTTTTGTTAGTTGGATGAGAAGGTACTTGGCAGTTCCAAAGGATAGAAAATTAAGTCATTTTGTAAATAAATTCATTTTTTTTTATTTCTGCCATAAACTTTTACTTTGATATTGACCCTTGTAAAGGCATCATTCCTCTTTTGTTTTGTTACCAGAATTTTACCATGAAAGTAGCACCAGAGCAGTGCTGTGTTAAGAAAGAGATGCATGCTTGGTTTGCATGAATAAGAGAATTATGTTGCCACCATGAACAAAAGAGAAACTGTGATTTATTGTTCCCTTTTAATGGACACATGTGGACCCCAGTACCAAAATTTACCAACTCCAGAATGACTCATTAGTTGTATCAGTTGACAATGTGATCCACAAGCCACAAAACATGTCCTGCATTTTAATGGTTTAAAGAGTGAAATGCTTAAGAGAGTTGAATATTTTAACCATTTTAGAATTTTAATCTTTCCCATGGGAAAGAAATTTTACCTGGTTTAAAATAGGTTTTATATAAAGAAACCAAAATTTATAATTGGCTGATGGAAGTATATATGGTAGTACAGAAGGGAAATTCAACACTGATGCAGATTAATGGGCAAGTGCATCAAGGTCAATGAAAATTATGTGGAAAAATAAAAGAATAATGCATATTTCTAATCACCCTTAGATAAAAAATATGTGCAACAGGAAGAAACCATGCCTAATTTGGAAAACACTGGAATCATTCAATGAAGTTGGGTTCACAATGCCAATTTCTGTTTATGTTCAAGTTATGCCTCAAACAGAAAATGTATTTATTGCATGTGTGCTCTGATGGTTGATTGGATAAAAGTATGTGTTATTAGTAAGAGCTACATAGGTTTGAATCCTGGTCATGCTCGATTTTTTCATTTGTTAAATTTTGCAAATAAAGTTTAAAATAAGACAATAACATGTTTTTAATGTACTATATATGTTTTAATTTTAAGCATTTATGTTCATACACAAAAACAATATATAATCATTTTCATTTTCAAAATAAATGTCACACTAATAAATATTCTAAACTGAAAAACTAAAAACACATTCTCTTCATTCCATTTAAAAATAATAATTAATTTCCCTTTTATTTTGAAAAAGATTACTTTATTTTTTTCTGTGAGCATTAATTCAAACATGCCTCTACAATTAGAAGTTAAATTATTGTGTGTATACTAATTATCACTTTTACTTGCAAAAAATAAAACTCATGCATGGGTAGGATTTGAACTTTGATAGAGCTCATTGCTACACACAGCTTTTTAATTGTTTGACTATCAGCACATGTCTAACATGGAGAACTCAATGTAACTGGTAATCAGAGAATGAGGCTGAAGGCTGTAAGACCCATTCATAGACACATGCCATGATATAACTCATAGTTATATCTTGAATAAAATTTCCTGCTGATCACAAACTAGAGAAACTTATTTTTTAACTATCCCTTCTAATGATAATCCTGATCTCCAAAAACCTAAATATTCACAAACAAAGAAATTAAAAGCATGAAAATAAAAAAGAATAAATTTAATTTTCCACATAGATGGAACACCTTTCATATTAATCTATTAGCCTTAATAAAACAAACTATCAACTCTGGAAACAACACACTCAAATAATCCAACAGAATCAGGAGAATTAGAAAATCTCTAATATATGTAAAAACATAAAATTTCTTTACCTTATTGTCACATAAGTACAAAGAAGTGTTAATGGGCTTAAAAGGTTCAAAGTCGATGTTCACTTTCTTTTCTTTTCCTTCATCCGTTACTATAGTTCCACAATAAATTACTAATCCATTAGGGGGCACTGCAAACAAAAAACATATACTGCACAAAACAGTTACAGAGGTATATTTGGGTATACTTAATGGTTAACATGCTAAATCAATCTTCCCACCCTCATCCCAACTCTAAGTTAGGAAACTAAGCAGTTAGCACACTGTACTGATTGCTGAAACAAAGAAATGAGATTCTAATTTTCTAACATGCTACTAACCAGACATTAATTAAATTTTAACACAAGATATAGCTGATTCTGATTGAAATTCACTCATAAACTTCAGTCATTATTCTTAATGGCAGTTTCCCATAACCAGTGTTTAATAGTTGAAGTTCATAACCATAAAAGATATGTAGATTAACTTTTCAGTTGCTCACTTTAGGCCTAAAACCCGTATGTTCTATCTATATAATTTACTCAGAGATAAAAAATAATTTATATTTAAAATGAGGGTAACAGTTATATCCCAATTATATACATTTATTTTGTTTATATTTATAAACATGAAAAAAATAGATGGTGCGGTTCAAGTTCTTCATACATTATAAGCAGCGTCCAGATTCTTAGGTTTAAAACTATTTTATTCCTTGTTAGTTAACTGTAATATTTTAACATAATTATCCATTCATTTCTTTACCATGGGAGTCACATAGTTGAATTTTATTAAAAACCTCTAAAAATGGCTACACAGAATGCTGAAAAAATGGCTAAAAGTATCGTTTAAAAATATTAAATTACATTGAAAATAATTTTAAATTATTAAAACTAATTTATTAATATTTACAACAAAATTACTTTTAAAAGTTAGCCAACAATGTGCATCTTGATGAACTTCAAAGACTAATAATTGCATTTAATTTTGTAATACTATTATTGTCATGTGTTAATAGCATTATCGAACTTATTTTTAGAAGATTGAATTTAATTTTGGAATACCATTGTTTTCAGTCATGTTCAACGCTAATTTTCTCAAATGACTCTTGAACAGTTGTCTTCTTTTCTTTATTATCAGTCATGTTTTGTTAAAGAAAAGTGTTGGATGTAACTCTTATCTAGCAGCAAATTGAATGCATTATTAAGAACCTTACACTTCCAGTTTATTAACAGCTACAGCAAGATCCCAAATAAAAAGGCTTCTAAAATTGTTTGATTATACTTTGGATCGGCAATGATCCCAACTTTATCTCATATGGCAAAATTGTATTTTGCCAAGTGTGCCAAAAGCAAGTCAGCTGTGACCAAAACTTGTATTTTATGCACCATCTGCAGGGCATGCCAGCAGCACTAAAAAGAAACAGATGATCCAGTTCCAACCATAAATTTCAGGTTTTTCTGGCTCTTCAGAAGACAATTTTAATCTGCATTTATGTGAGGCACTAGTATTAGCAAATGTGCCATGGCATGTGATACAGAATCCAGTATTCAAAACTCCTTCAAAACAACATGGCAGAAAGTTACCAAATGAATTAACTTTAAGGAAAAACTATTTGCACCAACTATATGAGAAAAAGATTCAATTCATCAGAACAGAACATGTAACTAGCTTTCAGTAGATAAGACCACCGATAGTTGAGGTTGCTTCATTGTTAACATTTTGGTGGGCAAGTTAGATCCCACAGAACCTGGTAAACCCCGCCATTATGCAAGATGCTGGATAAAACCATGCATCCTGTGGCTATCAGAAAAATGTAATGAGAAATTCTACTGCTTGCGACCAACAGTGCAGCCTATATGATCAAGACAGGAAAGACATTCAAAACTTTCTATCATAACATGCTGCATATCACTTCTTTGCTTACAGTTTACACCAATTGGCTGAAGAGGTTAGAGTAATTTCCCAGGAGTGAACAACATTATATCATCCCTGAAAGCTTCCAGTCGCATTTAGATTTTTCAAGGAAATGCTACCACAAACACATATGCAACTTATGCTAAATTGTATTGTAAAATTGACAATGTTCAAATTTTTACACAATATACACATTCTACAGTGTTTTTGAACAATGCCTCATTATTCATTAATCAGAGTTTACTATGCACTGCTGTCATGCTGAATAAAGTTCTACAGGAATGTAAAAGCAGTACCAGCTTTGATCACCTCAAATCTGAGTACATATCAAACAGATGTTCTATAAACTTAAAACAAAGGATGGTACCAATATATGAAAGACATTTCTTAGAATTGTTATAAAAAAAAATAATCATGCTCTTGTACAGTTATACAAAATGTATGTAATAATACTGCCTACCCTTGGTGTATAACTTCAATCTGTGCTGTACTGATGTAATTGCACCTAAAACTGATAGCCTGTTTACTCTGGATTTGATGTTTGATGCCGTTCCAAATTCATCTGCTAACATTTTACTGACTCGAGATATTTGGTCCTTTGGTGGAATTATCAAGGAAATCATACTTGTACCATTCCTGTGAATGAAAAGCAACATATTGAAAGGCACTGAAAATTACAATGTACCACAATATTTACCACGCATTAATCATTATTTTTCTCTACATAATTTCTTGCATACTTTGCATTGTTATGTGTACAATGACCTCTAAGCCTCTTCCATGAGCAAATTGCTGGATAATTATTTAGCCCATCATGACACTATTTAAGGTACTACTTATTGTCTGTCACTTTCAGATTAGTTTCCTTATACCAGATATTCTTTTGTTAACTTAATCTGCCCTCAATACTGTGCCTGAGGAATTGAATCCCTGCTTAGTTAGCTACCATCACTAACCTATCACCTCCCCGTTTCTCATCTTCTGCACTACAAGTACATTAATTTCATTTGGTGGTGCATTTTATCTTTCCACACTTGCAGAAGTAGAGTGGAAACTTCATTTGCAGTACAACTGCACGCACCCTACACCCCATGCAACTTGCACAGTACAGAAAATATTTTGAGAATTAATTAATTCTACATTAATCAAGAATTAATGTAGAATCTAACACAGTAAAGCACACATTAATAATCTCTCATATGAATCAAACTATTTGATAATACACTCTTCATAGCTTCACTTAGTTTTATCAGAACAAAGGTTCACAAAGCATATCCAGATATAATCTTAATAAAGTGAAGCTAGAAAGATGTTTTTTTCAAGTACTGGGTGAGCAGATTATGAATTTTATGGGCCCATCAGTAAGTTCATCTGCAATGTCTGCCAAATCCACAGTCAGGAATTGTGAACTTCATAGGAATGCAGTATCAGTTGGAGCTAAACAACTGTAGAAATTGCATATGCAAAGCAATGTGCTAAGAAAGCTATGGCTAATAGAACCTAAGTATTCTATTCCACTAAAGAGTGATTACAATTAGTATGTGTTAACAGAATTGACTTGTGCTATTAATAGATTATTCAAAGAAAAATGCCCAAATGATTGAGTTCTAATCATGCAGAGATTCATAAATTACCTAACAAAATTTTGGAAATGGGGAGTGTTTGATAAGCAAAGAAACAATAAAATATAAAGATTATAGAATAAAACCACACACATCAGAGGAACTTAAGACAAACATTTGCCAAGAAATAAATTCAATTTCTCCAAAGGAATTAAGGACAGTGACATATAATTTCATTAGTCAATGCCAGAAATGTTTAGAAAATGAAGGAAAGCAGTTCTACCTTCTTCGGTGATATGGGTGAAGAATATCTTTTAAAGAAATTCTTTTTTGTAATATTATTAGCCATGTGATTAGTACTGAAGTTGCAGTTTTGTGAACTGCAAATTTGAGTTGCTTTAAGGTCACAAGTACAGGCAGTGCAGCCCATGCACCCATATCTCATGCATGTAAAACTCATAATCTGCTTAACCTGTAGTTTGAATCGCAAGAGATCATATTACAAAAAAGTGCCTCACTTTTTAAAGACAATGAGGCAATATTTCCTGTTTGCTAAAGGCAGAATTTGTAACACCTCAAAACATTTTGATTCATGTGTAGCAATTCTGCTTCCTCAAGTTTGGCTTATTACAAATAACTGCCATTCTATCAGCAACTATGTACATCATTGAATGGTAGTGCTTGCAGCTAGTTACTGCTACTAGATTCAGTAATAGACTGCAAAATGATAAAATGTATACATTGTACTTTTGCCTTGACAAGAATAAAATACAATTTACAACATAATGGCTTATATAAATTTAATTTGTTGCCCCTGTGCTATAAAGAAGTTTTATAAATGCTCCAGGAGGAACTTTCAATATAAATATCCTTGATTACAAATTCTGTTCAAAGTAGTACATTTTCAATTTAGTCAAAAAAGAAGTGGTCTTTTTATTCACAAAAAGCCTAGAAGAGTAAAAGTATTCTGACAAAGGAGAATTTAAGATGACATGAACCATTGCATTTAAATATCTCAGAAATCTTTGAAATAGGTAGCACATGTTGGAATTTCTAAGACCAGTGCAAGAGATTATGAGTTTTGGGGGAAAAAAAATACATACAATTTTGTAATTAATTTAACAGTCACGTACACAATGGAATACTTGATCTGTGAATGACATTCTTTAGTGACAAGACCTCTTTTGTCTTTCAGGATATGTTTATGCTTAAAACAATACATACTGGTACTGCGAATCTCAGTGCATTTATGAGCTTCCTCTGCACAAAAAGAAAATTGCCATTTGGAGTGCAATTAGTGTGAGCGGAAACAGAATCCTGTATGAGCAATTTATGCAAGATGGCACAATTTCACATGTGGCTGAACCTTCAACAAACACTTCAAGTAGTGTTCATAAAATATAATTTGCTTTCATTTGTGGTTTCTAAGAACCCCAGATCCTTGTTATTGTTCTTATTATTATTATTATTATTATTATTTGTGGAATCATTTTAAAAATAGCAATAGTACAAAAAATTCCATGTTTTCTGGAAGCTCATAAAAATATTTGCCAAACAATATTTAGTATTAGTCAAAATGAACTTCTGCAATGTTTAGAAGGATAAAGGCATGTCTGAGATATGCGGGAAGATGCTTCAACAGTCTTGTGTGACAATGAGTACATTTTACAGTTTGTGACAAATATTAAATACTATATAAACAAAATAAAAGTAATAAAATACACAATAATAAAAGAAAATGTAAAAATGGTGAGTGTACTACTGCTGCTCACAAAGCTTTTGATTTATTGGCAATATATACCTTGCTAAAATGCAAATTTGTCAATGGCCTTGCAAAAGAAATTTCTTCTTGGTGGTAAAATGGTTTAAAGTAGATTTCTACACTTTTAATTACATTCATTCTGCACTTAATCACTACTTTTGACATCCCTCAAACACAAGTAATTTATTCCAAATCAAATTAAAAGCACAACACATTTGACACCACCATACATCCAAATACCATTACAACCACTGCAGGGCTCAATTGTGATCAACCTTTACCACCATTCATAAACTATCCTTCCTCTTGGCATGACAGCCCTAACAGGCCTTGGCTGACCACAGCAACCACTGCATCCTCTCCATCTTGCAACATCAGCAAAGGGCAGTATTGCAGGGGGGGCATGTGATCAGCACACCGTCACTGCCAGATGCCATCACACAGCTTTCTAGATCAAAGAACACCACCTCTTTATCATGCAGCTCCCCAATTGTCCTCGCAAGATTGGGTGGACCCTGTTCCGGACCTCCCCAACTTAGAAAATTTCTAAGATTGTACCACGAATTGAACCTGGATCCTCCCTGACAGCAACCAGCAACATGACCACTAAATCAAGGAGGTCATCATTCAAAAGTTATTATACAAATTTATACCCAACGCAACTATATGACGTATTAAGTATCTCACAATAGTCAACATAAGGGCCAAATAAATTCTGATTACTCTTTTCCTAGGCACAAAGTTCCATTAAAAATTAAACATAACTTATGCAATTCTTCTAGGTCTATCTATACATTTCTACAAAATTATGCTAAGATGGATCAAACTTTCACACTTGCATAGCACTACATGCAATTTTGCTCACCAAGGACTTGCCAGATTGCTTTTAATATAAACACTGAATTGAATTTATTACCAACTAATACAATTTATAATCATAAATTTTAATAAATTAATTTCAAATATTACTTAAAAAATTGGTCACACCAAAAATTAGTCAGTCTTTGGCTAAATCCTAAAGGCCAAAGTCCCATTCTTACATAAATGACTATAAATGGTGATGCTCTTCCCTTCTGGGAATCCGATCTCCAATGAATACTCAAACTATATATAAGCTTGAAGCACACAGAAGCATAAAAAAGGGGGGGATGTGATCAGCATATCATCACCCTACCAGGTGCTATCACACAGCTTTCTAGATCAAAGAACACAATCTCTTTATCATGCAGCTCCTCAATTGTCCTAACTAGGCTGGGTGGACCCCTGTTCTATCTATTTTGCTTTTCTGGCGCTTGTTATTTTCATTATATTTTAGAAGTTATATTTTATTTTTAATTTTATCATATACATTTAACTACTCTGAATATATATTAAAGAAATAAACAAAATTATTAACTACATATTTAATAGCCTAACACTAAATATCAGGCTCTCTAATACCTTAACTTTCAGGTTGAATGTATGGCTTAGAGTCTCTAAAATGGATAATTATATTTATTATGAAATCATTCATTTACATTTTCTTGCTCATTTCTTATCCACCTATCTTTTAATCTTCCTAAAATCTCAGTTTTATTAATTTTTCCTACCCTCAAAACAACCAACATTTTAAATGCGACCATATCTTGTTATTTATTTCATATACTCCCTCCCTTTCACTTTATTTCTATTTCTATTTCTCCCACTCGTAAACATTCTTTTTAACTCCAATTCTATTTTTTCTTTGCAACTTTTCTATTCTTTTCTTACAAGCCCACACTCAATTTTGGAAAGGGTCAATGAATTTTTTCTGGCATAAAAATCCTTATGGTTTTCTTTGGAAGGGAAGTAAAGTTTCAGGTCCCTTATCATACATTTACAGCAGTAAAAGAACCTCAAGCCTGAAAGAAGAGACCTATGAGCAAAATTTATTGGCCATTTCACACCATTATACTACTACTATTACAAATGCATAATTCATTGCTCACTGCTTTCTACATAATTTGTATCATTTCTTCAAATCACCTATATCTTCAGAATTAGTTTTAACATAACCATTATTTGATTCGTATCTTTGCACCTGGTTTCAATTCCACATTTAACAATCAACATCGTGGTTAGTGTCACCAACAGCCAGAACTATTCTTTTGTTATCTTCATTGTTCTACCTATATATTTCCCAATTCTGGCCCGATAAACTTCCAAATCTTCATCTACCTTCTTGAACTCTATATTTTATGGAGCATAACACACATGCTACCTCTCATTACAAATGCTCATGCTAGATTATCAAATTTAATTTATAATCTTAAAAATAAATGTTGAATTTAATCAACAATTCTCCCAAAATCCTCTCTCAATATATCATTTCATTTCAAGTATCATCAGTGTCCACCTGCCTAAGTAGTAAAAACGAGCGTTAAATACTATTTAAAAAAAAAAATTCCCCTAATATACCATGTTTATCTAGTCATACAGTTAATATTGTTACAATGTTTTTAATATATTGTAATATTCTGTGTGCTACTTACATGCGTTCTTAATACAAATTACATTTCTAAATGGGGACATCTGACCTACACAGTCCCAAAGTCTCCATCAGGAAATCTGCAATTATCTTAACTGGGGGGCCTTATAAATTTGTAACATTGGGATGTTTTCTTTTACAATTCATGTATTTTATCACTGTCTAAAACATGAAGTTCAATGTGTTCAAACTGGGATTGCTGGAAGACCAATCAACTGGAGAGATGAAGTCTGATACATTTTTCTAAACAGTCTGGTGGACTTTGCTGAGTCCTATGGAAAGCCTGTTTGTAACAGATCAAGTATTGCTCAAAGGTTTGACCACAGGCTCCAAAATGGCATCTTGATACTCTCTGGCAAATGTTTTCAGAAGTGCAACTCAATTGTACCACCATAGATCACCATGACTGAGGCAGAACGATGACATCTGAGGACCCCTATATCTTCGAGAGCTTCTCATGAGGTTCAGGCTTAAAATTAACTGCTTTAGTGGTTGAGGATTCTTCAATTGTAAATATTTTTAAATTTGTGAAAATGATCCTCCTATGCCCATGTCTTACACCCAAATCCATCATATAGTTGAGATGGCAATTTAACCCGCATTTAAATAGCTTTATTGCCTGACAATCTCTGACTTCAGCAAGGAGAGAGTTCCAGATTCTGGGAACTGACATGCTAAATGAGGCTGAGTAGAAATGTGTTAGGTACCAAGGGATACACAGTCAAGTCATATTCTGGGTTCGAGATATAGAAAGGTTGAGAGGCAATATATTGATGGGTGGAGGTATGGAGGATTTTGAACAGGAGCATAAGAAAACAGAGGGTCCTATGTTCTTTTAGAGGTAGCCAAGATAGTAGCAAAGGGGTGTCACATGATCAAATTTTCAAGTACTGAAGGCGAAACAGACACAAGCATTAAGACCATGTAATCTGTCCATCTGCCCAGTATTCAGATTAGAGTATAAAACATCACATTAGTCAAAGTAAGGCACTAGAATGAGATTCTTTTTGAGACTGGAAAGTAGAGCTTTTGCTACAGGTTTTCATGTGTGAATCAAAGAAAATATTTTGTGGCATGTATGGGTTACTTGGCTGTGCCATTCTAGATTGGAATCTATATAATCACCCAGATTTTTTTCTGTGCAGGTATACTTAATCACATTGTTGATCATCATGATGTGCAGTATATCATTTGAATTTATTTTATCTAATCCACGTTTATATCCCTTGACCATAGCCTGTGATTTTTGTGTCCAAAGGGAGATGGAGGCTATATTTTCATTTACTAGTCACAGCATCATGAAGAGAATAAGAAAAGTGTCAAAGTATAGTTGTAAGTCATCAGCCTATAGTCTTGTCTATTAAGCATACCAAATGCATAAGTAAACTATGATGTGATATAATGCAACAAATAATAGAACTGGCCATTTTATTATCTTCAGCTTAAGGCAGTGCCGACAAAATTTATGCCGCACCAAATTAAGACTGCGCCATATTGCAAAGGATGTCACTCAGAGGCAGGATAAACATAGCCGGCAGGACCAGTGGGGAAGCTGTACAGTACGTACTTCAGAATGTAAAATAAATAAAAAGCTTTTTTTCATATAATAAAATTAGCATGTAATGCATTCTCATTTGACTTGATGTCATTGTTGAACTATCATAAATATAACTATAACAAAAGGAACAGCAGAGAATAGTTATAGATCAAATTAACATGTTAGTTTATCTAATTTAGCAAAATACAGAATAGGCCAATAAGGACTGAAGTTTTCAAAACAAGGACATAAACAAAATATTTGAATCCGTTCATAGGACCAATTACACACATATGCCTAATAAAAAAATCAAGCTTAGGCATGTACTTCTGCAGTCATCTACATGTTGAAAATTAGGCTCAATATCTATGACGGTAAGGTTTACTTGAACCAACATATTCTTTTGAGATAAACAGGACCTATTCTTTTATTTGAAATGTTTCATTAAAGTAGAGAGTTGTTGGTAAGGTAAACAGAACCGAATATTGTGAAAACCCTTGAAGCAAATGTTCTAACTTTTTGGTAACTTGAATTTGGTTACATTTTAAAGTTTGTGATACCTTGACATCTACTTTTCACAAATAAATCATGCTGTGTTGTATTACTTCCATTAGCAACTCCAACCTAACCTATGGACAAGGGATTACCAAATGGCAGGAAGTCATTCTCCAGTAGATTGAAATCTGTAAACTTGTGATCAGTAAATTCAGTTTTTATATTTTCTAACTGAAGGACATATTTATTGATCTGGCATTGAGGAACTGTTTTGAGAGACTTCAAACATGGAAAGTGACAAAAACTCTTTCTGTATCAACAGTGATTTCCATAAATCCAATTTGACCATAAATGTCTTAATTAATCGGTACACATGAACTATGTTGTTTCCTCCTTGTAGCTCACAATTTAATCATTATGGTGCTCAGACACATCAGTGAGAAATGCAAGATCACTGTTCTTTTTCTAGTTCTGGAATGGACAATCCCTAATAAAAGAAAACATCAAAATAACACATACCATATAGTAAACATTGTATGTATATATATTTCACAATGAAGGAAGAATAGATAAATGAACATACTTGTGGTAGCATGAAATCTCATATCATTGCACAGCAGTAAAAGAACCGATTAAACATCTTTCCACAACTGAAAGCCACCTGACTTCAGTATGATAAACAAGATTGTCATATTCTTCTCCCAAATCCTCAAATAGCTTTTGGAATTGGCGGTGCTCAAGAGCCCTTGAATTTATGCTATTGAAAATGCAGATCACTAAATCCATTACTTCTTTTAATATTCACTGTTTTGGAGCACAAAGCTTCTAGGTGAATTATATAAGGTATAGGCTACTTCCCTTAAATTACATTTCGGCCTGCCAATAAATCCAATACTTTCCCCAATTATGGCTGGAACCATCTGTTACTACTGATATTAGTTTCTGCCTCTCTTGTTTTTTCTCCACACAAGTGCACAACACAACTTTAAACAATTTTTCTCCTGCAACATTCCCCATCAGAGGTATATCAAGCATTTACTCATACACCACAAGGTCATCATCCATCATAAAGAATATTGCCAATTCAGCCATATCATTTATATCAGAGCTCTCATCTAATGCAAGGGAAAAATTAACATTCTCAATGTTTAACACAATTACATTATCTATGAGTTTACCTAGTCTGTTATTAGCATTACTAATGTGCAATTGTACATTCTCTGTCTTTCAAAATATTTCATTTTTTCTGGACATATATTTCAGATACTGTCAAAATATATTTTTTCAGAAATTCACCTTCGTGAATGATTTCAATGATATGCCAATTTCCTAGGCAGCATTATAACCTCCAAATAGTACCTTATTTGTTATTTTATCATTTGAATTATTTGTTATTGACTTCGATTCCTTGATGGCTTCTTTTAATTATTTTAAATATCTTTCTTTATGTAGCCTTAAAATAAACAATGCACATCCTGTTCATCATGAAAACTCTTAAGAGTATTTAATAGTGAATAAGGTATTTTTATGGTTATAAAAAATTATATTTTGTTTAACTCAAATCAATGAATTTCAAATCAAATATAATAAATGTTGAAACGTTTACCTGTTAATTGGTTATGAACTTTATGGTAGGTTTCATAATGCAGTCTGATAATTTGCTTTGAAAATTGCTAAACTTTCTTTTGTAGGCAGAAGTTTATGCCTTTTAATACCATTGTTAACAGATTGGTTAATCCTGCAATGGTTTCATTCACTCTGAGGATGGAAGGAGTTGTGTGGAGTGCAGCTTGGGTTGCCATATACAAAGGGTGTATGTCATGACTTAAAGGTTGATTCAGAATTGATGTTTGCCCAAGGCTGGCTTAAGGGTTCGCTAAAGTCAATTTATTTATATATATATATATATATATATATACATTCCTACATTGTAAAATATTATTTCAATAACATTATGATCCAGGATGTCATTGAAATAGTCTCTGTCTATAAGCATACCAATTGCATAAGTAAACTATCGTGTAATAGCACAATCGGTTGCTATACAGAACACATACATTCAACTCCAATCGCTTCCTTATATTTTTATTCACTCATTCCATATTATTTATTATTTTTCATTTTATTTGTACAGAAAGTATAAACAATTACTATTTTATATAAGTTTCATTGCATTAATAAATTCATACTTATGACCCTAACAATTTTGAAAACAAACCTGAAGTTTCATACATAACTCTTCCTGGAGATATCATTTGAGATATAAAGTGCTGAGTAAGACTTTGTTCAAAGCTAGGAAATGTATATTTGCTACATATGCAACTGTTAACAAGCAAATATAGCAAGAAAGATTTTGGTGCATATTAGTTTTGGCACAATACGGGTGATTTAAAATTAGCTGATTGTATTCAGTTATTTTATTAGGAATATATATATATATATATAAAATTAACACTAATAATAAAAGTAGATAAAGATAAAACACAGAGAAAGAGTCACACTTGAAACTGCTATATTTCGAACTCGCAGTAGTTCGAAATATAGCAGTTTCAAGTGTGACTCTTTCTCTGTGTTTTATCTTTATCTACTTTTATTATTAGTGTTAATTTGTTACATTGTTAATAGTGTTTCTTTATTTTTATGTTTCATTAATATATATTCATGGTGATTTTTATGGCATTTACCATAACTGATTTGAACATGTTTTATCAAAACTCAAGCCTCATAGTGTAATAAGTGATGTACAATGAACATTACCACAGCATACGGCCCAAGCAGTTCCTGGTGTAATCAAGATATTGTAGAGGGGTTACAGAAAAAGAAATGTCATTTAATTAAATGAGTGTAAAATCTGAATTACTGCAGGTAGTGCAGAAATCACAAACAGGATGAGAAAAAAAAATGTAGTGGACGATCTTTGCATCTAAAGCTGGACATCAAATACCCAAGTTAAACACTTTGTTCAGTAATTTAAATCCAGTCAAATAGTTTGGGTCTTCATAAAATGATGTGGCAAAAAAAAAAAAAAAAAAAAAAAAAAAAATGATTTGCAGAATGAAATACCTCAACACTGTAATGATGATAAAAGAAAAAGAGAGAGAGAGAGACTTCTGATATGTACAGGCATATAACTGGGGAAAAAAGTAAAGTGTGGGAACTTCATTTAATGTGCAATATTATTGTTGGTGAGGTTAACCTAAATTGGGAGAATAGTTTTAACTCCAATTAGGAAAATGGATCATCTTCCAAGAGCTTCAATTTGAAAGTATATACTTCCCAGAGGACTCAATTTATTGAAATAACCTTTCATAAAATGCTTATATAGGTAAATATACAAAAAATAGATTTTCATTGCTTACTGTTGGTTTCATTAAATTCTTAATAAACACTTTTTGAAATGCTGCAACCGATACAAGCTGTAAGCAATATGCAATGGTAGTGACAGCTCTGGGAGCAAGAGGAGCTAATGAAAAAGGACAGGAATCACAAATTTCTTTTATGTGGATTTATAGTAAAATGTACTTTTTAGCGAATGGATTATAGAAAAATTATTAAATTATTATAGATAAAATTAGTTACTCAGAAGTCACAATGTTTTATGCTATGTTGCTAATATATTTTGTAGATGATTTTAATTTTCCTTGAAATAGTTATTTTATTTCCTGTATTATTCTTCGTTACCATTAAATTACTATTCCGTTTATGTGCTTTAACTACTATACACAGTTTGCATCCATAATTCTTGCATTTTTTTTTAACACAAAGATATGTTGGCAACTTCACCTTTGTTGCCCCAAGACAAATTTCCATTGACCTCTCATTTGAGCAAATGCATCACAGAACACCAACTAGCTTCAATTCCCATAGCAATAAAGAATTTGCAAGGATTACAGTTGCTATGTCTCATTAGAAACTCTATTTCATGCTCATTATCCTTTGTAATATTGTGCTATTCACAAAAGTGATACTACAAGCAGTAGTGTATTTGGCAAGTACATATTTTGTATTGGCTAATAACTGAAAAGTGTCATACTTAAAAACAAAAAAGTTTAGGTCGTGAAGCAAGAAACAATATGTTTTGGTTTAAATATTACTTAGATATTTTAAAAGCTTTATTCATTAGCATTATAGATTTTAGTATAATTTTATAATAGTAATCAAACTCATCTTAAATTTATGAATTATAAACTGATGCTCCGTAACATATGACCAATTTGTCAAAGAGAAATATAATGTTTTGTTGCTACCAAATGGAAAATATATTTAATGGAATATGAAAACAGTTATATTAAATAGCAAGCATATGTTTAGTCTAATCTCAGAAATTATTACATTTTATCTATTTTCTTTTTACAAAATAAAACAAGCATGTTCGCAACACTTCCTTCAATGCTTACTTCTGTACTTCTGAGCACTTTTCATTTTTGAGTGAACAATTTGTATTAAGACAGTAATTTTTCTTTAAATATATACCACTAATGATTCCCATATAAAATTAACATATTCTATACATTTTACCATCCTTTATGAAACGGTTTTAAATTTGATTAAATACCTTATCTGGAAACAATTGTGATAAAGGACCTGTGTGAATTCAGTGACATTTTCCTTTAAAATAGATCAGCAGAAGCAGCGCAAGGAGCTTGGAAGTGGTGCTTATATTTATTGCAGGGGGGGGGGGTGGAATTAGAATATAATGAAACAGATGTAATAGAAATAGCAATGTGCTGATAATTACATATAGCAAAGAATAACTGGACATAACAAATGTAAAACTGGAAAAGTCATATTTTGAACTATAAACTTTTAAGATATTTAAATTAATTCTTTTGTAGTGTATTAAAATATCTTATAAGTACTTGGCAGCATAATTATAACATTTTTCTGTCTTCTGTATGCTCTTGATAATTTTTAATACCTGCTGTTAGAACTGAAAAAATATGTTGCCTCTAATCTTCTCCATAATTTTAAAGTGTTTTTCTTGTTCCAATAAAATAACCGTAAAGGCACCATATTGTTTGTAATCTTCATAATACACAATTATAATGCTTAATTCCGGTTTTCTATTGTGCTCGCTATATAAAGCATCTACACAGCTAAGCAATTTGTTTACTTTGTTACTATTAAGATATATATTACAATCAATGTTCATATTTTTCACATTAAAACAAATATGCTGACAATACTCAGTAATGACAATTTTCCTACTTCAAACACATTTATTTCTGCCTTGGGTTAAAAATACTGTACACAGCTATAATTGCCCACATTATTTAAGAATCAAACAGTAAAAATTTAGTAGCACAAACTACTAGAGCTAATGCTCTAAAGTAAAGTAAGTGGTGTCAACATATTCGTGGGGTGAGAAGAAAATATGCACATTAGAGAAGCAAAATACATTTGTTAAGAGTAAAAATCATTAGAATCACATATAAAGAAAGTAATAATATATAAATTAAAAAGTTGCCAGATGTCCACTGCATGACTTCATATTTTTCCCCAATAGCAACTTATCTTTTATTTGCTGTTCATAATCCTTTATTATTCATGTAATATCCAAATTGGCATTAAACTAAGCTCGCTAGCTAACCTAACAATTTTTTTATCCAAATAAATGTAACTAACACATTACCACGATAAAATTAACTGTGATATCTTCACCTTACCTACCATTTCCCATATAACAATATTTATAATTCCATTAAATTATGCTGGACAAAATTATACCTATGTCACTACCTAACCTAATCTTTTCCATATAACAAATAATTTTAAACCCATTTGATGTTTGTTGGCAATAGTTATATTGAAACTTTATATTTATAAATACAAAAGCGTAGCCCTTCTTTACAACAAGTATCGTCCTCAGCGTATCTATTTTATAGATCCGAACTTTTGAGCATTATTTCCCAAAATTCTTAACATATTTTTGGAGATTTAAACCATTACATCTAACAACAGCTGCAATACGATGATTCCATTTAATTTACTTTGCAGTTGCCAGCGCAACTTTAAATCATTTTAAATTATGTTAACATAAGCACTTTGGTAAGTTTCAATATGTTTTCAAGTATGCGAATAACAACTGAGAAAAATCGCTATTTTTCAGTACTCTGTCCATTATCAAAACAAATGTTTCCTCTAATCCATAATAATTATATACTTAAGATGGTAAATAACATGTGGAAAATTGCATTGCCCTTACCCTCTTGCCATTTCTAAGCTCTTGATGAGCTTTTTGATTTTCCATATCTCAACATTACGGTCTGATGAACTTTCTTCGGAGTTATTGTACGAGGAAGACATCTTAATCTATTTAATATATAATGCTTGGGAATTAGCCCCCACCGATTTATCGAGGTAGATTCCTTAGTTCTTTTCCCAAACCGTGGCAAAATGGCGCAGCCAGATACCTTCTGTTCCGCGGGGACCTTTCGTTTCTCTCCCACAAGTTTCAAGTATTCAGAGCTGAAATCCGGATCGTTCCGGATTATTTATAACCCATGAATATCACTAAACTAATTTGTTTACATCTGTAATTTAAATAATCTCGAATTAATACACATTAAAGCGAAATTCCGACACTTTCTTACACACAAGCCAGACCCAACCATGTGCACTGCCAAAAATTGTTTCGAAACCTAACTTGGACGTCACCTAGCCTCACGCTGTTGCAACGTCAGAATGTCGATCCATGATGAAGATTCAGGAAACCGTATTATCTACGTTTTCATGATAGTGTACTATTCTATTATTGTTCTCGACAACGAATTCAAAATAATATGGTGGTTATTGTTCGTGTGTGGCTTTAGTGAGCACAAATGCTAGTCTTTCGAACTTTATTGCAATTTGCAGTAAATATTTGGATCAAATTCACGACAAGCCAGGATTTTTTTTATTTATGTTGGCTGCCTTGAATTCTTAAATTTATATGACCACGAGACCTACCGCCAAATTTGAGAGAATATATTTTACGAAATGAGGTAATCTTCAAACGTAACTGTTTTTGAAAACATTTCAAGTGTTTACTTTACACTTAATCTCTTGCAGGGAGCTATTCATATACGCATTAATTCTATTACATAAACTATGTTGGGAGTTATCGTGTACGCCTTATATATTAAACATAAGCCATGTTATGTTTATGAATATACACAAATAAATACGAGAGATCTACTTTCCATTTCAATGTTAAAAAATTAGAAAAACATTACTTTTTATTGTACATTCGCTTTAAATTTTTATTTTAATAATAATATGTACATCTAGATAAAACAATATATGTATGCATATATAGTTTGCAAATTTAAGCAATAATGAAGAATTTGAACTTAAGTTTGTAAATTAACTGACCAAGTTAGCTAATATATGAATAAAAATTACATTGAAACTTTAATAATTGCTCACTTTAGTTGCTTGCAAAAATCATGAAACTTTGCCAGTGTTTAACAATGTCAAAACAATTCAATAAACAAGTTTTTTAATGTTTTATCTCTTGTCATTTTAACTTCATTGGTATTTTTGCGATGTCTGTAGATTGCGGACTGAATACTATAGTGTACGAGAGTAGGTCCATAAGTTTCTGGCCTCGCTGATATGGAGTATCGCCTTTACAAAACCCTTATTGGTTAAGTAAGCAATTACAGCTGTATCTTCCCCTCCGCCGCGTTCAGTTGTTCAGATATAATTGCATAAAGAAGGCCATGTGTAGAAGATTGTGACATGTTCAAAATGGAGTATCAAGCTGTTATTAAGTGCTTCATAAAAGAAAAACTTACTCCAAATGAAATTAAACAGCGATTGAACGGTGTATATGGTTAAGCATCCCCCTCATATTCTACCGTTAAAGAATGGGCTAAACTTTTTCGAATGGGTCGAGAAAGCACTGAAGATTTCTGAAAACATCGATCGCTTTTGTGGAAGGAGAAATCATGGAAGACGGGCGGTTCACAGTTACAGAAATAGCAGCAAAGTTGGGCCTTTCTTAAACAACAGTCTTTCGAATGATTCATGATCATTTAAACATGAATAATGCTAGTGCCTGGACTTCTTTCCTTAGTCCAAAAGCAGCAACAAGTCATCTGCGGTCTGGCATTTTTGGAGCTCTGCTGTGGTCTGCAAACGATTGTTAGAGGAGGTGAAACTATGGTCCTCTATTATGATCCCTTGTCGAAAAGGGAATCAATGGATTTCTCGTAAACCTGGCGAAACACCGCTTCTAAATACCAAGTCACTCAGTCAACCAAGAAGATCATGACCACAATCTTTTGGGGCTGTGATGAAATACTCTTCATTGACTTCAAGTAGAGGAACACCACAGTAAATGGGGAGTATCATGCTGGCCTACTGCATAGACTACGTGCGTCCATAAAAGAGAAAAGGCTAGGAAAGCACTCGGGTTGTATGCGCCTCCTTCAAGATATTCCGCCTAGATAATAACTCTCATAGTACAACTGATCCAATGACTGATAAGCGGGTGGATCCATAAGTTTCCGGCATAACCATTTTCTAGATATAATAAGTCCCATTACCATTTCTAGGGCAGTTGGCAATGAACTTCTTACCCTGCCTGTTCAATGGCTGCAGACTGCAGTTTTAGCCGGCGCGATAAACAGATGCCTTCCGTCGTTTGCTATGAGTGTACGGCTGCGAAAGTTAATGCCGGTGGTCGCTCCTGTTTAGGCAGTGGTCGGCAGGTCCCAGAAAGCTCTCGTGACACAATGACCCCAGACCTCCACGGATGGCCGAGGTCGTTAAGGCGCGGACTTGTGAGAGGGAGGTCTGAGGTTCGAATCCCTCCAGGACTGTCCTCCCTGACTGGGTTTTTTTCCAGGTTTTCCTCAATCCTCATAACTGGCAAATGCCGGGGAGGGTACCCTAAACTTAGGCCTGGAACGCTTCCTTCCTTAAAAAATATCCTTTCCCAATATATCATTTCATGTATCATCAGCGTCCACATCCTGTGGTGCCTCAGTAGTAAAAACGGGCGTTAAACACTACTTATATATATATATAAAACAATGACCCCAGGGTCTGGGCTGCACAAAATTACATTGTATATAATTTTCTGTTTTGAAAGATTTAAGACCCAATTTATATTACTTAATAAAAGCTCATGGAGCGTCATTTTGGGATCGATAATTTCCTTGCTATTTTTTTTTTTTTTTTTTTTTTTTGCACATAAATATGAAATGGCGTTTTGTATAAAATGCATTTGAACTTCTGTTATTAAGCACTTACCTACATTCCTTTTTCATCATATACACACCGTTTTCTTTTTATACACAACTACACTATTTAATACTTCTTCACAGTCCAAGTTTGCAATTTATCGGCTCGCTTTGGATATTATCTTAAATTGCCGTGTTTCTGCGACCAAAATCCTTATGCCATAGCCGATGGACTTCTGTTGTTGATTTGTTTGCTTGTGGAAGCTTTTTTGACATCTCAGATCTTCAGCGTCCCTTTTAATTCAGAGCGTGAAACGGCCAATAAATTTTGCTCAGAGGCCTCTTCTTTCGTGTTTAATGATCGTTTTCAGTCATCGATCACATAACGAGTTCAATCTTTCCAACTGTATTTGAGGTAAATAACAGGACCATGTAATTTTCCTCACCAAAGATTCTGTAATGTTTGGCGATACTTCGCCGTTAGCGGCTTCAAATAAACGAAATCAATTTTCACTAACATTCTTAGTTTTCTTTTACTTATTTCCAGCGTAACTCACAATTAAATCAGCTGATGTTCACAGATTAACCTATCATTACTAACCGAAAGTACGAAGTACGCGTTTAAATGCATTTTAGTAAGTATATCAGCTGAAATTTTTCAACAAGTGCAACCATGAAATTACGAAAGTGTCGACCTAGCACTGCTTTCTACATATGCCAAATCTGGTGTTTTATGGTTGTTGTAGATAGATATGGCGACATGGCATCCCACGTCAATGTAAATCATTTATGAAAATCATATACACGTAAAATCATACTATTGCTTTTTGCTGCTTGTCAGTTGCAGGGGGAATTAAAAAGGTCGGTTGTTAATTAATGAGTTGGGGGGGGGGCAGAGGAAGGTTTGATTAATTAATGACTTTGATTAAAAGTTCCGGTGGTTCGGCTTTCAGGGATGATGATGTGCTTTTTTCCTCTCAGAAGATTTCCCGCTGACTTACAATGTGTTGACTAGTTCCTTTTTCTTTGCTGAAAGTTTATGATTCGGAGACCACAGGGAAAGGAGTTGAGAAGATTAACAAGATTTATCATATTATGAGATGAAACACGATTTATTGTTAAAATCTAATCCACTTAAATGGGCCATCATTATTCCTTGAAGAATATATCGTGCTATTAAAGATACTTTCGCACTATTACAAGAAGTTCTTAATTTGTTCACCAATGATATTTCACATGCAAAGATTTTTTTTATACTAATACTAGTCTTCAGCGAATATTAATACACTTTTGACATTGATAGCGACGATACGATGTCCTTGCACTATAGATAATAACTCTTAGCAAAATTTGTCCAATGACTGATACGAGGGTAGGTCCATAAGTTTCCGGCCTAACCATTTTGTAGGTATGTTAAGCACAAAAACTATATTTCACTTTTCAAATATAATACCCTTTATTGCAATAAACTTCTCACATCTTTGAATTAACATTTCTACCCCCCCCCCCCATAAAAGTAAAAAATCTGGTGTGCAAAATGGTCATAAGCAACGTCCATCACTTCTTCGTCACACTTAATTTTCCTTGCTCGAAGGTCCTTCTTGAGTTTTAAGAACAGGAAATAGTCACTGGGAGCTATATCTGGGTTGTATGGTGGATGAGCGATCTCCTTGAAGCCACATTTCTTCACAGCTTCCTTTGCAACAAGAGCTGTGTGCACAGGAGCGTTGTTGTGAAGAAGGCACACACCACCGCTCAGTTTTCCTCACCTTTTTTCTTTGATGGAAGCATGTAGTCTGTTCAGTAGATCAGCACAGTACTCCCCATTTACTATGGTATTCCTCTCCTTGAAGTCAATGAAGAGTATTCCCTCACAGTCCCAAAAGATTATGGCCATGATCATCTTGGTTGATTGAGTGACCTTGGCCTTTAGAGGTGGTGCTTCGCCACTCCATTGATTCTCTTTTGGACAAGGGATCATAATAGAGATCCACGGTTTCATCTCCTGTAACAATGGATTGCAAAATTTCCCTGTCGTTGCCACGGCAGAGCTCCAAAAATGCCAGGCAACAGATGATTTGTTGCTGCTTTTGAACTGGGGAAAGAAATCTAGGCACCCATTTTGCATTAATCTTATACATGTTTAAATGTTCATGAATAATTTGAAGGACTGTTGTTTTAGAAAGGCCTAACCTTGAGCTATTTCTGTCATTTTGAGCCGCCGATCTTTCATAATTTCTCCTTCCACAAGAGCGATATTTTCAGGATTGAACACCTCCAAGAGCCGACCTGCACACTCTTTATCTTCAATTCTTTCTCGACCTATTCAAAAAAGTTTAGCCCATTCTTTTACAGTAGAATATGAGGGGGATGGTTACCCATATTCCATTCAATCGCTGTTTAATTTCATTTGGAGTAAGTCTTTCTTTTGTGAAGAACTTAATAAAAGCTTGGTACTCCATTTTGAACAGGTCACAAAATAGCATAGTCCATTTGTAACGTGCACTGAGAGTCAGTAGATATTACACTGAATGAGGGTGAAGATGGAGCAATGATGGAATCAGCACTAGGAGAAAATCTTCCTGGCACCACTTATGGCAACAGGATTGAAATCAGCTGCCTTGGTGGGAGATGAGCAGTCTAATCACTTAGCCATGGCACTGACTAAGATAGTGCCAACAGAACATGGTGTTCCCAAGTGGTCACCCATCCAAGTACTGACCATGCCCAGACTTGCTTAACTTCAGTGATCAGACAGGAACCTGTGTTTTTCAGCATGGTATGCCTTAAGAAGTATGTGTAACAGTATCTCAGTGTTGTCTATGCAAACTATATTATTATTTCTTCCTATTGTATTCTCTTTCTTGTCCCTTCTTATATTACTTTTCTACTTTTACTGTTTATTTCTGTTTACTTATTGTATAAATGTATATGCATGCTGTCACTGGTCCTAAGCCCACTTACAGAAATAAATCAATTACAATACAACCACATTCCATTTTACTCCTTCCATCTTTGAATGTTGCTCTTATCACAATGTATGCATAGGTTCATAGAAATTTAGCACATTTTCTATCTGATTGTGACCTTCTAAGCCTATATGATAATTTCCCATATTAACTAATTTAAGGAAGAAATAAAATAATTGGCTTGAATCATTGAATGACCTTTGCATAACTAATGATTAAGGGTTGTTCAAATGAAACATAGACAGGTGTTTTGAAATGAACACAATATGAATTGGACAACATACTAATATCACAATGATATTATACAGATGACAGTTTGCAACAGTCTACAATTAATCATCTCCATTATTAAGGCACCTAATCCAACACTGAACAAGTTTCTCTATACCTACATGAAGGCAGCTGATTACTGGTGAAACCACTTTTCCATATCATGAAACACTTGGTCAGTGGTGAAACACTTATCCTTCAGAGCCTTCTTTAATAGACAAAATATGTGATAGTTGAAAGGGGAGAGACCTGGGCTCTAAAGTAGGTGATCTATAAGACACCAGCGAAAATGCAGCATGTTTGCTTTATGTATTATCATGGAGCATATGCACATTTCATGAGTTTTCCACCCATCTGTTTTTGATTGTCCTTCAGAGTTTTGCAAGGAGTAACATTAGCATTGATTGTATGCTGACTGATAGCCACTCAAATAGCAGAGGTCCTTTGATATAAAATAGCAATATGAACATGATTTTTTTCAGTCTCAGAAGATGATTTTGCCTTCTTTGTTCACAGTGACAAAAGACATCTCCATTCCTGAATCATTCTCTTTATTACCAACTCAAAATGGTGGCAAAAAATTTCACCACCCATCATAATTTGCTTCAAGAAACACTCTCTGTTCACATGGTATTTGTTGAGGTGTTCTAGGGCATATCCCATTTATATGGTTTACTGTTTGGTGGTGAGCTGTTCGGCATCCACTGGGAACACACATTCTGATACCCCTATCTTCTGTGCAAGATGCTGTAGTGACTGACCTTCACCATTCACAGTTGCAAGCAATCTGGATCTTGGCAGGTCAGCAGTGCATTCCCAACCACCTCAAAAATTAGCACACCACTTGAATATTGCCCTTTGTTTGAGACATGCATACCAGTGTAAAACCTGCATTTGCCCAAAAATGTCACTTTCTGAAGTACCTTCTTAGCAAAATTGAATCATTCCCCATTATACCACTGTTGCTTCAACTGTTTCCTGTACTCAGCAGACTTGTGAATCAATCTGACTACATTCTGTGCTGCAACAATGCTGCCATGCTACCATCTTGGCTGCCCCATCAACTATTTAATTGTTATCAGTATGTCTAAATTTCTTTTGAATAATCTGTATAAATATCAATTATCTTACTGAAAAGGAAGTAAACAATAGTGTGTAGTAGTTACTGTAATATGGTCTTATATCAAATGCTAATTCAGTTGATAGCATCATCTATCACCATTGACTGCACTTCTGAACTGCCTGCCTCTTTACCCTTCTATTATCACTGTCAGTAATCAGCATGTCAGTTACCTACATACTATTGTGCCTCTTTTGGCTATTAGCAGGTAGTATTCTATGAGCAAGACTATCCTCATTCAAGAATAATTGTAATAAAAAACATTTTTATCAGTTGCAACTCCCAAATGTTTCTTGTTTGAGGACAATATAGCAGCATTAAAAAAAAGTGATGGTTTTAACACATTTTACTAATTTGTATATATTAAAATAATGTTAAGTCACAATATAAAATATTAAATATTACAGCAACATATATTCTCTTAAAATAATTTTAGTTCTTGAGCAGGTAAAATTCTCTGAATATCTCAAAATCCATATTAAAATTAACAATATAGGTAATTTATAACATCAACAAAGAGAGAGACATATACTCAGGTACAGGGTTGTATATCAGGCACCTTTTGCTTTCCAGGTGGGCTCAAGTTTGATGGCTCCACATCTGGAGGCTTCGGAAAACCTGAAAAAAAATAAGATAAATACATTGACATGGAACGTTGCTTAAAATGTTAATGAAATAAAATAGTGTAAAGGAGTTTTGTGGTTTGGATATTTTGGCTTTATTCTTTTATTTTTTGAATTACTTACTATTCACTATTGATCTCTCAGTATCTGCAGTTTTGCTTGCTCCCAAACCATCACAAAGAGTTAGACTTTCCAACTCTTTTTCCAGATCCTCTTCTTCAATTTCTCCTGATTGCTGTGATAGCATTTTTTGTATTTCGGCCTGTACATCCAGCACCTATAAGCAGTGTCCACCTCTTGAGTTCTCTCCTTTAAAACTCTCTAATTACTAACAACTAAATATGCATTACATAGCCAGTGATAGCTCTTAAGACAGGAAATTCTTGTGATTACCTCATCCACCTCCAGCATTATATTGGCAACATTCTCTTCTGTCATGCCTGTTTCTTTCATTACATTTTTGAGTGCCAACAATCCCATCTGGTATGATTGCAGCACCTGTTGTATTAAGATAAAGCAATCTTAATCTCATGTCCAAAAGCTTTAACTTCAAAAATTATGATCAATATTTTGAAAAGATGTATTTTCCTTCAAATCATACTGAGAATTTAAGTCTTAAAAGCATAAGAAAAAATATGAGCAGATACGAATGATGACACTAATGTCCCAGGCCACATCATTCACTTATTAAGCAAAATGACATATAACCATGTTAACACAACTGTGCAATAGCATTTTGAGATGAAATTTCTCATGAATGAAAGCAAAAAAACTGAATAACAGAATCCAAATTTTGATGATACGCACACCTTTTTTTCCTTAGATCCTATGCAATGCCCACAAATTTACAGATCCTGGATATAAGCTGCTCATTATAAAAATATAACTTTTAGGTTATTTTTGTTAATTTTTTTTCCATTTTACAAATGGTATATTTAATAAGGAATTATTGAATAGTGAACATATGAGGCAAGTATATGTTTTGGTTTTTTTTCTGTGAAATATAAAACTATTGCAAAAGGTCAAAAATGTATTTTTATTTGTGCAAGGAAATATATAATGTGAATCTATTATTTTGAAAAACAATTTCAACAAACAATTGCTTAGCAACATACATTTATCAGACAGCAAACTTTTTGGACACTTCAGGTGTGAAATAATTACTTATTTGCTTTACAGTCCTAATTTGCCAACACGCAACTACTTCTTGTTCACTACCATCAAGAAGAAAATGCATAGTTTGTCCTTTAACACTGTTGCAGTTACGTTGAGGCCTTCAAAGGGTTGTGTCCAAAGTGCTGCTAGCAAAGTGAGTGCAGCGGTTGTTTTTAATACTTTTTACTACTGAGGCATCACAGGCAGTGGACACAGATGATATATGAGCTGAAATGATAAACAGGGAAAGGATTTTTTAAGGAAGTTCAGATCTAAGTGTAGGGTACCTCCCCAGTATTTGCCATTTATGAGGACTGAGGAAAAACTGGAAAAACCTCATTCAGGGAGGGCAATTCTGCTGGGAACCAAACCCCAAATATCCCATTCATGAGTCTGTGCCATTAATGAACTTGGCCACAAGTGGCGGTATGCAGTGCTTTGATGACCAGTTCCACTGAATGGACAAGTGTAAAAGACTATGGGGAAACATTTTGCAAAGCAATAAAGAGTGATCTTGTATAAGGATTAATGTATTCTGAGTGGCCATTTGGCACTTCAAATTTTATATAGAAAATGTGCACTAGGTCCTTACAAAAATGCTTGTAGAAATAATTCTATGTTTTAAGTGTGTTAAGTTTTGTTTAGCATCCTGTATAATTATATAAATTTTTCATCAAAATAAAACAGTTATAGAGTTCGGCATTCCAAAGGATGATTAGTAAGCATTAAAATGTTCCAGTTCCCTTACCTTGCTATCAGAATCAGCTTCATGAATACGGCTCAGTAGCAGTTGTATATTATTAAGTGTAGATGCTCGATTCTCAATGCATCGGTCTAGTTCTCGCTTCTTCCTCAGGCAGCTCTTGGCCTGCACATAAATGTGTTAACACTAACTATTAATGAACCTTTTTGGATAATTCATCACTTTCATTTTTAGGTTATAGCATGTAGTTTCAGTATTCTCTGATATTTACATTTTGAAGTAGTACTTATTTTCCATTTTAATTATTAGAAAAAAAAATTAGGGTTTGCTTTTAAAAAGGTGCAACTGCAAAAAATGGCATTTTTTGCCAAACCTGTACAATGAAGTTTCCATAACTATGTGATTTATTTTTATGTCTCATAAAAATGTTCTATATTTTTTGCCCAAAAATAATGACAAAATATCAATGCAAAACTTATAACAAATTTTATATTGCACACTTCTTCTTGTAATGAGACAGTATGAAATTCCAATTTGTTCTGAAAGGAAAATCAGAAAGATTAACTGGCAATTTTAATAAAATCAAAGGACTTATGTGGTATGTTTCATTGACTGGTAAAAAATGTAGTTTATAAGTTAAGTTCATGTATAACCATGGGTCTTTTGGGTTTAAGAATAACTGGTTAAGTTAGGGTTACACAAGAAACCAGCATAGTGTTAGTTTTAAAAACCTACAGAAAGTAATACACATGTAATATATTCTTCCATCTTGGATGCATTATAATTATGTATTGTGATGTCATCATTCAAGTACATCATTTGCAAACTTGTGATGTTTTAAGTTATAAGAAGCACTGCTCTAAATATGTTTTTGGTGAAAGCACAGTATAAAAGATAGTTATACTACTAATTTAATTCAGGTCATTTTCTAGCAAGAAGTGAAGGGCTATGTTGTATTTATATTGCTGGAAAGGTTATAAAATTATAAACATGAGAAGCTGGAAGCAATAGGATTGACCTTATAGTGAACCCATAATTTTGTTGATGTGTATGCACACATAACTGGATTTTTCATGGTTTTGTTGCAACTTTTAAGGGAGAAACTCTCGGAAAAGCGATTGTAACATCTATGCAACCATTCAAGATTTCACAGTTACAATAAAAATAAGTATGTGCATTATGACAGAAAATAATGGAAATGTGGCCAACTATACCCATGCACTTCTGCATCTTTTTATCACTCACATGCATTAGTTCATTTTCTGAAACTGAGAAAATTTCTAGCCTGATATTTTCTTTCAATTCTTCTAATGAGTTTGTTCCATACACTTTATTTTACAGTTTTCCCATAAACAAATAAAATATCTATATTAATTTGTGGCATTCTATATATATATAAAAGCTGTTGCTTTTACTGCATATCATAATTAGATTTTTTTATCATGCAAGAAGAGTTTTTTTTTGTATTACAATACCTGTTTTGCATTGAAACATGGCCAAATAAATGGAAACATTTTTCATCAGTAAAGAATATTAAGCATGGATCAATTATTCTGATCATTTAAGTTCAGTAAAAACCAATTATATAAGTTAACTCAAACATAAAGATTATCTGTCTACAATTAATTCACAAACAACAGTGACCTTGTGTGCTTTCAAGTTTAAAATTACTTAATTTCGAAAGATGAACTGATGTCTGTGAATGACAATTTTCTAAAAATGCCAGAAACATATGGATGCAGGAGAACAACATTTCCATTATATCCTGTCATAAGAAACATTATTTTAATTTTAATTGTGATAACTTGAATCAACTGTGCAGTTATTACCATAGAGCTAACATATTACTAGAGGCTGCACTGGCACTGCAGATGAGATGCAGACATCGAGCTGTTTGGCAAATGTAACAGTTGTGTGAGTTGTGTAGTTGTGTTTTGGCCATATAAGCACTTTTTTGTGTAAATAATTTACACATTGTTGGTTTTATGTGGTGTTTATGGTTGTACTGAAAGATTAAAAAAAGGAAAGAGGTGAATCTTTTCACAGGTAAGCATGAAAAACACTTCCTATTTAACTAAGTATTAAGTTTATGTAAATAAACATAAGAATGCTAAGTTTCATGTTTTATAAACTATTAATCACACCTAATATGTTCTGTTCACATAATTTATATGAATTTTATTCTTTGTCATTCGTAGTGTTCCCTTAAAAAGATAAGAATTACTGAGGAAATGAATAGTGAAAATGAGACTAGAAAAATGGCAACCAACTACACACCAATCATTTGCTCAAAACATTTTGAACATAACAACTTTATAATGGAAATTTTCCTGCCTTTTTGCAAAATGTAACTATGTTTGGTTTGTATTTCTAATTTACAGTTAGAAGTAGATTAACTTAAACTATTTTATTTTGCAATCAATAAACAGCAAGTAATTTTTTCTATTCATTTATAACTTAAATTTTTATTTGATAATTTAAGTAGTTAGTGCTATAAATAAATAATGGATAAATGTACATTTTTCACTTATCAAATGTATCTATATATTTTTTCACTATTCATTAATACTTTGGAAGATGCGAAACATTTTTCTTATTGAATAAAAGGCAAATTTCTAATCTTTATATAACCCTTGTTATATATCATTCCTTCATTTTTTTCTTGCAAAATCTATTTTAAAATACAGTTTGAATAAGTTTGCTAATAGTAAACAGTGGCACATTTAGTAGCTATATACATGTAAATGCAAGCATGTTTGTGTGAAAGAGTTGATAATACAGAATTAAATTCATATATTACTAACCAGGAATGTTGTACATTAGCAGCTAGTTGGCTTTTAATAGCTATTTAATTTGGAAAGAATTTAGTTGTTAGATTAGACCTACCGTAACAACTAAAATTTTTTTCTGAAATTTCACATAATATAATTATAGGATCCTGCAATGGTAAATAAAAACATATAGCATTTTATCCTGCTATCAGCACATTTTTATTCAAAATTTATATATGAATTCTGCTGTAATTTCATATGTATGACATACAAATTCGTATATATTAATTAGCAGACTGCTCTTCAATGTCAAACAACATGCAGCTTTCATCCTGATCAATTGCAACATGAAAGGAGCAGACATCAACTACATGCCAATGCAGCCTCTAGTGTAAAATGTTAACCCTATCCCTTTTGCCAGAAGTTACCGCTATTGACCTGCCAGCTGCAGTGAAAACTTGACATTACAGACAGGATCCACACAGCTGCTCTAGTCCTGAACGGCAGAGGAAAAAGTCAACTGGTATAGATTTTAGTAGGGATTCACATTTTCCTCTGTTAGCATGGAGTGTGAGTTAGATAGGCTTGCTTTATTATTTTTTTGAGAGATTTAGATGTCATTAAGGGAATTTCCACAACAAGAGAACTTGAAGTTGTGGCGAAACATGCCATCCTTAAAGGCAACATTGCAACCAAAATGTGCAAGTAATCTATGCCTAAAACTGGAAACATTTTCCACAGAGAAGAATGGTAAAAGTGGAATAAATAAATAAAAAATATTAAATAAACCCCTCATCTCATTCCCCTTGCAAAACCTGATACAACGGAATCCAACTTCATTGTGCTTTCTTTGCTGCATGCAAGATGGAAAGAAGTCATTAGTGCCACCTCAAATTAAGAAAAAGTTTGCTTACATGGTTCAAAATACATGCAAAACTTATAGCATTAAAAGCATATGCATTTTCCCATATCATTATCATCTTAGTGCTATATTGTTAAACTAAAACTTCCCATTTCATATTACTGTACATGGAATGTAACTAAAAAGTAATATGAATACTTGTTTTTCTGCGTTACGATTCCTCGATGAAACAACAGTTCTGTTCTGCATTTGTTGCACACTATCACTTACGATTTGTACTTTTCTCCGCATCTCTCCAGCATTCCCTGCAATTCGGCTTCTGCCGCTCGCTTGGGACTAAGGAATTCGGCTTTCCCCGCTGCCGTTTGGACAGGATCAGTAGGATCGACCCTGTCTGTAACGCTGAGTCCGTGAAACGGGTGACAAGAGCGCATTCCTCGACCCCAGTATCGAACCTAAAGCCTCCGACACACTCCCACAAGTGCAGCCTTTTGGTTCTTAGTGAGAATTCTAGAAAGCGATCTTCTCGACTTTTCGGTTATTCAAGACTTCTGAAATGGTCTAATATCAATTCACACTCGATAAGGTCGCAAACGGCCCGAATGTTTGTTTCCATTATGCTTGTTTGATGTTCACGTTCGTGACTTTCATTTTTCATATTTTCTCTTTTTCTGTGCCAATTGATTGATTGATTTATTTAAGGACGCTCTTTAACATCACACCGGGCGTGAAACGGCCGACAAATTTTGCTCAGAGGCCTTTCATTCAGGCTTGAGATTCTTTTTCGTGCCGTAAATGTACGACACGGGATCCACGGCTTTACTTCCCTTCCGAAGGAAGCCATACTTAGAATTTTTACGCCCCGAAAAAAATCCATCGGTCCTGGCCGGGTTCGAACCCGCGTTCTTGGGTTTAGGAGGCAAGTATGGTAACCACTACACCACCAGGACCGACTTTTTTGTGCCAAGCATTCACTGTATCTTATATAGCATCTTATCCTTAAACTATGTCCTTATTA
The DNA here is from genome assembly GCA_030762175.1 of Metallyticus violacea. Lineage (NCBI taxonomy): Eukaryota > Metazoa > Arthropoda > Insecta > Mantodea > Metallyticidae > Metallyticus > Metallyticus violacea. The sequence goes on along the minus strand of CM060843.1, from coordinate 106,679,720 downwards.
TTTCCAAATTATAAGACTGGATTTACGCCCTTCCGCGCCAAAAACTTAATTCTTGCGCAATCAACGAATATACCTGTTGATCGGACTTGCTACTGATAAACGAAAGAGCTTTGCGAGGCGAACCGGTTTTCTCCCTAATCCTGATAAACCATGCGTGATGTTTCAGGCGTGTTTCGCTCTGTACTACTTACTGTTTTATATCTGATACATTGTCCTAAATGCTGACTTCTTAACTTTTCGAAAGAAAGCGCCTCCATGAATGGTTGGACGAAACAATTTCTGTTTTATATAAATTTATTAGAATTTAAGTTATTAAGTAAAAAATCTCCATGGACAATACCTCCCATCACGAAGGGGGAGGGGAAGCTTTAATGCAACGATGGTATAAGCTTAAGATATTCTAATTGTCCACTGCAAGTTATGCAACTTCTGATAACACTTTTTTTTTCTATAATGAACTTTTGGAAAGTATTGGAGGGTGTTTGAAAGGAGTCGTACTAGATAAAAATAAATAATACATAATAAATCAAGCTATTAGTATTTATAGTTTTAACTGTCCAAAATAATCTTCATTGACCTCAAAGCCTCTAAACACTTAACAATTCTTTTGCGGAGGCTTTCTCAAACTTTTGCCAACACAAACTTCACGTTTCTGTTTATTGTTGCTGTTGTAGGTATGCCTTTTTGTTTTATACAGGTTATTAGGGATAAGGCTGCACAGACTTTAAGAGCGATTTCTTGATGTTGCGCTGAAACATTAACTCCTTTGCATTTTCTTTTACAGCGAATGGCTTCATGACTAAAGCGTAAAATGTGTCGACTGTTTGACTGTGACTATGCCAGCACCATTTTATCTTTCACTACCGAAATTAACATAGTTTGGCAAGCCCTCAAAAGATGAATTATTTATGTCTTTACCATTTTTGCTACAACGAGCCGTTTAGCCATAATTTGATGTTACATAACTGGATTTCAGCGCGTCTACTGCTATCAATTCTTGAAGATACGAAAAATGCGCTGCGCTGGCGTGTGTTTATAGATGAAAGTTAGGCATGTTGACACAGTAACCACTTGCCTCTTCACCTGCATAAGTGCGGGGTGTGCCAGTGTTTCACATGCGATTCGAGACGAAGCAATCAGAACTACGGCAGAATTTTCAAATCAAGAGTATCTGGATATGCTGCTTACGTATCAAAGCTGAATGCAACGCGCGTGAAGCCCAACATTTATTTAGGGATAAAAATTCCTAAACCAAGATAATTTACTGCAGTAGCTCAGTGATTACGAGAATTGTAAAGTGTGATTCCCCACCATGAAAAAAGAGGACCACCGTGCGCGGATGCCGTACTGCAGGCAGAGGAAGCAATTTTGCAGCTGGTGGAAGACCATCCAAGGGCAACTACCCGATGTATGCTGTTGGTGTGTCAAATTGGACACACATTAAGGGAACAGTTTATTCGCCCGTATCACATTCAAAGAGTGCAAGAGTAAATGATTATACGTCTGAGTAGCATTCTGCCAGTGACTGAAAGAACAGCTTATGCGTAATCCTAATTTTGCGTCACATGTTAGTGACCGATGAAGCGTGTTTCACACGTGATGGTGTATTGAACTTTCACAAAACTCATATGCGGGGTTTTGAAAATTCCACACAGTGCGACAAGAGCACTTTCCGCACGGTTTTCACTGAATATCTGGGCGGGGATAAGTTGACAAGCACTTTTACATTACCCACAAGATTGACTGCAGCAAATTATAAGCAGTTTCTTAAAAACATACTGCCCACTCTTTTGGATGATGTTGCTCTTCAAACAAGGAACAACATGTGGTTTATGCATGGTTCGTCGCACGTTTCCTGATCGGTATATAGTTCGATTTGGACCACTACTTTAGCCTGCAAGATCTCCAAATCTCAATTCTATACATTTTTATTTTGGGGGATATTAGAAGAGCAAGGCATGCTATAATGAGGTTATTACAATCGATGATCTTCGTACACGTGTGTTGATGCCCTAAAGATTGAGCGGAATGCAGAAGCTTTAGCCAGAGTAGGATAAAATTTGCTAAATTTGTTAAATTTTAGCGCCAGAAATTATACCTGTAATTTTTTTAAAACAAATTTGAAACTAGGCCTCAGTCAGGTAATGCAATTCTTGTTAATCAGGTCTAGAATTACATAATTTAAAACTGAATAAATATCTGCAATAAGACATTAAATATTGTTTAACGTGCAAAACGTAATTTTGTATAATGCATTGTATTAAACGAAATAAGGAATGAACCCGCTTCAAAATATACATTATGTGGCTCGGCGATTTAAAAGCTTCAATAAACATTGCCGTTCGTATGGCCTGACCATGAGAAAAGTTCTTCGTGCTCTTCCTGGTAAATTTCTCAGCATTGTATTACGAAGGACATAGAAATGAAACGTGAGGTGATGCATGCATAACGCACGTAGTTCCTTGTTTCTTATCCGCGAAACGAACTTAATCGACGCTGAGGTCTGCCAGCTTTACGTAAGTACTTTTTCAGCATTATTGCATGGGAATATGTTAAATATGGAAATCTAATGAAGCTTTATAAAGTATATGGGTTTGAAAAGTTTTGAAAAAAGAAAAGAGAGGGAAAAACCAGTTCTCAGTAGACAAAGACCTCCTTAAACTCATTATGCCAGTGGCGGTTCGTGACATTTTCAATCGAAGTTCTCTCTCTCATACACAAACTACTTTTTGCTATATTGCAATCTCTAGCAAAACTTAATGTTCATTCGACAAAATACAAATGGTGAAGGATTCGCCTAGTTTAGATGCTCGAGTCCTCTTTTTCAAAGCGGCAAAATATTGATGCCAGTCTAGTTGAAGTTCACTGATATGGCCAGCTTAACTAAAGTTAACTAAAGTAACAACAGAAAATAAATTTTACCTTTTTGGGAACGGAAAAGTATATGTCTGATTCTGAAGTTGCCACTGACGTAATTAGACCACTTTTATTAGTATAGCAGTTTAAGCGAAAGTTCTTTAAGATTAGGTCCAATGATGAAGTAAAATAAAGAAACAACTGCTGTAATACATGCAACATTTTGTCTTATACACAGAAGTTTTAGTTCAGTCTGTATTTATCTAAGAACGGATATGTTTCTATAGTAAAGTTTAGGAAAAATGTTGTGCAATAATAAATTTGTTGCTCCGAATTGGAAGTCATATCACAGACTTCGTTGGCAGCTGCTTTATGGAACAATCTGCGCAAATTCTACGTCGTGTGGGTTACTGAAGCATTTCTACAGGATTTTCCATAGTGTATCAATTTTCGTAACTCAAATCTGTGTACTAGTTTCAAACTTTATTTTAAAGCACAACTGACGCTGCTTTGCTTTACTCCAGTTGGTTGTAGAACACATTTACACGTGGCATGATAAAACAGTTGCGAGCCAAAATTCAAATGTAAAACCAAAGTACCCTACGATCGAGCTACTCCTTGGGATGTGTTCTCCACGCTTCTATTCACGCTGTTTAGGTTTTCATACACAACTAATATAGTATTCTATTTTGAAATTACACCTGGTGTTAAAGGGGTTGAGGAATGTTCTGTCTGCTCACCATTAAACATGACTGTTTTTTGGGGGGAGACAATAAAACAGCAATTTCACTGAGGTCTGAAACATTTCTAACAAAAGTACTTTGGCGGGATTCTTGTGAAAGAATAAAATTAAAATAATGTGTGTTAAGAGTGTGCGTGATGAGAATATAAGGCTTTAGACCAGTGGGGGTCTGTGCCTTGGTTGGATAGGTGTTCACAAAATAGAAAATAGGGCTTTACAATGGCTTTACTGAGATACGACTGTGATGTAACAATGTTAAATTTGAAAGGTTTTTATGCCTTAAAATACGTCCAGACTAATAAAAATAATCTATTCAAGTACAACAGAATTAAGCAAAATTAATTTATAGGACTTTCCTTTATTGTTGATATCGAAGTTGAAGCTCTAGATTTATTTGTACAAAATATCCAGCGCCTAGTTTTGAGTCTTATAAGAGCGCGTAATCTGCTTAACTTACTTATTTAGTATATCTAATATTTTCTACTAATATCATATCTATGGAACAATAATTGAATCTAAAGTAATCCAATCAACTTATCGTATTTTGTATAAATCACAACGAAACACAAATGTCCGTAAACTTCAAGTGTCACTAACTGAACAAAGAGAAACTTGTCTTATTTTTGAGTTTTTTTTTTTTTGGAACAAAAGATACGTAAAAATACTTCACCCTTTTAATGATAAATTTGTGTGAGGCCTCTTCTTTCAGGCTTGAGTTCTTTTTCGTGTTTAAATGTACGACACGGGACCCACGGTTTTACTTCCCTTCCGAAGAAAGTCATACTTAGGATTTTTACGCCGGAAAAAATGTATCGGTCCTAGCCGTGATCGAACCCGCGATCTTGGGTTTAGGAGGTAAGCATGGTTACCTATGCATCACCAGGACAAACACATCTCGCTGGAAAAATGCTTTATGAGGAGACGAAAACTTAAACAGTAACAAGTGAACACATTAATTCGATTAATCACAAGGGCCTTTTTATGTACTTTTAGGTGTTCACGTGCTCCTGTACTCTTATATACAGGAAACGCACCTACTTTAGGCTCTAGAATGGTGTCTGCTCATTACACTGGTGCTATCGTAACTTTGTGAAATGATTATAAGGAGAGGAAATTAGGGCTGCCACCTTGAAGAAGTCATAAGTCGGGACACTCGAAGTATGCCGTTTTAAAAATGAAATACCTAAGTTAATTATTCAAACTAAAATTAATCACAAATACTATATTCAATCTTTCTAGGAGTATTAAAATTACCTAGTATGGAGAATCTAACATGATACTTTGTACAACTCGACGTTCTTCTTACCTATGCAGCGCCCTTTGGAAGATACTTCTCACCCGGAAAAACTCATAATTATAATTTATTTTAACAAGAAGTTCATTTCTCTCATCAGTGCACAAATGTTTCATCAAGGAAAACGTTTGTTCTTCTAGTGCATTGACGACAGGAATGAACAGCACTAATTTAACTACTTTTATTAAGTTGGGGGTCGCATATTATTTAGACTTTTGATCAGTTGGTAAACGCTAAGTTTTTTCAGTTTTACTAACATTTCTTAGAACTACGAGGCCATTATATCTTCATCACCGTTTACTTCTATACTGTGGTCATTTAAAACATGTGCGGCACGGGTGTCCGAGGTCGCTAAGGCGCGAACTCGTGAGCGGAAGGTCTAGGGTTTGAATCCCACCAGGACCATCCTCCCTGATTGAGGTTTTTTCCAGATTTTCCTCAGTCCTCAAAATGGCAAATGCCAGGAGATATCCTAAACTTAATTGCAGTAACATGCCCGAACCTCAAAAGCTGCCATTTTCTGTATTATCGATACCTGCATTGGTCTAGGTAATAGCAGAGTGAGACCGCCACGGGTGGCCGAGGTCGTTAAGGCACGGACTCGTGAGCGGGAGGTCTGCGGTTCGAATCCCGCCAGGACCGTCCTCCCTGACTGGAGTTTTTTCCAGGTTTTCCTCAGTCTTCATAACTGGCAAATGCCGGGGAGGTACCTAAACTTAGGCCTGGAACGCTTCCTTCCTTAAAAAAAAAATATCCTTTCCCAATTTATCATTTCATCTCATGTATCATCAGTGTCCACCGCCTGTGGTGCCTCAGTAGTGAAAACGGGCGTTAAACACTACTCAAAAAAAATAGCAGAGTGAAGTTAAACAAGCATCATGAACTAGATTGAAAGTTTAAAGAATTTTCTTTGCTGATGTTTGAAAGTAAAGCGGTTGTTTATTTGGTTCGTTGCAGTTACGTCATTTATTACAATGGTTTATAGTTGGAAGTAAATCAATAATAGTGTATTAGTTCTTATTTTTTTATCAAGTAAACATCGATTTAGTGAAATTACACCAGGAACTTGTGCAATAGAAAGTGTTTAGAACAACATAGTTGCTCTTGGATGTGCCTGGTTGTATTTCCAATTATGGCAGTGCACCCCATACTACAATATTTATATTTCTTAAAGAGCAATATCAAAGAACAAGAGGACAAAGAGAATACCATTCAAATGTTGAAGCTAGTGATAAAAATGTAGTGTGCATTAAACATTTTGTACCAAAATTTATGGTTAGGGAGGGCATTTTCTTTGTGCTATTTTCCTTAATCTACCATTATATGTGACAGCGAGGTTAGCAATGAAGAGATTCGGAATAACACATGAAGCAGACTTTGGAGCGAGATGAAAGTCTTAATGAATTGTGTGGGCAGGATGTTATAGCATGTTTCGACTTCTTTGTAAGCGAGGATAATAAAGACAAGCACACCCATTTATTGCCAAGGAAGATTATGTTCTTTTCATTAAAATAGATGATAAATATAATTGTCCTATTTATCTTGATTAGTTATAAGATGGCAGTAATTTCGAAGTTAAATGTATTTTTTAAATATTTGGGCTCGCATATGGAAAAGTTCAGTTCAGTCATGGAGTGCAGGGAAAGCAAAAGTTAAAATGTAATATCAGATGGAGCACAATGGATAATTTGGTGAGTTGCCTTATAATTTTTTATTATTATTATTATTATATTTTGTATTGTATTATTGTATTTTGCTCATTTGTTAATACAGGTTAACAAGAAAGGCTTACCATAGTTCATGATTAGAATATACAGAAAGCTGCTAAAATAAATTTTGCATTAAAACAATGTAACCTTTCTTATGCAAATGAAATTACCTATTCAGCAGAGCTCTTGATATGGGCTGTAACATTTTCTTACACATATATAAGGAAATTGCATTTAAATTTTTGTTCTATTTTGTTCTACTTGTAGAGAGCATTGTAATTACATATAAATGGGTAACCATTTTATATTTGTATTTTACAATAGCCAAATCTGTATATAGATGCATATGTTTAAATTATCCATCAATTGTGCACTGCAATAAATTTGCTTAAAATTATTTTTATACTTGTTCACTAATAAAAAAATATTTGATTATTCTTATTTATGCATGTTATAGGTGTTATAATTATTACATTACTTATTGCACTGCAGAAAACGATAAAACGATAATGGGCAGTGTAATTGATAAATAATTTTTGTACATGAATGAATTATATATGCCAAAATCATATTATTTTATGTTTTGTTTACATATGAGAAATAATGTTTGAAATATTATTATTATTTCATTACTTACTGCACTGCAGAAAAAAATAATGGGCTGAGTAGTTTATAAATAATTTACGTACACAAATGATTTAAATATGCCAAAATCATATTATTTTGTGTTTTGTTTACATATGAGAAATGTTTGTAAACAATTTCAGATTCTTAAAACCATCAAAATATTTTCTAATGATAAATAATGTCATCTTGCAAACATAATGCTCTGTAAATTGTGTTTGCTATTGGTAATAGTAGGATGACAGCCACCACTTTTTTTCTGCATTGAAGTCCGTGTAGTGAAGTTGGTGTTGAATAAGAATTGTCCAGGAAAAGTTACCATTTACAGAATGAAGTGACTCTTCCATGGAGATGCCAGGAAAAAATAAAATTTAAATGGTGTTTAAGTATTAATAATGTGGAAATTTGCTACATTCCTAAAGCAACATTTAAGTTTACCAGTGAATACTTGTGACCAACTCTGAACCACAATAATAATAATAATAATAATAATAATAATAATAATAATAATAATAATAATAATAATAATAATAATAATATATGCAATCATTTCTCCTGCAATTGAACTTGCTATAATAATGTGTACCATCACTTTATGGTAAGCTTTTATAGTTTTGTGTTACCACAAAGGAAGTTTGTTTAGGTTTTATTTGGGTATAGAGAAAGCTGCAAAAAGAAATTTTGCATTAGAATTGAAGGTTTATTATGGAAATCAAATTACATATTCAGCAGAGCTCTCGATTTGGGCTGCAACTTTTCTTACATACAGACTTTTCATGTAAAAACTATCTGGCATGCGTGGTGTTTTGAATTCTGTCTGCTGTGAACGACACTCCTCACTCTTTCCCCTATAAGTCTCCCCTCCTGTCCTTGAACATGTCTTTGCCAAGATGCGACAGATGACTCTAGAGAAGCGCAGTTTTGTTACAATGTTACAACAAATAGGACTCGTCGTGTTCATGCAGAATTTCATTTGCAGTTCTATGGTTAATTGTCTCCTTCCAGAAATGCAATTGACAATATTGTGAATAATTTCATTCTTCTGGATCAGTGCACAAGAAAAAACACTTGCAGAAATGTACAGTTTTAACAGAGGATAAACTAGACAAAATTGGTGCAAGCCTTGAATGTTCGCCAACAAAATAATTCCCTAAATTAGCACAAGTGGGGGTTTCAGTAGGTTTTGCACATAAAGAAACAAAATCATAACAGTGCAAGTTTACACGTGTCCACTGTTTAAAACATGGCAACCCAGTAGCAAGAGTGCATTATTGCGAGTGGTTTTCATCTAAGAATGAATGTTTAATGGACCCAATGATTCTGTTATGTTCAGATGAGGCCTGGTTTCAGGAACAATCAAAACATGCATTGCTAGTGTACCAAAAATCCACATCGTGTACAGAAAACCTCTCTTTATGATAGGAAAGTTAGAGATTTGTGTGCTGTTGGCACAAGGCGTGGGATAAGCAGGTGGAATTTGAATAATTTCAGATATATTAACATTTTTCTTGGAATACACAGTTTCTTTCAAGTATTAATATGTATTAATTGTAGTTATATATTTACGGAAGCTATTGAGTTTTTAAAATAAATATATTGGTAATTGAACTCCAAATGAGCTATTGGTATTTCCGACAAAATTTTACAGGATTTAAAAATATGGGGCATATTGGATATATTATGAGACAATATGAATAACACTAAATAAATTGAAAAATGAATTTGAGGTGTTCATTTTACTTCAATTCTAGATAATTAAATTCAAATAACAATCAACCTTACATACAATAATAACGATCAGATAATACATATAAATGAAAATAATGGCTTTTTATAGTACACTGCAGACTTGTCGAAACGCATCAGTCACACTTGAACTGTTTCTTTCCTTCTGCCCCAATACAATGCTCAAGGTACCAGGTTTTGCAGCTTTGACACTGAATCCAATCCTCCTATTTGGAAAAAATGTAACAATTGTATTCTATACTAAAAAATACATATTACCAGTCATCTTTATTACTCTCAGATGTTACTGGCCCATTGTCACAGGATTCTTTTGTCGAGAGCTTTTTCTTGTGAGGGCTTGGTTCTGGATTGGTGCTTCTTTTTTCCCCAAGATTCTCTTTTCATTGTTTTGATTCTCCTTTCAACTGAAATACCCTCTCAGAGTTTTAATGTTTATGGAGAAGTGCTGTGATATGCCTTAGGTGAGTCAGGCTTACCTTTCTTTACAGGCACTTTATGTGAGCTTGGTAAAGCTGTTTTTGCACGTGAAGTATGATGGGTGTTGGGACCTGGAGACAAGTTCATCCATTGTACAGGAATATTATTCTCCACAGGATGATTGCATGTTTCTAATGGGCTGTGGTCTGAAAGGATAAATTCTGGTGCATGAAAATATATTCACAGCTAGTCCAATAGATTCTGTGGATTTCCAGGTCTCAGTGAAAAGAATTCCAAATTGAAATTTGACGACAGCAGACCCATGGTTCCAATGCATTCACATGGTGGCCTCTTGATGGTAATGACTCTTTAGAGTCTTAAAGGGACAGCAGTTGAGCCGCTATAGGTCATGGTACAGTGGGGAGGTAAGCTTTCATTTCTATTCCATGGTTTAGACAAGTCAAGATGTGATATGGAACAATGGGAAGTGTGACCATTCATAATCAACAAGACAATGTTTTCAAAGTGCTAAGGAATTTAATGAAAATATCTTCATTGATGTATCCACCGTCAGTCATGCACAAATGCGACTTGGTAATTATTCAGCAATATGTGCTTTTGGCACACACCTTTGAATATTACAGTAGAAGTATGTTATACAATGATGGCATTGCACCATGCAATAGAGTGACATTTTTGCCACGTTCAGCACTTATGTTCATGATGCCCTTTTTTCCACTTGGTGCTATTACTCATCCTTGGTGGCCTGTTTTTAAGCAGGAGCTCATTTGATTCAAGCAAAGGAATATCCAGCAACACACAGCTCATTCTTTGTTAATCCAAAACCCCTTGATTCCAAAATATTTTAACCTGTCTGCTAGTTTTATCTCCATATCTGCTGCAAATAATGAAGGATGCCCAATGTCACCATTCGGTTTCGATTTGTTATAACTAAATCACGTTTCCTAACATTTCCCTCTTCTGAGACTGAACTCTTCTACATAAGCTCATATATAGAATACCAAAATAGTTCTGCAGCTCTCAAAGCCTGTTCCATACTCTTGTTTGCCCATTTGAACATACAATCTTTTTTTCTTATAATTTCTCACCATCTGAAATTGAAAAAATAAATATATAAATAATATAAAATCAATAATATATTTCTGCAAAACACTATCAAATTTCCCCAAATGTCAATAAAAGAAAATTTCATTATAGTATGAAGCTCTGTCATTAGAATGCACCTTCAGTTTATGTAATGACTTCTAAAATATCCTTGAATTGATTACAGGTTGAAGCGAAATATTACAAGCAGCCAATGGATAGGGATTTTGCTACATACCTTCCACTAGAAAAATATATCTGCAGATGTCCATTTGAGCTTAAAAAATCAAATTTATTCACAGAGAATTCACAAACACCACTTCTTCTCAATGTCTATCAATTTTCAACATGGCATTGCACATTTTGCCTGAGTATTGCCAACATCTTAGTTAACGCTATCCCTACTGACCCACTATTCAAATTTCCCCATTTTACTGAATAATTGGTTCCTTTTTTATAAGACGACAATAGATGCAGTAAGTTATAGAGGCTCCATTTCTTCAGCAGCTTACAGCAGAAGAGACACATCTTATGGGTGATTTCAAAAGGATTCTGCAACTGCTCATATAGAAGCAGAGTTAATGAATAAAAATTAAGAAGTGTTTGAAGATGGTGATTAGTGCTGGCCAATGGCCTTCTTGTTCACCAGATTTAACATTGTTGTGATTTTTTACCTGTGGGGTTGCCTGAAGGACAGTTTATAAAACAAACCCTCACACACTGAAGGAACGAAAGGAAAATGTCAATCAGATTGTGTTTTTCCCATACAATGTCTATTTAGTCAATAGGGGATGATATTTCCAGCATCTTCTATGAGGTAAGATTTTATACACAATTTTAGAAGCAAAGTTAAAGTATGTTCTCGGGCAGCCATGACATGCCCAGCTGCTAAGAATCAAAACACTGCAAGCACAGGATAGTTTTTACATGAAAGCCCAGTATATATAAGGTAAATAGTATTTTGCATTATATTTTCTTTTTCAGTAGTATGGTTAAAATTATTTGTTCTATATAATTAGATATAAATGGCTAACCATTTTATATTTGTAAAGTAAAATATATATAGACGCATGTGTGTTTAAGTGATTGATTAATTTTGTGTTGCAATAAATTTACTTAAAATAATTTTTATACATGCTATACTAATGAAAAATACTTATGTTATTCCTATTTATGCATGTTGTTGATGTTACAATTGTTGTTCTCATTATTTCATTACTTATTGCAATGCAGTAAATGGAAATGGGCAAAAACGAACCATTTTTTGTACATGGATACAAGGCCAAACTCATATTATATTTCATTTGCATATGGAAATACTGTTTGTCAGCAATTTCAGATTCTTAAAAACCATAGAAATATTTTCTAATGATAAATAATGCTATCTTGAAAACATATTATTACGTAAAATTTTTAAGTTTGCTACTGGTCATTTTTTTCTGCATTGGGGTAGTGGAGTCCATTTAACTTCATTGTATATGCCTGACTCCTTCCGTCTCCATCCATGTCCAGTTATTGTGTATTATATTATCTCTTTTTTTCCTGCCATTTCACTCTAGTAAGCCGAAGGATATGTTTGCTAACAGCATCTATACACTGGGTAACACATGTATACTCTCCCCTAGTCCACAAACAACAAGGTGAAGTGCAACTGGGTGTACAGCTGAGAAACTGTCTCCACTCCAGTTCTGTTTGCTCTAGAAAAAGGAAATTAAACTTCCTTTAAGTTTTAGAATGCAATAAAGTGTATGATTTACTTTAAAGATTATGTTAATCAATAATAAGCAAACATTACTTTTATGTGTAAACATTTGGAAATAATAATCTCTTCGGAGTGGGATGTTTAAAACACTCTGGTAGTCTAGTGATAAACTTAAATAAAATCCTGTCTGCTTCCGGGATGTTAAAATTCATAAGGTTATGCTCATGTTTTTTTATATAAATCCTTTCCCATATGTTTAGTTCTTTTGGTTGTTGAATAGTTTTAATAACTTGATGTTTTTTTCTACTTCATGGTTTTTATTCCAAAAATGTGCTGCCACAGCTGATTTATCTATTTGTTTGTAGCTATGTTTCTTCAACCTAATATCTATATTTTTCTTTGTCTTCCCTATGCAGATTTTTTCATAATCCTTACAATTAATCTGGTAAATACCAAATTTTTTCTCTTTGGGCCTGGAATCTGTTTTGTTTAATTTCAATAAATTTTTAACACTGTATCAATTTTGAGGTGCTAAGATGATATACTGCTTGAAATTTTTTTTTAAATTTCTTATTGGTTCATGGTTGGTAAGTGAACTTTTTAAATGTTTACCCCCCCCCCCCGGATAAATCACTCAAAGTTGTAATTTGTTTAATTCTTTTTGTTTCTGGAATCTTTTCATTAATCATCTGTTTGTTGAACCCATCGAATTCAGTTGCTTCTATTATGTGTAGATATGTAGTGATTTATCAGAGGAAAAACATTTAAAAAATTCACTTACCACCCATCAGTCAATAAGAAATTTCAAAAAAGTTTCAAGCAGTAAATCATCATCTTAGCACCTCCAAACTGATACAGTGTTAAAAATTTATTGAAATTAAACAAAACAGATTTGAGGCCCAAAGAGAAAAAAAATTAGTTGAAGTACATTAGAGGATGGCAGAGTGTTGTCACACTGCACTCTATCAATGAAATCATAAGACGGAAATAGAGGAAGCAGAGGTTGTCATGGCAGAAGCATTAGAGGATGAGGAACCCTATTATACTAAAAATCGCGTGTTAATGTAAAATAGCGTTTAAAGTATTTAAAATGTAATTCAAAGATGTAGGCACTTTCTGATTTGACATAGGCATGATACCTCTGCATTTGTTTGTTGATGTTGAATAAAATATTCAAATATTTCATAATGAAATTAGCATTAATGGGATGATGCATTGGGCAGAACTCCGTCTTCTGGAAATTCCAAAAATGGGAGTGTTAGGTGGTTTAGTTGGGGATATATAGGTCTTTTATATATAGAATATATTAGCTGTTTGTAAATGAGATGGTTATTTGAAATTCTATCATAAAGCTGTATTCTTTGTACCTTTATCAATAAATTCAAATTCAAATACTGCACACTAGAGTGGAATGGAAAAAAAGAGCAGGACTTACCCTTTGCTTCAAACCCCGCATCAAATATGTTCTTGCATCCTCAATCACTACTTCCTTCTCTGCTTCCAGCTGTTCTAAATGATGCACGATATGGTGCTCATTATGATGCAAGCTATATAAAGCTAAGTCCAGCTCTGTTACATCTCCTCCTTGAGGTTTCACTAATGTAATTCCTCTATGTTGCATGATACCAATTTTTCCTTGTCTACGTAGGCCATGTAACACAACTTCTACTGAATTTCCCAACTGTGTCCTCTTTGCTAACTCTTTCATCTCTAACAATTGATCCTTGGTTCCAATGTCTGCTATGAGATGCTCCCCAAGAACCTACAACAGATATATACATAAAAAGAGTATACCAAATATTTTTTTTTAAAAAAACTTGCTTAATTTCTACAACAAAAGCAACACGGAAGTTTCTATGTTAAGGGTTGTGTTTTACATTACTAGCACTTTCAAGACTTGTTTCAAAAGTCAGTGTGACACATGCAATTGTAATAATTTATTAAAGTGCAGTGCCATAATGTCTCAAAAATTCTAGCAGCTGTTATGAAATGTTGATTTTTGGATGAAATAGATAGGGATGCCACATTATTCTCAAGAATTCCAGGACATATCAAGAAAAATAAAGAATAGGATTTTACATTACCCACTGGCTTTAAAAAATTATATTGTTTGCATTTTTGGTGATATGAAACATGTTTAGAATAACAAGACATAATTACTAAAATGAAAAAAATTTCATCAAGATTGAATAAATTAGTTTTTTTCTGAATTGAAAATCTTTTACTGATATTAAATGAAGTGGTCACTGGAAAAAGAATGTCTCTACTAGCCTAAAAAATATTTGCAAGTACAGTGTTTTTTCATTTTATTCATTATAAACCCACCATACTGTACCATGCATTAAGCTGAGAATAAGCCTTCAAAAATTATGAAAGTCTGCAGATATTCATGAATAACAATGTTATTACCTGGCATGCAGCTACATGAACATACAACTTGTCTTCTTCTGATGCCGATTTTGCAATTGTTTCTTTCATTTTATTAAAAGTCCAAACAATAGGCTTCTTCACAAACAGATTAATGGTCCATGAAGTCCATGTCTCTTGTGGTACAATTTGAAAGAATTCTACTGCAGGAATTATCTCCCTCTTCCTGGAAAAAAAGGGGAAGGAAAAAAAAAAAGGTATGTCTTATTGGGCATAAATTTACAAGCCTTCACGAGGAACTGAACTTTAAATAAAATTTATATTTGATTTGTTGCTATCTTCAATTATGAATCGAAAAGGAATAAATTTTACACTTAAATCACTAAGACTTTAAAACTAGTTTATTATGCTTATTTCAACTCAATCATAAAATATTACCTTATATTTTGGGGAAACTCAGTTAAAAGTGAGCATGTCTTCCTATTATAGAAAAAATCATACGAATGATCGCCGGTACACACAGCAGACATTCATGCAGAAACCTTTTTAGACAATTTGAAATTTTAATTCTTCCATGTAAATATATATTATCCCTCATGAACTTTTATATATGAAATAAAAAAAATTGTACAAAATCAAAATAAACATGACAAAAATACAAGACAAAAATCTACATAGACAAAATAGACAAAAATCTACATAGACCGGTTTCAACACTTTCCTGCCATCAAAAAGGAGTTTATTGCAAATGCATTTTAGTACAAAATATTCTTCTCTCTAGCATAAAAGCCTTAATAAACAATGGTAAATACTTTAAATCTGGTCTTAGAATACCTTTGTAAAAAATAAAAGTGCAATAATTTAATATCAATGCATGCACACCCGCGCGCACACACACATATAGTAATATTTGTGTGACTGAGTGAAATGGCTGTTTCTGCTTTTGTGATTTTTGTTGATTTAGCTGAGTTGTTCTAGGTGTTGGTTTTCATTTTTATTGTAGCCATTTTACAGATGTACACAATAGTAAATGTAGTATGTGTGCTACTGTGGTAATTTAAATGACAAATTCTATGTTTGTAAGTCTCTGTGAATGCTTTGTGAACTTATGGAATGCTCAAGGAACTTAACTAAACAGAACTAGTGTCAATCTAGCCAAAGCTGAATTTTGTATGCAGTCTAATTTGAAATTATCTCCTTAGAGTTTTTTCAGAAATTATCAAGACAAAAAATAAAGAAATTTTGAAGACTGCGTATTCAAAATTAAAATTTCAATACCTATATGCATACCACAAGCAACACATGACTGTGATAAACATGGCAAACTCTATGAGGGCAGGTCCATAAGTTCCCAGCCTTGCCGGTAAGGATTATCGCCCTCACAAAATTTTTACCTAGTGTCATAGCTTATCTGTTAAGTAAATGATTGCAGCTGTAGCTTCCGCTCAGCTGTGTTCAATTGTTCAGATATAGTTGCATAAAGAAGGTTATGTGCAGAAGATTGTGACATGCTCAAAATGGAGTATCAAGCTGTTATTAAGTTCTTCACCAAAGGAGGACTTACTTCAAATGAAATTAAACAGTGATGGGCAGTTTATATGGTGAAGCATCCTTCATACGCTACCATAAAAGAATTGGCCAAACTTTTTTGTATGGGTCGAGAAAGCACTAAATACGAAGAGCATGCAGGTTGGCCCTTGAAGGTGCTCTCTCCTGAAAAAAATCGCTCTTGTGGAAGGAGAAATTATGGAAGACCAGCAGCTCAAAGTTACATAAATAGAAGAAGGGCCTTTCTAAAGCAAGAGTCTTTTGAATTATTCATGAACAATCAAACATGAATAAGGTTATTGCAAGATGGGTGCCTAGACTTCATTCCTAAGTCCAAAAAGGAGCAACGAGTCATTTGTTGTCAGTCATTTTATGGATTGAACATCCACGCTACAGCCCAGATCTAGCTCCCAGTGACCATTTCCTCTTGAAAACTCAACAAGGACTTTCTAGGATGAAAATTTAAGTGTGATGTGATGGATGCTGTTGATGCCATTTTGCATACAAGATTTCTGACTATTTTGGGGAGAGATTGAAATGTTAATTCAAAGATATGGGAAGTGTATTACAATAAAGGGTAACTACATTGAAAGGTGAAATATAGTTTTTGTGTTTATCATATCTAGACAATGGTTAGGCCAGAAACTTATGGATTTACTCTTGTAAGTTAGCTGGCCGACAAAATAAATGTCAGATAAGCTATGGGGGCATTGAAGAAAACATTACAATTGCTGCTTTCTATTGTCAATTTTGGAAAATTATTACCTAGGCTTCATCATAAGTAGGAAACAAAAAAAAATACAAACTATTGTATGTTCATTATTACCTAGGCTTTATCATATATTGCATTAAAGCTAAAATTATCATATATATTACAATAAATTGTTAATGCCACACATTCTTAAAAAAAAAAAATCAAACTATTATATGTTCATTAGGCTTCATCATATATTGCATTAAAGCTAAAATTATCATATATATTACAATAAATTGTTGATACCACACATCTTATCACAGGTAAACATTCTTATGTTGAATTTGAAAATTTTATAAACATCTCTGTCACTAGTGATATGACAATATTATGTTTCATAAAACAAATATGTCAAAATATATCTGACAAAGTGTAATTTTTTATCAGTTACTAAAAGTTTTATGAAACAGAATAAGACAATTTTGTAAATTTAACATATTTTGTAAAACAGAAACTTGTCAAATTATCGATGTAAAACTTCCCTGTCCCCTGCCGAAATTTCACTTTTTATGAAACAGGGCCCATGTTACATGGCTGATTGTTGTAGATCACACACATATGATCAACAATGTTATTTAACATGTAACCTGTAGGTTAGGTTTAAATTAACAAGTTGCATTTGCTAAGTTCATGGTTTATGATTTTTTGAAAATTAGAAACATCACAATCGTCTTTATCATACAAAAATATGTAAAAATGCATTGTTTCTTTTTATATTCATGCGGCACATTATTTACACATATAATTATCAAGTAATGCAGTCTTTGATCTGCAAGTTACAAGCGATAGCCCTAATATGTGTGTGTGTGTGTGTACAATAATTATAGAAGCTTTAAAAAGGCTAAAACACTAAGATAAAGTCACACTTGAAATCGCTGTTTCGAACTCGTCGAGTTCTTCTATGGCAAGAATTCGACCAGTTCGAAATATAGTGATTTCAAGTGTGACTTTATCTTAGTAATTTATCCCTTTTAAAGCTTCTATAATTACTGTTAATTTGTTACATTGCTAATAGTGTTACTTTATTTTTCGTTTATATTATATACGTAGGTAAACTTAGAGTGGACATACCTAAATATAAACAGTGAAACATTTTAGAGTAAACTATACAGATATTTGCTACAGGATATATAGATAAATGCACATCATGTAAACATTAGGAGATTAAGGAAGTAGTAATAAATTACATTTTTCTTTTATGATATTAAGGGATCTACTGAGCAACAACAAAATATTTTTTTAAGAAATTTTGCACAGAGAACAATACATTGAAGCCAGTAGATCTGATCATGCTACTCGTAAGGAAAATGACATACTCACTTATTCATTTCCTGCAAAACTGTTCCAAGACATGCTGGGCGTTTTCCCTTTCTTTGAAAGGCACTTTTCAGTTCCACTAAAGTAAACTGCGGTTGTTTGTTGTGAACACACCAATCATTTATGAGCATGCTCCAAAATAGGAGTTTCGATTCCCAATCTAGAGGATTTACTGTGCGTTCACGGAAAGGTGCGAATAAACTGCTCATTCTCAAATCGTCCTCCCAACATTGTGGCATTTTATTTTTTGGGAGAATAGGCCAATCGCTCTGTTCTTCCATAGTGCCACTTTATTTCTAGTAAATAGAGATCGTTGCAACTTTGCAGTTCCAAAACTATATGCATTGTATCAAGTCCCTCATTGCGTGCAATGACAACCACCTACAGTCCACAGATCAAATAAAATTTGAATGAGTGAAAACCATAGCTAACTCCTAATAGTCAAGTGAAAACATACTTTCCTGATTAGGTTGTATCCTAGTTATATCACAGCCCATGCCATAGGCGACTTGCGCCTTTTATAATTATATCCGTCTATGCCACCCACTCTGGTCTATCCCACTGTATTTTGGTCATATAATATATGTATCGATAGATAGCAGCACTTACTAATTGGCCAATAGAACTTCACTGCTAGCAGTGCGAATGGCAGGTGAAAATTGTAATGATGACATGATGAATGGTGTGTTTAGCAAATGATTTTTTTTAGAAATTTTTGTTGGATACGTGTGTGTGGTTGTGTTGGGGGTGATTAGGACATTTGATTTAGCATCAACACATGACAGCTGGAACATGAATAATGTCTGGTGATAATTATGCTACATTAAATAGGATGAAGTACCTAGCAGAGCTTTGCTGTAAAATTTCAAATAAATGTAAGTAGGTCATGAGTAGTTCCACAGTATTATGAAATTATGTTGAGGATGAGCTGAAATGATAAAATTTGGAAACAAATAAATAGCCAGTGATTATCGTTTTAAGCGACATATCACATTATATTGCATGGGTTAAATGCATGTCCACTCTAAACACAAGTACCGCATTGTAAAGGTCAAGGACGTAAAATCACATGTTTACACTCAGCAGTTTTTTTTGCCCCATTATAGTGAGCGAGAGCTGCCACTGCAAGCCTACTTACTCATTAGATGCGTTGTATTTATATGGTCACTACATATAATGGATTACCAAGGTAGGTGTTCAAAATTTGCAATGTCATTCACGAACGAAACTGTTACTGAATGAAATAAAATTTAATTCATTGCAGCGCAATTGAAATGAATATGTCACATATGCATTATTTAACAGGCATAAGCTGTACAAAAGTGGCACTGTAGTTGAAATAATACACTTGTTATTTAAAACTGAGGTAAAATATTTTACCCAGTTTTCATTGATTAAGCATGTCATTGGTTACATTGGAAAATAAAGTTTTCACTTTCATGCAATAAAATAGCAATAAGTTCATTTACAATACCCATTGCGTTCTTATATCTTTAGTTGAATAAGTAGATAAATAATTGCTGATATAGCAATGAAATGAGCAGCACTTCAGTGATGCTGACTTTGCAGTATGTAATTTGTCATGAAGGCCAAGAGAATAATACAGCATTTTTACAGAAGCTGTGTGTGTAAGGAAAGCAGCATACTTAAAATAGAGACTTATAAAGAGTTCTTCTTTAATTGTAGCAATAGATGTTATTGCCCTTAGATCCCATAATGAGAAGCTCAAGGTCTTACAAACTTATAAAGCATTTAACATATACATATGAATACAACAAACCATCATTTGTAACATTATATAATAATAAACATGCCATGAAGCCTTATAATTTATTACTAATTACTTAATAAAAAGTCACCAACCAGGAGAGAAATACTCACCTAGTCCGACATAGGAATTATAATTCCAAAGCTGAGTTCATCCTCTTTTGCTTTAAGAAGTATCTTGTGCACTTGGAATAACTGAGAACAATATGGCTTGCTTATTTTCTCTCCATTGTGAGTTATGGAGTAATTATATAGGGAAATCCAGCACTGGCTGACCTAAAAGAAGATGGACAGAGCAGTTCTAAATTGTGAGACCGGAACAAGCCAATAAAGGCTTAAACCGTGATTGATGATGATGATGATGATGATGATGATGATGATGATGAAATCCAGCACATCAGCAATAAGCTATTCATACTGCAGAAGAGAGCCCTAAAAATTAAAGGACATTATTCAGTGTATTACAGCTATATACCTATCTCAATAATTCCAGCAATCTAAAATGTTTTCAAACAATAATTGAAATTAAAAATTTATTGAAAATATCCCAATATACTACATTCAAATATACGCATTTTATCAATCCATTACAAAATCAGAACTAAAAATACACAAAAATAATACTAATCTTACTTATAAATATTGTACTTATGCAGCTGTTGACATTGGAGTGGTAATACATTCTAAGCTTAGGTATTCATTTTGTGCACTAAACACCATTTACTTACATAAAACAACACTCATTTCGGAAGAATCTCTCCCATCTTCAGTTGCTCACTGAACCGCCGTTACTTGAAACTATGGCTAAGCATGCGAATGTTTCTGTGTTGGCATCTGTTCACTGAAGTATGAAATTGCTAAATTCATCCATAGGAGGAAACTAAAAGTTCATTAGGTTTTCTTTATTTTTTAATATGAAAATTTTTTACCAAGTGGATAACTGCATTGGATTGTGAAGATGTTTGAGCAGTTTAATTTCCAGTTTTACTTTGTGGTTTTTGGTCCAAAAGTGAGCTGATACTGCTGATTTATCCACTTGCTTAAGCCGAATATTCTTAAAGTGTTCTTTCTTCCAAATTTCTAAATTTCTCTTTGTTTTCCTTATGTAGTTCTGCTCACAATCTGCACATTTTATTATATAAATTCCTGATTTCTGTTCTGTTGGTATGGAGTCTTTTACTGTGGAACCTAATAAATTCTTGATAAAGAACAGATATAATATCAAGAATTTATTAGGTTGATAAAGAACAGATATAATATCAAGAATTTATTAGGTTGCACAGTAAAAGACTCCATACCAACAGAACAGAAATCATAAAGATTGATAAAGAACAGATATAATATCAAGAATTTATTAAGTTGCACAGTAAAAGACTCCATACCAACAGAACAGAAATCAGGAATTTATATAATAAAATGCACAGATTGTGAACAGAGCTACATAGGGAAAACAAAGAGAAATTTAGAAATTGGGAAGAAAGAACACTTTAGGAATATTTTAAGCAAAATATAAATCAGCAGTAGCAGCTCACTTTTGGACCAAAAACCATAAAGTAAAACTGGAAATTAAACTACTGAAACATCTTCACAACCCAATGGAGTTATCCACTTGGGAAAAAATTTTTCATATTAAAAAATAAAGAAAACTTAATGAACTTCGAGTTTCCTCCTATGGATGAACTTAGCAACTTCAGCCAAGAGATGCCAACACAAGAACATCTGGGTGTCTAGCCATCATTTTGAGTAACAGTGGTTCAGTGAGCAACTGAAGATGGGAGAGATTCTCCTGAAATGCATCTTATTTTATGTAAGTAAATGGAGTGTAGTGTAAAAAATAAATACTTAAGTCTAATCTTACTTGTTAGATATTTTCTTTCTAGAGTTGCTTGTTTGCATTCTGACCCTGCAAGTTATTAGTGTATTGGTATACCATCATATTCCTGTATTATCTTATCCTTTTTTTTTGTTTATCTGATGTATTGTACATCTAAGGTTATGTTTCCATCCATCTTCCTGTCAATCATTCTTATCCATTTCTCTTTAAATTTGCCCAAATAGTTCCCTTATCATTTTCATATTCTTCTTGCTTTTTACAGTTAAAATCTTTCTAATTAATATTTCCCCATCTAAATTCTTCCATTTTTGTTAAGTCTGTTCTCTCCATAACTTTGTTTGCCTACAGTATAATAAACAATGAAATTCCGTATTAGTTTCTCCACAAAATGGACATTTTATTCCTCTTTTGTCATATCCTAATCCTTTTAAATTCATAACCCCAGTTCTAGCCCATACAATCCCTTCCCGACATGCCTTATCACATTGTTCTATATATTTTTCCTACCCCATACTATTTTTATTTCTGTATAAAGTCTCAATGAACTCTTTTCTCCCATATATTTCTTGTCATTCATTATCTTCCAATCTTAGGTTTATTTCTTTCCAGAATTCTCTGTTTTGGTATTCTTTATTTATCCATAAGTTTCCTAAACCTGTCATAAATTTCCTGCACTTTGATATACCATGATCCTTTCCACTTACATTTCTCTTGGATACTGAAACATTCTATAATAATATCACTCTTCCAATATGATAATTTTGAAAAAGTTTAAAACAATAATCAAATTGTATCTTACTTTGAATAAAACATTTTGGTCACTGGTTTAGGATGAGTACAGTGAAAGCAGCTGCTTCATTTTTTTAGTAAATTAAATAGACGAATGTACTGGAGTGTTATAATATATCCAAGTCATTTGACACTGTATATCACTATACACTACTTGACAAACTTAGATTTAACAGATTTGAAAAGGAGACTATTATTTTACTAATTAAATCACATCTGCCTAGTATATTATTTATAAAGATAAAGAGAGCTGTTTCTGTGGATCTGTTCTTCCTAAATCCATGCAGTGTTTCTGAATATGTTATTCTTTTCAATATACTGAAGTCATCTTTCGTAATCGCCACGAATGGCCGAGGTTGTTAAGGCATGGACTCATGAGCAGAAGGTCTGGGGTTTGGATTCCACCAGGACCATCCTCCTTGACTGAGATTTTTTCCTAGGTTTTCCTCAGTCCTCATAAATGGCAAATGCTGGGGAAATACCCTAAACTTAGGCCTGGAGCATTTCTTTCCTTTAAAAAATCCTTTCCCAATGTATAATTTCATTTTATGTATCATTAGTGTCCACCGTCTATAGTCCCTTCAGCAATAAAAGCAGTTAAACACCATTCAAGAAAAATCCTTCTTAAAATTCTTTTCCTATTACTTTGCCATAACTGGGTAACAATGAGATTGGCCTGTAATTGTTCAAGTCTGTTATTTCACCTTTTTAAGAAGTGGTTTTACTTTTGCAATTTTGAGCTCCATAGGAAAAACTGCTTGTTCAAAGGAGTTGTTAAATATGTCAGCAAAGAAGTTTAGTTATAAAATGACATAGTCTGCAGAAGGAAACTGTTAAGACATATGGCTTCTCTTACCATAGTCATTGCAGGACAAGTTTTGCTAAGTTTGCATTATGCCTGTACTTGCTATATTTGTATTTTAATGTCTTCTGTATATTAAAGAAAATTTTATCACACATTTAATGAGCAAAGTGTGTCATATGATTATCACACTAGGCATAGGAACAATTAGGCTTATTTAAAGGTAAATATGGAAAAACTCAGAAGACTTTTTGCTATATTTCCATTAAGCTTTCAAGTTCTTCCTTCACCTGTACAACAGATGCCTTTTATAGCTTTAAAACTGGAATTGAGCAGATGGTACAGATTAATCTTTTGAAATCATTGCAGATATTGTGAATGTGTTTTATTTTCTTCTTTTTTAATTAAGATGTTTTTGCTACATTTTATTATTATTATTATGGAAACTTCATTAAATGCATCCCACTTTCAATTTGTGAAAAGGAGGTGAGTGGTGGCTGCCATTTTTACGAATAAAAGAGCAGTAATTTGAATGACAATACGCATGGTATCTATATCTGAATGAATAAATAAATAAATAAATAAATAAATACTGATACACATCATTGGTCTATTCAAAGTCAGTAGCATGCTAGTGATGTGTACAGAGAGGTTCATGTTATATATATCAAAGTTGTCAGCAGCAAAGCTAATTAGAGAATTATGTATTTTTCATTAAGTGTGAGATTAATAAGCTTCTAAAGTGATGGGCTATGTGATTGTTGAAAACCAACACCTCAGGTTTTTATGGTTCTTTTTATGCAAGATAAAGGTTTCTTATGTGGACAGAATTACCCCATAAATCTGTCCCTTATCTTGAAATTGAGTGAAAATATGCTAACTTGAATGCATTTTGGTTGACATGATTATTCTAACTTCTCAAAACAAAGTAGGTAGAGCAGAGTGTAGGAACTTTAGTCTCTATATGTTTCTTCCAATTTAGTCCCTCTTAAATTCCTAGCTAATTTAAAATAGATATGATTTACCATTTGGACATAGGTAAATTTTGGGTTTTCCATTTTTAGTAAGATTGTGTTTCATATTCATTGTTGTTTTTATGGAAATTATAAAGTTAGTATGTCACTTAGAGTACTATAAAGAAATCTTGTAGAAATGCATGAAAATTAAACTAGATCAGTTCATTTCAGTATGTGGATTTTGAAGCAGCCTCTTATAAATTTATACATTGCTTTGTTTATAGCATGCTGTAGTGCAGCTGTGGTATTGAAAAGGCATGGGACCACACAGCTGTAAGAACTGCCCCAAAGGCCGCATCATGGCTGGCAACAGTGCCCATTTTCTCTCCAATGGAATGTCGATGGACTTTGCAGAAAATGATGGGGATATTCCTTGTATGTTAACAAAACCTATTTTTAATATAATTGAATAATATTTTTTTCCATTACTTTTCATTTATTTAAACCCATTTATACTTGTATTGCCACAACTGCCAAGAGTTTGGTCAAATCAGTCCTGAATCCTGTCAATTGTGACAGGAGCATTTGTTTCATAGGGTGTTACACAATGCCCAAAAAACAAAAAGAGTAAAATTAATCCCCAGTTCTAAGCAAAAAAAGTTTAATATAGAAGCTGCATAAAATAGCCCCATCAAACAACGTTTAGAATCTTACCTTAAAAACAGCCTGCTTTATTGAAACAATTGGCCATGGTCTACGCAGCGATCTCTTCCCATGCAGTGGAGACGAAATTCATTGCGTCCAATAAGGTGATGTGATTTTCCATTCCAATGTCGATGCATTGCACATATCCTACAACAGCTCGCTTTCTATTGAAATGCTTCAGCACTTTTATGACCCCCATTCCATTGGTTGGTGGTCTGGTTGAGATGGGAGGCAGGAATCCTGCTTTTACATTTTCAAATTGACATATTTCGGGTGAGCTGTACAGTTATCAACAAAAAAATAGGATTTTGCAATTGGTTCCATTTTTTGGTCTTAAGTCTTTGAGCCAAGTGACAACTCAGCAGTCTCCAGGCACGTGCTTGATTTCTGTATTCTCAAAGCGGTCGTTTAATGTTTTAAACATTGGGGTTTCGTAATTTTTCACATATAGAGAGATTTCTGCTTTGCCATTTCTGCAGTAATCAAACTGCAGTACCAAGAATTCAGAGAATGACTGATAAGGAAAGACCGAAATGAATTGTATTGACAAGAAGACAGTGTTAAATTCCTTTCAAGCAAAGGAGTACTGTTAGGTACAATTTCGACACTGCCGGCTGAAGGGTTTTTTTCAGGTAGAATGTAGAATTTCTTTCATCTACTCAGGCAGTAAAGACTTTCAGTACAGTCAGAGCAACAATGTCTTCAACCATGTCATTTAAAACATCTCAAAAGCCGAATTTTTTTTCATTTTTGACCTGAAAAAAAGCACTATAAACGAGACTCATAAGCGTTATAAGAGATTTAAATTTAACTTTATTTTTATGAAAAGTGCAGGGATCACATAAAAATGCCCAGGATAGTGTTATAAGCAGGAGTGTATAAACAGGGTTCTAATGTATTTAGATGTTTGTGAACTTTTTAGAAGCCTTTACTTATTTTATCTTAGATTAATCATCCTAGGTTAATTTATTAAATAAACACAATTCCTAAATATATTTTCCTTTCATTCCTATTTTTTGTCTTTGAATTTTTAGGCCATGGATATATTTGCTATGTCACAATGAAAAAAATTGATAATTTGCTGTATTTAGATCGATTTTCACGTTATTTTTATGAGCCCACTTTATGTAATGTTATTACCTACATTCCTATACTGTGATGCTTTTTACCAGCCATTGAGAGATATATATATATATATATATATATATATATATATATATATATAATAGCATTATTATGTTTATTAATTTTCTAATGATGTATGTGAATTATGTTAATTTAAACATTCATACTTAGTTTATGGCATTAAGTGTAATTTCAGGGAAACATGTACCATATATATAATAGCATTATTATGTTTATTAATTTTCTAATGATAGATGTATTGTATGTGAATATATTAATTTAAACATTCATACTTACTTAGTTTATGGCATTAAGTGTAATTTCAGGGAAAAATGTATTAAAACAAAATGGCAATTACATATAAATAGTAAAGGATAGTTGCTAAGTTTATAAAACAAATGAATAGCTGTTACCTATCTGACATTTTGAATGCAGTTGGCTTTACCAAACAAATAAAGAAATAATCAAGTAGAAAATGGTTGTAAGTTTGTCAAAAATGTTGGTGTATAAATGTATAAGTTTATCTCAAACTGTTATCTTTCAAAATCATATTTTGTGCCACATGAAAGACAATATGGTTATGTCTCCTATTATTTTATGTTTCACTGCTTTATTTACTACCTGTGGTAGGTGATATACCATTATATATTACATGTTACAAGTATTTCAGACTAGAGTTGTATATTGTTTGCTTGCTTGTACAGCCATGCCATGGTTTGGAATGGACATTGGAGGCACTTTGTCCAAACTTGTGTACTTTGAACCAAAGGATATAACTCCAGTTGAAGCTGATGCTGAAGTGGAGACATTAAAAAATATTCGACGATACCTCACCAAGAACTCAGCTTATGGGAAAACTGGCCACAGAGATACATATTTACAGGTAAAAGCCCTAACCAATCATTTTCTCATTGTTATATAGATTCAGTATGCAACTTTAATTAGAATTATTTCTATATATTTTAGATATTTCTTAAAAAGATATGTAATTACAAAAGTATAATATTGTTCCAAAATACAGAATGAGAATTTTAGTGGGAAAATCTCACAATTAATTGAAAAATAAAATTTTGGAATAGATAAAATGATTCTTTAACTATTTTTCAGTTTGATTTAGCAGAAATTATGACATTTATATTTTTAGGGTGAATTTCTGTACATTAATGGATATCATTCTATGATTCAGTTGAACTACACACTCTTAAAGCTTCACTTACTTACTTACTTTTCTGTACATTATTTGCAATTTTGTAGATATGATTGTAGATTGTAGATATTCTCTGAATTTACCCCATAATTCCATATTTTAGAATTGCATTAAGAATTATTGATGTTAGTAGATGTAAATTCTTAAGAGTATTTATTAACAGTAAATTATGACTGAACATATGTATTAATAACATTTGTATTTAAATCAACCAAGTCCTGTATCTTTTAAGGCATTTTAGAAACATACTAGATGAAAATAATATATTATAGAATCATGTCCTCACTTACTATATGGAATGGAAATTTGGGACTGTGGGAATAGTCTTTAATCTACAAGAAAGCACTCAGATTAGTCTGTCATTTAAATTGCAGAAAATGGTGCAGGAAAATTTTCAAAGAAAAATAATTATTAACAATTTATTCTTTGTATGCAAATAAAACAATAGCTTATGCAGTACAAAAACAAAAATTGAAAAATAATATTCAATACATCATAACGTAAGTTTTAACAAGGACTATTTTAGGTAAAAATGTACTAAAAGTGTTTCAGACAGAAATAGCTATTTTATTGAATTTCTTCGATACAATAACAAATTGACCAAAAATGTCAAAGAATGTCCTTAAATAAACCTAATATAATAAAATAATAATAATACTAATGGTATTGCTGATCTCACTAAAACAGTACAGTGGCATTTTTCCTAAAATAGACTGAAAAATTATTTGACTGCCTAAACTTTTTATAGTTGGATGAACTATGATATAAATATAAAAATATCTGTGAAAACATTACAATGTAAATAATTTATATTTTGACAAAGCAGAAACCACAACAAGTTTATTGATAATGCTATCTATGTATATTATTTTAGAAAAATGTAACATTTTAATGAATATGGGTTTTGCAGATGGATAATGTTACTATTCGAGGAAGAAGAGGCACACTGCATTTCATTCGATTCCCAACCTCAGAAATGGGAAACTTTCTAGCATTAGCCAAGTCAAAAGGCATGGCAACCTTGGTGACCACAGTATGTGCCACGGGAGGCGGTGCATACAAATTTGAAGATAGCTTCAGAAGGGTAGGTTGAGTTCAATACATCTTATATGTTTACATTGGTGCAAAATATAGCATATGAAAAAATTTAAATATTGAGATAGCACATTCAGTTTAATAACTGACTGTAATTGAGAAATAACATGGTGGTGCATTGGTGATACCATTTTATCAGGTTCTCCATGCATACTGGAGTATTGTAAAGCGAGGAACTCAAAGAAATGTGTCAGGTACGTATTGGTTGCTCACATTCAACAAACCTGAAATAACCTTTATGCTTGAAAAGATGACCTAAAGTCAGTTTGCATTCCTGGCACAAGTCGCATGCATAGTGATTTTAAAGTTGCCACCAACATGCTGAGGGAATATCATGATATGGCAAGTATTACTTTTAAATTTGGGAAACACCAATATGACATTTGTGACCTGAAGCCAGGAACATTCCATTCTGCCATGAGCAGAAAATCTCATGCTGCACAAATGACTGTAACAGAGACAGAATATGTATTTATGCTGCATTGATAACAATGGCAATTTGAAATTGAACACAGTGAAACGCCCATTAATAATCTCCTCTGAGTAGTTTATGTATGGTTTTACTTCAGATTTACTCAGGACATTTGTTTCCTAGAACTTTTGTTAACATCATTGGCTGTTCAACGACTGCTGGATCACTCGTAGAAGCTGGATTGACTGGTGGTAAAGTGATAAACTTAAATAAAATGCTGTCTGCTTCCAGGATGTCAAACATAACCTTATAAATTTTGACATCCTGGAAGCAGACAGCTCCTTTATTTAAGTTTATCACTAAACTGCCAAAGTCATCCCAGATACCTACCTACCCAACTTCTACGAATGATCCAACATTCATTTAACAGCTAATAATGTGGACAAAAGTTGCAAGAAGTTCTGAGTAAATCGATGTAAGTGAAACCATAAAGAGTGTTCTAAATACAATTAAAAATGAATGTAGGAATCCACACGGTGAAACTATCATAATCTTGTTGAATTAAACGTAAAACTTCTAAAAGCATGTCCATATATTAAACTCTCTTGACATTTCACATTAAAACTTTTTTTATTAAAAAGTAAGTTCGGACTAGTTTCGTGTGTCACTTGCTCACATTGTCAACCAATTGGGCAATTGACTTGCGAAACTAATCCCAACTTACTTTTTAATAAAAAAAATTTTAATGTGAAACGTCAAGAGAGTTTAATATATGGACATAATTTTAGAAGTTTTACGTTTAATTCAACAAGTGTTGCAAATATCCTACTCAGAAGACATTATCAATGGCAATGTTTATGTATTCCCAGATCCAGAAGATCGTTATTGCATTGATGCAAATAACATCAACTTTTTTTTTTCCCCCAGAACAATCAGATATGCTACAGACATCATGTTCATGTGTTTTTACCAACTCTGTTTCTGGAATATAGATAACATTGATAAACATACTGTTATTCATTTCAGGTGACATTTGTATCATTGATTTTACATTTTGTTTAAATTTAGAAGTTTCACCTGTTTTGTGTGCATTAGTGATATGGGACAAATTCTGACTCTGTGACATGAAATCATTCCAAATATTATTATGCCTGAAGCTAAGAGATTGGGAATATTTTGCATTGTGTTGCTTGTATCATATACTTTTTTGTGAATAGTAAATTTTTCTTCCTTATAAACCACAAAAGTATGATTCTGTTATTATATGCCATCATAGTACGTTTGGTTAAAAATGATTGATTCTGTAATGTTATTATTGTTATTATTTTATTTATGTTTTATTTTATTAGCTCATAGATTGGTACTTTAGATTTATTTTTGCATCCTGCACGAGTCCTTTGCCTTAATGGAAATTTATTATAAAAAATAATATTAATTGTGCGCTGAATTGCCATTCAAAATGTAATGTTTTCCAAATATACACAATTAATTGTATGTGACTTGTTCCCTTCCATTTTACATTCCTATAACTGTCTGAAAACATATATAGCAGATTCCAGTACAAATGAATTTGCCCTGCTGTAAATCTATGACACATGACACGTGGCCTGAAAGGACTACAGGGGACTTGTGTTTGAAATCTTTACATGGATCTAGGTCAGATGTGAATCTGCAAACTTGGGTTGACAGCACAGCATGATACTCCTAGACCACCATGGCTGATAGAAATGCATTCATATATTCATTAATTAAGATAGAATTGTTCAATTCTATTCAACAAACATTAATTAGACTACTTTGCATAGTCTCCCTGTTTCTTTTGTCTTTGAGCATTTTGAAAGAAAATCTGCTAATCTTCTACAATGGTTTGTGTAACAGATGAAATCTGGATCATCCATTGCATTCCACAATAGAAAGAGCAGCCAAAATGGTGGAAATATACAGACTCTCCCTTTACTAAGATTATTTTATCTGCTGGAATAGTTATGGGATCTGTATCCTGGATTATGAGGATTAATTATGTTAAGACTATCTTTCAAAGGGTTGGACAATCAATGGGGAATACTATATCAACCTAGTTCAGATAGTGTAGGAATAAATTAATAAGAAAATCAAGGACATAAAGAAGAAAATGTGGACAACACCCCAGTTCATCAGTCTGCTATTGTTCTCAGCTCCACTTGGAGTTCTTGCTATGTTAATATGTTAATATAATGATGGGAGCAATGGCTCCCGAAACTAGTCTTCCATTTTTGAATTTTAGTGGTGTGTATGTTACAATTTCGACTCAATTTTTTAAAATGTTAATATTTGACACCACTGTTATAAAAGTTCACTATATTTTATACAATTCTTGCTATGTGCTCTTTATTTACCATATCTGGCTGTCTGGCTTCTTCTTTGTTTAGAAATTGAACAAAACTTTAGCTGCAACAAAATTGACTTCAGATGAATGAGTTCAGCAGCAGAAATCTTTTATGCAGACTTTAATGAATCATTTGACAAAGAGAGTGTTAGTGCACAGCATTATAATTGGGCAAAATGTGTAATATCTTTAAGTTAGGTATTCATTTTTTTACACTAGTGTATAATGTTAAAGGCAATCACATTGAGAAATACAAGTAGTTCCAAAAAACTTAAAAATTTTATTTAATATATATGCAAGATGGAAATTCCTCTAGTAAAGTCTATTGGATTCCAGGCCATTCAGGTATGAAGGTGGTTTGATATTAAAGAGAACAAGTTCAATTTTGCATTATATTTTGACATAGTCCTCTGGAAGTTTAATGCATTGATTCCAACGTTTCTCCAGGTTAACGATTCCCTTGTCGCAGTGGGTTTCTTTGAAGCTATCAAAATACTCATTTACCTCTTGTATGACCTCTTCATTTAATTTAAATTTGTGTCCAGTCAGGATATTTTTAATTTTGGGAACATGATAATTTGAGGGAGCAAGATCAGGTGACTAGGATGGATGAGGAAGTGTTTCAAAACACTTTGTAGTTTGGTAATTTTTTTTAGTAACATGCCTGGAATGTGCTAGCATGTTGTAATGGTGAACCGAACCTTCTTTTTGGCATTTCCAAATATTTTTATGCGATTGCTGTCTTCAGTCTCTTCAAATGTGGTGTGTAGTATTCTCCAATAATAGTTTTTCCTTTCTCCCAGTATCAATCAAGAGAATTCCTTTTGTATTTCAAAAAACTAAAACCATCTACCTTCCAGTTAATGAAATGCATTTTCCCCCTTTTGGAGCCTGCAGACTGTTCATGTTGTTTCATTTCTGGTTTGTAGTAACGAATCCAGTTTTAGTTCATAATCACAAAATGTTGTAAAAAATCAGTTAGATTCTTAAACATTTCCAAGCAGCCAGCCAATATTTGCATGCAATTTTGCTTTTGCCCATTTTGTGCAAAATTTTTATATTTGTGATTCATAATGCAAATAAAATGAACCCACTCAATTGAGATGCTCATGGTCTCTGCTAACTCACCCACTTTCATTTTGTCTAGTCACCAAAACAATATCACGAACATTTTTGATAAATTTCTGGCCTCAAGCTGATTTTGGAGCTCCAGGAAGCAGAGTGACTCTAATGGTTGTTCTTGACATGCTTGAACTCATTTACTGAAAGTCAAATGGAAGGGCATGCAACACCCAATATATACAAAATACTGTCATGAATTTCCTTTGCTGTTTTCCCTTTCAGAAAAAAGAATCAAATCACATCACAAATTCTAATCTTATCCTTTTTTAATGGTAACTAGAAACAGTTGTGTTTAAACAACTGCCAAACAGAATAACTATTGTTTTTCAAGAGCTTATCAGATATCTGCTAACTAAATATTGAACATTTAAAACTTGTTTCTGCAAAGTGGTTAAACTTTTATAATTTGTTAAGTGTGGTGGACTTTTGTAACAGTGATGTTTAGTACACCAACAAATTTAATATATTTGAGTCAAATTTGTAACACTTACATCACTCATTATTTAAGGAGGAAAACAAGTTTCAAGAGCTAATTGCTCCCATCCTCAGTTCCAGGTCAACTGCCGGCTTTGTTCTTCATGTTGGTTTGGTTTGTCTCTGGTGGTGGTTGCATGAACTTCTGTATTAGGATGTGACTTGGAGGGATTTCAAAGTTAAAAACATGGTTTTTGTTCTTTCACATATAAATGCTTTTTCCAGATTGTAAGTTCTGTTTTTCCTGTGATATTTTTAAGTATTTTAGGATTCTTGTTAATACTATGCTGTTCCTTCCAAAAATGCCATGCCACTGCTAATTTTTCTTCATGTTTTTGATTTATATTCCTAATATGTTCTTTTGCTCATGTTTTTGTTTCTTTTGGTCTTTCCGATGTAGATTTTTTCACAATTGTTGCAATTTATCTGATATATTCCTGGTTTTTTTCTCTAATGGAATATCATCTTTTAGTTTAGAATTTAGTGTATTTTTTATGGAGTAACTTTTTAGGGGCTAAAATGATAATGTGTTTTTTGAAGCACCTTTGGAATTTATAGAACACTGATGGATGGTATGTGAATTTTTAGTACCTTCTATTTTTTTCCTTGTTAGGGATAAGTGTACTAATGTCTTTGAGCCTCTTTTTGTTCTTTGCTCTTTTTACTTTCTGATATACAATTTTTTTATTAAATCCATTTTCTGTGGCTATATTTATTATATAGTTAGTTATATATCAGTTCTTGCTCATATTATATATATTATATATATAGTTATATATCAGTTCTTGCTCATACTCCTCTTTTTTCATGGGGACATTTACGAACCTGTGTGCAAGACTATTTAGTACTGCATGTGTATGAGATACTGGGTTATAAGTATTGTATTTTATGTAGTTATTGGTGTGAGTGGGTTTTCTATATATGCCGAATGTTAAATGATTTTCTTTCATGATTATTTTAAGGTCTAGGAAGGGTAGTTGTCCATTACATTTTCTCTCCATAGTGAATTTTATGGATTTTTCTTGTAGATTAAGTCACTTAAGTGTATCTTCTATGTGTTTCTCCAGGACTATCGCAAAGATGTCATCAACATAGTGATACCATGTTCTAAACAACCAGGAGAAACCCTTCATAATTCTGATTTCTAGTGTGCTCATAAAGGGATCTGCCAATAGTGGTGATAATGGGCTACCCATTGTTAAGTTTGTAGTACTTTCCATTGAAGGTGAAGTAATTTTGTTCTGTGCACAAGTTTTAGTGTGGAGTATTCTCGAGTTTCTTCTATTGTTTCTATTGTTTTCCCTATTTTTTTTTTTTATGAGGGTATAGATTTAGCGTTGGAATGCTTGGAAAAAGAGCTATGATATCAAAAGAAACCAAGGTATCTGTTTTTTTTATTTCTACATCTTTAATGTTGAATGAAACTTGGTTTTCCTCCTTAAATAATAAATGATGCAAGTGTTACAAATTCAACTCAAAATATATTTAATTCATTGATATCATTGTATGATTCAGTTGAACTACACACTCTTAAAATTTCACTTAGTTTTCATAAATGTATGGAACCAATTTTGAGAACATTTAGTTCCCATCTTTAGCCAGGCTAAAGTTCAACTGTCGGATCATGGGTTAAGCTGTGGGAATGTGTATTCTGCTCTGGTGGCAATGTGATAAACTTGTAGTTCATCCCTGCCAATGTTGACGTTCATTATGCTGTCTTTGTATTTGTAGATGTAGATTTTCTCTGTGGTTGCTAATTCCATAGGTCCTTGTACTGATTTTAATAATTTTGCTTTATTTATTATGTCGTGATTTTGTGTCCAAAAATGATATGCTTAAAGATTTTAAATCAGGTTGGCACCGATTAATAGATTTAATGTTAAAAACTTACTGATAGATAATGTTAATGACAGTATTCCACATGAAAAATCAGATATTTACAAAATAAACTGTGCAGAATGTGAAAAAATCTACATTGAAAAAACAAAGAGAAACATAGGCACACTGTTAAAGGAACATTTTAGGAACATAAAGTACAAGCAAATAGAGAAATCAGCAATAGCATATCATTTTTGGACACAAAATCACGACATAATAAATAAAGCAAAATTATTAAAATCAGTTCAAGGACCTACGGAATTAGCAACCTGGGAGAAAATCTACATCTGCAAATACAAAGACAGCATAATGAACTTCGACATGGCCGGGGATGAAAACATAAACTACCAGTTTATCACACCGCCACCAGAGCAGAATACACATTTCCACAGCTCAACCCATGATCCGACAGTTGAACTTTAGCCTGGCTGAAGATGGGAACTAAATGTTCTTGAAACCAGTTCCATACATGTATGAAAAGTAAGTGAAGCTTTAAGAGTGTGTAGTTCAACTGAATCATACAATGATATCAATTAATATGATTAGCTTCAATGTGCAAGTTCCAATTTACATTTAAATATATTAAATTTGATAGTAAACTTTTATATACTAATAAGTCCTGTAATAAGAATTTAAATCTAATTATATTTATAAATAAAATAAATGTAATGTTATTAATTTTGTGTATCAGTTAGTACTTAAACTCTTGATAAAAATAATGTATATACAAGAAATTTCAATGACCATATGAAAACAGGCAGTGTATATGAATCTGCTTATCATGTACTTGAATGTTGCAGGAACTGAACATGAGGTTGGCCAAATACGATGAGCTGGACTCATTGATTTGTGGCATGTTGTATGTAGAGACCAACAATCCGACAGAATGCTACTATTGGGCAAATCCTACAGAAGAGGAACTGTGTGAGAAGAGGTTCTACGACTTCAGCAAACCTTATCCATTCCTTGTTGTAAATATAGGATCTGGAGTGAGTGTACTGGCTGTTTATGGGCCAAATAACTACAAAAGAGTCTCAGGAACAAGGTACCAGCTCTTTCTAATAGCATGAAATACTAAAACTCAAAGTTCCTGAAAAAATTTAGCACTATTTTCAAAAAAATGTGTTCCTTTGTACAGCTTATGAGCTAGAAATATTAGAAAATTAGAGGTAGAAAATCTTTCTGGAAAGCCAACCCTTTTGTGAATACTTTATCCACAAAAATTTTTCATATAAAATGTATCTTTATATGGCTTCATTATATAAAACAATATAAGAACAAAACTGGCATTTATTACAGCATTTAAAGCAGGAACCTTCAAACATTTTAGAGTCTGATTAATGATCTGTTTGACTAGATATTAAATGTTATGAAAAATATTCTAAGCTTTCTTTTTTGTGTGATTTTTATAGAATGGCTCATATGAGAGTCATACAAAAAGGTTGCATATTACAAGATAACAACTCTCCCAATATAGCTATCATTGGTATACATGCCAACATTGCAGTGTGAATATGGAAAGGTTAGGAAATGGAAGAGTTTTCAGGTCAAGTTACAGTATTTTAAATTCTGCTGGGCAAAATTTGACATGAGAAGAAAATCTTATCCCAGCTCAACATTTTGCAGGTCATTATGATTTCAGGAGAGCAAGAGCAGCATTGAAGATAATCATCACTGAAGCCACTCTCAAAGGGTAGCAAATAAACATGTCACCCACCATTTTTCAATAAACTTTGCAACAGAATTGTTGCATGACAATCAAAGACATTTGTCAGACATATTAATTTGTCTTCCATTTCTGTTCACCAACTTTTGACAATTGCTAGGTTCTCATCAACTCATCTCTGAGGAACTGAGCAGGACAGAATGGTTGAAATTGAGCCAATATGAAGCCATGATTTGGACCTGGAAATGAAGCCATAATCAGCAGAATGTTGGCCTATAAACTTCATGTGCTCCTCAAAAGTTTTTTTATTAGTTGCAATACAAAGTACTGCAACTAATACTCTCTGCATACAATACCCAGGTTGTTGTGGTCAGTGATTAAGTGCTGATACACCAGACTGTCAACATATTATATTTAAGTGAAAAAGTTTTTGGATTGCTTTGTTGCAGTTGATGAAACACAGGTTCACCAATTCAAACTGCATCTTAGCTTCAAAGCAAGAAATGGCAACATCAAGGATATCTACAAATTTCCATATTTAAAGTCTATTCTTGCAGGCAAGATTATTGCTACTAATTTTTTTAATGATGACATTTTAATTATTTATTATATAGAATGTTCCCACACAATCACAGAGTATTATTCATTGTTAATAACCAAACTAGTAATGGCATTAACAAGAAAAGAGGAAAACTGTTGCATGTAATTCTCTTTCTTCAAGACAATGCTCCAGCACATAAGAGCCTCCCCTCTCTCCCTACTACTGCTTCCCCTCCCCCTACTACTGCTTCCCCTTCTCTCCCCTCCTCCTTCTCCTCCTCCTCCTCCTCCTCCTCCTCCTCCTCCTCCTCCTCCTCCTCCTCCTTCTTCTTCTTCTTCTTCTTCTTCTTCTTCTTCTTCGCAGGTTTTGAACTGAAAATATATTCACCATACTCCCCAAGCTATCTCAAAGTAGTATTTTATTTTTTTAAAAAATGAAGGAAAATATCCCAGGAATTGTGTGCCAGGTTGCATAAGGCTCAGTTTAGGAATTCTATAATCAAGGCACATTTTTTTTAGCAAAATCTGAATGAATGTAGGTAGTTATTACAGTTGTTTCCTGAAAATATTTTTGAAAAATTTCTTCAAATTTACATCAATCCTACCTATATATATTATATAGATATATATTTTATGCTCTAGTGATGAAAATTTTTGTTTTTTCTCAATAAAACTGGACATATAACCCTGAATTAATAAACGATTCAATGATGTCTTTAACCAGCAAAATTATACCATTGGAGCCAGGAGTTAACCTAAAGCAAATATTTTAAAATTGCTCTAGCGGCTGAGTTCTTGTTTTATCTCAAAGAAACTCTATATTTAACATAAAAGTAAATTAATAAAAATGGTCTCCAAAAATCAGCAAAATCAGACTATTAGGAATGGGGGTTTACCTGGAACCCAAAATTTAAAAATTGCACCAATATATTTCTTTTTTCATAATGAAACTCAGTATATACCATTTAATAAAATAAGAAAACTAGTTTCTGAAAATCAGGAAAATTATGCCATTAGGAATTAGGTATACCTATACCTGAAAACTGAAATTTAAAGATTGGGAGTTAAGTGAAATTTTAAAATTGCTCTATTGGTCGCAATTTTTAATTTTTTTAAGGAATATTAGTATATGCCATTGAAATAAAATATGATAAATAGTCTCTGAAAATCAGTGCAACCAGACTATTAGGAGGGGGGTTTACCTGAAACCCAAAATTTAAAAATTTCGCTAGCATTTAATTTTCTCTATTGTTTCAAAATAAAAGGATAAATTAACTCAGCATGTAAACTTTATAATTAATTAATATTTGTTTTTTCGCAGCAAAACTACAATATACCATTTAAATAAAGTAAGAAATGAAAATCAGGGCAATCGTAGGAGAAGGGGTATACCTGAAAACTGAAATTTATAAAGTGGTCTAGCATTTAATTTTCTCTCTTCTTTCAAAATAAAAGGACAAATGAACTCACCATATAAACTGTATTTATAACAGTTCATATGTTTAAATACACTGTCGTTAAGATAACACTGTGAAATATTAATCTAATAAACATGTGAGAACATTAAGAGCATGCTCTGTAATAACATTCAGAAAACATTTGCATTACATGGTTTTACTACAATAAAATTTCAATTAAATTTAAAATCCACTGAAAATTGATGGAACTTTCAATTGTTCACTGTTAATTGTATATATTTCCTAGTACATAGTCATTTTTTCAGTTTTTATTTCCTGAATAATAACATGTTTTTGTTTTATTGAAACATGTGAACATCATCTTTTTAAATACACAATGTAGTCAAAACTTTTTGTTATTTCTCTCTATTTTAGTGAATGTAAAATTGATATCAAAGTCTCAGTTCATAAATGTGGGTACATTTAAAAATGTAAAAAACAGCCACATAGTATAGCTTTTTCTGTCCTTGGTCATACATTTCATTTAATTGAGAGTAGACCATTAATTTTTGTGGTTTAGTATCAATAATGATAATAATTTTAAAAATGTGCTTTCTCTATTATAATACTTATAGATTGCAAGAATTCTAATTTTGTTCCCCTAATACCATACAGTAATGCCATAATGTATTTCATTTCATTAATGAATAAGGGCTTTTAGGATTTTTATATTAATTTTTAATGTTATTCATTTTGCTGAAGAATTTGTTTAATTTATGCAGCTCCTGCATGACAGCCTTTTTAAAATAAATATAAATTAATTGTCTTCAAGTGTAAGTGCAAGCGATTATGTTAATTTTTTTTTTTTTTTAATATTGAGAATAACAAAATATTTTACAACTAATCTATGAATATCTATACTGGCGCTTTTCCCATTTTTCTTATAAAAATGTGATGTAGATACTGATTTATCAATGCTTTATTTCTTATATATCTGAATATTTTTAGTGTAAAATTAATATAAGATGGTGTTTCAAAAAGTAAGTGCAAAGTGTATTTTTTTAAATATATATTTTAATTAGAAACACAAAAAGTATGTTGTTTTTTTTCCCCCAAAAATAATTGCCCTCCTTTTCAATATATTTCTCACACCATTGCACCAACCTTTTTATTCCATCAGAAAAAAATAAATAAATAGTTGTATCTTCAATCAAGAATGCACCGCTTCTTTGACCTTGTCATTGCTTCGAATTCGTCATCCCCTTAAAGCATTCTTCAGGGATCTAAACACATAATCCAAAGGAGCAATATCAGGGCTATATGGGGAATGTGTAAGATCTGAAATGTGGAAGTATGCATGTACATCTTCTTGTGTTCATTAGTGAGCATCTTAGGCACCTACTGTGCACACAGTTTGCTGTACTTAATCTCCATAACAATGATATGAGTGAGTCCAATACTGATACTTAATTCTTTGCCCAAAATTTCTAAAGAAATATGGTAGTTCTCAGATTATTGGATCAATGCATCCCACCACATTCTTATCAGTAATGGCTGTGCTGGGAAGACCAAAGCATTGCCAATCAAAGACTGATGCATGTCTGCTTTTAACTGCACCTATCCACTTGTTTAATCTTCTCTGGCTAATATAGCTATCTCCATACCTTTCTAATATCCTTATATGAATTTCTAGGTGTTACATTCTCTGAGTATAAAAGCTTTGCAAGTGCTCATTGCTCTTCTACGGTGCATACAGCTAAAGGTACTTGCTGCTGTTTTGTGTCAGCTGCCCTTCCAATAAGCAGGCTGTAACTTCTGTTGACAAATGTCAACATTTTCTCAAATCTTGTAATCTTCCCTTGGCGGGAATTTGAAATGCCTAGAGTACTCACTTGGTGTAATACAGTGAATTGTTGTTAGTTTTTGAAACATCCTTGTAATTTTTACAGATATATCTGTCTGTGCATGCATATTTTTTTCTTTAAAATGTTATGCTTTTTCATTTGACATCTTTCTAAAACATTTATTTTGTGGGCATAAGCAGTCCTAGTTAATGACAAGTTTTAATGCAGATGAAGAATGCATCATGAAGTTGTAAACTTCAACTTCAGAATACAAAAATAGTTCTTAGTTATAATTTGTCTATATTTACAGTTTAGGAGGAGGTACATTCCTTGGTCTCTGTTGTCTTCTAACTGGCTGCAATACATTTGAGGAAGCAATTGACCTTGCAACAGGAGGAGATAACACTCATGTGGACAAATTGGTCAGAGATATTTATGGTGGTGATTATGAGAGATTTGGCCTACCAGGAGACCTGGTAGCAAGTAGGTATGTTGCATTGATGATATACATATGAATTTTCATTGAAATATTTAAACTTTTGCATCATAATTCATAATAATCTATAATTAAAATGTTTCATGAAATAACAATTTTAGTGCATATAGAGTGTCTGCTGTAGCCTTAAATATATTATTACTAGCCAAAGGAACATTGTAAATGTTGATTTTGTATATTCATCTATTTTTTAATAAAACTTTTTATAGACTGATTTAACATTTTTTAATATAAGTTTAAAAATATTTCTTTAAATGGTATTATTAAGTATAGGTTAGAGAGTAAACACTGGTTTATATAAGTAGTTTTTAATGGCAGAAATTTTCTCAGTGAAATATAGTATAATACTGCCACCCTTTACGAGGAATTCAATCAAATTTCATTCCACTTACTTGATATATTTCGAAGGCTGTTTCTTTCATCATCAACATGATTCTGAAGGCAATAGCCTTTAAAACATGTCCAAGTAAGTGGATCAAAATTAGTGAAATTTGAGTGATTTCCTCATTAAGGATTGCAATATAAGTTTAGGTTTACTGAATATGGATATACTTATATGCAGTATAAGTTTGCAGGTTTACTTAATATGGATTGTTTCATTTACTCTTGACTTCTGATTTTCCCTTATAACTTTCAATTAATGGATATAATTTCATGATTCCATAACATTTGACATGGAAATACCTCAGTGTATGAGAAGAATGATTAAGAGATGTTCTTAGTAAGAGTTGAATGTGGTTGTCATCAGTTTCAGTTTTATTCTGCCATTTGCAATATTATTTACAAAGTATCGTCAATATTATAAAGGATAGAATACAAGTTTACATTTCAATTAAACAGGTAGATATAAATACAGATCTGAATAAATATAGATACATAAAATAGCTAGAAAACGTATGTTTACATTACAATTAAAAAAGTACCTCCACATACAGATCTGAACTTAGACACCAAATGCTAGAAAATTATATTCATTCATTTTTGTTCCTCTTTGTATTCATTAATTGAGTAAAAAACATTTTTTTATCAGATAGGTCTTTATTGCATTAATTTTCTTCACTTCACATATTTCCTTAATCGAGTGAGGTAAATGATTGTGTAGATATTTTGCGAGACTGCCTGTTACAGAAGGTATATTCAGCATTACATCCCCAGTTTCCAAGTGCTTGCTTTCAATTCAATGAGAGGCCATAGCTTCTTGTAATACCATTTCCCTCCAGCATGTGCTGTAGGAAAAATCCAGGTGGAGCAATGTCAGGCAATTTGAATGGTCAAAATTTTTAAGGAATGACATCTTTATAGAATGAAATTATGTAATCATGCTAATTTTGGATATGTGGCAGGTGGCATGATTATGCCTAAAATTGTGGAAGACTTTATGTAAACTGTTGCATCCACCATTGTATGGAAAAATATGTATAGGAACAGTAATGATATGTCATGACACAGGACACTACATCCCACTTTTTTCATCATAAAGAGCTGTTTCATGTACACAGATTTAAGTCAATAGTAGCACAGGTTCTTACTGTATGTATCATGTTGCTTGTAATTCAAGAGCATGATGATTTGACATTCCACTGCAGCCACTGGTGACCTTCCATGATCATGCTTTTTATACACTAAGATATGTCTATCAAATTTCATTGAATTATGTTCATTAAGTTGCAAGCTACAAGGGAAAATCAGGGGTGAATGACAAGAAAAACAGTGAAATTTTAAAAAATTGTTATTTAAAAAAAAGCTTTAATGAAACCTACTAAAAGATAAAGTTAATAAAATGCAATCATCAAGCTATATAGCATTAACATAAGAATTTCATATATAATAAAATGTAATTAAATTATATTATCAAAACAATCAGTTCTGTTAATTGTAATGGGGTATGGAAGGAATGCAACTCCATAAAGTAAGGGTGATTAAGTGGGAAATGTAAATGTTTTAATAATAGTAAGTTTACATATATTGAGAATATGAAAATGTAAATTGTTTATTTTGATTTTAATAAGTTTACTTGTCTATGAAATATCTGCATGTAATTAGAAACTGGAAGAAATAAATTCATTCATTCATTATCCTAAAAGGAGTCCAAAATACTGTGAACATAGATGTATGATGGTCATCCAAAAAGCAATACCCAAACTGTAAACTTAAAAGAAGTTAGGAACATGAAGTTGGTTAAATTGTACAATTAAGTCGGTATTAGGTGACACTGCACTTCACTACCATTTCTTATTCTTCAGAACATGTTTCAAGAACATTCACTCTTATCCTCAGCTGGGGACCAACTAACACTGGCAGGTGACGGTGTGGCCTTCGGTACTGGAACAGGAAGTCCATTGGAGGGATGTCAAAGGTCATAACCCGGTGCTTATTTTTTAAAATGTAAATCTCTCCCATATTGCTAACTCCTTGGGATTGTTTGTAGCTTTCAACAGTTTCGCTTCTTTTGCAATGTCATGGTTGTAAGTCCAAAAATGGTCTGCAACTGCTGATTTATCCACCTGTTTATATCTTATATTTCTGATGTGTTCTTTGGTCCTTGTCTCCAAATTTCTAATTGTTTTTCCTATATAAATCTGATCACATTGTAAACATTCCATCTGTTACACTCTTGCATTTTTGTTGGGTGGAACAACAAAATAAGCACCGGGTTATGAATTTTGACATCCCTGCATTGGACTTCCTGTTCCAGTACTTATTGGAACCACCAGAGGCCACACCATCACCTGCCAATGTTAGTTGGTCCCCAGCTGAGGATGAGAGCGAATGCTCTTGAAACATGTTCTGAAGAATAAAAATTGGTGAAGTGCAGTGTCACCTAATACCGACTTTATTATAATGAGCAATACCCAATTTTGTTAAATAAATATTAAACATGAATTCTTTCTTTTAACATTTTTATTTGCATTCTAAAATTGCTAATTTACTTTTCTCTATAGTTGCCATAAGCGCCCAAATATTTCCAATATCAAGATATACATTTTGCACTTTTTTCTAAGCTGCCATAAGTGTCCAAATATATCCAAAATCAAGATATAGATTTTGCAATGTCTTGCCTGTTTGCATAGCCAGGTTTTCATTTCGGATTTTTCATCAGTTTCAAATCACTGGTCACTAAGGTATTCTTTGAGTTGAAGATAAAACACCCCAGCAATCCCAGAATATCATTGCTATAACCTTTCCTGCAACTTGGCTTTTGGGGGGGTGGATGGAGAACATTTCATCAGGTGTCTTCCAAATCTATGCCATTTTGTCATTGTGCACCCAGCTTTCATTACTGTAACAATATGTTCAATGAGTGGATCTCCCTCTTTTTGGTGATTTTCAAAAAATTCAGTTTGAATTTGTGTTCCTATGAACATCAATTAGCAAATAAGGCATCCATCTTGCACAGGCTTTTTGATGTATAAGTCTGCCTTACGTCATGTTTCGAATGGATGAGCATCCAATTTCAACCCTAGAAGGCAGAAGCTTGTGGATTTCATTAATAATTGCAGGACATTCTTGA
Organism: Metallyticus violacea; assembly: GCA_030762175.1. NCBI lineage: Eukaryota > Metazoa > Arthropoda > Insecta > Mantodea > Metallyticidae > Metallyticus > Metallyticus violacea. The sequence continues at coordinate 106,635,555 of CM060843.1, read as the reverse complement.
TCATGAAAATTGCATACTCCAAGAACAGCATTATTGGAAGTAGTTGTAGCTGCTTCTCTTGTGCTCTTCATCATGCACATTTTCATGGCCTTCCATGAACCATATCCATTGCAGTTGAACCAATTGGATGCTCTTGCAGCCTTCCCCCAAAACAGAGTTTAGCTCCTTTTGAACATTTACAGCAGTTTCATTTTTTCTGTTAAAAATGTACAAAGGTACATAATTCAGAATCAGGCATGCTTCCTAATGGAATGATGTTTAGTTGATAAATGACAGAGCAGTAAATGTGCTAGAGTGCTAAAAACATACCATAACAAAATACGCCACTTCACCGACTTAATTGTTACCAATTTTTTTCAGAGGTAAAATAAGGAAACTAATTTTTAGATGACCCTCATAATAATAAAAAACCTAGCTTAAAAGTCTTTTTGAAATTAATCATTTTGTGCTTCCTAGAGTACATGTTCCACTTGCCCTTAATTGTATTATACTTGGAAAATTTCTGTGATTTGAAATTTCTTCCGTATTTCAGGAAAGTTGTATTTCTTGTTTATTAATTTTTGTAATTTATTATTACAGTAGTTTACTCTTTAACAAACCTGTAATAGCCTTTGTTTGTACAGCTTTGGGCAAATGAACTCAAAGGAAAAGAGGGCAACTGTATCAAAAGAAGACCTGGCAAGGGCTACGCTAGTCACCATCACCAATAACATTGGATCAATTGCTCGTATGTGTGCAGTAAATGAGAAGATTGAAAAGGTGGTATTTGTTGGAAATTTTCTGCGTGTTAACCCAATTTCAATGAAGCTGCTTGCACATGCAATGGATTACTGGTCCAAGGGCACCCTGAAGGCACTCTTCTTGGAGCATGAGGTAAGTTCTAAGGTGATGGTTTTAGGATCAAAGCTGTATGGAAAAATAAATTACATAATTAAAATGCAGATATCTTCCTTCATATAGATATACATAAGGAAAAGTCATTAAATATTAAGAATTTTATTTTGAAGTTCATGGAGATGTATGCGCAACAACAAAAAAAAAAACTTCTTTTGGGACAATAAAAGCCTGCTTTGGAATATGGCATATAGATGTCGAGATGATCAAGCAGTGTGTGCTAGCATAAGCTTGTAAAACTTTACTGCTCCACTGTACAATTACAGTGTGGAAGAGCAACAAAACATTATTGGTTTTTTGTGGCCAGAGAAATGAAATCTTAAATCTGCAGCAAAATGAAGGTTATTTTATTAAGTCAGGAAAGAGTATATGAATGGTTCAACATTTAAAAACAAAAGACAAGGCAAAACTGAGACAGTAAAACAGCAGATGAAGCAGTGAATCCATGTTAGTCACTGTTGACGAAATGTTATAGAATTCAACATGAGTCATAGCTCTCCATTCAGAATTATTCATGATGGATGGATGGAAAAATGTGCAACAGATGGGTTCCAAGGTTGCTGTCTAGTGATCACAAGCATATGCAGCATATGATTTTTCATTGTAAAGGAGATACTTTTCTCCATTGAATTGTGAGAATAGATGAATCCTGAAGGCACCAGAGAATAAGAAAGAGACTATCTGTACAATGGAAGCATCTGTTGTCCCTGATCAAAAAAAAAAAATTCAAAATTTAAGGCTCTGACGAGGAAGTCATTCTGACAATCTTTTGGAATGCAATAATCCTATGTTGGTGCAATTTCAGGAAAGGGATCATATTAATAGTGCTTCATACAGTGATGTGCTGATGATCAGATTGTCCTACAATATGATCAGAAAAATCATAGAAGGATTTCTGTCAAAAGGAGTATTGCTGCTTAATGTCAATGTCCATCTCAGTTAGGCTGCGCATATAGTGTGCATGCGAAATGATCTGAAATTTGAGATATTGAAATATTCACTATACAGTCTGGAATTGGCATGATGTTACTGTTAATTATTTGAACTTTTGAAAGATCATTTGCAGAGTCAGAAGTTTGCAGTTGACAGCAAGGTAATGGATATGGTGCTAAGTTGGTTAAAGGCTTTACCCATAACCTCTTCTTTTGAGGACATCCATAAGCAGGTAGATAGATGGACCAAGTATATTGCAAAACAGGGTGACTATTTAGCACTGGTAATTTTTACTTTTTATTAATCGCAGTATACTACTTGCACACAAAATGTCAGCTTTCTGGTGTTGTAGGTGTTTGCACCTAACAATATACATACAAGGGCCGGTCACAGTCGAACTGATTGCACTATATTTTGTGCCAATTGTGCATTGCACTCTATTTTAGTAATTATTACTGTTACTAAATAAGCATTTTTATATTGTGATTGTTCCTTCTTTTGCTACTCTACTCTTTTGTATCAGAAAACACTGATGATGAGAGTCAAATATTGATGGTGTCTTACTCTGCAACAGATCTTTGCACATTAATGATGTGTAAACAGAGGTGTATATGTGCTTACAGTACTGTTTGTTTTTTGTTTAATTGCTGTCTGTTGAGTTTGGACCGTTTCAGTGGCTCATCAAGTAGTTCTAAATAATAGAGCGCAAGTACCTGAAGAATTGCAAAGATTAGAGGAGGATGAATCTGATATAGGCAACAATTTCGCTGATTTTGAAGTGGGGTGCATGAAGCAGGAAGAAAAAGAATCAAGTTTGCATTTGGCAGATATTCTGACTTTTCTGTCAGCAGCAGAATGTGGGAGCATTACTCAAACAGGAGAAGAGAAGTAAACACCAGTTATCCTATATCATAAGAAATTTCCAACAGAGTTAACTCATCTGATGGCAAAAATGAAGATGTAGTACATGCCATACCAAGCTATAGTACACTTTATCCTGTTCCATGCACTAGCAATTGACTCTCCTCCTAAGAAGAAGATGAAGTTAATTGGTACGGGTGGAAAAACATTATAGACTATTATTGATAGTAATAAAAGTAGTACTGGAAGACTAGCATCACAAATCATCTTGAAAGAAGCAGCAGGATCAACACCACATTCTGAATATTGCATGTCCAAAAGCTCTGTTTCTAGTGCCTGGTGGTTATTCATTGATAATGATATAAGACATAAGGTCTTATAAGAACTTGTACTGAGACTATGTCTAAATAAGACTGAAGATAATAGCAGAGCAATGGCATTGGAAGAACTGGATGCTTTCATAGCATTATTACATATCATGTAGCATAGCAATAGCACTATCTCATTTAGATTTTATGTGGTCATCATCATGAGGCCTTCCAATCTTCACTCAAACCATGGGAAGAAACAGATTTAAATAAATAACGAGATATCTGTGCTTTGATGTATGTGCAACTAGATGGACATGTCTAAAGATGGATAAATTTGCTTTGGCATCTTCAGTTTGAAACATTTTTGTTGAGAACTATCTTATATGTTACAAAACAGGTACTATCTTGCAACTGAAGAACAAGGTAAAACTTATCAGGTCCATAAATCTGATACGTTTGTGATAAAGTTTTGGCTCTTGACAGATATCAACTCAAAATATGTATGCAATGAATTTACTTTTTATGAGAACCACATTGTTCATTGAAACAATGAACAAACATTGAAGTTTGTGCACCATTCTCAAGCAAGTCTATTATATGCAATTTGTGCTTTTTGCAATGAAACACATGGATTTATCTTTTAGCACTTTATGGGCAAATAGTGTTTATATAAGTATTTGGTGCTCTAATACTCATTAAAGTTAATCTGTTAAACTAAAATAACATTGCATTAATGGTAGTGTTATAATTCATTCCATAACATAAACTGGTCCACATGATTTTTGTATATGCATATTTCAAATGTAGAAGCAAATATATGATTTACTGTAAACTTGTTTCGATTTGATGTGTTGCAATAAATGTGACAATAACAAATAAAACTATCACTAGATTAAGATGTACCCAATAACTTGTGTTTAAAAGTGTGTGTTACATATATCTATTGGGACTCACAGCTCTTGTAGGTATACATTTTATACATATGATCCCAGCCCTTACAATTTTAATGGCTCTCCCAAGTAAATTTAAATTCATTGTCCATAGTAAATTTAATTCACTGGGAATGTCTATTGTTTTATTTAATTAGTTATTATTACAATGAAATGAAATGTTAATGATGTTCATGTTATTTATTTTAAATGTGAACTACTATTGTAAACACTACATTTTTAGAGGTTTTTCTTGAACCCAATAAACTATCATATTAGCATTTGTAATTAAATATTTCTGAAGATACAAGCTTTGTAACTTTTTTATTAATTACCCCTCCCCTTCTTAATATGTATAAAATGTGCTTTTTCATTGTTAAGTCTGGTTTAAAAAATTTTATTTTTTTATTGAGTGAGGAAATTATTAATATTTTTATCATTTAATGCATAATGTGTATTAAGTAATGCATTTTGCTGCATTCTGCTTACATCTATGTGGATATGGCAATAAATTGTAAGATTATACTTTGATATTAAATGATGTGGTTTATTGTTTGCAGGGATACTTCGGCGCTGTGGGTTGCTTGCTAGAATTCCACAACCGCATTAACTGACATAACATCAAACATACAAAGCATTCCTATTACATTACATTACATTGGGAGTTTTATTAGGTTATTGTTAATTCTTAGGTATTTTAGTGTTTGCTTGTGAGCTTTTATTTCAGAAAACTGCCTTTTTATATATCAGAAATATGCCCCCTTTTTGTCATTCAATTCACCAATCTCTGTTGAACAGTATTTTTATCTTGAGGCGTGGCAATATGGGCATGAAAAGATTTAGTTTGAGATATAAGTGATTTTACTTCTGTGGTATAGAAAGCATAATGTGGAACGATAAGAGCAATCATTGCTGATAGGAACTGTTACTTCATTATGCACTACCGTAGTACCCTTTTTTTGCACTTTTGATGGGTAGCAGAAGTTGGTCCTGGAGGTCTAGTGGTAACCATACTTGCATCATAAACCCAAAGATGATGGATTTTATGCGCATAAAAATCTTAAGCCAGGGAAGTAAAGCCATGGGTCCCATCATAGATATATGACACAAAACAGAACCTCAAGCCTGAAAAAAAGAGGCCTCTGAGCAAAATTAATTAACCTTTTCACACTCTCAATTGAGTGGGACACTGATGATCTGGGATGAATAGCATCCGCAAGTAAACCAAATCAATTCAACAAAGAGTTGCAGAAAAATGGTACACTTCAAGAGAAAATATAAATTGAAAAAAATTGCAGGCTGAAATTATCTGGAATATATAACTTATAATAATGTAAATGCAAATTGCTAACTAAATAATATTTCTATGAAATATTTAATACCTTGGTTTGAGACTATAATCTAAATGCGAAGTCTGGTAAGCTGTAAAAATAAGTGCAATATTTAGTATCTAGTCCATTTTCACATTTTTTCATGCTATGCGAGAATAAAACCAAGACATATAAATGGCAAGAAAATCAATAAACAAATGAACAGAAAAAAAAACAGTAATTCAGAATAATAAATACAACAGTTTAATTGTAATATTCCACTAAACACACTCAAACTTTGGCAGAAAAGCCTTCCATTTTGGCTTGTTTACACTTCTTTTGACATTTCTCACTTGTTATGCAAGTTCACATAAGTCTTCAAATGTTGCATTTATGCTTTCATAAACAGAAATTTCCTCTGTGTATCCAATGCTAAAAATGGCCTCAGCACTCAGGTGTGCTGCAGTCATTGTCAGAATCACTAGTATTATAGACAGTTCTCATTAAGGTTCTCTAACTTGGTTTTTGTCTGTGATGCTACCATCATCAACATGAACAAATTTGAGAATGAAGAATCAGGTTGAAGATTCTTCTACTTGACTTCTTACATTGCTCCATCTTCTTCATAGTTTTGATTAGAAATTTATTTCTTGGAAAATCTCTGTTTTATTCAAGCAGCTGCCATATAAGCAATTAGCCTGTGACTCTCATCTTATTCACATTCTTTCCTATCTCCATCTCTAAATTTTTCACACATAGATTTTTGTGATAAAACTCTCTAAAACATGAATAATGCTCATAGCTAGAGGCTATGCAAGGCTGGTAAAATTGCCACCTGTTAAGTTGGGAGGATGAACAGGGTACATCAGTATTCATTTTTAAATTAATTATGTGATTAGGTAGGTGACTAAAATCTAGATCCATTTCTTAAAAGTTGAAAATGCTCTTAGTTTGTAACCTTTTGTCAGGTCATGTACTAACTTATATACAGCTCAGTGGGTTTATTGTTTACACTGTCCAACTCTCTACAGACAAATTTGTGTACCACATTGTATCATTTCTTAAATCTGTCAATCCATCCATTGGGTACTGTAAAATCCTCAGTTTCAAGCATGTTGGAAACTTCTAGTGTCTTTTCCCTCAGCATTATTTCATTGACGGGAATGTTCAGTACAGAAACATTGAGAAACCATTGATGTAATATTTCCTGCCTCTTGTTATATTTTGAGTACGTTACATATTTCTATTTCTTTAAATTTGTTGCACACTAAGATGTGTTTAATTGGTTTTTCACATTTGTGTTCAATATGAACCAAGAGATACTCAGATTTTTTGTAAGGACAACATACGTATCTGAAAATGAGCCACTTATTCCAAAATGCATAGTTCTTAGTTGAGAAAAAGTATTTTCTTGTTTTGCACTCTTTCATTTTTTAGTACCACAAACTAAAATATGTTGCACTTATCACCACAATAAACATTTTACTTCACATTACAAACTAATCTACAAATTAAGGTAACAGTAAAATGAAAATGCACGCAGCCAATGGCAACTAAGGATAGCCTACATTAGTGAATAATGCTGTGCTTTTGTTTCCAGAGCACAAAATACTTTATTCATACTTTTGAAGAAGACAGCTGCATGATATAATTTGCAAGAAGCTTGAAAATGTATTTTCATAAATACCAAGGAAGAAATATAAGTATGTTCATTATATAGCCATTGAAATTTGAAGGGAATGAAATGAAATATTTTAAATGGTAGGAAAATTCATAAAATAACATAGAATTGGAACTGTCACAGTAAAGCAAATAGCATGTTGTTAATATGTTGAGATGAGTCAAACTAAACACTCTTACAGCTTCAGTATCTTATTTTTCATCAGAACATTTTTTGCGAACCTTTGTCCACATATCAGCTACTTGTCAACTGTTTAAAGTGTTGCCATAATCCTTGGAGGACACACCATGTGATTCTGGTGGATATCAGATAAGCCTGAAATCAGTGTATCCTTCTCCCAGTATATCAATCCATTAGCCACTTCTTGAATTTTTAAATATATATTTTTTCCCATGTACTAAGTTTTGTATGCATTTCTGCTACCTTTAACCATGGTACTTTTTCTTCATTTTCATGATTTTCTGTCCAAAAATGAGCTGCTAATGCAATTTCTTAATTTGCTTATACTTCATATTCCTGCTGTGTTCTTTCTGTTGGGTACTGATATTTCTTTTTGTTTTTCCAATATACATTTTATTCATTCTGTACAATTTATGCAATAGATTTCGGAGGTCTTTTTTGGTGGTATGCTATCTATTTGTTTGTTTTTTAAAAGATTTTTATGCCAAACTTATTCCTAGGTGCCAACACAATGTTAGCATACTTTAAGATTTTCTGAAATTTTTGCAGGCCCAAGGATGATAAGTAAATTTTGTATGAATTTTCTTTGCCAAGAGAGTTGAGATCACTTTCAGCTGCTTCATTTCTTGAACTTTTGTATATATTTTTGAACCAATTCCTTGCAAAATGCATTATTTACTGCTGTTTCTACTATTTGGTTGTATTCTGTTGATATTCTGTATTATTCAAAGGTAAGTTCATGAATCTATGTGTTAAACTATTAAATTACAGCATATAAGTTAGTGGAGCTGTATGTTTAGTTCCACTCATCACAATATTTACAACATGGAAGGAAAATGTTGATTAGAGATACAAAAAAAGGGGGTGTACCTATGGTACATGCCAATTGAAGATAAATCTTTTTGTGTTATTGATTGTATGTTAACCATAAGTTTTTCTTTGAGGTTATTTACACAACTTGGTCACAGCTAACATGCTGGATAGACTAAATTTCACATTGTTTGCTTGTTGAAAAATGTTGATGTGCAAAATAACTAGTTAACATGTATCAACTATTTACAAAATGATACTATATTAAGCTTTCTTATCTCTTAAAGAAACACGCTGTTTGAAATATATCTTGTGTGTACATATGCTTAAATACTGAGTATAAATGGTAAATACCTGAAACATAATGTATAGTTTCTGAATTGATACAATTTGTGAAGCAAGCAAGTCAAATGGAGAAGAAAAAAATAGCTGTTTAGGCCTTCAGAACTCTATCAATGTTTCAGCATTATACATTATAAAATCTATTTCCATTATTTAGCAATTCCTCTGTGACTAGCCCATACTGCTGGACTCTTTAAATGGTTATAATTTCTCACTAATATACTTCAGTGTTATTTTATTTCACTTTTCTTTCATCAATGCTATAGATTTTTTTGTTTTGATCTGAAATTTGTATGGTTTCTTGTTAATGCCCATTGCTTGGATTTTCATAGTCAAAGTACTGTGAATTATTCTGTTTTTCCCAGCATGCCAACATTATAGCACAAATAAGATGAAAGGGGGCAGAAAATCGTAGTAAATGCTCGCAGGCAAACATGCCACTAAAGTGATAAAATGGGAATCTTGTACCTGCTTCATTTTGAAGTGCTGATTTTTCCCATTAATCTGATTTAGGCAGTTCTAACTACCTATATTTTTAGTGCACAACAGGAAAATGTGAGACATTTGATGTTAGTTTTTAAATGCAGTTATTGATATGTTTTGAATTTATTATTGAATAACCATAGAGAAATATTAGATAACATCCATAAAGAAGAGAATTAGATATCTATTTTAATATATTGTTTATTATATACTTATTGGTGTTTTAAAATACTGATGGCAATTGGTTGTGAATTCCATTACCAATGAATTAGCTACCAGTTTTTGGTCTCTCTGAAGTTGGATAGCAACACACAAGTTTGTATATGTACATAATGAAATTGCCATACAGTTAAACTGTTTTACTTTTTATATGAAAGGGATAGTGAAAGTATTGTTTGAAGTTACCGATCCCAAAAAATTAAAAGATATTAGGAAAATGTCTTATTTCATATTTAGATCAAATAAGAGGAAATGTAATACAGGCTTGTTGTACCAGGTTTCATGAACATTTGTTAGATTCTAGATTAGATTAGTGAGTTGATTTTGTTTGCTTATGCTCACTAAACTATTGAAATTAAATGGATCATAAGAGTACAAAATCAACTCGCTAGCATAATCGAGAATACTCGATTGCTTCACTGTATTTCCGATATGAAGTTAGTTCTTAAATTTGTAATTCGTTAGATTGTTAGGAATCAAGGACGTCTGGAAGCAAAATATCAGTGCTGAGTTAAATCCAAAGTATTGTGCTCATGTATTTGTAAGAGAGCCAATTGAAACCATTGGCAATTTCTCTGCTACATTATATACATAAGGGTATAAAAAGAAGGACTTAGCCAAATTTAATCAGATATTTAATTCTTTCAAAAAGGAAATTATATATCAAATTAACAAACTTATAGTAATGTACCTTACATATATTTGTGTGATTAAGTCAGCTTGCAAAATTAGCCATTATAAAAGCAGCATATCACAGAGAATCAACAATAATGGAACTTCAATTTCTGTCTTCAGATCAACAAAACCTTTGGGATTGTTTGTTTGTACTTTGTCCTTAACATAACCCAAAAGTAAAAAGTTACTGTAATTGAGAATAATCTATCCCTTTCACCAGTGATTGTGTAAGAGCAATTGCCTATAAAAATTTCCCATTTGTGATATAGCTTTGCCTCTTTTTCATAAACAGGAGCATGAGCAACATGTTTTCAATAGTGTCCTTCCTTGAGCGAACAGAATATACAATAATCCAAAAGTGTAACATTGCTCACCAAACAATAACATGTTCTGGATGAAGTGACAAAGTTAGGATTTTCTGTGTCTCAGATCCTATACTTTTATTTGTTGACATAGCCATCAAGTTGAAAGAGCACTCATTCATGCTTCAAATCCTATTTGTTTATGTTTTGTTATCAACATACTGAAGATTGTGCATGCAAATTTCATACATCCTACCTTTGATCATTCTTGAAGTGAAGAGTGGAATTAAATTTTGCAAGGGAATAAATGCAAATTGTGTCTAAAAAGTATCTTGCTATTCATTGGGTTGCACAATCAAATGACATTTTGGACTTGGTAGTGAACAAGCTTTAGCAACCTTGATCTATCTACCTTTCCCTACAGATCATTAGCTACACTTACATTCAGCTGTAAAAAAGGTAAATGTTCCTGTGTTGATCCCATTTTAACTCAATATGTGGTGCAGAATGCTCTTCAGGTTTTTTCCAAACATCTGTTTTTACAATAATCTGCGATTATAAAAACCCTTTCTTGAAGATTGGGAGATGCTGTACTTGGGCATGACACCATAATGCAATCTGAGATTAACAAACATGCAGATTTAATTTTACAATATGTGAAAACTCTAATGTAATTTGTAGATGTCACATCATAAGACAAGAAAGCTAATAAGTCCTTATTTTTATACCCTGACTGAATAAGCTGTGTCCGAGAGTTATGGAAATGAAATCTGCATCACTTACATTTGTTTTCCATTCTATGACTTAAATGATCATGCTATTCTTAATAATCTGAAATATAATAATTGATTATTTAAGAAATAAATTGTTAGTATCCAGAAAGAGAGGAATTTTAGAGAATAGAAAAACTACAATCTGAAAAAAGAATTTTTAGAAAGAAATTCAGCATCACTTTTATAGTCTTAAAAATACCAGAGCAAACACATTGCAGTTTCCTTGTGAACAAAGTTATTTTTTATAAAACTACATTGCAACTGTATTCCAAAAGTAGGGCACATTCCTTCATTTTTAAATAATAAGCTCATTTTAACTTGAAGGTTAGTAAATGAAGCTTGGAGCCCAGAAACTCATAAGTAATCCTTCTGTTTTTATTTTATGTCTATAAGGGTGTTCCTGTTACATAGGTTTGGATGTCATAGAATTCATTGAAGTTGTGTCCTGAAGGCAGAAACATTTGGTGTTTGGTAACAGTTACATGATATAAAGTTTCTTAGAAATTCTTATGCCAAGTAACTCAATGTATGAGGATTATAATGTAGTATGTGCAAAATCTTTGCAAGTGCAGGCAGCTGATGTTGAATGAGGCTAATAGTGAAATTGAAGAATACTAGTTTCTGTTGATTTAGATGGTTTTTATTTATATAATTTTTTTTTATAAAAGTGAAAACAATGTTTATGTTGATAGTTTTAAATCTTGTCATTATTAAATAGTATTTTAGCACATAGAGTAAACAGGAAGGTGAATAATGTGTTTTGTTTGACACTTAAAATTAATTTTAGCATCTGAAGAAATGAACTGCTCACTCACAGTGCTTACATTCCACCTGATTACTCATAAGGTGCTTAAAGCTTTCCTTTTATAACCAAGAATATGGTAACAATTTTTCAGTACATTAGCTGAATAGCATTACAGAGAAAATTTAAAACTCTTTATAATCTTCAAATATACCTCCTCATATAAAGGAAATTTATAATAATAATTTTAATATATCATATCCAGATGCTTTAAATAAAATATTACAAAAAATTTTAATTATTTAAAAACATATATAACATTAAAAGAGAAACAATATAATATTAGAATCTCTTTCCAGCACAATTTTCATTTTTTTTATTCTGTAACCTTATTTAGATATAAACAATATACTGCAGCAATATTCTTAAAGTTTGAAATTCTTTGGAATTAAAGTACGTATATGTGAGTAATGCAATATTTATTGTCCCCAACATATAAAATAAAATTACTTTTCAATGTAAGACTCCATGCACTTGAAGACACTCATTTCATCTCTCTTCTAGCAAAGAAATGTCTTTCTTAAAAATTTGCATGTTTTGATTACAGCATAATCACATCATGGCACTCAATTTTAATTCCTTGAATATTTTCCTTCAGCTTTCGAAAAAAAGTATTGGATCTATTTGGGATGAGTATGCTTCAAAACCAGGATCAAAGAGAAAAAAAAAAAAAAAGACTTGTGAAATGGAGCAGTGTCCTCATGAAAGAAAATTACACATTGCAGTTTTCTTCTTGTCTCTTTACTACAGTCTCCAAATTTGGTAATTAAAGATATGTAATACTGGCTTGTGATTGTGTGGATTTGTTGTAGGTACTCAATCATTAAAATTCACTTAACATTAAGAAAATAGTAGACATGATCTTGCCAACAGAATAATAATGATCTTTAAATTTGTGAAGTGGTGCCATTTCTTGCTTTGAAGTTCAGGTGCAGCATTGAACTGATGAACTTGTTTCATCGCCTAAAACCAAGTAATTGAACAAAAATTTTGGATTATAGTTAAACAAGGTCAAAGTGTTGTATAAAATATAGTGAACTTTTGTAACAGTGGTGTCAAATATTAACATTTTTAAAAAATTGAGTCGAAATTGTAACATACACACCACTAAAATTCAATAAAATGGAAGACTAGTGAATTCTCTTGTTTGTAATTCCTGAAAAAAAAATTCCCAGTTGGATAGCAGAGCATTTCTTTAATTGTTCAGGTTCTTTTCATTTCCCTCAACGCTTATATGGGGTGAATAATTACTATTTGCCAATTATCAGGAACCCTCGTCTTTTCTTTAATTATATTCATAAGACTAGTTTAACCTACTTGATTATAACACCAAAGTTTAAAGAACTACGTAGATCAACCATGAATTCCAACAGCTTTATTTTTCTTGAATTTATAAACCAAATTATAAACTTTTTAACACAAAAATGGTCTATCCAGGTCTTCCACATAATTTATATACAATTCCAATTTCAAACTACTTCCCCTCCTAATTTCCATGAAAAAAAGAACTCTGAAAATATTTAAGCTACTCATTTGGACTTAATAGATACATTTCTTTTCATGCTCTTCTTACACTACTTATCATTTTCCAAATTTGCTGTTCCCCCCATCTAGATTAAGGTTATCGGATGTTTTCACAGAATCTGGGAATATTTCCAAATTTTATGGCAGTAATTTTTAGATAGGAAAAGGAGAGCTCAATTCCATGCTTTCTCTTAGAAAATGACAATTTTGAGCTTTTTATGTTAAAATAATTTTTAATACTGAAAGTTTTTATTTTAATTTTAAAATTAAATGCTAGGCGTATTTTGCAATGTATCTTTAGGTTTTAACAATTAAAATTACTACATAAATTACCTTTTACTTAAAATTTGAGTATACTTCTATGAAGAGTGCACTTTGTTGAGAATATCTCTTCTTAACTATAGCTTGCTGGCAAATTCTTGGCAGGACAAGGTAAAGTTATTTAGAACAGCTAACATGGCTTTGACAGTGTTGACTCCAAGTCTGGATCTCTGTAAAGTCCACATCATGTTCAAGGATGAACACCCTCTTCAATGATGCATTGCCACCTGGCAGACAGAGACAGAATTCAATCAACTTTCATAATGGCGAAAGCTTTTTTACAGAGACTGGAATGAATTTATCATCTTTCCTTGACTGAAGCTTTTCAGTCAAATTGCTTAGAATTATACAAGATTCCACTGCAGTTACTTCTCCTCCTTCAGCTTGAAGTGTGAAACAATGGAAGAATTGAACTAACAAAACTAAATGACAAGGAGGTATAGGGATCATTAAACAACCACTTCTTTTCACTGGACATTTCTGCTCAGACATAAAAAAAGATTTCAAGGCAGAATATATTTCACAGATCCTTGGATAACTGGAAGTAGTGACAGCCATCTTATATTGTTGTAACTGAGGATATGTTTGTTTTCCTGTTCAACAAACTCACAAAACTGTTTTAGTCTTCAGCTTTTAGTGTAAATATATGAAAACTAAAATTTTCATTACAAGTCCACCCCATTACAAGTAACACCCCAAGAGGAATAGGACAGTATCGACCAAAGAGACATTTTTGTTATTTTGAGGGTGAACTTAAGTTATGTATATCAATGTTGCTTCCATTTTCAACATTAGTGAACTTTAATGGACAAATATTGAGCAAAAAAGTTAAGTGAAAAATTGAGCAAAAAGAGTATATCTTTCGTTTATGAAGGCCACTGTCTCAAAATTTATAAAAATTTATGTGTTACAATTTCATTTGAGTGTAATCTTTAAAGTGAAAATGTTTGCAACATGTTATTTCTGAAATTATTTAAAAATTTACATTTAAACTTCATTTTCAGTAACTATTTTAAGTGATCATTGTTGTTGTTGTTGTTATATGTGCTGGTAATTGTATAAGCCACGAAATTCAGGAATAAAACAAAAATCAATTAAATGGTATCTATAAATAGAAATATTAATTTAAAAATGGAAAATTGAGTGTACTTGTCTTATCAAACTACTTATGCTCCAGCAAAATGCATTGGAATTTTGCTTTTCACAGCAGCTACTATGTGCATGCAAAACTTGATTTATGAAAGGAAAGCAGCCTCCATCTATATTCATAAGTTTAGAGTGAGCAAATGTTGTTATGGAATGTAACATCACAAATGCTATTTTATGTGAAGTGGCCATTCCCATGTTTATAAATATATTTACTCATATAGTTTATTGATATTCATTGTTCTATCTTCTCCAGGTTATTTTTGCAAGAGATTGCATTTAAATATGATGAGTGATTATCTATGAAATGTATGCATAGCAGAGAGTTCGTGGGCAAAGAGATGCTGGAACTTCATCTTTCACATCTTTCTGACATTTTCTTAGGAAATAACACACAGCACTTAGTTATCTTTTAGAGGATGAATTATTCTCTTGATGAATGTTATTCTTCAGTTCATCTAAGGTGTGTGGTTTGTTCTGTACACTTCAGACACTGATGACCTGAGATGTTAAAGAGCGTCCATAAATAAATCAAATGTACTCCTCATAGTTTAATATTTCAGGGAGATAATAAAATAACTAGATTAGGGGATTAAGTAGGCTATATATAATTACTGATAATTCTTTTTCAAACATTTGTAAGGTGCCTGCAGAACCAAGTTTCATTGGAAATAGAATGATCCATTCACAAAATATACTCCATCCTACTGGACACCTGGTTAAAGTCCTTATGCCACAGTATTTTTATACAGTTCTAACTTAAGTAACTTTGTAGACTAGCCGCTTTTAGAAAGGGCAGAACATTCCCATTGACTGGAAAAAATAGCAAAGGGATTTTTAGGAAGTTTGTTCTGTTAGCATTCTACATCATCTTCTTTGCTTCTTATCATAAACATTTCATGAAGTTCATTAACCAAACTATGAATCATAGTATGACTTCGAAATTTCTCTTGGAATAACATCTTGATGGCATATGCAGATTCTATATAAATATATGAATGATAAATGCATATTTGAAGCAAATAGTTAGGCCTATTATTTTCCATTTAGCCTTTCCTTGCAGACTGTGTACAAATCAACACCAACACTAGTGGCAAAGGTTCCTAAGGGATGGACTTATGAATAGCACATCTGAGTTTGATTCCTGCCAGACTGTTCTCCCTGGCTGAGGTTACCAGGTTTTCCTCCTCAGTTCCCATTAATGGCCCATTTCCTGGGAGGTACCCTAAACTTAAGCCTGGAAAGCTTCCTTTCCTTTCCTTTCCTTTCCTTTTTCAATTTATCATTTCATCTAATGCATTATCAGAATTCACTGCCTGAAACCTCAGTAAGAAAATAACATTAAACATTATTAAAAAAAGCATTAAACACTTGAATATAGTGTTCGCTGTTGTAAGAGACTATATACCTCATCAAATCATATATCCCAACAAGCTATTATATCAGGATGAACGGAAATAGTTGTTCTGCTAAGTTCTCATTTCGTAGATAATCTGCTACCCAATACATTAGTCCCCTTCCAACCACATACCTTGTAGTGTTAAGTTTGTAATAGATATGTATAGAAAACTTTTCCTGCAGTGTTCAGCTTAAAAAGGAAATGAAACCGACAGTGAGAGTGTTGTTTTTTATATTTGGAGCGGAGGAAGAAACTAGTACAAGATGTTTTACAAGGGATCTAGATTCCTTAGAAAAAAAATATGTGATACAAATATCTTTCATTTGATTATTTGTCAGTCCTGGTGGTGTGGTTATAATACTTGCCTCCTAAACCCAAGATTGTGGGTTTGATCCAGGCCAGGACCCGGGCGTAAAAATTCTAAGTATGGCTTCCTTTGGAAGGGAAGTAAAGCAAAGCCGTGGATCCCATATCATACATTTACAGCATGATAAAGAACCTGAAACCTGAAAAAAAGAGGCCTTTGGGCAAAATTTGTCGGCCATTTCACGCCTAGTTGAATGGGACGCTGATGATTTGAGATGTTAAAGAGCATCCGTAAATAAACCATAATATTGATAGGGGTAGATAGTGGAAAGTGGACTCTATTACATATACAACTAGGGTGTTAAAGGTATAGATCCTAAAATAACAAGCACTCCAAGAATAATTGCATCATTTGTAAACGTTAATGTAAGAGAATTATGCAGAAATAATGCATTCATAAAGGAGGAGCAGAACTTTCAAAATCTTCACGTAGTAAAGGAATAAGAACATTGCCATTGATAAAGATGCAACGTATAATACATTCCAACTTCTCAGCTTTAGTTTACTATGAACTGAATTCTAAAGAAGGTGCTTATAAGTTTTGAATCAAATTTTATATCATGGCTAAACCAAGACAAGACTTAAAACATGTACAAGATATGAAAAAAATCTCCAAATCTGTAGAAGATTTCAACTGAACTTTCCCAACATAAAAAAGTAATATATTACAATATTAATTAAATTTGCAGTCCAACAAGCGAAACATGCATTAATAATCTCTTCCGAGTCAAACTATTTGGACAGATTTTTATTTGGGGGGTTTCACTTAAAGGAGATTCCTCTGTTATGGACACTGTATTTGTAAAACCCACAAACATGGATGAAATTAAAATAATAGTTCATCTACCGAGTAAAATACATCAGGCTGGAATGAAATTAGCCGTAGACTATTAAAACACTTAAAAAATGAATTAGCAAAACCCTCAGAATACCTCATAAATGTCTTAATTGAAAAAGGAACATTTCCCAACTGTTTAAAGATAAGTATTGTAAGACCTGTATTTAAGAAGGGTGATAAATTTAATATTAGTAATTACAGGTCAATTAAATTAACATCTGAGATTGGAAAAAATTATGAAAGATTTCATCTAGATTTCATAGAATATTTATAATGGTATAAAGGTTCTCTTATATCTTTCAATATGACTTTAGAAAAGACTTCTCAACCATAACTGCTATTAGTGATAATGTTCATCAAGTTTTAGTGTTATTAGAACAGAATAAAAAGGTGGGAATGTTATATTTTTATTATCCTATGCTTTTGATAAAGTGAGACATGATCTTTTGTTATATAAGTTGAAATCTTATGAGATTAAAACAGTTTCCCACGAAAAATGCAAATCTTATCTAACAAATAGAAAACAAATAACTGAAATTTATACCAAAAATATGATCTTTTATCTAAAGCAAGGTCTCAATATGGATTAATAAAATATGGAGTCCCACAAGGTTTTGGGTTCATTAATGTTTTTAATATATGTAAACGATATTGTTCAGTCTCGTAATTCTGTTATTACATTATACATTACATTATATCACTTCTTTGGGGTGAATGTAATAAGTCTCTAATGACACCATCTGATTTCAGCGCAAATTCTAAAATATTTTCAAATCAACTATCTTGTATTCAATGCAGATAAATCTAAATTTATGAAATTTGATTTAGTTAAAGCAACGCTCTAAAGGATTTATATATGATTGAATATAAAAGCTGTGAGTTGGTAGATACATATATTTTTAGGGACTTGGATTAACATGGGCAAAATATATAAACGTCATTTAGATTATGGTATTGAGGTCTGGGGGGCTGCAGCAAAGATGCGCTTGGATAGATTGTTTATATTACAGAAAAAATGTATTAGGCTAATTTCTAAATGAGAATATAGTCAGTTTTGTAAGGATGCATTTATCATGCATGAAATGTTCACTGTGTACTCTATGTGTGTAAGGCTATAATATGTGATGAAGCAAAGAATTTTATACTAAATAACAATGTTCATAACTATAATACCATAAACAGTAAAGATTATCATAGGTATGCTTATAATAAACAGACAGGATATAAATATACAATAAATTACCAGCAGAGATCAAATCTGTAGAAAAATTAAAATTTAAGTATCAGTTAAAGAAATATCTCAAAAATATATGTTTATATTCGTTGGACAAATTGTAAATTATATTTGGCATACAGTATTGTCTAACCCATGACAATGTCAGAAACTTATAATACAAGTTTATTAGCTGTAAATAAACAAATAAATATCATTTATTTACAGCCAATAGACTTGTAATACAAGTTGTTGTTGTTGTTATTATTATTACTCACCCAATTCTCCATTTCTTCCTTTCTCATAATTATGACCCAGATATACCTTTGGCTTGGCTTCAATATCTATCAGGTACAAACTCCAATGAAGAATACAACAGTACGACAAACTAAGTAGCTTAAAGATAAATAAAAATAAATGAAATTTTTGGTATGCAAATAAAGGAAGAATACAACAGTATGACAAACTAAGTAGCTTAAAGATAAATAAAAATAAACGAAATTTTTGGTATGCAAATAAAGGAACAAGCTCAGCAGAGATGATAAATGGTGGCTAGAGGGGAGTGAAATTGAAGTGTTAAGAAAATCCAATTATTTAGGGGTAAGACTGAACAGTAATGGAAAATGGACAGAACTAAGGGAAAATTAGCTATCAATAGTAAAAGAATGTGCTTAAAAAAATACAAAATATGAGTGTAAGTTGGTTAGAGAGAGTATATTTGGCTACAGTTGAATTGATGTATGGTATAGAAATATAGGGGACAAAAAAGAGGAGGAAATGTATAGATGAGATTCATAGAAGTCTGTAAAATGATATTGAGATTTCCTGGAAGAGCACCCAATAAAGTAGCCCTGATGGAACTAGGAAGGGTGGGCCGAAAAGGTCTAGTAATAAAATGTATTATGAAATACTGACGGAGGTTACAATCATTAGAGCAAGGAAATATTCTCAAAGACTGGTGGGGGCGCAAGTAAAAGGTAAGTGTGGAGGGGGAAGTTGAAGAGAAATTGTTGTGACATAGCTAGTTAGTTTCCAGTCACCAAAAGGGCAAGGCATGTGGAGAAAAGTAAAAGCAAGGATATAGAGAAACATGAAATATGGCAGCCTAAGAGATAAGAATTCTCTGATATATTATGAGTTTTAAGAAAGAATGGTGCAGGAGAAAATATATTGAAGTTGTGACAAAATGAGCAGGGAGGGAATAGCATTGGCAAGAACAGGAACAATGATGTTAAGTTGGGTAAATGTTGACAGAATTGTGCCCACTGTGTGGTAAGGTGGACAAGAACTTGCACTGTATTATAGAATGTGCAGAAACCGAAGGATGGAGAGAGGAAATAGGTAACAAGAAGAGATAATTTGCAGACAGAAATTCTGATATTAAAGATTTTTGGATTTAACAGAAAAGAATTTTTAAATCAGTTTGCAAATAATGTACGAAAAGTAAGAGAAAAGTGGTGGAGGCAAGTGATCAAGGTAAAGGAAGAAGGCAATTAAGTATCAATGAGGGAAAGTGATCATCTTTAAGGAAGTACTTGTTAAGTTCACCTGATAATATGTGCAGTTAAGAGTGATGTAGAATCCATGTACACAACAACCGGCATGTTAATCGTATAGGATCAGGAATTAACAAGGATCAAGGAAATATTGTAAAACTATAATTGCATTGTATAATAATAATAATAAATATTCACAAACTAAGCACAGTTCGATAGGTGCACATTTCAAGTTTCCTGCCAAAGAAAAGATCAGCCAAACTCAAATGTGTTAGTTTTTCATCTTTCTCTATTGTGGAGTACTGTGGATTTAAGAACTTTTAATGATTTGAATTCATCAAATAAAAAAGTAATACCCTTAGTTTTCTACAAGCAACATATAACCAATGTCTCACAAATGTGCAGCAAAAATTATTTACTGAATTCGTCTCACAAGAAATTCATTGACTTCAAAAAACAATGTTTTATATTTGACAGTTCAACTCATTTTCTAACTGAAAACTATGCGTTAAATACCTTACTGCTAGACTAATCACCACTGGATGCAAATAATAACTTGCCTGCAGAGCATTCATTATAGACAACTATTATAAACAACTTCATCTAAAAAGATTCTAAAAGTTATTACAGACAACATTACAACATTAGTGAAAAAGATCTTAACTGGAAGTATTTTGACTGTTATTCATTTAATTGTTTAAGAGGCACTAAAATTATAAATTCATTACATGAAAAAGTGAAAAGCATTGTTGTGCATTTCAAATATAATAAAACTGCCAACCGAAGACGGTTAGGATATCAAAACACTCATGGAATAGATCTTTCTAAAAAGCTTATTCAAGATGTATCACACGGTGGAACTGTATTTTATATAAATGTAAATTGGAACTTAAAACAGTTTTTTTTTTTTTTGAGTAGTGTTTAACGCCCGTTTTCACTACTGAGGCACCACAGGCGGTGCTTAAACAGTGAAGCTAATCATATTAATTGATATCATTGTATGATTCAGTTGAACTACACACTCTTAAAGCTTCACTTACTTTTCATAAATGTATGGAACCGGTTTCGAAATCGGTTCCATAGTTCAACTGAATCATACAAGGTATTCTACATGTTCAGCCATTTAGTAGAACTGATGAACATACTAAGAGTAACAAAGCACTGAACAGTAATAAATTCCCTAAACTATCAGAGGAGGAATGGGAAACCTGTGCTAAAGTGCACAATATTGAAACCATTTGAAGAAATAACCAAACAGTTAAATGGAGAAAAATATATACTGGGAGCGAGTCCATACCCATATCATAGGTATTGGTTTAAGTATGTGAAACCATGTCTGCTCTGTGTATTAGAAGTTATAAATGAAAAATTGCCGTAATATTCAAGAATGGTTATAAATGAACAAATTGCTATAAAATTCAAGAATGGCAAACGCAGCACTATGTACTTTCTTAGAATACAGATAGATAATACTTGGAAATTCTAGCCCTACTGTTGCAGAAGTACAAAATATATTAGAATTAGCTACAAAAGCATTCAATTTAGAGTGACTTAGGCCTGGAACGATTCCTTCTTTTAAATAAAACTTTCCCAATATATCATTTCATTTATCATCAGTGCCCATCGCCTGTGGTGCCCCTGTAGCAAAAACGGACGTTAAGCACCATTCATTCTTTGTAAGGTTAAGTGAAATAACAGGCAACTGACAACAATGTCATTGGTGCCAACCTACTGCTACCTAAAGTAAGGTGGCACTGCCTCAGAGCAAAGGACTGATGATCAATATGTTAATGAGCGTCCTTAAAAAAACTATGGTTGAAATTGGCTTTGTATAATTTTATGTTAATATATAGGTATTACTTTAAATTAAACATTGATTTAATTTTTTTAAAAAATATCATTTAATTTCTGTGTTACTTATATATCATGCTCGTTATATAATAACATTTTATAACAAATTTGTATATTTTGATAAAAATTAGAACAACGATTTTCTGTTGAAAAATACATTTGTATTTCCAACCCTGAGCGGTTTTTCGGTTTTCAAAAATTGGCAACGTTGCTTATACCAGCTACATTGCAGCATTCTGTAATGCAAAATGTAGGATTCAGTAAATTTGTTGCAGGAGCTGAAATGTTATATTTGAAATTAGAAATATAATACTTGAGAATGAAAAATATTGAACATAAGCGTGAATATATTTGTTTATCTTCTATAGCCTCCATAATTTGCTATAGGAATGAATGGCCAGAGCACTTCTGTAGGAAAAGGAGGAGAAAGTATAATTTTTGAGGATTTCCCTTCAGAGGTTATGCTCATAATTTTTAGGTATTGCTCTGATAAAACTCTCGGTAAATTGAGTGAAACTTGTAAGCGTTTTAACAGATTAATAAATGACTTCGTATGGGAGCAAAAAAGTCGAAGTTGTCTGGCTACAAACGAATTAAGTGAAGCAATATGCCTCAGGTATTTTAAGTGCTATAAATAATATTGATACACAAATATCAACCCTTATGCTATTTCCAAATATAGTTTTATAGCTTTCTTTTTTTTTTTTTTTTTTTGCTTTACTGTGGTTTCTACTAAAGTTTGTGGAAGCAAACGTCAATAAGAAAACTGATGTTATGAAAAAATTAGCTGGAAAACTACCTAAGATGTAAAAAAGGATTAAATAAAAAGCAATATACTCTAAATGAGGAGAAAGTTTAAAGAATAAACAGTTTAATGGTAAAAAGAAAATAAAATATATGAGAATCAAAATCTTATTGATATAGATCCTATGATAAGATAGAATAATTCATAGATCTTGAGTTGGGAATCATTTCATGCTTGACATACCGTATGGCGAACTTTTCATTATCATGAACGAAATGCGTATTTTTCTTTGTATTTTAGAGTCTGTAACGTCCAACAAGTCCTTCAGGTGTTTGCATTATCTGATTCAATGAATTTTGTATAGTATGTACTCTTAATACTGGAAGCTAATTTCACTAGTTTAACTCTTAGATATTAGCCAGATAGCTAAAGAAGTTTGGCGCTAGAGTTTGCATTGAAGAAAATAATGTCTTCTCAGTAAGGATGAATTGGTATCGTTCAGTCTAACAAAAACACCTGGTTAGGATATTAATAATGCATAAAAAATGTAAAGATTCATTTGTTTTCATAATGTGACATTTTATTGAATGTATCCTATCTCTCTTCCTAGATCTTACCAAATGCTATCGGGTGTAAACAAATGTCGTATATCAATAAACTGGACTTTAGGAAGATATAGGGAGATTTTCTTTCCATCAAGAGAAAGGTATGTATGCAACACAAAAGTTGAATTATAGTTCACATTTATGTAAATAGAAACATTAAATGTGGATCAACTACCTCTGGCCCCAATTTGTGTTACAGAGTTTTATTGAATAACAGTGATGTGCTTCTGTATTTTTATTGTGATATTTGTGTGTGGTACTCACATCTGTTCTATACATATAGTACGATTAATTAAATAAAAAGACATGGGTGACCTAAACTGCCAAGGCATGAACTTGTGAGCAGGAAGACTGCTAGAACTGCCCTTATTGAAACTTCAATATGTGCATCTCACTTTTAAACTTATGTAATATAACAGGAGAGTATGTGGAGATATTATGAAAGTAACAAACTACTGGGTCTGCTGATTTTATGATTCACTCAAGTTTAGGTCTGCATTAGTGTTGAGAATTGATTAGGAATTCAATTTTTATCAACTATTGTATATATTTTGTTTGTACTTATGAAAAGAAAACACTCCTCCAATTTTTAAGATTCGCTCATGATTATTATGTCTATATGTGTATAAATTGATCTGAAATTCCATTTTTGTAACTGTTGTTTATAAGTATGCACTTATGAAAAGGAGGCAATCCTTTATTGTAGATATAAATTTTACTTGTGGGATGCACGTAGTGAAGATTCATCCGGTCTTCCGCACTGAACTTTTTTCCAGGTTTTCCTCAGTCTTTATCAATGGCAGATGTTGAGGAGGTACCCTAAACTTGGGCCTGGGAGCCTTCCTTTCCAAAATTGCTTTCCTAATTTATCATTTCATCTCATATAATCAGTGTTCACCAACTGTGATGCCAGAATAGTAAAAATGAGCATTGAAAAAATTGCTCCCTGTATCCATGCACATGACTGAAGTCTGTTTAGCCATTTATTAGTGTCTAAATGCAGCATTATCTCCATGAGGTAATCTGCCAGTGCTAACTCCAAGGATCAATTGAGGATCTCACTATTGGGGTGCCATACCCTCAGGCACTGATCACAGGTTGAAATTTGGGATGCTGAAAGGAGCAACAATAATATTTGGAACATGTGACACCATCATAACTTGCCCATCAAACCATCACTGAGGCAGGATCTCTCATAAACATCTTGGAAAGTTGAAGACTATACACCCTATAATTTTGGTGGTTTTCTCATTGGTTGTGAAAATTTTTTCATCCATATAAATAATTTTTCAGTGCCCAATGTGAGCATAATGCTCAAATAGACATCTGCATTTCAGCTCCCTCTGCATCAAGTTTGGAGCTAAAAATATCCATTACTCTTTAAATTCAAGGTCTTCTATGAGCAATCTGGAAATAATATCCTGGAGATGTTCATTTTATGAATCATGATTTTGTGCTTCCATACTGAAATACACCAAATATGAGCTGCCACTGCTTTGACCCCTATTAATCTTCAGAGAGCATATAGGTGCCCAGAACTTGGATGGACATCCAAAAGTAGAAATTTCACTGAAGTGGTATACAGTTGGCACACAAACATTCTGGTGCTGCTTTGAGCTTCTGGTTTATCTGGAAAATTTCAGGTGGTGGCATTACAAATCTATCATAGCAAGTAATATGATCCTCATAATTTCTCTGCTCCAAGACTAATTGTACCCTCTCGCTTTTGCTTCATGTTAAGAGTGCTCGCATTATCTAATAACCAAATCATATAGTGCAGTTCTTTAAAAAGTCTGTAAAGGTACTAATGCTAGACTAGATATTTAATATATGATTATTTTGTGTTCCAGGCATATGCCATGGCTCCTGTTGGACAGCAAGCATCTATGGATGAGTAAAGGGAAAAGAATTCAAGCATTTCATCGCAAAGCAGATGGTCTTAACTTAAAGCCACTGATGATGTTGGATGGTCATAGAGCTGATGTTTGTCGGTTTGCAAAAACTGAAGAACTTATGGTCAGTGGTGGGAGGTAAGGATGTGCAGGATTTTGTACAGAAAATTCCAGCCAACATTTACATATCCTATTAGAATAATTTTAACCATTAGAGACTCTCAGAAGCACAGAAGCACTTTGGGATCTAGTCATCATATCGAGTACAAGTAGTCAATCAACAGCTGATGAAAGCAATTGCCTCTGAAACATATCTTAATGTTATAAAAGTAAGTGGCGTTAATGTGAACATATTTTAAATTCTAATAGGATACAATACCACTCCATTTATCTATAGCATTTACATGTTTATTTTTAAGTAGTACCATCAGAGCTGGAAAAAAAAATTGTGTGTGTGTGTGTGTGTGTATATGCACATGGGTGCATGCACGCATGTATGTGAGAGAGAGAGAGAGTACAGAGGTTTATTTTCAGCCACAACAAATAGCCTTTATATCAAATTGCTTCCACTAATCGATTGCCTCAGTTTTTATCTTGCAAAGAATGGGTATTGGTCAGTAACAACTTTGTTGCGAGGAGTCAACCCTTGGCCGAGGATGAGAGAAAGGCTTCTTAAAACTAGTACCACATTTCGTAGTAAGTAAGTGAAGCAATAAGAGTGTTTTAGTTCGACATATCATACAATGATTGGAATATATGAGTGACTTCACTGTGATAGTTCCTATATGAACATTTTAAATAAAGAAGACAATAAGTTTTTGTTCTGCACTGTGATAGAGGATGGGAGTTGAAATTACTATTTCACTGAAGACAAAGTGTGTCTCCTAGTTCCCTGGTTAAAAAGAAGTTTATGGTTACCGTGCCTTGCCAGTGAGGTACTGCTGACTGTTTTTGGGATGCCCCTCTGTTACTAGGTGGAAGGATGAATGCCCAAAGTCTGTGAAACATTGACAAGAGATGAAGCCTGCTCACACCTGCTCTTGTGTTTTGGGATGATAATGAGAGACTTTGCATAGTTGCTAGAAAAGCAACTGTTGTGGGGGATTTTCATTTGGAAACAATTCTGATCTTCCACACAGTGACTTTCACTTTTTCCCAGCTTTGAAGAAAGTGCCATTTGGACACCGTTATGCCAGCAATGATGTGGAATGTGCCATTTGCACCTTCATCTGGGTACAGGGCAAGGATTTTATAAAAGTGGTTTTTAAGTCTAGTGAAGATTTACAATAATGTCTTTGTATTCATGGAAAAATAGAATAGGTACATATCTTCTCATTAATAATTTTCACAAATAAGCAGATTGTGAAAATTATTTTCAGAACAGATGTCAAATATACTGTTAATAGCTATTAATTAATATGGTAATTTGCAAGAAACAATCCAATAGACCTAGCTACTTAGGAAAAATAGGAGAACCTCCAATGAAGTATTCTCATCAGTTATATTTTAATAGTGACCAGACCTTGCTAAGTCCTTTACACTTCCAGTTTGAGTAAATTTATTTAAGTCACTGTTGTATGTGGAATTGGATTGCAATCCAGATACGTATCAACAAGTAAATTCTGCCTGTCGATGAGATTATTGTAGTCTACCTTCATAGCCTGTCATAACTAAAAACTCTTCCCCTGTAGCTCAACATCAAATAGAATTATTTAACACACTAGATGTCAGATTTAAAACCTTAAATTATATGTTTCTGTATCAATAAACATATTTCTTGTATATAAACAAAGGATTTATATTATTACTGACAAAACACAGTAAACAAAAGAAGCATTTTATTATTTGCTACACTTTTTTGCTTTAACCACAATACATATGTACAAAGTATCTTGTATGAGTACTTTTGAAAAGTCCTTAATGAGCATTATTCAAAAAAAGTAAAACTATATGGAGTATTCCATTTAAAATAAGAGAATTGGACTTACATCAGAAGTAGCAAAAAGTCAGTAATATCATTTTTGAATTCTCAGTATACAGTTATCCCCATGCAGTGAGTTCCACATCATTGAACTAAGTGCTTCAAAAGCTATTTATATGATGTGGGACTTTTAACTAATCCTGCATAGTTAGAATTGCAGTATGACAATATATAGTGTATTTAGTGCATATGAAGATCACACTTCTTTATAAATGCGACTCCAAGCATAGTGATATATTGGCATTAGATTGTGCCTTCTGGAGTAGCCAAAGTCATTGGTTCAGCTGATATATGCTATGGGATTGCTGATACTTAGTTAAGATATTTAGAAGGGGTGAAAGGGGGGAAATATCTCTTCTGGAATTACCAAAAAGAGCAGTCTTGATGATATTATCAAGGGTATTCACCTTAAGGATTTGCTGAAAATGTTGATTAATGTTAAGCATTGTTTGTTTGAATTTCATATATTGAACATTTATGATTCAATTTATGTATTTTACAAAGATATGTTAATAAATTTCATTAATTCATTTACATGGCTTAGAAGAATAAAGAAATAATAACAGTTATTTGAAGGGAAAACACCATATCATAATTGCGACAATATTTTAATGAAAGCAAATATCTACACCAGAACTTT
The DNA here is from genome assembly GCA_030762175.1 of Metallyticus violacea. Taxonomy (NCBI): domain Eukaryota; kingdom Metazoa; phylum Arthropoda; class Insecta; order Mantodea; family Metallyticidae; genus Metallyticus; species Metallyticus violacea. The sequence goes on along the minus strand of CM060843.1, from coordinate 106,608,033 downwards.
TAACGGTGTAATATATGGTCAATTAAAAATTTTTTAACATTCAGATCTGTAGAAAACCAAAGAAGTTTGCATTATTGTCTACTGGAAGTCTTCTATCAATTTAAAAAAAAAAAAATGTAATTTTATTAACATGTTGAAAATTGAAGGGCATACTGTCTTCCATCATAAAAATGCAAATTTGTTGTAAATAATTGCTGCACATAAAATTTACCAAAGTTAAAAATCTATTAGACATATATGTAATAAATTTGCCTTTGCCTATAAGCATATTACTTAAAGTTTTAATGTGCTAAGGACAGAAGCTTTGTATGTTGCATGTTTGTTGATATAGGGATGGTGCAATTTGTGGATGGTCTGCACAAGATGGCTCTTTAAAGTTCTATCAACAAGACACATACAAGCAAGATATCCGTGCAGTTGATGTATCCAGTAGTTATGTAGTTGTGTCTGGCAGTTGCAGTGGCACAGCTAGCGTAAGTATAATTTATGTTGATATTCTGTAGCAGCATTTTGTCAAACACTGCATCAGATCTGCTAACTTTCAGGTTTGGAAGATGTGCACAGAAGACTGGAGTTGTGAATGTGCTTGTAAAGTCAATGTTGGTGATGGCATATGGTCAGTGGCCATAGCAAGTTCTGGCGATATTTTCTGTATAGGCTCCTCTGGCTACAAGGAAGCCCCTCTACATCTTTATGATCTGGAACGGTAATGAATACTCTATCAACTTTTTCCTTATACTTACTGCCTGTGTACAAAAATTATATCTTAATAAATTTCTTATTGGAACTAATACAGTGAAGCAATTAATTATTCTTTATTCTCACTTGAGTCGATTTAATACTTTAATGCTCCATTACCATTTAATTATAGAGAACATGTTTCACAGGCTTTTGCCCACATCATCAGCTGTGAATTGACTGCCGGATTCGTTGTTGGTTGGATGGACTTGGTGTAGCTCTAGTGGATATTTTATGAACTTTTGAATTAATTTGTCTTCTGTTGGGATCTTGAAGTTCATAACCTTATTTTCATATTTTTTTATAAAATTTTTTTCCCATATTCCCAGATACAAGGATCTATCTGTGAATTTCAATAATTGAACTTCTCAAAAGCCTGTGAAACATGTGGAGCCTAAGAGTATTAAATTGACTCAAGTGCTAATTAAGAATATCATATCTCACTTGGTTAATGATAGTAAATACTCTAGTAATGAGTGATTCCCTTGCGCTTGATCCTGAATTTCCCCAAATAACTTTCAAATTAATGGACTTAGTTGGGTAATTTTATTTCAAAACATTGAAGCACTTAACCCAACCTATCCAAATTTTTTTCAAAATTTGAGGTTTTATAGTGCTTGCATAAATAGCATTTAACCCAGCCTATCCAAGTTTTTTTCAAATTTTGAGGTTTTGTAGTACTTGCCTAAGTAGCTAAAAAAATGCCAATTTTCACATCTCAGGTCAGTGGCATGTCAAACATGAAAAATTTAATTCATGTAAGCACACTGCTTCATTGAAAAATTTATATATTAACAATTTCAAAGCACAAATTTACAATAAAGGGATGTGATAAATTCTGCACATGTGTATGTTTCTATTATTTATACTGTTTTTGCAAATATTTAATTAGCTTAAACACATGGTAAAATAATTTTTTATATCATTCAGAAATTTACTTTGTTCAAATGATAAATGAGTGAGTCAGCAAATCATGTTCAAATGATAAATGAGTGAGTCAGCAAATCAATAATTTTCTCCAAGAGGCAGTGGAGATATTCTTCAGTGGATGTCATTATGGTCTCAAGCATTGATTGATCTATTGTCAACCACTGCTGTAGTTCACTGATTCAATAATTTGCTTCAAAACATTTCTGTAAATCCTGTCTTATTTTTAATGTCCAGTGTATTCCTTACATTTTGTGAAACAGCAATAAGTTATAAGGGACAAAGAAGGATTTTCCAGAAATTCATGTCTGAGACTTTAATTGCTTCTAGCATGAATAAATAAAAAAATTTGGAATTGAATCTGTCATCTTAACACTCTTCATGCTTCACTAACCTTAAAAATATACGGAACCAGTTTCAAAGATATGTTATCTCCATCTTCGGCCGTGGACGACTGAGACGAAGATGGAGATAACATATCTTTGAAACCGGTTCCGTATATTTTTAAGGTTAGTGAAGCATAAAGAGTGTTAAGACAACAGATACAATTCACGAGCTTCACTGTGTTAGTTCCATATGAAAACTTTTTTAAAGATTTACAATTTTTAAAAAATTTGGTCCTGGTAACCATACTTGCCTTGTAAACCCAAGATCGCAGGCTGAATACCTGCCAGGGTTGAGGAATTTTTTGGGTGAAAAAATCCAAGTGTATCCAAAGGGAAGTAGAGCCATGGGTCCCATGTTGTAGATTGGCAAGAAAAAGAACCTCATGCCTGAAAGAAGAGGTCTCTGAGCAAAATTTACTGGCCATTTGATGCCCTGAATTGAATGGGACACTGATGACCTGAGATGTTGAAGAACTCTGTAAATAAAATCAACAACAAAATCCAGCATGAATTTTACATTCTGATGTGTGACAGACATATAAAGCATGCATTCCACTTGCTCCAGCTAGAATGTAGTTTCTTGGTTTAAGAGTAGCAAATTTCGAGATCTCTACTTTCAGATCAGGACTTGAATCTCTAAATGCTGCATGTAATTCATTAAGATTTTCCAGCATTAATCTCTTCTGCTCATGAACTTTTCTCTCTTATTCTTTAATTATGGCTTAAATCTTTTTTGCCTGGTATTATTGGGTTTATCTCATCAGAGCAGTGGTATTCTTTAATTTTATTGGTAACAGATGTAGGTAAGGGTTTTCCTGGTTTCGGATTTGGTGAAGACAAAATTTCTTTTTTGCCAGTTCTCTGGCTTTCCAAATCATGTATTCAGAAACTGCAGGGCTCTTTTTGTATTTATTAATGCTCCAGCTTTTAGGTACTAATGCAAAGATGGTCATTTTTTCACTTTACCCAAAATTTTGAAATTTTTCTTGGAGCTGAGTCAAAATTACAATATCAGGACTTGTTAAAGGCTCATAAACATCATCTATATCAAAGATATTCTTTCAAGAATTTTCAGTCTTACCCAATTTTTGTTTCTTATATTTCTTTTCTTGCAATTTTGTTTTTAATAACAGACACACCTAAGGCATATAATGTACTTCACTTACAGTAGAATCGACATATTCTAAGCCATCAGAAGTCATTCTTGGTAACATACTGCATCATGTTTTCAACAGTATCATATTGCATTTTTATTTCTTTATGACAAACATTACACTGATCTGTTATTAAATTAGGTAATGCATTATACATCTTTTAAATTTTTCTTGCATTTATAATGTTCTGATTTCCCTATGGAATTGCAGCAAACATATTTAAAATACAACTCTGTTTTATCACATGAAGCTGCCATATAAAGTCATTATACTACAAATTTTTGTATACTCAGAACTCAGTATAAACCATGCCTGCCAGCTGTACACGGGTGGTCAGAAAAGTATTGCATATAATGCATGTTTGGTGCAAGATGGGTTTAAGTGCTATGCACAAATAATTTGCACATATTTTTACTATTGTTCCTGTAGCCATCCCAAAATAAAGTGTATATCAAGAGGAGAATACTTTAACACTTTATAACGTATTTTTTCAGCAAAAAAAATCAATAGCCTGCTTTTTTTATTTTTAATTAAAATCGTGTTCCCTTAGCTTTAAAATAAGCCATTTTGAAGGTACTATCTCAGTTGGAAGTGAAATTACAAATTATTTTTGTGCACATTGTATGGAACATTTTTGTATTGTTGGCAACCTTCCTTTATAAATATCATGTATTACTGGGAACTAAACTTTTATTTATGTAAATCACTTAACATTTCTTACTATTTTATCAAATTTCATGAAAACTGAGATGGTCAGGCCGGGAAGTCTCTCTCTCTCTCTCTGTTTTTGTTTTGTTTTTTTTTTTTTTGTTTGGTGATTTAACATGGAACAACCCAATTTAGAAATTTGACTTAGACCTCCCTTGGTATATGAGAAGCACAATTATGAAGAAACAGTTTTATTATCTAGCTTATGTGTTATCTATGCCTATGAAGTCCAAATGCCTCTTCATTGTCCTTGTCAGTCATTAGTGTTATGCATCTAACTGTGCTGTTGTTATAGGATTGTCAGCTATCGTCGAGCCTTTGCATTATGAACAATATAATATATATAATACAGTATGAACTGATACATTATTGGCCCCATCTTCTTCCATATAATAGTGACTACTGCAGTGTGTATGGAAATCTTTCATAAGTTTGTAAATCAATTGGATGAGGAGAAACTCTGTACTGGCTTTTCAGCAGGATCATAGTACTTATCACACCTCCAATGTCCTTAAGAGTTAAATTGTTTCCTTCTTTGAAGATTGTGTCATCTCTTAAGGACTTTGGCCCCATGAATTTGGCTTGACCTCATCTCATCATATTTCTTCCTATGGTTCATGCTGAAAGGGAAAGTGTATTGCAAGCCATGAACTCTCATTCAATTACAGAAAACATTCAGTGAGAAAGAGAGGATGTGGCTCCTGATGTGTTGGTAAATAACTTCCATAATCACCAAAGGCATGTGTTAATGCTAATGGTAATCATTTTGAGTACCTGCTATGAGATCATCATTCTTCTCTTGTTCCATATCAGATGTTACTAATTATGTGAATGTTGTGTAATTCTTACAGAGGGAGTATTCAGGATATAGAACATTTCTGCACTAAACCTGACTCATTTTGGGATGAAATAGGGGTTTGAGTAGGGGAAGGAATCCATTTTCCAGTCCCTAAAATTTTTTTCCATTTCACTCTCTCGTCATGTGCCATCTCCATTTCATATGCACTTGTAGGTGCAGATGCTGGCATGTTTCATGAATTGCAACTCCATCTATTATGAAAAGACCTAAGTGTAAATTGGGGTTGGAAGTCTGGTGCTTTAATGATCTTAAACACCAAAACAAGTTTTGGAAATATGTGTAAAGAGGTACTTATGTGTAGGAATGGGGATACAAAGCCCATTCTAAACTAAACTAAATTATGCTTATTTGAAGTTAAATAAAAGCATTTAAGAGCATTTTATGAGGAATCAAAATTTTATTCACAATTACTGTAATTAGAATTAATAGAATCATACATTATACAGAGTGATGTCATTGCATTAGCACATAGATGCAGATTATAAAGAAAAAATTGAGGTATTTGACTGTAAAGTTTACATTAATAAATGCAAGGGGTGTCTGGAAAGTAAGTACCGGTTTGGGAAAAAAGACATAAAAATATTTGTTTTCACAACAACATTTATTTGTACATAAAAGAACATTCCTTAACCTATTTTTTGGCATAGTTGCCACCATTGTTCATACATTTGTCATAGCGGAAAGCGAAAGCACTGTTTTTTGCATCATTATCACTGTCAAAGTGCCTTCCTCCAAGCTCATGCTTCATGTTCAAGAACAAGTGTTAGTCAGAAGATGCGAGATCATGGATGTATGGTGGGTGATTGAACTGCTCCTAACCGAATTGTCGAATATTGTTTTGTGTGAAACCAGCAGAATGGGGACGTGCATTGTCATGAAGCAACACAATACCTTGATTGAGCATTCCATGCCTTTTGTTTTTAATTGGGCGCCGAAGATTTCTCAATGTTTCACAGTATTGTGCAGCATTGATAGTTGCATCTCTGGGAAGGAATTCAACAAGCAGAATGCTCCATCTGTCCCAGAAAACAGTGCACATGATTTTTTGTGCTGACAACGTTGTTTTCGATTTTTGTCGTTTGGAGGATCCTGTATACCTCCACTCCATCGACTATTGTTTTGATTCTGGAGTGACATGACAAACCCAAGTTTCATCACCAGTCATTATCCTGCTTAAGAATTCATCTCTCTCATCACTGTAATGGGTAAAAAATGTCGAAGTACTGTCAAATCGCTTCATTTTGTGGACATCCGTAAGCATCTTCTGAACCCAATGGGAACACAGTTTGTGATAATTTAAGTGCTTTGTGACAGTCTCATGCATAACAAACAGTTTTTGAAATTTTAGGAAACTCATTACAAAGCATTCTTATTATGAACCACCTGTTTTCATGAACTGCCTGATTCACTTGTTTAACCAAACCATTAGTCACAACAGAAGGCCGCCCTCTCCGTGCTTCGTCATGAACATTGGATTGTCCATCATTGAATTACCTAACCCACTTTCTCACCATTCCATCTTTCTTACATTTTCACCATAAATCTCTACAAGTTGATGATGAATTTCAGTTGACTTAATATTCCTTGTGTTCAAAAACTGTATTAAGGAATGCACTTCACAATTGGTGCAATCAGAAATTGTTTTAAACATTTCGAATGATCACAAACAACTGCAAACACAACACGATCTGACTGTAATGGCATCATTGGACAGACAATGAACCAGAGAGACAAGTATGCATGCGTGGAACTGCAACATTAGCATTGCAGTGGCAGTAGAACAAAATGGTAATTACTTTCCAGACACGCCTTTTATAACATTTTTTGTGGTTTATATTGGATGTTATAAATAAAAACAAGCAAGTTAAGATTTGAGCATTAGGTTGTAGTTTGGTATAAATAAAAATTTCTTCTCTTTGCCGAGCTATTACTATCAGCCGAACAAGTAAATGCTTGGTGGCCTTCACTGCAGCACATTAGCTGAATAAACAAGCATGGCTGTTCTTCTGTTAGGAGGTGATACAAATCTTTGCTGCACTTAAATATTCATGTGCCTATTCATGTTGGGTATACTCACATTTAATAAACCTAATGGAGATACAGATTTTAAAGAACAAGATGAAATTAATGGTTTGGCAAATTATTAAATAGAAATCCAGATTCATTCAACTTTCAACAGATGATGTTCTTCTAAATTCTATTTCTAATTTTCTTAATATGATAATATTAAAAACTTTGTCATTTATCAAATGGTACATTGAAAGGGTATTGTTTGTACTTGTGTTTTTGCCTCATTTTATTGATATCATCTGCAATTAGGAGATTAAAATCTATATAAAAATAAGTAATTTTTAGATGTTTGGTCATACAGCATATTATTACCGAAGATATTTCCTGGGTGGGTAATCTTATCTTATTTTGTAAAATCGGGAACCTCTGTTTAACTTGATTAAAACAACATTCAATGATTACCTGCTCCTTTATAATGCACTTGTTGTATGCTCTCTATTCTGGAGTGGTAGGGTTTTGATAAAGAGTGATCAACCATGATGCAATACCATAACCTGAATAACCTAACAGCAATGCATTGGCAATATTTCTGGCCATCATTGTGTAAATAACTGAATTTGTCCGGGTCAGAGAATTGTGCACAGATCCTGGCCAATATGGCAACAACATTCATAAATCTTTTACTTGTGCTGCATGCAGCCTGTACATTGATGCTGGGAACTCCTTTCCTGTTGATGTACTTGTTTCCATGTACATTTGATTTCCTTATTAGAGTATGAGTACAAGCCACAGCACCAAATGCATCAGGGAAATTATATCATTCTGACCACTCTACATTGGCTTCCTAAAGAGCAGCAGTAGTTGTAGAAAAATCTACCCATTTCCCTTGCTTTATTTTTGATTGTGTTAACAACTTCCTAGGAAGTATGTGAGACCGTACCCTGTGTAATGCCAAAATCCTCTGCAACACCAGCTTGAAACCCAGGATCTCCTGCATAACTTAAAAAAATGCACATCTTTTTAGCATTGTTAAGAGCTCCACCTCATGTATCATTTGCCTCTGGAAGAAAGTGTTGTGCAAGCCAGTCTACATTTTCTCTTTTAAAATGGCATCATGTGTAAATTGTATAAATTTTTATTTTCCATTCAGGAACTACCATTATGAACTCTGCCATAGAACTAAACTGCAATTGAACAAGCTGAGTTAGCTATAGAAGTACCATAAAAATAATAAAGTTAGCAGGACTTGTTTTTATTTATACCAAATCGTGAACAATAGCTCAGCAATCAAGGTCAACAAGCAATTGCTTGCAAGGGGATTAAGGAGAAGCACTTTTATTTATAAGAAACTGAGTAAATGCTTGGAATTAGTGAGATTTTAGCTGCTACTTGCTTTTATTTATACCGCTAATTAATACTAATTGTGTTTGCTTCACTTGGTTTAACCTTAACTATATTCAATCTTATCAAACAACCTAACCTAGAGGTTACATGTTTAAAACAAATGATTAGTCCCATAGCACATGTACAACCAAATAATTTGTCTCAGAAACATTTAACTGCTAGGTTAGGTTTAAGGTAGTGAGTTTTATTAGCTGTTTTGTGTGTGCTTTGGCTCTTTCTACTAGAAATATCCCCATCATATTCTCCTTCATGGAAAAACATTGATGGCTTATGTAAAGTGGTAAGTGAAGCATTTGGAACATAATTGGGTTTATTATTTTGAAAAGCAGTATATTAGCAGTAATAAACTCAGTGAAATATGTATATATAACTGAAATATAAGTAATGTGTGTGCTGTGAGAATGGTGAATGTTGAATGTTGGTAGTGGTAAAACTGATGTAAATATGAGTGCAATAATAGCACTTGGACGTTGAGTATTATTAGTAAATTTTAAAATCTTTGATTTGGGTATGTTAGCATAATGAAATTAAAAGGGGTAGTAAAGGTAATGGGAAGAAAACCAGTAAAAAAAGAATAAAATAGTGTGTGATAAAGAAGAAAATGGAATGGGTACTGTTTAGTTAAGCGTATGTAAAGTTATAAGGCAAAATAGGGGCTGAAAGCATATAAAACATCCATAGTACTACCACTTTTGGAAAGAGTCCAACATCATTTAGTATGTGCATCCCAATAAAGTAATACTGGCAATAAATGACAATTGCATGATATATTCTCTTATTATTGTTAGGGGAAAGAAGCTTATGGAGCTGCACACTTGGCACAAGCTTGGAGCTGGAGTGTTGGATATTCACTGGGAAACATCTTACACATTCCTTTCTGCAGGCTATGATACATATCTCCGTCTGTGGGACATACGGTAAGTTTTATAAACTGAAAAATTATTTCCCTGATTTTGCAGTACTTAAACTTCTTAAGAAGTAAAGCCATAATAAATCATTTGAAAATTGTGGGTTATGTTACCTGTCATTACAGATTTCCAAATAATTTTCAAGCTGTGCATTAATTTGCAAACTATTCCTAAAATATGGAGATACTGAATTTTTCAAATATGTCTGAATTTAACTAGAAATGTTAATCGGAACTTGTACAGTGAAGCTAATCATGTAATTAAGATCGACTGCTGAATCAACAGTTAGCTGATGATATGAACATAGGATTCATGAAACTAGTACTACATATTATAAACAAGTAAGTGGAACAATAAGTATGTGGTTGATTCACTCATACAGTGGTCTTAATTATATATTTTTATTTATTTATTTTATTAGTGTTTAACGCCCATTTTTACTACTGAAGCACCACAGGCGGTAATTATATGTTACTTACTAGAAATAAAATTGCTCACTTAGATGATGAATCTCTATGAAGCCTGCTGAGAAACATTCACTTGGTCCTTCATTTTGATCAATTTTGTATAAGTGTATATACAGCTCCACAGTAAATAACCTTTCTCAAACAGTGAGAGCTATAATGAGACAATTAAACCCATGTTATTTCATAGAAACAATTGAAATTACAAATAATATCAATGATAAATATGGCCATCTTCATTTAATATCTTCTCATTCGGTCCTAAAGCCCAGGCTGAGCCTTGGCCTGCTGTGCTGATACCTCCATCTTATGACTTCATTGATAAAGGGCAGTATCCTGCTGCTCACCTATCACATGGCCTTCATGTTCAAAGAATGCCACCTCTCCATCAGGCAGCTTCCCAATTGTCCTCACCAGGTTGGGTGAACCCTGTTTCAGACTTCCCTAAATTAGAAAAATTCCTAAGTAGGTACTGGGAATCGAACCCGGGCCTCCTGGCCAGCAGTCAGCAATGCTAACCACTAGATCAAGAAGGTGGTTCTTTCATTTAACATATTTAAATTTATAATCAAATTTTGGTAAACTATATTTGCAGCTATACTGTACTTGTAAATATAGAATTCTGAGAATATATGATATAAGGGTTTCAAGGATTACAATGTTAAGTTTCTGCAAACTAATGTGTAAAGCAACAAAATATTCCTGCTTTTGGCTTTATTGTTTCTCATAATATTTCTACTTGAATTTATGCACTTGTCCATTTGGTGGAACCAGTCATCCAAGCACTTCACCCACTTTTTTTTAAATACTTCAGACACCAGCTCATTAAAGGCCTTGATTTCAGCTTAGAGGTGTTAAAGGACAATCCACGCAATTTCTTTTTGATGGCTGAGAAGCAGAGGTTGCATGGTGCCATCAGGACTAAAGGACAAATTATATTGATTTCAACCTAATGTAACTGCCTGTTCCACAGTGTGGAATGATGCATTATCATGGTGGAGTCAAAGCAATTCTTTATGGTTAATGCGTAGTAGTATACCACTCATCATTAACCATATAATGATCCTGCAGTGGAACAGATATAACAAGTACCAGAACAATAAAAAAATGAGGCAACTATGCTCTTGCCAATTTTTTTGGTCTCTCTTGATTTTTGTTAGCTTATTGTCCAGGAAGAACTATTACAACACTGATATTTATGTCACTGATCCTTGTATTAGGTTGATCTCATGAAAATAATCACTGATGTTAGTATATCCACTACATAAACCAATCATATGTAGTCATTGGTGATGATTCTTAATTTTCAAAAACATTTTGATATTGTTGGATGCATTATTTTGGTATCAATAATTTAAAATCATTAAAAGAATTGCCCTAAAAGTTTTGTTAACTAAATTCATTAATTTGGTAGACTCTTAAATTAAAAAATATCTAGCACTTAAACAAGGAAAAACTCACCTACACTAAAGTAAGACGCATTTCAGGAGAATCTCTCCCATCTTCAGTTGCTCACTGAACCGCTGTTACTCGAAATGATGGCTTGGGTTGTCCAAAATTGTTAATGGGTGTTTCACTGTGTGTGATTCCAAATTGAATTAATATTTAGGTAATGTTTTTTTGATTTGCAAACAGCAGTTGTTTTGGAAACTGATTCCAATTGTATTAAACAAAAGATAGTTTTTTGTTTAATGAAAACCATGAAATAGAAAAAGGCATCAAGTTATTAAAAACTGTTAAACAACCAAAAGAACTAAACAGATGGGAAAGGATTTATATAAAAGAACATGAGCATAGCTTTATGAATTTTGACATCCTGGAAGAAGACAGCACTTTTATTTAAGTTTATCACTAGATCACCAGAGTCAATCCAGATACCTACCCACCCAGCTCCTACAAATGATCAAACAGTCGTTTAACTGCGGATGATAGTTCCACGAAACATATGTCCTGAGTAAATCTCATTTAAGTGAAACCAAAAAGAGTGTCTTAAACATCCGAGTCAGAAGAGATTTTTAATGGGTATTTGACTGTGTTCAGTTCCAAATTGAATTAATATTATAAAAGATAGTCTTACTTATTACTATACATATTAGTTTACAAAATCTTTTACTATATGGTCTGAATGCCATTACATAACATTGAGTACTCGTAAGCAAATTTAACATAAGTTATATGTATGGTTGCCGTGCACATTGTATTCCCAGCTGGTATCAAAGCTAGCTCAAAGTCCACAAGCCCATGCTCTTGTCCACAGGATGGTTTATGATGTTTATGCTTAAAAACAAGCAATGTTGCAAAACATTCTTTTCATCCTCTTCTTTCTCATTGCATTCTTGGAAGTGGGGCAAGGACAGTACACACATATTTTATTTCAAGCCTATGTGTAGTGTTTGTTTTGTTTAGTTGTTGTTGTGCAGCATATTGTATATATTTAAAGTAATTTATTGTTAATATCAAGATATGGAGACCTTGGAACACAAATCAAGAGCCAGCTTCTCCAGTAAATCTTCCTGAAAGTGATCCTAAGCTAAGCACTAGAAGTTCCAAAGCATTTAGAAAAAGAACCAAAACTTTAGTTAAGCAAAGCAAACAATTTGTATGCTAAGTGCACAAAAGAACAATTTAGGAAAAGGAGCAATTTCAGAGACAGCCAAAATTTTGCACCTATAGGAAAACAGTGCAAAAATTAAACAAAAGGTCAAGTCATGCCAAGAAGCCTGGCAATAAGAAAGCAAAATTTTACAAAGTGGACAAGTTTTTTGGTGATTTTATTAGGCACGAAGTTTACAGTTTTTATAGTGAAGGGCAATTCCCAACCACGTTTGGATTATTAAATCAATTGGGAAGTTGGCAAAAAGGGCTGCTGATACATCCTTTATTGACCCTAAGCCCACGGTCAGAATCGGTACCTGTATTGCTAAGACCAGAGTAAAAGCATGGATAAACCTAAGGTGGCAAACCTATCCTGGACAAATCCAAACTAGGAAATTTATCTTAGGTCCTAGCAATAACCTTTCCACATCCTTTCCCCAATTGGACAGAAGAGGAATAAGGAAAGTAATTGCATTAATTGCTGAACATAGTCACTTTAGAAAACATTTATGAAAAGTGAGACTTTATAAAGATGAACCGACTTGCAGAATGTGCAAACAGGATGAGGAATCTGCCTTGATATCCTGTTTGAGTGTCCAGTCCTGGAAAGAAACAGACTTGTTCTCCCCATAACCAGGAAAGATCTGGAAAAGGACGAAAGCATTGGAACCAAAATACTGCAACTTATGTAAGGAACAGATTTTGGAAAACAATGAAGGCTTCTATTCCAATGGGGTACTACAATAAGCCTTTTAGGCTGACATACTGAAAAATGCTAAAGCTCTTATCAAGCCCCTCAGTATTAAATCTAATCTAAATCAGTTAAAAAATGTTTTCCAACTTATCTTATCAAACAATGCTTCACTAAGTGCTAAAAGAACTTGGGTTTCGTTTTCATCACTTGAGAAAGAAAACAGAAATAGTGGAATTGGCAAGATTTGAAGTCACCATCAGCACAAGGAAGATGCATTATGATGCTTAATGCTGGAGGCAGTGAGGGCTGGATCCCAAACTGTCTGTACCTGTAGCTAAGAATATTGAGAACTGTTAAGCTGGTAGTTGATTAAATAGTGGCAATATTTTTTAAAAAAACTGGTTCAAAAATTATCTGTTGGCAAATCTGCCAAGTGATAAAAAGTGTGTCCACATCATAGATAGTGCCAGTTATCATTTTTCAACTGCAAGTGATAATTCCAACAATGAGCACTAATGTACAGCACATTGTTTCGTTTATGGGGCAACGTAAGCTCTGAATACCAAACCCAGTTTGAATAAAAGCCATTTTAATACAAAACATTAAAACGGCAAACATCACAAAAAATATGTAGTAGATGAACTTGCAGTTACTCGTGGACATGAAGTGTTATGTCTTCCTCCCTACCATTGTCTTATACATTCAATAGAGTTTATATGAGCTCAGTTACAATTATTTTTTATAAAAAACAACATAATTCCTGTGTGTGCAAATGTGTGTCAATCATTGCGGGATGGTGCAGAACAATTTGACTCCCAGTTTTGGTCAATGTGCATTTGACATACCTGCAAGATTGAAATGAATATTTCAATCAAGATACAGATAATAACCAGAGAGTTTCATTATTCATGTGGAAGAGAATGATGATGACCAAAGGTATGTCAAATTAAATTGTATTGATTTGCTACTCAGTGCTATTTTAGATTTAAGGCACCCATTGCAAAGAATCATCTGGCATTGAACTTGTATTATCAACAATTTTAATTAGGAAAATGGGCGTAGTATAAAATGTTTTTGCATCCATTTCTGTTTAGAATCCTTAGTATTGGGAAAAAGAATGTTTTTAGTAAACTGCCAACATTGTGCCATCAAAAGTCTGTGCATGTGCGGTTTATGCTTTTTGAAGGATGTGGGTAAGCAGCTAGCATTTGACTATAACACAAAGGCTTCTGGCTGGGGTTCAAATGAATGTGATCACTAATACCGCTGTGTTATTAGGCACAGTTCTGTTAATTTTTTCCCTTTTTTCATTTAAAATATTATGACCTGGTTGGCAGGACTGGAGAGGAGGTACAAGTTTGGGAGGATCCATATGATTCAGTTGTGTACTGTATTGGATCAGACAACTTGTATACAATGCTTTGTGGTACAGCATCTCATGGAAGAGTTCAGCTTTGGGACAAACGCCTATCACGAAGTGTACAGGTATAGTAAGTTCTACTTTTTCTCCAGTTACTGACTGCAATCATGTAATTTTATTAAAAGATCTGAATTCGTATTTTTAAAATCCACTTTGCTGAATGCAAAGTTTTACATTCCTCATGGCAATTTCAAAATCAGCCCATAATGGAATTAGTGATATTCCATAAATTTCTAAAATTTATTTGCATAAATGCTGCAACATTTGAACTGCCTCAAGTTAGAAAAAAATCAATAACAACAAATTCCATCATTGCACATGCCCAAGTGCATACTAATAATTTCTTTCAGCACAAGAAAATGAAATTTTTAAACAACAATTTAATAAAAGGTATAGAGGAAAATGTAATAATAAATAAAAAAAAGTTTATTTTGTAATTTTACATTTAAAAACAAATAATTACCTCTTCTGCAACATTAATATTATTCATATATTTCAGTAATGCTTCTTCCATGCTCCTCCTACGTAGAAATACATTAAAAATTTCTTTGAAATAAGAAGTGCTTAAAATTACTGGAATAAAATTAATTTATAATTACTAATTTATTTACAAATGTTAAGGGATATTTAAAAAATAGTTTATAATAACACTGTTAAAAGTGATTTTATTTTATGAGTACATTCTCACATCATGTGTTTTCTTTAAGTGACTTCCTAGTCAAATAAAATGCTCTAGCAAGATACAAATACAAAATGGTAAAACAACTCCCATCTTCCCCCCTCCATGATGCTACATTTTATACTCGCAGATTCTTTGCTTTTGGAAGTTTCCTCCTTTACTTTTTACTATTTAGGCAAAGGTATACTTAATAAGTTTTACCAGAAACTTGTCTTGATCTTCCTTATTTTGAGCTTGGAAATTTGTGATGGAAATCAGTAACATCTTTGCATATCAGTTTAACTACTTTACATTCTTTCCTTTTCAAGATATATGAAAAATCTAGAGCCATAATTACATTTTATGGAAACTACATTATCTTATCTTCTTTTTTTTTTTTTAGTCCATACAATAAGTTTTCTTCTACTTTTCCAATCATCTTGAGCTTCCATGACAGAGTAATCATCTGTATCTTTATCCATTTCTTGCTATTCTTGTGATAGGCTGGCTTATTCAGTACTCTTACTACACAAATGCAGAGAAATGAGTGAGGGGGAAAAAGTATTTTCTGTTACACTTGCAGGCAAAACACAAAACTGAATGCCAACAATGAAGAATAAGGAAAATATCAGGTAAAAGTTCTTGTAAAACAAGAGCGTGTTTAATTTCAAAGTGCACAGGAGGAAAATTTGCATATATACTGTATGTTATTATTTTGAGTTAAGACCTATGCTGTATCGAATTTTGAAAAAATTGCTCTGCTATACAAAGAACCCTGGACAATTGAACTGCCATATTTTAATTACAGGTAAAGCTCAAGTTACAGTGAAAATTTAGTATCTTTTTCATTTGCAGAAGTACTTCATGAAAGCGGGTCATAGCACTCCAGTATACAGTCTTGCTTTCGATCCCTGTAACCTGTACACTGCACTTGATACATCGCTGCATATGCTGGATTTTTCTGTTTACAAGAATTCTTCAGAAGCTGTTCTTCCTGCTAGCAGATGGATTTTCTGATTCAGCATTCTGCTGATAATCATAGCAGCTCAGCTGGAATAGCTGTCACAAAGACTTAGAATCATTTCTGCAATGCGTATTTTGTAGTTCTGTGTAAATTTTTATAAAACAAAATGGAAGTTCTATAACTTAAAACATGAATCACCATTAACCAAATACTACAGTTAAGTTAAAATTAACTGCTCTTTGGATAAAAGTTGAAATGTGGTATGGTGAATTATTTTACTGTATAATTGCTGAATGTATCATGTCAATTGTTTTCTAGATAAGGACATGAATAAATTAATGAGACTTTACTCCATTAGTTATTATCTGTTCAACTTACTTTATAAGTTGTAACTTAACAGTGCTTGTGAAATGGAAAGAGATTTAGACATTAGTAAATGAGAAGCGAATGTTGCCAAGTTGCTAAGCCATACTGCTTACTTGCAAGCTCTAGTACATCATCAGTTAATGATGATTAACTTGTTCTTTTTAATAACTATAATGCAAATGCTACTATATATATTTTTAACACAATAAATTGCATTTTATAATAAATCAATGCTATTACTAGTGTCTCTTAGTTGGTTTTGCTGTCTCAAATTAATTTACATTGGTATGTAGTTGGTCATTGTTACTGTGTTCTTCATCTGAGTCTTATAAACTTATAATTATAGGTTCTAAAATTTTGCTCTATTTTGTTTATGATGTAGTAATCTTTTAATTTACAGCACATTTTATGCAAACTTTCCTTCTTTCTACTGCCACGGGTGGCCGAGGTTGTTAAGGCACGGACTCATGAGCGGGAGGTCTGGGTTCGAATCCCGCCAGGACGGTCCTCCCTGACTGAGGTTTTTTTCAGGTTTTCCTCAGTCCTCATAAATGGCAAATGGCAGGGAGATACCCTAAACTTGGGACTGGAACGATTCCTTCCTAAAAATAAATCCTTTCCCAATATATCATTTCATCTCATTTATCATCAGTGACCATCGCCTGTGGTGCCTCTGTAGCAAAATGGGCGTTGAAACACTATTCATTTATTCATTCATTTCTGTTTCTGTGTTACCTTCTTAATTGTGAAAGATTTCCTACATCTTTTAGTTTAAAAGTTCAGTGTCTTTATGCATTCCCTTGCTTTATTTAAGTTCATTTAGATTATATTGGCAACGATAAGCCTGACTGTGCAATATCTGTTTTTTTGGTATTGCAGGCTTACCACTATGAAATTATTTTGTAAAGAGTACACTGTTCTTTTGATTTCAAAATATTTATTGTATTATTCTCATGTTTGCATACTTGCTGAGAAAATTAATGTTGGACATCTGAAGCAACTTAGCTTGAATTAATGATTATTTTAATTTATTATTTACCAATTGTAATTTACTTAAAATGGAACTAACCATTATAGAAGATGTTGACAAATTTGTCTTCTATGGGACATATCTGGATTCTTTTAAAAGAAATTTGTGAAACTGACTACAGTTCATACTGTTGAATATTATAAATTGTCTCATGGATATTCTGATGCAGAGCCTACAGATCACATAGATTGCTGACATAACCTCACTTCTCAAATTTCCCCAAAAATAAACATTACATGGATGTAAATCTCTTGATCTAAGGAGCCATACACAAGTATTAATAATTCTATCTTGTCCATTCAGTTCCCCAAACATACTGCAATCTATAAATGATTATCCAATACTGTCGTCTCATACACTCTAGTACTTCACTTACTTTTAAAATATGGTGGGACTGGTTTCAAAGAGAATCCTCTCTGCCCTCAACCCAATTAATAGGGTTGAAGCTGTTTAGGCCAGAACAACTCACCTTAGCTGGGGTGGTGCCCAAGGCAGCTTGCAATGGTGAAGGAAGATCCCACTATGGTGAATTATAATGCTCATCAGCAAATAAAAGCAAAAAGAGTGGACGTAAGAGAAGTAACCGTCATGTTATTCCCTTGGTACTTAGTAGTTAAACTGAAAAAGGTCAGTTGTTTAGCCGTGTAAATCTGTTTATCGTTCAGAAGGGTATTGGTAAAATAACGGGCCCAGTGAAATCCTATACGCATAATAGAAACGAACCTCTTTTGATGGAGGGATTTGGACTACCACAAACAATACATTGCTCAAGGCGACAATATCCGATCCGTGTCATCCATCACAGAACTCTGAATTTGTCTCGTGCAGCTATTACCACCACTGTACTCGATGGCATGTCTGATGCTGAAATACAGGATTAATTGGAAGAACAAGGCGTCACTTTGTTTATTGTGTGCAGGTGAGGAAAGAAATACATAGCCAACCCTTACTTTTTTCCTCACCGTTAATCGGGTTGAACCACTGCAGAGGATCAAAGCTGGATACGATGTTATAGAGGTGCGCCCGCATGCTCCCAGCTTTATGCAGTGTTTTTAATGCCAACAGTTTGACCACTCGCATATCATATAAGAGTGTTATTTCTGTTTGTACAACGCGCAGACAAAAAAGTCAGGAGGGAGTATTTCCATTCGCTACCATCTGTGTGAAGTGCCGCAGAGATAATTCAACTTCATCCCGCAAATGTCCCCGGTATCGCAAAGAGCAATGTATTCAGGGGTTCCAGTAAGTAAATTTTTTCCTTCTTTGAGGCTCGAAAATGCTATAAAGCTTGTCGCGGTATTGAAAATCGGTACCAATAGCTCTAGCATCCACAGCAACACCAAAGCATGAGTAAAGTCTCTAGTGTACCAAGTTCTGCTAAGCGCTTTAGTGCTAAGGCAAAATCGGTACTTTTTTTATACAATTTGAATTTAAATTTAGATTGTGCTTTATACTTATTCTGTTTTTCCTTGAAATTATTTTTTAATGTGCTTGATTTCTAATAATCATTGTAGTTCTATGCCCTTAAACAACGATGATAATAATAATAATAATAATATCAATCTACCATTTTTAGTAGGTGTCAACATTCGAGGTACCATCTTGCAATTTTTTTTATTCTCTAACTCTTTAGTTAATGTATGATATGCCTATTTTCATACTACACCTCTGATTGTCTCGTCAATCTTACTGCATTATCTCATAAACTTTACTTAGTTTTCTTCTGTTGTAACAATTGTCATGCTCAACTTTCCAGAATTTTATACCATATAAATTCATGCCATAAATGATAACGCTGACTAGATATTTCAATTTCGCTAATTTCACCAACTTACTTGGACATGTTTCTAAGGTGGTTGCCTTCATCCTCAGTTGCGATTCATTGTTGTAGGTGTCTCTTTGGGTTTTACAAATTTGATGATAAGAGCATTGCTTTTATCTCCTTTTTATAAGTAACATCTTTATCTTTCAGTTTTAGGTGCTTTCCGAATTATATTTTCTTTTTCTACTCATTCAAATATGTCATTTATGCACTATTCCATGTTATGTAATATATGCATGAACTAAATACTTAATTTTAGAAACTGTAAGTCTTTAACGGTAATAAAAAAAAAAAAAAAAAAAGCGCTTCGAAGGCAAAAAACAATATACTCGACAGGAAAGCTGATGGTGACTCTATTTTGGGATTGCCAAGGTGTAATTTTAAATGATTTTTTAGGAAAAGGGCAAAACTATAATTAGTGAATATTATGCTGCATAACTGCAGCAATTAAACAATGCAATCAATAAGAATCCTTTTTATTTGGTGAAGAAAAATGCCTTCATCGCGATAATGCCCCAAGCACATGTATGCGATTGCGAATTTAAAATTATCGGATTTAAGATATGAAATCTTTTTTCATCCTCCTACTCTTTGGGTTTGTCTTCGTCGGGCTATTTTATGTTACTAACGTGAAAAAATTACTTACAGGAAAGAAATTCACATCATATGAAGAGGTTGGCGCAGAACCAACATAATGGATAAAACTCCTCCAGGAAAAGTGCAGGGATATAAGAAATCAGTTGTATTATTGCAAAAGGGGAAGCCAAAACAAGGTCATTGGTCGTTTCAAGGAGCACGTGAAAAAAATTGAAATATAACAAATACTAAAAATTAGGCAATACGTTTGTTTTGTCTAAAAAGCACAAATTTAAAGAAGAACCAAAACCTCAAATACAACTGACAGTCTAGGAACTTTTATTTATTCATGGCAATAAACAATTAAACATAACCTCATATTCAAATTTGCAAAAAGCACAAAGCGACATCTGCATACTAAGCAGGAAACCTGATGAACCCATGCCAAAGGAAGGTAGCCACCTTCGAAACATGTCCAAGTCCGGGAATATTATTAAAATTGGAGTGATATCTAATAAGAACTATAATTTAAATTAAAACAAAAAGTATAATAATAAATAAATAAAAAAAACAGGCCACAATTCTATCTTTGTACTATATTATAAGACAGCAGTTTTTCCTAACCATGATGAATTTCAGAATGGACATAGGTATTTATTCACAGCTCTTTGTTTTATATGCTCTATTTTCCTATTCTAGTCACAGTTTTTTATTGTATTAGTTTCTAATGTGAGTGAGCATTATCATTTCAACATTTGCTATCACATAATGCAACAATGTATGAATTTGAAACTGTAATGTAACTCTTGTGCCGCGAAAGAACATTTTTAAATCAACAAGAAATAGGCACAGGGATAAACCCTGTTGTATTACATATTTATATTTGTTATTAATTGTTCTGTGATGACCTAATCTGCATTGCAATGTAAACAGATGTTTCATCATGCATTATGCTAATCTCTGTTGTAGCATATTAGAAAAGAGGTTCAAACAAACTAGGAATACAAATAAATATTGAGTCCTCGCAGTCGCCGCTTGTAATTGAAGGCTTTAAGGCAGAGCCATGTCTAAAAATTACTAATGAAAATTAAAAAAATATGTTAAGATTTTAATTAAAATCTAAGTAATTACTACTTTTGTAATTCACATATGAATGGAAAGTAGTAGAACAAAACTTTTGTTCCCATTTGGATGTAATATATATTTGGAATAGTATTGGTAGATGTTATCCAGACAGATAGTAGCTGTGGGCTCAACCTTAAGATTCCCCATGCTTCCTTTGTAAAACAGCTGACAGGCATGGTCTTGTGGAATATTCGCTTTTCATTGTTGTATAGCTCAGGAGCTCCACTTTTTTTCTGCCTTTGGCAGTTTTGCCATTCCCTATTAAGATTTGTGATATTTCCACCAGTGTGCCACTACACAGTACCAAATGGAAAACTGTTAGCATGCATTATTTTGTAAGCAGAAATTTTCGCATGGGTCATTGTGTTGTGCACAGTGAATACTTTTTAGTTTTTGTACTCTGTGTGTATTGGCAAGACAATGAATTCCGTAAGTAATATAAAATAGATATTAACAATACAATAAACATAAAACCTATCAATGATAATAGCCGCTGATGTAATAATGTAGACGATTTAAAATGGACCCCTGACAACCTCCTGTAAATGCCAGAATTTGCAGCCTTCTCAAAATATTACTAATTACAATGAGCCGCGACTTGAGTCCTTGCAATTTTTTTTTTTTTTTTTTTTTTATAAAGAATTTGAATTATAAAGACCATCTTAGCTTTATGTGAGAACTTATGTCTGATGCATGAAAACAGGAAAAAAGAAAGAAGAAACAACAATTGCGTAACATAGACATGCATGTCACATATGTACATGACCATTGCTTACTTTTTACTTTTTGATTTTGGTAAATGGTTTGAGATAATGCAGTGTTATTTTGAGTTAACTTTGCTTGTTAATTGGTATTTCTTGCTTCTGCTTCATGTCAGCTATAATGTGATTTATTGACAATGAACAAGGCGATGTCGAAATACCTGTTAAACTTATTCTTCATATATCAGTAAAGAAGAAGAAAAAAAAAGAACACACTGAAGCACTAGTATTATATGCTGTTACAATGCAGTGTTGTTAGTGATGCCTTTCTGATGAATGATAAACATCCACAGCATTTTATAAACTTGGTAGGCGCGTAATCAAAGTTGACCTTGTGGACTAAGATTCTTTAAGAAATTGTACATCTAAGTGGGTTTGGCACTTGTCCATGGAAACATAGATTCGCCTGAGAAAACATAGAAAAAAGTGCATTATATTCTATTCGCGAATGCTGGAAATCTATTAGCAACATGTAAAACAAGTTAAAATTAGATAGCTTTCTTTACGGACAATATTTACTTTAAACTTCCTGTTTCACGGTTTTCAGCTAGAATGAACTAAACATTTTATCGAGCTCTACATTAAAGCGTTAAAATTGCCTTTAAATGAGTTTTCGCCAATTTCAAGAAAAAACTTCAATTTTGTTTTTAACGTTACAACTCTTATAACATACTTGCAACATTTATATGTTTTCAAAAATGCACAATCGCTTTCCGCGTGCCATTTTCAACATCTATTCTGTGGATGTTTAAATATCATGTTATTTGTGTAGAACATGTTAACATTAATGCAAGGACTCAGTCGCATAACGTGAACATAAATCAATTATCATTCACAATGAAAAATTATCGCAAACGTCAACTACAACAATATGCTCACTTTATTGAATGAATCATGGGAACTCTGGTATTGTGATGTTTGAAGTCTTGTTAACTCGAATAAGAAATATTGGAGGCTCTAGAATGTTCAGATGAAAGCAAAACGAATAAGCGCAATAAAACCCAGAACAATTTTTGTTCATAATACCTTTGTTAATGGTACATCTCTAACTTCATTATTCTATCCCAATGGCCTGTTTATCTGACATTTCTTCACGTGTATTGGTAGTGGTTTGTTGATCATATTCATTAAAATACCTAATCAAACAAGCTCATTGTTTTTGTTGATTTGTTTTATATACGGGCCCTCTTTAACATCTCAGGTCATCAGCGTCCCATTCAAATAAGGGCTTGAAAAAATCGATAAATTTTGCTCAGAGGACTTTTTTTAGGCTTGAGGTTCGTCCACATGCCGTTAATTTACGACACGGGATTCACGGCTTTACTTCCCTTCTGAAGGAAGCCATACTTTGGACTTTTACACCCGAAAAAATCCATCGACCCTGGCCGGGGATGAACCCGCGATCTTGGGTTTACAAAGTAAGTACCACTACACCACCAGGACCGACGAGATCATTGTGAAACGGCTAACTTAAGTGGTAGAAAATGCTTTCCTATATTGTCTTCGGTCTTCTTGCTTAAAAAGTATTCGAGGGCATATAATTAATTAGAAAAGTAATTTGTTCTGTCTTGGTGTAAATTTTTAAACCTCGCACTGTCCTCTAAGGTTGATTAATGAGCTTTGCAATCTTTCGTATTGACTACAAGAACAATGACAGCAACTTCGGACAGTAGCGGTCGCTCCTTATGAGCTAACAAGTTATATGTCACTATTTATTTAATTCAGTAATACCTTTTTTCTTTTTTTAACTACGACCCTATAAAGGAAACGGAAAGAAAATCTTTGAAGCACTCTCTTATAATATGTTGAGCAGCCTGCAACGTTGCGATTGAATTATTCTAATATAGGAACTGAAATATTCCAAAAGACGTGCCCATAGCTATCTGTATAGGCAGAACGAAGCTCTGATGTCACCAGGCAATCCCTTCACTGTATGCTTCATTGAATAGAAATCTATGCGTTTGGGCACTCAGTTCTCAAACGCAGTTATAACATATACAGGCGGCTAGATACAAGCAATTCTCAGTATTCATTGTAAGTTCGGCGTTGCTGAGGCACGCAGTTCACAGAATCAGCTCAGACGCAGATAACAAGTTCTACTTTGGATGCAAGCATGCAGTTCTGATACACCAGTTAGGCAGTTTTAAATTGGTACTCAGCTGTGAAGCACATATCAGTTAAGCAGTTCGACATATCATTTAGCAAACTTCAGTTTCACGCGCCGCAGCACTCATCTGTAAGTTTCACACGGCAGCTCAGTTTGTATTCGATGTAGCTAAGTCAATCGTACGCAAAACACCAGAGGACGCGAAAGAATTTGGACTTAATAAAGTACGAATATAGTGTGTGTGTGTGTCACATCGCTTGCTTACTTCTACTATAGAACTTCTCTCCCAGTTCCGTTCAGTACAAATCTCCCTGATAAATTGTCATTGAAGCGTAGGCAACAATATTGGAGCGAACATTCGTCAATTTACCAAATCGATTCAAAATTGGTGCTCAACCTGGAGCACTTAACTGGAACCTACTAATCCGCTTCAAAATTGACATCACAATGTAAGGCCATTTGACGTCGACATTAAATTCACTTCAAAATATTTGACATATTATACAGCTTAAACTTGGCAACAATTGACTTTGAATATAATAATGAAAGCAGAGCGGGGTGAAAGCGGCATTGTAAATGTAAAAGATTGGATTGTATTAAACAATACAAGGACGAATAAAATATAAACCGGATCTTTTTGATATTATTAAAACCTATTAAATGGGATAAACTAATTCTTCTACATAATCATCAGATTTACAAACACATTTTCCTGAAAGGATAGAGAGTTTTAATTCCATTATGGAATAAAAAGTGAAGTTGGGTTCCCAGCCAGTTGAGCATCAATGCTTCCATACCTTCGTCACTGTGGAATCCCCTATCTCTGAATGCGTCTTTTAATCTCAAGGCGATACGCATGGCCATAAGGAGGATGTTCCAGCTGTTTTGACAGGGGAAAACAGCTGTATGCTGACTGGCGTTGACTTGGGGGAAAAAGACTGTCAAGAAAACCTTCCCAGCCATCTGACAGATGAATTTTTGCTATGACAGGAACGGATTGCCCTCTTTTCTTCCATTCCATGTTTGCTTGCTTCGACTCAGTAGTAGAGTGATGAACCCATCATCTTGAGCGCTTTATAACAGGGTTGCCTCTCAATGTGTGGGTGGCTCAGACGTTTTACAGCAATAGAAGAAACTGTCAACACCGACCTCGAGCATAACAAAAGCTATTCGAGCTATTCGAACCTCATCAATTTTGAGCGACGTTTCACGATTTCTAATTGCTTCTGAGGGTGGAATTTGTTATATATGCCTTTTAGTAACATTCCTGCAAAGTGGACCATGTTAAGCGAAAAAATTGACATTTCAATCATGTGTCCCATTATGGAATTCGTTTGAGTTCTCGAATAGTGGCCATTCGGCTCTTGTCAACTACTTTCCTAGAATTTTGAAGCGTTTTGATCGTATTCTTACATGAGCGAAATTGTCAAAAAAATTTACACTGAAATAAAATATTTAAGAGGGTATTTCTCTTCATTTGAATGCAATTGTTATGGTTGAATTTTCGCATAAGGTCTGTCTTCCATAAATGAAAACAATGTAATCCAGTTGCATTTCACTTGATATTGAGAAACACTTAATGGATGGTTTAATTACAGAACTGCAGAATACCAAATTTTTAATGAAGCACGAATAGTTGTTGAAAGTTAGAAAGTTGGAAAAAGCAAGAATTTCATGATGAAAATCATTCACAAGACACTGACAGGTAAGTTAAAGCTGAAGATACGTTTAAAAGAGAAAGAGTATTTAATATTTTGGACTTCGTGGTAAATGACTTAGAAAAAGTCTTTAAATACATAAAGGAATTGTAAGTTGATTCTCTTCAACACTGAAATATATTCCATCACGGATATTGAATAAAAATCAAGTCATTTCATTTAGAAAATGAATTACTTTATCTGAGAAAAATGCACTATTTAGAATTTCAAAAGGAAAAAGAAATTCCTTCATTGATCCTTTTTAACTAAATTTATTTTAAAAAATGCAAACTATTTTTGTGATTGTTTGTAATGATCTGCCTATATTCTGTACACTTTATGTAATTGTTTCGGAAGCACAAAGAGTTTTTAGTAAACTGGAAAATCAGTTCAAAACTTGGCAATCTGGACAGAAACACCTCAACCCTCTTGCTCGTTTAGTTATTGAACATTGGCTTCAGAATTTGACTTCAGTGATATAATAAATAAAAGCCAGAAAAATTAACTTAGGTTTATTTCTGGTTGCAGCTGGAATAAATTAGAACTTAATTATGTGATTTTGTTCCAAAAATAAATGTTTTTGACATTGGCATGGGAGGGAGTCCGCCGTTACTGATTTGGCACCTGAGCCTAGCTTGAGATATGTTTGGGCATTAGTGTAATAAAAGCCAAGGTGCAGTGAGCAGGTGAACTGTTTTCACGGACCCTAGAGGAAAAGTACTCATATGCAATTGGAAATATTCTGAGAGAAAGTCGCTGATGTTTTTTTTTTTTTTTTTTGAGTAGTGTTTAACGCCCTTTTTACTACTGAGGCACCACAGGCGATGGACACTGATGATATATGAGATGTAATGATATATTGGGAAAGGATTTGTTTTTAAGGAAGGAATCGTTCCAGGCCTAAGTTTAGGGTACCTCCCCGGCATTTGCCATATATGAGGACTTAGGAAAAACCTGAAAAATACCCAGTCAGGGAGGACGGTCCTAGTGGGATTCAAATCCCACACCTCCGCTCACGAGTCATCGCCTTAACGACCTCGGCCACCCGTGGCGGTACTGTTGATGTCTGTGCCGCAATACTAGACATGTATGAAAGACCGCAGTTAATGCAGTAAGTACATGCACCCTGCAGTCATGGGGGGGGGGGTTCCTGCAGAATGCGCCCAAGGTGAATCTAAATCATAATTTTCACTTTCATGGCTGATGATGTAAGTTATATTGCTCTTTCATATTGCATGCATTTAGCAAATAAAACTATGTAGCACATTTCATAGAAGATTCTTTATTTTCTGTACAAATTCCTGTTGAAATTTTTGTGATTATGTTTTGTCCAAGTCTTTTGCACCTTTTGAATAAGAATTCCTAAATCTAAATTCTTTTTTCGAAAAAATTTTACTTTTACCACATTTGGTTCTCCAATGTGAAATCTTTTTTTTTTTTCTTTATTTATTTATGGACGCTCTTTAACATCTCAGGTCATCAGCGTCCCATTCAACTTAGGGCGTGAAACGGCCGACTAATTTTGGTCAGAGGCCTCTCTTTCAAGCTTGAGGTTCTTTATCGTGCCGTAAATGTACGACACGGTACTCACGGCTTTACTTCTCTTCCGAAGGAAGCCATACTTAGGATTTTTACGCCCGAAAAAATCCATCGATTCTGGCCGGGTTAGAACCTGCGATCTTGGGTTTAGGAGTCAAGTATGGTAAAAATGTGAAACCCCCAAGCCAATACGATTATAAATAAATATGTAGTTTTACTACAGAATAAGTAGTATAAACGTTGTGAGGTCAGTCACTATCCTCTCATTGGTATTAATGAGCAATGGTATGGACAGTTAAGTCTGAGAAAAAGTGAAAGTTACTCGGAGCCAACTCTAGGTCATAAAGAGAGTGATCAAACAGCACACTTACCAATGCGTCGTGGGGAAGGTCACTCCTTTTCACGATCGGCAACGGAGGGCCTCGAAAAAACTGAATGCAATTTAAGTATTGACTGCATCAATGCAGAGAAGATGTAAAGTGTAAACAAGCAACCTTACGCCAAAAGTAATTCAGTAGAAAGCGTGTTCGCAGTTAATCACTCAAAAGGAAATGGGAAACTGTAATGTAGCAATGTAACACATCAAGGAAAACGAGAAAAGGCATGCACTGTCACCAGTGTAAGTTTTGCATACATTCCGAACTGTATAAGCGAGGTACTTCTTATTTGAGGTGGGGCTAGTGTGGGTTGTATCAGTTTTTTTCAAGGGAAATGCGATCGGATGTCATTGTTGCTCCATCTTGCAACAATGAAAGTGCAATCTTATTCGCTTCCCTTGTATCGGGTGTTGCAAGGGGAATGCGATGAGATTTTTTTAAAATTATTATTAGCAAAGATTATTTTCTGTGGAAAAATGGGACATTTCTTTAGTTTTGGCATGAATACTTCTTCAATTTGGTTACGAACTGCGACTAATGTTGCCTTTAAGGATGCCTCAATTTCTTCGCAACTTCATATTCTTTTGTTGTGGCAATTCCCTTAATGACATCAAACAACTCACAAGCAAGTTTGTTTATTTTTCTGATAAGAACTTAGAACAGTTGCGATTTTCTTCTTAGCTTACTTGGGTTAGTATTTCCTTCTTTTCATTGAGATCAGAAACATCCTCAGTGTTTGTTTTAATGTCATTAATTACTTCAGCATATCCTATAAGGTATTCATTGCGGACATGAAATTGACAATTGCTGTGTATGTGTTTACACAAATTCCATTTTATAATGAAATCAACACAAGTGTAAGAGTGCCTGTGAATGCATGTATTACATTCACTACTCATTTGCATTTTCAATTTGCATTTACAATCCACGTCATTTTCGTGCACAAGATATATCTCGGCTGCTTTCAATGAATATAGGGATCTTCCAACCATATTCTTCCTTAATAATGTTATCTTTGTTTATTTCCAAGCTGTTTTGTGCCTAGGACGAATGTCTTTTAGTTTACGTGTCAGTTTCGCTTTCGTAAGCATAATGAGCCCTTCGAACAGCTTGTCTTTAACAAATGGCATTAAAGCGAATATTGCTTTGTCCAAACGTTTCACACGTTTTCCTTGGAGATAAGATATATTTCAGCGTGCTGTATTACTCACGTAGTTTTCCTGGAAATATGAAGCAAACTCAGAGGTGTCGGGTCACATTTCAATGTATGTACTGCAGTAGAAAGCATTATCTGAAATGCGGTGGCATCTCTCTCTTCCTGTAATGTTCTTGCAATGTTGGAAACATCTGCTTGTTTTTGTTGGCCTTTGACTTTGATCATATTTTTTATCCAGGCTCTGTCTATGTGCCCTGTACAATGTTGGCGCTTCCATTGTTGAAACCCAATCATTATAGGACTCTGCTAAATCTGACATATAATCTTTCGCGGAAATATTCCCCAACTTCCGACTTTATGCAGTAGAAAAATATGGACCGCACTTGAAAGCCACTCCTGTTGTATATAAGAAAGGCGCATGGAAACCCTTGTCTCATCATCTAGTACTGAAGTGTCATGAGTTTGAAACCGTAGCTATTAAGTTCATGCGTTCCGTCAATACATACACAGTCATTTCCATGCTTTTTTAATAGTTCTCCCTCTGCGTTGTTCATTATGATTTATAAAAAATCTGTGTTTTTTAATTCCGGGTGGGAGTCAGTGAGCATGTCTTGTGTTTTACAAAACAACACACAGGGGTTGTCACTCGAGTTCACTTCATGCACTCACGTCTCGACACTACTAGTCTCATCACTTTGATGTCTGACGGATGAAGAGCACAAATTATATATAGCATCGTTCAATATTATAAATCCTGCTTAGTTAGTATATGATTTTATTTTTTTATTTTATTTTATTATTTTATTTATTTATTTTATTATTATTATTATTATTATTATTATTTTTTTTTTTTTTTTTGTAATTTAACATCTGACACCGAATCTTTAATTTTGTCCAGTATGGCTTGAAAAGGAATTTTGTTTGCAATATCTGCAGCTATAATGTCCCTTTCTTTTTCCGATAGTCCCAAGTGACTTAAGACACGTTGATGACCAGCACGAGTTGAGATAAATGTGATAGGCATTTTCCATCGTCGGCTTGCCTGACTGGTGTCTTTGCAGGACATACACCGCCGATTTTTGCTTCCTTACAATTTTAAGAGTCTGACACCTTTACCTTTAGAAACCTGGCATAATTATGCGTTACATTATTATCAGAAGAAGTGAGAGAACCGTGTTTTATTTATTTATTTATTTATTTTTGTTTCAAACATCTACCCTGTTTTCTGCTCAATTTCCTGCTTCCTGTTTTTAAAATGATCAAAGGATGAGCAGAGTAGTTCTTCCCATTTTACTTTTATTTCATGTACTGACTCTAAAATGCTCAAATAAAAGAAGCTCCGTAGTTACTTCATGACTACATAAGCTGCACGTCATTGTTTGCTTTCTAGCTGATATCTAATCATGGTAATCTCGCTGATGGCTTCCATAATTGAAATTCTTATTGCACATTTCACAGTGATAGGCATAAGATTGCTGTTTCTTTATACGAGGCGGGAAAACATCCAACTTTTCAGGGTGTACTGCTGTCTCAGATATGTGTTGTACTCATATTCCCTCTCACATTCCAGGCATATGAACTTTTCTGATTCAGTCATTACTAACAAAAAATAAGATACCACACTAATAATACTAACTCACACAATACACTTTAAATACAGAGAAAAAAACAGAACATCGGCCCGAAGCGGTAGCATTCACACCTCCAACAAGGAGGCGAAGTGTAAGCGGAAGAGCTGTTCGGTTTTCTCCGCTGCCGATGGTGAAAAGCAGGCGTTATTTTCTCCAGGATGCAACGTTCTCTATGGACAAGGTTGTAGCAGACTTTGAGTGCACGGGCGAGCATGTCATAGAGCAAAACAATTCCAGAACTCAACTTGCCGAATCGTTTGTTCTGAAAACTCTTCATAATTTCTGTTAAGTCTCGCAGTACACTCCAGCATTTATTCTTTTGCCTCTTTCCCTGAAATCCACCAACAATATACCTTGGTGGTTCCAAAACACAGTTGCCATGAGCTTCTTGGCTGAAAATGACTAGCGACCCTCCAGTGGTTTCTTAGGCCAGTTGGTGTGGACGAGCTCCATTGATTGTCTTTTTGTTTAGACCTTTGCGTAATAAACTCAATCTCGTCTCCAGCTTTCGTAGCTCAGAAGGATTGTTAGCACTGCTCCCATCCCTTTGATTTGGCGTTCAATGAAGACAAAATTTGTGGAAGCCTAGCCTTTATGTCATCATTTCACACAGAATTGTCCGAGAGTTTATGAGTAAACTTCTCCGATAGTGTGAAGTTTTGAAGCGGCGATTTTCCCTGCACGTTATCATTTACTTTATCAACAAGCTCATCGTCGACAATAGACAGTAGGCCACTTCCATTTTCATCATGAATATTAGCGCATTCAAGACACCAACTTTCATACGTAATGTTCTTTCCACATACTTCAGTAATCTCCGGTTGAATTTCAGCAGAAAGTATTATTTCTTTTTGGCCAAAAAAGGAAGGCATCACTGCGAGTATCTCACAGAAGGTGGGGTTTTTGAATTGCAGCACACATTTTGAACAGCTGTTTTGGGTTGAGAACGACTTCCACCCTGATGTACTGCGCCAAAGCTGTACAAAGTTTGCGTTGCTTCCGACGAGAACGAAACTTACTTTCTGAACTCTCCTCGTAACTTTCAACAGCTGAAAAAGTTGGGGAAAAGTGCTTTTATATTTGAAATATGATGTTCTCTTATCAACATAGGAATAAAGTAGGTGGATCACGGGTTATGAATTAGTTTTCATTCATATGTGAAGTTGAAATAATTTTATTTTAACAAATGTTTGGTACAAGCATGCTCTTTTCCCTGCATATATAAAACCAAAAAATATGAAAGGAGAAAATATTGCTTTCCTATAGTTTATTTTCCCTTTATAGATGGATGTGCAGTTTTCATCTGATTAATATGTAAAATCAAATGTTATGAGTTGCATTACCTTGTCTAACATAATTGTGGTAGCTATCTGTGGTCTGTCATGCTTGCACATCTGCATTCCTTCACATTGCTTCAAGATGATATAAAACTTTCTCCAGACAACAATTGTTTTTAAACCAAGAACTTAACATTGAAGTTGATACATTGTTTCTGTGTCAAAATTAAACAAAATATGCTTTGTTTGAGAGTGATTGTACCATGCATGGCCGGTATTCTTTATCCACAACTGGTTCGCATAAAGTAAAAACACAATTAAATAAATAAAGTGCATTGAAATATGTGAACAAATAATGTATGCAAGGCTAGAAGGGATTAACCTGTTTCTAGCAGTTTTTCCTGCTACTGTCACTTACATTATATTTTTGTTTATAATATACATAGCCCTAGATTATTAACACAGCTGCATCTCAAAATGTTGAAGAAGTATGCTTGTTAAAGACAGTTTTACTATAACAAAACATATACATAACTTTGAGAAATGTATATCCTGAAGTGTGTAAAGAAAAAGTAGTACAAAAAAGCAAATCATGTGCGTAATTAGATTCCGTTTTGAGATATTTATTTTATTTAAGCTAAGTACTGCAAATCCATTGGCATGTTTTCCATATCATTGACAGATTATTTTAAAAGTAACTAACTCTTCACAACTTGTTAGCCTGCAGCGCGACCCCCGGGCTGTTGCCAGCATCTCCTTCCGTGAACTCAACGGGCTCAAATGCTTCGCAGTTTTAAAACTGGGCGCTACAAATTAATTAAATGAATTAAACTTTCTCATAGTAGATGCTGGGAGCGTTGCATATTTTCAGTGACACATAACCCACCAGTCATAATCTGGGAATGAGCGAGCGATAAACAGCTCCAATCATACTATGGTCAAATATATTACGCGGTTGCCTCAGGAGAATACTTGAGCAATATGAATTATAGCAGCTGAAAATACACCATCAAGCATTTCTCATATTAACTCATTATCATTACATAACGGTTCTAACTCATTCACGCATGTAGCTTGGCATTGTTAACTGTTTCTTCAAAGGAAAATGGCCCCATACTTTATTGTGCACCACATTCCTATTTTTCTTCATGTAGTGGATTCCGGTTTATGAAAGGAGATTTCTCTTATGCCCAGAATGTGTTATTATGTGACGCTAGGTGACCAGTCTTTATCAGAAAATAAAATAAATCTTGCGTCACCTTCTCCGTTATTAACATTTTTAAACACAATTAAAAAGTGAAACATGGGTTTCGCTTGAATAGATGAACTACTGTAATCATGCACAGCTTAAATATCGCTCTTCTTTAGATGGTCTGTCAAGTAAAATAGTGCACATTATCCTACCATTTACTTCGATTATACTTTTCGCAAAAGATTAGTACTCTTAAGAGAAAACCTGAATTCCATATTTTCATGTATTTCTTTCATCTAGCATTTGTTTTAACACAGTTTCAAATTTTAAGAAACTTGCATATTTTGGGATTTGACAACTACATATCTATAAATGAAATTTTCTCAGAGTGTAATAGAGATATTAAAACAAAATAAAATCTTTTATGTTCGTACTATAACAGGCTTTAATTTGATAAGAAACGTGGTTAGATTGGAGAAAGATGACATTATAGATTGCGTGCCCTCCAAATAAACAAAAACCTGTTTTAACAAATGATTATTATTTAAAGAGGCTGCGTGTATATCAAAACTGCTGAATCTTCATTATATTTAGTTAAATAGAAAATAAAATATTTGTAATAATTTCTCGTTTAATATCTTTGAAATACTGACTGGTGTTCACTTTTACCTTAGAGAATTCTATCATTGATTGATTTTGTATTTACATTGTTGTCTGCATGCTCGGGCATGTTTGAACATGTTTGAACCTGCAATAACAGTTTATTGGTGTTGTAAACAATATAATCTGCCTTCACTGTTGTGAGAGATATGTGGCCATTAAATAACTTTGGTGATTCATAACTTTGAAGATTTATGTTAAATAGTGGTTTGTGTTTAGCTTTTTTATGTGATGCTTAAAGACTGTATGAACTTTAATTGCTGAACTCTACTATAAGCCATGACTAGAACGAAACAAAGAGATAAAACATCTTATATAATGTTAATGAACAACACCGATATAAACTTGCCGAGTCGTTTGTTCTGAAATACTATTCACAATTTTCGCCGAAGGTTCTGGATCACCACTGAATTCTGTTCTCCAGTGAATTATTTGCAATGAGGGAAACCTTAGAGCACATACAAGTCAGTGAAAATAAAAATTGTACAATTTACTGTAATTCAATAAGTGCTCTACTCTCTCTTGTCAGACATGTTTGGGGTTCTGTCGTGACAACGAGAGAGAAGTTCTGCAAACTGTTGTTACAGGAGATGAAACTATGGTCCTCTACTATGATCCCTTGTCCAAAAGAGAATCAATGTAATGAGAGGCGTAAACCAGACGAAGCGCCGCCTCTAAAGGCCAAGGTCACTCAGTCAACTAAGAAGATAATGGCCACAATCTTTAGGGACTGTGAAGGAATACTCTTCATTGACTTCAAGGAGAGGAACACCACAGTAAATGGGGAGTACTATGCTGGTCTACTGCACAGATTAAGTGCTTCCATCAAAGAGAAAAGGCGAGGAAAGCTGAGTGATGGCGTGCGCCTTCTTCACGACAAAGCGCCTGTACACACAGCTCTTGTCGCAAAGGAAGATATGAAGAAATGTGGCTTCAAGGAGATCGACCATCCACCCTACAGCCCAGATCTAGCTCCCAGTGACTATTTGTTCTTCTCAAAGCTCAAGAAGGACCTTAGAGGAAAGAAATTTAAGCGTGACGAAGAAGTGATGGATGCTGTTTATGCCCATTTTGCAGACAAGACTTCTGACTATTTGAGGGTTGAAATGTTAATTCAAAGATGTGAGAAGTGTATTGCAATAAAGGTTAAATATATTGAAAAGTGAAATATAGTTTTTGTCTTTATCAAATCTAGAAGTAGGCACGTATATTTTCAGTTAGCGTTACTTGTTTTTTACTACATTCTTTCCTACGGCGCTATGTAATAACGTTCACAAATTCAACTTGCTGGGGAATTCGCTTAGTTTACGCAGCTGCTTGACGCATTTTTTCCCCCCTTTCTCGATCGTTAACAGAACTTGTTTTGTTAAGCTTACCCGAAATCTAATGTTTATAGTGTTGGAAATGGGATGTCAGGAAATTTTCGTCTAAAACGCTTGAATGAAGCTTGGTTCAAGAGTTATAATTTAAGACAACTCGTAACTAAGCTGTAAATTAGTGCAGAGAAATGATCGCGTTAGCTTGGGGGTCGTGCCACTGGCTGCTTGCAAAACGATACCTTAAAAATGTCTCTTTGTAGCTATAAAGCTCGCAGTGGACAATATTTGTGAAAGCCTTAGCAATTTAAGAGCACACGTTTTGTTTGTGAGACTGCCTGATCAACAGGGTATTATCTGGAATTATTTCAACAGATACACTCATGTGTTTTCAATACTACATACATAAAGTCCTTGTTCCCTTTCTTACTTCATTTTGAAGTAAACCAGCCTATTTGTACCACACCCATCTCTAGCTGCAGACAACACATTTTACACATGCAGTTATATATACATATCAGAAATAGATCTTCACCAATTAGAATTACATGCTTGATCTTAAAAATACACACTATTTAAATATATAATATCTATATTATTTATTGGTCCACTGTGTTGCAGTGCACATTTGTGTTTTTCTGAGTGCCAGATGCAAAAAGGATTATCATAATGCTAAAAATATACAGTATATATAAGTGTAGTGCTTTCCACCCTCTAAGTTTCTAACAGCATTGAGCGCTCGTCATAGTGTTAGACTTTGGGGCAATTTCTATATAATGGGTAAGTTCACTTGCACAAATGTTCCAATGCATACAAAATATGCAACACACACACACATACAAACAAACAAACACACTCTTTACATTGCCTATACACAATCTTTCTGAATACATTGTATCGTATTTTCTGATATGTTCCACAACCCCTCACTCTGTTGGCTTGAGCATGATCCATATAAAGAATTCATGTATAAAGACGCACTTATATGACAACTATTATACGCCCAACATGAGAACCAACATTTTTTTTTTTTTTTTGTTCCATTGCTAGTCCATTGTCTCATGAACTTGATGGTATTTCCTCCTGGCATGACAGTATTGTAGCGGACTTCTGAGGCCGGGACGCACATAGGTTGCCTCTGCGGAGATGGTGGTGAAGGTGATATGATTATAAAGCACCAATGCGTCTTTGAACCTATGGATGAATGAAATGAATTAAACGGCGCAAACCCTTCCCGCTTGATACTCAAATGTTTATGGACCGCCTATCATATTATTGGTTTCGTCGATTTGTGTTCATAAAGTTATATAATTATAATAATAAAAATATGGAAAAGTCGTTTAACATAGCTGTGTACAGCTATAGCGTTAAACTGCGTCACTGTTCCGAAGTAAAATTGTCAAACTTGTTCACTGTGCTACGAATGGTACATTTAATAAAATTATTAAAACAGTTTAACCCAGCTTAGGTTACCTCTTCTATTCCGGCGTTCAAATATGTCAGTTTTATACGCAATACTCCATATGATGCAGTTAATTTACAATAACTTTTAGGTTTTTTCGTATCAGTTTATTGAAAACATTCAACGCCATTTTGCTTCCATTTCTTAATTGTTTACCTTTAGAATGCTGCCATACTTCATAGGGCACAAGAATTTATTCCACAATATATTACAAGTGCATTGTACAAGTCCTTGTAAAGGATGGACTTGTAATTTTCTGTTCCACGAAAGAATGTACAACACTTGTAAAGATACAACACTTGTAAAGATTAGTAAAATATTATAAGTGACGTTAAGAGCAAGATGGAGGAACAGTTGTTTGCCACGCGTCGCCATACCTTGAATTAGGTTATGTCCACTCCTTAGTAAAAAAAAAAAAAAAAAAAAAAAAATTATATATATATATATATATATATGTGTGTGTGTGTGTGTGTGTGTGTGTGTGTGTGTGTGTGTGTGTGTGTGTGTGTGTGTATTTTTAAATGTACAAAGTAGATTATTATTATTCTTGGTTTAATTTGGTCTTGTATTTTTTTTCTCAGAAAAAATGTAAATTTAAATACTCTATTTTGCATTTGTCAATATTTAAGCGTAAATAGTACACTTTGAGATGACGATCGCAAACATTTACATAGCAGCATCTATTTCTTCGGAGAGATGGCAAAAGAATTGTGCTTCGTTATTTCGCTCGGTTATTTATTTTATTAATCCACTTAATCGTTTATATTTATATAAAATTTTACACATTTTAAAATCACATTTTAATTATAAGCAAAAAAATGGTGAAAATGTTGCCAAAAGAGATTTCAAAATACAAATAGGAACGGAAAAAAATTATTTTTCTGGTATGCGTAAGAACCTTAAAAATTATTATTAATAATAATAAATTAAGATGCTGGAATGAAATATGAATTTAAAGCAGGAAATCGGAATATACTTTAATTGCACTTAACCTTTTTCATTATATTCAAATAATGAATTACTCTTTCTAACACATTCCTACTCTCAGCATTATCATTTTTGCTGAAATTTCGCATTTTCAGATCAAGTGATTATTACATAGATATTCTGATTGTAGAGAAATTTATATCAGTTATAAGTGCACGATTAATAGTAATACCTTTGTGGAACAAAACAATAAAAAAATCACTTGTGTACTTGTAAGTATGGAGTCAAAGTACAAGTGTAGCAGATACCTTTTGTGGAAAAGAATTCTGCTAAAAATTACAAGTAAAAGGTTCACACACTTGTATTGTATTAGACCATTCTTTTGTGGAATAGAATTCTGCTTTCACTCCCCATGCTGCGGCACTTGTAAGAAATATATAAAATGTAAGGTTAGTTATATAACATGGCAGTAACACACACAATAAACAAAATAAAAACAATATGCATTCAATGTTGGTTTAAGGTAAACAGTAGCTTATAATTGTTATTGTGAATTAAATTAACATTATAATAGCGTTGTGTATTATCAAATGTTTACGATACTGAATTTAATAGCATTCTTTGGTCTCCAAAAAATTGCAAACTAGGCAATGATCACAATAAGGTAATTAATTTGTATAAACTTTTGCTCTTTGTTGAATGGAGTATAAAACACATGGTGTTTAATTTCATAGGAGTCAATTATCATTTTATTATAAGTACATATGTGCTCAACTGTACCTTATTATTATATCTTTTAGACATTTAAAGCTAAGTGTTTAAAAAAATAATCCACTTGAGAGAATTTTTATGATGATATTAACTATTTATTCAAAGTAAACATTGCATGTTCAGGAAAAGAGGGAAAGGTTATCAGTAGAGTGCCTTTTTAATTTACTGTTAGTATTGATTGCTTCTTAACGGAAAATCTGCTTTAATGTTGTTGAATTGTTTTTAAAAACAATTTTATTTCACTTACTCTGAATTATTGTGAATTTAAATGCAATTTTTTTTGTATTTTAAATGAAATTGCGTATATTTTTAAAGATTTTTAAGTGATTTAAAAGTCAAATACATTATGAGTTCTGTATTAAGTATTAATTAATTAACCACACTGAACTTTAATGCGCCATTAAGTAATAAGCTATATGGTTATGTGCGTGAATTTGGCAGATATATTTTCTACCATTGGGGCTGCAAGATATGTGAGATAATCAGTCATGAGAGAAAACATTATAGCTCAACGTTTGACAGTAATAAAGAGGAAAAAGTGCACTCGAAAGAGCATTAGTCTAAACATTTGGCAGTGGCAAAATATTCGCATATAGAAATTTCGTAAGAAAAATAACCCCACTGTACAATCCCTTAAATGAAATGCTCCTCTGTTCAAGACAAATTTCTTCTAATTTCCCTTAATGTTCCAAAACTGAATGAAAGGAGTATTGGTGCAATTCTGTAATTATTCAAGGAGAATATTTTGACATAGACCGTTTTTATTCTTGTCCTGGAAATCTATTTAAATTGTTCATTATGGAGTGTAATACTAGCTTTTATAAAGCTCACTAACTGGTACATCACACACTAATTTTATTTATCTATTCTGGCCATAAATACTTTACAAGCTTTAAAGGACTCTTATCATCTGATAAGTCGGCCTTGATGATTTATGGAAAATCGATTCTCCTCTGGATCCAATCATGGATTCATAACCAGTCGACATCGATTGATTTTTCAGAATGTAAAAATCTCGAGCGGAAGTCTCTGGGAGAGAATGTCACGCTGTTCTGTGTAGGAAAATATGGTAACAGATAGACCATGTCATAACGCACTCTGTACCTGACTCTTACCATCATTGTCAGCACAAATGGCACAAGTTAAATGCTCAGTCATGGAGTGGAGGAATTTCCAGAACCAGTTGGTGAGAACCATGAGGTTGAAAAATCAAAATTTGAAAATTTGATCCTTAAGAAGCTAAAAATCAGAAGGACTTTTTTTTTAATCGCTGTCTGAAAAATTCGGACTCCGGTGCTCTGAGGAGATTGATACGGGGTTGAAGCAGTAAGAGCTCGTGTTTTGCGTAATTCTTTAGGAAAGCAACAATTTATTACCAGTTAAAGAATATATTCAGGAGATCAATACCCAGATTGAGCAGAGAAGACCTTGAATTTAGGGCTTACCGCCGGAGTATTGACATCTTTTAATTCCAAGCGTGAATAAGCAGAGGGAGCTGAAATGCAGACATCTACTGGAGCATTACAATAGTAAAATATTTTTATAATGAAAAAAACATTTATCTACAAACCGACAAAATAACGTGGTGTATGTTTCGACTATCCAAGAAGCTCTTGAAAGAAGCCACTATTTGCCTCAGTAAAGCTTTTATAGGGAGTGAACAATGATGGTGACGTGGCATTTCTTCCAAAACAGAATAAAACCAAGGCCAATGTGTACAAAAAAAAAAAAAAAAAAAACCACTCTCCTTGAGCCTTTGGTGAAAGGTCTGAACATCATGTTATTAAAAAACAGGCACTGGAGCTTCCAGCAGGATTGAGCACCAACTCTCAAGACGAATGACTTCAGAGAAGTGTTTTCAATTTTATTACTGCTCAAGACTGCCATTCTAGCAGCCCTGATCTCAACCCGTTGGACTGTAGGCTGTGGCCAGTGCTTGAGGATATATCATGATGGAAAATGCACTCCACTATTGAGAACGTAGCGATCCTCGGAAGCAGCATTGGTGGATTCCCCCATGGAGAGCAGTGCTGTCATTTATAAATGACCTTTAGCAGCTGTCGAAATAATAAGTGCTGATTCATAGAAAACGGAGTGTGTCGAGCAAGGAACTATGATTAAATACCTGCAAACGAAGGAAATTTTCATTTCTATAATACATCAAGATATGTCATTAACTTTGTGTGAAGTTGAAAAAAAGATTGATGCTATATGTGTGAGTACCATACGAAACGTCGTGTTAACAATATTGCAGTTTTGTTCAACAAAAACCTATGACAGAACTCATGGCCAGATTAGGTAGATAGTGTTTGAGGTAGTTTTTCTTTTATTCGCCGCA
Organism: Metallyticus violacea; assembly: GCA_030762175.1. NCBI lineage: Eukaryota > Metazoa > Arthropoda > Insecta > Mantodea > Metallyticidae > Metallyticus > Metallyticus violacea. The sequence continues at coordinate 106,568,014 of CM060843.1, read as the reverse complement.
TTCTATTAAGTAAAGGACTGAAACAAGCCCCTGAATGTATTATTTACCTAATAGGACAGTGATCTCGTTTCTTATCTAAGTAATTTATACAAACTGTGTATCAAATTGCTTAATCTTGTAGAAATATCATCAAGCTGACCACATATAAAATCTCACAGCAATCAAACTGTAATCATATTTAATATTACGTAATGGGAATTTGGGTCAACCTGTAAAGAGTGCCTAATTTGCAACTGGCCAACATTATTCTCTAAGGCTATTCTGTAATTAGATATTAAATCTGTAGTTTGGTGTATGTCTGTAGACCATCATATTGCTTGGAACACATCTTCGTTATTACTTCAGTAGGCTTGTTCACCATGCGTTGTGTTCATAAAGTGGTTTTTATTTTAAAAATGTTTGAAAATCGACGCAGCCCCATTGAATGCTGAACATGTTGGTACCCTCCACTTGAGAGTAAACATAAACGATTGCATACAGTGTGAACATTGCCCCAGATGTGAATGTGCAGGTATTATCTGGTCAGGACGATGACACTGACAAGGCAAAGAGGTACAGCAGCAACATGGTGTAATATGGCGTCATTGCAAGCATCTGCATCATCACAGCTCTGTAGACACCCACGTACATACCTGCCAACAAATAATATGTGTTCAGTATGTTATAAACGTTGTGCAATTGCAACATTCTTTCCAAATACCATGTCTATACAATTCACGATATGTCGTGAATTTCTTAAAGAGTCACGCTGAAAGTTTCTGCAAACTGATTTGTATCAAAGCAATGCAGTCACTTTTCTAGAGGTATTTCAGACACCAGTTCGTTGAAGCCTTCAGCATGTTAAAGAACAACCCGCGATTTTCTTCTTGATGGCTGAGAATACGTTAGACAGTCACCTAAAGTTCACTGTGTGTTTTGCAGTGTGAGACAATGCACCGTTATGATGAGATCGTTCTGCCAACACTGCGGTATTATCCGTATGACGATACTTCAGTGGAACAGAAATGACGGGATCAAGCGACGAAAGAATGAGTCAACGATCTTTTCTTGACAGTGCTCAATTTCTTTTCACTTTTGTAGAATTATCTTCGTCTGAAAAGATTCACTATGACGATTGTCTTTTATTTTCTGACATGTTTCGCCACCTGTTATGTCAAAAAGAGAATTTCACTGGCTTCGATCAAATTATTTTAGTATTTTCATACATCAATCAACACCTCAGCCTATGTCAAATGAAATCGAATTCACCGAGCACGCAGGCTGCTCACAACTGGAGGATATTTTGTATTGCACTCATAACCATCCCCAAATATGTCCGAATCTCACGTGGGAATAGGTGATTCGATTATATTCTTTATCCATTTGCGCCGCAGAGCATCGCTATTTCTGTGACATATCCTGTAGCAGTTTAAGCCTCGCGGAAAACATTAGTGATGTAAATACGTTCATGTTTTGATTCCCCTTGCTGATTGTGCGCAACTCCAAAATGACGCTGAAGTCATTGGATACTTTGTTTCGGTATTAATGATGACCATAATTCATTTTTGTGATACACTGTTAACTTTAAAAATTTTTTTTCAGCTGAAAGAGGAAATACTTTTTAATATACAAACAGCGGTGCTGTTGGAAACTGAATTGCATTTGTTATCGAAAATACGACAATCTAGTTCATTCCTATACACATCAGTGTGCAGAAAATTCCAGTGTAACCTTTAAACTAATTGTTTCTTTTATAAATGTGACATTTGCAATAAGAAAATCTGAAAGTCAATTTTCAAAGTTTAACCTGTATTTAATACGTATTAATAGTGTTCGGATTCATCTCGTACAGAAAAATTGAACATTGAAGTTGAAATTATTTATTTATTATAAATTATACATTAAAATTGAAATAAATGTAAAACTATCGCAATTACAATAACAAACATTACAGAACATTAATCATTTGCAAATATATATATGATGTTATTGAACTACACCGAAATAATTTCAGAGTTTAGAGGTGACGTATATGAGTTTTGGAATAGAGAAAGTATGGCTTATCTGTTCAAATTTCGAAGCTATGGCTATAAGTTTCTAAAGTGCCAGTACGCTACTGGCTAATGAAGACTCCCCTCGAAAGCATAACACACGATAACGAAGGGAGTTCTGAACGTATCGCTCTGGAGCCATGGTTATGACATTATGACATTGACTTTCGAGTAGTAGTCATTTTTTTTCGAACTCGAGTCTCGTTCATCACTTTTTATGTCGTTTTCTTACTAGGGACTAATAACACAGCTTTTAGCCTAAGTTTTAAGTTGATGTTTCAATTTATATACTTATATATCAGCATACCAATTTATATAATTACAACCCTTGCTTACTAAAGGTAAAATTATGGGTATACTTAATGAGTTGGGTGTCTTATATTCAAAGATAAATTAAATTTCATCCATGATTCTGCAATATGTGTATCGCAGCACTTCTTATTAAACAAATAAAAAAAAACTACCGGTATGATAATAATTGAACCCGAAACCGTGAAACAACAGCTTTCGCGTTACGTCACACAAGCAGTTAAGAGCTTCCTCTAGAGTAGGCTACATAATACAAGAAGACAGCTAATAGATGTTCAGTGTCGCACTGCCAAATAATTCGTTAGAGATTTGAGGGATTTTTATGGCACTAAATCTTGAAAACGCTGATAACGAACTGCAGAAAATTGACATTTCTTTGCTCGCAAGGCAGTTTTAAAGACTTCTAAACCAATATTTCATCCGGCATGGCTTTAACACCGTCTTTTATGGTGCAAAAATGTTTTAACACCATAAAACAGCGTTATATTTAGTTGTGCACCATACATTGCCTATCTCAATTTGTTTTTATATGCGACATCTCTACTCTCTCAGAAATTATTTCGGTGTAATCCATTAATACCATATACATGCATGCATGCATACATACATACATACATACATGCATACACACATACATACATGCATGCATACATACATACATACATGCATACACACATACATACATACATACATACATACATACATACATACATACATACATACATACATACATACATACATATATACATACATACATACATACATACATACATACATACATACATACATACATACATACATACATACATACATACATATATACATAACGATCTAGCGATCGTTGTTTTATCTCAACGAAACTCGGCTTATAACCATCAATTAAAAAACGATTAATCGAGTTCGTAAACCAGCAAAATTGAACCATTGGGATGTAGGGGGTTAACCTAAAGCAAATCCTTTAAAAAAAATTAATAATCGCTCTAGCGGCCAATATTTTTGTTTTTTTTATCAACGAAACTAGGTAAAATAAAATAAAGTGATAAAAGTATTTTTTTGAAAATCATGGCGATCGGAGTGTGGGTATACCAAAAAAGGAGTGGGGGTTAAAGAGAACTTTTAAATCGCTCTAGCGACCGCAATTTTAATTTTGTTTAAAGGAAACTCGGCATATGCCCCTGAAATAAAAGAAGAAAAGTTTCCGAAAATCAATGAGATCGGACTATTAGGAGGGGAAGGGGTTACCTGAAGTCGAAATTAAAAAGAATGCTCTAGGACATTAATAGTTGTTCTTTCGTAACCGTACTTCATATATACTATTTAAATAAAATAAAAATATATTTTCTGAAAATCAGATAAATTGGGCCATTATGAGTGGCGGTTTACTTGAAATCAAAAATTTAAAAATCGCTCTAACAATACAAATATTTGTTTTTTCACAACAAAACTCGGAATATACCATTTAAATAAAAACAAATCTGAAAATCAGCAAAATCCAATTATTAGGAGTGGGGGTTTACCTGAAACCCAAAATTTAAAAAATTACTCTAATGGCAACAATATCTGCTTTTTCGCAACGAAACTCCATATATACTATTTAAATAAAATAAGTAAAAACAGTTCTTAAAAACTATGGAAATCACACACCAACTCACAGGCAACAAAACGCACTAGACTCTCGACTTCAAATGACGCTTATTGGTTGAGCTTGGCACGTGACTTTCCTAGTCCACCTTCCCAGATCCGCACAGATTGCTGCTCCGGACTTCTAGTGGTTATCGTACTCAACTTCGCAGTCCGTGGGTTCCTTGTTTTAAAAAGGATTATCTATCCAATCACAGCGTTTGTCGGTCTAATTTAAAGAAATTCTGTATATAGCATATACAATAGCTACATAAAGAGATGAGCAAACTATTTTTTTTTTTTATTTAATTGCGTTTAACGCTCGTTTTTATTACTGGGCCCACAAGCGGTGGACACTGGTGATATACGAGATGAAAGTATATATTGGAAAAGGATTTTTTTAAGGAAGGAAACGTTTCATGCCTAAGTTTAGGATACCTCCCCGGTATTTGCCATTTATGAGGACGGAGGAAAATCTGGAAGAAACCTCAGTCAGAGAGAACGGTCCTGGCGGGATTTAAACTCCAGACCTCCTGCTCAGGAGCCCACGCTTTAACGGCACTTTTGCTCTAGCGCTCTGCAACCTTAACAACCTTAACTTAAAAACTTAAACTTAAATAAAGTCGATATCACGAATATTGCATAGTTATAGAATAAAACGTTTAGGTGTATACCAGGGCACGATTCCGAGCTTGTTCCTTTTTGCGAGCTAAGAACTCAATGCTTAGGTAGCGTCATTCGTTTTGGCCCACTGCGCATGACACCATTGGCGTAAATTCTCTCCAGAGGGCGTACTGTTTATGGTATAAACGTCAGTCGACGAATTTTTAATGCCGATTTTACTTTCAGAATGTCAAATGATGGCATAATTATTTTGTAGACCCATTGCAGGTTATTTAATTGCTCCTTCCCCCCTGTTTCTAGGTAATAAATATACCTTACGTCAACGCAATAGCCACGAGCAAAATATTACTGATTTTTCGTAAATTTTATTTCGCTTTAAGTTACTCACTCCTTTATTTTTAAAGCATATCGTGTTAAAAATTAAAATATATTTATAGCAATAAGGCTTCATAATAAACAGAAAATTTGACTGGATTATAACATCTAAAATTCATAATTATTTCAAGTTTGCAACCTGCATACATTTTTTAACAAATGAAGTAATAACAATACAAACAAATGCCTCATATTATAAAATTTACTTTTTTGTGTAGCTAAAGAACTTAAACCAATAAATGGGAAGATTGGCAAAGTTATGCAATCTAAAAGTTGACATAATTGGTTAAAGTTTGTGAAAACTTGCGCAGAATCTTGATTCACTTTTTTTTTTCTAAAGGCTAATTGGAATTATTTATTTCTTGATTAAGTTACATTTCATTTTTAAACCCTTTATTTTGTACACTTAAGCTTGTTTCTTTAATTTTTCTGCATGAGAATCTAGCCTGGGGGCCAACTGTTGGACAACTTTGCTCTGTATCATGAGAAGTGCAAGGGGAATAGACGACTTTTTCAATTTAAGGAGTGTCGCAAATTGCTAGAACGAATATTACAGCAAATGTGTTCGATCCATCCAGGACATGCTTTCTTTATGATTGATGCAATATTTTCCTTTTGATCTGAAAATGTCAGTTCGCCACAAATGTAACAAAAACTCTCTTACTGTTTACTTATTTGTGCTGCATATTTTAGAACAGCAGACTAAAACATAGCTCACAGAAAACTACATAGGATCTCAGTGCGACCTAGTGTGCAAAAATAAAGAAAGCGTGCAGTTAGTATTACTTATGGTTTCGAATTCGTGCAGAACAAACGCTTTATGTAAATCATCAGCCAAGCTACGGTTTGTTTTGTTTACGACCACTTCGAGACACTTTATCATACAGTGCAGTCAGCGAAAGAAACTATTGGGGAGGGGACAAGGATAAAGGATGTAAGGTATAACAAAGAAAGGTGGGAAACATGAAGTGGGAAGATAAAGAAGGAAACAATTGGGAGCCAAAGAAGCTAGGTGGTGAGGTAGCGCATGTTGCACCCTCGAATTCATAGTTGATATTGAGACTGGCACGCAGTACATGTCAGTAGGTGAGAATAGTTATCCGGGAGACGAGCTTGACCGAGGCCCAGCTTGCTCCCGCGGGAATTGGATGAGTTTTATTTATTTATGTATTTATTTACGGACGCTCTTTAACATCTCAGGTCGTCAGCGTCCCATTTTAATCAGGGCATGAAAGACCGACAAATTTTGCTCAGAGGCCTCTTTTTCAGGCTTGAGGTTGTTTGTCGTGCCACACGGGACCCACGGCTCACTTCCCTTCCGAAGGAAGCCATGCTTAGGATTTTTACTCCCAAAAAATCCATCGATCCTGGCCGGGATAAAACCCGCGATCTTGGGTTTAGGAGGCAAGTATGGGTACCACTATACCACCAGGACCGACCAATTAGAGGTGACAGAGTAAAAGAGGAATATGTTTATTCATCAATTTCTGTGTTTGGGGTAACGCATTTGTTCTGATTTGTGTTCCGGTGTTACCTTTTGATTGTAAATTAAGGTTCTTTAGAGAGGACTGAAAGCGTCCGTGATGTATCTTTGTTGGCGGTCTGGATACGCGAAGTTTCTGGTATTAGGTTCTTGATGCGGATCAGCACATTATCCTGAGAGACAATGTGCATGGCCCGCAGTTCGTAGTAAGTCTCCTCAAGAGCGCTAAGGCGTGTTGAGATAGCCGATGAGTTCGGTGATGTGAGCGAAGTTCTTGGTGAGCGCGGCTGCTCTTCTATTATTTGGAGTCTCCTGAGCATCTCACTCTTAGATGGAGGCGGAGTAGGCTGGCTGTGTAGGCTGCCCGTAGAATGTTGCAGTTGGCTTGTCCTGTGAAATGGTCCTTGCTGCCACAAGAAGCACAAAAGCGGCGTCGCTGTGAGAGGTTGTGCTGCTTGCAGTTGGCTCAGGATGGCAGCGAGGAGGCTGTCTGAAAGGTGTCGGCGGTATGGCCATAGCCGCAGCATCTGCGACAAGGTAGGGAGCGTCTCTGGCGGTTAGGTTCCATACTGAGGTACTGGCCTGCTGTCCAGATCCCCTTCTGGAGCGCATCATCAGGTTCGCGTACTAGTGGGGAAGGACCTCGGGCAGTACGGATGGCGGAGAAGTGTAGCAGGTACTTCTCTGTGGAACGTTCGTTATGACAGTGGAGAATGTGTTGGAAGTCGGCGCTGGGCCCGTGTCTGCTGTGGTGCTAGTCAGTGAAGGCGATGGCGGTGCTTGGCTGGTTTGTACGGTGTAATTAAAGTAGAACTGTGGTCAGGTGGCGAGGGAGAAGCTGCGATGCGATTCGGCGGTAGGGTCGCGTTGGCTGCGGCTCGGGTATTTTCCTTGCTGCTGTGGTTTGTTGCTTCCCTGGAGTCATTCTCGGATGTTTCTCTCATGGCGAACCTCGAAGACTGTGAAAAGAAACTAATAGACTTATAGACTTATCCTCATCTTAATAGGTATATTTTATAAAGTTCCTATGTGGTATGCACTATGACAAATGGGAACAATCATTCATTTCTATAATAAAAACTGTTTGTGCTAAAAATATGCGGATTTGATGAGCGTGCTACAAAAGTTGCTTCTACCTGCTGATTGCTTCATTAACACGAAACTGCAACATCTTGACCTAGCGTAAATTATATTTTACAAGTGAGGATTAATTCAGCGAGGAGCATGGCCAAGTAGTGGCAGTAGAATGTGGCAATATCTCACGTGTCTGAATGGACTGTACCAGTAATTCCCAAACTTTTGGGTACTGGAGCACTTTACAGGGGAAAAGTTCATAATGAGCCGCTAATTTCCACCTAGCTCTTACATGACTATACTATTTAAAGATAGAAGGTAAGTATTCAGAATTTAGAACTTTAGACTTGTCAAACATACTTTATTAGTTTATTTCATTACAAAAAATTAAGGCAACCAGCAAGTGCAAATCTAGCAAATAATGCAACAGTATACATTTTACACTGTATTTCAGATAATTTTAAAGCTATCAATATGAAAACTTTCAGAAATATTAAGAAAACTTAACTAAATATGATCAGTAAAATTTAATACTCTAATGCACATAAAATGTTTTTTAAAAATTTTTAAACCAAAATAAAATTTTGTTAAAAAACTGAAAACACTATGATATGATCATGCATTTTTCATATAAACTATTAATGGAATTGCAATGGTTTTTTTTTTTCTTAAACTGCACACAACATGCTATTCTGGGAACTAGAATAGTATATCCATGCTGGTTGCTTAAATAGAAATAAAGTTTCAAGTTTTGAATATGTATATTTTAAATTCTTATTAATATTGATATTGATCAACTAGTTGTGATATTTAAATTTTTCTAGTTACCACACTTCACATTTGCATACATTATGTGTTGCAAAGTTTCAACAAGTGTGGTCCGGTCAATCCTGAAAAAATGCACATTTATGTTAAATTTTTAAGTTATCGGGCAATACAATTTATTTTTGTTTAAAAACCTTTTTATGTGCATTAGAGAGTGGAAATTTACAGAGCATCTTTAGTTCAATATTCTTAAAATCTCATAAAAATTTACAGCTTTATAAATTTCTGAAATACAGTGCAAAATATATAATGCTGCATTATTTGTTAGATTTACATTTCCTGGTTACCTTAAGGCAACACACTTTAAAAAGAACTAAAAGAAAATATTGCAAATTCATAATATATCTTCATATCCTCCTTTACTTCATATATGGGGTGCAGTTTTAATGTTGCAAAACTAAATACACTACATGGAACCGTATAAGAACTATTCTAATGAAAGGATGAGAATGAATTGATTTACATAACTTACCTACATCTGGTACCTGAAGTCAAATATCTGGCTGCGCATCAAAACGAGATGTGTGTTTTGTTTTAGTATCTGCATAAGCAGAGAAGCCTGATTCGCATAAATATGTGCTTGCAAAGGGCAAAAAAAGAAGATGATTTTTAGCTTTATAGGACAAAACTTTAAATTCGTCTTTTAACTGACACAGAATTCAGATGATGGTTTCTTATTTGAAAAAACATATTTTATCATAGAACCTGATGTCAGAGCAATCAAGCATTCATATTCCTGCGTTGTCAGAGAGGCTGGCTTTTCTGACACAGCAGAGAATGAGTTTACAGCCCAAAGATATCGTTCGTTTTTTCATGGAATTTTTCTGGAAAATAACTGTTGAAACTATCAAGCAGAGTTGGTAGGTGAACTTGAAACTCGTTTAAGATATCCCCAGGTATGTCTGAATCTAGTTCTTTTATAAATTCTTTTACCAATGTCAAGATTGCCAATCTTCACTGATTCTGCCCAAAACTTGGTTTTTTTTTTGAACCCTTGTGCTTTATGTTGGCATCAAGTACTGTTGTTGCTTTTACTTGAAGTGAGAGACTTACTTTAATAACTTTCTGAAAAATATCCCCTAAATATGCCAAGTTTATTAGCCAGCGTTCGTCACACATAACCTGCGTCCCACACCGAAGGCATTTTATCTTTCATGTAGATTCTGACTTCAGCCCTCATTTCAAAGAGCCGAGTCAAACTTTTGTTTTGAGATGGTCACCTTTTTTTCTTTTTTTTTTCTTTTTTTTTGTGAAGAAGTAAAGATGTATGTAAACTCCCCATGTCATCATACAGCACTTTGAATAGCGAGATATCTTAGGTTGTGATTTAAAAAAATTAATTAATTTCACGCTTTCATTCAGGACTCTTTTTAGGTAAGGTGGCATCTTATTTATACTCGATCGACTCATGGCTGCACAAAATTCAATTTTAAGACTTGGTCATTTCTTTATTCTTCAAATTTCTTCAAGGAGCTCTAGATGTTTCGCGGGGCACAGTTTGGGAATCGCTGGACTATGAATTTGAGAGCTTCAAGGCCAAACATCATTCATTTGACAATACACAGTAAAACTAATATGCTGTAGGAAACTAAGTACTGTAGCTTTCTGGCAATTTTTATGCAACAGTACTGGTGTCTACCTCTTATAACCAATCACTTCTCTGCGGCTTTGGAACTGAATATGTAAATAGTACAGCAACATTTTATTAAACAGTTTTGATTACTGAACTGGGCGCTAGGCTCAAGGTTTGGTCCTTTCAGTTGATCTAATTGTTTATACTCATTTTTCAATCTACTGTCTTTGAAGACTGATGCACCTCTCCTAAAGACGTTTTAATGTTTTTACAGCGTCCTGGAAGATGTTTGCCCATCCTCTCCAAACCACTGTTTACAGCTTCCTTGAATTCATAATCTGATAAACGTTTCCTCTCTCGGGGATTTTCTTTTAGTTTTGCTAACACCCTGAAGTCGTTTGGAGAGTAAGCACGGGCTCAAACTCTGTTTCAGCAATCGCATCAAATGATCTCCTTGATTGTAGCCGGTAAAATTCATTAATTTAAAATCATTTTCCACAATAATAAACTACTACTGTGCCTCCTATTTGCAAAAACAATCAGAATAATACATTTGCACTTCGGAAAAACAGATATTATTCCCATTTTTTATTTTGAATTTTAATTTCAGGATCATAGTGAGGATCCATGGCTCATCCATTGTCACAAATCGTTTTTTTTTTTTGTCCTAAAATATCTTAGAAATTTCTTACAAATGTTGACGAAACCGTTTTACAATGTCAGCATTCGAGATACCCATCTTAAGTTAACTTTTCGTCTCTAATTCTTTAGCTAAAATATTATATTATAAGGTTGAGCTCCTCTCAATTGTTTATAACAAGTGATGTCTCGTAAATCAAGTAAACAAACGAGAGATTAAACCTTCGGAATCTAAATGATACAGTGCGATTAGTGATGTTTTGCCCGCGGCGGGAGTTTTTCCTATGAACGAACTCCACTAGTTTATGCGCCTTTTACTAACTGTCGCAGTCGTAGCGCAGCTGTTCCCGAGTATGTGTTATGTAGTTCGTTTTATAATTCGACTTATATATAAAACATTATGCCTCATGTGTTTACAACGGTACAGCGTGTTTTCATGATCGTCTACGGCCGAAAGGCTGGTCAGATTAAGAAATTGGGTGTCATCCTAAATGTAAAAATCCATTGATCACGGACCTCCGTGAATCCCGTTGGAAATAGAGAGGTATCCCCCACTCAAACAAAAAACCTATTGACAAACTACTGGAATCAATAGCGGTAATTGATTTCTTCTATTCATAGGGAGTTTTAAATTCTTGCACAGCAGTTACAGGCTATGTAAGCATCTAGTTTTTTACTTTATTAATTTTTTACAGCTCCTTGCCATATGCTCAACTTCTACAACAGTTTAAGAAAGACCTTCTTTGGAATGCCAGAAATCCGTTTCTCATCCCCTGCACTGTTGCTTCTGTATGATTTCGGGGACATCCAACAATGTTCTTGCGGTTTCTGGAAGGATTATTTTTAGCACTCCTTTATTAATGCAGTTTTCAGTGCATGAGAGCCATTAACATGCGCTCTTCCACTGTGCACCAATTTATTCTGATCTGAACTTACAATATTGCTCGCAACATATTGTTTTTGTCGTTCATGTAACAACAGCACAGTAGATGCGTCACTCTACTGTGAGAACAGCGAACGCGCAATCGGCCTTCATCAGTTTACACGGGTTAGATCAGGGTGGGGAAGGCGCCAAGTCAAATCCGAGTTACACTGTGCCCGCAAAGCACAGCAGCGAAGGATGCAGTGCTTTATCGATCGATGGCGTTATTATGATGACGTTCTGTATTGCTGCCCGCCATTTAGAAACAAAGCCATTCTGTTTGCAAACTTAGTCACACTTTCCAAACACCAAGGTGTATCCGTGTCGCATTTTGCCAAATTGTGTTCGTTAGTTTGAAAGTGAAAACTACGAGCCGAGAACAGGTGAAACTTCTCGTAATAAAACTTTACTTGACATAGAATTTTATATTTAAAATTACAAATTTAAGACAATTCATCAGAGGTTGTGAAATATATACGTCTCATAGTTTGATGATGATAATAATAAAAAGGAAATACCTGTCATCAAAGTAAAATCCACCGCAGTGTGACATTCTTATTATTTCTGTATCGGTGGTTAGTGTTCCACTGTCTAGAGCACAGCCTCTCACTGTAATGCGGTCTCCCGTGTCATCTGCAACACACACAAGTCATGTTATTAGTGCTGTCCTGCACGAATATTTTTCGCTTACTCGGGTATTTGTCAAGTTCTGGAGACGGGATTTGCTGTTGAAGACATTGATTCGCATAGCTGCAATATAACCATGAAATTGTGGTAAGCATAAACGCATTGACTGCTTACGTAGTCTAAGGGGGTTGAGTTTTTGCAGTTTTCCCTCACCTTGAGAAGGTAATGCCAAGCAATTTTGAGGCGCCAAGGACTCCGAGCTCATTTACGCCACCATTAATTCATTTCATTTCATTCATCTATAGCATTCAGTCCATAACCTGCAGACGTCGCGAGAAGACAATGCAGTCAAAGGGGCAATAAATGAATAAAAACAAACAAAAAACGCTACTCGATAAACAGAAAGTTTTAAAAAGCCATTGCATTCAGCTGTTCTTATTTGTAATACATTACATAGCTTTCTTAAATGCTGCAAATGCTAGTTTTTCTATGGAAAAGTGTTAACATTATTTTCAGTTTCAGATATTAGATAAGAACTACGTCTGTGACATTCAGTCACCTACGAATACTGAGGTGAACATTCAAATCCTCTCGGATAGAGCTGTTGGTGAGAACGTTACCCAGCGTTCATTAAACCAAACATGTTTATTGCTAATATTGCAACCAAGTAAAAAGTTCATTTTTGATAAGGTGTTAATATACGTACCGTACACTCCAGCAAGCTTGATGCAGGCTGTAGCTGGAAAAAGTCCGTTCCTGCCCTTACGACCTCCCATGCAAGGCGCTTCCAATATGCTGCTCGAGTAATTGTTGTGGAAGGGATCGTCACACGCCGGGTAGTTTCCATTCAGAGATACGCACTTGAAACAATCTATAGCCACCGCTCCTGCAACAAAACATTGCCAGATGTAGCAGTGTAAAACACAGCACTACCAAAACCAATGTAAAAAAAACCTCACTGATTCTAATAACTTTCTTGTGTTATCGGCGTTTCACTTGCTCTCAATCCCCTTCTTTCCCTAGAGCTTTCATACTGGAAACTGATACTATTAGAAATACTATTTTGGAAAGAAACGAAAGTAGCGCTACCCTTTACTTTTTGAAGGCCGATTAAGTGTTCGCTGACCTCGGCAATAGTATAACGCATCTGATTCCACTATTATTACGAAATCGTCAATAGTCGTCGTGCCATGGTGATAGAGCAATACCTATATACATAGTAATTTATCCTCTTCATCTAAGAACATGCCATGTTGTCAATATTTAAAATCGAATTCATAAATTCTTGCCTAAGTTTAGGGACTATTATAAACTTTGCATCTCATTTTCGTTATAATGCATTTGTACACAATGTGTCCCATTTACCTTACTCAACCAAAATAACCTTTTCCTGGTGCGTCAAATGAAAAATTGTTCAAACAAATCTTTATAACATCAGTTATTTTGGGGGAGCAAATTATATGGGACGTCTAAATATTAAGTCATTTTGGGAACAAACCGTAGCTTTGTTAAACAACTTCATTAATTTCTATTTCTAACATGTTTTCATGTTTTCCTCTGAGCATTACTATATATACTTTTTATTGTCTCTATTAAGTGTTTGGGATAACCCGGTGTTTCTATCATTTTCCACAGCAGTTCTATCCATTCGATCGAAAGTTTCTTCGAGATCTATAAAGTCTGTATTTTTCTAAATTATACTCAAATGTTTTGTCATAGGAGTATAAACTCCCGAGGGAGAAATATTACCAAGATCTTCAAGAAGACTTAGAGTAGAACTAACCATCTAATAATTGCAGGAGATTTTAATGCTCGTGTAGACCATGCACCAATTCCAATAATTAATAAAAATGGTAAACTATTTAGAGATTTTGCATCATTTAACCAAATATGTTATGTTAACACAGTTTTTCTTTGCTTGAAGTGTGTGTACACTTTTGGCACCCTCTGCATTATATCCCTCCCAATCTTTATTATACTTCTCCTCTATTCTCGTCGGTCCTGGTGGTGTAGTGGTTACCATACTTGCCTCCTAAACCCCTGATCGCGGGTTCGAACCTGGCCAGGGCCGATGGATTTTTTCGGGGCGTAAAAATCCTAAGTATGGCTTCCTTCGGAAGGAAGTAAAGCCGTGGGTCCCGTGTCGTACATTTACGGCATGAAAAAGAACCTCAAGCCTGATAGAGAGGCCTCTGAGCAAAATTTTTCGGCCGTTTCACGCCCTGAGTTGAATGGGACGCTGATGACCTGAGCTGTTAAAGAGCGTCCATAAATAAATCAATAAAAAAAATTTTCCTCTATTCTCAACAATAATCTCCTCCCATCCTCTACACCTTTACTAAAGCCCCCAATAGCTCCTTCAGTTCCTGCTTCTCCTGCTGCCTCATCATAATCTTTCCCTTTTCCTATTCTTTTCGCCGTAGGTTTCTTTATTATATAACTTCTTCTACCTCTTTTCCATCTACATTAACTCCCTTTTCTTCTTGTCCCTCTTTGTCTCCTAACATAATTCGAATCAAGTTTTCATTGTGAATTTTGGGTGGTAAATTATTTTTCTAGTTGTCTGTATTTAATATTCTCAATCTTTCCGATCTTCTAACTGCCACTTTTTCTTCTTTCCTTGCCACTGGAATCTCTTCTTGCTCCATCCTTTCTTCCCATGCTATTTTACTTGTTTTATAGGCCAGGGTTTAAAGATGTTTATATAATTCTTTGTTCCTTAAAATATAGGCTACATGATGGCCCTTTCTTCTGAAGCTTGGTTCCTATAACATGGATATTTAAACAAATTATGCTCCAATGTATCCTGTTTTCCACATCGTAAGCAGATATCATTTTGGGTCCTTTTAATTTTGTGCCAGTATGTTTTGTAAGGGTCATGTCCGGTCAATAGCGTATCTATCCTCTGGTAGGTTTCACGTGTCTTAATTGTAATCTTTCGTTATATTTTTAAAGATATTATAAGTTCGTCTTCCCGCTTTGATTTATTCCATTCTAGTTGCCATATCAATTACTAATTAAATTTTATCGCTGCTCTGGTGTTACATCGTACATCAATTATTTTTTCCACTTCTCCATAATTCTTTTCCTTAATTTAATAGTTCGCTCCTCTTAATTTTGCTAATAAGTCTATGGGCCAGATGTCCATAGCGCCATTGTAGGTGTGGTACTAACTACCCCTGTATAGTATAATAACATTTTGCGTTGATTATACTTAATTTATTTCTAATTTGATATGTGCATTCTTGTGGCCCACACTCCAGCCCCATATGTAATTATTGTTGCAAAGATACTGTTGTGATAAATATTAATAACATTTAATGATATTTTAAAATTTAATTGGATTATTCTAGCCAGATAATTTCATCATTATTTTCTCGACTTTAGCTCTTGTATGTTAGTATGCTTCCATGTAAAGCCACAATCGATCAACTACATATGAACTACTTCTGTTATCACATACACCTGGGAACATATACTGTACTCCACGAAGATAAGCAGAGAAATTGCCTAAGTAGCACGGCGGAGACAGGCAAATTTCGGTTTCTTGCCTGTGCACAGAGGTGGGCAGCAGTACTTTGCAGTATAACTCGGATTTCACTCGGCTTGTCCACCCCTGCTCTACTAATATTTGTTCTCAAAAAATACTTATTTTTATCTTCTCATAAAAGAACATATCGCAACCAGTGACTCCTATTACGATGACCGCCGCGTTTCTCAGGCTGAGCTAAGCAGAATTGCAGGCGAATGTTATGGAAGTCAGCGAAAGTATAGAAGTCCCAAAAGCCAAGTTCTAAATTGTCATTGGACGTTCCAGGTTAACGTTTCAATCTAATATCCGCTTTTACTTTTTTCTTGATACACAACGTAAAGCAGCAACATTTTAAACAGTTTCTGCCATTTTCTCTATTAACTGGATATTGTCAGACAGTCATGCATTCACGGATGTTTCATACACAGAAAAATAAATGACGGAATATAATTTACTTCTTTATTCTATGTGATTAACACCGCCAACCAAAGATATAAAAACGTGTTTTTCTAAACGTTTACACGATGACGCCCTAACTGACATTCTAAACATCGGTTACATGTAGCTCAGTATGAACAGTTGCTAGAGAGACCTGGTGAGCGCAGAAATACACGTCTTGAGAAAATGACAAACCTGCCAAAACATGGACAATGTGAATATAAACAACATCTAAGAACTCGCTTTAAGGAATGGAAAAATAAGGTAAATGCTGCTGAGAGGAACGAAAGAACTGAACTCAGATAAACTAAAACAGGAAAATAACTAATTAAGGCTAAATACTAAATGTACAAACAAGTTTAGCGGATAGATGAACAGAATGAAGAAAGAAAATATCTTGTCAATAGCGCAATATCTAAAATAGCATTCAAAATCAGAAAACATCACGGAAAGTGTAGAAAAAGTGTTGAAGAAACATCCCCAGACCATCAGAGAGATGGAAGGAACTGGTTGCTAATTTAGCAGCAGTGTTAGCACAGCGGAGGAAAAGTTTAAAAAAAATAATATATCAGAAGATGTCAAAACTCTGTCTTAAAGTTCTACGAGGATAATCAGGCTCCTGGAAGAGATGCTTTTAAGAGTGGAGAAGTAAAGAGGTCCGAGTAAGGATTTGGGTATTTGAAGGTAACGCGCATGTATTATTTACACAGAAAGCGAGGAATGTGTGATGGTTTTAACAAGTTCACAGCTGGTCAACTGTAATATACATCAGTGAATTTATTCCTTTGTTATTGAATATTAATAACAAATTGAGATCGATAATTTATATTTTTGTTCTTTTACGTTAGTTTAAATCCTGATATTAACGCTATATGTAAACTGCTTTAGTTTAGGAGATACTCGCTATTGCAAATAGATTCTAATTTTAGCTCTACTAACAACTTATTATTATTATTTAAAATTGTACAATATAAAAATTAATATTAAAATTTGAGAAAATAAATATCATGCTACTAATAAAATGTAATTGAATAACACAAATATTTCTTTAAGCATTTTTATTTGTTCTTTTGTGTATTATAACGGTATGGATTAAAGTATTATATATCTATTACACGTCAAGAAATTCCAGGCTTTCACAACGTCAGATCAGACAGTCTTTTGTTTCCTAATTTCGTTAATTTTGGTTATTTTTAAAACGCTATATTGAGGCTTAAAACTAAATTGTAAATAAATTTTGTGAAAACTATTTCTGAAATAAACTTTTAGAAAACGCAGGAAGAACATGTTTAACCTATAAAGGGAGTTGAGAAAAATGTCAGTCGGTAACAAAATGTTTGATATTCAATGTCTGACGTAATTTCTTCTTACAAGCCGCGTGTTTTATGATCATCTTAATCATCTGGCTATTTTCTACCATATAGTGAAATTAATATTTTAAAGTGGTTTTAGTGTAAAGCGCAATGTAGATATCTGGTAATCACGTACAAAAGCTGAATATATTAATGTAGATTTAACCATAATGCCTTTGTTAAGCAGTAAAGAGAAAACATCTGGACATGTTAAAGAAACGCGCATTGAACTTGCAGCTTTTAAATCAGTTTCCACAATTTACCTATCCGTCAATACAGGCAGAATTTTTATGTTATAAATACGCTACACGCCTGACGCTACTACTCCTCGTTCGTATTGTGTCATTAAAGCAAGATGAACAACATTACGAAAAAAAAAATGCTCGTAATACTGGGTAAATGAGTCATAAATGGAACATCAAAAGCAATAGTTGCATAATAACGCATCCACATCATTGGAAAATACAAAAATATAATTAAAAAAAAAACAACTGTCCAAATATGATGAAATATCGAGTTCGCAGAAAGCAATTAGAAATTTATGGCACTGTAAGTGTAAGTATTAAACAGTGATAACTGATAAGACATGCAGAATTGAAAAAACCGTTTCGCCACGCACCGCAACCAAGTTTAAACAGAAATGTAAGTGGAGGCGTGTAAACAGTTTGGAGTTTACACTTAGATGTTGTGTTATTAATATAGCAAAATTCCACATCGGCATGTTCGCGTGTCTTCCTCCCCCCCCCCCACCAAAACGGATCTATGCATCATCTTTAACGGCTCGCCGTTTATTTTTCAGAGTTGCCAACCATTATACCATTTGTGGTGCAACAGTAAAAGAATTGTAGTAATAGACATATAAACGTATTGTTAAGTCCGATAATACCATTCGTAAACTTAAAACTAACTTATGAGTTAGTTACATTTTAAGATTGTAATAAATCGCACACATGCGCCATTGGTTTCAGCAGGTGTTGAGTAGAGTTCCTCCGTACGAGGGTAGGTCCATAAAGTTTCCGGTCAAACTATTTTCTAGGTATGATAAATACAAAAGCTATATTTCACTATATTTACCCTTTATTGCAATACACTTCTCACATCTTTGACTTAACATTTAATCCCCCCCCCCCAAATAGTCAGAAGTCTTGTCCGCCAAGTGGGCATAAACAGCATCCATCACTTCTTCGTCACACTTAAATTTCCTTCCTGGAAGGTCATTCTTGAGTATTGAGAAGAGGAAATAGTCCCTGGGAGCTAGTTCTGAGCTGTAGGATGGAAGGCGTACACCACCACTCAGTTTTCCTCGTCTTTTCTCTTTGATGGAAGCACGTAGTCTGTGCAATAGGCCAGCACAGTGCTCCCCATTTACTGTGGTGTTCCTCTCCTTGAAGTCAATGAGAGTCCCAAGAGTCCCAAAAGATTGTGGGCATGATCTTCTTGGTTGACTGAGCGACCTTGGCCTTTAGAGACGATGCTTCGCAAGTTTACTCTAGTCACTCCATTGATTCTATTTTGGAGGTAGAGGACCATAGTTTCATCTATAACAATGATTTGCAGAACTTCTCTCTCGTTGCCACAGCAGAGCTCCAAAAATGCCTGAGAATAGATGACTCGTTGCTGCTTTTGGACTGAGGAAAGAATTCTAGGCACTAACCTTATTCATGTTTAAATGTTCACGAATAATTCAAAGGACTGTTGTTTTAGAAAGGCCCAACCTTGCCGCTATATCTGTAACTTTGAGCCGGGGGTCTTCCATAATTTCTCCTTCCACAAGAGTTATGATTTCAGGAGTGAACACCTCAAAGGGCTGATCTGCAGGCTCTTCGGCTTCAATACTTTCTTGACCCATTCGAAATATTTGCCCATTCTTTTATGGTAGATTATGAGGGGGTGCTTCCACATATACACCGTCCAATCGCTGTTTAATTTCATTGGAGGAAATGTTTCTTTTGTGAAGAACTTAATAACTGCTCGATACTCCATTTTGAATATGTCACAATCTTCTATACATGGCCTTCTTTATGCAATTATATCTGAATTACTGAACACAGCGGAGCGGAAGCAATTATTTACTTAACAGATAAGCTATGACAGCAAATAATGCTTTTGTGAAGGCAAGGCCGGAAACTTATGGACCTGCCCTCATATATAATGATCTCCTGAACTCAAAGTGCCAGCAACTTTACATTCCAAAATGGAAATAATGCGCGCAATCCAGTGTAACAAATTGGTTGAAACCTAGTAAATGCCACATTTACTTCGTAAATATGGATTACTTTACGCTATCTGCTACTGTGTTGAAAGCTGGTGTAAATGGTTTAGGCCATTTTATCAGTAGCTTTTGTATACATTTTCAGAATCTTTCTATCCTCTTTAAACCATAATTTTGTACCTTAAAATCTGTTTTATATAATAACGGGATGTGAAATACATACACATTTATGTATGAAAACAGGCAACGGAGATTTATGTTAGGTTAGCGCTAAAGCATTTAAAATATAAAGTAATAATAGTATGCCCACGTTATATTAAGTGAAATTACTTTACTTACGTGCAGTGACTGTTTCATATATTCAGAAGTCATTGTTGCTGGTATGTTGAATGCTGAAAACCACCTGTCGATATAGCAGAATGTTGCTGGATGCAGCCTCGGGCCAATAGAACTTTAAAAGCAGCTCTAAATCGTGTCACCATCACATTTCGTGTACTTTAATAGGAATCAGACACGACTTGTGAGCTTAATCTGCACTAAGTTTTCCAACTATGAGAATGACCATGGAACATCCAGTCACATCCGTTGACACATCCACGGTCAATCAAGTGGAGATGCATCTCTTGCAGTTTCTCTTGGTAACATGTGTTCAGATAATTTTATTTCTAATTGCCAAACGTAATACATCTCAAGAAAATAGGGAAATCTGAGAACGTGAAGCTTGTTCCAGGAAATGTGCGATTCATGAGAATACGGCATACATTTTTAAATAGTTAATTTATTCCACTGGAAGAAAGTTCACTAAGTCGAACTTGCTTTTTTCGATTAACAGTGTAGTTGTTTGCGTTTAATATACAGAGCGATTATCTCACTAGAGACCCCAAACTGTTGTCTATAACAGGTTCCGGGGCCTTTAACGAGAGAATCAGGCAAAACAAACACTCTATACACCTCTATTATTAAAGTCGAACTAACTAAAATTAAACGCTCGGTGCTACAAGGCACAAGATACCAAGATTATGGTCAATTAAGAACCATTATAATAGCTCTCCATGCTATGTTAAGTGTGATGGACATCATATAACTTCCACTGTTTAAAAAGTCTTCACACTCTTTTAATTCGTATCAATTGCAAAAGTCAACATACTGCAAACTCCTATAAAGGTTGTTACGACATGATAAAGGACTCAAGCCTGAAAGAAGAGGCCTCTGAACAAAATTTGTCGACCATTTCACATGCTGATTTGAACGGGACGCTGACGACCTGGGATGTTAAAGAGCGTCCGTAAATAAAAACCAAACCAAAAAAATAGGTCATTCAAATTCGTGGGAAGAGGTGGTACGTAAACTGCATCTTTCACGAAATCCCAAAAGTAGAAATAGCAGGGTGTGAGATCAGGAAACCTCGGTGGTCAGAACGGAAGTGCCAAGTCTCCCTTCCCACGCTGCCTATCCATCGTTGATGTAGACATTCATTCAGGAAACGTCGAACATTCCGAAGTCAATGGGGTGGAGCTCCGTCCTGTTGGAAAATGTCATCTCCTGAATCTTCATTCATTTGAGGAACAGTCAGCCTACTAAGATATCTTCCTCCAGTAACCGTCTTTTCACCAAAACCAAAGGTCCATAAACCTTTGTCAACGATACGGCGCGAAACGCATTAACTTTGGGGCTGCCCCGTACATGTTCCAGTGTTACAAGGGGATTTTGTAACCCCCATATGCGAACGTTGAGCCTGTTGACTGACCCACTTAGGTGAAGCTTAGCTTCATCTCTAAAAATTACATAAGGTAGAAACAATTCATCTTCCTTGTTTCGGATCATACGTCACAAAATTCTATACGCTTTACCTCATCGTTTGCGCGATGAGTCTGTACCAGTTGTAGATGGTATGGTTGTGCATTATCTGGTGCCTCAATACACACCAGACAGTTTTTTGCGGTAGTGTTAAGTTCCTTACTCGAGTTGATTTCATTGGGCTACGTACAAAGCACGCTTGAATGCGCTCCACAACACGCGGTCGGCCTGGGCTTTTTCTTTACACAGAGAGCCTGTTTCGTCAAATTGTTTATTCCAACGATAAATGTTCTTCCTCGTTGGAGGTTCAACGTTAAACTTACGCCGAAATGCACGCTGCACCAGTCGAACACTCGCTTTAACTGAACTCACGAATGCAGAAAATCTTGTGTTGCATAGTAGTCAATTAACTTACAACTGACGCGGTACGTATGCGGAACAGCTGACGCTACAGTGCAGTGCTGGAGCGCTCTAGTGGTAGTATTCGTAACATTATAACATCTGCTTATACTTGACAGCATTCAAGTACAATGTTTATTGCAGGAAATATAGCAGACTGAAAGTATGTCCATCATTTTGAATAACCCTGCATATCATAGCTGCAATTATAGTTCTGTTCAATATAATTATATAACAGTCTTACACGAGTCTATTAATCTTTGTAACTGAACTACAATAGTCTGTATCAAACTCGAGGCAAACTTTCATGTGAACACATGTGTGGAGAGATGACGTTCCAGGTGGTGCATATACATACTGACTCTTACAAGCAAGTTTCTACCGTTTCCTCTCACTTTCCTTGATCAAAATATTCCACAAGCTTACGAGACAATGGTTTGACCAATTCTTTATAGGTCATAACCGCAAATACATACATTAGTCACAAGACAGAAGTACTGTACAGACATAAAAGGGCATTAAGTAATATTTATAGTCAATTAAAGTTGATTTTTTGGAGGTAGCTCAGACTAGCAACCACCTAGAGAAGCAGCCTCTGATAAACTGGCAATAAGTTGATAACTTACTGAAGTGGCAGGAAAGGGCCTACTTACGCATGCAAATATTATTTCTCATTGAGTTATTCATACGCGTCTATACACCAAAACACGATTTAAATCATTCATCATATTTTAAAGACGCTGGTAGTGATTCTATAACATAGCCAGATCTCCTTCAGCTGGCAGCTAATTGAATCCTTCCTTCAAATTCATGAATTGGGACTCCTGCCCCAGGGCGCTTAATTAACTGTCATGTTGTGGTGTTGTTAAAGTCTAGTAACACCTGTTCTGACGACAACAAGAAACTGTATAGTCTTTCTCTGACAATGATTAATTATAAATTATAAATAATTTTTGCTCATAAATGTAAAGAACAGAAGAGGTGAATCTTGAACAACATCGATTCAGTACTTCTAAAATCGCATTGCAAGAAAGGGCGATTATGCAATTCTTGTATTATTTCTTAACCAAAAATGTATGACAAAAAATGTACAAAGGAAGGAAGCAAGACAGAAAAAAAAAAGAAACAAAGATAAAGAGAAGGTGGGGAAGGGAATATCGATCGATCTAAGTTGGAAGTATTTTTTAAACTCCACTTAAAATAAGCACGCGAATGTGATTGTCATCTTATTATATAGGGTCTCTACTCGCTCTCGGCCCCAGTTTTTCTCTTATAACTTCCAAACTAATGAATGGAATTCAACGATATTTGACAGGTATACATTGATGTATTAAAATTGTGTTTTCGGAAGTAGTGGCGGCATCATTCTGCAGCTCGCGTGCCGTTTATGCCTATGAATACCAAACGCTTTCTCGTTGCCCTAGTGAGACGCATTTGTCTGTATGCTTTTACGGCATCGTCAAAGTCGAGCAACACAAAGCAAATGGGAACGTGTAACACGCGTGTTTATTATCCGCACGTGCTGGACAAATGCATCGATAAAGGAGTTCCAGAGACAATTTATTGCACAATTTGGTGTTTGAAAACCACAGGAACGTGTTGGATGTCCATAGGGAATGGCATCTAAATACTGTCAGAGGCAATACTCAATTACATTCATCGTTTCCAGCCGTTTGTCAATGCGCTTCTGGGAACGCGGTTCTCCGATGAGGCGTTGCTCCCCTCAAATGGGCATTCATTTTCCAGAATATCTACATTTGAGCTAATGAGAATCGGTTTATGATGAAAATATAGTACTGTGCTGTGTTCTGTCGCAGCGCCGAATTATTGATCTCGTCTTCTTCCACACATCATGGATATCGCGGTCTACAAGGAAATCTATCACGGGTTTGTTAACCAGCTCAATAACAAGGAACACCATAGCGGCTATTTTCAAGGTCAGAATGGCGTATATTGCTTCTTCGTTTGAAGGTCGTGTCATTTTCAAGGACTTTAGTCACCAAATATTTTCTTAAAGGCGTACTGAAAGAAAAAGTATATCGCAACAACTACTGACTCTAGTGAAACTGCACGAAATCATATAGCAGGAAATTGAAGGTATCGCTGACTGCCGGTGTTTAGGTGAATATCTTACATAACAAGGAGAGTCGTGTGCAGACATGCCTTGATAATAATGGAAACCAGCTTCAACGTGCTATGAAATCATGCTTTTCATATGTCAAGATTTGTATGATGAAATGTCACTGAATTATGTTCATTAGTTTGAACGTTAAGGGGTAAAATAGGGGCTGAGAGTGAGTGAACCAACCGATGTTTTCTTCAAAATGATTCTTATTGTTTCAAAGAAACCTTAGCTGGGTTTTTTATTTCATATTTCACCTCGTATTAGTGATGTTGGATTATGAACAAAACTTTATTATTGGTGATCGTATTTAATGTCATAATAATGCATTGAATGGCATGTATGTGTTCATAAATCAAGGGCAAGAAAACCGGTGACTACATTGCTTTGTTTTTTAAAAATGTATTTCAATGGAGATAAACGGGAGACGTGTAAGAAACAATGCTTACTTCTGTTTAAAATTCAGGCGTGCAAATTCCCAGTTAAAAGTCAGATAATGAGAGAGAAAAAAATTGAAATATGCTCAAAGAACATACTTAAATATTTACATTGGTAATGAGTTCTCATTTATCAGTAATATAGTCTAGATATACAGCTATAAATACTACAAAATATAACATGCCCTAGGAAGCCTTAATTCGTGTTTGTTAAATGAAATACTGAAACAGTTCAACTTCACATTCATTTTAAAATAAACAATTGCAGTATTGAGTTCCTCCCGATAGTTTTCGTAAAACACTCAAACTATCCGATAAAATGTTGCATCAAACGGTTGATCAGAAATAGCCTAAGCTAACAATATTGTGTTCACCGTCATTAACAACAGAAGGTTTTTAGCCAACAAAGTGCCCATTCCGTAGTCTACTGAAGCATGTCAGGCCATTGCGAGACAGAAAGCTATATGCTCTGGTTCTTTCCAAGCTCTTTTTAACGGCGTCAGTAAACGCACACCTTCATAATCACGACTTAAATATTAATATTGCTGTTCTTAGTGAACATCATAAAGGCCGTAAAACATTTTATTGCAGCATTACAGGTTTACACACCAGTACTTGTGAATGTAACAAAAGAGCCTCTTCATTTACCACCAAGCACAAGGAAATGCAAATCGTAGACCGTGTTTCAGAAACGGACTCATGAGTAAGTGAGCTAAGGTGCACTGTCAATGGATACAAAGTTTTTCATGTTGCTTTTTATTGACATCGGTAGAGATTTTGAGAATCACAATACATTATGTCATGTTGGCTACAAAAAGCATTATATAATTTTGCTAATGGCACACTGTATTATTTCAGAATTGTATTTAATAATTGTGGCAGTTTAAATTCCTTCATTCATTTGTTTTGTTATTCAAAGAGGATCTCCTAATTTACAGTATATTACTGGCTCTGGTTTTTCTCCTATCTTCCAAACTAAAGCAAATAAGTCGGTGACATTCGGCATAACTTGGTGTATGAGGACAAGATCATGAAAGGACACAAATGGCGGCGATATCCTCTAGCCCGAAAATATCCATTCAGTGTTCGCTCTGCTCGGCAGTATGTGACGTACCTGCCTGTGTTATTGTCATGGGATTGTCATACTTTTGTGTTACTAACAATACAGTACGTACAGTACAGTGTGAACCGCTATGCTGTAGAACAGCGAGTGTTTCCTACACATACTGGAAAAACTGTCGACAAAGGAATGCCATAGACATGTGAGGAACGGAGTTCAGGAATCACCCCCAAAATCCTATATTCAGTATCTGATAAAGAAATGAAAAGCACGGAATATTATTGGATCTATAAGAAAGATGCCCAAAACTGTCAGAAGCGATGATGCTGGAGGTGAAAAACAGACTGCAGTGCTGTCCTGTGTAAACGGTCAAAAAGTACAGAGCAACAAACTGAAAAAAAAATAATAATGAAATCTGCACGAATATCGCATTGTGCTATGGAAAAATTAAACTCTTCTGATAAACTAAACAGCCTCAGTTATTGTCCATGCATTATAGGTGTCTCTATGACGAGGGTTGGTTTCAGCTATGTTGGTTCGTATTTTCTAGAAGATACGTATTTGAGCTTGTGAGAATCCTCCATCTCTTTACTATTGTGAAATAACTGGAGTATGGTGATTTATGTTGCGTTATTCGTCTCCCCTTCTTCTGTACAACAGTATACATAGGAATATTCCACCAGTCGAATGACTAAGAATTCCGTACTGGCTATTTTTTGCAGCATGTCTAGAACTTGGTCGGCCACCAAGGTCTTCCGACCTTATCTAATCAGATTTCTTCCTATGGAGCATACTGAAAGAAGAAGAAAATAATGTACCGCAAAGCAAGAGGTTCTCGTGGAGCCATTCGTAGGGAAATGAGTGTGATTACCGATGTGTTGATGAGTTGCCTTCCATAACACAAAGAGACGTTTTTAGGCAAACCTTAACGTTATGAAGACCATTTTCAATGCTTTCTATGACATATTCTTGTTTCTCATACAAAAGTATGCCCATGTCTATTAAGTCTAATAATCAACATAACTATCAATAAAACAAAAATAAGCACAAAATAAAAATATTTATACATAAAATTCCCAAACACTGAATTATATCTATTGGTTTAAAACTATTAAGATAAAACGAAGGGCCGATAGTTAGTGAACATACAGTAGTATGAATTAAATGCTCTATTTCTTATGGAGTTACAGTTGGAATGAAGTTCGCTATTATTTTATATTTCGAAACGTTGGTGTGCCATTTGTAATGCTATTTTAAGATGAGAGTTGGTATTATGTTGTAATGATAAGTATGACATGGTAATTATTAAGAATGTGAATTACTTCTCGATTTGTTAAATTAGACCGACGCTGAGAAGTCATGTGCAGTATTGCATCTCCTTTCCCACTCCATTTCCGGAAACAACTGCGTCGTCTTTCTGGTTCCCGTTAGATTCTGTTGTTATTTGTTAGCTGGATATTTTCAGATTTATTATCTGGGGCGAAAGCGTTGAAGAATGAAACTAACTAAACATCACATCGGTTGCTGAATAATATGTGAAGTTTATTGTTGTGCTCGATAAGTACAATTGTTGTAATGAGAGATGGTTGTAATATTACAACATGTAGAGCGAATCACGAGACAGACGTGATTGTGTATCTCTCCTCTAGCAAAACTGATAATTAAGATGATGTTTCTAAACCTGTTAAGTATAACAATATTCAGTTTTAGTTAACTTTATGCCCCTCGCGTATTTATTCCCTAATACTTTCTCGCAGTTTCAAGACGCGTTGTATTTCCATTTTATACTTTCTCGCGTTCTAGTTCATGCGAGGTAATTATGTATGCGATATGGACTCGAACTTGCGTCTTCCAATATATTATAGTGATTACGCGAACTGCTTTCTACGAAGAGGTTTGACTGAGTGTGTAAAATTCGTTAATCTTGCATTGATATTTGGTAGTCTGTCGGTCTCGCTTTTCGTTCCAGACAGCATCATTGACGTTAGCAGGTGCTTGCCATTTGTCAATTTTCTTAATTTTGTGTTGATCATTCATAATTTTTAGGGTTGTGTATGTGTCCTGAAAAAGCTCGTTACTTTTAAATATACATGCACGTCAACAAACAAGTTTGAAACACACGTTGTAGGAACACGTATTATTTACATGTATGAAAACAAGCCCATGAATCCAATATAATTAAAATGAATATTAATTATGGGCTCCTGGGGTTTGAATTGTGGATTTTCCGTTTCACGTTTTCGGAAAAGGACCTTCTGTTTCAAAATTAACACTTTCCATTTTACATTTTTAATTCTCAGTAATGCAACTATACTTCTCAGTGACTTTAGTGTTGAAATCTCCCATACTATTAATAAAAATTTTGATAGCATATCAAGTTCAGTTAATCGTTCTTGTTTCTGATGAAAGTTTCTTTCAGGTTCGGCTATTATCATTAGATATTGTCACTGTTATTTTAAGATGAGATGTTACTTTACTGAATGTATCCTGAAAATTGCTGTCTTCGCTGTACTGTAGCTGAACAGGACTAAACCATAAGTTAGTTCTTCATAGCCATAAAGATCTTCTCGATGAAACAATGAAATTTCTGGTGAAAATAGTTGAAGGATTTGCAGTAATAATAAAAGGAGGGAATTCTATGGAAAGTTGAAAGAAAAAAAATCTCACCATAGTATTTTGTGATAAATTTAAATGTTAAAGATTTGAGTTGTAAGTTTGTGTTTTAGAATTGTACCAGAAAACTTTATGTTTTATCGCCTATGTGCTCGTGTACAATGAACTATTTAATGGTTATATGGAACATATAAAGTTTGATGCACATTTTCACCTGAAATGACTTCTTGTAATGCAACTTGGATAAATTTACATGGTTATAAAATTTGCATGAACGCTTCAGCATTAACTGCTTTTTATTTAAAGTGTGTCATTAATAATACTTCATGAGTAGGAACTGCGGAGACTCAAATTTGTGATTGGGGATCTGTTGAAAGTTTTATCTTGGTTAGTATTTTTTAACTTCCAGTGTTGTTGCTTTTACTGAATTTCCGTTTCATGTTCTAATTTTTGCTTTTACACCACTTAAATAATTGTATTTGTTTAACTTGTTTTATGCTCTTTCACTACGGACAGTTTAAACCTACTGGCACCTATCATAGAGTTTAAGAGATACATAATTTTTTCTTTTTTTCTTTTTTAAATCGATGCTGCTGCATTCACCCAGAGCACACAACACTCTCATATTAACCATCGCAGCGTTAACATTCACCGCTTAAAAATGCACGAAGTGTATTGGGCATAGGCTAATGGACATTAAGCTCTGATGGTCAGTGCTTCTAGGCCAAAGTTGTGGTTGCTATAAATTCAATCCGAATAGTGACCTACTCATATCTGATTGGTGTTTCAATTTCATCTTGTGCTACGAAACTGAATAAACTTTAAAGTTCAAGTCCAGTAGCACCCAAAATATCATGCAGTAGGCTGAAGGGTTGAACCTATTGTTAATAGCCAATGTCGAGGAAAACTCAGGTTTAAGAGCAGGAGAACTGAGTTCGGCTCCACATGAATAAGAAAAGAGAGAGAACAGCGCGCGCTGCGGGGCTGTTAAAATGTTAACTGATTCCTTTCATCGAGGGCCGTGTCCATCGGCAGATACAGAAGAACAACAGATATAATAGCCTACCTCCGTGAAGTACTGCAATAGGAATGGGTAGTAGCGACCCTAGCTTCAGTCAACAGTTAAAAGTAGCTTTATAAAGCTTTGCTTGCCGTTTTTTAATAATTACTGAACTGCCAAAATGCTTTACTTTATAAATGCCATGCTGACATAAAATTTGATCGATATAATATTATCTTAATATTTGGTAATGAGTATGTCCCAATTAAGCAGGCTGGTTTATACACAGTTCCACATATATAAATTAACAGTAATTATGATAGCAGAAAAAGATAAAACACAAAGAAAAAGTGACACTTGAAATCGCATAAAGGTTTAAATCTTACGTATTCACCCCCCTCCCCCCACACTCTCATTTCTAGTTTCATCTGTTTCCATGCATAACGTTACCTTCGATACTCAATATTTACTTTTATCACCGTCACTTGTCTTCTTGCCATAGAAGGACTCCACGAGTCTGAAATATAGTGATCTGCGATCTCAAGTGTGACTTTTTCTTTGTGTTTTATCTTTTTCTGCTATCATAATTACTATTAATTTGTTACATTGTTGATAGTGTTGCTTTATTTTTATTTTTCTTATATATATATATATATATATATATATATATATATATATTTCAGATGGTTAATGTGTATAATTAGAGAATCATTTCAATCTCCTAATAAGAGGATATAATTTGCCATAAGATGCCACATTCGTTTATTTAAGAATTTGGAACAGTTTATATTATGAATAATGACAATGCCTTGCTTTTTAAATTCTTACAAGGTTTTAAAGAACTCTTTTCTTACTATTAACGCTACACGTCGGCTTTAATTTTATTATTTTATATGCTGATCTATATTTTTTCCATATCCATAAAGGTATCTGCCTCAGTTTTTAACATGTTTATTCTAAATCTTATTTTTTTTTTTTAAGCTCCCATTGCACTGTCTCTCACACACACCACGCGCACACATACAACTTTTTTTCTTGTCTATCTTTATTTGTATTTATATTTGGGTATTTTAAATAAGCTATAATGTTTTCTATAATACACTTAACTATTTTATAACTGCATATTTTAATTTACTCTTTAAGAATGTTGCTTGCGTTTTCATAAAATGTATTGTTGCAGGAAATATCAATATATTTACATTTTTCAGTTCTGTGTCATTGTACTAGCTCTGATATATTTACATATTATTATTATTATTATTATTATTATTATTAGTAGTAGTAGTAGTAGTAGTAGTAGTAGTAGTAGTAGTAGCAGCAGCAGCAGCAGCAGCAGCAGTAGTAGTAGTAGTAGTAGTAGTATTAGTATTAGTATTGTAGTGTGGTTTAAGCTCGATGTTGTGCAAACAATTTCATTTTATTAATATACCAATTTTGCTTATTAAAAGAAATAGGCAAACTGCATCTGCATCTCGGATACTTTGTGTCCTAGTCTACTGGAATTTTGTTATTCAGTATCGAGTGTTTGATTTGCTATCGATTCTAAGTTTTTCTTTATGACTTTCAAACCAACAGATACAATTCAGTGCAATGTGATATGAAAAACGCTGTAGTGTGACGCAACTGACGTACTGCTATTACGGAATGTTCAACAGTCCTTGTGTCTTTGTGTTATAAGCATGCAGTTTATATAGTAAAGTGGAAATGTGTAAACAGTGGGCCAGTCCTGTGTTGTTCACATGTATTGCAATTATGCGTCGATAAAGAAATATCAAAATCAATTTCCTGTGCAGTTTGGGGTTCGAAAGTCATCGGTTAGCTCTTCCATTCAGAATCTGATGAAGAAACTGAAAGCCAAGGTGGCATTGCTATGTTCATGAAGAAACGGTGCAGGGGCTGAAAAACAAACTGTAGGTCTCCCAGCAGCCTTGCTCAAACTATAGCAGGAGACTGGGTTACCACAAGCACAGACGATGCTTTTGTGTTACTGTTGTGCAAGAACCTCTTAACCAACAGATGAAACTGGCTTACTTTCATTAGTTCCAGCAATTTGTTATTGCAAATTCGGAAATATTTGATAATGTCTGGTTCTTCGACGAGGAATCGTTCTACCTAATTGGCAAGTCAATTTTCAGAATACCCTTATGTGGATTAGTGAGAATTCTCTGAACATGCACGAGATTCCCTTCATGGTGAAGAACTAGGGTACCAGACACCGCATTATTAGCCTTATCTTCTTCTATATAACGGTGGCTGTTGCACTCTATATGGAAATTCTCCATAGTTTGTGAATCAGTTGGAGGACCATGAACTACAAATTCGGCAATTTCAACAGAATGGTGACATCTCCAATGTCAGTATGGCTGAAATTGATTCCAGGCCACCTTACTAAACTCTACTTGTAGATTTCCAAGAAGGACGCAGAAAGGCTGTATCGTAACAGGCCACGGACTCCGGACTTGCAAGAAAATTTTTGGCGGAAAATTGATGTGCTCTCCAGTATATTAGCGAATCCTTCCACAACACGGAGTAGCGTGTGTTTGCTATGACATAATCTGTTTATCGTATATTAAGATATGTCGGTGTTAAATGTCACTAAATTACATCTATTAGTTAAAAAGTTATAACAAGTTTTAGGGACCCATATTATAGATCCTCCTTTCTATAATATTGAGTAGATGCCCTCCTATATATTCTGCATCTTAACGGATATTTTAGCTTAAAGAATCTTTCTTTGAACTATTTTATATGGAAAATGTGTGCAATTGTTGCTCAAATTATGTGTAAAGGGATCGCCAGGCACTTATCATTGATGGCTATTTTCACATTTATTTTTCATGGTTGCAAAACTAACAATGTAGATACTCTCACTCTCTTTCCTCTCTGAAAGCTCGTCAAGTCTTCCATTTCGCGGGTTGTTATTAGTTAGT
This sequence comes from Metallyticus violacea, assembly GCA_030762175.1. Lineage (NCBI taxonomy): Eukaryota > Metazoa > Arthropoda > Insecta > Mantodea > Metallyticidae > Metallyticus > Metallyticus violacea. The sequence goes on along the minus strand of CM060843.1, from coordinate 106,536,021 downwards.
ATTACAACGCAGTTGTAATTCACTGAAATAACTATAACACAGCTAAGCTAACAGTGAACAAAAGATAATCGTTTCCATTATTATTTCAGTACAAGCAACATAAAATGTTTGTTTTGCAATTATCTAGTGTTTACTTTACTTTGACCTTCCTGTTTTTTATGTAACAGGTTATATTCTTCTTAAAATACAAGTAAATTATTATTAAAGCTCTACCATTACCACTTTCAGCCAGGGGCAATACTTAAGACAGATTAAATGTTTTGTCATTTAGGTACTCATGACGTATCCATGTTTTATATTGGATATTACATTTTGATATCTCAAAAACTTTACCTTAATTGGTCGTTATTAAATTACCAAATTATTAGAAAATTTTCACATGATTTATATTCCCTATTTTATAAAAAATTGTTGTGCGAAAAATATTAAAAATATATGCAAAAATTAAACACCTATTTATTTTCAATATTAATTTATATCTTCTTGCATATTATCTTTATAACAATAGACTTATTCGTTAATGAGTAATGCACATAAATGTTATTCCTATACTGAATACAGTGTCGGAGGAAAGGAATAAGAAAGTGTGCCTTTTTGCTGGATTCTCCATAAAACATTTTTAAAACGAATATAACAGTGATTTGTAAAGTAAAGACCGTTTAACTATTGTTATGGCCTTTAGGAAATTGAATCTACAGTGAAACCTCTCTAACTGGACAGGTATGCTTCAATCATTCCCCCCCCCCCTTCTTTTTCCCCAATTTACGAGATGTTCGCGAGAGAGGGATGAAGGTTTCCATAGTATGTACAGATATTAATGCTTAATAAAAGTAAAATAAAAGTTACTAACTTACGCTTATTCATTTTGGAACTTCAACCTTAGCAGTAACTGAGAGCTACTCTGCTTATTTTAGACTTGCAATCTTTTCTTCAGCAAGTTTACAGTTATGTACAGTGTTCTTTCTGGGAAATATGTAATACTTTTACAATGAATAAAAGTTAAAAAAAATTCTTTTCATACCACATTAATAATCCATTGCTAAGCACAGTTATAAATGTCCATCAAGCTAAAACAGGTAGCAGAAAACCAGTTAGGGAAAACCCCATTCTTTGCATGTAACTGCACAGCTAATGATACATTTAAAGTTTTAGATATAAACGCCAATTACATTGAAATAAGTTAGCATAAAGATAAAACAGAAAGGAAAATTGTTCTAATTATGGCCATTAGGTGTTCAACATGAGGCCATATACAGAAATTTGTTCGGTTCCTTTATTTATTTGGTTAGGTACGTTCTTTTAGCATCTCAGGCCTTCAGCGTGCCATTCTATTCAAGGCGTGAAACGACGGATAAATTTTGCTCAGAGGCCTCTTCTTTCAAGCTTGAGGTTCTTTTACGTGACGTGACACGGGACGCACGGTGTTACTTCCCTTCCAAAGGCAGTCATACTTAGGAGTTTACGTTCGTGTCCAGTTCCAAGAAAAGATGTCCAATATAATGAGATATCTAATATATAGGGGTATCCAAATACTGAATTTTATTAAATCTCAACCTTCTCCTACACACAGTCGCTTTGAACATTTAGTTATTTCTCTGTTTAAGTGTTCCTTTGTAAGAAATTGGTGGCCTGTTGTTTCAGCCTCTCCATAGCAACTTTTTCACATCGTTTTCTGGCAATGTGTTCCTTCAGGTAAAATCCCACGATACTGATTCCAGACCGTTGGGTGGATGATTAAAGGTTTTTCAATGAAATTCACCTTCAGCAAGAATTTTGTCTTGTTGGATCTATGAGGGCGAGTATTGTGATGAACAATTCCACGCGATAGCATGCCCCAGCGCCGGTTCTGGATAGCCCAACGAAGGATCTAACAAGGAAATGGTACGATAGATCATGTCAAAACTTACCTTGAAACTTCGTGTATGAGTAGGTAATTCAGAAAGAGGATGACATGCACAAAATCAGCTGCCAGTTCTAACTGCAAGTCATAAAATCCATGCCAGAAAATCGGGAAAAAGCACAATAAGCGACTCTTACTCAGAGTTTTTTCCGCTCACAAGAGATGCAGGCTGAAGGTCATAGTCTGATGCAAATGCTCCCAGGTAGTCGTTTCCTGTCGGTACGGCAATTAGGTCTCCCAATCAGTGATTTAACATCTCATATTTCCACTTTCAGCTCCTAACGTAAAATATGAACTGAACTGTTAAACGTTTTATTCTACTCACTAAAAGCAAAACAGAAGTACCTACGTTTATGGTGGTAAAAGCACAAATTTGCTTTGCTCCATGCTCATCAAATAAGTATTCCATCACAACCTGCTTCCTCACATGGCTGATTTAAATTCAGGCAACATATTGCGGGCGCTACAAGTGTTGGTGGATATTCCAAAATGTATGTCGTGGTATACTATGAATATTTAATCAAACCACGGACCTAGATGAAGAGAATTGAAAATGAATAAATGATACAGTTTAAGAATGCTGTCTCTTTGGAAAAGTTCGAAATTTATCCAGTCACAAGCAGCTAAAAGTCCTGACTATGATGCTTTCCATTGAAAACTTGTCAAGCGGGTGGGGTTTTTCTGTTTTACCAGGGGGATCTGGAATAATTCGATTGTTCCTCCAGGCGGAATGCTTTCAAAACAGAAAGAACGGCATAGGTCATTTATGAATCGAGATTAAAGGCGCAATGGTTTCATGTGAAAGAGAAGAAAGCTTCCTTGTACTATTCTTTCAGTTCTGGCTTGCCCATTTTTCCGGATTTTGAAGCAGTCGCTGTTGGGTTCTCGACTTGAAACATTTTTTGACACACTACAAGTCCCAAAAACCTCTGTCATTTCTGTAAAACTACACACACTTTAAAAAAAAAGATAAACATCCATACTAATAGCAGACATTATGTATTAATAAAACACTGACTGATTGGGTTACGGGTATGTTTCTTCGCTGTGAAAAATAATGTTCGCTTGAATCTCACCTCTCTTTCGAAATCACTTTGATCTGTATTGTAATTAGAGGACAGCTGGGGAAATTTGAAAGGTACACTATAGTTTTATCAAGAAATCTTCTGCTCCGTTCACTATATTGGAACGAGAGACTAATTTGTTTATTTTACTATGTGTGATTCTGCACTTTTTATTGAATTACGTGAGCCATAATTATTATGCACGAAATTGGTATTTTCCACAAATGTTTGGAATGTCCCAAGTGTTAAATTTTCATCATTCAAACATTTTATAAATCAAGAATTAAGTCTTTCGTACATTATCTACCTATTTTCCACTCGATTTTCCGCAGAATTTCTACTTATTTTTTCCCAGATGTACAACAATTTTTGGATTAAGACAATTTTTTATAGCATTGGTATTCGTAATCTTTTGTTATCTCCTGTTTTAACTAAAACACCGCTGATTTCCTTTTATAATTGCAGCTTATTCAGTGTTACATTTCTTTTAAGGACTGTGCTCGTAATTCTAAGCAAACTATTTTTGAAGGGAATGACTTGCATTGTCAGTAGGAAAATAACGCCCGAAGTATTTGCCGCTTGATAAAGTTTCTGCGAGCTTCTGCTCTCCTAAGAACCTTGCCTTCCTATTTCTTTTATCGTTAGGTAACGCCATGGCTTTCCTACTCCCTTCCTGATCCCTCTATTACTTACTCTTACAGAGTGACGATCCTGGTGCATCAGTCACGCCTCCTTTTACCAATGGCAGCGGAGAAAACCAAGTCCAATTCAAGTCAACAAAAGTAGGCGGATAAATATGTACATGTAGGTCTGTTAGTTCATCTGGTTAAGAGTGCCGTATCACTAACGCCAAGTTAGTGGGTTTGAATCCCCCAGGGTGTTAATCTTCATAATTTGTTTACACTTTTATTAATAAAAATGTTACCTTTCTTTTGTTAATATAATAAATGCTATCTTTTTAGGGAGGGCAACGCATAGGTTGCAATTTTACTTTTGTTTTATGTACTGATTCTAAATGCTAAATAAAACTTATTGTATTAAAAGAACGCACAGGTTCCAAATCTAGGTTAGATTAGGTTTAAAAAAACATATGCAATACTTATAGTGTTTAAAGCATATGCCTCTTCCCTTTTGATTATTATTTACTTTACGTGTTACATTGCTTAGTTAGTTAGTTAGTTTCCCATTTGATTTCGCTATATACTGAAGTGATTGCTGTTAACATGCATCCTAAAAAGTGCATTTTTTGGCGTACGTTTTCCATGCGTTACGACTATTCCTTGAAATGCGCTCTGTTTTCTCCGCTGCCGTTCATGGAAGGAGGTGTGACTGGTGCACTCGGTCACTCTATAAGGATAAGAACTCTATTTGTCACAACGCAGACGACTTTCATCCTTGGTAAGTGACTGCATTTGGTACCCTGGCTTCACCTTGTTCAAGACTTTCGTTTAATTTGGTGGGAACCTGTTTTCCATTGTTTTGCGACTGTACCTCCAGCAAGGTTAACCTACAAATTTTTTATTTGAAATTTGATAAATTTAGAGGCTGATTCTTTTCAGTGATAAGAGCAATGACCGAGGTAACCATGAATTATTTATTATATGTATACTTTTTTTACGTTTATCTTTCATTGTCTTGCAGTAAAATTGATTATAATTGTGTATTGGTTTTTTTGTCTGGGTTTTCTTGCTATGCTCCGTATTAGAGCCGTGTTATTTAAGAATTCTTTCACAATGGTTTTGCTTATATGAGAAAGTATTTTAAGAGAATTTTGTATGTCAAATATTCGTTAAAATTGATTATTTTGAATTACTGAAAGCAACTGTAATGTACATAAAGGTAACGTGTTTCATTCATTTGCTATAAAAGTGAAGAATATAATATTCAAGCACATATTTTCAAATAATAAATATTTTATGCATATTCTTCTTCTGACGTCTGTAGAAGCTAAGTGTAACTAAATTCTAATGGTTCATATGTCCGTCAGGATCCGGAATAGGGCTTACACCTAAGCCTTGTGAGTCCACGACGACGACATCAATGATGATACATATGCAAATGGTTAATCTTGAAGTTGAAAATTAGCAATATTATATTGAATCGTTATATATTTGATGCTTGCTGAATTATATTAACACATTTAATACTTGAAGTATGTACCATACTCTATATTTAAAATAATCCTACAAGAACATCCCCAATTCTGTATTAGCTCCTTGCCAATTTCCATTCCAATTAAACCGCTTATCCACATGCACTCGGGGCATTTTATAGCTTATCACAATCACACTGAGTACTATGATATCCTCAATCACTACCACTATCCATTGAAGTGTTTTAGTACTGCCATTATTTAGTTCTTTCTGAAGGCCAAAATAATTACAGTAACTGGAAGCATATTAATTGAATTGAACATCTGCAGAAACATTCTTAGTAGTTATCTTTATATCACCGAAAGATCACAGTTGTTGCTACTCTGTTATCTATATTTAATATTGTTCGTTACTGTGTATTATCTATTAAATATGTCAAACCGACTGTGATACTAATGCTGGTTTATATGATTATGGCTATGAAGTTCTTACTGTCCAGCCCCTATGTAGTTCTGAAACAATTTAACATTTCCAAAACGCCTAGAATAGACGCTCAAGTGCCTCGTTTAACCACTTTTAAAATCTTACAAGATAATGCCTCATATTGCTCTTTTTCTATCTCCATATCTTTACATTTCAGATCTTAAATGTGTGGACAATAATACTGAAAAGTTTGTTAAAAGTTGCCGACAATGTACAAAAGCGGATAGTTTTCACTCCACAACTTCTACCATTTCACTTTGACAGATTACTTAACTGAAAAAAAAATTAAATGCAAAAACCATTCTTATATGTCCCTCTCAATTTGTTGCATACGCTTTAGACCTATCTAGCGTGCAATAATTCACAGAATTATAAAGGAATAAAAAATAAACATTTATATCATTACATCAAAGATATATATTTGACTTTGTTTATTTACCGATGCTCTTTAACATCTTGGGTCATCAGCGTCCCATTCAACTCAGGGCGTGAAACGGCCAAAATTTTTGCTCAGAGGCCTCTCTTTTAGGCTTGAGGTTCTTTATCGTGCCGTAAATGTACGACATGGAACCCACAACTTTACTTCCCTTCCGAAGGAAGCCAAACTTAGGATTTTTACACCTGAAAAAATCTATTGGTCCTGGCCGGGATCGAACCGGCGATCTTGGATATGGAGGCAAATACGGTTACCACTTAACCACCATAGTCGGGTTGTGGAAGTATGAGTTGAAAATACAACGCTTCTTTACATCCACTCTTGGGTGGAAAACTTACTTAAATATTTCATTGCGAGTTTCTATAAGCGCAAGAATTAAAATAAAATAAAAATAAAAATATTAACGAGAAGATCGAGAACGTTCTGTAAAGAAACATTTTCTTCTTCTGAACGCGTCACCAGAGTGGATAGTCATTTAGCTCAGTGGCTTCAAATTGTGTACCATGTGCTACGTCAGTCTCAGCAACTGGACAAAAGCCAAGGCATGGTCGCCAAAATGGATCATGTCTTCAACAATTATTAACTTAGATGTGAAGAATGAGGGGGGTGTTGGTGACATCCGACACAGTGGCGAATGTCAAGAATGTGTCTCTGTTCAAACAGGCATGTGTGGAGATTGTTCTTGGCATTTCATTTAATTATCCTACAAAAAGGTAGATATGGAAGTAAATCTATTATGAGATATCTGTTGCAACACATTGTAGAACACTATACAATAAGAAAGTTAGTAGTTATCAGTTTTGAGCTTGTATGAACACACTCTTGTTACTTTAATGAAGTTCGCATTCTGTAAGTAGTAAACTATAATAATATCATATGAGTATTGTAATATTTTACGTTTTTTTTTATGAACAATACAGCAAGCAAACACCACATTTAATAGGTAAATGTTCTGGTTTATATAACATCAGCTATTTCATTTACATTTCTCCAACATGTTAAATGTACGCTGTTTGTTGATTTGTATAGATACAGCTAGGAAACGTCAAACAGAAAATAATAGACATAAATACTGCCCACCTCCCTGGTCTAGTAGTGGTTAGCGTTGATGACTGCTGGCTGGGAGGCCCGAGTTCGATTTCGGGTACCTATTTAGGAATTTGTCTGGGTTAGGCAGGTCTGGAACGGTGTCTTTTCCATCAAACAGCGTTTCTGTACGAATAGCTACAAAGTCACTTGAGTTAAAACCCTATAAAATTACTGTGACGCAAGAACTTAAACTGAGTGATGCTGTAGTCAAGAGCTAGATTTTGTAAATGGATCCTGACTGAAGTACATGACAAAGAAACTGAACTGAGATGGGTCGCTGCGGCAGGACAAGGCCCACCCCGGGCTGTAGAGTGCCAAGAAGAAGAAGACTGATTATTCTATTCCTCAGAAAATATTCATTGAACTCAACACATACGAAAGCTTGGTTCCTTTTATATAGATGTATTAATTCACAAAATTGAATTTCCGAAAAAAAACTACTTTATAAGGAACGCCTTAATGACCAAAAATAACAAACATAGCAATGTGCAAGGTTTCTGTGTTTGACGACAGAGTTATAACATCTATCTACAACATCCCCCAATCTAATCCACTGTGATTATAATCTGTGGAGGGAATTAAAAGATAAAGAATAAAGTTCTCCTATCTTAGACAGACTGAAGAAAGAATAATATTTGTTAAGACATTAATTCAATTTCTCAAATAAAACTAAATAGTGTAATGAATAATGTCCTTTGCAGGAGATAGAAATTTGTGAAAAATGAGGACAGGTAATCCCAGCACCTGGTAGAAAATGTGACTATATAAGTTGGTCACTCTAGTGTCACAAGTTCATTTATTTAAACTGTACTAAGTTTACTAGTATTACAATATGGCTTGGTTGTAACCCAGGTTCTATTCCAGGCCAATATTTTAACTCATTCCGATACAAATTTTTAATTAACATAATAATGCACTCCATTCAACAAACTACATTTACAGCGTTTGTTAAAACCCAGTCCTCAGTTATCCAGAAGATTCTGGCATTTTTATATTAGACAAAGAAACACTATAACATTTTATATAATTCAATATACACCTTAAATTGTCAATGAATGTGATCTCATTTACAAAAACCTCTGCCCTTAACTGACTTACATCGATACACATTTAAATGTTTAATCACAATACTACTTACTACCTGCCACTCGCATTCACTGACCATAACATTTGTTCTTAACTTGGTACAAATATTCCCCAAGATTCCTGATTTATCGGCCTCCGAACATTTTCTTTGTTGCAATTTGCTTATTTTAGTCTGAACCATTTGCCATTTACTGCTTGTTGTCTCCATTCACTTGTTCCTGAGCATTCAAACAAAATATGTTCTACATTTTCCATATTGCTACAAATAGGGCAAACTCCACGCTCAAAATTATTTCTAAAACTGCCTGAGCTCTAGATTCCTAATTAGTGCCACAAGTTGAACCGGAAACTCTTGTTGCCAACTGAACTGTGGGAGCATACTCAGGTTTTAGGAAGCTAAATTCAAACAGATTAATGAAAACTTTAGATTAATATTTTCTTAGGAAAGGCAATTCTTCAATAATCTTTGCGCCAGTTACTTTGACACCTACAGTAATCCTACTTTCCAGAGTTAGTGGCTGTACGTTTGGATGCAGAATTTAGTGAAATTGCACAGTGGAGTGGATTAATCTGTAGAGGAATATTGAATTGGACTGTTGCGGTCAGAGGAAGTATTTTTGGTACTTCAGCTATGTTCAAGGGCTGACCATTTGTGCTTGCCTAAAATGGGGGCATCTCCGGGGAGAAGGGGTGGAGTGAAGGAGGTAGCCAGTAACCTGGATTGGTTAGGCAAAGACGTAAATGAAATCCTTCACAATGTTTGCAATTATAGCGCCCCGAAACTAGAGAGTTCCTCACCGAGGAATTCGAGCCCCTCGGAAGAGCCGCTTCACACCGAACGCCGGTACAGAAACCTTTCCAAAACGCAATCCATCGTCACGCCGCTTACAACATCAGCCCGCCTCGCCTGGCAAATTCGATCCTGCAATAGTATATCGGAACAAAACGGTGTGAAATGGGAGAGCTAAAAATGTATGGAAAGGAAAGAACCTAAGCGATCAGGAGGGAAGAGGAAGAAGAAGAAGAAGAAGAAGAAGAAGAAGAAGACCCAGGATGGCTAATTGAACTCGGGACCTTCCGATTGCTAGTCCCAAACATTACCGCCTGAGCTACTCCGCTCAACATAATTAATGTGGCTTACGGTTATTGTTGATATGCAGGCAATACCCTCGGTCCAGAAAGCACAGTGAGAGACTACTGTTAGTGCTGGTGTTAGGTTTAATAAACGCGAATTGTAACCTGACCGTTCTATCGTCAAAGTTGGTGAAACTGTATTAAAAGGTTAATTAGGAATGCTAGACTTAGCGCACCAGGTCAAGTGCAACAGAGCCGCAGGCTGCAACAAGAGGCTCTTGTGACGGGAGCGGGTAATTGCTTGGTCCACTTGCTGCAGGGAAGTAAACATTGTTACAACAGCAAGACAGAGAAATAAAGGAAGTGTCCTCCGGCAAGCAGTCATCCCACTTAGGGCATACACTAACTAGATGGCCAATATCACTCCTAAATTTGTTAACAAAAAAGTATGCTCGTGACGTCACTTTGAATGTGAAGACTGTTCCGGATCTCAGAGATAGCATTGGAGGTAGCGGGAAGAATGCGGAGAGAAACTAAAGAAAAATAAGAGATATGCTGTTACAAAAGTGTGATAGCAATCGGGAATGTCAAGAACATTAACATATAATTTTGGTGCGCCTCCTCAGAAGTACAAAAGACGATGAAATAAATAAAACATATCTCTTTATCTCTTTTATTGAAATCGTATAAATATTTATTTTCTGTTTTATTAGATGGACTTACTATCATGCTATTGAGCGGCTCACTCCTAAAAGAGAAACCGTTAAATAGGACGCGCACGTGCCAGAAGTATTTACTGTGCGTCCACAGACTTTTTGAAGAAAAAAAGTGCCCATATTTTTATTTTAAAATTATTACTGCACATCATTTTACATGATCTGCCCTCGTTTGTTTGTACTGATATATAAATACAGAGCAATTAACAAACTTACGTAAAAATTTTGCTGCTCAGTTATCATTTGAAGACTGAACACATTTATTACCTTGTACGCACAAAATTGCCTCTGCACGTCATTTGCACGCATGATGACTAAAGTTCCCACATATGACGTAGCATCTGACCTTTCTATTCTAACTTCGTTTTTCTTAACCTTCTTTATTATTCCATATTTTCACGCTCCATCCTTCTTCTAAACCCAAGATCGCGGGTTCAAACCCGGCCAGGTCGAAGGATTTTTTCGGGCGTAAAAATCCTAAGTATGGCTTCCTTCTGAGGGAAGTAAAGCAGTGGGTTCCGTTTAATACATTTATGAAATGTTTCTCCTGTCCGGTTTTCTGGTAAGACTCCAACTACATTTGCTATGTATCTCACTTCATAATCAAATATTGTTACTGACAACGAAAGATCTTACTATTAAAAACATCTTATAACAAGCAGTCACTCAGTTCTTGTGAAGTGTATTGTACTAGGGATATGCTGCATGCTTTGCTTCTGTAGAAAATGTATAGTGTTGATTAATGCCTTTGATGAAATTACTAGATTTTGTGCAGAATGGGGTTTAAGGATAAAAGGTAAAAAAAATCAAAGATATTTAAAAAAGGGTAAAAATCAAAGAAAGATTCTCGTGGTTTATAAGTAGAGATCCCATAGAGGTAGTGAAAATTTTTGACTATTTGGGGGTGAGATTTACGAGTAATGGAAGATGGGAGGTACAGTCTAAATGTGCACACACCAAAGGCAAATTACCTACGAAAGCTGTCAGAACAAGTTTGTATAAAGCTCCCATATTGCCGATGAAATGGCTAGAAAGACTGTATGAGACTGTGGTTGAGTTATAAATTATGTATGCAGTAGAAATTTGGGGAGTGTCAAAGGGGTGGACAAAGGTTGGTGTGACACACAGAATGTTTTATAGAGAAGTTCTGGGTTTACCAAAAAGTTCGTCCGGGGGGGGGGGTAAGTTTGGCAGATCTAGAGTAGGAAGAAAAGTTATAATAACGGAGAGAATCGTGAAATATTGACACAGATGTTTAAAATTAGATAATTACAATGTACTAAAGAATGTGTTAAGTGCCAAAGAGATGTATTTGGAAGTGAGAGTTGGTTGGGGAGGCGGGAAAATTATTAGAAGAAATTGGAATGGGGGGATGTGTGGCGACTGGGTGAAAGTAACATCAGTGAATTATGGAAAGTGAGACAGAGAGTAGAAGACATAGAGCAGCGAGATACTTGGCTAGCCTAGAGAATAAAAGTTCTTTACATATATTAGAATAGTGCAAAGAAATTGGGGACGGGAGAAATATATAGATGATTGTAATCAATTCGTAAGAAAGGGTCTTGCATGGATGTGTACAGGAGTATTATTTATGAAAGGATAAAGAAAAAAAATTAAAGAAGGATGTATTGCGTGTTCCATTGTCTAATACAATGTAAAATTGTGCATTAATGGAGGGATAGTATCTGGAATGAAAAATGGGAGACACTACAACTTGATGTAATAGAAATTAAAATGTTGTCAGATATGAGGGTAGAGAAAATAAAGAAGATTTGGGAATCCTTAGCAAAGGCAAGGGACAAGTGCAAGAGAAGTATAAGGAAGGAGCTTGAAGGCACACACGTTGTGAAATGATGAATAATTGTAGGGGTTCATTGACCATACGTATTACTAGCTGGTTAAGGTATGGGAGAACCTTAGTTTTGGTATTTACATTTTCAGGTATTTTGTTTTTATGTAAATTTAATTGTAATGTTTGAGGAAATAAATTTATTCATATGTTGCTAGTTTAATCCTTTCACAAAGGTCCTTGTTGAAATCTTATGTTTTGCTTGCTGTGAACAATGATTAACTTTAATAAAGCTTTTATAAATGTTGTTGATGGTTCTGATGAAGCGTTTAGAACCAAACTGTTTTGGTGATTCGCCCTACTGCAATATTACTATACATTTACACGTCTTTTTGCCTTTCACTTCAACTTTACAAGTTACAAAATTATGTAGTCGTGTAGGTATATTGAAATGCTTCTCTCCAAATTCTTCAAATTTCGCACGATTATCATTTTAGAAATCTTACTGAGGTTAGTACATATCACACAAAAAAATCACCTAAGTTATGGAGGGGGAGGGTTGTATATATATATTTTTTTTTTAATCCGCTCCTTTCCTTATTTTCCCTTCATGACGTTAACTAAAAGGAATAATTAGCAGAAAATTCAATTCATACTTGTATAAATGGTCACAACTTCAAAGCCACATAAGTATTCAAGGAAACAGAAAGACAGCTTCTAAAACCATCTTCCTTGGGCTTGAAGTAACTCTTATATTACAGAATCACAAGAAAATAAAAAGAGAGTTATTAGCGGTGGTAAAAGAAGTTCCGATATGACTACATAAGCTGCAGGTCATTGTTTTCTTTGTAGCTGAACCATCACCATGGTAAACTCACTGATGGCCTATGAAAATGGATGAATTATTGAAATTCTTATTGCTCATTTAACAGACGCGATAACGTTAAACATTTCTGGGTGTACTTTAGAAACATGCTGTCTTAAATTTCTATTGTAGTTACATTCTTTAGAGCCTTTGCATGTGAATTTTAACTTTATCAAAATATATCAGGATTTTAGAGATGCAGATGGACACCACTTTAAACATCTGCTATAATTAAAGTTACACAAGCGTTTAAGATAAGAGATTACGGTGCGATGAAGCGAGGCAGATTTGGATGCACGGTGTATTAGACTGTCCCAGAGCTATGGAACACGAAACACGAAATGTTTGCTTTGCATGTGCTAAAATGTGATTGGGAAAGTAGGCGTGCAGACTTAAATGAAGCAACAGACAATGCGGTTCGGACACTGCAGGCAGCTACAAATCTTGTATCTAGCAGGTAGATGAAATGAATTATTTACCTGCAGCAGTTGAAGGAAGCAGTTTGTATGCATTACAAGTCAGTATATCTCTCTTCGGCTAATGGGATAAAATTTTCATGGTTCGGTTTCTACACCAATACTTAACCTAACCTGAAAACGTCATTGTGCGGAAAGAATTTCAAGAAATAGTGAAAGTAATAGAGGACTAGAAATGAGATCTGTGGAGAACATACTCATAAATATGTCTCCAGTTTAGTATTGGTCTGGTATTTGTATTTTTAATCCATGTTCCAATCATGCATTTTTCCGTTAAGTTCCTGCAGGTGTGGGTGAAGTGTATTGTGATGAAACCAGGCTCATTTCGTTAAACGAGTCATTCTAAACAGGGATGTTACCTGCAAGTTTTAAGTTGAAATCATTAGATGTCACTGTTGTTTTGCAGACATTCCAATCCTCACCTCTGCTATTCCTAGAGAAGAGTTAACTAAACCCTTAAACAAAATTTCTTCAAACATCAGCCATACTGATATTATATGAGTAGCCTGTGGCATTATTCTGCTGAAAATAGCCAATAGGAGTTCCTACTTGCACAGCTCATATAAAAGATTTCCGTATCCATCTTTGTTTGGGAAAAGATGTGGTCAATAAAGTGGCATGTCACTTAGAACCATGCCTTATAGGGGAACCATGTGTAGTCATGTTTTACATTGACAAATGCTGGAACTAATGATATCGAGTCTCTTAGAATTTTCGTTTCTTGCACAGAAATAACGCAATACGCAATTAACTTTTTTTCCAGATCATTGATGTTATTTGAATTTGGAAATCCTCATCTCTCTGAGAGAGCGGCGTGGTTCAGACTCGGTAACACTTGGGGCTTACATTCAGAAGGTCGGATTCAAATTCTTTGGAACCGATCATTTTGACCTATAGGTTTTTAGTACTTTTCCATGATCATTAGGCGAATGCTGAGAGTGGGTCTTTTCTTTTCATGGCTTTTCTCTCTACTCTCTACTATTTCATATCCTACCACTCAGATCATGGTGGAAAGTGCTAAGGCGAGGTATAACGATGACTTGCTCTTTTGAAATGTTTCCTTTGGAGGGAATTTCCGCTGACGTCAGGATGTTCTATCTGGAAGCTATGCTCATCTACGTCCTTGCTTCACCGCATATGTCTTCCTTATTTACGCTCATCCTTTCCTCCCAGAAGTATCCCCACTGGGTGTAGGCACAAATAACAATACTGAAATATGCTTTATCGTTTCTGTACCCCGAACTGAGTAATAAACTGTCTTTGGCATACCTTTATCTATGCAGTTTTTCAGTACTTTCCAACATTATATATGCGTTGTTTCACTGTATACAGGTTCTTACTGTATTGTACGTGCTGTACTGCTCAAAGCAGAGAAATGATGACGCTGACAATCCTGTAGCAAGAGCTGCATCAGAAGTTTCACACTACAGCTGCCCGGAACAGCGAGAACGCAGTTTTACGTTCATTCGCTACAAACCGGTTGGTTGATATCCCCGATACTCGTGTCTCTCCGCAATCATTAGCAAGTTTTGACTTATGAGTGACAACCAGAAGGCATGCAAGTGTTGGAATTCAGAGAGGCTATGAACCTGCTCCAACTTCAGCTGTATTAGCGAGAACGAAACATCAGCCGAATAAACTTACTGAATTGTTCAGATAGGATTGAGATATCAAAATGAAGTGTGTAGAAACAATACTTATTAAATGAAAACAAGAATTCTACATGTGGGACTCTGGGGGCTGGTGGAGCAGTGAAGGAATTTCTTTGCTCTAAAGTGCCCGATCGTAACTTCCTGTATTCTCTCTCCAAAATTTCTAAATCCTTGTTGTTGAGTACTTGCAAACAAAAATAGTTTAACAATCGCGCATGTCCGAGCTCATTATAATAATGGAAACGATAAATTAGTTTATTATTGAATTAGTTTAGACATTCGCGCACCTGACTGAGGAATAAAGTCAGAAAACTCAAACTACATAGGATTAGAGTAAACACTCTCCGGTTTTTAATTTAATTGATCATTTCCGTAACGACTGAGCAGCAAAGATGATTACAGTCAGAGGCACATTTTTGTAATTCATAAGTGAAATGTGTGGGCTGGAAAGCACTTGGTTTTCCACTTGATGAAGGAGGTTTGACCAAAAGGAGCTAGCGCGGTACATGTGTCGGGAGATAGAAATAGGTCATTACCGCAAAGATAGCGACAGAAGGTCATAACACTTTATGTGTCCATAAAGCCTCTCTCACCTAATCACGTCGTCTGCCACGCCAACTTTCGCATGCTCTGGAAAATGGAACATGAATTTTTCTTATTCAAAAAGCGCACCAGGGAAACAAAATGGGTACATACACACTGCAGCCATGCTCAGCATTTTTACATTTTTAAAGTTTTATTTTATTTCTAGGGGAGAAATTTGCACTGTTGCTATGTGGGTACATGTTAATTGTTTACAGGCTGCTTCATTGAAATGCATTAATAATACAAATGAAATATTTTTCAGTTTTTATTTAAAACTTTTTTATTATAACAGCTAATATATTGCAACGTAATCGGTTTAAATACTGACTGCCTATGTACGAGACAAACAGGCCTCACATCCACATCGACAGTCGATATCACAAAAACTGTTTGGAGAAGTCTTCAAAAGCTGACATCTCCGGATCATGGATACGGCACACCTGCGATAGTAGATGAAGCTTTTGTTACCGAATAATTTTTCAATGATGAATGCACCTTCTACCTAAGAGATAGAGTAAACTGCATAATATTACAGTATCTCAATGAAAACCCGAATGCAGACGTGTAACATTTACGAAATTCTCCCAAAATCGAAGTGTTTTGTGCATTTCGTGTGAAATTCTTCGCGGAAACAGCTGTAATGGAGATGCCATTTCCAGATATGTTGATATTGTGTTGACATCATATTTCATATTACGTCAGGATAAAGCGCTACCACATTAATGGAGGAAACGCCAGTGAAAGTACTTGCAAGATCTGCGCAAAATTGTATACATAGCTAACATGATTAGGAACATACAGAAAGTCAGCAAGGAAATCACTCAAAGAACACTCAGAAAATGTCAAATTGAACACCCAATGGACAAGAACTTCATATTAAAGTTAGTAGTGAACAACTGGAAAATGTGAATTACACATTTTCTACTTGTTGGCAATTGTTTCTTTTTACAAATGCTCGGGAGTAGAATGCAACAAATTTGAGGCCTGAAATTTATTATAATGGATAAATTTATAGAAATGCAGACCGTAAACGACGCCATCAAGTTTTATTTCGACGGTGTAGAGTCCCAGAACAGGAAATACAGGTGGAACCTCCAAGAACTCATATTCGTTCTATGAGACAGAGTGACCCGGAAGAGAAATGTGTTAAAATGACACTTAAAAGCTGTACATTGTGCATTTTAGTCTCAGTTTCCTATCTAATGTTTTATTATTTGGTTTATTTACGGACGCTCTTTAACAGCTCAAGTCATCAGCGTTCCATTCTATTCAGGGCGTGAAACAGTCCACAAATTTTGCTCACAGGCCTCTTTTTTCAGGCTTGAGGTTCTTTATCGTGCCGTAAATATACGACACGGGATCCGCGGCTTTACTTCACTTCCGAAGAAAGCCATACTTAGAATTTTTACGCCCGAAAAAATCCATCGGTCCTGGCCGGGGTCGAACCCGCGATCTTGGATTAGGAGGCAAGTATGGTTACCACTACACCACAAGACCGACTTCCTATCTAACGTTTTCTTACAGTTGCAAGAGACCCGCACTTTGTTTCCGTACACCTTTTCCTTAACCAACATTTGGTATCGTTAAGTACGACGACCTTACAAGCCAAATTCCTTTACAAATGACAATCTTCAAAGAAAGAAACGATTTCAACCGGTGCGGCGGGTAGCACTATACTGCTGAAAATTGCCAGTACGGATTTACTTTTTGTCTGACTGATTTACTAACACGTGGAATCTTTCCATGTAGACTACGGTCTCCAATAATGCGGCGCCGCGACAGAGCACTTCACACCCAAATTTTTTATAGTTAAAAGTTTCATATAAGGTATTAGAACTCATGAGTCCATAAACGAGCAAAGTTCTGGGAATTGAAGTACCCATTTAGATAGAACCATACCTCGTCGGAGAACCACGTGTAATCAGCATTTTAGAATGTGCGTTGACAAACTTCTAGAACATATTGAATGCTATGTTCCGTTAGAAGGTCGCAGTTTTTGCACAGCTGTAACGCGATATGCATGCAGCTTATTCTGCAACAGTTTACGTAGCAACTCCGTTAGGAAGACTTTTAGTTTATCACCTCCTGGCAGTTTCGGATGCCCTGCTCCGTGTATATCGAATAATGTTCCTTTGGTTTCCATTTTCTTCATCAAATACGAATGGAGAATTTTGCCGGTGGTTTCCGAACCCCAAACTGGCAGAAAATTGTCAATCGCACTTCTCTGTGGACATAGTTTTCCAGTTAATGCGGACAATAATCAAGTTCCACTGTGCATCAATTCATCTTGTACGGTGAGTACAATTTGTTCGTAAACCCAAGACAAAGGACTGACGATGCTCTAGTAACAATAGCATGCTTATTTGCGCCACCGCGTTATTACATAATTGTGTTTCTCATATACTAAGGTATGCTCGTATCAAATTTCACTAAAATACGTCAATTAGTTTGAAATATAAAAGCGAAAATATGGGGCCCAGAACTATCGAGGCGTGTGGTATTAAATGTTTATAGTAAAACAAATGATGGTAAGTTTGAACAAATATGCTAATTTTAAGTTTCATATATAGAATTGGTATATTTTATATATTAAACACTTTGTATTTTACCTGATTATTCTTCCTGACTACCAATACGTATATCAACAGAGTTTTAGTAGTAAAAACTTCTTTTAACTACAGACTGCAGTTACGAGGGTAAGTCCATAAGTTTCCGGCCAAACCATTTTATAGGTATGATAAAGACAAATACTATATTTCTCTTTTCAATATAGTTACCCTTTATTGCAATACACTTCCCACATCTTTGAATTAACATTTCACCCCCCCCCCCAAAAGTCAGAAGTCTTGTCTGCAAAAAAGGCATAAACAACATCTATCACTTCTTTGTCACACTTAAATTTCCTTCCTCGAAGATCTTTCTTGAGTTTTGAGAAGAGGAAATAGTCACTGGGAGCTAGATCTGGGCTGTAGAGTGGATGGTCGATCTCCTTGAAGTCACATTTCTTCACAGCTTCCTTTGTGCACAAGCGCGTTGTCGTGAAGAAGGAGGCGCACACCACCACTCAGCTTTCCTCGTTTTTTCTCTTTGATGAAAGCACGTAGTCTGTGCAGTAGGCCAGCATAGTACTCCCCATTTACTGTGGTGTTCCTCTCCTTGAAGCCAATGAAAAGTATTCCTTCACAGTGCCAAAAGATTGTGGTCATGGTATTCTTGGTTGACTGAGTGATCTTGGCCTTTAAAGGCGGTGCTTCGCCAGGTTTACGCTGCTCCATTGATTCTCTTGGACAAGGGATCATAGTAGAGGACCACAGTTTCACCTCCTGTAACAATGGTTTGCAGAACTTCCCTCTCGTTGTCACGGCAGCGCTCCAAAAATCCCGGACAACAGATGACTTGCACTAACCTTATTCATGTTTAAATGTTCATGAATAATTCGAAGGATTGTTGTTGCGAAAAGGCCCAACCTTGCTGCTATTTCTGTAACTTGAGCCGCCGGTCCTCCATAATTTTTCCATCCACAAGAGCGATGTTTTCAGGAGTGAGCACCTCCAAGGGCCGACCTGCTCTCTCTTCGTCTTCAATGCTTTCTCGACCCATTCGAAAAAAAGCTTGGCCCTTTCTTTTACGGTAGAATATGAGGAGGATGATTGCCCATATACACCGTTCAATCTCCGTTTAATTTCATTTGAAGTAAGTCCTTCGTTTGTGAAAAACTTAACAGCTCGAAACTTCGTTTTGATCATGTCACAATCTTCTATACATGGCCTTCTTTATGCAAATATATCTGAACAACTGAACAGAGCGAAGCGGAAGTTACAGTTGTAATTATTTATTTAACAGATAAGGTTATACACCAGATAAGGGTTTTGTGAAGGTAAACTCCTTATCTTATCGGAAATCTTATCAAAAGCCTTGCCTTATTGCAAGTCTGGAAACTTATGGCGCTACCCTCATATATCAAAGAGTTTTAGTAATAAACACTTGTTTTATCTACAGACTGCAGCTCACTTGAGATATTCCTGCAGTCTGGTTTTATTGTACTCGCCTTACGGACTGAATAAAAACTAGTAAAATGTCTCAACCAGGCTCTTCAGATCTAGGTTAAGCACGACACTATGTGCAAAGAGAGCGTAAAATTGAAAAACATTACCCAAGTCCAGGATAGCGAACAGCAGCAGAAGCACCCTGAAGAGAGAACTCCATCTTGCCAGCGGCTGGTGCATGGCTTCCTGTAACAATAGTCAGTTCATTTTAACCGGACACAAATGCAGACACTACGTATACAGGTAACGTGAAGGCTGTCACAACCACATTCGCTAGCGAAATGGATTCCATTTGCAACGATAACAAAAACCTATTAAGGATGACTGGCTAAACAGATTTGATTTCTTTGTAAGCAGAACCGTTGTACTTGTTTCATTATCTCCACTAGTGGGAAACCTAAATGATCACAAAAATAGTCTTTATTAGAGCTGGTAAATGGGATCAGATATGAGAAATGCTCGCGCTGTCAATACCCAATATATGCAGATTTAAGGATGTATTTTAAAAGCATTTGTTAAATTCTCCCAGCTCTTGTGTGCGGAACGTATTTCGTTAGAATAATATTGTATTTTAGTCGGTATAACCAGAATTGGACAACTGCTTTGTACATAGTACAAAAATACTCAATGTATTTGAAAAATATATAACTTAAAATATGTGCGAATTTAAAAATCATATACACCTCCCTTTACAGTAATTCCATGCATTATAAAAAGAAATTTTTGTTTCTCTTTTATTTTTCATATTTACAAAAAGCATGAACATATTAGGAAGCAACAACTAGTTAGTGGATAAAGCTTCTGAGGTATAGGATAAATGTAAAATGGAATGAGTTCGAGAGAAGTATAAAGAAGTAGTAAGGAGGGAAAGTATATGAATGGAATTAATAATTTATGGGATTAACAGGAGAACTGTCTGTTGTGTGAAAGGTGGGAAAGTCCGAGCTTTAATTGCCTAGTGCTCACTCATACTTAGAACCGGAAGTTATAGAACTGTCCGAAGAGAGTACCGGAAGTACTAAAACACGAATCTACGCATTGGGATCTTGCAAAAACAACGTTACTCACTTGTGTGGATAAGTTTCTATAAATTTATTGATATAAAAAAATTTCATAGTCCTAATGGAAGTAGATGATGATGATTATGATGATGATGATGATGATGATGATGATAATAATAATAATAATAATAATAATAATAATAATAATAATAAAGAAATATATTTGTTTTTGCCGTACACTACAAAAGAATATGCCCGTAGAAGAAAAACATATTTCAAGAACGGATTAGTTTGAGCAGCCTGATATTTTCGATTGTGGACTGCTTGCACCTAAGTTAAATGTTAAACGTTGCATCCGTAATAGTACAATAAATACTACTTAGCATTGAAATAAAAGAAGTTTAATCTTCGTTTAGTTAACTACAGGTTCCTTGTGTCTAGAGTTAGAAAATTATAATTTAAAAAAAAAAATAAACTTTTCAACATATTTCTGACTTCTTCACTACAAGTCACATGACGTAACAATGTTCATATTTGAAACAAAATATCGATCGCAGTCGGTATTAAGACTTGTTTTCGATTAGTTAAGTCAGTCTCGTGAGATTACAAGTAAAATGAGTTTACTAAAGTGAGTCTGTCAAGATGCAATAAAATACAAAGCATTAGCAGTCTTGCTGTCAATTTAGAATCAGGATTATTAACTATTCAGTCATCTAATAGAACGAATGACTATTTGCAAAATTGTAGTAACTATAATGATCGTCTCCGCCACTTAAATTGTGTTAAATCCACCCGAATTGCCGATCAGCTAAATATGCGTTCATAAGAAAGTTCGTTGGTAGAATCATTGCCAATATAAATGTGAATATTTTCTCAATCAGTTAAGTTAGAAATATTATTTCCATCTTATCTTGTGTAGAGACTCTCCAAGTTTTGTGACAATAAAAATTACGACGCTAGTGCCCCTGTGCGTGATATGACAACATATAGAGTTTTGTGAAATGGCATAATCAACTGTTAGAAACAGGGTCTATGTTAAGCAAGAAGGAAAGAGGGAGAAAGAAAAACAGTGTCTGCTAATAAGAAATGTGAATATCCCCTACACTAATAGTGATAGTATAAGCAGACTTAGATTTTATGTTAGAAAAGCTTACCAAGTTTCAATTTCCACGTGTACTCGATGACACAGTCACAAGTCAAAGTACACCACAAGATAACTTTCGTTCGTATTCCATTACGACACGTGGATTTTCTTCTCCCCATGTAGGTCGGTCCTGGTTGTGTAGTGGTAACCATACTCGCCCCCTAAACCCAAGGCCACGGGTTCAAACCCGGCCAGGACCGATGGACTTTTTCGGGCGTAAAAATTCTAAGTGTGGCTTCCTTCGAAAGGAAAGGGAAGACGTGGGTCCCGTGTCGTACATTTGCGGCACGAAAAGGAACCTCAAGCCTGAAAGAAGAGGCCTCTGAGCAAAATTTTTCGGCCGTTTTACGTCCTGATTTGAATGGCACGCTGATAAAATATTACAGAGCGTCCTTAAATAAACAAAACAAAATCTCCCCATAGTTATGCCAGTGCACTTTACCAGACACGTGAAAGGTGGCTTCACCTGAGAATGCGACATGAATCCATTGCCATTATCAATGTGAAATAACACTGAACTGGTGAACTTAGCCCTTCTGGGTTTATCATTTGGCTGCAGCTTCTGCACAATTTAGATACCGTATGCTCTAAGTCGCAATCTTTTATGGACAATATTGTGAACAGAGGACTTTGGAATATCCAGATCTGAACTGGCCCGTCGAATTGATTTCTGCGGGCTTCGCTGAAATGCTTGCCTAACATCTTCAACTTTAGCTGCAGACAGTTTTTTTTCTTTTTTTTTTTCCCCGCTTCCCTTCTCTTTTTAACAGCTGATTATGCCCGTTCACAATGGTATGGGGCATTTGCACATATTCCTGCCTGAATCTTCTTTGCACAGCAATTGGGTACTTTAATTCCGCTAACCAACAACAACATTTCACTTTCTGCTGAACTGTGAGTTCCGCTATTTAACTCTATGTGTTGTCATACCACGCACAGCCGTGCTGTCATAATTTGCATTGTTACAAAACTTGGAGAGTTTGTACATAAAATAAGATGAAAATCACATTTCTTACTTAATTGAGCAAGGAGATATTCGCATGTCTTATTGGTAGTTATTCCACCAGACACACTAATGCACCTCTGTAATCAGTTTAGAACACAGGAACATTGTGTTTCCACAAAGTACAAAGAATATAGAAATTATAAAGAAGAAAAAACCCCAGATGGTCTACTGCTACTTCTGTGCTCTTCAGGCGCTATTGCTTTGTCAACAGCTGAGTGCGAACGGCTATTTGGTTCCATAAATGACATTGTAATCCCAATCAGAAATACTCCTTTGGTGGAGCATATAGCTGGTTTTATGTTCATCAATTTAACTTTCTCGACCCATTGTCATGTGTGAAATCGTGGCTGGGAAGCATTTAGAAGAACTCTCCTTTCGTAAAAGAAAAATGACTGCAGAACAATACTCCTTCGAACCAGTCTGGAAAGTGCCAAAGAGTTAGGTGAGTGCTGGTAGTTTATATCTTCCAACTAAAGCCCTGGGGAAATGTTACATTTATGGAGAGTTGGAGTATGGCATAAAATAGGCAAGGTGATGGGTGGATATAGGCACTTTTAATAATACCAGGAAATTAATGTAAGTAGATAAGAATAGGTCCCCTTATAATAATAACCAAGATGCTTAGGTGTAAGCGCCCCAGATAATTAACGTAAAAGATAGGAAGTTTAATGGTTTTAATACTTTACAATATATTGTAATGCCGTAGATAGGAGCTTCTCGGTATTAGTGTTATAAATGGGGTTGAGGTCAGCGTCTTCTGGCTAAATCCGGGCAACACTAATAGTTATAGCGATATGTAAATGCTCTTATTTAACTGAATGTGAGAATCATTTATGTATCCATTATGAAATATTCATTCATTCATCCATACGAGATACCTTTTACTTTATGATAAGATAGGTGAGCCTAACTCACTAAAACTGCTTTCGGAGGGAAAAGTGACCTTCGGCCTGCTCTGCGACCCCAGGCATAATCGCTTCTACCCCACGACACCAGCCACTGCTGGGGACCTCTAAATAGACCCTCTGAATAGTTTCACTGATATGCCAAATTTAAGACCCTTTGATAGGCTTTCTGATTGGTCATCTGATAAACTCCTTAATAGGTCCGTTACTCCATCAGCTAATCTGAGTAAGTCGGTGGAAGCGACGACACTAGCAAATAATGTACTGGGAAGAGCTATTTCCTGACCCAGGACGAGGGACTGGGCAATAGAATCCTTTTATTTTCGATGGTAAACACTAGCAGCTTGTTAAGCATTACATCTTAGAATTCCAATGAGATTTGTCACCATAAGGCTGATCTTTATGATTTCTCAACGGGTGGCCGAGGTCGTTAAGGCGCGGACTCATAAGCGGGTATTGGGGTTCAAATCCCGATCCCGCCAGGACCGTCCTGCTTGACTGAGGTTTTTTCCAGATTTTCCTCAGTCCTCATAAATAGTAAATGTCGGAAAGGTAACCTGAACTTAGGCATGGAACGTTTCCTTCCTTAAAAATAAAAATCCTTTCCCAATACATCATTTCATCTCATGAATTATCAGAGTCCATCACTGTGGTGCCTCTGTAGCGAAAACGAGCGTTAAGCATCATTCATTCATTCATTCATTCATTCATTCTCAACAAGCAAAACGCCCGCATTGCCCTTCTCATTGAAACACGTTTAACCCAAATGAAGATTCAGCGCACCCAGCCAGGCAGCCTACTGCTCTGACCGTAATGGGCGCGGTGGAGAGATTGCTAATCTTGTTAAACACCAAATCGATCATTGCCATGCACAGTTTCCTGCCTTAATACGTATCGAAGTTACCGGGTCCACGTTTCAGTTAATAATCTGAACACTGCAATAGTCGTTTATAACCCTCCCGGGGACGTAGCTCTCTCAGGCCTAGACACTTTACTTGACCACAATCCTTGAATCCTATAGCCGGGGATCTCAGAGCAAAGCACCCACTATGGAACTGTCGTGTACAAATCTGCAAGACACAACACTTCTGTGCTACGAAAATACTTGCGATTAGATCTTTCATGCTCCATACGAGAGTAAATCCTTAAGATTCCGGCTTTGCCGATAAGGATTATCGCCTTCACAAAACCCTAATCTAGTATCATACCTTATCCGTTAAGTAAATACTTTCAGCTGTAACTTCCGCTCCGCTGTATTCACTAGTTCAGATATAATTGCATAAAGAAGGCTACGTGTAGAACATTGTGACATGTTCAAAATGGAGTTTCGAGTTGTTATTAAGTTCTTCACAAAAGAAGGACTTACTACGGTGTATATGGGGAACCATCCCCCTCATATCCTACCGTAAAAGAATGGACCAAACTTTTTCGAATGGGTTGAGAAAGCATTGAAGATGAAGAGTGTGCAGGTTGGCCCTTGGAGGTGCTCACTCCTGAAAACATCGCTCTTGTGGAAGGAGAAATTATGGAAAACCGGCGGCTCAAAACTACAGAAATAGCTTCAAGGATGGACCTTTCAAAAATAACAGTCAAGGACATTTAAACATGAATAAGGTGAGTGCAAGGCGCGTGCCTAGACGTCTTTCCTTAGTCCAATAGCAACAACAAGTCATCTGTTGTCAGGCATTTTTGGAGCTCTACCGTGACAATGAGAGAGAAATTCGGCAAAGCATTGTTATTGCAAATGAAACGATGGTCCTCTACTATGATCCCTTGTCCAACAGAGAGTCAATGGAGTGGGGTAAACCTGCGAAGCACCTTCTCTAAAGACCAAGGTCACTCAGTCAACCAATAAGATAATGGCCACAATCTTTTGGCACTGTGAAGGAATACACTTTATTGACTTCAAGGAGAGGAACACCACAGTAAATAAGACAGTACTAAGCTACATACGACATGCTTCCATCAAAGAGAAAAGGCGAGGAAAGCTGAGTGGTGGTGTGCGCCTTCTTCACAACAACGCGTCTGTTCCCATAGCTCTTGTTGCAAAGGAAGCTGTGAAGAAATGTGACTTCAAGGAGATCGATCATCCACCCGACAGTCCATATCTAGCTCCCAGTGACTAGTTCTTCTTCTCAAATCTCAAGAGGACTTTCGAGGAAGGAAATTTAAGAAGTGATGTTTATGTCCATTTTGCAGACAAGACTTCTGATTATTTTGGGGGGAGGATTGAAATGTTAATTCAAAGATGTGAGAAGTGTATTGAAATAAAGGGTAACTATATTGAGAAGTGAAATATAGTTTTTGTCTTTATCATACCTAGAAAACGGTTAGGCCGGAAACTTATGGACCTACTCTGACATACCCTACATACCTCTGATATATTCGCTATCTGCCCTGCAAAATTGAAATAAAACTACTAATCGAACCCTCATCTCCCTCTTTTAGTTTCATTTGAAGAACTCATCTGCCATTCCTTCCCCCGCACGCTATAATTTCAACTCTTTTGCCCAGTCCATTAATGCAAAACTAATTGGCATAACAGTCACCATAGAAATTGAACTGTTTCATACCATGTTGAATGCACCATTAAATCTGCTATCACTGCAACAGTGCTTGTGTACATCCTCCATCAGTCCCAAAGACATTTATTTCCCGACTTAAAGGCACTGGCCGCTAGCCGTAATAGAGCGCGCCGCCAATGGCAAACTAGTAGACATCCGGCGGCTTTAACTGATCTACAAAGGCTTAACGCGGAACTACGACAACTGCCATATCGGAAAAGTAAAACAACCCCCCCCCCTCCAGAACACGATTCTGTCCGGTGTATTGCTAGGTCTTTAGACCTTGAAAAAGGTCTCTCCCCCACAATGAACAAGTAGTACACACAGATCTTTAAAAAACAAAGCTAGCGATTGCACGCCAAGCTACTCTTACAACGAAACATTGCTCCCTCCTACTCCCTGTAACAGAAGCTCACTCTATGACCATCGACCAACACTCTCGCCCACATAATTAAGAAAACATTTTTTTACTCATTCATACATTTTTCCTTGACTTAACCAAATGTTCTTTTTGCTGCGGTTTTATTCCCTCTGATCACCCCCTTCCCACCCCCCTCCCCCCAAAAATAATAACCTTTCGTTACTCTTCCACGGTGCAATTCGAAAGTGGAGATGCCAAATTTTACGCTATTGCGTAGACCTTACTGCTCTATCGTCACGACCCCTAAATAGCATATTGCTAAGATGTTTTGTTTCCCGAAATAAGATGTTTTATCTCTATGAGCTTTGGAATAAAACTCGTATTATTAATGAATTACTGTTCCTCGTGTATGAAACTAGAGGATACAGTGTGCTCACGGAAGTTTGGCATTTTCTTGCGAATACTACTTTGTTATAATGCTTTTACTTATCGGTTTATTTTTTATTATTTTTATTTTATTCTGCTATGCTTATATCTTGATAACTTGGTACTATATCGGGACATACTATACCAGATTAATTTTATTTACTTCTCTTATATTTAAAAATCTAAATTAAAATACGATTTAAATTCTACAGATATTGAAAACTACAGCACTAATACTATAACTAAACAAAACTAAAACTTAATAAAACTAAATCGGTTTTGGAATCCAAAACTACGGCTATTTTAACTATAAGGTAAATTAAACATACAATTGCTACTGGTACCCAGTAGTTATACATTTGAACAAATAAGTTATACTTTTTACTTGCTTCAACTTTTACAGTTAATTAATTAATTTACAATTTTTATACAATTTAATATCTACAATCTTCATTTCTGCTGACGCTCGATATCCGGGCTGCTCCCCATCGAAATTCCAGGCAACAGAACTTGGTCATCAATGATGTTGCTGCCGGTCTCAAGCAGCAGCTACGCTGGACCAGGTGTGTTGACAGTGCAGTTTCATCCTCTTCTACTTTTCAATTTTTATCTGTACCTTATATTTTTCTCCTTTTGTTTTCGTCTACTTCTTCTTCTTCTCTTAGCTGCTTCCTTTCCGCCCGAAGACTACCATTATTCTCATCGTCTGTTAATTCTGCTCCCTTCTTCTGATTTAATATGAATGTTGTCTTCTTCATCATCTTGCTCTTGAATTTACTCTGCTTGTATATATGTTTCTTGCCTTTCTCTGATTCTCTGGGACCTTCAAGGGGAATATACGATATCTGACTGTTGCATTTTGTCCCTTATAACATTTTTGTTGTTTATATACTCTTCTGCCATTTTACATGATATTTTATTTGTTAAATTATTCAATGCCCTATAATCATCTTGATCTCTCATGATTTGCCAAATATATTTCCCTGCTAGTAGTCGTCTTTCCTAAGCTACAATTGACTGATATTTAGGGCATTTTCGAATGAAATATGTTGTGGTGTATCAATCACATTACAACCGTACATGTATTGTTTGATTGTAATTTAAATCTTGGCAAAAATGAACAATATGGACCGTGTCCTGTTACTTAATGTGCTAAATCCTTACTGGAATATGTTTCAATTATAATCTTTCTTTTATGGGGGGGGGAAGATTCCATACACTCTGCTACCTTCTTTTATTTCATCCCATTCTTGTTGCTATATTTATAATAAAGAATATTTGATTTCTTTTTTATTTATACAAATTTTGTCAATAACGAATGTTGTTTTTTAATTATTTTCCTTTTAAACGAATAAGAGGCCACTCTTAAGCGGAATAAATAATCGATTGGCCATATACCCGAGATTACTGTTAGTTCCATTGTAGGAGACGTGGAAAATTCTCATATATATCTCAATATTTTTTTTGGGGGGGGGAGCTCCTTAAAGTGCGTCTAAAAGATTTCTTGCATACATTTTCTCCCACAAACTCCTCCCCCATAGTTTAATTTTAATATGGCTACAAAAATGCTGTTGTGGTAGATTTTAATTCTCTCAGGTTGTATGTTGAAATATCTCCATCCAATATTAGTCAACTTAAATATAACCTTTTCTGCTCTAGTTCTTGTATTTTTCTACATGTTTCTTAAAGTTTAATTTTTCATTTAAATAGATTACTAAATATTTCTTTACTGCATGTAATTTTATTAGTATTGTTAATTTTAATAATTGGGTTTCTTTTTAAGTTTCCTTTTAAAAACATATATTATGATTTGAGAAGAGCTATTTCCAATTTTACTGTTATACACTAATTGTTTATATTCGGTCTCTGTTGTATTTCCTTTCTAATGTTTCTTTCTATTATTATTATCTGCATATGCGACAATTTCTTTTATACTCTCCAATCCTTCTAAATTCTCTATTAAAGATTCCAAAAAATATGTCCCATAACATCGGCCCTAAAATTGATCCTTGCGGACATCCTTTGGTGATTTCCTTTATAAGAGTCTGGTTTGCACTTTTAATGCAATAGTATATTAACGAATTATAAATGCATTTAGGATATTTCTTTTACCTTAAAATTTGATAGAGTGCCGGCCACTCTTATCAAACGCTCCAGCGATATCGAAAAAAATTGCTATTGCATATTTTTGGTTAGTTATTCTTGCAGTCTCTATTGCCTCGTTAATGGCGTCCTCTGTTGACTTGCCTTATCTAAATCCAAAATGTTTAATATTCATACCAATCATAGAACTATATTCATCGATTATTTTGCTCAATAGTTTTTCTTGAATTTTGCCATGAGCATTTATTAAGCAAATAGGCCTATAGGAGTTCGGCTATGTGGGATCTTTATCAGGCCCTTTTTTTTAAATGCTCATTTCGCTTCCTTCCAGAAATTCTTCCCTTATTGGTCCCAGCCTTTTTCAATATTTTTCTTTAATTCAGTTGTACAACGAACAAAACATACTACATGTTGTCCAGTCATAAGCACTTGCCAAGCTGTTAACTAGAACATTTCTTTAATCATTATTTTAAAGTGTCACTCATTGTTAAACTCATTGATTTTTTAAGGAAGGAAACGTTCCAGGCATAAGTTTAGGGTACCCCTTCGGCAGTTGCCATTTATGAGGATTGAAGAAAACCTGGAAAAAACCAGTCGGTCCTGGTGGTGTAGTGATAACCATACTTGCCTTCTAAACCCAAGATCGCGTATTCAAACTCAGCGAGGATCGATGGAATTTTTCGGGAGCAAAAATCCTAAGTATGACTTTCTTCGGAAGGGAAGTAAAGCCGTGGGTGCCGTGTCGTACATTTTCGACACGAAAAAGAACCTCAAGCCTGAAAGAAGACGCCTCAGTAAAATAAATCGGCCGTTTCACGCCCTGAATTGAATGGGACGCTGATGACCTGAGATGTTAAAGAGCGTCTGTAAATAAATCAAATCAAACAAAAACAAATGGGAAAAACCTTAGTCAGGAAGGACGGTCCTGGCGGGATTCAAATCCCAGATTTCTCGCTCACGAGTCCGCGCTTTAACGACTTCGGCCACCCGTGGCGGTTATTCTTAGATCAATGTAGTATTTCATAAAGATTACTGTTACAACAATCAGTCTCTTAGGTAAGTAAAACTGAACCACTGCAGTTGAATAAGGGAGGGGTAGATTCGGTCCACAACATTAATGCAAGTTTTCCCCTCCATGCCTTATCACAACGATAATTTCTCTCTCTCATATATCGTGCACGTCAAGGCACACTTGTCACGCAAACAATATCGATCGGGTGAACCTCTCGACCAATCGATAGCCTGGTCACTACAAACCAAGAAGAAGAAACACTTTGGATAACATGTCCCTTGAGCAGAGAAACAATATAATTCCGAGTAGATTAATAGAGAAAAGTTTGAGGGTCTCAAGGCGACCTTAGCATGCCCTGCTTAGCTTTCATAGATTTCATATTTCGATATCTGACGTATTTAAGGACAGATGTCAATGCAGTAAAAGAATAACTTTCAAAGACTGCTTCAAGTTTATCTTAAACTAAATGTTTAATTTAAGCAAAGCATAACCAGGGAGCTTCAAAAGACATAGAAATTTACAAAAGATCGCATCTGAGAGATAATTAAATATTTAAATTGTCATATCCAGAAAACGGTATCTTGTCTAATCTGATCTGATCACGTTGTTTACGAGTAAAATAGTCTTTTGACACCAAGAGTCAAATGAGTATACCGTCATTAGATGCTGTAAACAGGAAATTGTCTTTCTCATTTCCCGCTCATTTCGCCTCCTCCAGAGATATGGCGGGCTAGCATTAACGACCGAGATTGAAGGAACATGAAATTTACATGCAACTTTTGAAGAAGGGCGGAAGGAAACATTTTAACTGTTAAAACTCTGTAAAGGCTACACGTCAACAGGATCCACGCGCATTGTGTGAATGGGGAGAGTGTGTGTTAATTACCGCGAGTTTGACAGCTCTGGGTTTCCCCGTCCCATTTCCGCTCATCGATTCCGTTAACGGAAATAAGGCAGTCGGCCGCGGCACATCGAGCGACCGCGTTTCGACTTGCTGCTCTGTGCCTCTAACTATAACTGAAAATCAACTTCACAGCACCATAGCACATTATCCCATGAGCTTCTCCTAAACCCTGTCACTCATTTCTTTCTTTTCTTCTTCTTTCTCTTTTTTTTTTTTTTCGTGCGTATCGAACCATAAAGTGTATATAACAACCAATATCCACAGCTAATAAGTATCGCAGTAACAAAGGATTGGTCTGCCATGTCTTCTGCTAGAGCACTCAAATATAAAACATTACAAAATCCAGCAACATAACCTCAAGTTAAAATGTTCACGCAACAATCCAGACCTGACTGGAATTATAATATGTAAGACTTCTCTGTTTGAGTAAAGTGGGCTATTTAATGAAAAAAGAAACAGAATTAGGTTACATCTGAACTAAAACTACAGTATTTAAACCTAAGGTTTCGCGTAACATATTTATAAGAGTGGCCCTATTAATATGTTAAATCTTCCTAATACCACGTGTCAGTGCTGGGGGTGTAGTGGTAACCATACTTGCCTCGTAAATGCAAGATCGCGGGTCCAATACTGGCCAGGATCGATGGTTTTTTTTTCGGGAGTAAAAATCCTAAGTATTTTCCTGAGCCGTTTCACGCCCTGAATTGAATAGGACGCTGATAACCTGAGATGTTAACGAATGTCCTTAAATAAATCAAATCAACTAATACAATACGACATAAAAAGTTAACCTTGTCCGTTCTGTAGTGTTTTGCGTTTCGGCTACAAAACTTAACGCAGCTGGGCGGCGTCCGTACCTATTTCAATTCTAAACCCCACCCCTCACACGTCATGCCTTTGAATATCGCTTTCTGAGCTTTCGCTGCCGATCTCACAACGGTATACCTTCATTCTCGAAGATGGTTAATGTTTGACTGTGGAATAAAACATTTTTGTGTG
This sequence comes from Metallyticus violacea, assembly GCA_030762175.1. Classification (NCBI taxonomy): domain Eukaryota; kingdom Metazoa; phylum Arthropoda; class Insecta; order Mantodea; family Metallyticidae; genus Metallyticus; species Metallyticus violacea. The sequence continues at coordinate 106,504,242 of CM060843.1, read as the reverse complement.
TAAACGTTATTTAAAATACGAATTAGCTCCAGGTGCACGTGCGGAATTTGTGTAACATTTTCCTGTTCGATTGCCTTCTTTCAAAACTGCAATTCACGATATCGTTTAGAAGTTTTAATCTGCTGGTTCAAAGCAAACTTAAAACCACGAGAGAGATCGTACGTATTCAGTGGAGGAAAAACTATGACGAACTAAATCGTGTCAATATCAGACACAATGCTATATAGTCCAGGAAAGACAAGACAATGATTCCAGTATCATTGCATAGTTTATATTCAGTGAATGTTAATTTTCTTAGTGATTGTCAACGTTCACTGCAGTTCTTGGTGAAAGTTGAATACATCCATTTCAAACATTAAGGCGATCAACATTCACTAGTGAAGATAAACCATTGTTAGTGATAGTTTAATAAATATCTTAATTTAAAACAGAATCAAATGAACACATGACACTTATATCTTGACAAATAAGGCCTGAATGTCACTGTAAATTAAGTTTATTTATTTTGTTTCAAAACGTTTCATTATTTGGTCTCAACCCCATGGGGGCATCGTGTGAAACCTCGTGCAGTTCTTTATCGTGAACAAAATATTTAACAAAGGCAGAATGAACTACTGGGGATATTAACTTGATAACTTCTACTTTAAGGAAATCATATCGTATCAAAAATGTATAACCATTGCCTTCTTTTGGATCCGTTGTATCTTCAATATTTTAATATGAATCACAAGGTTATCATATTTGGATTTGCTCATATAAATGAAATTTATGTTGGGAGGGCTCGCGATCTATTCTAAATTTTTAATAATACGTACTATAATGTACCAACTTGTTAGTCATTAAACGCAGGCTCACAAAACACAATAAAAGGGAAGAAATATACTGAAATCAAGTTCTAACAGTAATGAGCGAAGCATGACACTTTGATTTAGACCGCAGCGACGGTTACTGGAGAATCAAGCGAGGGGCGAAGGGGTGTGTCGATAAATTGTTGTGCCGCCTCTACGTACACATAAAACACAAAACTCGTGCGTAAACTACTGTCTTTCACTGAAAGTTTGGGCGCTAGGAAATATTGATAGACTATAAATATTCAGCGTTTACTGCTAATTTTAGCAAACCATCATTGACTTGCAGCATTAACTTTCAACTTTCACCGAGGAGTGTTAGTGAAAGCTGAAAGCGGTAGAGAATGTTCAGAATATTATAAATATTTAATTTAGTAAACTTAGATCGCCAATCGCTACGAGCAGTCAACAGTCACTGACTAGCAGCACTCACATGCACATGCACGTTTTAGGAAGCGAGTTAGAGGATGAGGAAACATGAAGTGTTGTATGAGCGGATACGGTTTATAACTAAACCTTTAACTTCTAGCGTTTCCCAAACACCGTAATGCTAAAATTACTGCAATTAAATAAAACCAGGAGTAGTCCAATAGCACTAGCTTATTTTACATTTTAGTTTCTACGTGCGATCTATTTATAGCCGGCCATAGATCGCGTATATGTGTAGTTCGCTTACGCTGCAATGATCTCGCTATTATTCCAGTAGCGCACTAAGGGTGAATAGCCCGCTCAAGGCTATGTTTATCAGTTGTGTTATACTGTATCAGTTGCTGCCTTCTGTTCGAGCTATAAAGACTAGAGTTTGTTCATTGTGCATCTCAAAAGTGAAAGTTTATTGAAGACATCTGCGTTGTGTGTGAATTACATAAGATTGTACTTATTAGTTCACTGAAAAGTCAACCGAAAAATTCATGCTTGAACAAAGAAGTTTTACGTACGATAGATACGTAAAAACCGAGCCATGTAGACAGGTGTGTAGATAATTACAGGAGAAATTTCCTGATATTCCAGTTGCAGGTAGAGGAACTGCTGGATATCTGCTTAATAAGTTTAGGACAACGAGATTTCTATACGCTAAACCTTAGGAGCGAAAAAGAAATATTCTAACGGAGAAAAACATTTACGAAATTGGTGCATCATTCGAAAGGTTTCCCAAAAAATCTCCAAGACGTGTTACACAGCAAGTGGGTGTTTCAAAACATTTGTTCATAGAGTTGCTACACCTCTGAAACCCTACAGAGTGACTATAGTTCAGGAATTACAACCTCGTGAAGACGAAACAGAGTAAATTTCTGTAACGAATTTTACAAAATATCGTTGACGGTACTGTTGACCAACATTTATTAATTTTCTCAGGCAAGGCATGGTTTCTCGTTTAAATGGTCATGTTTCTTCACAGAACAATAGGAATTGGGGCACAGAGAATCTTCTTTTACCCCCCAGGGTAATAGACAGTGCACGGAGCACGCGCGATTCGCGGCCCGGCAATATAAAGAACGCTCTGTATGTTTACATTGAGATTTGCTATGTTATTTATGTCAGTAACATTCACTGTAACACAGTGTTGTTGTTATTGTCAAGATATTGTTAACTCTAATGCTTGCATTAATGATAATGTCGGGATATGTGTGGCAATAGCTTAAGTTACAATAGCAAATAATAGTTTATGTAGTAAGTACACAAAACAAAGCGATTAGAAGGACTGATATGTTTGTAATATCTGTACCAGGAGAGAGCGAAATGAAGGCAGTGAGGAGCTATTCTAACAAATGAAGATACAGCTGACTTCACGATGAAAGCGCTGTTATCACATCTGAAAAAGTGCTCAACGTTGCAATTTATCTCACAGTGTGCTGTGAAATATGTGAAAAAGTTCATCTGCGAAAAAATGGAACGTACCTTAAGAAAATAAGACATTCTCAGCATCCGACATTACCTTTGAAGCTTGTGCTTTGGATCCTGGCGTATTATTTAAGCGCAAACGTCAATGCAATTAAAGAAATAAAGCTGTAAAAGTATGCCTGAAAATAGGGTAGCTCGCGAATATCTTGTAAAGTGATTTTATAAATACAAAATTACAGCCACGGGTGACCGAGGTCGTTAAGGTGAGGACTCGTGAGCGGGAGGTCTGGGGTTCGAACTCCGCCAGGACTGTCCTTACTGATTGGGGGTTTCTCCAGGTTTTCCTCATCATAACTGAAAATGCCGGGGAGGTACCCTAACTTAGGCCTGGAAAGTTTTCTTCCTTAAAAAAAATTCTTTCGCAATATATCATTTCATCTCATGTATCATCCGTGTCCACCATCTGTAGTGCCTCAGTAAAAACGGGCGTTAAAGAATATTGCAAAGAAAAAAAAATACACATTAAGAAAGTATACACAGGTTACTTTCCAGTTAAGGCGTGGATATATTTCAATAGGTCATGAAACAGGCCGACAGTTTAAAAAATATTAAAAGATTATATGATATCAAAACACTTTAAGTACATTAGCACACAGGTTTGAAACGATTGCTCCTACGTGCAGTGTGTTGAGTTTGATGTTAGTCACGTCATCCGATTGTTCCACTTCTAATACATCGACTGTCAGGCAGTGTGTGACGGATTGCAGTGCCTCAAGGCGACCTGCTTCTTTTGATGTTCGCATGTTGATGATGAGTTTGCTTTGCCAGGCCACAATTCTCCTGCTTAGCTCCTAACTTTTACAAGACAACTGACTTCAAAACCACAGATTCAACGTTTTATGTGTCTTATTTATCTGCAATTTTATAACTTGCTTACTACCCTTACAACAATAAGATGTATTTAAATTGTGTGTTACACACTAAAATATACGTTGTTATATCGCCTAAATATACAATGAGCTTTATTGTCACAATATATTTATTATTAATGTATACAATTTCCCAGAATATCGTGTAATTTTCTGCAATAGGCAACCCACAATAGTTGCGTAAAGTAGCAGGTAATTTAACAATCGTCAACAACTGACTACTAAGAACTCGTTACAGATTCTTCGTATGAATTTTCTTTGAAAACTTTTCTCTTTGTTTCGCCGATTTATGTCTACTGTTTATTTACGCTCTTTAACATCCCAGGTCATCAGCGCCCCATTCAAATTAGAGCCTGAAACCACAAATTTTGCTCAGAGCCTTTTTTTTTTTTTTTTTTTTTTCAGGTCGGAGGTTCTTTTGCTTGCTGTAAAACTATGACTCAAGACCCGCGACTTCATTTCTCTTCCGAAGAAAGCCGTACTTAGGATTTTATGCCCGAAAACCCATCGATCCTGGCAGGAATTGAATTTGTTTCACCGACTGTCATTGCATAATATTCTATCCACGTGAACTTACACTTAATTCAGTAGTCAGAATCAGTTACGGATCAAATAAATTATATTTAGTACAGGCACACAAGTAGAAAAAGTAATGAGCATATGTTAATAGCTGTGCACCGACTGAATAGTAATTATGTAGCTAATTCGATAATGAAAATATTACAGAGAAAATTAAAAGAAAGAAACGCACTTCTATAACGTTTAATTTTGTCCATTCCTAAACCTCCTACAAGATGCAACCTATATGGCATATGAAGGTAGACGAGGGCATAACTCGAAAAAATGTACGGCGGTTCTGGGACACTGAGTATATGATAGTATGGTGCTTCGGAAATGCAAGATGATTATAAATTAGAAAATATTGCTATTTATTGCTGTTTATCAATAATTCGGTCCTGTGTGTTTTAACTACCCAAACAATTATATTGTTAAGGGGGCATCGAAGTGAAAAATAAGGCACACGAAACGTTTTGGAGTCGGTTGTCTTGTAAATAAAAGTTAGGAGCTAAGCAGAAGAATTGTGGTCTGGCAAAGCAAACTCATCATCAACATTTTTGGTTAAAAACATTAATCTTTTGCTTTTGCTCTAAAAATTGCCGTGAATCTGTGAGAATATCCCTGAGAAGTTTCATACATGCATGTCCTTTAGTAAATTCTTTTAACAGCTGTTTTTAATGAATACACTCTTTAAATCTGCTTTTAAGCATCCAAAATTTCAAAAACATTTTTCTGGGTTTTAACTTTTAGTATGTTTGTTTGCCCTCATTCACCATAATTTTTTATGTATATACCTGAACTTTTTGAGACATTCTATAAACCCTTGCTTTATAAAAGTTATCATAAATTTTCTGTGAAAACAAAAATAGATTAACAAAAAAAGTTTAGTGCAGTTACTAATTTTTCGAAGATTATGCATTTGAATGCATATTTCATTTTATTAAAACTTACCAACAGTCATAATTAAACATCAACGCTAACTTTAAGTAAGACAATATTTAGAACACATTTAGAAAGTTTTCAATTTTTATGAGAGAAAATAGGCTTTAGGCAAGAGCTGCTTTGAAAGCCAAAACAATAGTTTAAAACAATAGTGAAAATATACCAATTAAGTCAAAAGTTTGTACAGGTAATAATAAAAATCTGAAAAATATACGTCAAAATCTTAAACCTCTAGACTTAACAATTCAGAATTTCCAAATTTCACTTCGTTGCCCCTTAAACTCAAATAAAAGTACTTATCTCAGATTTAGAAATATTAAAGGCCGACAGACGCTAAGAGTTGACAAATTACGAAACAGTTGCTAGAGATATATTGCCGCGTACTAGCCTAGATCAGTACAGCAAACTAATAGACATAGTTGCTGTTATCAGTAATTAGGTACAGACATACCTTGACGCATGAAAAACAAGGGCGAATGACAGCGGTACCTTCTAGCTCGCGTGTACCTGTGATAGCCAATTGCGCGTGCGTTATCCTCAGGATTGCCAATTATTTAACATTTGGTGAACAAACAGGAAACCACAAGAATCAAATAAAGAGAACGTCCGAAGCCGCCAGAAAACAGGATCAACCTTCCCACAGAAGTGTTTGGAGATTTCTACGTGTTAACGAACTTCATATAATTAATACTATGCCTATCGATAAACAGAAAAGACTCGATTACAGTTATCAATAATTACAAGATAATGGACTATCGCACCCGTGGTTTCTTCACGAGGCACAGGCATATAATTCCAAGTAAACCCATATTGGGCTACTGTGCCTGACTTATCTCTTAATTTTGAATAAATTCGGATAGGTGTGCTCTATTGTTAGACATTATTGGTATCGTTTTCTTCCATATAACGGTTATATCGCGGTCTACATGAACAGATTTCAAGAACTAGAATCAGATGAACAACGAGAAACTTCAAACTAGAATTAGTCCATATGAGCTATTGTCCCTTTAAGTCTATAATGTTTCTTATTCAACAAGTTTAACACTAATTTAACTAGAAGGTTCAAGTTCTGAGTCTATTAAGTTTTTGTATTATGAGTTTGGTATCAGTTTCACTTCGGTTGTTCTCTTCTTTCTGCAGCTCTTCCAGATACTGCGGTTGCGTGCTACGTTGGTCCAGCGTGCTTTCCTGAAGGAGTCTGTCCACCTCGTTCTCAATCTAGCCTTACTACATAGCCGTCCCTTTTCCATTTCAGACGTTGATCACGTCGTTTAGTCCTGATATCTTTCTTAGTTCCACAGATGACATTTTATCCATGAGGGATACCCCTAATATTTTCCGGTCTATTTTAGGTTTTTTTTTTTTGTTTATTTATGGACACCCTTTAACATCTCAGGTCATCAGCGTCCCATTCAATTCAGGGCGTGAAACGACCGACAAATTTTGCTCAGAGGTTCAAGCTTGAGGTTTTTACGTGCCGCAAATTTACAACATGGGACTCACGACTTTACTTCCTTTCGAAGGAAGCCATACTTAAGATTTTTACGCCCGAGAAATCCATCGATCTGGCCGGGTTTGAACCCGCGAGGCAAATATGGTTACCACTACACCATTAGGACCGACCATTTTACTTTGGCAGATTCTAATAGTATTCTTTTGAGCTTGTGTTAGGCTCCAAGTTTGGCATCGATATAATAGTTCTAGGAACATGCATGAGTCCAGCCGTCTAACCTCAGTTTTCGGTTCAAAGTATGGTCCATCAGTATAAATTTCAATAACCAGAATGCTCTCCATGCCCGGAATTTTTTGTTGATTTCTTTGCCATGTGATAAAGAATGCAATTTATCCACAGTATTCATTAGCATGACTGAAATTTTCCTGTTTGAAGATCGTGTCATTTCTAAAGGACTTTGGCCTCCAAGATCGCCTGAGTTTACCCAACCAGATTTTTTTTTTTGCTATGGGATGCTGAAAAGAAACGGGCTTTGCAACAAACTATGGACTCTCTTGAAAATCTAAGAATATTCGGCGGGAAATATTGTGGTGAAACCTGTCTTCCATAATATGAGAGGCATGTGCAGGCATACCTTGATGCTAATGGCGGCACTTTCTGTTCTTCTCATGCATTGTCAAATCTCTCAGCTACGTCCATTAGTTTACAAGTTTGAAACTTGCGTCTTAATAACCATGCAGATTCCTAAATTTAACTGTCGCTCAAAACGACAAAATGCCAAGTGATTTTGCAGTTATAATTGCTGGCACTGCAATACAAAAAGAGAACGTAACATTACTATCAAAATAACAAGATTGCATTATAACGACAGAGAGTACACTAATATAATTTCACCTCAGTTTGTTTTCAAAAGCTAGTGGTGCGTTATTTCAAATGAGTAAAAGGTGCCGTATTTAATGGGAATTCAATGTGATGGGTTTTGTAAAGCACGTTTTTGTAAGGTCCCTTTTGAATAGAATATACACCTATTCTGAAGTAGCCGTTTTAAATATAGTATAGGGACATGAGATCATACCGTTAAGTGCTTTGCAAGTCAAAGCAACATGAACGTGTGCTACAATTAATGTTTCATTATGTTGCTCAATATGATTGTGTGGTTTAATTCAAACAAGAAATGCTTAACTTTATGCTTTTTCATATTCATTAATTTGACTGTCGCGGGTTGTTTAAGGGTCATCGCTACTAATTTCATAATACATTTGCTTAGTTCAAATACTTCTTGAGCGCTGAAAACGCTTTTTTATCCCGCGACTGGATCGTAATCTAAAGAATTCCCTTTGAAGTCTGTGTAACTAGGAGGGTTTGAGGGCCAGACGCCTGCCAAAACTCCAGACATTTTTGAACTGGTGCATGTGATTTCATGTAAAGGCAATTTTGAACTAAAATACTTTGCTTTTACTAGAAAGGGATTTGAAGCAGAAAATAGAATCATTAATGAACCTAATTCCCATTTCTCTTTCTCTCTCTGTCAACTTCTCTGTTGCTCCAGAAATTACTGACAGTTGCATTCCATGGTTCGATTGAAACTTTCTGCATAAATGACAACGTTTACCTCTTTCTTAGTGATAACATCTCTTGTGGTTACTATAAGAAAAAAGTACAGTTACAACTTTAAAGATTTCTTGCAGCTATCACAAGCAGCGATAATTAAGAAAAGCAAGATACTATTTTTAATAACAATGGAATTCCAAGTTTCCTTTATATTTGGCCACTTTATTACAAATGAACTATTTGTTTCAGAGGTGTCTCTTGATGTTTCCATTGCTGGGTCATAAAAGTTTTTCATAGTTTTTGCCTCCATCTAATGGCAGGTTTATTGAAAATATCAGTTTCGTCCGTGAGACCTCTAAAAACAGTGAAAATAAAATGAATTAGGCTGTGAAACATTAACATTTAACAAATCTAATAAATTTAAATTGAATTTTCGTCTACAATATGTCTGTCACTGCAGTCTTCGGTACAACGTCGAGATGCCATCTGTCTGTTGTCCTGGGCAGATCACAGCATCCATGCAAATGTTGACCTTGTTCACCAGTCTGATACTTTTAAAAATGTATTGGTTTTCTTTATGTCCAGTATCTTAAATACAAAATGTTATTTAACATTTGGGAAATCTCTGGGAAATTGATGGACGACCTAAAAATTAAGTTAATCGGAACATGTTATCAACTTCCCTTAATTCTTTAATTAAATTCAGCTTCTATGATGTAATAATCAAGCCACGTATTTTTGTCCTGTACAAATTGGTGCTGTGTCGTGGTTTGCAGTCAAAGCCATTTGTCATCTGCCGCAGTTGCCATAGAATGGGGTGCAGAAATTTATCAATATTCATGTGTGGAGTGACGAAAATCCTTGCAGTTTTGAGCACAAGACACAAATAACAGTTTAACATGTTTAATGAATGTATGAACCGGAATAATTGGCGACACTTGTTGGTCCCTTTATTTTACATTATTTATTGTTTCTATAAAGAAAAGGCTTTAATTGTGCGTTTTCTTTCCTCCCCTGGCCTATAAATTAAGAAAAGTGTCATGTTATTTTCTGTATTCATTTTAAAACACTATATATATATGAGACGGATATAAATTACTACACAGTACTTTTAGGAGATTATAACGGAATAATTGTAGACCAACCAATACAGAATGTAATGGAAACAAATGGAGAAAAAACAAATAGAATCCAGGTAATAACATTACTTTATATAATCAATTAAAGACATAAAAATACTTTTTTCAAACACAAAGATATTAATAAATTTACATAAACAAAGGAGAATCCAGTCATTAGCTGAAAATGCTATATCAAGTAAAACATGTCACATTTGTACAGGACACAGAGATTCTAATAAGTGCCTAGTCTTAGCAAATGTTTTATATATAAAATATGAGAAACAATAACAAATTGTTTGAGGCCAAATATACTGATCATTTACTGAGATACGAGAGTACAATCTTTTTATCATGAGGAAAAATCGGTAGCACTAAATGAAAATGTTAATATTGATTGGGGAAATATAACAGAGTTAATAACTGAAACTGCATATGACAGCCTAGGTAAACGCAAAGAGAAATAAAGAAAACTTCAAGATATGGTATAAGATACAGAATGATTGATTAAGAGAAAGAAAGCTTATCTCTCTTGAAGGATCGAAGCTTATAAAATAGAATGGGATATAATAATAAAAAGAGCAACAGTGAAAAGAGAAATACTGAACAACAGAAAAAATCTTGATGAAAATGGTAGTAGTAATGCAAACCTAATATGTATACAAACATTTCATACTGTACTGTTAATTTAAGAATAAAAGACGGTTTAGAAAAAATACATGTTGAATTAATAAAATATAAACCATAGTGACTACATGAAAAAGTATTAAAATCGTTCATTATTGGAGAACAGGCAAATGTTCCAGACAATTACAGAGAAGCCCGAGGCTATACATTAATATTTTAGTACGTAATCTTGTAGATACCGCATTACATTAAGTGCAACATGGATTGGACATCTCCAGTTACATTCTTACAATATTACAATTATTGGAGAAAAGAAGAACATTTAATCTCTCCATTTGTGTTTCTTATCGAAATTAAAAGTGAGAATAAACTGCATATTAAAGCAAAATTATTAACCAAGAATTTCCTCTTTCTCTCGTCCCTTTTAATTTATATATAGACGATGCCTTTAGGATAGGATAGGACAGGATAGGATAGGATAGGATAGGATAGGATAGGATAGGATAGGATAGGATAGGATAGGATAGGATAGGATAGGATAGGATAGGATAGGATGGGTTAAGATGGGATAAGATGGGATAGGATGGGATGGGATGGGATGGGATAGGATAGAATAGGATAGGATAGGATAGGATAGGATAGGATAGGATAGGATAGGATAGGACAGGACAGGACAGGACAGGACAGGACAGGACAGGACAGGACAGGACAGGACAGGACAGGATAGGACAGGACAGGATAGGATAGGATAGGATAGGATAGGATAGGATAGGATAGGATAGGATAGGATAGGATAGGATAAGATAGGATAGGATAGGATAGGATAGGATAGGATAGGATAGGATAGGATAGGATAGGATAAGATAGGATAGGATAGGATGGTCAACAGAGGAGGAATTCAGGACGCAGAGAAAGCTGATTATGATCTGGTATCAATAGTAAGAGATTTATTTTATTTTTTGATTTAAGAATGTTGATTAGTTCCTAGCATTCTGCAGGCCTCTTTTGTTTAAATTTTCTATTAAGACCTTCGAATTAAAAAAATATTTGAGCTTTCACCAAACATAATGCAGTGCGAATGGTCACATTTTCTCTGTCAAATGAGGCTCAAGATTTCCCTCCCAGATTTGATTCTTTATGACTTCTACTGATGGTGTGTACACTAAAAATTGCCCTTGCCTCCTGATCTAAACAAGCTGAAGATGCATAACAACGTCATGCACAACATTGGCGCTGCCTTATGAATTATGCGCATATTAAACATCTATAGGAAGAAAAAACAGAAAACTTTCAAAGTTGCTGTTCCTAATGTACCAGTAATTCAACAATAAACATATAGCGATATAAATCCTCTTATTTTTTTTGTATTAACTCTGTATAAAGTTAAAGTCAATAATGAAATGGAACTTTTAAATTATACGTCATGGTATAAAAGTGGTCGAAGAATTGGTAACAAAACAGCAGTTACCGGTACTCAACAGTCATATCTTACCAAAGTTTGCAAATAGAAAAAGGAATAATGACCTTTTGCGCAGGAAAGAGAAAGAAGCCTAAATTATCAACGCTTTAAGTAAGAGTGCAATCTATAATTTAGAGGACGTGGTAATCTAGGCCCAGAAAAACAGAGGGAGGAAAGAAGGAAAGGAGGGCAGAGTGAAATGGAGGGAGGACGGAAAGGAGGGGAAGGACGGGCGGGTGAAGAACGGAGGAAGAAAATAGGGAAAGAAGAGATCCGCTCTCTAGCATCAAAGGCGAGGGTTGTAAAAAAAATAAATAACACATTCGCCACATTGCAGAGAAACAACTGAGGGCACAGCTATTGCTAGCATTCGTAGCGGGAATGCAAACGTATTTAACGTAACATATTGCAGGTTTTACAGACGGACCTATGCGAGTGTCCGAAATAAGAGTTCTAACAGTGCAGCACACCCAAAAGATATGTTTTCTAGTATTCAACAATGACATGGATAAAAATTGCGGTGTCGTGAGGAAGGAATGCTAAACATGACATGAAGGTCCGAGGAAAGCGAGTGACAAAGACACTAACATATCCTGAGATTTCAGCATTTCGTCAAGGACACGATATTGTGGAGAATGCATCAGGTGCAGGCCGTCCTGACATTGCAGCACAGTGCGGAGTTAATTTAATCCGTGCTGGAGGGGACTACGAGAATTGGGAATGACCCATTCGACGTTTTACACGTGTTGAAAAACTTGCTTGCGAATATTGCATCCCATTGCGGATGAAAGCTAATCGAACATCCTCCGTATTCACCACTCGTAAGCCCCTGCGACTTCAATCGCTTTCCTAAACTAAGGAACCACCAGAAAAAAGCGTTTCCATACAACAGAATCTTTGAGCAGTGGGTACTGGTTCACTGGCATCAACAAAAACATTCAGCGTCTTCGAGAACTATAGCAGTGGGTACTCGTTTATTGGCATCAACAAGAACATTCAGTGCGCTCCAGAACTACAGTAGAGGTATTCGTTCACTGGCATCAACAAAGGGGTACAGTGTCTTTCAGAACTGTAGCAATGGGATCAATGAGGTATTTTAGGTGTAGATATGTTGCTAGCACATTTTTACAATCCTTGTAATATGCGGTTCAGAGTCTATTAGAAACAGCAATAGTGACAGATGAATACGAGTCAAGACTAGCTAAATAAAACACTTATATAAGTAAGTATCATTGTATTAAAGCAAAGAGCAAGATATTTGAGTGCCTCAACGAAAAAATACTTTAAAACACCAGTTCATATAGAGCCACTTTTATATGTCTAATTTTTCAAAAAAAAAAAAAAAACTGCATTTAGAGTATTTTTTTATCCTGGATCTAAGAGTAGTCTAATTCTTTTATTCGGAATAGTTATTTTATGACAGTCAGTTTCACTTTCTCATTTTATCTCGTCTTTCTCATCTTTATCTCATACCAATTCATTTACATTTAATATTTTTAACATGTTTATGGAAATAAGGTTATCTCTAGTGATGGAAGCCAGAATGCCAAGACTTTGCAGGCTTACTTTCATTCGTATATGTTCAGACATGTTTAGACGTTACATTGTTATGCAAACAGAGTCAGAGTTGAACTTGTAGACTTGGTGTGCCTATTAATACCAGATGACAATGGTTTAAGGGCGCAAAACAGCGAAGATCATTAGCTCTCAGTGAATACAAATATTTGTCTCTCTTTAGACTTAGAGTATACTGTTATGTATAGTATTTATGTTATATCTTATTAATTGTTAGAAAAATTCAACATGTAAAGAAATAAATCATCCGAACATTTCAATAATCTTCAAGTCTTAGGGGCGAAAGTTCATGCCACATGTAAAAACTCATTATGAATTTATTTTCGCTGTACATACAGCTGGTGCTTTTGATAAAACTGCCCCCCCCACACAATCATGTAACACTATTTACAATGTAACTAAAACAACAATAACTAGAAAAACAGAAATGAATAAAACACTAAGAAAAAGCCACAGATTAGTAGTTGCTATCGTATATTTCGACATGTCTTCTTGCCTTAGAAGAACTCCAGCACTTGGAAATATAAATATGTGACTTTTTCTTGTTGTTCTATCTTTTTCTGCTTTTCTAGTTATTGTTATTTTATACATAAAGCGTATCATGTGTTAGTCTTCTCACTGCAGGGATTTTTTGAACAGTGTTTAACGCCAGTTTTTACTACTGAGGTACCACAGACGGTGGACACTGATGACACATGAGATGAAATGATATATTGGGAAAGGAGTATTTATTATTTATTTTAAGGAAGGAGGCGTTCCAGGTTTAAGTTTAGGGCACCTCCCCGACATTTGCCATTTATCAGGACTTGGGAAAACCTGCCACGGAGGATGATCCTGTCGGGAATGGAACCCCAGATCTCCCGCTCACGAGTCGTACCTTAATCTCGGCCACCCATGGCAGTGGATGGAAAGATGGTTTACGTTATTTGCCATTTGTAATGTTTATGATTTGGAGGATACTGAAGGACCATTCAATTGATTAAGAGGAATTTCTTAGAAACAAAATATGTCAGCAACGAGATCTGCATTACATAGTAAAGGGCATTCTACATCAAAGGGTTCAGATTAACTTAAGTGATAATTCCTACTGATCAACTCCCACTGAAGAAGAAACAAACAGAAGAAGTGAATCGAGTTGTTTATCAGAAACTAATCTATAGCTCAAGCAGATCTTACTGATGTTATAAGGGATTTAACCTTATCTGAACAACAATCTAAACTTTTAAGATTCAAACTCAAAGGATGGAATCTATTCCACAACGATACAAGGATTTGCCTTCATTGTACTTGCCGAAATAATTATATAGACAATTTATCTAAAGAAACAGGTTTAATATTCAGTGCTCTTTCAGTTATGGAGGCTATTGGACATCAACGTCGATCAGATTGTTCATAGACCAGCTTGATATATAAATAGATATCTACTGTGAAAGTATGTATACATTTTTTTTGGCACCCTCGGTATACTCCCCAATGAATGCTTCAGTCAGTATGATATGAGCCTTTAGTTATAAATCTTGTATTAACTCTGTTCTGATCTCGGCTAATAGGCGTACCGCAGCCGGCAGCGTCTGTACTTCAGTTTCTTTCCCCTCCCTCTTTATCATGTTCTTATCTCGCTTTCTGAACATGCTCCCTGCAGGTCTCATGGGAGAACATATGCATTCACGAAAATAGTTTACAGTTGGCTCTAGAAACAAACACATTGATGTGAAAAATTATGTTTTAAACACAAATCAGGTTTTCGTGTGTGACTGTTGAATTTATTCCAAAGTTTCCCGATTACTGCCTCCTTCCATAACTGCAATTAATGATATTGTATATAACTTGAGCATATTGGGGCAGTGCCAAATAAAATAACACGAGTGAAATACTTCATTTTTCACAAAGGAAAAGCTAAGCGAATTTGAAGCAAATTTTGAATGTTCAGCGACAAAATTCTCCTGAAATCACCACAAGTGGAGGTTATGGAATGTAAAGTAGAACATTAGAATGAAATCGGTAATGCAGCTATGAATGCATTTTTAATTATTTTTATACAATACTTGTTTAGCCAGGGGAGGACACTTTCGACATCTTCTATAAGGTAAGAATGCATATATACAATTTTTATAAAGTGGGAAATATGGAAGCCGTCGGTTATAAAACGCTTACTAGCTGATGTAAAATACTGCACGAAACGGACAAGGTTTAACACAAAACCCTATACATGGATGTGCACACCGCTTCTGCTGAATTTCTGAAAGAGCAAAATTCTACAAGACCGCACCGTAATTTAGTCACGCTGCAATAGAGAATGTTGGAAAGAGGCAAAGAGCTCCTGTGATTCTGACCTGGAGCAAGATTTACCATTTAGTAATAATGATTGGTGAAATGCATGACAAACCCAGCATCCTACAGTGTTTGTTGTCTCCTTTATAGGATAGGAGGAAGCGCGTGTGATCGATAATGCAACGACCCATCTTGCTTACACTCTTATCAATAATGTGACTGGTGATAAACAGTTCGCATTCGGGGCATCTCGATCTCTTGAAATTGCATGGAACTGTGGCTAGTTCAGGAGAATGTTTATGGTTAAGAACAGCAGGTTCCGGTAATATTTCAGTTGTATTTCAATGTTATGTTTAAGGTATTTATTTCTCGCTAAGCAGAGAGTATGTTACCGTGTTATAGATCTAAGGACATGGTACATAAAACAGTGCAGAAATGATCCATGCGGTTTGAATTGTCGTTTATAACTGTAAGTAGTTCCCGGCGCGGCTTGTCGTTCCTTTCCTCGAGGGCAATCTAGAAATAACTGCGTTCACACAAACACATTCTGGAGTGCGAAGTGAAGAAACCCAGAGTTGGGCTACACAGTCCTCACGCATGACACTCAACTCCTATCCGTTGTTTCCCTTTATATGTGGCATTAATTAAATGTTTAAACTTTCCGTCGCTCTTAAAATGAACGTGCCTGTTTTAGAAACAAACAAAAGTTACGTAATATGAGCGTATACAGCTTTCACGAAAGGCTACTTGATAAATTCATTAAGAGAGCAATACCTAAAAGAGCAATTAAATTTATAACAATTACACAAATAATTAGTTAAATAAGATTACACTAATTTACCATACACATAGAACATTTTATAAGTTTTTGTTACATATCAACCAAAATATTGCGC
This sequence comes from Metallyticus violacea, assembly GCA_030762175.1. Taxonomy (NCBI): domain Eukaryota; kingdom Metazoa; phylum Arthropoda; class Insecta; order Mantodea; family Metallyticidae; genus Metallyticus; species Metallyticus violacea. The sequence continues at coordinate 106,488,173 of CM060843.1, read as the reverse complement.
ATTTCGAGATAGCAGGACCTGATTTACAGTTCCTGCTGGGGCTCGGAGCATAGTCTTCTTCATAAGGCTGCATTTTACGTTTGACACCAAATATACTTCAAATTTATCAGCATAATTTATATCGAATCTAACAACACCACAAATTACATAACAGTACATTACATTGCCACCATTTGTAGGTAAAAAAAGTCAGTTTCGAGATACATTACTAGGGTAGGTCCATAAATTCTGGCCTCACAGATGAGGATTATCGCCTACTATGGATATCAAGTCTGAAATATCATGAACTATGCGAACAGTAAAAACTAGAAATGTTTCTGTTAGGTCAATAATATGCCAGCACGGGTAACTTACGATGCATAACAATTCAAGTTCAAGGGTGCTCAGGTTCCCTCGTCTCAAAATTTATCTGGTTTAGTAACTACCCATTCCAAATGTTCTGATGGCATTATCCGTAACCACAATTCAGCTGTTGACGACTAAGAGTATCCCAGCTGCAACTGGCATCACTTCCATTTACTTTGTCATCTTCCTTTTTTTTCATTTTTATCTGGCCTCTCTTGGCCAACTATTGTTCTTTTCGTCTTCAAAGGCATCACCTCTTTCGAGGTCTTTGAGTATCCTTCACTTATTTGCACTCCCATCAAGGGGTCACTTGATGGAGTGACTACGGATTTGACGATTATGTTGTTCTTGAGCTCTATCGGACTCATGTTGGTATGTGAAAAGGGCCAAATACACATCTTTTTCGGCGTTCTTTATCCAAACGTTTTCCCTCTTCACTCGTTCTATTGAAACTTCCAGAGCTTTACTCTTGACCACCATAGTCTTGTCTTTCAGGGTTTATTAATTTTACCGCTATTGCATTTAGATTTATTAACTCCTATCTAACAAACAGGAATATTTTCTATTTATTGGTGCTATGGTGCTTTCCGACGTTCCTACTCTTTGTACTCTTAACGAGGAACCCAGCAGTGAAGTTTAACTGGACTCTACCTATTACCCTTATATTCAAGTTTAGGTGCGAAGTTCTTCCAGGTTACCAGGAATATCCACATAGGCCTACGGGCCCAGATGGACATCACCATGAGGGTGGCCGACCTACTCACCTGGTCTAATGGGGTGGTTTGACATGTTACTTGATATGGGACTGCGATGTAATTAATTATAAGTCTCCCGAGACCACGAGGAGTCCTAAACCCTAGTATTGGAGAGCAAAGACATTTATACCTGTGGTAGGGTATGGTCGCAATATGCGCTGGTGAAATATTTGAGGTTAGGACGGTCTTCTACAATTGCTAGCGA